>BSDZ01000010.1:100000-1325000 GCA_030268105.1 Volvox africanus | reverse complement strand
GGCGAGCATCATGGGATGGAAGAGCAGGCTGGGACAGATGAGGGTTTCCGCGCACCTGTGCGCCGGTATTTGGAGCCACGGCATCCTGCGCCATGCAGCAGGCCAGCACACGCAGAGATGCCGTCCGAAGCGCGTAGCAACTGGCGTGATCAGTCGCCACCTTGGACATCATCTTGACGGCGTCAGGCCAACCCTGAGATTGGTGGGGTGGGGTCAAGATATTGCGGGTTAGACTGCAAGTTGGGAAAACGGTGGAAGTCGCGGGGGCAGTTGCAGCAGGGCAGGCCAGAGCTGAATCCACCTACCAAGCCAGGAGGTAACCTTTAACTCCAAGGTTTATTGAGGGACAACTATACACTGCTGCATGGATCAACAAGCCCGGCACGCCATACTGGTTCCGTTTGGCAGATGAGATGGTTTGCTGCAAGCGCCTTGCTTCGGGACATCCTTTTTGTGAGGATTGGGGCTCTCTAACCATCTAATCCATAAGTCTCCCCACACACCTGGGCCACCATCGCCTGCGTGACGGTGGCTCCTGGCTGCAGCAGCCTCGCCAGCACTTCCGCCGCTAGTGCTCGGAGCACCGAGTCCCGGTCACGCAGCAGCCTTGAAACCCAGAAGCTGCCGCTCAGCTGGAGGCAGTTTCGCGGAGGGGGTAGGGAGGAGGACAGGCAGCAAGCGTAATGCGCGGGTTTCGCGGGGAGGTTGGGAGCACGGACCGCTGATTTATGCGCTTCCGTTTGCCCGCCTACGGCGACGTCGGAGAGCACGATAAGAAGCACACGCAAACACGTACACGCATACTGCTCCAGTGCTCCCGAGTTCCATCTTAGCGCCCTTTTCCCGCTTAGTGGCTTTGACTGCACACCTGTTGCCATAGCGACGCCCAATCCTGGGGAGGCAGCAGCGCGGTGAGATGAATCAGGCAGTGCAGCGCCATCCGCACCGCGCCCTTGCCCGCGAAGCCGCCAGCTTGCCGCTCGTACAGCGCTCTGTCCGCGGCAGCAGCAGTAGCGCCCGCCATCGCCGAGGCGCTGCTGGCGAGGCGCGGGCCGGCGGCCGCCGCGGCAGCGAAACCACCTTGGTTTCCCAGCAGTGCCTTGAGGCATAATAGCAGCGCCTCTGCCAGGCCGACGTCCAGAGACAGAACCTACACAAGCGCCCACAGGGAAGGCAGCGGTTCGCCAGCACGCTACTAGCAACAATTGTTGCGGCTTCAAGAACGGAAAGCAATAATAGATTCGATCCGCTAAATTGAATTGCGTATCTAAAAGCCGCTTCACTAAATGGACCAATAGATGGCCCCTGGTAACAGGATCGCCCCACACAGTGCCGACGTGGCCCGCCCTAGACGGTGCACGGGCCGCTATCTCAACCTCCGGCTTACACGCGCAAGAGCAAGCAACTCAGGATAAGAAACATACAAGTGGGATTCCAAACGCACGCGCGCATGCCGTCTTGGCATTGCACCTGCGATGTTTACGACAGCATACACACATCTCAGCGTTAACTCCCACCTCTGGCGCGGCAGCAGCAGTAGCAGCAGCGTCACTGCCGTCGCCGGCAGGGGCAGTCACATTGGCAGTGGTGGCGCCGATGCGCATCGCCATGGTCAGAAGCAACGTCACCTCCTGCAGTAACTGCACTGCCTGCGCCCGGCAGCCGTAGCTTGCTGCAGCGTTATCCAGGTACGCTACTCCCAGCGTCCGGAGCAGTTTAGGGAGAGACAGAGCCGCTAGCACCCGGAGGCCTTGATGTGCGGGCAGTCGAGTGCGGGCAAACCTGCACTGGGAAACGCCGAATGGGGTGGGGTCGACGTCTAAGAAAATTTTAGAACAGGTGTCCTCAGTAATTTGCCTGCGCTCTTGCTGATGTAAGGAACGCGAGAGGGAGGGGGGACGTTAAACTGTCGACTGTTGCGTCTAGCAAACGCACGGATAACATCGGCGCCCGGCGAAGGCAGTGGCAAAGAAGGGCTGACCCAGTGACCACGGACGCAGACGCAGACGCAGACGCAGCGTCTAGGTGCCCAAGGTACCGTCTGTGTCTGCGCCCGTGGTGGAGCGAGCTTCATGTATCTCCCGAGCGAGGTTGTGCGGAGCTTTGAGATACCCGCCTTCTGTATTCTCCCGTGTATCGCAGCAGTAACGACTCTCCAGTTGCCGGCCCTTAGGTAAACAGCAAAACCTATACGACCCTGCGTGACGCTGTGGGGATTGCAACCCTTCATAACCATTTCGCACAACACAACACAGCGCCGTACCTGACCAGGTCCACGAGGGTTGCAAGAACGGTTAGCGTGCACAGAAGCTGTGAGTGCTGGTCGGGTTGGATCGATAGCATAGCACTGCCCGCCAGGGCGACGGGTAATCCAGGTGGCTCCACCGCCGCTTCGGGTGCCGACAGGACGTCTAGGGCACTGCCAGCCAAGTATTCGGCCAGGTGCACTAGCTGCGCCTGGACGGCGATATAACAGGAAAATGGAGAGGAGGACGGTGGAAAGAGGTCCGGTGCGTGGAAAAGTCGGCACAGGTTGTTCACTGCGTAGAGGTATGATATGCAGCTCTGAGCGCGGCTCTTAAGACATCAGACCGACGATCAGGAGCCAAGTCGGACACGGCTTAATAGGGCTTTACGAGTTGATGCTAAGGGTTGCTGTGGCTGTGGCATTGCTGCAACAACCCCGTCATATCAGGCGCCTTACATGGCTCATGCCTCCCGAGGCAAGCGCGCGCCTCAAGGGCTGCAGAAGCTCCACCCACAGCGCATGGTCCTCCGGACTGATAGGTGACGTAGAAAGAAGTGCCTCGAAGTGAACCTGCGTGTAAAACACGTCCACAAACACGCAGACGTTCTCTCTCAGAGATGAGGGCATACACACGCTCTTAGTCGCCAGTCACCTTCACTCTTTCTCCTCTCCTCATGGTTATCATGCCCCTTGCCTTGACGGGTGTGTGTTCATCGCCTCCTGCCGCGCCTCCCCCTAGTCGGGCTATCCGACCACATCCGCCTTCAACACTATGTGTGGTACCTGATCTGCTGGCATACCCCGGTGCATCCAACTAAAAGAGGAAGTTTAAGTGGCCAGCCGACCCCACACACTCTCTTCTTCCTCCTCTTCCTCCATACAAGGTGCTCGTGACATATGGTCTGCCGTGGCCGTGTCATGCCTCATTTGTCGCTACGTTTCCCTTCCCCTGGCTGGTCCATGACCGGCTCACCTGCCAATCTACCGCTGCAAGCGCTGCAGCTCCCTGCCGGCTGTAAACTGCCAGCTGCAGCTCCCGCAGCGCTACTGTGCACTCCTGGTGTGAAGTAGCCGCCCGCACGGCAGCCAAGCTGCGGGATACCAGCCCACCGGGAGCCACCGCCCGCACGCTGGCGGCTAAGGTGTGTTGAGCTGCGGGTGGCAGGCCGCCCAGGCAGTCTGCGAGAGCCGAGGGTAGGACGGGATTTCACATACAGGCGAGAAAAGGAGGGATGAAGGACAGGAATCGCAGGTGTTACCTTTACGAGACGTTGGGAGGAAAAAATTTGATACAGGCCTTCTGAAAGGGGAAGAACCTAAGCAGTTTGGGGGAAACGCCAATCGCACAGAGCAGGCCGCGTGAAGGTAGGTCCAACTTTCTCCATGTCTCCATGTGGAATCCCGTCTTCTTTACGGTTTAGTGTCAAGGCGCACCTGGCCGATCATTCATCAGCGCCAGCAGGCGGGAGAGGTCGCCGCCAGCCGCGTTGAGCGCCTGACGCTCCTGGATCAGCAGCACCACCAGATGCCGTTGCTCCGAGAGGAGGTCTGGAAGGGGGGAGCGAGCGTGGGAGCAGGTCATGAAACGGGCTCTCGTAAAGGTACGGGAAAAGGCGACCCCCCGGTTCCAAACGCGGAGTAAGATGGTGTTTTTTGATATACACATCTAAATATTGACGTGTGATTATTAACGGCGCATAAGCTGTAAATGTGAGTTCCAATAAGTTGTACATCTAAAATACACCAACCATCAAACACACAGGTGGTATCATAGGGTTTTAGGGCTTTGCTTTACAGGACGTCCGGGATGTGAGTGAGTGAGCAGTTAAAGAGTCTGATAAGGGACAGTGATGTGATGTAACTCAGCCCCTACCTTGGAGCCGCGGTTTGCCCTCCAACGCCTCCTCCTCGACCGCAGGTTGGCACGCTGGAGGCAGCCGCACCCACGTAACCCGACAAGGAAAGCCGTAGCACCTTTGGAAAGGGTATGGCAGCAGTAGCACATCGCCCGCGCTGCTCGTTCGGCCGGCGCCGGTGGGGGCAGCGGCAGCCCACTGTCTGGCCGCGGCGGAGGGTGTCATTTCCGGCCTGGGGCCCGGCCCTGTCGCCAATGCCGACCAGCCTGACCAACGATCGGCTTGGCTCCCAAAGCACAGCGCTGCTAGCAGTCGCGCCACGGCCCGCCTCACTGTGACCATACTGTGGAACACCATCGGTAGGATGCCGCCGACGATCATCTCCAGGCCTCCTCCGCGCTTACTACCACCAAGACTGTCACCCTCGTCCCTGCCTTCCTCCGCCACGATTGTATTGGCACCAGTAAGAGCACCCGTATCTGCCGAATCTGGCCCGCCAGCCTGCCGTGCCGCCGCCCCTAAAGACCGCTCCGAAACCAGCCAAGCACGCGTCTTGGGGCTGTGCGCTGCCAGAACGAAGAGCAGGTTGACGGCAGCGAGAGGTAGCTGCACATCTAGAGTGGATAGCAAGTCGGGGGTAGGCGGCACGAGGCCTTGGGAACCCGGGGCACCAACCTGGCTGGCGGTGAGGGAGGAGCCTGTTGCAGGGTCTCGAAGCGCAGCCACGCAGGTTATGACGTAAACACTGGCCTGGGTGGGATGGGAACCAAAAATGGCAAAGAGGTCCGCAGCGGTAAAGGCCGAAGGAAGGGAACGTGTCAACACAGGGGATGACGGTAATCCGCGATTGAGCTTCTGCGTGCAAATAGCCCGACAGGCGGACTTAGGCAATCTGGGTCATGGCGTCTTGCTATGAAAGGAAAGGCCGTATCATTAGTTGCCTGTTTAGTCCTCATGTATTATGTGAAGTGTGAAATGGATTCGATAGCCCGTGAAACTTCTTGCAAGACCGCCCGTAATAGTTGCCGTACTAGCAGATGGATACCTTCAGATTGTACGTCATCTCCCACTCTCCCTCCCCTCCTCTTCCTCCCCTCCTGCTCTTCCTCCTCATCACCACCACCACCACCACCATCATCATCATCATCATTATCTCCTTCTCCCCTTTTTCACACCTCCTGCTCCAACACCTCCCGTAGCCGTTCCTCTGCCGCCAGAGCTAGCATCTGCTCTGCTGCAGAGCGCCGCAGCTCCAGGGCTAGCTCCCCATTCGCCAGAATAGCCAGCAGGTTGGACACGTCAGCGGGCCGGAAGCTGCGAGCCAGGCGAGGGTTGGCGGCTGGAACCACCAGGTCGTCTCGGACGCCGCTATCCAAGCAAACCTACGAGAAGGATATGAGCACCCGTAGCAGCTGATTTCACAGGCTGTGATGTTGACGACCCCGGTGTTATTCGTATTGGTATCGGTTTGGTAATGGCTGCCGACTGCCATGGCGATGATGATGACGCATCTTTCAGGAATCGGTGATGCGGCATCGGAGGCGAGTTGGCGGCCGTGGGGCCGGGGCTAGGCAAAGGAAGGTGTTCGAGGTAACTACGTTGGGAGGTACTTGGCGACGAGGGGGGCTGGTGAGCAGTCCGTTGCTGGCCAAACGGTGGTATATAATTAAAGGCCAGAGCTGTGACGTAAAATATCGGTTTTACCATGCTTTTACCTAAGTGTATGCGTGGATTCAGGGGACAGTGTCAAATTCGCACTTGCTACCAGCAGCGCGGTCGAGTGAGTCGCGGCTAGAAAGGGACGCACAGCCCCGCGGAGTCGCACCCGGAAAGGGTCTATGACGTGTGGGTCATGTGGCGCCGCGAACACCGCGACATTAGCCTCCTTCAGGTCCTCCGACAAGTGTCGAGCTGCTGCGCGGCGCCGCTCAGCATCAGCACTGTATAACTCCAGCAACAAGCCCCGCAGCCAGGACCATTCGAAGGGGGGAGCCGCTGCCCCTGCTCCGAGGTCCTGGACCTCCGGTCCTCCCCAGCGGCCCCCAGGGGATGGGCTGCGTTCGCGGCACCTGCGTTCGCTCGCCTCCAAGCTGGCGGCGAGCGCCCCGACCTGGGGATCAGCAGCATAGAGGCGGATCCAGAAAGACCACGGCCGGATACCTGCGGGACGAACCAGTAGCTATTAATTGGGTTGCGTTCGCCGTGTCCCTTAAAAAGGATTAAAGTGCGGGTGTTACTCTTCTCCATGTTCGGTTTGGGCTGGGTTTGGCCTGGCAGCGTTGATAATAAGCAGAGCTTGTAAGGATCCCTACAGACGTGAAGTCAAAATGGTCACGAGGTATATATCTAGATAGGTGGATATATAGGTGGATACAGGCTTATGATGTCCTATATAGAGCCCGCTGCATCACTTTGGGACAAGCTGAGATTGCACGTGTTACCCAGCAGTGCCGACAAGCTCCCGTATACCTGGGTACATGCCCACACCATTTCATCTGGAGTCCCGTGTTCTCTTCAGCATCATCGTTACCTTCCCAATATCAAGACTCGCAAGCTACGGAATACAAAGCGGCCTCAGCGTCCCGTCCGTCCGTCCGTCCGCACGTGCGTGCGTGTGCGAGTGTGTGTGTGTATTTGTGTGTATATCCTGCGCACACACATGTCCTATAGTGCAAGGTAAAGATTGCTACCATCCCTACAGATGGCTACCATTGACAATCCTTCAACCGACTCACATGACTGCATGTCGACATCCGGCAGAACACCCATAAGGATGCGAGCCACCTGGCGGCGGGTGCGCTCGTCCGACAGCCCCAAGACCACCAGCCGCTCCACAACCGCCTGAGAGAGCGGAGAAATCCCAGCAGAACAAAAAAGGATTAAATGACGCGGGAGAGGCGGGAAAGGCGGGAAAGGCGGGAGTGGCGGGAAAGGCGGGAGAGGCGGGAGAGGCGGGAGTGGCGGGACTGGCGGGAGTGGCGGGAAAGGCGGGAGAGGCGGGAGAGGCGGGAGTGGCGGGACTGGCGGGAGTGGCGGGAAAGGCGGGAGAGGCGGGAGTGGCGGGAGTGGCGGGAAAGGCGGGAGAGGCGGGAAAGGCGGGAAAGGCGGGAAAGGCGGGAGAGGCGGGAAAGGCCAGATCACACGCTGGCATCGTATACTGTAAATGCAGCACACCATCCATCGCACTCTCCCTGACGTGCTTGCCACGCAACTGGAGACGAAAGCCATGTCGTTAATGTGTATACGAAGTTACAGTCGCTCTAGGAACTTCCCCTATTTGACCATGGGTCCCTCTCGATTGCACGACGCCATTTTGTAGACAACAACTTCCTTTCCCGGGACGCTCGGGGGGACGTACCCGTCGCGCCAGTAGCCGCAGTAGCGGCTGGCCAGGCTGGGCTCTCCCATCCGCCAGAAGTCCTTCTAGAAGACTATAGCAAGCCATCGCCACCGACGGTGACGAATGAGACAGCAGCGCCAAAAACACTTCCTCCGACTGCTGGACCCACTGCGCTTCCGCCCGGGCATTGGGTTGGTGAGTGGGGCTGCTGCTATTGCAAATGCCGGCACGGCCTCTGCCCTGTGCTCCACCCTCCGCGCTTGGGCTGGCGGGCCCAAGCCGCGGGCTCGCTGATGCGCCATCACGCGAACTCTGCGTGTTTAAATCTCCACTTCCGCACACTAACGCCAAGCCCTGCACCAGCCCCTCCAATAATGAATCCTGGCCAGGCAGATACAGTGCCGGCAGTGCGGCATACAACTGCCGCAGCCATTCCATCGTCGCCAGCTCGCCTCCATGGTGCAGTGCCGGTAGCTGCCACATCGCTGCCTCGCCCGCTGCCAGCGCCGCCTCGCCAGCGGCGGCGACTTCAAGCAATATCGTCACATCGGGCCGCAGCACCGCCAGCAGCGGCAGTAGCGTGCGCCGCACGCCGGGCAGTAGTGCGGTAAGCACTTCGTCGCGTGCGATCGCGGCCAGGGTATCCGTGAGGACAGCCGGAACCACCTCCGCGGTCCACAGCTCCCGCGGCAGCGCAGCGAGGAGGCGGGTGGCGAGACCCAGCACTGCCGCTGCTGGGGCGTTGAGCACCGGTGGCAGCGGGCCAGCCATGGCGTCACGGGCGAAGGCCTGAACGATGGGCGGGCTCTCCGCACGTGCCATTGACAGATTGGCGACTAACGCGCGCGATAGAGCCTGGCAGAGTGGCGAGAAACGGCGCATGACCCACAGCATATAGCATCAACGCCACAATGTCACATGACTTCCATTACCACATAGGGTAAGACGCACATCAAGCATGCCGATCACATGTCAAACATTCGAACGGAAGCGGAAGGGAGGTAGAGCCAGGGGAGTTAGGGCCACCCAGGCCTAGCTTGACCGTCACACAGCTCGACCAATACCAGTTGCGCACTCCCGCGACTGCGTTTCTTTGTAATGCTCTAACAAGAGAAAACGCGTGTAGTCAGACAAGAGTCTACAACAAGAGTCGCCAACATTGGAAAACACAGAGTGTTCGTTGTGTGCGTATTTTAGTGTGTGTGTGTGCGAGTCTATGTACACGAGTGTGTGATTTTGTCATGTGTGTGTGTGTGAGCGTGTGGGAGGGGGCAAGTGTCGTCGTTTGCATGTCACCTGCGCTGGTGAAATGGCTCTCACCCCATATTGAAGTGGACGATCATGGTGCCCCGCGACATGCTGTACCCACCCGTGCCATCCGCCATCCCCCCCTCCCCACCTGCAGCAGCTGCACCCACTTGGCGCGGTCCGGCTCGTCAGCACCCGTCAACGAGCCGTCGCGGCCCACCAGCAGCAGCGGCAGCAGCTCCTCCGCCAGGGGAGCCAGAGCGAACAGCCGCTGGGGGTCCCGGAGGCCGTGGAACACCTGATGGTGGCGGCGGCGGAGTGGGCAACGGACGACAAGTCATGATGGCGGGGTCTGTTACCTCTGTCGCCGCTATCTAGGAGTAATGCCTCCCCGGAAGCCGCGCCCACAATCTCCCGCTCGGCTGCCGTTGCCTTCTTCCCAATGCAACATTGCAAACGCACGGGCACCATCCCCGTATGAAACTATGGTGGATTGGCCTTAAAGAGCCCGCTCGCTGCCACGTGCAAGCAGTTCCTCTCTGTCTGTCTTAGGGTTTGCCTATGTGTTTTGTCTGTTTTGTCTGTTTTCAGTCAGTCAGTCAGCCAGTCAGTCAGTACGTCTGTCTGTCTCTCACACACACGCACACTTAAGGCCCGAGTCATTTGATGTCGCACAAGTCCTCTATTTCAATATTTACGTTGACCATCCTGGATATGGCACCGACTTGTCCAAGTCGCAGCATCGCCTTTAAGCACCGGACGGCGCACACCTAGACGATCGTGAAGCAGCGATGACGCCTCGCCGGCCTCTTCCGACGCACCTGTACCATCGTGACATGCGCCAACAGGGTCACGTTCACCGGGGGTTCCTCCCCTTGCCCGCCTGCGCCACCGCCGCCGCCCTGCTGGAAGCCAGCAGCCCCTGCCGCCGCCGGCATAGGCTGCGGTAGCAGCCGGTGCTGCGATTTTGGATGCCCCTGGTCCTGCACGCCTGCACCATCAGGAGATCTAGCCCTCGGGCCTGCGAAACTGGAGGTTCTGGGTCCAGGTGATGTCCATGGCGGGCTGGACCACGCGGCACGCGATGGAGGCTGCTCGCCCATGGGGGATGCGGAGGAGGCCGCCGCGGCGGCAACAGCCGCCGCCGAGGGTGTAGTGGAGACGTACATTGGGTCGGTCGCCAGAAGCATTGCCCGTTTAAATAGAACTACAATCCGCAGCAGGCATCTTGCTGCCAGTGTCATGATCCCGGGTGGAGAGCCGCCGGCAGCGATTAGCGCTAGCAGGTGGTCCTGCAACGGTTCACGACGCGGCCATAACACGCTCGAGCCTCGACCTAATCGTTACCCTTCCGGGCTTCATTGGGGGCTCGCATCTAAATGTAGATTAAGTGACGGCCAAATGTTCTTCCTCTCCTTTCACCCGTGAACGGCGACATGGGTTGGTGTCGGGATAGAGCCTCACGCCGCGCCGGCCCCTCACCCTCCACTCTGCCTGGCTTAACGGACCACAAACCTGCAGCTATCGCCCACGCCAAGCTATCTCCAACACACAATGCTGACTCCATAATCTGGCCTCGTGGTTCTTTCCTAGCCTCACCTGGCCTCCTATGCCCCCTAGTCCTACCTGACCCCTATACTCCTTTTAAGCTCTACCCACCATGATGCCGTGCCTTGTGGCGACAGCCTCCACCGGAAAATCCACCAAGCAGCAGGTGTGGAGCTGAATAAGTGCCGGCAGAGAGACCCGCGGGTCAGAGGTGCATTTTAGCCTGAGAGATAGCTCGAAGAGGTCCTGATCGTCAGCCTGACCCAGAGCTACGGGCGACAGCAGCCAGTCGCGAGGGCTGGGGATGGCGGCGGCTGTAGCGGCCGCGGGTAGCTTCGAGTCGTCTGTGGGTGTGCATCGAGGAGGGCGGGAATGGAAGGCGAAGACGAATAAACCATGCACGATACCGCTGAAGAATGGCTGGAGGGTGGATTGGAGGGTGGAGACAGAAAAGGAGCGTGCAAAGAGCATTACAACCGTAATGATGGTAAATCGTGTAAGACAGCAGCCACTGTGGCCCGATCATATGGGGAAGGAAGCTGGGGAATTTCCATTCATCTCGCATGTGAAATGCAGCAGCACGGCTCGCAGCGGATCGCCGGGGACTTTAGCTGTACGGAGGACGATTCAGAGCTGGTCATGTAGGCAGTAACGTTAAACGATGATGGTGTCATCGTATGGGGCTCCATTGCAGCACAGGAGAACATTTTGCCAGGAAGTCCTTCAGTCCGGAGAATGTGGCCGAACCCTGAATGCCACCCCACCCCCGGGTTTTTTCCGCCAGCAGACAGCGCCCTCCCCCCTCAGTCCACCGCAACACCAAGCGGCAGACGACAGGCATGCACCTGCGGCTGCGCAGTAGTAGTGTCTCCTCCCAGTCGAGCCCTGAACCGCCTGGACCCTGCTGACGTCGCTACGCGCAGCGGAACCCCCGTCTAAGGCAGGACCTGCGAGGACCGCCAACGCCCCCAACGCCCGTATGCGGGTAAGTGCGTGGGCTACGAGGACTTCACGTGATGAGGACAGGGCACGGCACTGGCCAAGGAACGTGGAAGAAAGGCAAGTTGCCGCAAGATTGAGTGCGACCTTTGGAGCTCTATGCAATGGCTGAGGCGACTGCTCGTCTAGGGGGCGCCGCCCCTCATCAGTCTATGCGCATTTGAGCACATGTGAATAAGAGCAGCATGCAACATGCAAGTTAAGTTATGCCAATGGCGGATACAATCTGCACGTCAATGGGGATGTGCTGTTGGCACCGACTGACTGCAGCAGATGGGTTTTCAAATTCTCCTAAATCCCCTACATTCCCCTGGGTATCATGTCTCGTTCTTCGTCTTTCCCCTGATCAGGATCAACTGCCATAACTCTGGACCAATCGGGCCGGTCGGCCTCTAGACCGTTCTGAACCCTTACTGTTGAGCTGTCAGTGCAACCGCATATCAGGTGCACCTGTTGGAGATGCCCCTCTCCGCGGCTCGGTTCGAGAGTTTGAAGAGTAGGTGAACGAGGGCGCGGGGGCATTGCCCGGCAGCAGTGAGGCCGAGTGAGGGCTCCCGATGGGGATGACTGGACGCGCAGCTGCGTTCGCCGCTGGTGTTGGGAGAGCCTGAGCAGCGGGCTGTTGAGGCCAACGGCTGGTAGTGGAGGACGACATGGCTATAAAAGGCCCGGGCTTTTCTGCGACGAGATTGGGATGCGTCGGAGGACCTCAGGGGGTTAGCGCTGTCCCCCATCGGGCAAGGTGTGGAGGGAAATCTAAGCCTGTGTCTTTCTTTGCCTGGTAAAGTTAAGAGTCAATCAGCCAAAGTTAAGCTATATCCGCTGTGAAGAGCTCCCCCAGGAGCTCCCGCTCACTTGCATGCAACTCACCTAATGCCGGCGCCAGCGAAGGCGTGGGTGGGTTGGATCCCTGTGCAGGTCAAAGGGAGAGGTTCTGGGCTTGATCTCTGTCGCGGTGGTCGTGCTAAACTGAAGATCTAAAAATGGGGACGCCACCCAAACAACAGTCCCAGATATCCCGCTTTGGAATCTGGATGGCAAATCGCGGCCTGGTCCAGAAGGCCCCACCCGCTCTACCCATTATCAGCACATCATAAATTACTGCGATCTGCACTGATATCAATGCCTTGCCATGTAAACACCTAGCCCGCTGGTCGGAGTGGCTGCTTCCCAGTTTTCAGTCCCCGTACACGTGCGCACTCACGCGGGATTGCATTCACGCACACGTTTCACGGATCCGCACTACCCGCATATACGTGTTCCCACTCGCAACCAACTCACTGCCGGTCTGGGGCCTGCCAGGATGACCGAAAACGCATGGCGCACGGCGGCCTGCATCTCCCCTGTGCGATCCTGCTGCTGCATCTGCCCCAGCAGCGGCTCCGCCCCCAGGTGCAGTAGCTGCCGGGCTGCGCCTGGTGCAACGGCCGCAACCTGGGAGAGAAGCATAAGGACCGCCACGTCTGTGGGGTCGCCATTATCTGGATACCGCAGGCAGCCTTTTAACGTAGGCGCCGGGGGGCAGGGCAGAGCAGGGCGGCACACGGTCCAGGTTTACTCGAAGGGCAAGTTGTATGTCTGCCTTTTTTGGAGCTCAGTGAAAGGAGGCCCGGCTGGATAATGATAGTGTGTTTGCGGTAGATGATGGAGACGGTGAGGTGAGAAGAACCCTGGTTATGGTTTCATTGTGGGGTCGCTGTAACCTTTCGCGTGCCGTTTCTGCGCAGCTCGGAGCTGTGATGGCGGATTCGACTTACCAAGAAGGCTTTTTAGGGTTGTCCGGTCCTGTGGGCATTTCAGTAGGGATCAAATGCTGGAGGGCTTGTAATGGGGACAATCTATTTATTTGCATGTGTCTAATGATCTCCTATTCCGTTTCGAGGCGCCCGCTTCAACCCGCACTACGTAGCCAGTATTGCACGCGTGCGCTAACCCACGCGCTCGTGCAGGAGCAGAAAGACAAAGACTGATGCTGTGACAAAGTCCAGGTACCTAGTATAGCTTCATGAGATACTTGGCTCTTAAACTAGCGCTTAGCAGCGGCTAGACATGCCATCCTGGTAGCGGGTTTCGAGTGACACTCACACAAGTCTTCTCACGACGTTCGTTTTGGGTGTACCGTCCCACATCGGAGTTGCGGCATTATACTCACTTGCCCGACATCTTCCAACCCTAACAAACGGTGCTTCAGCTTGAAATCTAGGCTTTGCACAGCGCGGCGGCGAACCTCCGCTAATGGATGCACTGCGACCACCAAGTCAGAAACAATCATGATAGTCAGATTAATTTCATTGAAACTACTGTACTACTGTTCTCGTACCTAATTTTTCAGCGGTGGCAACGAGAAAACCCTGCGTTTCTTGCGTCCCCATACTCGCCTCTTGGCGTCAATATGTAAGAACCAGCATATGTAAATTGAAGCGGACCGTAACAAGTCCCCAGTTTTCCATACAACAGAACAGGTCAGTGGGTTACAATCATGGTCGGGGTCAGCTGTCGGTATTAGTCAAAAATCCGTACCAAAGCCACCGCATTTCTCCGACTTGTCTTCTAGCTTGTTTGTTCTCAAACGTCCTATGTAATATGAGTAGAAGCTTGCAAACGCAAGAGGACCTGAGTGCAGCTGAATACTGGTATAAGCTTCTGCTATTAAAGGAAGGGTATAATTTACCCAATTCACTTGTGAACTCGAGTACTTTAGAAAGCCAGGATACTCATTTGGTCGCATGGCCTACACAGACAGCAGCCGTTTGGGAACTACCGATGCATTCGTTCAAAGGCATATATAAACCCCTTTATTCGCGTATCCGCGTTGCAGCGCGCGATAACATTCGTGGGCCGTGAAAGGTTTGCGTCTAAGTACGAAATCATCTGCAGGACACCCTGGTCACCAGCTTCCTCCAGAACAGCCCTACAATTCGATGCGCGTGCATGCCCAACCTGCATCTACCATCTACACTGTGGCAATACGCAATCTCCATTCCTCTTTTAGATAAATGCGGGCAAGCCCTGCACCAAGTTCAGGAAGTGCAGGCCCACACGCAGATGAAGATACACCGCCCCTGTATCGCGCATGGGTTGGGGGACAGTGAAGCTCAGCAGGGCCTGAAGCGCTTATTCCCGATGGCCGCCTTTCACAGCTATTTATATCCGCCAGGACTCCGACTGGGGGTTTGCCCGGCACCCTTGCGTAGAGGCGAGGAGCCGGAAATGGGTGAAGCGCCCGTGCCGCGGCCTGCCAGTGCAAGCGCTGATGCGCTGGCAGCAGCGTTGCTCCCCATAACCACAGACGCACCACGCCCGGCTACGCCCCGGCTGCTGACCTGCGTGCGGAAGCGAAGCGGAGTTCAATCCCTTAGCCGATTGTGAAGCAAACAGCGGGGTACTCATAACCTTTGCATACTGTTGTTGCGTTCTTTTGCGTAAGATTGCGAAGCTTTTGGATAACGCAGCCGATAAGTGCCTGCCACCCTATCTGCCTCCGGCGATCTCATCTGCGAACCATGACCATGACCATCACCATCATAGATGTGTGCGATGCCAACCTCACCTGGACCCCGGTGGGCATTCCTGGCCATCCGCTGCTGGGTACCACCTGCCCTCCCACTCCGCCTACACCCGCACCGATGCCCACTCCTTCCAACCCAAATGAAGCCGCCCCTGTCAGCACCAGCGTATTCGACTGGATGGAAGGCACCGAACCAGCCGTTCCCGGCTGCGGGCCCGGCTGAAAGCTGGGCGGTGGGGAGTTGGTCATCCCTACATTACGTGTATGTGGTGGAGGACGGGGAGACCCCGGATAGTCTGAGAGAGGGCAGTGGCATCATGATCTATCGCAGGAATTGCGTGGGGAGTGGTGATCATCAAGCCCGGGACTAAAACACAGCCCAACCCGGGACCAGCACGGGGACCACCAGCAGTTGCACCTCCATGCGTATCTGACCCATAAAAAAATAGCCTTGAATCGATCACTCAATTTTCTTAACATAATTGCTCCATATATTTTCAAAGTATTATTCAATAGCGTATTCGTGTATGGCTGTGGCGACCCACCCTTAAAAGACACAAAGACAACCCTGGGGACTTGCGTACCTGAAAAGTCAATGTTGGTCATCTTGATCGGCTGTTTGCCTTGCCCTCCTGCAAGCCCCGAGTTGGAAACCGGCCCGCCGCTGCCGACCCCGCCGCCCGCCGCCATAGCGGCCAGCATCGCTTCCGTTGTGGAATTGGGGTTGACCACTCCCGGCATGAGTGGTATGAAGGTGGGCACTCCACTAGGAGGCACCATTGCCATTGCCATGCTGACCTGGGCCTGTGGCCCTAACAGCTGTTCTGCATAGTCCCGCTCCTCCCCTGTCACCATCTGCTCAACACCCAGTCGCAGCAACACACACACACATGTGTACTTTGATTAGCATTTTGCCAGTGATGGGTTATGGGGAATTTATCGGTCGCTGTCACCTGCTAGATCCCCCGACTGAGTCATGAAGGCACATAAAAATATCAAGCGAACGAAAAGAAAGGGGAAGGCAATTATAAATCCGAGACGAGGAAAACGGTACGTGGAGGTCAAAACAAGCAGAGTAGTTTTTTTCGATACGTTATAAAGCACACATGAGCGCTCGTGCTGACCCGACTGCCACAGAAGATTGCGCCCATCTCCGCGGCTATATTTCACCCAGCAGCACACCGACAATGATCTCCCCATGACCCAGAACTGTTTCCTCCACATTTGTCCATCGCCTGCACCCCGCAACCCCAACTCCTGCAGGAAAAACAGACTTAAAAAACCCGAATAAATATATCCATGTATATGTTTGTCATATCACAACATGCCGTATATTGTCTGCCTGTTGACCCTGAATAATCTGATTGCTATTGTAAAAGACATCCGACCACGAATGCATCCACAGCCACAGCCACATATTGAAGATAAGCCTAGCAATTTAGCATTGTCGTCCTGATAAGGTGCTATCTTAAACAGCCAGACCCTAATTAGTCGCTGCATTACCTGCTGGTCCAGCACCTGGAGCCGAGGGCATTTGGCCAGGACCATAGCGCGGTAGGCATTCTTGCGGCTGATGGGGTTGCCAGCCAATGTGAGCTCCAGCAGCCCGGTGAGGGTGGTGAGGCGCTCCAAATCTGCGGGCTCGCTAATGCGGTTCGACCCCACGTGAAGCGCCTGGCAAGGCGTGGAGGCGTGTGTAGACGGCGTGTAGACGCGTGTATGTGCGGGGAAAGGGTTGGAAGAACGGCGCATCAGTTTGGTGGAAACGGGATGGTTTGTGCGGGGTGGAATGAAGGGCCCCTGTACCGAGGCCAACATGAGCATGGCACACGGGAGGGTCAGGAGAATCGCTCTATACTGTTTAAGGCACCAGACGCAAGCCGGTACCAATCCGCATCTTAGTCCTTTTAACAGCTTCTCAACCCGGACTTCCTCTCCCAAATCCCAGGTCCCTCCCTTCCTCCAGCCTAACCTGAAGAGTTCGTGCAACGGGGTGGAAGCCGTGCAAGCTCCGAAGCCCGTTCTCCTCCAGCCTCAGCTCCCGCAGCCGTGGCAGCCCATTCAGCGCATCCATGTCGATGTAGCGGATACGGTTGCGGTCCAGAACAAGCTCCTGACTCACGCAGGGTAGACCGAGTCGGCGTAAAGAGCATACCCTCCCTAGCACAGGCTCAAACACGGGCCTAAGTAATGGAATGCGCACGATTACCTCCCTCTCCAAGCTAATACCCATAGCTATCACATGCTTACTCCACCCGCCTCGGCTGGACAGGAAACGGAGAAAGGGCCCCCTTCTTCCTATATTCATGACAGCGGTAATCGTGCGCCTTTTCTCCTGTCCTCTCCAGCCCCCCTTTCCTCTCCATCTCCAGGCCCCGGTCCTTTCCCCGGCGTAACCCTCCTCTCCCCTTTCCCTAACAAGTAGTTATGTACCCTTCTCCCACACGTACCTGCAGGTTCAGCAGTCCTTCAAGCCCCTCTATCCTCGTGATGTCATTGGCCTGCAAAAACAGGCTCCGAAGCCCCGTGATCGAGTTCAGCTGCAAGGATGAGATAGACGACACCTGGTTGCCCCCCAGCTGTAGCACCTGGAGACGTTGGGAACGATAATTCGGGGGGTGAGTGGGTAGGCGAGGCATCACGCTGAGCGGCAGGCTTGGTAGGAACCACACACGGCTGCAGGAACTGGGCAGAGGACCTGACAGCCCGCAGTCTTTGGCCCTCCCCCGCATCCCCAGCTCCGAAGATACTGGCAAGGCATGATCGTAGCCGGCCACCCCAATTAGTGTGTATTAATGTGTTCGATAGGCCCCTCGACAGGCCCCCTTAAGGGAAGAGTACAGATGCGACAAGGCAACATCAGGGAAGGGACGAAGGAAAAGCATCAGGACAATGATGGCCGGTATACACAGTGGGCTCTGTGTGTGTGTGTGCAGGAAACGGATTGCATTTTGGGGTGCCGGGGTTGTTATACGGAAAGTGAAGCAAGCGTGAGGTCACAATACCGACTGAACACAGATACACCCAAAACCTGAAGCCCTATAAGAATCCTGAATAAGAATAAGTGCATGACCCTACCTGTAAGCTGGGAAACGCATCCAGTTGCAGATAGCCCCCCAGCGGCTGCCCCACCGCCTGCTGCCTGGCTGCCAGGGCCCGAACCAGGTCCATGTTGCGCTCCAGCATGCGAGCGGGCATGAAGCTACACTCCTCACCCAGTCGGTTATTGTTCAGCCGCAATACCACCAGATGCCGCAGCAGCGCAAGAGCTGAAGGTGGTTTTATGGGCGCCAGGAGGGGCCGAAGGGACCAGAGGGAGGGCCGAAGGGACCAGGGATGGAGAGAAGGGGACGGAAAAAATTACTGAACATGAACACTGAAAACGTAGATGCAACGATTCTTCGACTCTTGTCACGCGGTGGAGATGGGAGGGGGTCACGCCGGGGCCGGAGCGGGGGCCAGGGTGGAGTGTACGTGTGGGGTTTGCACCTGCAGACTTCCATGTGGCAAGGCGACTGTGCATTCACCGAATATGCATGGGGCGACTTTGCTAGGGAAGATGGTCCCGGCAAGTCGCACTGAGGTCAGGTGGTTGAGGCTGTGGGCGCAAGTTACAGCGCCTTTGCTGCTTGCATTGCTAAGCCACCTGGATAAATAAAGCTTGACAATTAAAACATGAATTCCCCGCTCATCATGGCGGCTAGTGCGTCCGCGTTATCTACCTGAGACGTCGGAGAGCAAGTTGTTGTCGAGGTTGAGCTCCTGCATCCGCACCAGGACGGGAATGTCAACGAGTTGGTGCTCGAGGAGGACAGACGAAGTGCTTTCATATTTTCAAATTCATATTCCCAAACATCTTGGTTTACGTCTGTGCAAATTCTGCAAATTGGTAACTTTGCATGCAGACACGTGCAAACACACGCAGACACGTGCAAACACACGCAGACACACGCAGACACACGCAGACACACGCAGACACACGCAAACACACGTAGACAGATGCACCTGAAGTCCCTCCAGGTCCTCCATCAAGAACACAACGCCCACATCCCGAATGCGCAATCCGCTGCAGTCCAAGTCGCGGATGCGGTCAAACAGCCGGTGCCCCAGTCGCTCTTCCAGGAAATCCGCCGTCAACCGCCCCGCGTATTTGTTCTTTGCGGCCGCCTGCTCGATGGCGGTCACTGCTACACCGTCTAAGACCTGCGACGTGGCATTTCCCACCGGCACCACCAGGTCGGCCGCATATTGGGGGGAGGAAGGAGGGGGGGAAGAGACGAGGGGTCAAACGTGACAAGTATACAGGATGCGTCACGATGAGCCGAAGTAACGGAAAGGGGAGGAAGGGACCGGGGACGTGAGCCCCACTCCACGTATCTTCTCCCTTTTTGTGCACAGCACATACACACACCTTGAGCTTCCGTACGTGGAAGATCACGTACAGTCGATAGTCATCGGACACGGCCGCGGCGGCGGCAGCCGCCGCCACCGATGCACCGGCGCCAGCCTGTGCCCCAAAGGATCCGGCGGTAGATCCTCCGCCTCCGCCAAGCGCCGTAACTGCTGCCCCGCCGGCTCCACCGCCGGCCGCTGCCGCCGTGACGTTGGCGGCGGCCGCCGCCGCCGCTGCCGCGGCGGCGGATGCCAGGCTTCCCGCCAGCGGGTTCCCCGCCAGGTCCAGGATGATGAGTTTTGGCATATCTCTCAATCGCTGAACCTCCCGCAGCTCCGAGATGCGGTTGTTACCTGCGCGTAACAGAGGACGAGACTGAAGAATGGGACCATCATAAGACCAATGGCCCAGTGCGGTATGTTGAAGCGGAATAGCGGAACGGCCCAAAAAGGGCGTCAACGCACCATAATTGCACCAATACAGACACATATACATAACGTTAGCATCCCCACTTGCTTAAGCACACATACTCATATGCGGTCGGAAACTCCCAGGACCTGCATCAACCCCTCACCGGCATACAGCTCCAGCAAATTTGTTAATCGCTCTGCCCCCGCTAGGGTAGCCAGCTCATTATCCTCCACGCTCAGCTGGATAAGGCCCGCGAGGCCCGTCAGGGCGTCCAGAGAGGCTAACCTGCAGGGGCCGTTTGAGAGGAATAAGAATTAATGGGTTTGAATGGTGTCTGGGTGAGTGAATAGACATCTTGATATGAGTGGCAATAATAATAATAATAATAGTAATGATAATTATTACGATTACTATTATTATTACTATTATTGTTATTGTTATTCTTATATTAAGAGGCCGAGGTGGACGGTTGGCTCCAAGGAAATAGAATAGCAACAGGAGCAACGGCAAGGAGCTATGGCAAGGGGAGCCGCACGTGTTCATACACACACACACACACACACCACCACCACCACCACCACACCATTTCATCATCCACTCATCTTTGCTTGCCTCCGGGAGCCCCGACCTCCTACCTGTTCTGCCCCAGCTGCAGCTTGCGGATTCGGGTGAGTCCTCCCAGCCCCACCAAGCTGCTCACTCGGTTCGCCTCGAGGCTCAGCTCCTCAAGACCCCGACAACCCTCAATGCCCTCCAGGCTGCTAATCTCGTTGTCAGCCAAACTGCGAACGCGTGAACGGATGGGTGGAGTGCACGGGCGACGGGCTGGGGCCTGGGGATGACGATATGGATGGGATGTAAGGAATGGCCTGGAACGGCGCCAGACGGGAGTGTGCCTTCCAGAGCTGAATGGAAAGAAACTGGCTGCTGGTGGTACTGGTCACGACTGGCAGGACAACCCTGGAAAAGCACGCGGGCGTCCTCTGTTGTGCCGTGTGGGTCTTGACAGAAGTTATTGTGTGTGGGGTGGTGTCGTACCTGGCGCGTCTCAGGGAGGTCAGTTGGGCCAGTTGTTGCAGCCGCCGAATGTGCATACGTTCCAAAGTGAGGTCGGTAATGGACCCGGGGTCGTTCGGCCGGGCAGCGTCTGCGGAAGAAGGACAGGATGGGAGCCAACGCACGGGGGCTAGCTCTGCCAATGAAACAGAAATTATCTTCTCCTCTAACTTTATTCCAACAAATTGCTTATTGTTTGCCTAGAGAGAAGAATGGGATGAGAATTAAGGGAGGGGAAGGGAAGGGAAAGGAGGGAGGCTTCATGTTTGTGTCCAAAAAATGGCTGTCACGATCTGCGACAGCGCGCTTGGTTCCCATGCATTCCATCGGATTCCATCAGATTCCATGGATTCGGATTCAGAACCAAGGACATCGTCCCCTTGGCGCCGGCAGCCTGAACGCCACCCATAACTCCATATATCTTCATCCTTCCCTGCTTTACTCCAACGGTACATTTCCACCAGGATATTTTTACCCTCATATGGAGCGTGGAAATACCCCCTCCCCCGGTGTCGATGGCCCCCAAATCCGCATCGACAAAAAGGCCTGATGTTTGGGGTTATATGGCAAGATGAAGATTTATGCATATTTATCCACATACAACACACCTAGGAATAACCATGTAAAAAATAGCACGCCTCAGCCCCCCGGTACTACCCCTGGGTACACTCACCAGCCAGGCTGCCGTTGCCCCGGGACGCCACCGCGCCGTGCTCCAGCACCATGGCCAATGTCACGGCTCCCGCGTGCTCTCCGAAGCGCTCCTTCTCTTCTGCGCTTACAGGCCGCCCGTCGAACCTGCCAAGCGCGCGAGATACGGAATCCAGACACACAAATACAAGACTTTTCACGAACACCACCATGGCCCCCGTTCTCTCAAAAACCTACAACATAAGCGAGCACATACATATACACACATATGCACACATATACACACATATACACACATATACACACGCGATCTCATTGCTCTACGTCCAATTACGAACTTTCCCTTCTTGGGATGACCGAGGCCATGGGGGTTTGAAGATCCAGGTCGGGGGAGACCCGACATCACTGTCCTGATCTGGTCTGGTCTTCCCCCGGTGCGACATCCTCTACTTAAATCCGTATCAGGAAACGCATTTCCCTTTCACCAAATCCCAGCCCTTCGCTCGCATACTCCTTCCTTAGGGACCCCCCGGATGTGTGTGGCGGTGGGCCGGCTGTTTGGTCCTTTCTACGGCACCCCCCCTTCCATGGTTTCCTTTCTTAAGTTGCTCGCGAATGCATGCATGTGTAGGGTGCTCACCTCTCCAGCCTCTTCAGTTTACGTAGCGTCGTGGAGCGATAGGCCTTGTCGTTGCAAATGGGGTTATCGCGCAGGTCCAACACCACCAGCTGTGGACTGTATTTCTTCATGTTGTACAGTTCCTAAGAAATAAGCGGCACACATACCAAGTAACCCACACCGCAGGCGATAGATGAAAGCCGACTTCCAAAGCATGAGGAATGAAAGGCACTTAGCGCCATGGAGGGCATCAGGGCCGCTATCGCAGCAGCAAAAGGAACAGCACCGCGCAAGTGGGGCGATGGTTCCCCAGAGCTCAGAGCATGTGATGCCAGCCATATGATGATCATAACATATATTGACCAACGCAGTGCTCCGTGCAGGGTTTTCAATGCAAGATCCGATTTGGATCCGGCCAACACCAACCGAT
The DNA here is from genome assembly GCA_030268105.1 of Volvox africanus. Lineage (NCBI taxonomy): Eukaryota > Viridiplantae > Chlorophyta > Chlorophyceae > Chlamydomonadales > Volvocaceae > Volvox > Volvox africanus. The sequence continues at coordinate 1,302,693 of BSDZ01000010.1, read as the reverse complement.
TTTCGATGGATCCTTACCATCCCCTTGCCCCTTCCCTTCCCCATATGAACCCCCCCGTCTGAGTCCCAGGAACATGCCGCCCACGTGGGCCGAGCAGGCTCGGTTAGGGAAGGGGCCTTTCCGTCCCTAAATAGCAGCATCTGTAGTAGGTCTTCCCGGACAAGGCATACCTACATAGGTCAGCAGTACCTACACAAGCAGCATGCAGACCCGCTCTCCCCCATCCCCCATCCGCCCGCTCTCCCCCATCCCCCATCCGCCCGCTCTCCCCCATCCCCCATCCGTCCGCTCTCCCCCATCCCCCATCCGCCCGCTCACCTCGAGTTTAAGGACCTGGTTGCTAGATAAGTCGAGGTGTGTTAGGTTGTAGAGACCCTTGAGCGACGCCTCTACCTGGTGCCACAAGCGACGCAATAACAATAATAAGAATAACAAAATTCATCACTCGCACACTCTACCTAAAGGACTTGATGCAACTTCTATGAAAACATTCATGTGTATGAACAATATACGTACAAGGGAACAAAGGGAGCCGAGGAAACCCAACACGTACCACCAGCCCCCACAGAGACACTGTCCCCATCCCCTGTGCCAACCTTGCGTATGCTGTTGTGCCCCAGGTCCAGACTTCTCAGCTGCGCCAGCCCCTCCAGCCCCTCCAGTCGGGATAGCTCGTTGTAACAGAGCACCAGCACCTGCAGGTGGCGGAGGCCCGCCAGAGACTCCATCTTGCGCAGCCCAGAGTTGTGCAAATCCAGACGCACCACGTTACCCAGCTGGATGCCGCCAACCGCCCTGATGTGGGGGCAAGAGGTGGCCGGGAGGAGAAGGAAGGCGAACAAGAGAATTGGGAAAGGGGAGGGGGACCGGGTGAAGGGAGGAGGGCTGGCGTTAGCCAACGGACCGTGAAGAGCTGACGGCGATGGAGGTGGGGGGGGGGGTCGTGGTTAGGGGAGACGAGGCAAAGAAGAGACGATTGCGCACTAGTGGGAGGGAGCTGATGCCAACAAGGAGTGAACCGCGAATAGAGAGCTGGTGGGAGGCCGCTGCGCGCGGGATGGGGGAGGGGAGTAAGAGGACTGCTTTAAACAAGTACACCAGTCCCCAGCTGGCATCAGAAAGACAGGGCAGGAAAATGAGTCACAGGTGCTCTTCCGCCGGGCCCTCGGACCACCCTTTCCTCCATGTAACCCTATCCCTCTCCCTACACAGCTTCTTCGCCGCGCCTGGCGCTGCTGTTCCCTAACCGCCCCGGGCACGATCCTCACTTGCTGATGGCCTCCTCCGTGAGGCGGTGGATCTTATTGCTGGGCTGCAGATGGGGAGGCGACGCCACTAGCCGCTGCGCCTCCTCCTCCTCACCCGCGAGACCGCAGCGGAGCAGGGAGGGGTCCGCCTGCAGAGCCAACCAGCCCAACATTGGCCGGGCAAGGGGCCTGCGCCGACAACATGGAACAAGAAAACGAAGCGGGGCTATGAGCTCCGTTCAGGGGCTTCAGAGGGCAATCAAAGCGGACTGGTCACATCGCAAGACATGGCAAGTTGGCAACGGACCATATGGCTGTAACGACCTAACGACATACGATAGGAGGGTCCGAACCATGAGTTGATCGTTACACCGGCGGTTGGTAATGTAAAGGTGTGCGGGGCTTCAGAGTCGTAAGGAGAAGAGCGCACCAAGGTTAGGGCAGGTTAGGGCAGGTTAGGGCAGGTTAGGGCAGGGCAGCGCAGGGCAGGGCAGGGCGGCAAATGAAGAGAAAGGTGCATACGCATATGCCGGCGGTAGTCAGTTTGTTAGTTGTTCGCATCGTATGTTCCCTTACATGCTAGGAATTCACAAAAGGGCGAAAAAGAGTCCCAGAGGGAATACCCCTACCCATGCCTGTCCTTGCCTCACCTAATGTCCATGTCAAGGGAGTCCAGGATGGCCTGGTGGGTCGTTGCACTCTGGGCCAGGTACCCGCTAGGCGCGCAGCTAGCGGCCCCAGCGCCACCGCTGCCGGACCCCACGCTGGCGCACAATTGAAGGTCAAGGGCCATGAGGGAAGAGCCGGCCCCGCCAGCGGCGGAGGCGGAGGCGGTGGTGGCGGCACCGGCGAACAATACTGGCGGCGGCGGCGGCGGTGCCAATGCACTCGTTGGCAGTACATCGTACGTGAACTCCACGATGTACTCGGGCAACACCAGCGCGTTGCTGAATACGTACCTGAAGGCATTGGCAATAAAGAAATAGGAATGATCAGGACAGGATAGGATAGCAGGAGAAGCAGCAATCGGGACGGCGGGTAGTGCAGTCCCTCTCCCACCTGCGCCTCCACACCCACAAACAGGGCTCCCCCTAACATCCCCCCTCCAGACCCCAACCCCAATCTCAACCCACACACCGCCACTACAACACCTAAGACCAGAGAACACATACACATACACGAATTGAGAAAGTCCCCATCGGTGGGCTCCTCCACGTGGGCCGCCCTCTTCTCTCCCTTCACGCGCCCCACACAAGTTAAAGCCCTCAGCCCAAGATGAGGCATTGACGAGGCACCGACAACTGCCTGCCTACATCCACCGACTAAGCCAGGTAATTAAGAACACGTCCTACGGCGTTTTTCGCTTCCCTGCCCCGCCCAAATCCCCCTTTACGCCTCACCACAGCTTCTGCTTCATGTCCCCGGACCGCACCCGATACACTGCGTCCACATCCGGCCAGGAGGCGGCCGTGATGCGGGAGCTGCCCTCCAGTATGACTGCACACGACAGCTTGCCGTCCTTGCCGTATAGCTTCGTTGGCAGGTTACCTGATACGTTGGCGGATAAGTCCTTCAGCGGTCGGCCGCGGGGTCGAGGAAACGGCGGAAATTGCGAGGCGGAAAGGGGGAGGGAGGGAGAAAGGAAGATCTTAGAGAAAAGCAATAAATACTACAGGACTTACACGAAGCCACACGAGCACTACGAACAGATCTCCTTCACATCTCCACTTTTCTTCTCCGGTTTCCACCAGACCATTCGGCCGTGTCGCTACTCACATGTGCAGTGCGGCCCAGGAAGGCCCGCACGACCATCAACCGGCCACGTGCTCGGGTGCCATCGGAGCTGCCACGGCCGGGGCCCCCATTGCCGCCGCGGCGGCGGGACCCTGCGGACGACGCCCCTGACGCTTGGTTTCCAGCTACTGCGCCGCCTCCGGGCGCTGCTGCAGCAGCGGCAGATGCCCATGGGTCCAACGCCGCCGCCAGCCGGAAACGATCGGCGAGGAACACCGAGCTCGCCACTACCACTGCACCGTCCAGACCCTGAAGGGGGAGGGGGAGGGGGAAATGGAATGGCAGTGGGATGCCTCAACCCCGTGTGAAAGGGAGAGATGAGGATAAAGACCCGCGACCCGCGACCCGGGAGCTCACACCAGATTTGAAGCATGGCGGAGCGGTGCAGGAGGTAAAGGAAGTAAATGACATGCATACACACACACACATACACACATGCATACGCGTCTACATAGCATCAGAAAAGGCCTTTCTGAGACGCTTTTCAGCCACATGCACATTCGCAAGGCTCTCCCCGCCAGGCGAGAGGCCAAAAACGCCACGTTACTGCGTATTCGCTATCGATTGTCCTTTGTTCTTGTGTTCTTGTCCTTGGACACGAATGGCTAAGGCCGAGTGGGGAGTTGTGGCCTCAGCGCTAGTGGTGTCTTTGGCGCCAACTCCTTCCCGTTAACATCCTTCCCTTTTTCACAGACACACCTGCGCTGCCAGCTGCTCCGCCTCCGGCAGGCCCTCCTCCACCGCCAGGTCCAGCAGTCCGGGCAGCCCCGGGTGTTCCCCGAGGAGAAGATACTCCATGTTGCGCTTATGGCCGGGGTCGGAGGTGTCTACCTGCTGGGCCGCCAGTGCGGCGTCGAAGCGGCTTCGCAGCCAGCGGTTGTGAATACTGCATCGGGTCGTGAACGGGGGAAAAGGCAGGGGTGATGGCAGCGGGGTAGAGGGGAGGGGTGGAGGGTGGAAAAGACCTGATTGGAAACAATCAGATCGGCAGACCTAATGGCTAACCTACGTGCCTACCAGGCTGGTAGCCAGACAGGCAGGCAGGCAGGCAGGCAGGCCCCAGGTCCTTCAAAACCGCATGGCTGATACTTCTCCGAAGTATTCTTCGGTTCAGATACGGGTAAGGCGGGCTGCAATCCCAGGTCGCAGCTACTGCACCGAGATAGCCGCCGCCATCGACACGACGACCTCTTTGAAAGCTAGGACATGTGAGATTGAAAGTGAGACTCTGCTCGTATCACAGGGTCTTCATGTGCGGCACGTCCGTCCACAACAGCTTCTCACCGTGTGACCCCGGTGACCTGCATGCCGCTGATCCCTAGGCTTCCAGGGAAGTCGGAGGCATTGAAGCGGGTCGCCACCAGGTCTGCAGGGGGACAGGATGACCACAAAATTACGAAGAGCTGCAGCTTTGGACGCCGGAGCTGTGTCACACAGAAGAAAGAAGCTGGTAATGGTTTGACGCGGAGGGAACGGGAAAGATGACGACAAAGAAGAAAACAACGAGTAGCTGGACGGGTAAGCGGGATGACGCGACATCGGAGGATTGAGAGCAAAAAGGCCAAGAGAGGCAGTGATGCATACCATCACGTGTCAACCCTCACTGGCATACCAGACCCGTTTGAAACGTTCCAGTTCCGATTTCTGAATACCACCGCCACCGCACCAGGCAGCACGTGAAATGGACGGGGGAGATGAAGACAACGGTATGCCGGAAAAAGCCCGGATCCCATAGCCGGGAGCCCCCAACAAGCTCCCTACCAGCAACTTATGGCACCAGATACACTATTATTCAATGAACTGGGTCATTCGGCGGGCATGGACGACAGACCCACGCTCAAGCCACTGCAATGGCGGTGTGGCTCCTCAGAGGTCCGGCGGAAGAGTAGCCACCGTGTGGCACTGAGCCGGACCTCGCCGATCCGCCACCGCTTCCGTCCACCTAGAGAGAGATCCCTCCAATCACTTCACTTGTGCATCTGCTCGGGACATCGGGGCCCCCGGTCCCCACTCCATCCCTACCTAGACACGAGGGATACCACATGTCTGTGGGCCGCGCATCCTCTAGCCGAATGTTTCCGGCCGTGTCTAACTCCAGCATCATCCGAGCTACAAGGCCGCTCAGCAGCGAGTACGTGCGCTCGCTCGCAGCCTCGAATGCGGCCTCCAGTTCCGCCTCCGCGGCCGAATATCGACCCAGGTGTGTCGTGATGGCCGCCAACTTGGCCTCCAAGGCTGCTGCTTGCTGATGTGCGGAGGAAGAGGACGTACCGGCGGTTGTGCCGTCAGCACCGTCAGCGGCAGGCGCTTCACTGCCGCCACCCGCAGCAGCCGCAATGCTCTGCTTGATGTCGTAAATCTCGCGCTCCAGGTCTTTGGATGCGAGGACAAGAGTGTTTTTCAGTGGCTGGCGAAGGGCCTGACGGGCCTGTGGGTGAGGAGAGCACCGGGGTCACATGGGGCGTGGGGAATAGACGGGGAAGTGGAAGGGGAGTAGACAGCGGAGGAATATGGACTAAAGGGGAGGACGCCCCGGAGCAGCCTTTCGCCGCGGCGGCAGCGGCTAAAGCATGCCGCCGAGGGAGAGGTGACGGGTGAGGTGACGTCATTACGTTACCCCTTTCAAGCCGCACGCGGTGCTGCGAGCCGTGGGGGAAAGCCTATCCGACTTGGGACGTTGAGCCCCGAGCCGTCCCCAGCTTTGAACAGTGCAGGGACGACCCGCCCGGCAACCGCAGCGACAGCATCGTCGAGAGCGAGGGACAGTAAAGAGAAGATAGGGAAGGTATGTGGCTGTTTACCTTGTCATGTAGTGCCTTTAAAACCAACGATCATTGTCGTGTGCGTTGCTTCGTGCTTCTTGCAGATGCTGCGTGTCCAACACCCTCATGGATGCCAGAATGCTACACAGGACAGGACATACAGGTGGACGTGCCGATGCCCTAGACCTCACCAGCCGGCCCTCCGCTGCCAGCTTCACGATCTGACGCGCGTTGCGACGTAGCGTCTTCACGCGCATGTTGTAATACATCTGCTTCTTAAGGAAAGTTGCCTCTGCGAGCGCCTTGGCCTCGTCTGCCAGCAGCAGTGTGTCCAGGCTGGTCAGGCTGCGGTGAGTGGAGGATTTGCGTGTGTAAAGAGAGAAAGAGAGAGAGAGAGAGAGAGAGAGAGAGAAAGAGAGAGAAAGAGAGAGAAAGAGAAAGAGCGTGCGTGCGTGTGTGTGTGTGTGTACTAGTAGTAGTAGTGGCGGTGACAGAGTTGGCAAAGGAGAGGTCGATGGTAACCGGGCAAGTTTTCATTATGGGTTGAAGTGGAGCGGGTGAATGGTGATGGGGTGTGTGAATGGACAGCCTATCCTGATAGGTATTCTGTTTAACTGAACGAAAACAGGTTTCAGGAAGGATGTTTGCAGGTGATGTAGTTATCGCTGAACAGCAGGGGCAAGGAGATAGGACGGGAAGAGGTATATCCATTTGACCTCTACGCCTTCTTCCCTCTCTAACACGCTCACCCAGGGTTGTCGTGAGCTTGGCCCAATACCGCAGGACACAAGGGGGCCCTGGGCAGCCGCTTCTGCCTGCTTGCCTGCCTGGCTCCCCCTGGCAGCCCGTGCACGCTCACAGCCTCTCCCCGAGATAGCCCCTATGGCACTCACTGCGGCATCACGAACAACACGAAGGTCTGGTAGTTACACAGCTGCGCCAGCGGACAGTCTCCCCACATGGGGTCTGAGAAGCACAGGTCGACTAGACGTGGTAGGATAGCCAGCGCGCGAAGCTCCTGACGGAACAGAAGAGCGAGACGGACCGAGCACCAGGGTACAACACGACGGTAAGGGACGGGGCGGGGCGAGGACGCGGGGCAACTTCTCACATTGGAGCTCCATTTGATAACATTTTCTTATGCGGTGTTAGCATAAGAAACCTCCATGGCGGGGAAACGGGCGGAAGTTGGGCTTTTTTTCTGCCGCCCACTCGGGTTAGTTGGGGGCGCCACTCGAAACAGTGGATTCAGGCCTTGCAGCAGAGCCGTAGGAATAGAGGTCACGGCCGCTCTTCGAACGTGCAGGCATTACTGATAAGCCAAGCGGAGGTCCCGCGAGTGCGCGGGATGAGCTCTAGCTGAGGGATGCAATCTGAATACGACCAGCCAGCCACCCCGATGCCCGCCAAGGCCTTTGCTTTTTCGCCCGCCTCCCTCGCCCCAGTCACCTGGCATACGTACGTACGTACAGGCAACCCGGCCCCCGGGTCACTAACGGCCCCTGGCCCAGGGCCACCGCGCCCTGGTCCTCGACCGAGTCCAGGACGGTTCACCCCACTCGGTTTGTTTCCATGTGTCCCTGTTCCATGCTTTGTTCCATGACATCCCCCTGGCCACCCGGCCCCACCTTGAAGCTGCCGATCTTGTTGTCGGCGAGGTTGAGGTGCGTGAGGGCGCTGCAGGCGGAGAGCCCATCGCCCAGAAAGGCAATGTCGTTTCGGGCCAGATGCAGTTCCCGTAGGATAGGCAGGTGGTCGAGGCCCGCAATTCGGGAGATGTAGTTATCGGACAGCCACAACACCTGCGAAAGGAGAAGGCAGAAATGAGGATCGTAACGACGAGGAGTGGGGATGGAATGAGAGATTAGGAGTCGCCGCTGCTGCCCGGGAATGCACTCTCATTGCTGGCTGCGGAACGCACATACACACACGCCTCTGTGTGTGTCCTTATCTAGTGTACAGACGTGCCCTAGCCCTGTACCTCAAGTCCCCCCCTTCTCCATGCAGGTGCGGGTGCGGGTGCGAGTCCTGTCAGGGCTGTCAGGGCTGTCAAGGCCGGAAGGTGTCCAACCCCATCATCCTCCGATCAGAAGTTGAAAGTGCGCGAGGCGGCGGCGGAAAGGAGTCATTTGGGGGCAGGGCCTAGGCCCAGGCCCGACCCCTCGACCTCACTGACCCAACAGAACGGCCTCGGGCGAAACGGAGCTTCACCCTTCGTCTGAGCGCCTCAGGGCATCGGGCGGTACAGCGCCGCTGGCACAGATGACTCAAAAGCTCACTGAGGATCCTCCCCAAGTCGTGGCCCCCAAGTTATACAGCAGCCACCCCCTTTAGACCACCTCCCTAACGCTGCCCCCCTTACACTACCCCCTTTACACCACCCCCTTAGACCACCCCCTTTACACCACCCTCCTTACACCACCCCTTTTACACCACCCTCCTTACACCACCCCCTTTACACCACCCTCCTTACACCACCCCCTTTACACCACCCCCTTTATACCACCCTCCTTACGGACGCAGACGTCGGAATCACAGCACCTTGCACAGCAACAGCTATGCAAAGACAGCCGCCATGAGGCGCCACATCGGAGGTTGACCTCCGCCATCACTGCCGCCGCTGCTGTGATGCGATGCCGTAAGCACCGCTGCTGCGACCGCCATTTAGAACGGCGGTGGCAGTGGCGGTCAACCTCTGACGTGGCACGAGGCCCCTGCCCGGCTCCTTCACAACTCCAGGTCTCTTACCCCTTCTTCGGCTCTATGGGCTGGAGGGACCTGTAGCACCAGCGAGCTGCGTAACCCGCCCTCAGCCAGAGCAGCTTCCCACCCCCCATTACGTCACATACACACACAAACACACACCGCCCAAGCCTCCGAGCCCAGGGAGTCATTAAATGTCAGCTACACCTATACCCAGCCACCCGCATCCCCCTTCTCCATGTGGCCCCTGCAGGCCGCACCTCCAGCTGGGTCAGTTTGTTGAGTCCTCGTATTTCTGATATGTGATTGCTGTACAGGTACAGCTCTTTGAGGCGGTGTAAGGAGTCTAGGCCCTGGATGGTGGTGATCTCATTCTCCTGCAACCACAGCTTCTCAAGCAGTGGACAGCCCTCCAGGCCTTCAATCACCTTAAGCTCCTGTGGGGTTTGCAAAGCCGTTCGGGGATACTGCTTGTGCATCGGCAAGGAAGGCATGCGTGGGGAGCGCTCTAGTCCAGGCCATGCACTTGCAGGACAGGACTTGCAGGCCTTACTGCGGCCCTCCATGCATGAAGCCGGGCTTAGGGGAATGGCGAAGCTGAAGGTGGAAGGCGTTGGAATGTGTCGGGTTTTGCGGAATCGTGCGGTTGTGATGACGGGCGGGAGGCATCGGTTTTAGAGGCTGAACGAGGGGTGGGAACAGACGGCAGAACATCGCACCTGATGTATGAGGGCCAGAGTCTTCAGCGCAGGAAAATGGTGGAGCGCTTCCATCTGCAGTCCAAATTGGCAAGCATCATGCATGGTTATGATACCCCGGCAGCGTTGATATCCCAGCAGCCTGTTCTCGACGGCCCATCCGCACCCGTGGGTAATGGTGCAAGAACATTTCCAGGTGCGTGACCGTGTTGGCCACGGCTGGAAACTGTTCCGGAGGGATGCCATTCGCCTCCAAGAGCTCGTCGAGCGCTGTGAGGTCCGCGACAGAGGTGGTTTAGGAAATGTCCTGTAATGCGTTGACCTTAAGTACTCCTTACCGTGAGACTCGGACATCATGATATTAATATAATTTACATTGAATGGTCAAATGGTAAACAAATCCTTTCACGCAAGCAATACAGCCGCGGCACATGGCCGAGTTCGGCAAGAAATAGACGAAGATACCATATGAATTAATCACACGGAAAAGCTACATTGCTGAAGTTCTTCAAGTTTCACAATATAAGCAAAAACATTTACTTTTAGCTCGCAGTTGGGTATTTTTTGGTGTCGTGACGAGCGACGGTTAGAAACAACAAAATAGTTTTTATGACATCAACGGTTTAAACTATCCACAAAAGCTGTATGCCGCATGGCCAGACCGTACTGAACGCTCCATTGCTGGCCGTCCCATGGGACATTAGAACTGGGAGATGGATTTCACAAACTCGCGGCATCTCAGAGCTGGACGGGGGGGTGACTGGCTGGGATCTAGATACTGTAGAGGTCTATCTGGTAAGCCGCATCAAGAAATCTAGGCCGGCCGCTGTGGCCACATTTAAATATGGCAGAGCGTTCATCAGATACCGATATGGCTATCCGTTTGGGATATTTGTATACAAGTCGACCTGTGTCCACAGCCAGAGGCTTCACCGTATCTGATGCCCGTTCATTCCCTCTGCCCCTGGTCACGGCCCATAAAGCTTCCGAAACTGAGCAATCCCATCCAGGTAAAACATTAAGCTTCACCACTAAGGTACACCACTAACGGCAAGGAGCTTCCTTGCCGTTAATGCACGACCCTAACTGCCACATTAGCAATCCAACTCATATCATTGGTTACTGCAGGTAAAACCTGACTCTTGCGGCGCAGAACCTTAACGATGCGTGCACCGCTAAAAGCTAGTCACGCTGTGACCATTACCCCTGGCAGAGCTGCCACCGCTGCCACCGCTGCCACCGAGACAATAACAACTAGCGCCCACACCACCAGCAGCCTCCGGTGAGCTGCCTTCGCTACGCCCCCTGTCCCTCTCGCAGTCGCCAGTGGGTGCTGTACTAGCCCCTTAGCTGCCAGGTCCTCCACCATGTCATACAGGGACGTCTCCAGCGGTACCCAGGCACGCAGTCCTAGCTCCTCCACCGCTTTCCTCGTATTGAACAGTGGCGGTGCGCCCCACGCGGCCTCCACAAAATCCGACCCCACACCCATGACGGGCGCCAGTCGCGCCGTGATAAATTTCGGCGCCACCAGGAAGGCAGTCCGCACTTGACCCCCTGGGTAGAGCTGCTCGAGGGCGCGGGTCAGTCCTCGCAATCGCACTCCACCTGCGACCGCCAAATACCTGCGCGGGCCCGACAGTGTCGGAGATGTAACGGCAATGTGTTCATGGATTTGTCCGCAAAGTAGGTGGATACGTGGATAGGTTGATGGATGGGTAATTGAGTGGATTGAGTGGATTGAGTCTTATGCGCTTCGGCTGATAAGGAGGATGATATCATGTACTGTGCCGTACGGGGGAAGATCGGCCCAATTTGAAGCGGGAGAAGACGGACGTATAAGCACGACAACTGGGGACGGACCTAACAGACCGTTGGAGGGAATACGGAATACGGAACATCGGGGGTAACTGTACGTGTCAATTCACATGCCGTGCATTGGAAGGGCGTGTTTTTTCCGTACGAGCGCAAAGCACACAGCATATATGAAATTGATCACATCCACCCCACAGGGCAGGGATGAATACCCACGAATGATAGGACATAGTTACATGGGCAAGCACGTGCGCTTAATCCACGTCGGTGACCCCCTTCTTCCTCCCTCCTGGTAGCACTGCCCGGATGCGAATATGCAGCCGCACGTTGCCTTGTGTTTTAGCCCGCAACTTCCCCTCCCCATACGTCTCCTCTTTGCTTTGTGTACATCATACCCTGTCTTTTCAGCTAAAAATACACTCCCCCTGCTCTCCCCCCGCTCTCCCCACCGACCCTATCGCGGTTACAGCAATATCGTCTACAGCGATGTCTCATGTCTCACTTACAGCAGTCCCTACAGCGGTATCATCCCTTGTGTATTCGTATATTATATATGTATATTTTCCCTCCTCTCCCCCCCCCCCCGACCCTACCCCTGCATTGCCTAACCCCACCTTCCGGTGGCACCCGGTGTCAGCATGGCCAGGCAGTGCACCGCTGCCACATCCCGAATGTCAACATACGTCAGTCCGATGTTGGGTGCAGCCGGGTACATGAATCCTCGGCAAATGCGCCGCAGCAGCGCCACACTCTCGCTGGCGCCACAGCTGCCCCCCAGAGGTGGCCCCAGCACCAGCCCCGGGTTGATCACACACAAAGTCCACCTGGTGTGACACCCGGCACAGCCGCAGACGACGCCCTCAACCAACAACGCAGGCCCAGTTGGACATTTAGGGGGCACGTATGCGGTCAGTAAAGATGAGGATTGCACGACTTGGTGCCTTGACAGATTGTGTTTGTTGGATTCGGTGTTTCAGAAGCGGTGACTGAAGGAGAGGTGATGATACATCCATGGCAGTGTGATAGCCAAACCCACAGGCGTCAAACCCACAGTATCCGTCTCCCCTCCCTCCCTCCCCCATCCCTCATCCCTTTTTATGTTACATAACCCTACCAATTAAGGACGCACCTGTTTTGCTGCTTACACAGCTCCCACGCCCGCAGCTCCGCCTGTGTTTTCGAGTAGCTGTACGGTAGGAAGCTGGGGCTAGCCGTGGTATTCCAGCAGCCTTCATCTACCGTACGGTCTCGTCCGTGGTCGCTGGCGCGGGAGCACGTGGCGGCGATGGATGACGTCATCACCACCCGCTGTACACTCCCGGCCTTGTCAACAGCAGCTGTAACTAGTTGACGACGGGCCATGGGGGAGTAAGAGGTTCGTCAGATCCCTTTTGAAAGTGGCGGGCTACCCTGCCGTGGTGGCGGGCAGCAAGCTGGGTTGTCAAAGTATGAAAACCCAATGCTGCGGCCGCTTCGAGGCCCCATGTCCACGCCCTTAGCCCTCCGAATAGTACCTGCGTCGACTGATTGGATGCTCAATCACCCCAAGATTCACTCCAAGACTAACCAACTGACGTACGGGCTAAACGAGTTTTAAAACCACCAACGACCCACCGATCAAATTCTCAACGCCCCTCACTGCGGGCTCCACGAGCTGCCTCATTGCAGTTTTAGAATCCGCCTGCAGACATGTTGATGCATGCGGGAAGTGAAGAATTTGTGTACGAATGTACGTACGATAGCCCTTCCCCGGTAGCACTGTCACTTCGGAAACATAAGGCACTCAATAGACAACACGAGGGGGATATCATGGGCGGAAGGGGGAGAGAGGCGGTGAACCCAGGGGTCGGTCGTAGCCTCACCCGCAGAATGAACGGCGAGGCGGTGTGAATGACGTATTCGCATCCAGCTGTGGGAGAAGAAGGAGAAAGGGGGGTGTTACTCGACGGAGGTGCGGAATGGAAAGGATATTGCAGAGGGTGAGGCGGGGGAAAGGCAGCGGAGAGGCGGCGGAGAGGCAGTGGAGAGGCGGCGGAGAGGCAGTGGAGAGGCGGCGGAGAGGCAGGGGAGAGGTGGGGGAGAGGTGGGGGAGAGGTGGGGGAGCGGGTAGGAGGGGAAAGACAAACAAGCGAGCCTGTGGGGGAAGAAGTGGGAGGGGGAAGAAGGGTGTCGCATGGCCTTAAAAACAGCTTACATCCACTTGTAGAAAAAAATCCTGAAAAACGAAATCCACACATACATATTGCCTAGCGACGTACCTACGGCCTCATCAAAGCTCCCTGGCTTCATCAGGTCGGCCTCAAACAGCCGCAGCCGCTGATCCGCTTCGGGGAGGCTCTGCAGTGCGGATACGGCCTTGAGGGATGCGGGATTCCTTGGCGCGGCAGGACCAGGAATCCCGTGGTCGTACCACAACGCGAAAGGGGTGGACAGGGGGATCTCCCAATGAAGTACGTTAAGCGTGTCGGGGCTCTGGATGGCCGAGCAGGCAAGAAACCTGGTTTCAGAGCTGCGCCCAAAATACCCACCACAAACTCTGAAAACACGCATAACACACCCAATGACGTCAGGCTTCATGTCCTGTACCTTCTCCAGATGCCCTGTTCCCATTGCTCTCCAGATGATCTGATCTCGCCATGGCCCCGCTCAGAGCTTTACCGCTTGCCTCCCTCCCTGTCTCTTTACTGGACTTGGCTGACTGGGCCTCATCATTTTCGCAGAACCTGACCCGATCGCATTCCGATACCGCTGCCCGTGTGCGGGACCCGCAAAACTCACACGGCGGCCAGACGATCCTCCACCCTTACCTTCCCCTCGCTCCCTGCACCTCACCTGCACGTGGCGTGCACCGTGTGTTTCCCGGCTAACAACCGAGCGACGATAGAGCCCGCCAGGTAACCCGTGGCACCTGCGGAACCAGGAGCAGCAGCACCAGGAGCAGCAGATGTGGTCAATCGCTCGTTCTGCCAGGGGACGCAGACTGGTGTGCAGCACTGTAAAAAGTAAGCCGCCACCTCAAGGATCACCTGCAAGGACCTTTGCACGAACGCAAAAGGAGGAAGCGCCGACTCCAGGCCTTTCCTCCAACTTTCATTCGCCGGAGGGTCATCAGATCAGTTCTCCAGTGACTCACCCGTCACACACACGCGCGATGGAGGTGCCTCCAATTCCACCGGGTAAAGCGGGACCCTGTTCTCTAGCAGCAAAGGTACCGCCTCCTCCGCTTCTGCACCACTGACTTTGGGATCTTCGACTCCACATGTCGACCGGGATGACGGCATCATGCCTCCACGTTAAGCCGGGATGAGGTGGGATTACAATGATGATGATGATGATGATGATGATCTTATCGGTGGTAAGATGAGGCGCCCGTACTTACACGTCACAATGTTTGACCAGGATGCGCCTTTGCGAGTGGCTGCCTGTTTTGTCTCACGACACAGTAATGAAAACCGTAATTAGTAATATCTCGTTAGACTATATGTGATGATTGGCCTAACAGACTATGGCTGGAAGACGGCAATGCAGCTAGCTGGATGACAAACCAATTGTAGTCGAAGAAAGTTGTAGCAGATGAGGCTTTCTGTGTCAGCAAGGCGGCGTCTAATCCTCTCCGTCTGATCTCATAAACGACCTCTAAGCGACCGACCCACGTGCAGGGAAACGGAGGCGCTTGGTGATGCGCAAACATAAGCAAGATGTGACGACACAAGAGATGTGGATCACCTAGATTTTTGCCAGTATTGCTGCTGTTGTGAATTCAATGTATGTCGATGGTTGGCTCTCAGAAGACGATGTCCAAGGCAAACCAAACTGACAGATCCATAGACCTTTCAGTTAAACAGCATTATCTTGTTTTGCTTACTTGATCCGGGTCAAGGACATGCCTTCAGCAGCATGAGAAGGCGAATGGACGTTGTAATACTCGGAACGACCCATGGGTCTTTAGCTGATTTTAAAGCTGGTCTAACTGTTTTTGGTTTTTAGTGTAAGTGTAATATTCAGATGCCAAGATAGCAGTTGATTTGTTCCTACATATTTTCAGATTCCGGACAACGCGGACGCTGATTCAGCTCTGAAGTTCATTCCACGGGTTGACCACCAATCGCTCACTGGAGAGACCGCCAAGCCGGCCTGGGAAGCCGGCATTTACAAGGTGGGAGGCGCGGAGGAGGGAGGGGAAAACACGACAATTGCGGCTGAATTCCAGAGCCGGGTGGGCCCCCCCTGGGGAGGTCATCACTGCTGCAGGAAAGGGACTTTGGGGGCTCCCAGGTCCAGCAAGCAGCCTGACCGATATCCCCGGCTAAGCTTCCACGAAGCTGGTGCGACTTTGTTTGCGTTGCTCCTAACCGTCGAAAGCGCGAAAGAGAGGTCCATCGTTGCTGGAGAGATGATGAGTAATTGAAACTGCAGCGGATAAAACTTTTGAAACGAAACAGCAAAAGGAGCAGCAGTGCTGGGCGTAGCCGAATTCTTAGGGGAGACAGACGTCTCTTTTACATCAGGCATTCGGCCGGCTACTTCTTATGTCGAAACATCCTCTCCCCCTTTTCTCTCCCCTTTCCCTCCATACACAGAGTGGACACGATAGCTTGCTCGGGTACCCCTCCCTCGCTCACATGGGCCCTTCAGGCTGCGGGATCGTGTACTAATTTTTGTTGATTGCAGTACATCTGGCAGTACCTGTGCATGTATATGACGCCTCCGCGTTTGTGGACGTTGGCCTGATGCAATCTGAGCGCAGTAAAAAACGGATCCCGGTTTGTGCTACGCGTGAAAAAGTCACCATGAGAGCCCCAGGTAAGTACGCCAGTGTCATACACCAAGCTAGTCGATGCGATTAGGACTGCAGCGCGTTTACCTCGTGCCAGGTCTGTGAGCTACCCGTTCTGCTATCTACCCACAAGGCCACAACCCAACCCTAGTCACCCAGGAGGTTCCCGCCCCGTCGTGATCCTCTATTCCCCTGTTTCTCTTTCGCTCTCTGATGCCACCCTGTTCAGTCTTCGCGATCTATTGCTGATTGACTCAAAAAGAGCTCATGTCACGACGCCTCCAGTGCCACATTCGGAACCTGTGTCTCCACCGAAATTCAACCCGAGTAAAATTTTAAACGCATAAACAACACCGACATAAAAAAACAGGAACGCCGAGCCTTTGTTTCCTCGTGCGTCTTAAGTACCGCTGCAACACAGTCCCAAAGCTCCCGCCCTCCGTGAGTTCATTTCATTACAGACGTGTCTGCCTGATGACGGGAGCGATCTGCCACAACCTGACTGCAGAAGGGAATCCTCACGCCGTAAGCTGCTCCAAGCTGTACGCTTTTCGTCCGAACCCAACCTGGAGCCCTGTAGGCAGTTTTAAGTGTTTAAATCACTCCGTTGGAGTCCCTACTCCAGGGAGTCATCACCCGAGCCCGTCTTTCCCTCGCAGGTTTCCGGGTCTCCCCTTCCCCTTCTGCATCTGGCTGCGACCCCGCTGTGCTGCCTCCGGCTTACCCACTCTTCCTTGCGGGTGCAGGTCTGGCGTAACTGCGCAGGCACCTCTTTGCCTCCCCGCTTCTGCCCTCCCTGCCCCTGCCCTGCCTCGGCACGCATCCACCGCCAACGTGAAGCGCGACCGTAATGGAGCCCCCGCTTGCCTCCGGTGTCACTGTGGCACACGACCATGCAAGGCATACCTGGCTCACCCCGCCTCTCCGCCGTAGCAACTGGTATCCATTAAATAATTAATAACTTCTCACCATCACCATCACCATCACTACCACTTCTGCCATCACTACTACCAACAGCACCATCACCATCACTACCACTACCACTTCTGCCATAACACATAAGAAGCCACATATACCTGTTTTGGCTGTTTCGCGCCATACATAGTCACAGCTAAGCCGCCGGCCCTTCACAACCCCTTCAACTCCGTCTCATTAAACACTAGGTAACCGCCTGACTGGCGGTTGCGGACGTAGCATTCTCTGTCGCCTGGCTGGCACTCAATGCAGTCCTTGCACGCCAGTCGGCAGTTGCCGATGCCGCTGTTGCTGCCCAGCATGTACCCCGGGTTGTTCTTGCACTCACCCGCTTGCGCCCAGGTCTGACACATTTCATGCAAGTTGGTGCAGATGCCCGGGTCAGGCAGCGGCTTGAAGGGCTCCTTCAGCGCCCCCTCGTATTCTTCCACTGCGGGGAGGAGGGAGGGGTGAGGGGGAGGGGGGAGGACGACATGCAAGGATAATCCCTGGCGCTAAGTGTGACAAGATGTAGCGGTCCCACAAGCTAACGGAGAAAATACCCCCAAACATCTATGTAAGACAAAAACTTATATAAATATTTTACATAGACAAAAAATGAGAGAGAGAGAGAGAGAGAGAAAGAAAGAGGATAGGCACGGCGGCTTTGCGGATGGCGACATTGCAAGTGAGGCGGCGACAGTGCAGGCGCCTGCCAATCCTCATCATCTCCCCCTCCCTCACATCGAAAGGGTGTCCCGTGAATCCACTTGACAGCGTTCCACTTGACACCCTCCACCACCGGGCAGCCCGTGTGCATAGAGTGGCCGTCAGGGGTCGTGTAGTCGGGCTTCACATCAAAGAACATGAGTGCGTCGCCGCGCTTTGGCTTGTACGCAACGTGCCCGCGTGCACACGCGGATAAGTTTGCCTGATCCGCCTGGCGGGCTAATTCAGGGTGTCCCCACACGCTGCATGCGGGGCATGTGTATGTGGGTGTTGGGAGGGATTCGGGGAGGGGCGGAAGCGGCAGGCGTGAAGTAGGGAGGGAATGGTACAACGGGGATGAGCTCATGGCGTAAAGAAGGGGAGATATGCTGTGCCAGATGTGAGGTGAGGGTTTAGGATTTGAGGGTTTAGGGCTGGGAGGATGCTGGACGCTTTGGGTGTCGAGGTGCACTTCAAAATTTGGATGGGGAAATTTTGAGAGGAAGAGAGAGGGGTGGTTGATGCCGGCCCCCCCTCCCCACAGCAGGAGGACGCAGGCATGGCCGGAGACAACACACCGCCTAGCGCCTGCCCAAGCCTGGCTGCGAAGGACATGTGCACAGACAGACAGATGTGCGTGTTCGTACAGTTTGAGACTGCCTGGCGTGGCAGTGTTGTAAGCCCGCATATGCTGCACATGGCCAACAACCAAAAGACATCCATATCCACACCCACGCCGCGTGCCGGACTTGCGGCTCTCTCTCCCAAACCCTCCCCCCTTTCCTACTGTACTCGGATATTGTTACCCGACTATCCGGTCACCGGTACGCACCTATCCGTGAACGCCGTCTCGCCGCCCGCATCCGGCGCTGCAGAGGACGCGGCGGTGGCGAGAGTGGCATGGTGGATTTCAGCCGATACCAAAGGAGAGGCAGAAACTGACTGACAAGCCTGACGGAAACCCCCTTTTACCCTTTACTCGTCGAACTGCCGCTTTCTGGGGAATCGATGCCCAAGTACCCCTTACAGTGAGTAACATCCAACGGTTAATTGTCATCGTGGAAATTGATTCTAAGTCACAGAAGGAATACCCGCGGACCTAAACACGGACGTACCCACGAGGTATATGAGCACCGTGGCAACACGCTCCAGCCCATCGATGTGCGGGCCGTACTTGTTTGTACGGCCATACCGCAGTACCTGCACGCAACAGTCGGACAGGCGTGCTGGAGTATATTTCCTCTAGCCATCCGAATGCTTTCAAACTGCTAACTACTAACTACTCGTGTGCTGGAATTTCCCGAGTTAAAGGCAGGTGCTCAGTCTGTTCTCCTGTGCCGTCCGAATGCAGCCATCCAGTGGAAGCCTCCCGGCCCCGTCACCCAGAGGGTAGATCCTCCGCGACAAGAGGGAGAGTGTGAGACAAGAGGGAGTGAGACCGCGGGGATTTGAGGAGGGACGACGGCGAAGAAGGGGGCTGCATGCTGGGTTAGGGAGCGGGCGATACTCGGCACCATAAACACACACGTACACGCATACGCACATGCACACACACCCCATCGACTAGACAGTATTGTCCAACCTCTCGGGCATATTGCACGCGCCTTAACGAATGTTGGAGAAAGGGAAGGGGTGGACAGCAGCTCTTTGCACGACATGCCGTCCAGCAACTCGTAAAGACTTACCGGGAGTCCGATCCGCCTACCCCGAGGCCCCCATCTGCTTCGGCCCATCTGGTTGCGGATGTTTGTTACCATTAAGCTGCTTCTGCGGCTGTTTGTTGCTACTGAAGTTATTACCTGTTCTAGTAATCGTAAACAATACATTTGATATTTTATTTAGTTACTTACCTTTTTGTTCCCAAGCCCAGTTGCCCACTACCCCGGGGCCTTTCCCTGTCATCCTACCTGCATGTCCTCTTGATGAGAAGGGGGAAGGTGGGACCACAGCGCCAGTCGCTCCTCAATAGCCGTGATGACGGGGTCCTGGGCTCGCCTGCGAGTGTTTTTGCCGGGGTGGCAGAGGACACCGGGGTGCCATGCAGCAATACGCGATAAGGAATAGAACCAGATAGAGGCCCGATGACAGTGGTAGTGGTGGTAGTGGTAGTGGTGCTGGTGGTAGTGGTAGTGGCTGGTGGCGGTGGTAGTGGTGCTGGTAGCGGTGGTAGTGGTGCTGGTGGTAGTGGTAGTGGTAGTGGTGCTGGTGGTAGTGGTAGTGGTATACCCGAGCCAAGGAGGGACGGTTCCAAGAACGGGGGGATGTCCTCACCCCCTGGTTCAGGGAGAGGCAATTGGGGCATTATCGTTACCAGGCACGACAGGCAACGAAGCCCACACCGGGGCATGTAACCAAGGACGGCAGCGCCGCACCAGCTCCTGCACAGAGTATGACCGCACCGGGCCAGCTGGTGAAGCTTCGGAGTGGGAACTGCTGGTTGTGAGAACCGAGCCGGTATGGGAGATACAAGCTCCATTTATTGGATTCGCTACAGCTCTGTCCGCAGTTAGCAGCTGATGCACCAACACACCGATCGAACAAAAGCGTCTCAGTGCAGTAGTTGAGCTGGATGGGACCACCTGTGGGTGCTGCCCCAATTTGCTTTGCTGTAACCCATGAGAGGTGCTTGTAACGTACATGAGCGTAGAGCGTGAGCTCTAGGAACAGCGTCAGATAGAGAGTGCGCGTGCTTTACTAGCAAAGCAGGCCACTGAGGGGGGAAGGGAGGGAGGGACGCGTGCGGTGTACCTGAGGAAGGTGCCGTATGATGTGCGGATTTCGTCCACGACGCCTTCATTCCTGCTGCCAACGACGGTGGACCGCTTCATCTGTGGAATGTAATGCACACACACACACACACACACACGGACACGTGTACCGAAAACGTAGAAAGTAGTCACCAGCCTATTGATAAGCACACACAACTAGGCTTATGCGAAATTGAACCAAACAGTTGGGTAAAGGGATGGTGGTGATAGGACAGAGGAGAAGCCCATTCCAGGAAAACACACGTGAGCCCCTGGATGTCTCGGGACCAAGCCAGCTGCACGAAATCCCATCCCTGAGCGCCCCCTCTTGCATGCAAACCGCTGGGTACGCCAAATGCAGCTCCATATCGTGGCACAACGTGGCATGACGTCCCGAAAGGGGTGATGCTGTGCGAGACTGCCCATACATTCTGAGGGCATTGCTGACGCATCATCCTCGCCATTTCCGCACGCCCGCAACCAACAGCACCCCAATCAGCTCTTTGAACTCGGCAGCACACCACTGGCCCCTCACCCCGTAGCCCAGCCTTCCATCTCCTCCCCATCTTCGTCAGCGATCATTACCAGCGTTTCGATGTTCGTCTCCCTCCCCATCTCGGACCTACCTGCTCGTGCGCCAAGTCGATGATGTGGCGAGCCTCCTGGTCGCTCAGGAACTGCAAGCAAGCGGGAAACGACGGACCGTACCACGTCCCCAACCCCAGTGCGTCAGGACCTCATGATCAATCCGGCACTTAGGTAACAAAGCACTGCAATTGCATTTCCTGTCAGTTGGGCAGTTGGGCAGTTGGGCATCAGGATTTGCCGGAAGCAGAGGCGTTGCCGGATGGCCAGTCGAATGCCTGGTCAACCGGGATATCGCAACCGATGATGGGTTCAATCTCATCGCCACTGTTGGCAAAAACGTGCGCGGAGAGACCATCGCTGGTGATCCGGCTGCAGCTCCATCGGAACCACCATGTTCTCTGGTTACCCGGCAACCCACCGATCGCGGTGAGGAGAGAGCTGCCCGATGCCTGAAATCAGCATGGGCCCAAGCCTATGCCAGGACTTGACCATCCGAGGGATATTTGAAGATGAGTCCTGATCGAAGCACCCCAACTCCCCTGGGATTTTTCCTCCTGGGGAACAGCAGCACCAGGTCTCGTATATTCCCCTTCCCCGCCCCCTGTATATGCAGGAATACAACTGCAACCTACTAAGTGTGGCACGCCGTGCCTTGGCCACGTGCCGTGCCTCTCAACAATTTTTGTCCCCATGATTCCCCCGTGCGCAGTGCTCAGTGGTACAGGAGTTCATTTCAACAACCCACGCTCTCCAAGATCAGCGGTTTGCCCCCCGGCTGCACTGCCAGGAGACCCTCTCTCCCTTTACGCAGAGCAGCTCTCCCCGCGTGCGCCTGTGCGGAGCACCGCCCCATGAACGCGCTTCCACCCCACAGTCGCAGCAGTGCTTACGTTGTGGTAGACCACAGCCCTGGGCTTCCAGCTGATGGTTTGAATCCTGGATGAGTCGTACGAGCGCGGGATGGCACATTCCCGGGACGATACATGTGGGTCACGGGAGGCAGGGAGGTCGCCACAAGCACTTACAACGGATGCAGGTGCGGTAGAGAGCAGATAGGGAGATTCCTATGAAAGGGTAGCTGGTGACCATGCATGACATAATCAGGGGATACAGAGCTAAGGTCCATACAACTGGACTGCTTCAATATTGCAGGACATGGTGCAAGTTTTGAAACCCCAAGATAAGCGTTACTCCGCAGCTCCCGGGAAGGGCCCCGAAAACGATCAAGAGGTGGCTTTTTAAACAATCGCAGGCGGGTATGGCGGCGTGAGCAGGTGGTTGCGGGCGAGGGCACGACACGTGCCACCTTGGCAACATATCGGGGAGGCATTGCTCCAGCCCTGCTATGCTATTAGGAGAAGATGCAAGGTGCCCGCACTCTTGGAGTTTATGACAAGACATACGCAGCAACCAGCGCATTCAGTGTGGCTGCATCCCAGGGAAGCGGCTATGTCATGGGGATGGTGAGAGCGGATTGGTCTTCGGATGGGCTGGGGCTAGGCCCAGGGTAGGCAGCTGCACTCGCTATGGTAAAACGCGTGACGCGTGACCCCTACGCTTCCAATGTGTCCAAAGCTCATCCCAAAAGACCGCCAGGAAATGGACCAGGCCGGTGGATGTGAGAAAAAACCCACCAGGCGGGTCGTTGGTTCGTGTTTGCCGAGTGAAGGCTGGTGCCGATAATGCCTCCACTTTTACCTTCTGAAAATGGGCTATACGTCTCGCCCTGCCATCCAATTAACCGCTCCTCAGAATGGCGGGCGCCTGTATAGGATTCCATAGCAAAGAGCGCTACAGCTTAAACGGCCGCTGGTTTCTCTAAAATAAGTTTTTCATTCTATACCATAAAAAGGATACACATAGATACTCACGGCGCTAATAAGGAAAGTTCGGGTACCTAGTGCGAAAGTGAAAGGCTACGACGGCTCGTCTTCATACCTCTAGCAATATGCAGTGATAACGTTGTCACCACGAAGAGAATGAAAGCAAGCCTCATTTTTCCCTCACTAAGAAAGGTACACTTGAACCCGTCGCCAGTTAGTTTTGACCTACGTCAGGAAATCCCTGTAACCTCACTAACAAGGTGACGCTTAAAAAGAAGTCCCAGCATACACTTAAAAATTGCAGACACGTACCACTCCGGTGGGACGGTTTCCGTACCACTGTAACGATACCATGGCGTTTACCAAGGCCATTAGCATTATCAGCCCAATAATAAATGTTGTTGTTTATGCGGACATATATGAGTCATTATTAAGGCTAGGTACGTTGCAGGGCTGATAACCTCCCTCTACTCTGTGAAAGAAGATATAGCTGTGATAAAACGTTAAGGACGGCTGCAATGCAGCCACTGACACTTACGTCAGTTGCACAAGCAAGCCTTTACTTAGCCGTAACTCTACTTTTGTATAAGTAACCCTCACCGGCCGCCTCTACCGGTGAAGTATTGACCAATGCGCTGCACCTCGTGTCGTTGTCATAACACGCTATGCTAACTACAATGCACGCAGGACAAAAGAGTACGCATGATGCGGCTTTCACAAAACTCCGCGCGCGGCACCATTGGCTACTTTACACTTGTGTCAAACCCGTGTTGTCTAGTTTAGTCATCAACCCACCCCACAGTTTCAGCTCAGTACTTACGAAGGAACAGGTCAAAAGTCACAGAACAAAATTATTCTAATGTCCGCAAAAATCTAACATGGACGAATTCCTAGCTTATAAGCATCATGGGCAGGCAATCGCGCCCCGGCAGAGCCGGCCGGCCATTCACGTATTCTACACACTACAAAGTCGCCTACCATACCTAGATACATGCTATGCGACCGTACACCATCCGCCCTCCATGCTCTGCCGTCCACATGCAGCCGGTAAAAGTGCAACCCTTCATGGAAGAGGCACTAAGTGAGCATTCCCGAGTTGCTTTGCGTCGAACCCTCGCTAATGCATCATGCATCATGCAAGTACGCCCGAGCCGTTCATGGGAATTGAGCCCATTTATATCATGCGGCCCAATTCCTATACGGCTTCCAGCACGAAGGACAACACGCACGAAGCTTCTGTAATCTAGTTACGAGCCATTCATTCGTCTGTATTTCGCCGCTGGCCACTATATCAATGTTAGCGGCCACGCTGGCGCCTCCACAGCGCCATACCATATACAGCACCATCAGCGACCACGAGCATCAAACCCTGAGCATCACGCGAGCAACGCCACTTGATAGCCGTCTTCTCCACAGACAGTATACCCTTAATCGTAACCGTGAGACAGATCATAGATATAAACTGCCCAGCTGGGTAGCGCCCGACCCTCTGCACCGTGACATCAAGCCGCCCATCGACATGCCATACCACACCACATAACTCACGGCGATGGCGGCTTTCTGTAGCATCGCTAGTCATCAAGGATATGCTTTAACATAACACGCGTGAACATCCCAGCTGATCCAGCAAAAATCGCAATTTGAACAGAGAGCCCCTTGGTACCCCGAAACCGTCCAAACAGCCCCTACCTAATGAATTACATATCCGTCTTCACGGCTGTTCAATAGCTTCGCCCACATACCTACGGCCGACAATTCCTGTTACGGAGCACTCACTAAGCACACACCTAATTCTGGCACCACCTGCTGAATGAGAACAAAAGGCCAACGCCCACCCGGCATGCAGCGCCTGGCACGACCAGACAGCCGCGACAGCCCCGAAACAGCTCCCTTAAAGCCGCGCCTTTTAGCCATGATCATGCTCGCGTGAAGAGTGCTTGCTGCATAGCAAAGAGCACAAGCAACGGGGGCAGGGAACTCTCACCATCCATGCTGTCGGTAGAACTGAGCGAAGCGAGCCCCACCACAAAGGGCCTCAATGCCACGATAAGTAAGAAGCCTGGAGCTCCTAATCCTGGCGCAACTATTGCCGTCCTTCCCCGCTGTTCCATGGGCGCGTGTATTTGTGCACTCACAGTTGTCAACCTACCAACGTCTTTCGCATGCCTACACGCGCCATTTCCTTGTTCCGATCGGGCTCTTCCTCCCTGCGAAAAGAAATGATGTTTCGAATCAGCGCCGCTCGCAAGGACTCAGAAATTCATCGACAGACAGGAAATAGATGACCAGCAGCCAGCAACTTCGCATTACATACGCGCGTTACCTGGCCTGCAGAAGACGCAACCCAACATGACTAGCAATATCCACAGCAACCATATACATCTAGTAAATCTTTGCATATGGACTCGAGTAGCTTAATGTGACATCGTCTTCCTCTGGAATTCCGAGTTCTTTTACAGAATCCGAAACACGCATGTGCTCACACCGTTTCCACAACCCTTGACCCGCGACCCACGGAGTACCTCATCAGCAAGTCGCACAGTCTTCTTGTTAGGTACACACAAACCAAAAACTATTAAACCCACCCGTTCTCACCGTCGCACGCGCGAGCCACCTGCCTCCGCGCTATCCTGCAACGCCGTTGGCCGCGTCCCTGTGGCCTCCGGGACCGCCACTGGTCGCTCCACCGCCCCGTTTGCAGACCGCTGGTACTTAAGAATTGTCCAATCGAAGACGTAATCCCATGTCCAGCCTGCCAGGGGTTACACATTGGTTTCAGATTGCTCACTGGCATCACGTGCAAGGCAATAGGAACCCGTGTATACAAACCTTGCTGGATGGAACATATGCAAGCTATAACTACAACTCTCCCAGCGCCGAACCCAAGAGTCATGCTCCCTGGGGCAATGCCATTAATCCAACTTCCCGTCTGGTCGCTTAAAAGCTGTTAGAATCGTTAGCGCCCGACTCACCCTCCTTGGAGAACAAGTCGCGGAAGAGCCGTCGGAGGTATGCATAGTCAGGTTTCTCTTCGAACCGCTGGGCACGCACGTACTGGAAGTACAACACGAACTCCTGCGGAAACCCCTTGCACAGCACCTCGAATGGCGTTTTTATCTTCTTCTCGCTGATTTTCTCGTACTTCTGCTTCTTCGTAGCGGCCTGCAACCCCTGCCAGGGCAGGCTCCCCCTCAGGAAGTACATGAAGACGTAACCTAACGATTCAAGGTCATCACGCCGGCTCTGCTCGATGCCCATGTGCGTGTTCACGCTGGCATACCGCGCCGTCCCCGTAAGGTTCTTGTTTTCGCAATACGGGATATGCTGATGTGTCTTGGGGTCCCGATACTTCTTCGCGAGGCCAAAGTCAATGATATTGACCTGATTTGCACGTTTGCCGAGCCCCATCAAGAAGTTGTCTGGCTTAATATCGCGGTGGATGAAACTCCGCGAATGGAGGTACTCCACGCGCGAAATCATTTGATCCGCAAGCATGAGCACCGTTTTCACACTAAATTTCCTTCCACAGAAGTTGAAGAGGTCTTCCAGGCTCGGGCCCAGCAAATCTATGACCATGACGTTGTACTCGCCCTCAATTCCATACCAACGCAGGTTAGGGATCCCGACTACAAGAGAAATGCAAAAACAAGAAATTATCAACAGGCTACATTATCCGCGCAGATATCGGTGTTTAGTCCCAGCCCTGCACGCACCGCCGCCCTGAAGTATTTTGTAGAGTTTGGACTCGTACAAAAGCTGCGGATGTCGAGCTTTGACTGGTTCCTGCATGCGAAACGGGCTGTGTCCGGAAATGGCCACACCTTGCAACTCCACGTCCCTAAACGGAATGAAACATGACGCACCAGCTTTACTCCAACTTCCTCGCCTGTTTGAAGATTTGTGCCTGCAGTATAGGCAGAATATATTGCTCGAGGCTTCCTCGGACTAGACATGCAATTCCCGACGTGCTTACCTAGAAAGATTTCGCCAAAGGACCCGCCTCCAAGCTTTCTCCCAAGCCTATACTTCCCTCCAACAATCGTCTCATTCATGTTTGCCCGCGTAGACTTCGAAGGCTGTCTGCGCCGCTGTCTGTTGATGCAGGCCCCTTTATCTGTCCGCTGAGCACACCAGTTCACCAGTGACCAGCGAACTGGCCCTAGCTCAACACTTAGCTATCATGCGCGAAGCCGAGGTAAGGCACGATAAGAACACAATAGGGTAGGGAATATGATGTAAGACGCTGCTGAAAATTTGATATGTCAATCGGAACTCGTAAAACATTAACCGATTGCAAAATGTTGCTGAAGAACTGATTTATGTAGCCGTACGATAGGCCCACAATGCGTAGACGTACGCGGAAACCTGTTAGCGGTCTAGCTACACAAAGAAGGAGATTATCTAAATCCAGCTTCAATAAGTCAACGGATTGTCCTCTCTTGCTGCCCTGCAGTACACCCGTTTGGTAGCAGGTGGCGGATTATCTTAACGGACGAAACTCCGCGGCAAATGCTGATAACCGTCTGAGGTAGGGACGGCCCGGTACTTTGTCACATTAAACATAAGCAGTTGACACCTTGACGACTGTTCCTAATATCCGCTGCAGATGTGGCAGTCGCACTTGTGCAACCTGACTTGCACCCTCTTGCTCTTACTGAGGAAATAATTTGGAAAATCTCTATGAGATCTTTTGGGTATTGAAAAATCCTCGCGTCTTTTGTGATTCCTGCTCCTTGCCTTGTAAATTTGCCCTGCCAAGCGGGATGCAAAGGCGGTTAGGGTTTTAGATTTACAGCTCGGATCTAAACACTGAGCCAGCGGCCACACATGGCGCCTTGGTGGCCGTCACGGCCGCTCCACGCGGGCCGCTGCCAGTACCGCCCTAGGCACAGCGGTAGAGCCCTTGCAGGGCTTGCAGCGCGCGAGGGTTTCTGCGGCTGCTGTACCTGCCACCAGATGGCACTTTGCGACATCGCAACAGCGATGCCCAACACTGTCCCAGAGACGCATGGGTCATCCTTCAGTCTGGATGGCCCAAGCGCTGCATCGGGCGCTGGACCTTGCGTAGGAGCATTGATGTACGATATTAACCGTTCCATTCGGCCGAGCTTCAGGTCCCTGCTGCTGCCACCCTAGCAGCGGGCCCACTTTGCTATACGATGCGTCATGATCCTATTCCAAATCCAGGCATACCGTGCATGCGGCTCTCCCAGCACGATTGCGTCCCGTACTGAGGACCCGACGGACACCCTAGGCTCAAGTGATGGACCAAGATACGACTAGCCGTGCAGTCTGGCGGCTGCCGCCGCCACTGGCCCCTCCCTCGAGCTTCTTATGTCCTCCTATTGCCGCCAAGGCCCTCGGGCTGGTGGCCTCAACCTAAGGGGCATTAACCGGAACGACCCCCAGCCCCCAATCCCGGGTGTAGCCCCATCATGGAGGGTCAAGCGTTGCACTGTCGCCCACAAGAAATGGATGCAGCTATGAGCTGCCCTTCAATGCTCTACTGGCCTTCTCTACCAGGGCTTTACTGCATTTTCCTTTTCGTCGTTCGAGCTGTACATTGTCCTTTTATGCTGTGTACCTTGGCAGTATTTGTAGGCAGGGAATGTAAGGACTGCAGTCCTTATATTCTTGTGTGGATGCAACTCGTGTGTTTTCTCCTGAGATTCTTTCCTGCTCTGGAACTCCACCTCCGAAAGGAAGACAAGGTACAGCAACGCGCCATAAAACACGCTGCTTCACCCCCGGCCAAACCTGGTCGGATGACCGCAATGAGAAAGCCGTGTAAGAAAAACCCTAGCGCGCCCTTAATCCACCAGTACGTGCTGGCCTGTCAGCGTTCACGAGCTGACGGTGAGGCGACAGTTCTTCTGGATAGCCACATCGAGATTACCTCCCCGTATGGTAGGAGGCTGAAAGGTGTCGATCAGGGTGCCAATGCCCTTTCCGTTGGGGCGTACACCTAAGCTTGTGTAACCTTTGTTTTGCACGACAGCATGCGCGGTTTGCTGCCTTACTTACCCTGGCGCTCCGTGACCTCCAGTAAGCCCGCTACTGTTTTTATGTAAATAAGAAGTTGCATTTCTATTAGGCCCCACAAATTCAGGATGGTCATGGACTGTGACTGGCAATCTAGCGGCGCATCCGCGGCATATGTTCGGCGAAAGGTTCAGATTCTGACGGGGATGTGTACGACAGCTCGTCTATCCGTACTAGAATATAAAATAGCATCTGGCTGGCTTGGTTAATGTTGTTATTCCCTCCGCATAGAGGGAACGTTTTTTTAATCAACGGTATGTGTGATCTGGCTGATTCTATGAGTATATAATATAGATATTGGATCGAGGGTTATGCGAACCAACCAGCCCTTGCTCACAATAATGTATATCAATCAGAAGTTGAGTGACATTAAAGCAAATCTTGGAATTTGAGTTTATGAAGGTATTTTATCTTTCTCATTCTGTTATCATTTACCGATAGCTGATCCGCATTAAAACATGAGGTTAGCATGTATTACACTGCTTGTTACTAATTAATGCTGAAAACTTTATGAACGGTTGAAGGGTCTGTAAGAAATGGACTTCATCGACGGTTGGCTTGAAACGCCCCTGTGGTGCTGGGCGATAATGAACTCAAGGGCATTGTATCATTCATATATACCACAAACTAGATAGTTTCATATTGCACGCTGCGGCCGAGCATCAAGGTGACGCAAAGATGGCGTCTCCCCGCGGCGGTTTTGAGCTGCAAAAGTACAGCAACGAAGACCGTTCTCACGTTGGTCTTGTGCTGCATACTGATCCTATGTTGCGAGATGGTCTTGCCCTTTGTGCGGAAACTGGAAATCCTCACGAACAACATCGCCACAGTCAACATGTGCGTGGTGCCGGTGATTTACATCTCAAGGAGGGGCCAGGGGTCAAGGGGATTAGCCTGGTATCAAAACATGCATAGGCATGGGGTTTGTCATCGCAGCGGTTGTGCGACGCCAACAATGACAAGCAGCAGTAGCATCCCGCGAAGACGGCGACACGACAAAAGCAGCTAGGAGGGCATGCATCGTGCTGGATCCCGTTCCCCCCATGGAGAACGCATGCGTCCGGAGCCCATACATTTGACTTACCAACCATTCACAAGAGCAGGCAAGAGCCTGAAGGCGCCTTCATATGCGCTGCATAAAACCACGCATGCTATACCGGACCTGAATAAGCATTATCCACCAAACTGGGAATTCGAGCGTCAAATGCGAGCGCAATATTCAGTACGTTGCACTTCAGTACAATGCCGGTGCTTTCGCACGTCAGGGCGGAGCAGCACTGATCTACGCAATCCCATCTCAAGCCATTCCTTCTATACTGCCCGACGTCTGAGGGTTTTCGGGACGTACAGCAGAACCATTCACATGATGCCTCTGGGTTGCGTCCCCTAGCGCGCACCTCTTGCGGTAACGTGTACACAGGGGCTCCTGCACGGCCCTGCCTCGCAACATTAAGCAAAAAAACAGCTTCTTCGGTTTGCAGAACACACACATCGGTTGCCACCTCAAAGTGGCAGAACTCAACTAGGAGCGCCGTGAGCTGAAGCTGGGCCCCATGCCGACAGCGCTGCAGGCATTGGGCCGCAGCACAATCCACAACTTCAGCGTAGAAGGTCACCGTGTAACCTTGGCCACTCACACGCGTCGGACCTGCTTACAGGGCCTACTCCTCCCTTCCGTTCCCTCCCTGAACCCTGCCCTGCCTGCTTTAACCTGCAAACGTCCTGCCACAGGCCGAGGTAGCAGCACTGCAAACGCCCCTCTTCCACGTTCTTCTTTGCAAGGACACCGACCATGTCTTCGTCACAAACCTAAATAAAAGCATGTGGCGTGCGAGCACATGTGTGTGCGTGTGTGTATCTCCATCACGCTTCCCGAGCTTCTTTTAAAACTTGATGGGCTCTGGGTACGGGACCACGAGTCAACAACATCGGCATTAACCTAATTTGATAACCCTGCACTGCGCTGCCACTGGAGAATGACTTTTCAATTTAAGCTCCGAAACCAACTTTCAAGACGCTTCCCAAGACTAGGGCCGCCTCATCAGGCTGCCGACGCACAAACTTCTCGGCTGCTGGGCCACGCGTAGGCTCGGCCAACGCAACATCAGTCCTTACACCCTTCCTCCTCTTTGCGCTGTTGGTAGGCTCTTCCAACATTCATTCATACGTCATTGCACCCGCTTCTTGCGACCGCGCCTCGCTGTGCACTGCGCTCCCCCCACCAGCCGTGTCCTCCTCGATCACCCCGTCTGCTGCTGCCGCCATGGGTCCCTCATCAGCCGTTTCGGTCGCGTCTGCTGTGCTGTGCTGTGCTGCTGCCATGTCGGCACCGCCGATCGTCTTGGCAGCCGCTGCAGTTGCACGCGAAGAATAGAAGGCCCCCTGGTTTTTACTTCGGTACTTGGATTTTACATAGACCCTGATTGCCACCTGCGTGCGCATGGGCGGGAGGCGAAGGGCCATCAGCATCACGAGCTTGGCGACTATTGCCGTTTTCAGCGGGACGTGATGTGTGGTCCCCTTGCAAAAGGTTCGCACTCAGGAACTTTGCGGCAGAACGCATGTTACTCAAGGTAATAGAAATACCTATTTATTTATACCTGTTCATTTATTTAGAACTATAACTATTTATAACTTTCATTAATTATTTATTTATTCATCTATTTATCTATATGTTGGTTTGGTTGTTGTTGTCGTTGTTGTGGTTATTGTTGTTGTTATCGTTCGCAACATTCCAGACAGTTAGTACCAACTATCGCGCATCCAGGGCACCTGGAGGCTTTTCACTTTGGAGACTGAATCACAATGCACCCCCCCACCCCACCCCACAACCACACATATGCATTTGGTGTGAATTGTTTTTAAAGACTCCATCCAGACGCGCCGGCGCTTAGACGCACCGTTTCGTCCGGCTGCACCTCCAGCCGCACATACAGGGGGTTCTTGCTGCTTCCGGGAGGCAGATTAGGGATTGGTTGCTCTCTCGGGCCCGTGTCCGGGTGCTGCTGCTCCCTCTCAGCTCGACGCCGGGCGCGTTCCAGTCGCCGCTCTTCCATCTTTTTCTGGTAGGCCCTAGGGTGTCGACGGAAAGCATATGAAGAGTAGGGACCAAAGCCGCGGGTTCACGAAGCCAGAATGTGAATGCCGGAAACAAACGTCTTTTAAAACCAATCAACCCTGCTATTAAAACTATAGCGGATAGTTCGCTTGGTAACACGGATGCCGAATCGAACGGAATAACTGGCCTTTCCGGTTTACTGTACATACACTATTATCTCGCCCACGTGAGGCAGACCAATCCGACCAATCCCTTCTCATCCCATCTCATCTTTTTATCTATGGTCACGTGTCCCACGGAGCCATGGTTCAATTCGCTGAACGCGGATCCGGCCGCCACCTACTCAAGGTCCAAAAAGATCATATCAAGGTAGGCGGGCGACCGCTCAAACGCAGCCACCCGGTGACGTGGCGGGAAGATGCTCGCGGCAGCTAGCAGTCCCTGCGTGATGCGCCCAGGCTGCCACCGGCCGTCCTCCGTCAAACGAGCCGGGTAGTAGGCTTTGTCACGAACCCAGGGCGGGTCTCTGTCCATGTGGGCCGCCTTCCGAGAGCCCATCAGGCGCAGACTGCCGTGCGGAAAGTCAATCAGTCGCTCCCAGTCGACGCGCCCGCCGTACCGTGGACCCATGCATTCGACACAGGCCTCCAGCAAGCGATCTCGGCAAAGACATGCGAGCAGCTCGGTGGTGAGCAGCTGTGGAAAGTTAAGGTGGATTTTGTACGGCGTACGGATGGAAGTAATGACGTTGGCATACGGCACACTGTAAAAGTCGCTGGCGATTTGGGTCGCGAGCGTGACGAGCTGCGGGGTGACCTCCATCACGAGGGCCAGATCGGTATCCCAGTCCCAGTCTAACTCCAAGAAAAACTTGTACACCTGCTGGTGGTAGTTCTCGGTTAAGTACATTTGGTAACCTTCCTCCAGTGCGGCTGTGTACGACTCCAAGAAGTGGCCGTAGCTGCGCTCCGGAACCAGGTAATGGCCGCGGCAGGGGTCGCCCTTGCCGAGGAAGGAATTCACGTTGAACGTCTTGCCGGGGGGCACCGGGTAATTGTGGAGAAAGTTAGGCCGCGCACGGATATTAAACTTTGGCCGCGGCCAGGTGTAGGGCTGTGTAAGGGCTTCTGCGTAAATGGGCGGCATGCGAGAAGAGGCCGGAAGCGAATCCATGCCAGTGCCGCTGTGGGGCCGACCCGGCCAAGAGGTCCGGGAACCGCTGCTGCTGGCCTCCTCGTCCGATGCGGCCTCCACTGTGGATCGCGCAGCCACAACCCCCTTGCCGTATTCCGTGACTGAATCCTGGAACGTTGTAACTGGCAGATCAGAAGCGGTTGCCGAATCGGAAGCCTCCACCGGGCCTTTGGCCAAACTGGCATCAGCTGATGCCAAAGCAGCGGCTTGGGATGTGGTTGTGGATACGGCGGCAGTTAATTCAAGGCCCGCCTCGCATCTGGCTGGACTGTTGACTATTGCAGACTGCGGGAGATCCAAAGGAGGGGCAATGGATCCCTCGTCTGGCTCAGGTGCGACTGGCGGGTTCTGAGGCCCATGGACGCAGCTTGCGGATGACCTGGTGGCAGCTCCGGCGTTGACGGGAGGAACCTCGGATGGTGTGGTAAGGGCAGAAGCTGGCATCGTACCCGAAGGTACAGTCCGCACAATGCAGAGCGGGGAATTTCGGCTTGGTGTGCGAGGCTGCGGTACGGATTGCCGGTAGTGGCTCCGTGAGGAATTGCCATGGGCGCCGGCGACCCGTGAGGCGTGTCCCATGACATCGCAATGCGCACATGGCCTTTGTAATATCCCCGCAGAGCTACCAAGCTGTTGAAACATGTAGACCTTTAATCGTCACCACTAGCTCACGAATCCAACTTGCAATTCACGTCCACTAAGGTCTGAATAATTCAACAGCTACATAAAAAAATTTCATGTATAAAATGAGACAGTAGGTCAAGTGTATGTTCTGGGATAAAATGCGAAGGAGGCTATGCTTGTAACTACTTACATACGCTGCCAGCACCGAAGTGAATCAAGGTGACAAGAAATCTTGCTGATGCACAACGAGTAGATTTTTGTCACTTTCTGACCGGCGAAGCCGTTATCGAGGTTCGGAGCGTGTCGCAATACAGTACGGACAGCGCGGGTGCGGTGCACGGCTTTCTTAGGTGTGTTCCTGGCCTAAGACACCTACATGCGCTTCAAAGGCGTCATCATTCCGTGCAAGCAACAGCGCTAAAAGATTTCATTGTGGTCAGCTGCTGGAACTTTGCTGATCAGCTGGTGCTAGATGTCACTCACCTCACCCCGCCCCTAGGCTGCCCCACCGGCTCCCCCCCTCGCTCCAGCGGCGCATGAATAGCGCGCATCCCCAAGAAACAATCACGACATGTACCGATACGCTGTTAACGGCTCTTATGTGATGTCATTCCTCGCCATCTGGGGTATCGGCGGCACGCATTCCTTAGTACCTATTTTTCCCTGGTGGAGACGCAGTCCGTACCCCACTGTACTCTACTACATACCGGACTCCTGCCAGCGCTGCAGCAGCATGCCAGGCGCCTTAGTATTTTGCCTTAGCGTAGCTTCACTTTTCCTTAGGAATGCGCCCCAATAACATCATGCTTACTTGCTGGTTGCAAACCGCTCAATTTCGTCCCGCCACCGGCATCCTGAACCAAGGCCACCGGATACCCAGGAAGACTGTGACGCACTGCTCGCCTGCAATGGTCTCCTGTCGTGAAGCTGGAGCCCCGGGCCAGCCCAACAGGACTGTGATGCTGCTAACGACATACAGCGAAGCACAGCCGGACGTGACGGCCTGATTCATATCACCAAGACCGACTGAAAACAGCCACTGCCGCTGTGTTCTTGTCACTTGACATCACAGCCAAACCCGCACCCGACGTATCAGTGTTGGCATTTTTTTTCCGAAATCGACATCCACAAATAAGCCGTAACACTGATTTTGGGCCTTCCTCCTTGGCAGGTGCCGTACATTTTGTATGCGCATGTCCCTCATCCCTTCATGCGTCAACCCCTAGTCCAGTTGCACGACAAAAGTGACAAGTAATTTACGTCTCACAATACCAAGCCATCGTATGAACCCTTTCCGACCAAGTTCATCAAAACCAATAATCCAGGATATTATGGCTTGTCACAGTTCGCCGAGTCACACCCAGCGATTTAACCGCGGGCTTGCGCGGACCGCCAGCAGCAAGGCACAGTCGCCATCGCGAAGCTCTTCGCCCAGCGACTCTTAGGCTCTATCCTATCAGGCATCCCGCTATCCCGCCGATCACAGCTCGGTTCTGTCGCTCATGGCCCTACTCACACTGCCTCATACCACCGGCCTCATACCAGTCCACGAACAGCAGGATGAAGAAGGGCAGGGCGGCAGCTCCCATCGCGCCGCCAGCGCTTTCCAACAACGCTGGACGCAACGTGTGCAAGCCAATTGCTCTACGACGTACCAACCTATTAGCCCCCCGTGAGGCTGCTGACGAGCAGCCACCCCAGACGAGCATGCGTCCTTTTCGTGTTTTCATGCTTAAAAATCGCCCAGCTCACCTTCAAATGTATTTCAGGTCATATATATGTGTCACGTCCGATATTATACTACTAAAACGGCAGCCCGCAGCCCCAGTCCCTCCATCGAGGTAAGCCGCTGGAATCCTGGAAAGGTAGACCACCTGGTTTTAACTTTGAGCTTTGCAACGTAGTTGTTCATGGAGCTACGGCCTTACAAGCCCTGAGTCGCCTCCTCCTCTGTGCAGGCCGGGGGAAAGCTCGTTGCCAGGACACGGGCTCTCATCTTTGCTCTCTCCGGCTTCTACTCTCTCTTTCTCTCTCTTTCTCTCTCTTTCTCTCTCTCACACACACACATACACACACGAAAATCAGCAACCTATGAAGGGACTCCCCGCACGCCCCAATCCGAGGCAGATCGTAACAGGCAAGCGGCGGTCGCGGTGGCGGTCGCAGTGGCGGCCCCTATACACCGGCTCCGCTCCATAGCTGTAAGGGCGAATCTGCGGCTGCTTCCCCCGGGCCTTAATCGATCGTCGAATACGCGTCCTCCGGGTTGCGCCGCTTCCATACCTTCTTGCCGCGGAAGGCAAGGAAGACGGCAGACAGCCCCATGACTGCCAGCATGCCATAAAGAAAGATGTTGAAGTTGTATATGTACTTCAGGCCAATGAGGTACATTACCTGATTGCCAAATACGTCAAATATGGACGTGCCATTCGCGTACACGGCAAATGCCTGTTGTTGGAAAGGCGGCATATGAGGGAAGGGGCAGAGTGGCACAGGCATGGGACATGGCGGAATGTCAACTCGGATAAAGCTGAGAGAGAGAGAGAGAGTCGAAACTGAAGAGGAATACAACTGAGGCGCAACCCAGCAACTCTAGATGCGTCTTTCTTTGCAATACAGAGAGACGTCATCATGGCGCATACCTTCACGCGCAAGCACCCTCCATGCTCGCCATGAGCAAAGCACTGCTACATGTACCTGCAGCCTACAGCACGCGGTTGCAGTGCTGCACTTTCACCATCCAGCCCATCACATCCAGACGTCTGGTCAACCTCATGGAAGTCTAGCCCACCTTAGCGGTCTTGAGCCAACCACCCTAACCCACCCTAACTGCCAATCAGTCGCCTACTAAGTCAGTCAGGCAGTCAGAGCTTACTTATCGAGCATTTCAACGGACAGAGGCACACAGACATACACAAGCCCGCCTACCTGTGCGCAAAACTGCACAATGGCCGGTGCCATGACCAGAACGAGCGCCGTGTTGACGAGGAAAGAAGACATCATAGTGGACCCCGGGCGCATTGGGTAGAGCTTTATGATTAGGAAATTGAGACCCAGCATGAAGTTGCCCTTCATGGCTACGGCCATGAGGTAAAGGCAGAAGAGCGCAAAGGCGCCTGTACCAAAGAGCGGGAACACGCCGTCCAGCACCACAAACATGCTGTTGAGGAAGGGATTCAACGGCACGGGGGGCAGCATGTACGCGATCATGTGCGCGACCCAGACGCCCGTCAGGCAGAAACCCAGGAAGGACATGAAGGCCAGCATCCAGAAGCCCAGCATAAACATCACCCAGCGGACCTCGCCATCCTCGCCCTGGGTACAGATGACAGCATCAAAGCGGAGCGGGGCGGGCAAACGGGGCAATGGAGTAGGGTATTGAATGGGATGGGACCGGTTAGCAAAGTGTGACCGTTGGTTCGTCCAAACTCCAAAGCCATCCCTATACTCTCGTCCGTCCAAAACCAACGTGCATGGACACCTGAGTGCAGATATCGGAGGATTTTCTTCTACCTATCGGTAATCTTATTTCCTGTACTGGTGGTGCTTAGGTGGTGGTGCAAACTGTTTGATGCTAAGCGGAGTGATTATTTCAATCCCCAAGAGGCAGCATTAGTGCGGTCTCTGGCGAGCCGTGTCTGCAATCTACCGGCAACCTTGCTCGGCAGTCCGCAGGGTGCACCCCGAGCACGGTGCTCAGGCTGCACCGTGACCGTATGCACGATGCAAATAGCTCCACGGTCCGCAAGCAACGCCGCGTCCCTCCCATATACACTTATACATCTATCATCTCATCTTATATTTTCGAAACATCTTCGATGGAAGGTCATCAAACAGGGATCCGCGTTCTGATTCGGCAAATACGCCTGCTACATGAACTAAAGAATGCCCTATTGGGGGAGCCGTATCGACTTGATCTCTCGAACCAAGAGAAACAAGATGGCCTTTTTCATAAAGCAACTCAACGACTCCAATGAGCTTGTCCCTTGTCTTCCTTGTCTACCGACCCGGCAATCCCATAATTTGTATTAACTACGATTTACCAAACTATATAACAAAACTAATTACTAACTATGAATCATTACCCCTTCCAAGCGCGTTCTGGTGCAGGGCTTTCTGACGACACTGTCATCCTTATGTCTCCCTCTTCCCCCCCTCCCCCGCGGACACACGGGCGGACACACAGACATACGGACATACACACGTCTAGGATCCAACTTGTCCTCCCGCACCCCCATGAGTGCAGAGGGTGACAGGGCTCACCTGCGGAAACACTCGTTCGAGCTGGTACTCATCGTCTTCCAACAGCGCTACCTCACGCTGCACCTTTTGAAAGTTGCTGCGCCACCGCCGGTCGTGCTCACCACGTCGCAGCAGCTGCAACATACTCTGTCCACCACCCAGGACAGAAATGGATGAGTGAGCCGAGTCCGCGGGGCAGGCCAGGGACGACGCATACACATACGGGAGAGCGGCGCACTTCAGCGAAAACACGTACAACAGCGACGGTTAGCCGAGGCTGGTCACGGGGTTACCCGCAGCAAGACCACCCAAGAAGCTGTGCAGCGACAGCCGTGCTGCTGTTCCACAACTCCCCCCCCAACAAACCCCCGACTCGCATGACAGCGCAAGCGCAAGCGGTTAGGTCAGCTTCGCCTCAGAGCCAACACGCCTTTCACTTCGCCGCCAACAATAAGGCCGATAGTATATATAACTACATTTTCTCTTCTTTTTATTGCTTCAACTCGCGGCCTTGACGACGACCTAGTTTACATCACAGTTCGTTTCCACTTTTCCTACTTTGGACGACGTCGACTCTCATGATTATTCCTCGTTTTACTCCCACTATCAGCACCAGGATTCGTTTCATTCGACTTTCCCCACCCTACCCTACCCCTCCAGGTCTCCAATTCACAGGCCAACCACTGCAGATGGTAAAGTACGCACCATAAGTTGCTTCGCTCGTTGCGCTATGATCTGCGCCCGCCGCATGTACTCTGACTTCGTGATAATCGCCCGAGGACGCCCGAGGAACTCCTGCAGCCAATCTATGGGTGCCGCCAATAGCCCTACACCCGCGAAGACAAGGAAAAGCAGCCAACCTAGCACGGACTGTATGGCCATGATGTAAACAGGTAGCGACACGCGCAGCTTCCAGTTCTTCAACACGAACTTGTTGCCAAAGGCGCTACACTGCAGGGTGATGGCGCAGGCGGAGGGCAGGCGTGTCCGAGCTGGCTACATCATATCTAAAACCATGGGCAGACGTTTTATGCACCGGGAGAAGGAAAAAGCGGTATGTGGTCTATGTGGTTAACGCATACACGTGGCGCAATCCGAGCTGCACGCTTGGGAAGATTGTGTCGAGTGCACGCTGACATTGTCGCTGCCTATCGCATGAGAAGGAGAACCTGGCATGGCGTTGTGCCATAATCACCCAAACTCAGAACCGGAATACAGCAAGAGGTGCAGCACAGCCACACTGCCTCCATGCATGCAGGATGGGATTAGAAACGGGGCAAGAGGGCAAGAGCGATATGCTAGAGGCACAAGATGCTGGAGGCATGTGCCGAGCCCGTGTCAGACAGTGCCGCAATTCACTCCTGGAACACCGAATGCACACGGAAAGTAAGCAGCGTGAGGCCTTGTGGCAGCGTGAACTAATGATGACCAGCCACATCTAATGAAAGAGTACCCCGAGGTGCCTGAGTTTCAAGACGGAGACACCTCGAAGGTAACGTTCACATCTTCCTTCCCAAACTACCGATCCTGTGCGGACCTGTTCGTCGGCCGTTATTGTGCTATTCGTCGTGGTGTTGGTGGTGGCCGGCGGGATGCAGCTGACATTATACGTATTGATATTTTTCAGTACGCGCAGGCTGCGCACGCCCGATGTCAGCTGCTGCGTAGGGTACACGACGTAGCCAATCAGCACTGCGGCCGCGAAGTGAGCAGGGGGCCAGCCGGAGGGGTGCGCGGATGAGGGGTAGAACATGGGCTCGCGTCCGCATACCGCGAAAGGAAGGCATCAACACAACCTGGTCGATCCCACCCTCATGACCGACGGCCTATCAATAAACTCGGCCGAATACAACTCAGCTTACCCCGGTGGTTGCACCCATCCCCCGCTGGCAACTTACTGTACATGATAACAATAATCAAGATGATGAAGATGAGGAAACCGGCAGTCCACATTAAAGAGCCTTTCACTTTCTGACAGAACGTGCTGATGAGGGTACGTGGAGAATTCCAACGGGGACATTCGGGGCGGTCGGTCAGTCCTGAAGGTGGAAATAGCGGCTAGGTGCTGAGACTCAGAACACAATCGTTGCAGGCATCGCGCGGATTAATAGAGACGCAAGCGAAGCTTGACAGGTACAGCGTACAGGAGTACGCCATGGAATGCGTGCATGGCCTGGAGGATACTGACTCCACTCGACGCCGGGCATGATATGCTAAGGCGAGGGGTATTGCGCGAGACAGGCACGAGCACATGCCTACCAGGGAAACTTGACGCTATAACGTTCCCCTGTTCAATAACCCGCCGTGCGGGTATGGGCTGACCCGGGGGATCCTGTTTACGAATCCCCACCCGTCCTTTGCGCTCCTCTTATCTCGCGCCGGGCCCCTTCCTCACTCACTAGTCGCTGTCGCCTTCATAGAAGAATAACGTGAAAGGTATGATGACAAAGACGAGAACAAGGTTTGTTATGAAGACTGCGTACCAGAGCTGCTTCATTGGCAGTGTGTAGGTGCAAGCGCTTGGCGAGATGTTGGTGGCACAGGCGTTCGTGTTCCCCACATCCAGGGGGAACATTAACACCGTCCAAATTGCCAGCGTCATGGAGAAGACAACTATGATTTTGGGAAACCATGCCTGATTACGGTCCTCTGGGTGCTGATACTCCACAAGTATATAGATACATGCGCCAAGGACCAATAAGCTTACGATGACGGTAACCAAAATCAGGAACCAGTTAAAGCCCTGAGGCAAACCGAGCAAAGCGCGGCCTCTCATTCGTCCGCTTGTTTCACTTTGTAATATCTTATAATATCTTATCAATAATTAATCCTAAGTATCAATCGCCACAATAAGGACACCCCATGGAGCTGAAAGCAGGTGACTGTCCCCTTAGTTCCAATACTTGAGCTGTAGAGCTCTGTATGCTTTAGTTTTTCACGCAGTGTCAATTAGTAACGTGCGAATCATTGAGCTA
The DNA here is from genome assembly GCA_030268105.1 of Volvox africanus. Taxonomy (NCBI): domain Eukaryota; kingdom Viridiplantae; phylum Chlorophyta; class Chlorophyceae; order Chlamydomonadales; family Volvocaceae; genus Volvox; species Volvox africanus. The sequence continues at coordinate 1,261,942 of BSDZ01000010.1, read as the reverse complement.
GGATAGGAAAAAAAGTGTACCTAGTTAAATTTGACTAGTCACGCGAGTCACCAGCGATATTTCTCCTGCAGGGCAACGACCTCAAAATTTTTCTTTAGATATGGTATAACTTGCGCAGACGAAAAGACTCTCAGCTGGTCCGGTTCCACTTCCGAGACCACGGCCGAAGTTGTACGTCTATCAGTATGCTTTCCATGCACCTAGCATGCAAACGGGCAAATTAACTAATGACCTTCTTATAAATACGTACAAACTACAGAGATACTTATCCTACTTTGTTATTGTTTGGCCGTTGTAGGTTGACAATTCAATATAGCCACTTAGCCAGCGATAGAGATATGTAAAAATTATTTTTGATAATACATGTATAAAATTTATAATTCTTATCATCATGAATTTGAAGCACCACATGAAGCCACCTTGCCCCACCCGGCGGTCGGCCGGCAGGTCGATTAAGAAGATACACCATAGTGCTGATTTTCAATGGCCACATCAAGCTTTTAAGTTGAGTTCTGTTGGTCAAGAACGATGCGTTGCCTCTGATGAGTTGACAAGAAGGGAAGCAGTGCTTGCATCCATCGCTACAACTATTTTCCACCGAATCCTGGCTACCCAGGTAAAGACTTATGTATGAAATTCCAAGCAGTTTGGTAATTAGCAATCCTTTTAAGATTCGTGCGTGGACCATTATCGTTCGTGGTATCCGTCTATTGGTATATATGGTTGCACGTGCGAATCCTGTGCATTCTTTGTAATGTCTATTTGAAGTTGCATTTGACATATTATGGCCGTGTGACAAAAGAATAGACATCAAAACGGTTGGCCCTCGGCATCAGCATTGCCGTACCGCGTGTATGCGGCTTTCCATGTGTGCTTTCATGCCTGATGTCGTTTTCCTTAGCGCACCAATGTATGCAAAGACACCTTTGGTGCGAAACACTGCGCGAGTTTGGCTGCAGGGATCTCGCCAGGCAACTCTTAGCTTAGCAGGATTTACTGTCAGCGCTGCGCCTAACAGGTAACCTTCATTCATGCAACTGACTGGGCATGCATATGACCAAAAGCCCAACTAAGCGTTATGGACGGAAATGTGGCAGGATGGCGTTCGCGGTTGAAGTGGGTGCACAGGAGCTTATTAACAAATTAAATGCTTCTTATGAGAAGGTAACACAATCAAAATATTGCTTCTCGTGTTGCCAGAATCCAAGGCAGCCAACGGCTACCTGTAAGATCTCGACATCGTTCTGCTGGAGGTTTCGCGACGACCATTTACCTTGTGCATCGTTGTCATTCCCCGCGCAGGCACATGTTCAATATGAGGAAAACTTTTGGGCAACAAAAATGGGCCTAAAGGTGTGCCGTTCATATGTGTGTTATGTATGCGCATGTTTCCGACCCGCGGGCCTACGCTGGTGCAAGCAACGTCAGTTCTTGTTCCCACTCTTCTCCCGTTGGATGTCCAACCCGTCCTTTCTAGCCACATCCTTGCGGCGCAAGGCCTCGTGCTCCATTTCCCTAGACCCTGGTCTTCTGGATTATTTGGCTGCATCAGGCTGCCTAATGAATTTTCCTTTTGCATACTCATCGGTCCCCGTCTCCCTCCCGTCAGGGCAACAGCTCCGAGGCGCTCGCCTCTTCCAAGACCGCTTATGAGGCCTTCCTGGGCGACCCGACGAACCTGGCGGCCGTGCGCCATGCGCTGGCAGAGGGTGAGAAGACGGCAGGCTCCCTCACACCCGCCCAGGAGCGGGTACTCAAAATTATGGAGCGCACGTTTAAGTGCTACATCACGGAGGATCCGAAGGTGGGCCTTCTTGGGTCGTACTGAGTATCTCAAATCTGCCAAGTCGGGGCCAAACCCTGGTAAGAAAGTTGCTTTGCTTGGGCCAACTGATCAAGTAAAGTGGTTGGTGGTGCGCTTAGCACCTGGTGAAAGACATTTCTTGGAAAATGGATGGATGGAGGGAAGGAAGGAAGGCAACAGGAGGGTGGAAGGCGGCTGGAGATGGTGTCCATGTTCTCAGTGGAGTACCCTCCTATGTCCCGCAGCAAGGCAGCACACGTATGCAAAAAGCAGAAGGTCAGGGGTTTTCATGAAGCAATAAAGCTAGGTGCCAGAGGGCGTGGTGTGCCTGCGGGTACGCAAGTGGGTAGCGGCCAGGTCTGAATGCTGGGTTGGGATGAGGTGGGGAACGGAAAGCTGGGGCTGCCTGCCTGCCTGGCTAGTTGGCCCTCAGCTGGGTAGAGACTTAGAGCGGGTTTTGGGCGCCGTGCTGAACCCAGAATGCTCCTGCTCAGCGTAGCGCCGTTCTCCAGAAGGTGCCCCAGCAGGTAAGGGTTGTGCTGTTGGGAAGTCAACAGCGAGCGAACCCTCACGAGGCCGAAGCCAGAGCTGAGGAGCTACATTTCACGTGTTGTGAGTTTCAATCTGCTCTGAATGCCTATATGTACGACAGGCCGCAGCCCTGAAAGAGAAGATTAACAACCTGGAGGCGGCACTGGCGCAGGTGTGCCGTATGTGTGTGTTTGCGTGTATTGGGTGTGTGCGTCTGTGCATCTGTCTATGTGCATCTGTCAGTGTGTGTCTGTGTGTGTCTGGGTCTAGTTCTATTCAAGGAACAGTGGGAAGCGTACGCGTGGGAACTAACTCGCCAGGGAAGAGTAAAGAGTCAAAACACATGTTTAGAATTATCTTTTTACGTATATGAGCACCATAATACACCCGCCTTCTGGAGTCGCTGAGCAGCTCAGGTGCTTTCCCCTTTCGTTTATTGATTCATACATGTACTACAAATGCCGTACACACACGTCTTCGGCCCTCGCGGCATTCCCCCCACGCAGTCCCGCAACCAGATGTTGCTGGGCTACACGGATCCCGCCTCCGGGGAGTTCAAGAAGTCTTCCAGTGTGCAGCTCCGAAACCTTGTGCGAGTCAGCGACGCCGAGGCCACACGCAAAGCATGTTTTGAGGTACGCGAGTGGGGGCCCTTCAGAGGGGCTATTCTCCTGCGTGTTTTCAGGGAGGGCATGGAGAGGTGGTGGTGAGGTGTGCCAGGGTTTTGAGACGAGTGAAGATGAGCCGCGATGGGGGATGGTTATGTCTGTGACAGAAAAGGTGTGGGGCAGATGAGTGATGGTTTGGTTTTTTGGGGGGGCGGGTAGATGTTGTGAAGCGGGGAAGAGGGAGGGGGAGCTGGGAAAGGAGTCATCCCGAATGTCCTTATCAATCGTCCAGAGATTCCCATGCCGCGCGCCATTAGTGCCAGGTCTTGTCCCGGTTATCTCTCTCTTTTATGCCTCTCCATCCCCACCCGCTAAGCCCTTGCCCTCGCCCCACCTTACCTCAAACCTCCCGTACACCTACCAGGGCCTGCGCTCCATCGGACCTTTCGTGGGCGCCCAGTTTGTGGAAATCGTTAAGGAGCGCAACAAGCTCGCCCGCCTGCTGGGCTTTGAGGACTTTTACGACTACAAGGTGTGTATGTGTTCGTGTGTGTGTATGTAGGCGTGGGAAGGTAGTTATTCAGTGACCAAGTACGGCAACATCTCCGTGGATCCCGTCAACGTGTCGTCGTTTTTCATCACCTGTGCTCCTCCTACCCCTCCTACCCGCGCAAATGCAATTGTGATGCAGATCCAGTGTGCCCCGATCGTGGGTTTTCTGCACGGCTTCGCTGGAGAGGCATTTTTCGGACATCTACAAAAAACGTGATATCATTATTAATTTTCCTTCACAATATATCAATTACGCTCCGCCAACCCCACCGCCCTCTCAGCTGCTTGGTTTTTGTGTTTTCGTATTTTCCCCTCTGCGGCGCGGCCCCGCCCATATCCGCTGGGTTAGTGTGACCCCGGGTTCATGAGTTCCCCCCCCCCCAAACCCGCTGGATCCGCAGGTGACCGCTGCGGAGGGCTTTGGGAAGTCGCAGCTGTTCTCCATCCTGGACGACTTGGAGGCGAAGACGGCGCCCATCATGACAGCAGCCAGGGAACGGCTGGCCCGGGAGAAAGGCGCTGCGGCACTGGAGCCGCACAACATGAGCTACGCGCTGGCGGGTGCGGCTAGTCAGGGTTTGGGACAAGAGGGGACGGGAGAGGGAAAGAGGGAAAGAGGACGAAGGGTGTAACGGAGATGTGGGAGCAGGCGTGAGAAGCGGGAGGTACGAAGGTAAAATGGGGATGTACTGGTACGGGAGGTAAGGTGGGATGTACTGGTAAGACTTACCTCCCTCTCCCTCGTGTTGTCTGAGCTGATGGTTTTCTTCCATTTGTTGACTCGCAGGCGATACAGAGAAGGCTCAGGACCCCTTCTTCCCGTTTGAGCAGGCGGTGGATGTCTGGGCACGGACCTTCGCGTCGCTGGGTATCAACTACATGGTACGTGAATTTCGAATTTCCTTAACCTTTCGGAAAACCTTGAGGTTCAGTTAGGCTAATTTATTTACCTATTTAACTATTATTTAGGGTTAAATTATATATGAATAACCAAATGTTGAATCTTATGATTTTGCACCTAGTGCCCTAGCCGCACGAAGTGGTTCGGCTCCGAAACCTGCCCTAGCCGGCCCTGCCTCGTGTGTGGATCTACGTTATCTATTAATATGTACGTCACTCAACTCATCCTCCTCCCAAGTTTCCTCATCCCCATCCCCTACTTTCTGTCCGTTACCCGACGTGTCCTTTTGCTCCTCACCCCGCCCCTCTTTGGGTCCCCGGCCACCTCCCGCACCCGCAGGGCTCCACCATGACCCTGGACCTCTGCGACAGGGAGGGGAAGTACTCCAACGGCTTCTGCCACTGGCCTCAAGTGGCATGGCGCCAACCGGACGGAACCTTCGTCCCCGCCAAGGTGGGAGGGCAGAGGGGAGGGGTGGGGAAGACGAATAAACGAGACATGAGACATGATACCCCGCTGTAGAGGCGCTGCTGTAAAGCATGGCTAGCCGCGATATGGTGGAGGACGACGTGTAGCTCCGTCCCAAAAGATAGAGCAGGTGGAAACGTTTGAATTGGCGGGAGGTCAGTTCTCGTCGCACTGCACATGGGCGACTCGCTCTCGGCTCCTCCTTACCAATGTACCTGGTGCGTGTTTGCGGCGGAGGTTGGTCCTTGTTCTTGTTCTCTGACACCCACCCGACTGACACGCAACACTCGGATAAACATTGTACGCACACGTCAACATACGCATACACATACGCATACACATACATATACACATACACATACGCACACACATACACACACACATCGCCCCCGGCCCCCTCCCGCGCTCTCATCCTCCTCCCCGTCACGCGCACAGGCCAACTTCACTAGTCTGGCCACCCCCAGCCAGGTGGGAAGCGGGCGGACTGCGCTTGCCACCTTGCTCCACGAGGGCGGCCACGCGGCTCACTTCGCGAACATCGATCAGCCGAGTCCCTTCTTCAGCCAGGTAAGCGGGAGCGCAGCGATACGGGGCCTGGTTGTAATTGAGTGGCGCACGTGTGTATTATTGTGTATGTTATTGTGCGTGTGTGTGTGACACACTGCCTTTCCCTGCCCGGACCTGGACCCTGGACCACTGAAGGCAGCACGAGCTCCTGAGCCCCTCCCCACCCCACCCCACCCCACCGCACGCCTGCAGGAGCGAGCTCCCACCTCAGTGGCGTATGCGGAGACGCAGAGCATGTTCTTGGACTCCCTCATCCACGATGGGGCGTGGCTGGGCAGGTAAGCAGCGAATGCCCACACGCGGTTGGACATGTACGGCCATGTACGGAATGGAACAACTGGGAAACTGAATATCTGATCCTACTTTGGAGCATCGGCGGGTTGTCTACCCCAGGCCCCCAGGCCTGGGACTGCGGCTTAGTCGAATACCCTAGCCGCAGAAACCTTGGCTCCGGAACCTTCAAGTCGTACAAACCCATGTTTCAAAGTGCCCAGCCAACGCGTGCAGTCGTTGATTTACAATTCCTCAATACCACGACCTCATTTTTATGACTACTTTTTAACTACAATATTGATATTTATTAGAAATTTATTCTTTGGAGAACGTTTTTATTTGTAGTCTTGACCCTCAGTAGATTCAGCTGCCCCTGAATCCCCGAATTCCCTCCCCCTTATTGAACATGTTCTCCTAACTGCCCTCTTTTCCCTCGTTGCTCCGAAACCCAAGGTACGCTCGCAGCCGCAGCGGGGACGTGATGCCCTGGACAGTCATTGAGGAGGGACTCAAGGCAACCCAACCGTACGACGTTTTCGCGCTGCGCGGCATGCTGGTTGTGCCGTACTTTGAAAAGGCTCTGTACGAGCTTCCCGAGGACGAGCTGACAGTGGAGCGGTTGTTGTCTCTGGCAGACGAGGTGGAAAACAAGGTGCAGGTGAGTGAGTGAGTGTCAGAGTGGTACCGCGAGGTTTGGAAGGCATTCGGTATGGCAGTCAGTCAGGTGGTATGGGGCGTGTCATTGGCGGTATGTACGACTCCTGTCTGTTTTTCCCATTTCCCTGACGTACACGATTTTCTTGTAGTTTCTGAAGCAATTCGTAGGTGATATATAGGTGAAGCCGGCTCATGCAGGCTCTCATGTCTTAGTGGCCTGGTGGTACTGCTGCCCGGTTCCGACAGCACCCGGTCTGCTATCGAACATGCAGGGTGGCCTGTCCCCCCGGCCACTGCTTAGTGTGCCGCACCCGCTGTCGGACGAGTCCTCCTGCTATTACCACGGATATGGTACGTGAAAGCGTACGGCGGTGACGTGTGTGTATGTGTACATAGATGGAGGGGAGGTGACGTAGTAGGGCAGGTTTGGATATGCGCTGTAATGTCTACATCCCTAAGCAGTAACAGATGGCTGTGGTCGGGGGTCAGGCCGTACCCGGTCTAAGCTGGTGGAAGAGGAGGGGCCTCTGGCGAAGGGTGATATGTGTTCTGTGTAGAGTGGGGTAGTGTGTCCGGGAACAAACGGCCTCACGCACAACTCTCGCGCCAACTCTTGGCATAACGGGGCACGGTATCCCCAAGAAATGGAACTAGAAGGGGTAGATCATTTCCTCGTTTACACGTTTCTTAAACATGGACATAACAGATCATGTGAGATATCAAATATTAAGGTGTTTGGTTTTGGTGGGCTACTGCGCGTGTGTTCTCTCGTTTTGTTGAAGACTGTGTGCCGCTATCCTGCCGCCCCCCGCCTCCTCCCGCAGTTTTGGCTGAGATGGCCGTACGGCAAACACGTGCTTACTTCAAGTCCAAGTACGGCAAGATTGTAGATAACCCGGCGATCGGCAAGGTGAGACAGGTTTACACTTGTCCGTGTCGGTCTGTCTTCGTGTTTCTATATAGTCTGCCTTTATGAACCGTGGCGGGAGTTCTACCTTGTGTTCTTTCAATCCTGGCAGCTTTAATCATGCTAAACATGCCTCTCCTCCTCCAAAGCTTCTATCCCAATGCTCCGAGACCCAATCACAAGCCAAGCATAACCCATCCCCCATGTCGGAGTAATCCCCACCCGTTACCACCACCACCACCACCACCACCGCATCAGGACCTAGTGGAGGGCTACTGGCGGCCCGGTAACGGTGCGGCCTTCCTCGAGCTCGTGAAGGGGCTGACGGGGAAGCCACTAGCGGCCGACGACTGGGTACGGGACCTGGAGAAGCCCCTGGACCAGGCGGTGAGTGGCCACCCGGCTGGGGGAGGTCAAGGGGTTTGTGGGTTCGGGGGCTGGAGAGGGGGAGGGAGCTGCCGCCTGGGGACTCGGAAGGTTCGGAAGGACCTCTGGAACAAAAATACTTTGGTAGGCGCCGGCATCTCTGTCGCTCTCATCGTTCTCTGTCTTCATGCCGCAACCCACATCCCTTTAAGTCTATGGGAAGACGTATGTGTCAGAACTTACTTATCCACGCAAAGTCTGGGGCAGGGTTTTAAACCGGCGATATCTTGACCCTGCTGATCTGCACTCATTTGGTCGATCTGTGTGAGCGATAAGGCATTTACCGAATCTCAACATACACATGGAAGAGTATGTGTTTTCTCATTTCCTTCTTTGTTGTCATCGGTCTGTCCCTTATTTGGCTGATCGGTCGATGAATGGATGGATGCATTCGAAGATCCGCGAGGAGGAGGAGGACTACCAGGCTGCTCTGGCTGCGGGTCCTGCGCTGAAGCCCGGAGATGCATTTGACCTGGGAATGCACGTGCGGTTGGTGAATGGTGACGAGCTGATTGCAGACAGCGAAGCGGATGGGAGCCTGGCGGCAGCCTGCGACAAGTTCAAGACCTGGGTAGATGAGAAGTATTTTCCGAAATCGACGGCGGCCTGAGGCGGCTGCCTCTTTGAGGGCTGGCGAGAGGGGGTAGCGGGTCTTAAAGAGAGCGGCCTCGACACGGCACAGGGACCCATGGCAGCGGGCGGGGAGGCACTGCTGGCAGAACTTTACTGTAATGGCGCAGAGGATGTCGGGTGCGGGTGATTGGGGAAGGGGAACGGAAGGAGGCATTCATGAAGGTGGACCAATCAAGGGCTGGGGGTGGATGATCTGGGCAACAGACAGCAGCAGTAGACAGTTATCAGCACAGCAGTTTCATGAAGTGTAGAGGTGTGTGTGGGAAGGGGGGGAGCGTGGCTTAGAAGGGAGCAGGAGCGACTGTTTTGTGGGGTGGAAAATTGGGGAAGGTGGTGCATGCGTGGGGCTGGTTGGGGCTGAAGGTGTGGATTTGCCTAAGAATTGCGCTGATCAGCCAGTCAGCCGTGGATGTCAAAAGAGACCTCGTCAAGATTTGTCGAGTCTTTTCTTGTGAGATTGCTTGGGCATATTTGGAGTTGTCTACATGGAGGAGGTATTACGTCTTCAGGAACTTTGGATTCCCCTTCATGGTTGGCATTGAGGAGGGGAAAGCCGGGATTAAGGGGACCGCGCATAGGGGCGGATGGTTGGACGATTCGTGCTGGTCTGGGTTCTGCTGGCCCGGTAGCCAGAAAGGAATCTTTATCCTCAAAGAGTGTCCTCCCGAGCCCCCTTCTTCTCCCAGCCTACTGCACGACCGGGCGACAGAACGAATCCGCAGGATAATATGAAACAGCTATAATAAAACACGATGATATGAAACACACACTGGTACCCGGGGACCAGTGAAACCACCATTCAACGGGACAGATGCGCCTTATGGAGCAGAGCCCGGGAAATGATTCCAGAATCGTACCACCCAGGGCCTTGACCCAGTACTTAGATAAGAATCATCTCGTGCGCACAGAGGATTCACTGAGTAGTCATGAACCACCACTACCACTATCAACACCACCACGGCTACCGCGCTGCAGGATCACGCCGCCCTCATCACATGTCGCAGCAGGGGTGTCTGTGGGGCCTGGTGCACAGGTACCCCGTCTACTAAAACAGCGCTGCGACACCCAGGGTCGCAACCCACCATCAGCAGGGGAAAGCGATAGTTGCGGGCCGGTACAGCCGCGGGAGTGGAAGGCAGCGGAGGCGACGCCGGCCCAAAATCTGGACCTGATCGAGGTCCTAACGCCATTCCCGTGCCCGCACTTGCCACCGCTCCTTGGATCTCCAAATCCACCGAATTAGATTTGGATCCAGAATCCGGAGGAGCACTTGTTGTGGCTTTGCCTGCAGTAGTAGCAGCAGTCGCGGTGTAGGGTCGTTGTGGTGCCGCGGGTGACGGGGCAGGAGATGAGGCTAGGGTAGCCGTAATACCATAGCCCGGAGGGGGCGGTTGGGTTAGCGGCGGAGGGGGCCAGGTGACATCCACATGCCGCATCTCCGGATGAACGACGGTGAGGAGCTGGGTCATATCGAAGGCGTCATGGTAGATATGGGTGAGGGCCAGGACAAAACAGCAGCCTCCCGTATCCACACACACCAGGTACCTGAGGAGTAAGGACCGGGGACCGGCATTGGGAGGGATAGCAACCAGAATAGATGAACTGGGGTGATTGGACCGGGGTTTTGGAGCGGAAGAGGGAAAAACCCTGTTTGGCAAGGATTGCGAGAGAGCCACTCCGCCAAGAAACGTAGGAACCTGGGACAGGACAAATTGCGACTCATCGTGGCGCATCTTGGATCATCATCATCATCATCATCATCATCATCATCATCGAACAAAAGCATTGCATACCCGCATCGATTACCGGTAGTGGCAGTGGTGGTAGCATCGGGCGCAGAATAAGATCAAAGAGAGCAGAGGAGGGCTGACAAGACTCGCAGCCAAAAGTTAGTTACCCTGGCCAGCCGCCAGATGCTGCCTGAAGAAGGACCCCGTTAGAGCCATTTTCATATTCCGCAAAGCCACGGCCTCAGCCCACCTCTTCCTCCCTGTCCGCCTGCCCCACGTGCGCCCCGCATCTCTCCCGGGCCTTACAATGTTCCCGACGCGTTCAAGGGTGGTGACACGAACACAAGCGCACGGCACAGCACCGCCAGTCCACGATTGGCACCCGGCTGCAGGTCCTGGAAGAGGGAGGGGAAGAGGGAGGGGAAGAGGGAGGGGAAGAGGGAGGGGAAGAGGGAGGGGAAGAGGGAGGGGAAGAGGGAGGGGAACGGGGAGGGGAACGCGAGTAAACGTGACCTGGTACTTACAGCCTTTGAGGAGTACGCAAATTACTAGCCGTGGGGTGGTAGTGGTGACGGGCAGTGGACAGGACCGTGCAGATAGGTTAGCAGAGGAGGAGTTGGGAAGGGAACAAACACTCCCAAGGCCGCAGATGAACATGAGCGGCACACGCGCTGGGCAGTCGAGGTGGAAGCCGGAAGGGTGAAGGGAACAAACACAGCACGCGCTACCTCTCGGTGGGCAGGCTTCTGCACGGACGGATGCAGGCTACGTTCCGAAGACCACACGCCCTTCAAACCGCGTCACTTGATACCCCATTACTTGATACATCACCAGCTTTTTAAAAAGTGACCCAAGCCAAGTGATCAGAGTCTCTCGGATATAAGTGAGCCGCCGTACAAAAAGGAAATGTTCTCCCTCTCCTGGAGCTCTGTACATCTCGGTACTAGAGCCATGTTTTTTCGTGGCCCCTACAAACCTTTGTCCCCGAAAAGAAGGAGGGGAAATGTTGGCCCGTGTGCCCCGGCCCGCCTGGTCTCACCCGAATGGTTCGGACAACAAGCCGCTCGTGGTGCATGAGAGGAAGCTTCTCGGATACCTGCAGGCCGACGGAGGTGGGGGTGGGGATGGGGGTGGTTGTGTATTCCTGCCCAGCGGGAACTACCCGCTGGGTTTCTCCAGCCCCCAGCACATCGAAACTGAAAAACCAAAACCCCAAACAAATCTGGGATACCAGGGAATATGGAACCTGCCCTGCCAGCGGCCCCCCCCTTTCTCCGCAGTCCGCACCTGCACAGCGTCCCCTGCCAGAAGCGCTGTTACCGCCGCCCAGTTGCGGTCTCGGACGCCGCCCCGCGCAGCCACCAGTCCTGACAGCTGCCCGAGAAGCACCAGCAGAGACTCCATTTGAGCCGGGGCGGGTAGGCCGGGGTCCAGGGAGGCTGCACGGGAGTAGTCCTTGACAAGTAGAGGAGGACGGGGAAGGGGAAGAGGTGGGGACGAGGAGTGAAGGTAAAAAGGCAGGGCACGGGAATTGTCCAGCATCGGTTCGGTCATTTTTTCATCCGTCAGGCCTCTTCACACGACAATTCAATGGATGGAAAGAAAGGGCGGGGTACTCTAATCCCAACCCTGGCTTACGAGGAGCGCCGCTTCGAAATCCTGTACGAACGCATGCAACGCAGCTCGGTTGTAGTACAGATCTGGCAGATTGGAACAGCCGCAGCGCTCCGCCTGAGGAGAAAAAAGAATACCCACACGATCCTTACGGGTTTAGTTTTTAGGTGGTTCGCGGACTGGTATTCGGTATTCGGTAGTTGCGTCGTTAGGTGGTAGGTGGGAATGCACGATGTGATGTGGATTGGAGGCAAGATGCATGACCGCATCTGTTATGACCGCATCTGTCTTCTTGTCTTCCTGAAATGTTAAAGGCATTTCTTGAATGAGGCGAAGTTCTTTTTTGAGGCGCTCTCTCATATTGCACTTTGCTTTGTGAAATCGGTGATGTGATCTGAGAGAAGAAGAAACCACTCGGACCCCGCCCCGCCCCGCCTGCTAGTTGTTTAAGACGCCCCTAAGCACCAGCCCCAATCCACCAAACGCCTCCTCGTCCTCGGCAGCCCTTAGTACCCTGACAAGGTCTGCTGCCGCCCCCTGGTGGAACTGCTACCCCGCAACACACACAACGCCTTCCTCCCTCATTCGTTTGTTTGCGCATGCACAGACGTAAGCACTGACCTGCGCGAACGCCGCCATCACACGATGCAGCTCTCCGCGCCCACCTCTGCCCCGAGTACGGCACTCGTCACTGCTTCCGCTGACGTGTATGGATGGACCCATGCTAAGGCCTGCTCCGCCTCCCCCTACCCCTCCCCGTCCCGGTGGATGGTGTTCTCCTTGGAAGTAGTCCGCCATCTGAGCCATTGCTAAAACATCTGGTGGCAAAAAGGAGATAAAATACACCGGCGAGTGTCCACCGCATCACAGGACGGGCGGGGCGGCAGCAGCTTAGGAGGCAGCGGTGTCCGTAGAAGTGCGCTCTGGGACGACGTATAAGAGTGCTGCTTATGTTCGTACGTGTACATGTGGGCGGGTGGGCCAAAACGCATGCGAGGGAGTGGAGGTTCATTCTGCCCGCATGATGAGGGCGACGAGCTGAGGGGGAAAACAGAACACGTTTGTGTGTGTGTGTGTGTGTGTGTGTGTGTGTGTGTGTGTGTGTGTTCATGACTGGGGCTACAGACGCGGGGATATTCGCCAAGATACCCTGGTGTACTGGATAAATACGATGGATCCGTTGGCCATCCCCCTTTAGATATGGCTATCTTGTGACACTCAATTCCCCGCCTCTTCACCACCCCTCCTGGAGAAAATATAAGCCTTCCCCCACCCCTTGCCTTCCCTTCCCTCGCCCATCTCAGCTCCCTCCTGGAGCAATGTACTGTATCCAGACTTACACCAGCTATACCCGTTTTCCAAGTCCAGCTCCAACGCCCGGCGAGCATGAGCCATACTGGCGGTCAAAGCCGCCGACACGAGGGAGGCTGCGTCGCCGGAAGGCACGCCATAACCCCTTCTACCACATGCCGCGGTGGCGGCGGCTGTAGCTGTCAATCCGGATCCCCGTGAGTGCTGCTGCTGCGGGACGCTGGGATGTTGTTGCTGCGGCTGCCGCTGTAGCAGCGCCGCGCCTGATGCGCCGCCCTGCTGTCGTACCAATAATGACATCATTTGATGAGCTGCCACATTGGGGCAGTGACGGAGTCCAGAACGGAGACAACAACTTGCCATGAGCTGTGATGAGCCGCGATTCCGCAAACAATCCATCCGTCCGTTCGTCCGTCGGTCATTTTGCGTCATTCCATCAGCCGACCGACAGAGAGACAAACAGACAAACAGACAGATAGACAGATAGACAGACAGACAGACAGACAGGCAGACAGACAGGCAGAAATAAAGCATCTGTCGCTGATGCATTTGTGTCTCGCTTTGTCTCTAATAGCTGTCCACACGGCCGTTGCGGCATCAGCTATATGTGCACATATGGCAGATGTACGAGGGAGCAGAATCGCACGCCACAACCGGAATGTGTTTTCCACATCTCCATCTGGTTGAGACAGAGCCCCTCACCCGCCCCCGCCCCCGCCCCCGCCCCCGCCCCCGCCCCCGCCCCCGCCCCCGCCCCCGCCCCCGAACTCGCACCCGCACCCGCACCCGCACCCGCACCCGCACCCGCACCCGCACCCGCACCCGCACCCGCACCCGCACCCGCACCCGAACTCGCATGGGCACCTACCAGGTCGCCCCGCTCCCAGTAGCTGTGCGTCAGACAGTTCCAAGCGGTTGGGTTTCGGGGCTGCAGCTTGACCTGCAACACACCACATGTGAGCGATCCATGGACAGTACCGACTAAGTGCCCTCTTGCTTGGGCTATTACATAGAACTACAAGTACGCTGTCCCCCCCGAGATGCCAGATAACCTGATGCCCAAAATCCTGTTCATCAAATCCAAGACACAGGCGGACGATAGACTTGGGCGGGGCCATAAGGCCCACATCTAATATCCTCCGTTGTACTCCTGAACAGCACAAAGAACACAGGATAGCTCCCGATACGTGTTGCTGACGTGTTTTCCCGCCCCTTCCCTCTTCATGTCCACCGCGTTCCGTGCCGTCCATGCCGTCCGTGCCATCCATGCAGTGCTCCTCCCTTCCGTCTGGCAGATCTCCCTGCGGCCCCGGGATCCAGTGCCCTCTTTTCCCTTCGTCGCCCTTTCCACTCCTCTGGCGCCTCTCCCCTCTTCCCTCTTCCCTGTTCCCTGTTCCCTCTTCCCTCTTCCCTCTTCCCTCTGCCCAAGCCTCTTTTGGTCTCCGCACCGCAGCCTGGAGCGCACGGAGAGCCGCGTCGGAGGTGCCGCCACCACGCAGGTATGCGGACAGGGCAGCCGCCAGCAGTGCTGCGCCCCGCAGCGGCTGCTGGGAGGTGGCGGCATGTGGCTCATCCGCGAGGAGGGCCAGCATCCTGGAGACTCCCAAATGGGACGGCGTTAGGCAATGGGGGCAGTGGGAAATACATGGGAAACGACACGCCACTGTGGAAGCACTTCCTAAGTCAGGGGCGCTCCAGGCAACCCACAGATCAATTGGAGTGAACTCAAAGCGTTAGAGAGCCCTTCTCCTGTGCCCCTTCCTTTGCACGCGGCACCTGGAGCTGCACACATCTGCTTGCTGGAGGAGCGCCTCCACATCCACCTCCGCTGCCGATTCGGGTTTCTGCTCCGATGGCACCGCAAGCGCCTCCTTCCTTGCTGTTGCGGTGGCAGCGTCAGCCGTGTGGAAGAAACTGCCACCAGCCACTGATGCATCAGCAGGGGCAGGATCTGGGGTGCACTGAATAGTGGTTGAAATTGCCGTTGAGGCTTCATGGACTTGGCCCGGGACTTGTGCAACACGTCCCTGGAGCGCAATGGCGATAGGGCCCTCATTCAGGTCGCCTGGGGAGGGGCCCATGATGGTCCCAGTATGCGTTGGTCGGGCACCGCTCTGCAGCGGCCAAGTGTGCCGCGACCCTGGTGCTGGTCGAACACTGCCGTACATTCTCTTGGCGTCGGCCAGGAAGGAAAGCTGCTCGACCAGCACTTCCAGCTGGTCTTGGACTTCCTTTGGAGGAATAAACATATCGCACTTGATATGAAGTTTAGAAACAGCGCCTAATTCTTTGAGGCAAGCTTAGGGTCGCGTAGGCAAGTCACATTCGACTCCCGTTAAGCTATACAGCAACGAGCGGCAACCAACCTAGTACAAAGCTGCATCATGTATAAGATCACATAAAGGAATTGAACCAAATGGCTGAAGGCTACGAATAACAGGGCATGTAGCAGGTGGCCGGTCCGGTGCTGAAACCATTTGCATTGAGATTGCGCCAGGGCTATTTGACCTGAAATTTTATAGCACAAAAAGAACTGAAAGGTATTCCTACCTGCGTTTCAGCATTCACGACGTGTCCGGTAATATTGGTCGCCATGGTCGCTACTCTTGAAGCTTTAAACTCAAGTAAC
The DNA here is from genome assembly GCA_030268105.1 of Volvox africanus. NCBI lineage: Eukaryota > Viridiplantae > Chlorophyta > Chlorophyceae > Chlamydomonadales > Volvocaceae > Volvox > Volvox africanus. The sequence goes on along the minus strand of BSDZ01000010.1, from coordinate 1,246,331 downwards.
CGCGGTGAAGGCCGCAAATTTTTCGATTTAATCAAGATTACATACTGAGGCTAGTTAGGTGGCATCATGAAGCTACGCCACAGCTCTTGCAAACGCGTACTTCCTTGGATCGCCGTATGGACTATATTAATTCCAAAGTTCTTTGCAACGATACTTTTCATGACATAAAGTAAGTAACAGAAAAATATTCAATTAGTGCGATTCAACTTCCATATTGCATGACTACCACATTAACGGACAACCGGCGCTATAACTCCAAACCATCAATCCTAGTATTGTAGTCAAAGGAATGCCAAGATAGCAGTTTTATACTTTGCACTCGTACTGGCTACTTTACCACACCCTTCCCGAAGTTGCCCAAGGGTTGCCAGCCGGCGCGATCACCTTAATCATGACACCTCTAGGCGCAGCTCTGCTCGGAACTGGTATCTTCGCCAAAGATATATACAAGACGAATTTTAAGTGAGACATATATGGCTTACTTTCCGCATGTGACATCCTTTTGTGAGATCCATTTCCTCGTTGACATTTTTACCATTCCCAAGAGCGAACATAGCATCTTACCCGTGCCCACCACTCAGGGAAAAGGAAAATGAAGTGGATCTCAAGGCAGTATGGTCGCGTACAATCGAGTCTGCGCAAGCTTACGTCCAAGAGTACGTTTCCGTACCGGTACCACGTCATGTTGCTGAGCACAAATGCCCCGCCTTTCCCACGCGACGGATCTGTGGTGTTCATCACACAAAATTTCATCTTACTTCTTGGGAACGAAGCTTGGGATTGCTTACGTGTCCGTCTATAGTCCTACGGATTGCTTACGTGTCCGTCTATAGTCTACGTCCACCTAGACGTGCCCTGGCGTTGTCTTCTGCAGGTTCTTCCCTCGAAGCCGACCAGTAGCTGGGGAGGAGGCTCTGCAGGAGATCATTGAAGATGACAGCATTCAGTTAGTGGTTGTGGTGCTGCCTGTACAGGCCGCCCTCAAGGTAACCGACTAACCGCATTCCGGCCTGATCCGACAACCTCAGGATATGCCTCCTCCTCCCTCCCCCCCCCACCTGCCCGCCCGCCCCTGTCTGTCATCTTTGCTTCTCTGTCCTCCATCCACATGCAAAGCGATGCCAGGTCCTTTCAAGTGCGCCAGTGCTAAAGGGAGGGGGTACAGGTGTACGTCCTTTCATGAATAAGTACCGCTCCTTTCCATTCTCAGCAGGGTATGGATCAGTCGGCGACGATCCACTTTGGCCATCTGGGTGTGGAAATGCATTTACCCAGCTGTTGCATTAGGTGACAGTGTGGCCGGCCGTTGGGGACCGCACCGACCGTGATGCCGCATTGCATGTTCACAACTCCGCTCGCGGCTCTCACCTCCGCTTCCGCCTCCGCCTCCGCCCACGCGTGTGCATACATCATCGCAAATTTCAACACCCTCTGTATCTCCAGACGGTCCTGGGAAGGGGACCTTTGGCTTCCGCCGGGGCGGCTCCTCCTCCCCTTCGCGGAGCGTCACACTGGCTCCATGACTGTGTCCCCGCCCCAGCGCCGCATCCCCGCCCCACCCCAACCTAACGCAGATTGTTAAGCGTTGTGTTGCAGCCGGAAAGGCGGTCGTGCAGGAGAAGCCCGTGGCTGCCACGGTGGCTGAGGCTGTGGAGGCCATCTCGGCGTACCGACGGGCGGTGGCTGATGCGCAAACTCCCCAGCGGACGCCCCTCTGGATGTTCGCAGAGAATTACAGGTGGGCTGGAAGGGCCGCCCTGTCTCTTCTTTGCACGGCTGCTGCGGTGTGTCTGGCAAGCCGGGGGGCGGGCGGAGAGAAGACGGGGTATGGAGCCTTCGCCACCCAGAACCGGGCATTTGGTAATGGCTGGAAAGGGGTGGATACGTGTTTCTGGCAGGCTCCGGAGCCACCTATGAGCCACCTATGGCGGTTTTGGGGGATGGATGGGCGCGCGTCCTTGTTTGCTTATGTGTGGATGTGTGTGTGCGCGCGCGCGTGTGTGTGTATGGGTTCAGGTCCAATCCAATGCCCCCAAAACCTCCGCCGTGTAACCTGTCCCTTTTCCCCTTACACCTCCATCTAACTGCGCCCCTGCACTCAGGTACGAGGCGGTGTTTGTGGCTGCCAGCCGAAGGGTGTCGGAGATCGGCAGGGTTATCAAACTGGACCTTATCGCGGATCTGCCCATGGACGAGCGCAACAGGTGCCGTACAAAATACATACACGGGGAATATTCTGTGTACGTCAAGCATAGGTATTAAAACATGCAGTGAACCCCCTGGCCCCTGCTACGGGCCTTGCTCCCTTGCGAGCTCGTAAGTCTTGAGACACCCTCTGATACAGGTGCAGGCGCTTAGCGGCCATGGACCGTGGACGTTGTAGGGTAGTTGTTCGTTGCATACCGTTGGGGACACTCCGTGTTTTTCTTTCCGAGGGGCTGTCCAGATGCCTTGAGAACCATTTTGGACCAATTTATTGTTGTCTGCACCCTGTCCTGTCTTCCCTGGAGCATACTTGGGTGCACAGGTTTTTATCTGAGGTGTTGAGGGTTTTTTATGTTTTGAAGTCCCAAGCGGTTTGCGCAACGAAAGGTGTCTACACCGGTACGGCACTACGGTACGGCACTACGAAGGTCACTGCGTTCAACCGTACTCTCTGTCCATACCTGTGCCGGCTTCCACGTCAGGTACTTTGGCAGCGTTTGGCGGCGGGACGTGTCCGGTTGCCCGGGCGGCTTCTTTATGGACAGCTCGGTGCACTTTGTTGCGGCACTCCGGATGTTGGCGGCGGCAGCGGGGTTAGGGGGGGCTGTCAGCGCCTGCGCACACGCGCGGCAGGTAGGCCTTGTCTGTCTGTCCGTCTGTTTTTCCATGCGTCTTACGTGTTACTCTCCACGTGCCTGTTGCTCTCCCCCTATCTTCCGTACAAAATATGGTTTGCCCGGCACAGTGTGTCATGGCTGGGAAGAAGGTACGCCTTTGCCGCAAATGATTTCACTTCTGGTCACTGGTCACTATGTTTTTTAATTTTATTTCCATTAAATAATAATTTAATAATTTTTAAAATATCAAAAACTGCTTCGGCTTCTATTGATCAGATGTTACTCCCTTGTTAGGGAGCATCAAGCTCCTTTTCCAGGGCCCCTCCCGATCCCCCACTGCCGCGATGACGCCGCTGTCGACGAACCCCAGACTAAGCCAGACCTGTCCTTCCCGGATTCGGTTTTGGGCTTTGCACGGTTTGCCAACGGAGACGTACCGGCCAGCATCAGCATCTCCCTGGCGGCCCACCAGGTCGGGCAGGCGGCAGGCGGGGCGGGGCGGGAGGGGTTGGAAGGGCGGGAGGGGTTATAGGGGCAGGCGGGAGGGGCGGGAAAAGCGAATAGAGGAGACCTGGTAGCTGGTACACGAATTACTAACCACCCCATGATACAATAGCTGGATGCAAGTCTGTCGGGGGAGGGTTGCATGAAGGCATGTTTCAAAAGCGAGGTTTCAAAGCGGGGCCTTATTGTCGTGTGGGACACTGGATTTCGGATGTGCACAGTCTCTGCCACTGAGGCATTTACGACAGCTACCCTACCTACCGCTCCGCTCCAGGTGCGATGGTCGCTTAGCGTCGTCGGCACCGAGGGCACGCTGGAGGTGTCCCGCGGCGGCTGGGGCGGCACCCGCACCGGCTATACCCTGTCCATCAAAACCATTCGACCGCAGGAAGCGTCACAGCCGGGGCAGGTGGGGGACTACCGGGTCCGCTCCATGCAAGCAGCGATGTGATGTAAAAGGGGGGGGGGGAAGAAAGGGGGCTTATGGACATGGCTGCAGCATGAAGAGTGCACGCGGGTGGGTGGCAGAACACAGCATCGCCTTTTGGCTATGCCGCCATCCTAAGTGTAAGAAAGGAAAGCGCCCCACCGTCATCCTCACGGTATTACTTCGTTCTTCCTTTCCATTCCCTTATGCATGCATCACTCATCCTCAACACCTGGCCCCAACTACACCAGCGAGGCCAGCGCAAAGCGCATTCACTCGTAACAGTTGGTATAAGCCAAGCCAAGCCAAGCCATGCATGAACGGAACGAAACAGCATGCCCGCCCGCATACACTCTTTCATATATTCTGAGCTCAAAAGACTGTTTTGCATCCGAGTATGTGAATCTTCGAACGCTTTGGTTGGGTTCTTGTAATGGGTGGACCTGCAGACCGACTCTGCCGTACAAGTTCTTGCCTACGCCTTCTCCGGGTGCCAGGACGAGTTCGCGGAGTTTGTGGGCCTTACAGCAGAGCTGAGGCGGGGGGCGGCGTCCGCAGAATGTGGGGGTGATGCAGCCGAGGTGGCGGTACCGAATCCAGCTGCACGCTCCAGCCCAGAGGAGGGTGCCCGGGACTTGGCGCTGATTGAGGCGCTGCTGGCGTCATCAGCAGCTGGAGGGCAACCGGTCCAGGTGGTGCAGATTTGAGCTCAGCTTCCGGCGGGGTGGCTGGTTTTAGGGACCAGGATTGGTCACGTCGTCAGGTGATTGGATGTTGTGGTGTGGCGTGGGGGAGAGGCACGACGCACGTCTGTGCACTACCGTGACCCCCAATTAACGCCTTGCCTACATTGCTGGAGGGTCTTAATAAAATCTTTCAGCCAGTTCAACATGCTGGCCGGTCCCGCAAACGTCGTTCCACTGTTTTGCTCAGTTATAGCAATTTCACAATCAGCAGCTCTGGTACAAGAAGAGCAATACTAAGGGGATCCTCCTGAACATCATGTAAACAATGGCCATCCAAAACGCACTATCGCGCCAGGTGAAAAACAAGGTAGTAATTGCGGCAAACCCTGCACGACCCTGCACCAGCAAGGTCCAGGACTGTAATACTCGCCCGTCTCGTGAACCGGTTTGAAAGGATAGCGGTTTGAGGGTTTTCCGTCTTTGCCATGTGGAAGTCGATGATGCGATACCACCACTCCTCCGCACTACAGTCGACTCCGCAACACTAGCGAAGTAACACGCTAGCTAGCTCAGTTCCTAAAAATGGCTTTACAAAAATCAGCTTGCATACGTCCCAGCGGTAATAACCAGGGAAATAACCGACCACTTCAACGACCGAGCCTTATCAATTGAGACCCCTCAACTGCGTAGCAGCTTGTGTACAAGTATCTATCATGACAATGTGGTTTTGGTTACTTAGTCATGTAGATTGCATTTCTGCACGGCGCGCAAATTTCATAAAGTCTGTCAGGCGCCAATTAGTAATTGACCGACGATGACGATCAAAGGTGACTGCAGGTTTGTAAGTGCTCGACGATTTAGGGATCTCATCAAATCCTAAAATTGAGAATTCAAGGCCCCGGTCGTAATTGTGCACCAATGTTCGTGCACGGCGGGGTGGGCAATCCGGCAATTGCTCTACAATTAGAGAGTACATACATACACATTTGTGTAGTGCTCCTACAGATCATGTAGAAAGTATTTGGGCGGGGCCCCGGCGCGAAGCGGTCAGGGGGGCCCCACCCTGTGGGATTGCCCATGTCCGTCGGTATGTCTGTCACTCTCACTGCAACGGACCAAACATAATATCTCGCCCGGCGGAAACACAATCTTGGTCACATATTACATTCTTATTGCAAGTTATCTTTATTTTGGCCAATAACAATCGTATGAGTACAAACAAGTTTGTCAGTCTCCTTTGACCCCGGTCAAGGTCACATCAACGCCTCTCGGCCTAAATTTCATTCCAAAAGGTGCCGCGTCTCTCATAATGAAAAAATTCTGGCATGACGGCGTGAAATGAATCGAACAACTAGTTTGGGTGACTAAGCTGCTCTCACAGGCAAGACGATTTGCCACCAGCAGGTCGACGAATTTGCTTACAGTTATCTATAAAGAATTTAACGTTGTGTAAAATTATTTTAAGACAATTCTTGGGGCAGAAGAGTTCCACAGTGCTGACATGGAGCTCGTTGCTGTGGGGTGACTTGCTGAAGCCGCAGGCATTTCGGAGATACAGCTTAAAGCTTTCCATCAGTAGTACTGGCGACATTCTAACACTTGACGTCCTCGCCGTTCGGTTTGGAAAGGCCTCCGCCAACACGCGCGCGCGGATTGGCCTCCGCGCGCGCGCGCGCGTCCGTTGGGACGTGAGGTCCCTGCCCTTGCGTTTGCAGACGTTTGCCTGCTGAACGTCGTGAGCCGGCATCATCGCAAACTCACGAACTTCAAACCGTTTCATTGTGAAGTAACCGGCCTGTACGGATTGTGGGGGGCCCCGCCTTTTTTCCGGCTTCGAGGAAGCCGACACCCTACTTGTTAAGATTCGGTTAGAACTCGTACTATTGTGATCACTGAATGGTTGGTCATTACAAAAGATATATGCGAACGCCTCATCCACGGAAGTAGAAAAATATATTATCCATAAACGGGATCAAACACTAGCTCAGATCTTTACTCTGAACGAGCCTAGCTACCTCACTAACTCACATAACCTCATGTCCCTTGGTCAGCCCCTTGGATTCTCGGCCACATCTGTTGCGTTTGGTTCGCGGAAACCGGCATCTCTCACCAAGGACTTGGTGGCCGAGCCCCTTTACTGCCATAATACCATTTTGGCCTCCCTGCTGCCTCTACTATGCATGTGCCCATCCCGCTTATTTCCCCTCAGCCCAATCCACCCTGGCTTTAAGTGGGCACGTTCACACAAATCACACATATACATGAAAAACGCAACACACACGGAGAGAACACATTTGTACACACAAGAAGCGTGCGTCAGTCCCGATGATGAACTGAACTGTTAGCCAGTTCACATGCATACACACAGACACACAGTCGACTACAGCTGGCCCAGTCGTAGGGTAGCTATGGAAACCGCATTCCATGACGTCTCTCCTCCGTACTTTCCCTCCCCCAGCCCAACGCACAAGATGTCTCTCCTGTGACTCCGCATTGACTCGGACAGGGTACGTCGGCCGGCTTGGGTTCGCTTGCCTCACGCCGGGGTGTTTACAATATCGAGTCATCATTTCTACCTGTTACGTGCAAAATCTTCAACTGGCCCCTGCATGCCTAGGTAGAAGTACCGTGTGTACCACATACCTCTTTTAGCACCACATATCCCGCCTGGGCCACCACCGTAATAGTAGCACTACACAGTGCGAGGCATTGTCCCTCATTGCGAAGCCCAATGTTATAATAATGATAAAAATGAAATAAAACAAACCCGTACAGCGTGACGATGGATGCGGCAGTAGGTCTGTGGGACAGAAGCTGCATCACCAATTGCCGCCGTTTCCATAAACCGGGAAAAGGACAATCGCGAATGGGATTGACCACGATATGGTCTGACATTCCGATGACTTCCCTAGCTCCTTGTTCTCCAGTTCACCCAGCAGCCCTGCCCCTGTGCCTGCCCCCGTCCCTGCCCCTGTGCCTGTCCCCGTCCCTGTCCCTGTGCCATTCAGCCATCGACGCTATCCCGTTGCGACGCCACCCAGGGAGATGGGATTTGCATCTCTGGTCTTCTGCATAAGCCCCGATACCGAGCAAAAACCTTGTAACCTTATCCAAGCGTCGAGAAAAAACCCACGGACCCGAGTATCATGATGAACACCGCCAACGTGGGATACTCAACGGGCCGTGCCCCCTCGTAACGAACAAAAGGCGGCCGCTGCTGCCCCGCCTGGTGTGCTGGGGAGGGAGACCCAGACAAGGCCTCAGTGCCGGCAGCCACCGCCGCCGCCGCCGCTGCGGGGCCGTCCACCGAGCCCATGGCTACCACTCCAGGTATGTCGGGGGTTCTGCGCATTGCCATCGTGGCCAATGGCTGTTCGGTACCATCTGGCGGCAGTACGGTGGAGCTGCATGAGCGGGATGATGACGGCCCTGCCATTGCCTCAGCTATAGCGTCGCGAGCGGCGCCATCGCCTGTCACCACCACCTCCTCTTCCTCCACTTCCTCAATTTCATTTTCCACCACCACTACCTCCCCATCAACTGTCATCTTGTCCTCCTGACGTTGGCCCTGCTCGGGTTGTTCATCATGTTTCTGACCTTTTTCTCGATGTTCCTGCTCTCCTCCATGTTCCAGTTCCTGTCCTGGTTCTGGTTCATGCAGCAGCGGTTGCGGCCCTTGGGGCTCTGCGGCAGCCGCCTGTCCCCTACCCTCCTTGCCGCTAACCCGACTGTTAGTGCGCCAGACCTTCTTGGACACACGGGTGGAAGTGTTGACTACGGTGTCCACCAGCATGTACAGCACCACTGACCAGCAAAGGAACTGGATGAGGACGAGAACGCGGGGTAGAACACCGAAGCGGCGACCGCGGCAGGAGCCGTCTGTGGGCGGTTGGAGAGGTTCATCCGTTTTAGGAAACGGAGGGTTTGTTAATTAGTTGATGATGATGATGATGATGACGATCTCGATGATGATGATGATGATGATGATGATGGAAGGTCGTGGTGCTCATCGGGTTTGCAGACTTGGTTGGCGTCCCTTCCCTGAGACCGGAAAAACTGAACTGAACTGAATACGACATACGTAACCCCAGGAATTATGGACACAACAAGGTGGAAAATTTCCAAAAGGAAGCCACTGCATGGAGACATCCATAACTCACCATCCCGACTGCCGCTGGGGCCCCTTCCCCCACCACCGCCGGCCCCGCCGCCGCGACCACCAAATCCGAAGAATCCGCCGCCGCCGACCTCACCGTCGCCGCCGCCACCACCTACACCTAGCGGCCCGCTAAACGCCAAGTCGAGCAACCTGTTTCTCCCGTACTGCAATGAAAATAAAGGGCGGCAGTACCAACATGCCATTTAGGATGGACTTGCAGCAGGCTAAGACACGCCCGCGAGGTTGCGACGTACACGGGGGAAGTAAGAGCGCGTCTATGACAGGGAATGGGGCAGGGATAGTCGTCGTGGCCTGTAGTTAAGTGCAGCGGCATTCCTATGCCTCCACTACGTAACCCTATTCCACTACGTTACCCCGTCCGCATCTGATATGTCGAATCGCACGGCCTCAGACCACCCGCCAAGCGATTATATGTTCAAGCAGCCGTGGCGTTCCTCCATCCTCAACAGATCGAACTTCTTAAGCTGTGCTCGCCACTCCTATGAGACCCTGGCTGCCCCATTGCGACAAACGTGCCTAGCACAGGGCGGGCCTAGTTACCTATACCATGCGAGAATGTTAAACTTCACCTGGCTGCCAGTTGAAGGAGGGGGAATGACGAGGGAAGGCTGCACTAACGGAGGGTCGTCCTTCTGGCTGGCCGAGCCAGCATGCCCGCGCGAGCCCTCCTTACCGCTGCTGGCGTGGGCGCGGCACACAATAGAGTGTAGGACTGAGATATGCGTATGAGTTTTGATAGAAACGCCGTCAGGAATGCCCTCCGCAGGCCAAAGTTTTCGATGGAGTGGAAGGTCCCTTCGTCTATAGTGCGCGGCCATCGAAAGTGATGAGCAAGGTACAATCCACTGATGCTACAGTGCTTAAGAGTAGTAGGTGCATCATTCGAAACCCAAAGCAAGCTTTTGAAAGTCGTTGACAACAACGATATCCGTACGATGGCGAGGAAAGGACCCTGGAACCCAGCTAATATTCTGTTCCTCAAACCTCCTTTGCGTTTGCCGTTCTGTGTCGCTTTAAAATAATTCGCCGCTATATGACGATCCCGTTGTTGAGTTGATTTGGCATACCGGTAATCCTACCGGTATGCTCGAATTGACGATATATTTTGCATGGAAAAGCATACTGATTACACTATCTATTGCTATTTCCTTACTAGACACATGGGGTCCTTCATACATCGGCCGCTTTGAATGGTGAAAAAATGTTCGGCAGCTCACCCGTGCCCGCAACATCCCTAGGGAACAATAGTCAGTCCGCAGATGAAGGGTTTCCTTCGCAATCGTACGGCTGTGGAGCTCCACTTGGCCCCACCGGGGTTCCCTGGCCAGGACGGCACGTTGCGTTTCTGCAGAATCGGCTCGTTGCCATGGCGCAAAATGACATGCGCACCCAATTTCGCCACATGCTCGACAGTCAGGCTCGTCTGGAACTGGCGGCCCGTCTCACAGCGCATCAGCTTGGCGTCCCCAGCAACTTGGCTGTTGCGATGCTGGCGGCAGTTGACCGAACCCCAGCTCACATCAGCTGCGCCTTCGACCCACTTTGTTGCTACCGGAATCTCCTGCCAGGTCCTTTGTCAGCCTCTGATCGGCAGGGGCCGCAGGCGGGCAGCAAAGCCCTGCCGATACCGCAGCTGCCATCCCTGTTACTCTCCCGCGGACCGATGGAGGTACTCGCATCCCAGGCTGGCAATGAACTGTGGTCTCAGTCCTTCGGGCAAAGCACAGCCGAAGCGGCGGCTGGCGGCCCAGGTATGGGCGCCCGAGCCGCGCCAGTCCACGACACGACCTCAGCGCCAGTCCTCCAGAACCGCCAACCCCAATCTCCACTTCCCGGAGAAACCTCGCAGCCGTCATCTCAACCGCATCTCCTTCCGGCTCAGCAAGTATCAACGTCAGCACCACAGAACGTGCTGGCCGGAACGGCATTGGTGGCGGCGGTACCTCTTGCGAGCTTGTCTCTGGAGGCGGAGGATCTGCGGCGAGTCGTGGCAGAGCGGCGGCAGCACAGGGAGCAGCTTCTTCAGCAGCTTGCGGCGGTCCGGGCCGAGACGGCAGCCGCGGAGCGTGCAGCATCAGAAGCTGCAGAGCGTGCAACCGCTACTGCCGCTGCTGCAGCAGCAGCCGCTGAGAGGGCTGCTGCGAAAGAACGTGTCGTTGCCGAAGTTGCAGCGGCTGCAGCTGCCGTTACCGAAGCTGCAGGAGCAGAGCCCGCTCCCGCCCTGCAGGCCGCAGCCGTGGTGGCTTCCGACGCCACTTGCATCAAAGGAGCACCAGCTGGGGACACGTCGGCCCTTGGTTCTATGGCACCGCAATCTCAACAGAAGCGGCCCCAGCAGCGGCAACCAGGCCACCTCCGGTCCATCCAGGCAGTTCGGCTCGAGGCGCTGATGCAACGGGCTCGCTCCCTGATGCACGAGCTGCTGACGGCTGCGGCGCCGCTGGGGCTGGTGGAGCGACCCGACGTGGGCAAGTTGTTGCTTGAGCTCCTGGAGCTGGTCAACTTGCGACAGGAGGACCTGACAGCGAGTGGACAAGACGCTGAGACGCTGTCACAGCCGGCGCTGCAGCCGTTTGGGGCTTCACCACATGCGTCACCAGCAGGAGAGCCAGCAGGAGAGCCAGCAGGAGAGCCAGCCAGCCACAGCGGCGATGGCGGCGGCCGAACAGCAACTGCAGCCGCTATCACGGGTCAGGCGCCAGAGCCGTGCCAGGTGCCACCAGCGGGAGAAAATGTTGAGATGCCGCAGCGGAGGGAAGGGGCCATTAGGCTGGCGCTGGCCACGCACGTCGATACACACGAAGAGGATATAGGCCGTTCGGAGAGGGAAGAAGACGAAGCGGATCTGGCACGAGGGGGTTGCGTCGGCGATGGGAGCGTTGAACCAGCAAACACGCAATCCACGGCATTGCCAGTCTCGGGCGTGGCAGCGGTGACAGTGAACGAGATGCAACGCGTCGTTGTTGGTAGAGGCGGCGGTGGAATTGTTGTAAATGCGGGCGGTGGGTCCAGCAGCAGCAGCGGCGGCGGTGACGGTGGTGTGGATGTGACGCGCTTGGCAGAGCTGTTGGCGGCGCCGGGGAATGCATCGGTCCTGGCAGAGCTGCTTAAAGCGCTGGGAGGCGCCGGGAAGTGTTCTAGCAACGGTGTGAAAATTGCACCGGAAACTGCTGCTACTATAGCTGGAGCACGTCCTCCACTCCTGTCAGGGGGCCCTACAGCTGCTTTAGCTACAGGTGGGGATGCCGGAGTACATGTGAGGCATGGGGGGGGTGCGGGTGCCTCACCGAGCGATGGCCTGGGCGGCGAAGCCCTCAGTTGTACCGCAGGCGTCAAAGCGGGCATCTCATTAGACGGTGACGGCTGCAACAGAGGCGTTGAAGGTGGCAGCGGCGCTGGTGGTGATTGCAGTAGCGGCGGCGGTAGCCCAGTTGTTCATGACGGCGCCGCCAGTGCTCTCTTAAGTTCTAAGCAGGAGCGACGTCTGGCACATTGGCGGGAGATGCAGCGACAGCGGGCGGGCAGCCAGGAGTTACCTGCAGGACCGGAAGTGGCAGCGTCGCACTCACCCACAGGAACGGCCTCAATTTCGAAAGCAGCGGTCCCTGGCGGCGGTGGCGGGGCCTTGGCGGCTGGAACGGCAACCGAGCTTGGAGTGGAGGCAGCTGCAGCGGCCTCACCAGGACAACCCCAGCTCTCCGAGGCACAGCAGCCCCGACGGTACAAATGGGGTCCGCCGGCAACTCGGCCGCAAACCCAGCAACAACCTGCGCTTCAGCTGCTGCGGCAACATCAAGAGCTGCAGCAGGGGCAGCAGACATTTGGTACCGCTGCTGCTACTGCTGGCATTTCAAGCAGCACACATCTCGTTTCTGAATCTGGCGGTACCCATCAAGGCAGTTATGTTGCCGCTGGGGCGGTAGCAACCCGAAGAAACACCGCCAGCGCTGAAGCAACGCCGGTGCCGACCAGTACGGTGGGGGCGCAATCAAGTGCAATCAGCATTGTGGCTGTCACCACCGCTGCTCCCTCCGCCTCATCATTGCTCCCGGTGGTCACGCCCGTCGTTGCCAGCGGCGGAGACCCAGATCGCGACACAGCTGAGTGTCGTGGACCCCTTTCCCTAGTCCAACCGGAGGACGACTCATCTTTGGCACCGAGGGGCGACGGGTTCCCGCAGAGGCTGCGGAGCCAAATGCCTGACCAGGCCCCACGACCGACAACATATCAGCAACAGCAGCAACAGCAGCAGCAGCAGCAGCAGAAGCTGACAGTACCGGAACGCACGCAGACAGGTGTGGAAGGTCACGGTCGTGTTCACAGCAGCAAAGAGGACCCACGGGACGCCAGTGGACTTCGAGAAGCAGCCCGAGATCCGAGAGGCAGCAGTGGTGGCAGCGGACGTCGACGTGGCCTCAGCCGTAGCCGCAGCCGTAGCCGTAGTCGCAGAAGCGGCCGTAGCCGTAGTCACAGATGCTCCAGTAGCCGCAGTGAGAATAGTCGTCGCAGCCGCCGCAGTAGCAGCCGCAGCCGCAGCCGTAGGAGCAATAGCAGTAGCAGTCGTCGCAACAGCCGTAGCCGCACCCGTAGCCCGCTTCGAGGGGGTACAACCACATTTCGCACATACGGGTCAGTTGCCAGTGCTGCCGCACGTGGAGGGAGCAGTTACGGCCGTACGGCAGAACGTGACCATGACTTCCGCGAGAGGCAGCAGCGGGTGCGGGAGCAGGAACAAGAGCGGGGAAAAGAGCGGGAGAGCGAGCGAGAGCGGGAGAAAGAACGGGAGCGGAGCCGTGGAATTGCGAGGTCCTCAGATTGGGATACAGACCGGGAGAGAGAACGGGAGCGGGAGCGCGGCCGCACCTACCAAGGTTGCGACCCGCGGGGCATCGTTCACAAGGGCAGCGGCGGCGAGGGCAGAGCGGGTATCGTTGAGCAGACAGGCCGCTCGGGCATGAAGGGTGGCGCCGGCGGCGGCGACGCAGGCTGTGACGGCTTCGGCACTAAGGGCCGCACGGGAGATTACTGCAGGACGGGGCATCCTGCTTCTCGAGCAGTGCAGCCAGCGACGGGGAGCTCCGCTCGCAATCACCAACAGCAACAGCAACAGCGGCAACAACAGCATCAACAGCAACAGCAGCAGCGGTGGCAAACGAACGACTCCAATAGTGGTGCTGCAGCCTTGCAGCGGGTGACTGGTGGCGGGAAGGGCGTCACTCCCACCGGACTGACAGGAAACCTGGCGGGTGCCACCGCCAAAAGCGGTGGCGTGTTGTCAGTCCTTGGCGCCGCAGTTGGGCCAGCTGTGGCCGCACCGGTACAATCTCCCCAGGGTAATGGGCGCCGCCAAGAAGCATCTGACAGCGAGCTGGAGTCGGGTGAGGTTCAGGCAGAGTCTAGATCTGACATGGAGGTATCGTCCATCGAGCAAGGAGGCGAAATCGCAATATCCTCCAAGACTTCTGGGGGAACGGCAGCGCCGGGGCCTCATCCTCATACGGTCCGTGGCCCAGCCGCCGCTGCCGTCGGTGGGTCTGACAGCGCTGACGCCATGCTTGTGTCCCACGCAGGGCTCCCTGGCACTCTCCCAATACCTACGGCGCACACGCCACCAGAAAAGGGAGGGGTAGGGGAGCTTCAGCAGCAGCCGGGGCAACCACTGAGTGCATCACAGCAGCAGCAGCAAAAGCCGGTTTCGGCCTCGCGGCCGTCGCAGCCATCACCACCACCACCACCACCACCACCACCACCACCACCACAGCCTCAGCAGCAAGAGCGGACATCAGCGGCCTTACAGCAGCAACGGCAACTACCGCCACCTATGGAGAACGGGATGTTCGGAGAGCCACTCCCCGGCAGGGAGGTCATCTCTGGGGCTGGACCCGGCACCCAAAGGCCGCCGGCCGACAGTGTCCCTTCCGGCCAGGTGCCAGCACCGCCACCGCCGCCACCATTTCTACAGCCACCGCCACCAGCGGCGCCGCTGCAGGTGGTGCCGCTGGCATCCTGGTACGAGCCGTGCACGTTGCAAAAAGCACCTCCCCTGGTACCTCTCCAATTACAGCAACAGCAACGGCAGCTACCGCTTGAGCTGCAGCTACAATCGCTGCCACATCATCATCACAACCACTACCAGTCGGCCAGTGACTGGACCCAGCCGCTGCCGCAAGGAGCCATGCATGGCGCGCCGCAATCACTTGGTTTCCATCTGCCGCTACCGCTGCCGCAAGCTATACAGCAGTCCCTCAGCCCCCGTGGATTGCATCCCGCTGCAGATGGCTGCCCGCTGGGCTTTATGTTTGGCCAGGATGCCTCTTCCTCCCAAGGCCTGCCGCCGCTCCAACCTCCGCCGTCCCAACTTCCGCCGCATATTGTTTTCCCGTTGCAGCTGCAGGCCCAGGACCAGCGGGTTGCAATGCCACCGTCCCCGCTGCCGCACCACCTTCCGCCGCATTTAATGCAGGGGAATCAGGGTCAGCTTCGTCCGCAACCTTACAGCCCTAAACTGCTTGGTATACCGGCCGCGCCGTCACCCCATCCCTTCGTATGCCCAGAGCTATCTTTATTATCGCCACCACCACCACCACCGCTGCCGCCGCCGGCCCCTCCACGGTCATGATGTTAGAGGCTTGGCGTCTGCAATAACATCTTTTTCAACTCCCTGCGGAATGAGTACGGGTATGGCACTTGTTGCGGCGCTAGCAAAAGTGGCGTAAGAGGCGGCAGCGTCGTCACCACACACACCGGAAAAGAGGGGGCGGCGATGGCAGCAGCCAGGGAAACTTCGCCACCTGCTCCGCCAGTGGCGGTGAGGTCCAGGAAGATTCAATGGCCGAGCCGACTGAGCAACAGTCCTCGGTCTCGCCTACGTGTTCTCATTCGCTTTCGTATACCGCCAATGGCTTCGTACGAGGCTGCAGCTGCTGCGACGGCAATCAAATCGCGAATAGCGCAATCCACACGACGTTGGGATTTACGGCATCCCGGAAGGTGTAGGACTGCCGCAGGGCGCCGACCCCAGAGCCGCTGTCTGGCTCCCTCCTAGCTCATCGATTGATATGCATTGGACAGGGACTGGACAGCTGCTTTGAACACGTGTCCTGCCTGCCGATCCGGAATCGTCTTCACGGCATGCAGGTTCCAAGTGGAACCTTTCCCGCCCTCCCCGATTCAGGGCATGCGGCCTTCTAAGTCCATCCCATGAAAACGAGGAAGACAGGTAGAGGTCGCCTGGAAGAGCCGCAGGCGGTGAGCAAGAGGGAGGGATTGGGAAGGAGGAGAGCGCAGTGGCAGCTGAACCGCGATGGTTGAACTTTGCCGTCCGGCTGCGCTCCAGCTGCGCTATCTCCCGTAACCGTTTTCGGCTCGCTGAAAAGGCAGACAGTCAGGTGGTCAGTCAGGTCTCCGTCAGATGGGGCTCACTGTTGAGCCGGGAGCAGGCACACAGGCAAGGGGCATCGGGTGCATAGCTGCATTTTCGAATGCGGACGTGGACGTCAACTCCAGTCATAACACCTGCGGAGTACGTAAAGCCCCTGCTTTGATATGCATTTGTTTCAGCCATAAGAATGGTTTCTGTTTGTAGGCAATGCTGGTGTATGTACGAGTGTGTGTAGGGGTGCACAAAGCATATGTAGTAGACCTAAGCAATTTACTCCCGAGCGGAAGATTGCGAGATGGGAGCAGAGCAGCAGTAACGCAACACGTACCGGTTCTGCAGGAGCCCGTTGTTACAAGATAGACAGATACGACTGCTGAAGGAGCTAGCCAGCACAGGAAAAACCCCAAATGGCAAAGTTTAAGTGGGTTTTTTCGTGTGGGTGCATCGTGTTGGCGCCAGGCTTTCATCAGGCCTCATTAATGCCGCAAACGAGAAACACAGGTGTCGTGAAATCACCCGTGCGGTGAAGATCTGTGGACAAGTTGTATGACAAGGAGAGAGGTATTGGAGTGACAGGCCCAGAGGAGCCGGGACTGAGGTTCCTGATCTCGGGCAGTAAATATGGATTGGTGGTGCTTTTCTGAAGGCGTGTTCACCCTAAACAAAACATACTGGACACGTGAATGTGTTGGATATGTACCCGAACTGGGCCGTTAGAGGGCAGCTGTAATTTTGCAGGCAACAGAATAAATGACAACAAGACGGGGGGTCCCTCCGTCACAGGTGAAGGGCCACTTTGTTCGCCCACCCCCCCTCCTTAGTATTGCATTCGACTCGGTTGGGGCCCACGTAACGTTCACTTATTGCATCGGTGTCCATATTTCCAGACGTACATGCACCATGCTTTATTCATTCCAGAGCTGTAAACCCAATCTCGCAAAAGTCCCACAATGGACCTAAGGATGCCAAATGTTTGCACGTGCTGGCCAGGCCGCGGGTCGTGCGCTCTGTAGCCCTCGAGGATTTGAAGCCTCCATGGCGTAGTGCGGTACTGACTAAACTATTTCCAAACTGCCGTTTAGATGAAAACGCACAGCACAGCGGGCGTTACTTATAACGAAGCGGGCCAGGGCGTGTTTACGTCACCGGGCACAAGCCAGAGTCAATACGCGTCAACATTACAATGATTACGAAGTTTTATTGTTCGAAGTCGGCCAGGACTCCTCCCGAATTCTTACGGGGTCCCCCAAATACGTTGATACCCAGCTGGAGAAAGGGTCAGCTTCAGAAGACGCTTGAACAGTTTACAGCGCCTGTCTAGTGCAGCAAATGCATTCAAACGTGTCGAGAAAGGCCCCCTGTAGCCTCAAAATTGTCAGCGGGGAGTTGAGAAATGGTCAGCTCGTGCTCGAAGGCTATGGTAGTTGGTCTCGATTATCGTGGCTTGCGAGCCGACCGGTGTGGCAGAAGACCGCTGGAAGTTAGTGATCAGCAACGAACCCACAAATACGCAACGAAAGGCGAATGGGGTGATTGATCAGTTGGTACTGAACTCTTCAGATGAGGCGTGTGTTTGGGCGGTCTCCCCGACGGGCAAGGGTAGCTGCCCCAGGCATTGTCCGACCCGGCGGCAAACGTAACAACGTAAGGTGTTGGAATTGCATGCTGGCCATGTGGCATCACAGCGTCTTGCTTGTTGCGGGCTGATTATTAGGCGGAATAAAGTGGGTTTCTAGGGTTGATTTTGGCGCCGTAGGATTGTGTGATGATATACATATAATGTAAGATGTGGTGTAGTTTCGCACGGTGTTACATGGCATAGCTTGGGTGTCACATATCGTCATGTGACGTGGTTTGAAACTGTACGACACCTTGTCCATTGCATCCTGTGAATGTTACTACAGGGTAACACCGGTAAATCTCCTATTTCATGGAGGCCCAGTACGGGCGAGTGGCCGACCATCATGTAACCAATACATGAGTGCTTACCAGCCTCCTGCAAGTGCTATCCGAGTGGATAAACGGTGCAACGAACGTTACTCCCTGTAAACTCGTAAGCTCATGACGACATGAAAGTGAAAATCGTCCATAATTAGTGCTTTACTAACACTAAGCTACTAAAGCTACTCTAATCGTGACCAACCTGAATCCTGCACGATGCTATCAACCCAGGATTGATGCATCTCAGACAAATTAGGGGTAGGCAGGATGGGATCATGGGGTGCCATAAAATCTGTTTGTAGGTATGCGCGGCCGCAATTGTGAACATAATTGAGCCGTGCCGGCATGCCGGCACGTAGGGCAAAGACATCCGGCATCACCTCATTTAAACGCCCCAATTGGGCACTGGGCATAGGGCCACAGGCTGGCGCGGTGGCGAAGACAAAGCGCGTGTATGCAGCTTAGAAATTGCAAAGTGCCAAGGTAACGGCCTCGATATGGTCTCCTTATTTTGTGGTCGATACCGCCACGGCAAGGTCGGTACCAAATCATACTTACCGGTACCGGTATGATGTTGCGACGGCTTTTTTCCACAAATTACAAATCGAGTAGGGTTTGAAAGATATCAACTTCTTGGACGAGAGTACGGGAAAATGTTTTACCATAGTTTGTTTACATGGGGTTTTTGGAAGCTCTTCACGGCATCGACCGTTGTAAAGCATTAAAAGTGATGTTGCAGTTGTTGCTGTTTCTTCCTGGGTAACACTGACGAACAATATGGATAGCGGTGATGGTGTTGGCGGTTACTAATCATCCACCATCGCCTGCTGGGGGGTTGACTAGGGCGGTAAGACGGGATGTCTCTACGGGCCGCTAGAAGCACGTTAGCAAAATCGATGTACTAATTTGTTGTTTCAGGTCAATGTATTTACGGACGTGGTGTTTACAGCGAAGGACGGGATATTGGGGAGTCAATCACTGGACATCACCTTTAGTTTTAGAATGCAAACTCAGTTGAATCTTTCTCGCATGCGTTAGTAATGTAGAAAACGTGTAACATAAGCATTATTCCAGCTTATCAAAGTGCGGCGTGTCCAAAGTCGCAACACTGTGCTGAGTTACGGCATGTTTGACCAACGGAATCCAATTAAGGTACACTACAATACATGCATGAAGACACATACTCTGAACATGACAAACAACTAAATAAAACGTGATCTAAAGGTTAAACTCCCTAAGTTCCTGTACCGCGGTCATTCCTGCTGCCAATACCCGGTACGAAGCTAATAAGCGGTTGAAGAACTCTGATCCGGAGCTCACCAGCCAAGCATTCACCAATAATGATTTAATTAAATTTAGGATCTGTTTGTTGATTATGTTAAAATTCTATAAAAGTAAAGGTAATGATGACCGTTACCTTGACGGTTGTGCGCGGCAAGGGCGTGCCGTAAGCCGTAAACCGTAGTGCTATTCCCAAACTCAACGTGTGCAGCCATTCCTAAGAGGGTTAAATCATTCTAATATTATATACATATTCAACATGTAGATTGTGCTTTGGCACCGGCCTACAACCGAGCTAGGATGTTGTTGGTGTTCCATTCAAGATGTGCATTGTTGGCCCGATCACGTCGTATAATTCTTCTTCAGGTTAAATAAAACTCAAGGTTGTTACCTATCGGGCAGACCATATCCATGGGACCGAAGCTGTGCGTGAATTTCGCCACGCTTTGCTTTGGCAGAGTTCACGTAAAGACTGAAGAAAATGTCCATTCTCGGGATGAGTCTTCGGTCCACGCCAAGGCCCAACTGCAACAGGACGAGCTCGATTGTGTGGTTTCGCAAGAAGGTGATAAATGGTTGTATTTTTGAACAGGTAGCCCTTCTGATGTAACTAAACTTTCGCGTGTCCTGTGCGATGGGAGCGACAGCTTCCGTCGATGAGGGAACGAATCTATCCGTTCTGACGCCTTCGGAGTTGACAGCGCTTCAGTCAAAACTTAAGGTGCCTTATACGGATTTGACTTTCCACGCCCTGATTGGGAAAGGCAGCTTTAAGCAGGTCAGTGCCGCCCTATGGGCCCACCCAAAAGGAGGGTTTCAGGTCTCCCAGGCGCTCGTATGCACACGGCCATCCAACATCCTAACCATGCGCAGGTGTACCGTGGCAAGTGGAACAACACGAATGTCGCAATTGTCGCAATGAGGCAAGCGTGGCTTAACCACGGGAGGGACGAAACAACAAACCCGGGCAACCTAGCCTATCTCAGTCCATGGACCCAAATGAGCCGCACCAACAAAAACCGAAAAGTGGCAATTTCAAAAAGCATGGGATATATAAATTTATGCAATCTCCCATATCCGCCGCGTTTCTGGATTGTTTTTACGATTTCCCATTGTAGCAACCCTTGCACCTCATGGGACAAAATTAGGCGCGCAAACAAAATTAGGCGCGCCTTATGCATCCAGCACTGGTGGTCCCTCCTGTGTCCATTGGCATCCCGCTTACCTCCAATAAGTCCCCCTTCCTTGACTCCATAATGGTCCACGCGCTGTTTGGTCGCGGCTGACAGACGCGGCGGCCTGGTGACGGAGGCCCGCCTCATGCAGCGGTTGGGCGCTCATCCAAACCTGGTGCAGTTTTACCGGTGGGTGACTCAGCAGGTGCCAAGGTGCACGTCATAAGCCTATCATATGGGCCATCAGCATAAGCCAGGTTGACGGATGTAGGTCATGGTATGCAGCCGTGTGCCTGGCCCCAGCTGCCTGGCTTGGCAAGAGGGGTAAAGCGTAGGTAGGTAGGCACATCCATGTGTCACTCAGAGCGGGTGTTAAAATATAGTGCATAAATCCTGCCCGCGCTGCGTTAATTTTCTTTCTCTCGCACCTCTTTCCTTGTGGCTCACGGCATTACGTGGACCCTCAGCTGGTCCACCGACCATCGCGGCAATGAGTACATCGTTGTGGAGTTGGTGCCGTTTGGGTCTCTGGATAAGGTATTGGCGCAGTTCGGGCGCTCCCTGCGGAACCGCTCTAAGCTAATGATGTGTGAGCAGATTTGCCATGCCATGTGCGAGCTGGCTTCCGAGGGGGTACTCCACCGCGACCTAGCGGCGAGGAACATCCTGGTGCAGGCTATGCAACCAGTACACGTTAAGGTATGGCTATCGTGCAGCCGGAAGATGTGCGAATGAGGGGCCTGCAGGATTTATGATGCAGCATTGGAGGACAACTACTGCAGTAAGCGCCGGAAACACTTTGTATCGACAGCTGCGGTATTTTTGTGTATGGGTGGAGTTCGGGATGGTGACGCTGGAGCTGTGCACTGATGGGCTGCAGTCATGAGATAAGACTTAACGAAAGATCCCAGGAAAAATTTTCCAGAAAAGTACGCGGCGCGAATGGCCTTGACTTCAAGATGTCTTACGGTCTACACGGTTCGTTGAGGCATGAGCGCACGGAGAAGTGTGCACGGCTGCGTACTCGATTCGGACTTCCCGGATTGGGAAGGGACCCGGGCATGGAAGGAAAATACATCTCGCGGCCCAACGGCCACGTCAGTGCCCTGGTCGGATGTCGATGTTCGCACCGAATCGGACGTTGGCCGCAGGTTTCCGATTTCGGTTTGGCGCGTGTCTCACCGGAGCACCAGGAGCCTGTGTCTAGTGGTTGTGGTGGTGGTGACGACGGCGGGGGATGCGATGATGGCAGACCGGATGACAGATGTAAATCAACGCATTGGCAGCCGCAGCAGCAGCAGCAAAAGCGGCGACAGGCCGTGAAAGGGAGCGCCTCACTGGTACCCGTGCGATGGAGCGCGCCGGAAGTGTTGCACAACGGGGGCTGCTGGTCGGAAAAGTCGGATGGTGAGAATGGACAGAAGGCCGAATCTTTGCCGGGATTGTTGGGGCATCTAGGACCCTTATGCGAGACGTTCCCGGGAAGATGTCAACGCGGCCTGTAGCTCAATACGTGCTTCATCGTTCCTGCTTCCTTTTACTCTCGCGCAGTGTACTCGTATGGAGTAACCATGTGGGAAATTTTCAGCAACGGCGCGGAGCCGTACGCAAGCCGGTCAGATATCGAGGTGCGTTGGCACTGTTTAAGTGTACGAAACGTGTTTCATTAAAACCCAATATCCGATAGCCTCTGTCCGTGCATCTCGAGGGTTGGCAGACGCAAACTCTGTCTCATCCTCAAGCCAAAACCGTCCCCATTAAGCTGAATTCGTTGCTTCCCTTGCCTGTAGGCCGCGACATCCATTATTAACGGTGACCTGCTTCAGCGGCCCAAGGACTGCCCCCATCCCGTGTATGCCCTGATGCAAGGTGCGTGCTTGAAGGTTCGGGATTCGTGTGTGGTTTGGGGGTTGCTGCGTTGTGACATTTCGGCGAGCACAGGGCAGGAGAGCGGCGAAAGGGCCTAGATAATGCGTACCTGCACCTCATACTCTTTATCCGCGGTGGCTCACCTCCTCCCGTGTCTGGTGTTGTACGCTGGTCAACCTGCCCCATGTGGCAGACTGCTGGCGTCAGGATCCTGCGCAGCGGCC
Organism: Volvox africanus; assembly: GCA_030268105.1. NCBI lineage: Eukaryota > Viridiplantae > Chlorophyta > Chlorophyceae > Chlamydomonadales > Volvocaceae > Volvox > Volvox africanus. The sequence continues at coordinate 1,223,841 of BSDZ01000010.1, read as the reverse complement.
CAGTTTTCGCCAGATCGCTGGGGTATTCAGGCGGTGGAGGGAGACAACGATGGCCGCCAAAGCCGCCAGCGGCGCTGGCGGTATCAACGGCGCTGCAGGCGGTGGTGGTCCCGCTGCCACCGCCGCGGCGGTGGGAGGTCAGTCCTGGGCGAAATTGACTGAGGTGCGCGCCGGCACCGGCGCCGGAGCTGATAGCATTTTCACAGATGAAAGGAACCGCGTCCCTTCTGTTTCAGGTGTTGCAGCATCCTCTCAGCCGGCCGCCCTTCCAAAGCTACTCTCTCCTCAACCTGCTCCTACCTTCATTGGCGTCGGCCCCGGTGCTCACACTGGAGCCGAGACCAAGGCCAGTGACGGCGGCATTGATGGTGGTGGCAGCGGCTACGTGGATCTGGCGTCTCTGTGGCGTCGCCCTGAAGCTCCCATGCTCGTGGATCCTGACGGCGCACCAGCAGCAACTGCCGGCTCGTCACGAGTGCTGCCTGCCATCCTTTCAGGCGAGGTCCTGGAGCTCAATGGACAGCACCAGCACCATCAGTGCCCGTCAGCGCCGGTTGCGACTGGGGTGTTTGTTCCGAAAGCAGAGTTGATGCCGACGTCACGGCAGCCACAATTGTCACCGCAGCTGCTGTTGCCACAACCTGCGGCGGTTCTTGGAACAGCTAATTCTGGCGGCATGCCGAGTGCGGCTCGACTGCAAGGCAGTGCCATATCCACGGCCCCATCCCACTGCACCAACGGCATATGCTACCCCGTGGAGGCGCACGGCTACGGTGGTGGCATACGAGATATTAGCCCCAGTAAGCACCACCATAACCATAACCACCGTAACGGCAGCGAAATGCGTGAACTGCCGTCAAGCACCAAATCCACGCTCGCAACGCAGCCATCGGCCGCCACACCGGCTGGTGGGGAGGCTGATAAATTAGACGTTGCCAGGTGTATGGTTGTGGATGTTACCGCTCGGACGACAGGAGTGGCCATGGATGCTGATGCCGCTGCACCGGTGGAACCTCTGCTATCATACCCCGCGGCGGCCGGGGCACTCGAGTCCCGGCCCAGCAAGGCCCTGCTGTCTGCGGCACCAGGCTCGATCGGTGAAGTCCAGAGGACCCGGTCTACGGAGGCGGAGGCGCCGCGTCCGCCGGCAGCGGGTCTGGAAGGCGGTCAAGAATATAGCCAATCCTCGCTGCGGCGTTGTGGCAGCCCTGGCAGGTCCGGTGCGGCAGTTGCAACGGATGCTCTCCTGTGTTCCCAGCAGCCGCTATACGTCCACTCCACAACCCTGGCGGATGGCATTGGCCCCGCCGAATCTTGCAGTAGCAGAGGCCGCAGCGCAGGCGATGCGACTGGCCTCAAGTCTCGTCTAGGTGCTGAAGGTGCCGATGCCATGGCACCGCAGTTGCAGTTGCATGTGCAGCCTGACAAGCAGCTGCAACGGCCCCTTCTGGAGGAGGAGCACATGTCGTCAGGGGAGTGGGCTGGAAGGCGGCTGGAAGGCAGGGGCCCAAACCTGCGGCGGAATCCCCCTGGTTCGAACCTGTCTCGGCCAAGCCCCTTGCGAGCCAGTCAGACATCGGTGGCGGATCTGAGCAGGTGAAGCAGCAGTGATGACTACGGCGTGTAGACGTTTTTGTTGTTTGCCCCCTGGGTGGCCTTCTGCTTGTACACTCTGCCGCGATTCTGTAGTGTTGCCTCGTACCATGACTGCTTGCTCTCGATTTATTTTTCAGCTGATGGAAGTGCCGGCTCATCTCCCGTTCCACGGTTCCGCATGCGTGGGTCCTTCAGAGACAAGAGCGGGGAGGGCCCACAGCGGCCAGCAGCGGACCCCTCACTTCGTCCGGCCACGCCGGCCACAGCAACTCCCTCAGGTAGCCCTGCTGTCGACGGCAGCTCTAGTCTGGAAGCCGGGCGGGTGGCAGCAGCAGCTGCCGTCGCGGCCGCGTGGGGGGTTACAGCGGCGGAATCCAACCCTGGCCGGCTCCTTGCCGCTCCCCGATACCAAGGCGAAGGCCAGGATAGGCTCCTGAGAATGGTGACGGATATTCCGGTGGAGGCAGTCGGGACACCCTTGCCGAACGATGTTGGAAGGCGCACCAGCAAAGGGCACCCCCTGGCGGCCGCCGCGGCTATTGCGGTTTTCAACTCGCGCCATGGCCGCAGCAGTGCTAGTGCTGGGGCCTATGACCCTGCGCGTGGCGTTCGCCATGTGTTAAACAAGTTTGGCAAAGCTAGCGTCAGCACCGGCGGTGGTGGGGCCGCTGCTGCCGCCGCCGCCGCCGCTGCCGTGATGGGCTTCGGTGGCGGGGGCGGTAACGGACCGTGCTGGTGCTGCAGCAGTGGTGTAGCGTTGGCACAACACGGGGCCGCCCTAGGGCCTGGCGCCGCGTATGGATTCTGTGAAGCATGCATCTTAAGCATGGAGGTGGAGACGGTGATTGAGCCTTTGCTGTCGGGCTCCACAGTGCTCACCACAAATACGAATAGGGGTATGTCAAACATCCGGGACGGTGATGCTGCTTCAACCTACTCCAGCAGCTCCATGCAAGGGCATCAGACGCCGTCCTCAGCGGGGGGTGGAGCGGTGGCAGCAGCGGCAAGGTCGCCCTCTACATTCTTTTTGGCAGGGACAACAACAACGTTGGCGGCTTGTCGTGGCCAGCGCTGGAATCCCGGGCTCGAGTGGCAGGCGAGTCCGGACATCAATGAGAGGGCGCTGGAGTCAGGGCTGGACAGCCTTCAGGCTTCCATAAGTGCGGTGCTTCGTGCAAAAGGTGAGCTGGGGAGGGGGCGGGGGACGACTGGATGGCGTGGAAACCAACTGGATGTGTGGTTTAGGATGCAGGCGGCAGGTGCGGCTGCAACTGCCTTGAAGGCAGAACGGTTTCTTCAACGACTTGGATGCCTCATCATCGCTGCAGTAGCCGTGTCCACCATGGACATCGCGACGCGCAGTCACTGAGATACTGCCACTCTCACGCGCTACCGTTGCCATAAAGGCATCGACGTGTCAAGTGCGCGATTCACCTCTTTGCGCACCTTTTGCCTTTGTGATCCCCTTCTTGCCTTACAGAAGGAAATGTGCAACATTCGAATATCTACGGACTGCAATGCGATTCGCTGCTTCCGGAAGAGATGCGCCTTTGTACATGATTGCACCGGCAGACTGACATGAGGACAGGCGTGGGAGCTCTTGGGAATGGGGCTTGCCGCGTCAGGCGGCGGCGGGTAAGCTCGTTGGTGACACAATTCGTCAGCTCGGCCCATGCGCGCCCTGGCTTCTGGCGCAGAGAACTGCCGGCGAAGGGCTGGGGAGATCCTGCACTGTACCCGGCAGCGGCAGGAAGGGGATTTCCTGGGGGGCTGTGGCACCTGAGGCGCCTCAGTACAGACGGACGGACAGAGGTACCGTGGCTGCGCCCAAATAAATTGGGTGGGAGTCCCAACACGACTGTGTGAGGAGGACGAGAAGGAGGACGAGAAGGAGGAGGAGGAGCTCGTGTTTGCTTCACCCTGGCGCCGGAGAGCCGGGGCTCCTCCAGGGTGGATGGTTACACAACTGGCTTATGGGCGAATGACGTGAGCGTTTGTTGCCGTCGGAGTGGCGGTGGGCTGTGGCGGGGCATATTGGTTTCGGCTTTGACGGATCCTTCCTCAGTGGCCACGGATGGAACGAAAGGGTTGGGAATGGTGCGGAGGTTTCTCCCAGAGACAGAGACAGAGACACAATCATGCCTGGAGGAGGAACCTGTGTTTAAGTGGGGATTGATGATCCACATATCTGCGTTCTTCTCTACCACCACCACCACCACCACCACCACCACCGTCAACATCACCGCGGCCGCCGCCGCCGCATGGGGCCTGTATATTTGCGCGCCCGTCGGACCGCCTGTCCCCATTCGTGCTACAATTGCCGTAATCAATCGGCAGACCGTTGATTGAATACGGCAATTGTAGCACGGAAACGGAGTCGCAGTGGTACTGAATCGGATGGGAACTTTATGAATGCTTTGAGATGGATCTGGATCTGGATCTGGAACTGGAACTAGAAATTCACAATATGATTGCGCAGGAGTTTATCGATATGTTCTGCGGTCTCTACTTCCGGGCCACTGTATACCTGTGGCGCCTCTCTGCCATGTACTGTATTGCAACACACGGTGCTGTACAGTACTTGACTGGAATATATATCCTGCGATGAAGAGTTGAAGACTGGATGCGTTGCTTGTTATCACCGACATACTCTGTTCCCAATATTTGGATCCGGGTGTACCGGCCATATAGATCGCAGTCGCTTAGTGAGTGGTGGTGGGACGTCGGGCTCTCTAAATTTAGGGAGAGGCATGCAAATGGGTGGCTTTGGGATGGTACGTGGGGACCATTTGTGGCAGGGCCCAGAATGGGTGGTGGCGTGTGGGGGTTGGCACGTATCCCTTTGTGTATATATATGTGGCATCGTAATGTGGGCGCCAGGATAGCAATCCTAGTACTTTATTTATGATGAGTTGAGGACGGCGTCCCGGAACACAGACAGCGCACTGCAGCAATTCCCAAACCATCGCTCCTTGGAAGGTGGCAACTACAAGAGGGAGGTGGGAGGATCGGGTCCTGAACGACGGACTGACTGAGAGGCTAGGGAGGAGAGCCCAGACACTAGTGAGCTCCCAGGGTGTATGCCCCTGGATGTATGCTTGACGGCTACGGAAGGGCAGTCTCTTGCGTACAGAAGTCTACGTGTGCGCACCTGCGTTGCTAGCGGGCGTCTTTGTGTGTGTGTGTGTGTGTGTGTGTGTGTGTCTGATGGGGGTGTTATCATCTCTAGTAAAGAGGGTGCAAGAGGTGCGGGAGGCGTAGCTTCAGTGTTATTCCGCGAGTGCCACTCCGAAGCGGCTGTCTGTTTCCGTTTTCCTGTAGTACCTGTGCACTTAAAATTGTTGCAGTTGTCGTTATCGTTATTTGCGAACTGTGAGATTAACCATGAAGATTGAGTTGGTGCGCTACGAGTACGGCTCGAAGTGAGTTTAACGGGGTGAATGCAACTTTCGTAGCGCCCGCCTGCCCGGGTGTGCAAGCGCAATCGTAGCTGAGGCGGAAGGGAGGATGGAGTTGATCCGGCGTAGGTAGGGTGGACCAAGTACGCACCTGCGGCTGTATTCTAGGTGTGTACACACCTGTGTGTTTGTGTGTATATACATTTGTGTGCATGTGCATGTGCATGTATGTGCTTGTGTGTGTATATGGTGGGAATTCATTCACAGCCCGGCGCTTCTCGAGTGGAACTGCGCCAAACTATACCTTATCTCGCAGACAATTGCCTGGCCGTCAGCCCCGCAACATGACGATGAAGTGGGGGCTATATGAGGCAACGTGTGGGGAGTCGCAACACTCAACTGATGTACTTCCATTCCACGCTTCGCTCGAAGGGTTCTCGGCTCATCAGCTGTTGCTGCGGGGCTCACCGACCGGAGGAGACCGCTGTCACCGTGACCGACTTCGACCTTTCCGGCCTATCGGTCTATCCTCGCTTGCAGGACTGCTGCTCACTGGTGTCGGATACTCCACGAACTGTATTACTAATACGTGTTGCCGGCGGCTACACCGTTGAAGGGGTAGGTGGTTGGTAAGGGATGTTCGTTGCGCCGCGCCATCTCGCAGCTGGCCGCCACCCTTTTCCACCACCGGGCGTTGGTTGCCCGTTGAAGGACGTTTGGAAGGCTATTTTACGTACCAGTCATGATCCCGTGGGATGTAGCCGTAACCTAAGGCTACTGTTAGCGAGATATCAATTGTATTAATCGCTAGGGTAGCTCAATATCTCCTCTCGACCGAAGAACAGGAGCCGTAAATGTGGTAGTTTAAGGCAAGGATTGCACCAACAGCCGAGCAGCCTGGGAATAGGTTGTCGGGGGAAATGACGGGGGTTGCTGGTTTCATGCTGGGCGGGCGATGGCGGTGGTAACGTCGTATGGGGCGGGGCGGGGCTGGGCTGGGCTCGAGCAAAGATCATGTGTGTATGCGGCCGTTTCGAGCCGGGTGGCAAATCAGTCCATTCGTACAAATTTCAATATTTTGATCTATGTGGTACATGCGCTGATATCTCAAGAAGGATCGTCCGTGTGTCTGTGGTTGAGGTGGCAACGCCACAGCCGAGCTGGTGAAAATGCGGGAGAAGAGCCGTAGTCACGAGCCAGATGGCGTCTCTGTTTGAAAACACAAAGGGATATGCCTTCATGTGACGTGTTGCTGATTGAAGCAATGGTAATAGGTACCACGTTGACGGCAGGGGACACACGGGTTCGGAGGCGGCACAAATAGAAAGGGACGGGTGGAAGCGGCTTGGGCCACAGCGTACTGCAGGAGTAGAATTATGTGTAGGATATCTATATGTGGAACCGCGGCTTGGGAATTCAAAGGCAGATCTTACACGTTAGACTTGTACTACTTGGATATGAATAGGTTTGCAGTTTTGGAGTTTTGAGCGGGACGTACTGTTGGGGGAACGCGCGTTGGCGTGGTAGATGCGACGTGGGAGCTCGATTCCGCACGTTCGCATCCCACTTTCGTAACAGTGACAGCGGGACCTCCTCACATGCCGAGTTTAATTGAGTCTAAGTTGTGTTGGAAGTGCCAACACAAGTGATAGCGCGCCTTTGGCTCACATTTCCTACATCCTGCATCAAGAGGAGGCAATCTGCAGAAGGTGAGTATGCAGAAACGCGTAGCGGGTACTCGCAAACAGGATAGGCGACAACGGCATTCCGCATGCGGCAAAGCCAAGCGCTACGCGCTTTTTGATTGGTGTAGAGAACGTTGGGCGAAGTGGAACTCCCAGCAGGGAGGTACGGCTTTTGCCTGTCTGGTTGGAAACCAGCGGTTCCGATCGCCTTGGGTGGCTTCCACGGAGGTCCTCAACCAGCGCCGTTTGCAACGCCCACGCAGTCAGATCCAGATACAGATCCACCCATCATCTCATTTACACTTGGACCTGACTAAGTTCGCCATGCCGTACGTGCATGTGGGCAAAACTTGCCAATCACTTGTCTTTTTATGTGTGTAGGATAGGGGGGTACATCACCCGTGGCCACTAACCTGGCAGTCCCTACCTTCCCCGGTGTTTCGGGGCACCCTCATCCAGTCTCCCATGCCGACTTCTCCGAAATCAGTGGTTTTCCCAGGTTCAGCACCCACCACCAGCATCCAGCGGAATCTGCCGAATCAACTAAGGCGTCAACTCCGCTACTGGTCAGCTCGCAGGTCACTTTAATTGGGGTCGACACCGTCCACCGACATGGGGGCACCCTGCCCTTAACATTTGGGTCTTTGGCCCGCTCTCGGTCGGGATAGAACCTGGAACTCCAGGGGCATATTAGTCGTGCCATAACAGTCGTGCCTGAACACGTATTTTTATGTTGGGGCCAACTGCAGGACTGCACCATCACGTTTTCATCAACTACCTATGTCGGGCAGACCTATATTTGAAAAAGAATAAACTGTCTCCCTCCTCTTCGACTGCTATTGGGGAGGGAACTACACTCGACAGGAACCCTAGCAATTGTGGCGCCGACCAGACCCCTGGTTCAGTGCAAATCCGCGTGACATATAGCAGTCGGCCCTGCCCTAAGTCACAGACCTAACAACGCAAGCTCGTCCCTTTCGGGTTCCGGGGAGTGAACACCATGGAATCCTATGGATTTAACATTGCAGATCCAAACTGCGTTATTTTCACGTCACTTCCGTACTCGGCACTGAGCTTAGCCTTCCTACAACGGAGGCTTTGCCTGTCGTCGACGCGGTTGCTGAAGTTCCCGTTGCGCCCGCCATCGCATCCGTCACTATTGCCAGTGTCGCCGTGGTGGCAACGGTCGCCTCAGTCGACGCCATCAGCGCGGTCGCAAGCACTGCTGGTGCTGTACCGACAGGCACAGGCGCATTGGAACGCCGTTCCTTGGGACCCTCTCTCCCCCCAAGAGGGCCCCCCTCGATGTTCGTCTCCCTCCCCCCAAGACCTCCTCGCCCGTTGACGGTCATACAGGGGGTGAGCGCAAGAGCCGCCAGGTCCGCAGCACTCGGATGTATGCGGCTATCATCCACGGCGCCTCCGGAAAACGCATTTTGCATCTCCTTTACATTGGTCTCGATCGCCCTGTGGAGGGAGGGCGACATATGGGCACAAACGTCCGGGCAGGCCGACGACGACGTAACAAGACAGCAAACAAACATCAGGAAGTGCATAAGTAAAAACAACAAAAGCAGAATGTTTTCCAGGCTTTTCCAGCCGCTAGTGGGCCGCATGTCACAACACATTCTCTGGCTTGTTGTGCCCTCTCTTGACCCGAATCCTACCAAGATATCTCTTGCTCCCTCGAAGCGGGTCCCGAGCTGAGATCCTATCACACACACACACACACACACACGCCACAGAGCCAACCTGCAAATATCGTACAGAGGCAGCACGTGAAAGGGCTCCTCCACCTGCACCCCGATGTTCTCCACCCCAAGCAGCAGAAACGCAATGATCACCGCCACCAGTGGAGTGAGCCAACCGGTACTGGACCAGAGCAGAATGGGGCATGTTATCACGTACAGCATCAGGAAGCGGGAGGTGTGCCTGATCAGTGCCAACCGCCAGGGTAGGGGGCCAGACGCAGATGGGGAAAGAAGGAAACGGGGACGGTGTCACGGTAAGGCGAGGGATTGAAGCAGGGATGGGAGGGGGACGTCTGGCTGTTGGTTGGTGAATTGCGCGTTGCAAACGAGAAAGAGCATCTATGAACAAAAAACCTGTCACCCTTGCACCCGTTCATTCCTAGCAGCCACCACAACCCAGCGCGGAGAGCCAGTTTATCATCGTCCCTCACCGGGCGTAGGCAGGCGGGATAGGCGTCTTGAAAATCCGTTCGCAGCCGCCCGCACAATTCGTGTAGAGCTCCACCTGCGAAAGGGAGGGAAGCAAGGGGGTGCGGCGGAGCAGCGCTTTAACGCGCCTGGAAAACTCTATAAAATCGCAACAGCTGCTGAAGCTGAAGCTGTTTACCAATCGCACGGGACCCCGCCATTGGCCAGTTTGCTGCAATAATGTGCCAAACACCTACACGCTGCCAAGAACATACAAGTTAAGAGAGTGCCTTTTTTACTAGAGCAAATTTTACGTGTACAATTATAATTATTCGGCAGATTCTAAACAAGTAAAAACGGTCATTTCGCAGGCCGCTTGTTCCATCTATTACAACATGACACTGGCCCGCCCACCTGCTTCTGCATCTCTGCCTGAAGCTGCTCCGGCAACTCAGCCGCCACCACAAGCTGTCCCAAAGCGGTACCCGCACCAAGGGGGCCGTTGGACCAGCGGAGGAGCCAGTCTACCTGATCCCGGGCCGCCGGGAGCGGCGGATGGCGCGGGGGAAAGTGCGTAAAGCGTTAAGGTGGATGTAGGTGGGGGGAGGGGTTATTAGGTTAGAAGGGGGGAGGGCCGAGGAAGCGTGGCGAGCCGAACCCAAGCGCCCCCACCAACAGGTTCCGGGAGCAACAATCCCCAAACGTTAACGAGACACACAGGTTGCAGGCGCACACGAAGGAGCTGAAAAGCGCAGGAACCCGGGAGAAGAGTCCAGCGGTAGGTCGGACACGGTGTATGTAACGCCTCGTGTAAGTAAAACCCTAAATCCTGTTTCCTGTCCATCACTGTTTCACGGAAATCACACAAGAGGCCACTCACGCGCGCGGCCGGGGCGGCAGCTGGCATACCTCCTCTGCGGTTAAGATGCCCTGCACTTCGGATCTGACCTCCGTATCCTCCCGCAGATGGGCCAGCAACACCCGCGGCGCGGCGGCAGCCCAGCGCACGGCCGCAGCACGCAGGTCTGGGCGATCGGCCGGGAACCACATGAGTGCCTGATCAGGCAACGGTAGGTGGGAGCCGGGCGGGAACTTCCTCAAATTCCGCTCGAACGCGCAGAGCTCTGCTGCCGAACCGAAGGCTTGGCAGGATGAATATAATCGCTGAAGGCAATCCACAATGTCTTTGTCTTTGTGTCTTAGATAATTAATTTTTGATAGAGACCCTGCGCTCATCGGAGCTGCCCCACACATGTGCGCGGGCGACAGACAGAACATGTCCCCATTGGCCAGCCGCTATCTGGCAACCAACTGCACGCAGGCCCGTCCCCCCAAAAGTGAGCTCCTGGCGGGAGCTGAGTCCCGTTGGCTGCCAGAGACTGACCCAATATGGACATGCATAGTCTGTTGTGCAATACATACTGCCTACGATTGCGTCGCCGGTGTCCCCTCCCCTCGCAGCGCACCAAGAATCCTTACAACCCTATAGCAGCTTCAAAACCAGTGGCAGTGCGTCGTCGTTCGGCAATCAGCGAGACAGTCAGGGCTCAGGTCGAGTCCTGCGTCCGGAAACCCACCTGGCGGGCGTAGTTGCGCCCGAAGTTGACGACCTTTAGGTGATGAGGTCGGTCGGATAATATTACGGGTATGCGGAGGAAAGGGGAGTGAGAAGGAAGGGGAGGAGGGAAAGGGAGGCGACAGACCTAGATGTGGGAAGTTGAGAGGCATGGAGTGATACACAATTTGCACTCGCCGGCAGACAGGCCGGGAAGGTCAAGGAACAAAAGCTACTGGGACCCGCTCCTGTACACCATATTTCTGCACGCCCTGTGTCACCGCGCCCTCAAAACTGCCCAGGATGTCAACCTGGGGATCGGGGGGTTGTCGCGCTTCCAATGGCACACCGCCGCACCTGACCCCAGATAATACGTCCCTCCCACCAGCGACTGTAGGACGAGTTGGTTTTGAACACCAGCAGCAGCGACAACGCGAATGTAATCATCCTGAGTCGATTCCGGATACAGAGGCAGACGGAACAGGAAAAGCTGGGAAAGGGAGGGCGTATTGGGGTGGCTAGAGACATTAACTTCATAAGGATGATGATGATGATGATGATGATGATGATGATGATGATGATGATGATGATGATGATGATGATAATAATAATAACAATAATAATAACAACAATAATAATATGATATATTAATTATCATGATGATGACGATGATGATTACAATCACAAAGGCTAGGATAGGCTGACGACCATCAGACATGCCAAATATGTGTATGTGTATGTGTATGTGTATGTGTATGTGTATGTGTATGTGTATGTGTATGTGTATGTGTATGTGTATGTGTATGTGTATGTGTGCGCCAACCCGGCTAATGTGATCTTGCGCGAGCACTCGACGTTAGGTAATGCAACAATCCCTCCCTTATCGCACTACACCTCCGGTGCTATACGGCAACCCTTCAAGCTTACGAAAAAGGTGTCGCCAAGTGCGAATTCGACAAGAAGGTGTCGCGGCCGCGCTGACGGGGATGAAGAACACAATGGGAGTGGGGGTGGGGCGAGGCGGGATTGGACGGGTAGCGTGCTGGACTGTTGTGCGTGAGTTAGGGATTCGTGTTTGGCCGGTGTGGGGTGTTCACGTGGGACTTAAGGTCAGTTTTACATCCAGGGATGGACAACACAACATCTCGTTAGAAATTACGAAGTCGCCCGTTTTGAGTAAAGCAGGTGATGCGAAACCCTGTGAAAACGCTCGCTGGCTAATCCGACATTATGGTGGGGGGAGGAAGTGGGGTGTGTATGATGAGGATGAGGATGAGGATGGAAATGACGATATGACAGATGGATTGCAATATGCAAATGGAATGCAATATGCAAAATAACGCGTCATGCGCGCCATATGGCTCCATAAAGTTTCCGTGCCGGTCAGGTCACAGCCGGCCAGCTAGCCGCGGAATGAGAATGAGTTCCGGTAGCAGGTGGTGTTACTGCAGGGGGCAGTCCGCCCCGTGCGGCCCGCACCAGGAGGACGTGCAGCAGGCCGACCCCCCCAGACACCAGCGCCACTGCGGCCAGCTGCCAGGAGAAGCCTACCGCCACGCGGAAGCTGCGGTGTGTCGGGATTTGAAAGGGGACCGGAGTTAAAGAGGAGAAGGCGAAGCTGAGGCAGGTGACACGCCGTACTGTCATGCGCGCAGGTACCTTGACTTCCTATCTCGCAGATGGTGGACGTATCATTCAAATAATTCGATCATCATAATATGTGTGGAATACAGTCCTGGTCTTACAGATTAAGGATGAACCATGCGTGCATTTACTCAGCGGCATTCTGCGAAAAGGCGCCCCCAAGCTTTAAGGGTTTCACCTGACCGGCACCTGACCCAAAACCTGTGGATTCACAATCAATATGCTATTTATATTGCCGCGAGTTAATCGCCGTGCGGCCCGAAGCCCTTACAAGACTGTGGGCTCGACGCGATGTCGCCATGCGGCGCTTCTATGTTTGTTCCAGTCATCATGGCTGAACACCTGTTCCAAGATGTAGGCACACACTGTCAGGCAATTTAAGTTAGCCTGCGATGTGTCGCAACCTCGCAACTCGGCGTGGCGATTTGGCGCAACAGCTCGGTGAAACGGTAACGAGAAACTGTAATAACATTCGATACCCCGGAAAACCTACCTTGTCTTCAAAAAGGACTGCATGAATTGATGGCTGCTTGAACAGTTTCTCAAATGACGGTAATCTCTGGGCTCGTGGCGACTGGCTACTCATTATAAGTTGAGACAGCTGGCCAGATTAAAGCCCCGCGCTTATTTTAATCGCAACTGGCATAACGAATCACGAATTGTAATATGAGTTATTTTCACGGTCTATGTAATGCACACGAACAAGTAATAATGATGGATAAGCCTATTGTCACCTAATTGACTTCAATGTATGCAGATGAATGCAGGATGATAAATTTCTGACATACAATTTGCCATTTGTATGATAACACTACATGGTGAAAAAACCATCGACGTAAAGCGGTTGTACGGCAATGTTGTCGTACATAACATGGCCTAGTACAAGCCTAGTATGACATAATCTAGCGTTACGATTTCCGGCTCCATGTCCTCGGTGTTCATTATCTTCACACGTTGAAGGCAGGCGTCCTCGGACGCCAGGAAAGCTTGCCTATACTGAACGCGTCTTCGTTATTTCCTCCGTTGTGTTTTTAGTGCACTCCCCACCCGGGGGCGATGCAATCACCCGAAGTACTTTACTGCTGCACGCAATCATACGCAATACGCAGTTCCGGACGGCCCCGTGGGTGCGCAACCTGCTTCACGAGTTGCGACAGTTACATTGCCTCCCTCAGCCCCCCAAGCGGTGCCCTGTTAGGCAATCGCAGGAAGCAAGTGCGTCCAGGGCCAATAAGCGCGGTCGTGACAGAGCACCACAGGAAGCTTCGATAGCAAGCCCCCAGCGCCACTGCTATAAATCAACCCACCCATGTTGTGGCAAACGCTCACGATGAACACCCGGACTGCATTTTCATCCTTCCAGTCATCAGACTGGATCATCCCAGTGGGGGGATGGCTCTACTCTACCCTACAAGGCAGCTACCGGTCGCAGCTGCCTTGGGACCTCCCACTCCACCCAGATTCATTAAAGTGGCTCTCTTGCCGAGGCTTCCGGCCCTCTTGCCGAGGCTTTACGTCCAGGAATACCGCGATATGGGGTCCGTGCGTGCGTGCGTGCGTGTGTGTGTGTGTGTGTGTGTGTGTGTGTGTGTGTGTGTTTATAGTACTGCATCCCCGTGGCAATGGGGACTGTTGCGAATCAGATATGCGATTTCATGGTTACAGGAAGGAGAGTGGGACAAGGATAGTGGGTTTATCAGCCGGCCTGGACAGCCGGTCCCGACACTGCACATGAGGACTTGGGCTTCAGTCAGTACACGCAGGACTGGAACTGTTGATTGTAGTTTGGAAGATTGTACAGCAGGTATACTGCACCGGGCTAAGTGTGACTAAGTTATAGCGCCCCATGCATATTAGGCAGTGAATGTCGGCAGCAGAAGGCCTACCCAGGGGGGTATTGCTTGAAAGTTGGAGACTTAGTGGCTGCGGCTGCGGCCCGGCGCTTAGTTCCTTTCACCAGAGCGAGAGGCACTGCATCAGAGACGCTGCAAGCCCTGCGGGTGCTTTTGTGGTCGTTACGAGACTCTTTTTGTGGACAGGCCGCTGGAGAGAGTATGCTCTGGGTGAGATTTTTATAGTTGGCAGAGTTTTAGCGGCAGCATGGTTCTTAAGAGACTCATACCGGTAGCAGGAGAAGGGAAGTCCTGGACGCGCGTGTGGTTGCAGGGGGTTTCGGGGCGAAGCATGGTGGGGGCTCGCGGGAATCAGGCAAGCTACAAACAAACATATGCAACTTCATCTTACTATTAGATTGATCGGCACAAATTATCTAGCAGTATAGCATAAGGGCTCTTGGACTGAGGATGAGAAATCACCAGAGGAGATCCTGCAGGATCCTGCTCTGGTATTGACTATGGATTCGTTTAGGGTCATGGCGAACTTATGACTTCTATCTGCAAGTTACTTGCGTTCAGGTGTTTTCATAGCGCAAGGAAGCTTGTTTCGGCCACAATATGTGACTTGGCCTTTATCCGGCTTTCAAGACCCGAGCCATGAAATCCAACCTCGAGTTAATAATAATTATAATACATTTGGACATTTGGATTCGGAAAACACACAAATGTAGAAAACCAACATAAAACATTAAAACCCTCCCGTCCTCACGAGCTTTCATTCGATTTGATGATTAACAATATCAATAGGATCCCGGAGATTCCTATGTATTGCAAACTTTAAATTTCATCTCTAAAACATTGGCAACTTTGGTGTGGCTTTTGAAATGAATTCATTATACAAGCAAGTGCAATGTAAACACATTATCCGACGAAAGCATGTTATAAGAGAACATTTAAAAACTGTTATTATTATAATAATAATGTAATGTATATATTATTTATCTAGTATAATAATTATACTATTTTCTTCAGAAAATGCATGTAAACGGCTGTATGTAAACGGTTCCTAAGGATAGGGCATCTTGCTCACAACGGAAATTTCAGAGGCACAGTTGTCGATTTTAAGATGACACATATTCCCTGATTATGGCCATAAGGTTAAGAATCAATACAGGAGTGCTATCACATTACCATGTACATGGATACGGCACTGTCCCGTACTTCGAGGTAATGCGATGGGGGGTAGAGCTTACCCCGACTGAAGTTTTCCTTTGTGTTCTGCCTTAACTAACCGTTCTTTATTTATTTCGCCAATATTTTCATTATATAGGTGCCTATGAGCTTGAGAACTTGTAACCCTTACCATCAAGGTTAATTGCAAGCGCTTGTGATACTGATTTGCTTTATTGATAATAATTATCCAAAGATGAAAGTACATCCGTCGAGCGGTCCAGTCGAGCTAAATAATAGCGATCGCAAGTATATGGAGCTACTTGGAAATGGCAGCTTAACGGGTTACATTCGATTGATGATTCTGGCCTTAACTGGAGAAGGTTTCCTGGGAACTTTGGCAATCAAGGGCAGGCCTTCCGAGTTGCGAGAAAGACTAAAAGCGTAAGCCATGTCGTTCAGGGGTGTTCCACCCACGTATGAGCTGTATGAGAAAGACTGAAAGTGTAAGAGCTGTCCTTTTTCATCCGGAAAAGGTACGGATTAGCTGCTAAGCTAAGAATCCCCGAAAGTTGCCGATTTCCGAAGAAACGCAACCTCATCGCCGACGACAGGATGTGGACCACCCTGGGAGTCGTGTCGGCTCTCTTCGCTGGTAAGGCGCTGGGCGCCTTGGCCTTCGGTTTTGATGAAGGCATAGCAGCATCCTCCGTGACATCAAAGAGCTTTGCACGTGTGGCCTCAGATGCAGCAAACAACAGCATGATGTGCGGCCTTCTTTGCGCGCCTGTGGACTGCAGTGCGCATCGGGCACACCAACAGCAGGATCCTTTACGAGATCCCCACAGTATCAGTCCTGGCAGTCTCACTTTCGACCTAAGTCCTCCAGCCCACATAACTCGTCGCCTGGGGTCAGGAGACTGCAACTCAATTGTTGAAATTGATGAGCAGGGCATAAACGCCCTGCTCGTCAAAGTGTGAAATTTGACCTGCCTCCTCTCCCATTTCAGCTTCCCTCGTCTATCGCCCCGCCAGCACACACACCGACTCACATCAGCGACCCTTCACCAACCCATTGATCCAGGCGTCGGCTTACCAACCGTAATCAGTCCGCAGCAGAGGTGGCAGACGGATGCAGACGCCACACCGGTCGCCCAAGCCATGGTCTACTCCATCGTCATCTCCTTCGGTTTGTCTTTCACCGTTGTGGTGAGGATGCCGCGCGGTCAATCCGGATTGGTAGGACCGGCGAGTGAGGAGGATGAAAACCACAGCTGGCTCCGATAAGGCATGATGCGGCGGTGCATGCCGGTTAGGGCTGCACACTCTGTATATTGGTTGGGCAAAGTCTTGGGCACGTCCTGGGCATAGTGTGGCGTATTCTCGCCTTCACAGGGCATCCTTGCCCTCCTAAATAGTGAGTTAGACATGAAGGCATTGAGCCCCGGAGGAGTGGGACTCAGGCCGGTGATGATGCCATATGAATGTCTGCTGCGCGCTGACGCGCGTACCAGGTGTGTGGCTTTGTACGATCTGCTCTTGAGAGGTGACGGCATCTCCTTACTGACCTCCGCAGATAATATGTACGATGCTCTTGTTCAGCATAGACACCATGCCGACTGAGCAGAGCATCACCGCCTTCATTTGCAGGTAGCAACTTTGACGGGAGCGTATCCCGGCAGGCCTCGCGCGACTCGTGTAATCCTGTCATTGTTATTGATCCATGGGTCAGTGGGCTAGTTGGTGTTATTAGCAAGAAAAGCACCCCGCCCTCGCGATTTTACTTCTTTCTTCCTTCTCATTTTCCATTTATGCATGTAGCACTCTTCTCAGCAGGTGTCGCGCTCAGCTGGGATCACCTTATCCACATAACGTGTACTGCTCCGACATACATATTAAATGTTACGGAAATGTCGTGCCACCCTTGCCCCTTGCGTCAGGTTTCAGCATCTAAGTGACGCCAGCATTATAATCTTCATTGGCTCCATAGTTTCCATGGTGGTGGGCTGCATCGCCTCCATCTACTCCAATTACGGTTGGGTGCGTTTGTGTCGGGGTTTGGAAGGGATAAGGCGGTGGGGTGGGAAAAGCAAGCCGCTTCCTGGTGTACATACAGCATAGCTCACATCTGCCCCAACCCGCATATCTGCGGCTCGCACAGCTCCCGCTCATGCAATCAGGGTTTGAAGGCGCAAGGAGGCCATCCGTCGCGGAATGCACGAATCCACAATACCACAGCGTGTGTATGTGTGTGATCTGACATTTACGGCGTTTCAAGTCTAGTTTGCTGTGGCCTGAGGCTGTGGCCCCCTTTGGTTCGGAACGCATAATTGAACCCGGCAATAGCAGAGCTTTCACTATCTCTGCACCCTGCTCCCATCCTTCCCCCACTCAAAACAGAATTCCCCCAACACTGGAGTCTGACTAGCTTTATGACAAGCGCCACATCCACGCACATCCCTCTGTTGTGTCGTTCCCTTCCTTTCCCTTCCCTTCCGTCCCCTACGCAGCACCCTTTCGTGATTCTGGTGACGTTCTTCTCACTGCTGCTTGCCTTTCTGGGGTTCATCTTCCTCTACATTCACGTACACAACTCGCTCACCATCTTGGAGTACAGGCAAGCCTGTCACGTGCCGTACTTGGTGCACCCATTACTGCGCGCCTTGCAAGGGGGGGAGGAGGGCCTGTTGAGTTGCTTTGTGCAAACCAAGCTCGGTCTAACTCTTGCCTCCTAGAGCCCACACCCCAATTCTGTGGGTCAGGGAAGCTTATTGCGAAAAGCCTTTCATGGGAAAAGAATGGGCGTGTTACATGTCAGCTCATGCCTTCTGGCGCACTGCGTTACGGCCTTCCTCCACAGGCATGCTTGCAAACAAGTGGACATGGTCCCAGGGCAGCAATCATCGGCCGTGCATCCCGAGCCGCCGTTGCCGGCGCAGCCACAGCCACAGCAACAGCCACAACCGTCGACTGCTGTAAGAGGTGCTCCGTCGATGAGTGTATCGCAGCCGTCAGAGGGCGATGAAGAGGGCCAGCGGGGTGATATTGAGCCGTATCCTGCACCAGTCCATGTGATAAAGGAGGGACAAGCAATATTAGCTGCTCGTTCGGGGATGCGTCCCATGAGGTAGCCCCTCCTCGCTTCGTGGGGCCTGCCTGCGTACACGAAGGCTCGTCACCGGGAGACCGGGCCGACACCATCAGCCGCAGTAGCAAGCGTACACGTGCGAGTTTTGTTTGTTGAGTCGTTCTCATTGCGGCCCCCCATCGAAAATGTCGAATGGGGCAGCAGCTTTCGTCCGTCCTACGTAGTATGTGTGCGTGTAACAGGCGAGCTTTTCAGTGACAGGCGATCGGTTTTTAAGGGCGAGGGCCCTCCCGTCCCTCACGTTAACCGTTAAACCATTTGGGAAACTCAGGGAAGCGTTTCTCGGTGTACTGCGCACTTTTCTGTGATCCCCGATGAATACGGGTCACATCAGAAGATGTTGTTCGATCACTGGGTTGCAGTTTGTGATCTCTGCAGCGGGTTCTTGCACGCTAGCATGCCCTAAACAATCAGCATCTAGGCCTGAGAGGGCTGTGGGGGTTGCGTGGGATGGAATATAACTATACCTACGCCACGCGGAATATAAGTACGGTTATAAGCATTGTATAAGCACTGTGCTGTGTTGAGTACGACTGCTGGAACTTTCTCGTACTTATTTACGTCAGAAGCTGGGGCCGAGAAAGATGGGTTGCAAACCGTGGTTGTGCTCCATATTATTGCTATGCATGCTTACCCTCCAGGCGTGTTTCTAATCCGAAGAATACCATTGGACTTCAGAATTATGATAAATACTGCCGATGATTGAGGGATGCGGAGTGGTACGATATTTTCCGTATTGAACTGGGTTGTTATTGGGCCAGCTCTGACCCCGGACCCCGGACTAAAGACGCCACAACCATTCCCGGATTGTGCACCGTCATCCGGGGTGCCAGACTGCAACCCAATAGACCAGCAGCCAGCGCTGATAGGTTTATATGCTGACCTGATATTCTACTTCCGCACAGGACCGAATAGGGTCGTACAGGCTTTGTACGGATCTTTTTCTATGAGAGTGTACTTGGTTAGGGGCCGCCAGCGGCAAGTTGGATTAACTGCTCTTACCAAGTGCCCTTTGCGGTAGTAAGCATTTCGCATGGACATAATTGTTTGTATAATATTGCAGTCCCCAATAAGCAGGAAGCAGGTCGACTTACGTCGATTGGGCTCCTCCCAGGGCGGCACACAAGTTTGCTCATGAACGGCGCTGCCTCGCGCCTACCCATTATATAAATGGTTTACAACAGGGTTCGACTGTGTACGGCGCTCCTTGTCCTATTACGTAACCCACAGCAGCTATGTCTTTCAGAATTCGAGCATGCGCCAGGACGTAAGGGAAATAGGAAAAGGAGTTGGGCAGGAGCTGGTGAATTGCGAATTGTTGCATGTGTCTCTTTACCCCTATGGTGAGCCGTGAGGCGGCACTGTGTAATTTTTTTATTACGAACGATGCCCAATGTATGAAAAGAACCCAAACGAAAAGCCCCACATCTACGACGGTGAAGGTCAGCCAAGTTCAGTGGCCAAAGCTAAGACTGAATACAGAGCGTTGCCATTGGCTGTTGGATGGGGGCGAAAAGACAGTGGTGGCGGTGGCGGAAAGCCAAATTTGACCCCCAAAGCTGGATGGTGGTGTATCCACCAGCTCGTGTCTAAGAATCCTGCAGAGTCTTAGTTGGAAGATTATTTTGCAATTCCAGTCGCCATCCATCCTTCTTGACATCACGCAACCACGCATCAGGGGCTTGCTTGGCGATTATTGTGCTTTGCGAACCTTCGGTATAAGATACCGCTTACACCTGATATGCAGCCGATCACAAGCTCTATTGCGCTGCCCTCGCTACCCGCCGCAGCAGCCCCGCGACCTTACGGTCATCACCCCAGGGCCCGTCCGAGCATAAGGTCGAATTCCGCAAAGTGTGCATCTGGTTGCTCAGACTGCTCATTGTGTATCCGTACTCTATGACGGGCATTGATAATATGGTCGTTGATCAAAGGACGGGAATGGGACAACAGCACAAATAACCCGCGAAGCCTTCCCGATCCCCCCAAAGTCTTTGGGAGAATACCAATCCTTCAGACCCCCTATGTCATAAGACCGAAAAACAAAACCGTCATACTACCCCCCACGCAGGCATACGTCTACAGACTGATGAATCTGCATATGCCGACATGATCCCCAAGTACATGATTTGCAAAAAACAGCTTACATTAATCGAACTTAGGACCTTTACGTGACGGAAAGCAAGCATACCTCCGCCCAGGTATTCAACGTGCAGGGGGGGGCAGTGTTTCCCCTAGCTCGGGTCTGCGGAGCGCTCCGCACGTTCCTCTGCCACGAAACACGAAATGGGATCACGCTTGTTTGTGAAATCACAGTACTGGAAAATTGCTACGTTCCAATCGCACGGAACGAAACTGGATTGCGGTAGCTCACGCTGTATGACCGCCGCCTAGATGTCGCATCGCATCGAAATGAAGAGATCACGATATGCTGCAATGTGCTGCGATATGCACCAGCAGTCATACACATTCACACAGCCCCAGGAGGCCATCTCGGATACACCAGTCATCACACCAGTCCGGTGGCTAAAGAAGGCTAGGTGCCCTCTACCCCGCCAAACATTGAGAGATTGAAAGAACAGCCTAGCCCCTCCACCGGCCCAATGCAGGTCGGGGACACTGCCCGACTGTCAATCTGATTCCTTGGAGGTAGTCCGTCGCGCATCCTCGGGCTGGACCATGCACTGATCCACCAGGTACTGCATTGCGTCGCGGCAGTGCAGGAACAACCGGTTCCAAACCACGATGGCGGAGTGGGCGTGGAACACGTTGCACGTGTCCACGTGCACCTTGCGCACCGGAAGGGTCGCGAGCTGAGCCACCAGCCACTCCTGAGGGTGTCGCATGCACAGGAGCACGCCGGCCCGGATGCCACGGTGCAGGCATTTTATATTGCGGTACAGGAGAGAAGGTCCGCACATTGACCGCGTGTCCTTTGCTAACCGGGCGAATCATGTGGACATGCTGGTCTACAGGTCCGAGGCTACAGTGACACGCACAAACACACGCAGTGCTAATGTGGGCGAGAGCGCGTAGACTGTGCCAAACACAATCCCGCACTCCAAGAACCTGCTTAGGTGTTTATGAGGCAATACTCAAGTTACCTGAAGGCCACGCTTGTCAGTCACGTGGGGCAAATCCCCAAACAGCTGCTGTTGCCGTAAATGATCCGTGTGCAGAGGCACACGGTCCTCGGGCCCACCCCTGGCACCCGCGTTGGCGCCTACAAAGTTAGAAGTAACAAGGCCGCCGCTGCCACCGTAGCCACCTGCAGTGCCACTGGCCACGGCCCGGAGTTGCAGCCCACTTTCCAGGTCGAATGCAGGGGGCCGCCCCTGCGCCACCTCCCGTCCTTGAAGTGACGGCCGCTGCTTGTCCGCGGCCGCACTGCCGCTGCCGCTCCAGCTCGCATACAAGTTCTCGAGCACTGCATCACCTGCAGTCGTCTCTGGCCGCCGACTATGGAGCCGGCCGTGCAGCAGCAACAGTACCGCCATCAGCAGCACTAGCGGAAACAAAATCACCGCCAGCAGTGCCAGCACTACGAGGAGGAATCTGCCATGCAGAGGCCGCCCAACAAGGCTGGGGTCGGCAGGGCCATCCTCGTGTCTTAGTGGATATACAATAGACATGTACGCAGGATCCACAAGCGCCACGGCACGCTCGAATCCGTGCGGCGGATACGGGTCTTCCAGCTGCATGGCCGCGGAACAGAACGTTACCATCCTGTAGGCAAAGTGAAACAACGAACGGAGAGTATGTCGGCGACACGCACATCCAGGGTGTGCATCGCGTGGAAGGGATGGGATTTTGGAGACGGCTGACGTCATGGGAAGGAGGAACCCTGACACAAGATTGCTTTAGTATACCCAAGAGAGACAGAGAGAGAAGAGGCAGGGGCAGGTTTCCAGCATCCGTGGTGTTCCCATGTAAGCGCACCTGCTCGTTGTGCTGGTTCCACGGATGCACTAGATGGTGGCGCGATGCATGCTGCCTTATCGATCCATGCTCTGCTTTCTCAACACGCCTTCACTCGAATATCAACATGGTTGCTATCATGGTGCTGCTTACGGCTAAGAGAGAAGGTGATGGGTCAAGTAAAGTGGCATGGATGGAATAATTCGGTGTGTCCATCGGCGCAGCGCGTGCATGCGCCACTTCAGTTCAGCGTATGGCATATGTACATCACACAGCATACGCACCTGTCGTACCGTACATTTGCCATCGCTACAATGTTTTTAAAGCCGCGCATTGCGGCCATGAAGTTCAGCCCTGGGTGGCTGAGAACGCACAGTAGCGGGACTCCCCAGGGGGTGAGGTCCCCCAGACAGAGCTGCACTCCCGTGCGCGACAGCGCCGCCGATGTTACGACGTTTACCAGTCGGGTCGTGGCACCTTTGGGCTGGCGCCAAGAGCCCAGATGCGGTGTAGCGATAGTAATAAAGTTCAGGGGGGTCACCTGGTCAAAATAGCCCTCCGAGAACAGCCTGTGTGTGTGAATCCGAAAATCGTATTACAAATGATGAACAAATACGGGTCGCACGTGATAATGAGGATGAAGCTGGGCACAGCCTTCCAGCATGCGCGTGGAAGTAAGTGCGCGTAACGGAAGCGTGGGCCGTGCGCGTGCAGGGCGCTCAAGCACTGAGGCATGAGTCTCTGGCGGGAGCTCATGCGTGCATGGGGGATCAGACCTCCTTGTGCAGATGATCGGTAGATGGATGGATGGGAGGTTAAAACGGGGACGAACGTGATGGTGGGTCTACATGGAATTGAGCGGTATTGGAGCAGCCCGTGCACCCTTGCGCCCCGGAAAACGGACGTAACGAGGTAAGTGATGTCAAGTGGAGCTGCATCAGTGAAACAGCGGAGGATGGTGCATATGTGTGTGAGAGTGCTGTAGGACACATTAGATGTGCGTGTGATGGGGCCGGGGAGAAGACTAAAGATCCCCGTAGGCTTTGGACTTCGCAGGTTGAGGCCGCTTCGCCAAGTTTGCCAACCCAACAAGGATACGCATCCCCCATCCTCCGTAACCGCACAGAAATCCCTGGGACTTGGAGTGGACCTTGTGTGCAAGATTAACAGCAGAGCAAAAGAACTATCACGCTTGGCAGTCTGCGTAGTGGGAGCTGGCACCCTGCAGCTGGCACCCGAAACCTAGACCTGAGTCTAACTGTCTTATAACTGTCTTATCTTCCCCCACGCCATAGAGCGCTGACATCATGATAGGTAGCCATGACAGGGGGCCGTATGGTACCTGCCGGCGGCATAGCGAGTGATGAGGCCGCCCATACTGTAACCGATGAAGCTGATGTGCGTGGGCGGGGTGCCCTGGTGCACCAAATTATCGTGGGTGCTCTTGACGCCTTGGAAAAGACGCTCGCCGCAAATATCAATCCCATCATAGGTCGCAAACTGTTACGGGCACCCCAGGGAGTGTTTTTGAAGGGGTGTTGCAAACTGGGGACTACCAGTGCTGTCCGCTCACCTTAAGGTTACCAGAAAAGTTGAGTACAAAACCTTTGTTCCCAAAGCGTTCTATAAGCAACTTTGAAAGATACTTCACATTTGATGGGTTTCCCCAAACGCCATGTTGGAGGACTATCAAGTGCATCTCGAGTTAACAACCACCAGGTTTTAACCATAATATATGTATTTCGGGTAGTCGGAGAGAGTTTTTAAAGCTTTCTCGGCTCTGAAAGTTTGGGGCTTTAATCCCTCCGCGACCGTAGACGCTGTCATGCCGGACCGCGACCAATTCTCAAGATCACACTATTATTAAATCCTGAATTATGAATTCAAAACAATAAATGACGAAAATATAAAACAACAAAGAGACAGAGTCGAGCGAGGGGCCTATTCAGTTAAATCGAGAGCTTGGGCGGTTTCGAAAACGTCATGGGCCCTTCGGTACGGCACTAGGAGTGACAGAGAACGATGCAGCGTTCTCGTATCTTAGGATCTTATGATTGAGGTGAGTAAGAACAGTCCAGTCACAGTTCGGCTCATCATGCAAGCCCTCCCCCCATTCCATGGCTGGTGGCGCTGGTGGTTCCTGTTGATGTTGGTCAACAAGTTTGACTAGCACTGCCTGGACTCTGCCATGCCTCGTCATATAATTTGGCAGGTTTAGTTCTACTGCAGCCTGCTCTTTGTGCCCCTGCCAGTCACCTATGCCACACCTGAGGTAATGCCAGAGGGGAGAGCCCTGTGCGGCAAAGCGCTGCATTGTTAGTACCGGCATGGGTCCCACTATGGTCAGCAAGGCTTGCCCCGTAAAAATTTTCCCGGGGACAGAAAAATTGGTTTCCGGAAAGGAAATCATTTTCCGGGATTGCTGGTTTTGCCGAATATAATGTCTAATTCCCTATTTGTCGTATATTAGTAAAGTGCTTACATTGATTTGTCAGAATCTTTAACCAGCAATGTCAGATGCAAAGGAGTGCAGCCAGCTAAACAGCGAAGAGCAGCTAAGCAAGTGTTTGGAGGTTCGGCTACCAAGTTCTTCGTGGCAACAAGTGGGTAGCTTTCAATTGAGATTGAAAGACAAAGACTTCTCAAGTTAGCAGTTAACGCTCGCTTGCTTGACCTTCAGACATTGTTATATCCTTAATCCTTTATCCGGATTGCTAACAATCAACAGGAGTTCTGGGGCTGGGTCCAACCTCGCCCCTGTGAGGATAATTCTCGGGAGGCGTGCTACGTAATCCCGATATTCCTGCTCCGCCTGGCCCTGACCAACTTGGTGAGGCTTCATGCAACACCCTGTGACCAACGCAATTAGCATCACGTTGGTAGACTGGTCCAAACAGATGCCATGAATTGGGGGTGAAGGTCCTGGTGAAGGATGCGTGAGGCTGGCTTGAGTCACCGGCACTGGGGAAACCCAACGGCAGCTTTAGCATATAGTCGTCGGGTTCAAGGGGAGGTAGGTTATGGAATTGCCTCTTCAGAAGCAGTATAGTGCCATATGTGTGCTGCTGACCACCAATCAATTTAAGTTCAGGACACGCAATCCCACCCAGAGGTGAACCTGCATGCTGTACTTCCACCAGAAATGCACCCTTGGCCGTGCTCCCCAGGCGCAGCAGGCGCTGTAGCCATAGCCATCACTGGCAATGGGACTGATCCACCGCTACCTTGGGCTGCAGCCGCAGCGCCTACAATCCCTGGCTCATGCTCCCCCGTTGCAGGGGTCCATGCCAGGGCTGGCGCCTGCCTGCTGGGGACGGCAAGTTGTGCTTGTCAGGCGCTGCAGCTTTTGCCTGCAGACGGCAGACGACTCTATCACCACAGCAAGGTCATGAGTTCAATGCCTGGAATGGTAATGGTACGGAATTCATGCTGGCTGTAAGTGCTTTCTCCGGCTGGAGTGCGTGCGACATGGCCCACACCGGTGTATGAGTGCCTCAACCACAATATAATGGTGATTCTGATCACCATACAGGATAGGGCCCCTGATGAAGCACTGCCATGGGGGACATATGCCTGCCCATGCAGGTGCTGTCAACCCAGGCCACGGATTCCGTCAGGACATGTCACTGCACAGCGAGAGATCACCCTTGCAAGTTAATTGCCGCCCCAAGATGCAGAATGTAACACTGTTCCACGGATGCGGGTTTGGGGCCATCATCAGGCGGTCATCAAGCCATTGCCGTACGTTAATGAAGTGGCCCCAGCACCGCGAAGAGGTGAACACTGCTATGAGTCGCTCCGCTGGCTGCGTCATAGGGGTCCCTTCTTTTTGATTTCCTAGTCAAGATTGCATTTAGATACTTGGAAGACAGTTCTGCATTTCGTAGCTATTCCCGGGTATTGCAGCATATTAAATGGTGTGCAATTTACTAGAGATAAGTAAAGTTTGGCTATAGATGCAGGCTGTACCAATCTTGGACTTCCTTTGTCATGAGAGGAAGGGGTGCAGGGGCTTATCACTAACGTCGCACAATATTGCCATTATGCTCTTCAGATTTTCTAGGTCCACTTCATGTAAATATTGGGCATTTTGGCTAGGGGTGCCTGTTAATTCCCCGTGTTCAGGGTCTAGCATTCCGTCACCCAGTTCAGTGTATGATGGGAGTCATATTGCCCCTAGTGAGGCAGGTGAACGCACGCGTACACACGGTTGAACTCGGGTGAAGCAAAACATACCAACAGTCGTGCATGACGCCAATTAGTGCGCTTATTGCCGTACACCAAACGCGCCGGCACGTACATACACCCAGCCCCCTAACCCAGTCTGCAGATCTGTTGGCCAACCCTCGCTTTTCAGCCTGGCGGGTCGTCAGGTACGCGAGAAGCTGCTTCGCGTCAGCGACACCAATCTATTCATCCTTTTCAATTTTCCATCCATACCTACCCTTATGACCTCAAAGTTTGGCAGGGGGTGGCCTGCGGCCCAACTCTTGACTCTCCCAACCGATTGACAGGAGCATTTTACAGCAACCAACAACTGCACCTGTTAGAGACCTGATCGCTAATACGTCGTTACGTGCTTCAGGCACCGGCTGAAAAGGCGCCCCCGGCGAGGGGGCGACAGCGTCACACTACGAATCATAAGAAAAGAATGCCCCTCCAGCACAGACGTACGTAGATTCGTGCGTCCGTGTACAACGAGTGTGCCGTACAGCGCTCAACACACCCTCGGGTACTCGGACGGTTGTGCCGGCGGTAGTGCCGTCACCGCGGCGGCCACCGCCGGCGGCGGTTGCACCAACGACGACGCGCCTGCCGTCGCCGCGGCGCTTCCCTGCTGGCCCTTCCCAGCCCCCTCAACGGCACCCAGTGGCGGCGGCTTGGCTGCGCCACGCTGAAGTCGCCGGCGCATCCACGGCAGCATCACCGACCAAACCGTCAGCGCCACCGCCGCTGCGACCTTCACGTCTGACGTCAAATGATAGCGACCTGCGTTGTAGCGGCTGCTGCCGCTGGTAATGCTGACGTACCCGTCAGGTGCCGTACCACCCCTGGCCTCGTAGCTTCCGTTTAAGACACTGACGCCGACAGATCGCTCTCCAGCGCCGTTGACTTGCTGCCCGGCGTCGGCGCTTGTGGCTGCCCGGCGGCGACGCCACGTCCATACCCTTCGTGCTGCTCCGGTGGCAGCGCTGCCAAGGCTACCCGTCACGTGCCGCAACAGCTCCTTGCCGCGTCGGGCAAGCCGTGACGGCGCCCCCGCCCGCGCATCCGCCCCCGCCGTCGCCACCATCTCGGGATTCCAGCTAACCCCGGCATGCAGCAGCACGTCGAGCGCACCCGCTACCCCCTCATGTCCCCCTTTCCCGCCGCCCGTATCGGTGCATCTCTCTGTCCCACCGGCGCATGGTGCTGACAGCTCCGCCGCAGCGGCGCCGGCGCCGTCAGCTCCAACGCCTACAGAGTCCCCCCGCCTGCGGCCGAATGGGGTAACGGACAACAAGCCGCGAAAGAAGCCACCGCCGCGCCCTCTGCTGTCGGCTTTCTCCGCGTGCAGCACTTTAATGCCACCTGCAGCGGCTATGTGAGCAGGCTGGATGGCATCGCCGCCACTGCCAACGCCGCCGCGGCCACCATCGTAATCCTCCCTTGCATCCGCCGCCCCCAAAATGGGCAGCGGCAGAGTCACTTGCTGCTCGTCCGTATGCATGCACACATTATTGGGCTGATGGCCGTTGTGGTGGTGATGGCTATCGCCGGACAAGGCAGGATCCCCTAGGGAGCAGACAGGGGGCCATACGCAGCAAATAGAGGTCGAGAATATATATTACTATTCCTCTACGACACAGGCGCTGGGGTGCGGTACGATATTCCCGAGGTGTACGACGGAGTGACGAGGAAAGAGTTGCATGATGGCATCTGAATATTAGAAACGGAGAAGACCCATCGAGTTCAACGATGTCAATTATAGCTATGGCTCTCAATGAAAGGAAAGGACGACGGAGCTACCGCCACCGCCACCGCCACTATAGTGGCACGGCCGTGCATGGAGGCCTCCCTCTTCCAGTTCTGCATCACTACCTCACCCCCACTACAATCTCTTAAACTCCGACATAAAATGTCACTGACAATCACCCCGAGTGAGCTGCAGCCATCAACCACGACAAGGATGTTCGCCTGCCAGCGCCGCCACTGCCAGCGCCACCGTCCATGTACCGCCACCGACACCGCTGGCGATCACAAGGACGAGGGACCCTTCCCTCGCAGACTCCCTCCCTGGAGCATCCAAAGCAAAAGGCGCGGCTCACCCTTTCGGACCAGGCCCTCAACGCCACGAGCGCCGCCGTCGCCGCTGTTGCCGCCACCATCGTGGACCATGACAGCGGCGGTCTCGCCGTCATCGCCACCATCACCACTGGCGGCGGCAGCGGCAGCGGGGGTGGCCACGTCTTCCGGTGGCGGTACTCCGCTGGCTGGCCTTCGACTGCCGGACAGCTTCCGCTGGCGCCGCCGCTGCCGCCGCTGATCCCCCTGCCTGCGGGGAAGGGGCCAGGGAGGAGCATCCCGCCGGACGGCGCAGAGCGGGCAGGAGCGGCGGCCGCGGCAGGACACAATGCGGCGGCGGGAGCGCGGGCAGAGGCGGGGGCGGGAGCGGGGACAAGGGCAGAAGGCGCTCTGCGCGGGTGAGAGCTGTGTCGGGAAGCGCTACACCCTCCTCGGGTCTAAGCGCGTCGTCGTCTTGCGTCTTACGCGACGAGGAGGAGCGGAAAAGAGACCGGGACTAGGGACCCTCGCCTTCTCTCTCTCTCTGGCGTACCGCACAGCCACTCGGTGCCGCTGTGCATGTGCGAGCACCACCCTCGTCGCCGCACTTAAGCACTTCCGCGCCCCGCCTCCCGGACAAACAGACAAACAGACAGACAGACAGACAGACAGAGAGACAGACACACAGACACACAGACAGACAGACAACTTGCGGTTCTCCGGCGCCCCACACATCTTCCCTTCATGGCCTTCGTATTTGGTTACTTCCAGAGTTCCACAGAGTTCGAGTTACCGCTGAGGCAGCACCCCCAGACCACCTTAAGTCTTTGGCTCTACCCCTCTACTCACTCCTCGGTGGCGATCTCCGCCGCCCGCCTCGCCGCCTGCAGAGCACTCAGCTGCGCTGCGGGACCCCCAAACTGCGCCACCGCCGCCGCCACCGTTGCCGTCGCCGTCGCCACCGCCGCCCTCTCCGCTGTGCGCTCCGCCACCGCGTGCTCTCGTAGCGCCGCCGCCTCATCCTTCTCCTTTGCGGCGCCGCAGCCGTCCCTCGCCTCTCCTCCCTCCTCGTCCCCCTCGTCCCCCTCGTCTCCTCCTTCAGCTCGCTCCGCACCAGAGGTCTTCTCGCGGGCCATTGCTGACGCAATCCGGCGGTTGGCGCTGCTGATGCCGAACCCCACCACCACCGACGTGACCAGGGAGATAAAGCTGGATAAGTGGGTGGCGATGGTGAGGGCTGTGAAGAACGCCAAGATTGCTGTCGCACCAATAAACACCGGCCAGGAGATTGCATGGGGCCGCTTCACTGACCCATGTCCTTCGGCATCGCCGCCGTCATCTGTGCCGCCGCCGCCGCCGCCGCCGCCGCCACGGCCAGGACCTGGAAAGCAACTCGGGTCACCGAGAGACACGACGCAGATCAGACTCAGCGCGGTGGGCGTTGTGAATGTGGCGGGGAAGGGCCTCTGCACCTCATTCGCATCATCCCGGGAAGCCGTTACGACGCATCCGGAATCAGTCAAACAGAACCTGGAAAGCAGCAACCCCAGTTGCCCATGTAGTGAGTACCCACCGCCGCCACCGCCACCGCCGCTGCCGCCGCCGCCGCCACCTCCAGCATTGCCACCACCGCAGTTGCCAGCACCGGTAGCAGCCGGTAGCTCACGCTCCGCCGACGGCACTGGCGTGCCGAAATGCCCCACCGCATCACTGACCCGTGGGTCCAACCGCCCACTGACGTCACCCCTCCTTAACCCGCCAACGCCCCCGGCCAAGCCCTCCAGCGGACGCGGCGTCGGCGGACTGTGGACGTCTGTATCCCAGCCGCCCCCGCCGCCCCCGTCGTCGATGTCGTACGGCACAGCAGCCTCCGCGCCTTCACTGCGTCGTACGCCGACCTTAGCGCCTCCGGCTCCGGCCCGTCCGAACGGCCCTTCGTCCAGCGCGGATGGCAGCAGCTGACGGGGGCAGGGGCAGGGGCAGGGGCAGGGGCAGGGGCAGGGGCAGGGGCAGGGGCAGGGGCAGGGGCAGGGGCAGGGGCAGGGGCAGGGGCAGGGGCAGGGGCAGGGGCAGGGGCAGGGGCAGGGGCAGGGGCAGGGGCAGGGGCAGGGGCAGGGGCAGGGGCAGGGGCAGGGGCAGGGGCAGGGGCAGGGGCAGGGGAAGGGGAAGGGGAAGGGGAAGGGGAAGGGGAAGGGGCAGGGGAAGGGGAAGGGGAAGGGGAAGGGGAAGGGGAAGGGGAAGGGGAAGGGGAAGGGGAAGGGGAAGGGGAAGGGGAAGGGGAAGGGGAAGGGGAAGGGGAAGGGGAAGGGGAAGGGGAAGGGGAAGGGGAAGGGGAAGGGGAAGGGGAAGGGGAAGGGGAAGGGGAAGGGGAAGGGGAAGGGGAAGGGGAAGGGGAAGGGGAAGGGGAAGGGGCAGGGGCAGGGGCAGGGGCAGGGGCAGGGGCAGGGGCAGGGGCAGGGGCAGGGGCAGGGGCAGGGGCAGGGGCAGGGGCAGGGGCAGGGGCAGGGGCAGGGGAAGGGGCGGGGGCAGGGGAAGGGGAAGGGGA
This sequence comes from Volvox africanus, assembly GCA_030268105.1. Taxonomy (NCBI): domain Eukaryota; kingdom Viridiplantae; phylum Chlorophyta; class Chlorophyceae; order Chlamydomonadales; family Volvocaceae; genus Volvox; species Volvox africanus. Next base: position 1,192,924 of record BSDZ01000010.1, on the reverse strand, counting down.
AGGGGCAGGGCCAGGGCCAGGGCCAGGGGCAGGGGCAGGGGCAGGGGCAGGGGCACGGTATTACCACAGCAATACCTTCCACGCAAGCAAAACAGGCACTCGCGTATCATCATTGCAGATTGTACCCACCATCATGAAAGCAGACCCGAGCTTCCTGGACACTCGATCCCCGTTCTTATTACGGTGATACGGTGTCCCCAGGGCCTTATGCGGTGCCTCACACATTAACTGTCCGAACAAGGCTAGGCCAGTGGCATTACAAATTGTACGACTTGTTGCCGCCACAACAACCACACCCGGGATGTGGTGAGCTAATGACCAGAGTCACCAAGCCCGGTCGTACGTCTTCGTACCTCTCCCACCTTGACCTTTCGTACGATCTCGATGTACTCCGCCAGGCCGTCAAGGCGACGGTAACCGTCGTCCAATTGTACGTCAAGTACCGACATGTGTGCCAACAGCGCCCCACGCGCTGCAGACAGCTCGTGGGGGGGCGCACCTCGGGCCTCTGCAGCACGCAGCGCTGCCAGTGCGCTTTGAAGGTCCTGCATTTGGGTAGGTGTGTGTGCATTGTTGAGGATGAGTGATGCATGCATAAGAGAATGGAAAGCATGAACGAAGCAATACCGTGAGGATGACGGCGGGGCGCTTTCCTTTCGAAGTGTATGTGTATGTGTGTATGGGGGGGGGTAAGAGGGGTGGGAGGGATGGGATGGGAGGGATGGGAGGGAGGGGGGGGAAGGGGTGGTTCCGCCCCTCACCTCCAGTAAGGCGATATCCCGCTGCACCGCGCCGCGAGCACCGGCACAACCAGGTAACGCGTCTTCGAGCCCATCCGCAAGCCGCTCAGCCGTAAAGATCGCAGTCACGCCGACGCCGCCGACGCCGCCGACGCTGGCGTGGCCAGTAGCAGCAACAGCCTGTCCGCCCGCAGCACCGTCCAAGCTGGCGGCGCCGGCGGACCCCGGCGGTGCAACCGCAGATCCGGCGGTCGCACGCAGGACGGCCTGCAGGGCACTTGATGGCGGCGCCTCCGCTGGCGCCTCCGCTGGCACCTTCGCTGGCGCCTCCGTGGATGCCTCGGTGGGTGCCTCGGGTGACGCATCTACCTCCGTTCCTGCGTCCAGCTCCGCCACCTTGGCCACACCCACACAAGCAACAATCGTCTCGGACTCGGGTAACGATGGCGACGGCGGCGGCGTGGGTGGTACGACAACCTCTCCCTCTATCAGTGGCGCCCTCGACTCAAACCGCTTCGTGAATGCGCGTGTAGCGGCGCCGCCAGGCCCCTCTGCCGCCGCCGCCACCGCCAGCTCGTCCTGGCTTGCAGCCTCCCAGATTTCCTCGCTCTCTCCGCCGCCGTCACCGCCGCCAGCATCGGCGTCAGCACCCCCACCACCGCCAGTGCCGCCGCCAGCATTGCAGCGGCTGTGCGCCATTGCGGCGGCTGCGGCCAAGTCCACGGTGACATTCAGATCTCGAATGAACTCCAGGGAGTCCATACCTGTGACAACGATGATAAACATGATGATGTTTGTACGATGATTGTACTGCATTATCGTGCTGGAGCCCGGCAGCCTTCCTCGTCTTCTTCCGCCGACTGAGTGACTTCCTCCCTTCCTCCCATCCCTCTCCCAGCGATCCCAGTGTGCCGCCCTGACTGTTCCCGCCATCCACCGAATGATCCCGCAGTAATGTTTCCCCGACCCATATGGCTTCAGCTGCCCACCTGTTGCTTCTTGGAAGTGTTGGATTTGGCGGTGGCGTTCCTGGTCATCAATGTCTCCGAGAGCGCCGCCGCCGCTAGTGCTACTGCTGATGGGGATGCGGGCGGCCCCCATGGCCGGCGTCGCCGTTGGCGCTGCTGCTGGCGGGACATCCGCTACCGGAAAGACCCGGTCAGTCTCCCTCGCATTTTTGTCAGCAGCGTTAGGGGAGTCGGGGACGGCGGGGGCGGCAGCGGCCTCCGCTTCGTCTGGTAAGGTCGACTCCGCGACATTAAGTAATGGATCCTCATGTATCAGGTGCTGTACGGCAGGATCCACAGAGCGTGACATTCCATACACCTGCACAGTGCGATGTCCCGGCGCTCCAGGGGCGCCTCCCAGTAGCGACGTCACGGCGGCGAGGCCGCCGGTGCGACCCGCCACTGGCGGCTGCGTTTCACCTGACGGCGGCGTCACCGCACCCGGGATGCTGCTGGCGGCGGCGCCGCCGCTGCCGCCGCCAGTAGCCGGACTGGCTGGACCCACCGGTTGAGCCCACGACTCCATAGGGCCTGCTGGGTGGTGATGTGGCGCTCCAGGGGGGCCGTGCAGTGGAGCCGTCCGCAGAATTTCCCGAACATCGTCCTGCTCTCCCGCTCTACCAGACGACGACGATAGAGGCTGCTCATCCCCTTCCGGCCCCCTTCCTGTCCCCGTCCCCTCTTCGAGCTCCGGAACCAGGAGTGAGACATCCGTATGCGGGTGGGGATGCTCCTGATGACGCTGTGGGATACCTGCGGGCCCCGCACCCGCCATCCCCCCCCATGAGTAGGCGCCGTTAACAAACAGAAACACGCCCCCCCTCCCCAAGCAGCCACTAAGTTGAGCTCCACCACACAGGTAAGCGGAGATGTAACCAGTACTGCTGGTCCATGTCATCAGACAAACAAGTCGAGCTCAACCAAGATTCTAACAAACGGCCAGGAATGAGTGGAAGGGTGAGGAATGAGTTCCAGGTGTCCTCCACCCTTCACATGACTCCCCCCCCGGCACCCACCAATGTCGGGGTCCTTCGCGGCCGCCACAATCCCCATCACGTAGTCGGGGCTCACCCAGCCCGGGCCCTCCTCCTCCTGCAGGGGGAGGGGAGAGGCGAAGGGGTCCGCTGTGGTGGGCTTATCAAGTAAACGAGGGACTGGCCTGAATCATGGACACATACTAATACAAAACACACAAGCACAAACACAAACACACACACACACAGACCCTGCTAAACCCTAAGACACCTGGAGTTCCTCGATGAAGTCTTCGGGGTGGGTCAGCAGCTCCACCACCTTGTCAGTGGCCGCCCTCGCTGCCTCATCAGAAGACGCGTCAGCCCCCCCCAGCAGCCCGCTGTAGGGGCAACTCTCATGCGGGTCTCCTCCGGGCTGCCGTACGCCAGGTGCTGCTGCTCCAGGTCCTTGAGTGGGGGTCAGTCGGGCGGGCGAGCAGGCAGGCAGCGCGTGTATGTGAATGTCAGAAACTCCCACATTGTAGCACACTCGTAGAGCTACGTTGAGTTTTGTTAAACCCTAACAAATGGTGTTTTGCAACGAGCTGTGATCAGAGCACAGCCAATGCAGTCTCTCACCCACCTCCCCCCCAGCACCACCGGTAGAGGAAATCGGTCCAGATGGGGGAGATGGAACAGATTATCATGGAGGTGGGGAGATGGAAGGGGCGAGGGGGCAAGACGAATAAGTGAGTGCGTCCAGGAGGAGGGGGGGAGAGAAAGCCCCAAGAGGGCCCCAAGCTGTATGCCACGAGACAACCATTTGAAACCCAAGACGTTGCCCTGCCAACGAATGATGACACATGCACATACACACACAACGGTATCCATCACCCCCACAACGGTGTGAAGGGCGTCCGGGAGTCAAAATCCTCACACGGACATCCGTTCCCCCTGCGGCTGGCGACTGGCGTCGGGAATGCATTAAGCTAGGCAATGTACGACATATGGGGATAAAGGGATCCTTACCCGCAAGACCCTCCGAAACCTCTGCCTCCACACTGCCGCCGTACGACCGAGCCCAGAGAGCCGCCTGTCCGCTCCCCGCATCCGCCACAGCTTCCGATGTCGTCGCCTTCTCATGAGCCTCCTCCGCTGCGTCCGGGGGGGAGCTCACCAACCCTGACGCAGCTTCCGCCTCCACCATGTTGGTGGCGTACCCGGGGGCCTGTGTAGCGGTTGAGGGGTACCGTGTGTGTTTTAGCCATATGCGATCGGGAATACAGCCAGAGTGATCCAGTGATCACTGGCGGGGAGGTAGACCCGGCATAAGGAAGGCCGTGGGAAGGCTCTGCGCTCATGTTTATGTTGTGCTAAGGCTACAAGGACACACGAATAAATAAAAGGGAGGAGGGGAAGTCGAATAACACGAGTCCTGGTGCTGATACTGAAGGAACGAGGACTGAGTGGAGAGAGGAGGAGGGGATGAGGGGAGCAGGGGCCTTGAGTTATATTCTCTATGTCTTAGCCTCTTTCAAGATACCTATCGTGTGTGATTTGGCACTCCCAAATCTGTTGAATGAGCATGAGGGGGGGGGGAGCTGTGGCAGGAGGCACGCGGGCATCCACCCGCCCCGCCCACACAACCCCACCTGCACACGGACCCACTCGCCTGATAGCCCTCTGGGTCGGTCTCACCAGCGGGGCCTCTGCACCCCTCACCACTACCACCGACAACAACACTACCAACGCCAACACCGCTGCTGCCGCTGCCGCTGCCGCCATCTTCCCCGGTGCCCAGCGTCCCAATGCTGGCGTCACCGCCAGCTCCGCCGTCGCCGCTGCCGGGCAAGTCCCGTTGAACATCCGCGACGGTGCGGCGCACACTGAGCCCGCTGATAAGGCCCGGGTCAGCGACCAGAAGTGTGCCGCCGCCGCCGCCGTCGTCGCCGTCGCCGCCGCCAACAAGGGAAGGACTTCCGCAACGCGCCAGCGACTGCGCGTGCGTTCGGCCGCCGCTATCCTCCTCCCGCTGCTGCCGCTGAGTCGTTGCAAGCTCTGCCTGGCGCTCAAGTGCAAGATCCATGAGCCAGACGTGAATGGCGCCCACTCCCCGGCCCCAGGAGCGTCGCTGCGCCACATCTGCGCCGGGAGCAGCAGCCCTGCTAGCCTGGACCTCATTAAGAGAGTGCAGGGCGGTAGCATCAGCGCCGGCAGCGGGTGCCGAATGATTGATATGTAACCCCTCCCAGGCATCCCCCCCATCCTCCTCGTCCGCACTGCTGCTGGTGGCACCGGCAGCTGCTCCGCCGCCACCACCCCTACCAGCACCGCCAATACCGCTGCCGCAGTCACCGCCGCAGCCGCCGCTGCTGCTGCCGTACGCACCCAGGGGGCCTCCGTCGCCGATTGACGGAACGGAGTTGCTCTCATAATTAGCACCTGAATACGGCACACCGCTGACGTTCGAGGACGCCATGACCTTGACGTTCGCCCTGGAGGCACAATCTCCGCCGGCTACCTCGCCGTCATCCACATCCTCCGCCTCCGCTGGCAAGGCTGACGCCACAGCCGCCGCCAGCGCTGCAGTTGGTGCGTCCTCTGGCGTCACCCATTGGGACACAGCACGCGCCGTGGCGGAAAACCCAGGTCCACCGCGTTCCTGGTCGCCGACGGCTCGCGTCGCGTCGCAAGATGCTCCGTCGCCGCCGACAAAGGGCTCTTCGTCCACTGCGAGATGGGCAACGTCCCCGGGCGGCTCCAGCAGCACAGATCGCAACTGAGCAGCCGTTGAAGTGCCGTCAGCGTCGCCGCCGTGCAATATGTGCTGCGAAGCCAGCTGCAGCTCAGCGGCGGCGGAAGTGGCCACCGCCGGCTGCGGTTGCGGCTTCGGCGCCGCCTCCGCCGCTTCCATTGTCGGGCCGGCGACTTCCCAGTCCAGATCTAAGTGGTCGTCCACAATGGCTCGCGGGATCAGCTGCAGATCGTCGAACACGACGTCCTCCTGCCCACCGCCGCCTCCGCTGACGTCACAGCTGGTATCACCGCTGACGTTGCCGCTAGGGTTGCCTGCATTAACCGCCTGCCACATCACCTCCACTGGCTGCTGGGAGGGCCGCATTGCGCCGCTAGCTGCCGGGTATGCACACAACATATTCACTACCCCTCCCGTAGGGGCACTGTCACCCCCTTCCCCTTTCTCCTCCTCCTCCCCGTCTTCCTTCTCCTCCCCCTCCTCCCCCTGCGCTGACTGCTTCCCCGCCAAGGCGCCCACCATTGCGGCCAGGCCCTCCGCCAGGCGCTCCGAAGCGTCGTCCACAGTCATACGCCGCTGCGCTGCTAGAAGCAGATCCTGTTCAAATGAAGGGACGGCGGAGCTGCTATTAACGGCGCCATCGCTATCCGTGCCGCCAATCTCAACAGTCTCCATTACCTCTTGGGTCGTGTCGTCAGCGCAGCTCTCACGCCCACCGTTTCCCAGCTCCCCCGCGAAAGGAGTTCCGTAAGCGTGTATCGGGTAGCGGGTACCGCCAGCTCCGAGACCGCTGGGCCTACCGAATCCCAACGTTGCATCATCCGACGCTGGGTACGGCTCGGCCGCGTCCCGAGACATTTGCTTGCGGACATCTGCCTTCCCGACGCCGAAGGCATCCGGCAGAGTCCCTAAACCTGTTGCCGCACCACCCGGTGCGCCGCGAACAGGCTTGACAGCCGCGGGGGCGAAGCCCGCTACAGCTCCAGTAGTGGCGGCTGCGGCTGCTGCGGTGGGTGCGGCTGCGGCAGCGGCGGGGTCATCCGGGGTGCTGCCCGAGTTATTAGTAGCTTCGACGACTCGGCGACTTCTGTTTCTGCGTGTCTTTTTTTCCGCTGTGGCGGCGACAGACCCTGCTGCAGGAGCAGCAGGAGCAGCAGGAGTAGCTACAGCCGACGTGGATAGGTCGGTGCAATAAAGACCCTCCGCATTGTTGAAGGAGCAGGTAGCTGGCGCTGCCGCAGCCCCACCAACAGCAGCAGGGGGAGTTGCCGAAGGCACGGAAGGCGGAGAGGCAAATTTGGTCTGGGTGAAGTGCTGGCCGCCGCCGCCCTTCACCTCCGCCGCCACCTTCGCGGTCGCAATGCGCCCCGCTGACTTAGCCGCCTGCCGGTTGACGGTCCGACTTCCGGCTACAGCCGCCGCCGCCTTGCTGGCTTTGCGCAGCTTTGTGGCTTGCTCGCCGCCGCCGTCGCCACCGCCGTCGCCACCGCCGTCGCCGCTGCCGCCGCCGCCACTACTACCGGTGTCGATGCCGCTGCCGGTCCCACTGCCGCCGCCATCCGCTTGCTGCTTTCTCCTCCCTCTGCCGGCCGCTGTGGATGCAGTAGTGTCTGCGCTACTGCTACCGCCGCTGCCGCCGCCAGCGGTGCGTTTGGCGGGAATCAGTACCGCCATCGCTGCGCTGCGACCGACTGCGAACCTCCGAGGTGCCAGCTGCGATATCGCAACAGCGCTGGCGTTAGCGGCGGCAACGATAGACGCCGCCACATCGCCTGTGCTTAGCGCCCCATGAGAGAAGCAGCAGGAACAGAAGGGGTGGGGAGGCGCTGCGTTTGAGCCAGCGTGAGGCGGCAGGGCGTAGCGAACGAAGGAAGATAAAACGCCGGAACGAAACGACGACTGGAACGAAGCACGCAGCGGCGGCACACCGTGGCCACCGCCGGTGAGAATATTGACGCCACCAGGCAGAACACGGCCGTGTCGTATAATTGTCGCTGCAGACCACACTGCCGTACTTCTCGGCAGCATCCCGCTGCTGACGACGCCGTGGGCCACAGTACCGCCGCTGCAACTGCCGCTGCCAACAGCGGCGGTCTGGGTGAAGCCATCAGTCCTCATGCCGCCGCCGTCCGCACCATATCCTGAGATATCCTGATCAGGATCGAATGACCCATGGGTTTCATACCCGTAATGCTCCTCCGGGTCCTGCATTTGCCAAGCTGGTAGTTGCCCAGCTTGATCGCCGGCGCTGTACGAATAACTGTACGGCCTATGTTGAATTCCAATGTTCACGTGATGATGGTGAGCGTGAAAAGGAAAATCGTTGCTCCTCCGCAAGTGCTCGTGATGCAAATGGCCACGCTGAGCTTTCTTACGCGACGCCGCGCCCGCCGCCGCGCCGGGCGCCGCGTAGCCCCCAGTGCTGCCGCACGGAAATAAAAACGAATGCGCCGCCGCTGTCGGAACCTTGAAGTCGGGCTCGCGCGCACGACCCAGAATGAAGAAGTCCAAGCCGTGCTGCTCGATTTCTTCCGGCGACAGTCCCGCCCCCTCCGCCGCCGCCAGCGCCACAGCCACCGTATCCGCCGCCATGTCGTACAGCTGTTCCTGTCGTACAGCGGGCTCCCGGCTGCCGTGCGCCAGCGGCACGTCCACTAGGTAGGCCTCGTCCACGGTGACTACGTCGTGGGCGTTACTTCGGGTGGGCAGAAGAGAGCGGTGCAGTGTGCGCAAGCCGTCTGACAGCACATAGCAGTGTGCGCCTTTAGCAGAGCTGCTGCAAACCTCCTGTGGGTCGGTGGGTCGGTGGGGAAATATAAGAGCATAGAAACGTAAAAATAAGAACTTAAAACCTTAAAACTATTTATACTTTATCTATTATGTATTTAAATCATTTACTGGGTCTGGAAAAGATGTGTGAGGACAAGGAGGGTGCCTGGACGCTGCCGGTGCTTATGAGAACCCGGCTAGGGGACCCCCCCAACTCCCTCATTGGGTTTTAAGAACTCGAGCCCAAATGAACATCATTGTAATACTCTCGGCCGATCAAGACCCATGGGTCGGTGAAACCTATTTTAGATTTTAGAACGGAGCGCCTCAACCCGTGGGAAAGCGGGACAAACACACACACACACATACACACACTCACAGTACCGTATCTTTGCCGTACTCATACTCTTCCACAAGAAGTCGCAAGAAGCCAGCAAAGAAGTTACCCCCTAAGACGCCTCCCCGGACACCCGGGACAGGCAATTGAGCCTGCAACACGCATCTGCTTCCCGCCCAAACGTAAAGGGGCAAAAGGGGATGTATCATGATGCAACCTCCTGTGTGGCGGTTGCACCCACCGGCAGCTCATCCGCAGAAGAAGACACTGCGGCTACCCTGGCGGCGCCGACGCGGTTGTTGACCATCTTGACAGCGTCTACGCCGTCCCCATCCCGCGCCAGCACCTGACCGTCACAAGCCCCACCCAGCCCTCCGCCGCCCTCCAGCCGACCCTGTCCCGCGTGTTGCTGCTGCTGGAGCTGGTTGTGGTCGTGATGGCTGCCGTTGTGATCGTGATGGTGATGGGGTTGGGAGTATTGCCGGTGGAGTTCGTAGCTGGTGATTGAGGCCGTGAGTTCCTGGGGTCCCTGGGGCTCCTGGTAATGGTCACGGGGTTCGTCATGATGATGATGATGGTGGTGGTGGTGGTGGTGGTAGAAGGGGTAATTATGACTGTGATGGTGATTATGGGGGTGAAGGGGCTGCTCGTACGGATGGTGAAAATCAACCAGGTCATCGTACAGCTGTTGCTGCTGTGTTTCAATGCTGGGGTTGTCCTCATGCAGATGCTGTCGCGGCAAACAGTTGTCAAGAGTGCGGTACGCATGTCCGCCCGACGGCTGCGGCTGCGGCTGCTGCTGCGGCTGCGGCTGCTGCACCGCAGTTGGTTGAGTAGGCAGATCGCTCCCGGGAGGCTCACCTCCCACTCGGGTAGTCGCCCCCGACGCGGTCGGTTCCGGAGCACTTCCATTTGCACCGCCTGCAGGTTGTGGATTGGGGGTTACCGACCTGAGGTCCACACATTGCGTGACTGCCAGTTGCCGCCACCGCACCCGGGGCGCCAGGACTTACCTAGGGTGGCGGCTAGGGGCGGGGCGGCTGCTATGCCGCGCAGACAAGGCTGAGATGCATATGGCTTGGGCCTGGGCCACGGCTGCGCGGGGAAGAACCACAGCGGAATAGCTCTGGAGCCGAGCCCGCGCCCCAGCGACGTCGCGGCAGAAGTGGTGTGCATCGCGTGGCTGAGAGACCAAGACGATAAGGTAGAGGGATCGAAAAATGCCGATAGAAACAAAGCCGGCTAGGTATGGCGCGGCCGGGATAGGTCTGATGACGTCCAGGGATCGGCAGTGGTCGGAAAAGCAGCTTGATTCTAGAATGGTTGAGATACGTCTCTCTCTCCGAACAAGGAAAATGGCTCAGTGAATCCTCCGCCGCTGCGTTCTTTGGCGGCTGTGGTCGTGTGGATGGTGAAAGGAGGGTGGGGTCCGGTCCAGTATGTGGCTGGTACCTAGATTTTCGACCTCGCGAACAGATGCAGAACAAATCGTTGCTGCAGCTATCGATGATTTATTTTAGAAAGTGGAAAGTATGGAGGTTAGGATGCACATCCTGATTTGAGCGATTGGTGGGGTTACTAAACGGAACGGGGCGGTGACCCGCCTATGAGGGCCGTGGCGCCGACCGAATGGTGCCCGGGTGCTGCTGGGCATGAAGTGTCTGCGTTAGAAAGGAAAAGAATATGAGCTCTAGCAATTTGCAATTTTATTCGGGCCGAACGCGAAGCACAAGTTTCGTAGCGTAACACGAAGCATCGGAACAACAGAACCTCGGACTCAGCTGTACGGCACTGACGCAAGCGGACAAAGACGGAAAAACACCGGATCATTTCTTCATGTGAGGATCCTGACAAAGAGTTGCAACGCAGGATAATTTTTTTCTCCAAAATTAAAATGATAATATTATTACCTGAAATCGTCCTTTGAAGCGGAAGCCGCTATAATCAAAGACAATCAAGGAAAAGAAACAGAGGCGAAAAAATGTTCAAATCAAGAAGTGCCACCGTTCTTCACGACTTCAAGCCCAAGACCTATCCAACGGATGCCTCTCAGTATGAGCTGCTTGAGGAGTGCGGCTCGGGGGTGAGCGGCCGCCGGCGTTTTAACTTGCAACGCGAGACCTGATGCGACTGACCCGTGGGTCGCGAAAGCCCCGTAGATTTGCTGCTGCATGGCATGGGCAAAAAAATTTCTTTCCAAAAGACTTGCTTTTAGAATGTAGAGTTTTACAAGAAAACGCAGCGCTTTTTATCAGTACACCGGGAGTTCTTCATCCATGGTCCTTTTAGCAGCGTATGTACATAAGGGTTGTGCCGTGTCCTGTTTGGACCTTTCCAAAAGTTATGGCTAGGGGCTGAAGTAATTGGTGGAAAATCTCGAACGATGGATTGATAAGAGATTACGAACGACCTCGGTGGATTAATAAAGTCTCACTTAAGACCGATTATATTCCAAGCAAATGCTCCTTCCTGGTAGTAGGACAGTGGCGACGCTGGCGCATGCGACGGCGTCGTCCCAGCCGGGCCTATCACACACCGTACCGCATCCATCTCTGTTACGTACCTGCGCTTGCATGCCTACATGCCTGCAGGTTACCTCGACTGTTCACCGGGCCCGCTGCCTCCCGCTAGGGGAGGTTGTGGCCATTAAGCGCTGCAACCTGGATCTGTCAGACGCAGATCTGCAGGTGGAATACTCGGGACAGAGTCGGGGTGGGGTGATGGAGGGCAAGGAGGCAGGGCGGGAGAAAGAAGAAGACAGGCGGGAGGGGAGGACGGAGTTGGAAGGGAAGAAAGGGGCGGCCTGGAAGATGGGGTGCAGAGCATGACCTTTTAAAAGCATAGTGCAGCACTGGCGGCAAAGGCAGCAGCGGTCCTCGTATGAGAACGCAGGGAGGCGAGTAAAGAACGGCGAGGCTTCGATTGCAGTTCGGGACCAGTACAACAAGAGCGAACTAGTTGTGATCTCATTGGTAGAGACGACAAGCGCAGGAGGCAGAATGGCAAGTGAAAGCTTGTGTCGGACCACAGCCTTACACACCCGGAAAAGCTCTCCCCGAGCCCTCCCCGACCCGATCCCCTCCATCCCTTTCGTAAAACTGCGCTTGCGATGGTGAACGTCGTACAGGTAGTGATTGAGGAAGTGGCCATAATGCGGCGTTACCAGCACCCCGCTGTGCTGCCGCTGCTGTGCTCCTTCGTGTCGGAAAGCGAGCTGTGGCTGGTTATGCCGTACATGGAGGTGGGTTTTCCTTCAGTGAACTGTGCAGTCGGTGCGTGACGTTGTCACCACGCGCGTAGGGCTGAATCGGGTTTTCAGTTAATATGAAGACGACCACATGGTGCACACGAACGCGAGGGGTCCCCTCGTTTGTTTTTCAAGACAGGGCTCGTTTTGAGATAATGTCCGTTTTTTGGATGCTGTGGGTTTGTGCAGTTGGAAAGCATTGCGTGCTGGGGGAATTCATAGGAGGTTCAAGTTCCCAGTATTCTTTCCGATTTGTATTTGCAAAGGAACGATCCATATTGGATCCACAGATTGATATTTGAAAACTCCTGAGGTTTAAGATTAAATAACGGTTCGCGCAAAACGCTGAAGAATCACCGGCTTAATTAGTGGCGGAATGGTTGCTCTCTGACGACGCTTACTCATCTTCCCTGAGGTACCCAACCAATCAAGGTGGATTGGAGCCGGACGCAGACAAGCAAGCAGAGTTCTTTACATTTGTTAAGAGACAAGAGTTGTTGAAGTTATATTGATTGATACATCAATAAATGCAGAAATGCCTTTCTGCCAGACTTCATATTCAAAGTGGTCGATGTGGTCATATGTCAAGCGCAACCTTAGTGAAGAAGTCGATCCTTTCGCCTTCAAGGTAAAACAAACAGCGCGTTAAGGAATCCAATACTTAGTGGTGCATTCAATACACGTCCCAAGGTACATTATTTGTGCTCTTTCCAACCCTTCCTGCGGGGACCTGATCTTATTGGACCGTGCGGCATAACGGGGCCCCGGTACCTGGTCTTAGCCGTAAGCGAGTGAAAGTTTAGGCGCGATTGCCGACGGCTCCGCGCTTTTCAGCTGCCAACAGTCAGGAAATGCATGCTTATGGCGCGTGTCCCAACGTGTCCTAAAGTCCTAGGGCCTGCACGTGAGGCCAGTTCAGGGAGTAGGCAACTTGCTTTTCCGGCCTACGTTGCCAACGGGCTGCTCCCCGTTTTAGTGCAAATGCTGGTGGTGGCCAGGTGGGCGTTCCATTGTGTCCCCCAACATCCACAAAGCCCGTCTCCTCGCCGTACCCGTGTACACACTACGCACCGGCTCCACCCTGACTTCAAACTGCACATATGCATGCTACACAAAAAAGACGTCAAGATATAAATAGGAACAAAGCAAAGTTCAGAACAAAATATATATATATAAGGAGTGTGCATATATAACGTTTAAAATCCGCTATGGCATGTAGGAAGGCAGTGGTGACCGTTCATACAGAACGTTGTCTGCAGGACCCTGTGTTGCGGTATCTTTAATGTGCGACCCTCCGGCCCTGCCAGCGGAGGCTGCGATATCTAACTTTGCCATTTCCAGTCTTCTGGACATTCATGCCCAGCCTCCCTCCCGGTAAGGAGCGGGAGTTTCCCAAAGCGGCAACGCTGTAACGCTGCTCCAAAAGCTGTGTCCACCCAACTCCCACTTTCGATGCCATTATCCTTGGCGCACGGCTGTCCTGTGCTGCCACCTCACACATGTTACATCCTTACGGAGGGGACTTAAATGTGTTGATATATGCCTAAAAAGCTCGACCCAGACGGTCCTCCTTCGCGCTCTCCAGGGTGGCTCTGTGGCTCACGTCATGCGGTATGCACACACGGAAGGTCTGGAGGAACCCGTCATCGCCACCATCGCCAAAGAGGTCCTCAGGGCGCTCGAGTACCTGCACAAGCAGGTAGGCAAGGCGAAATTTCCAACCGCGATTTTACCTGTTGTTAAGTGCTGTTTGTAAAAAGCCATGCCGGCATGTGGGGAAAATGTTGTGGAGTACCGCGGTTGGATGTTGGGTGCGAGGACCGGTCCGGCTAGTCCAGTATAACGGTACAGAAATATTCCAAAATGCAGTTGCAGCCCCATTGGAGCCTCCATACCGCGTATGAGCTTACCTCAAAATGTATCGTCCTTCCAGTGTCGTCTTGGTGCTCCCGATGCGAGGGTTAGCCTACGTCAACGCACGTCTCACATGTTCAGAAGGTTCCCTTGTGCCCTGTATCAAGGTCCAGTGCATCTCCTTTCAACGCATCTGGCATGTGCAGAAACGGAGCACCTCTGCGGTACATGCTTTGTCAGGGTGTTAAGGTTCCGGGGCGCAGTTACAGTTGCAGTTGCCAGACTACTGTCGGATACCATATGGTGTTCCACACTCGCGCTGCTTTTCTCGCTGCATCATGCACGCCCGCACGCTTGCTTGCAAGGTTCTGATTGCGTCATCTGTTCCCCTCTCTTCCCTCTTTGCGCCACAGATATTGCATAAATGATCTCCGCAGGCGCCTAGTCCGTAACCCGGTGTGCGTCACCCACTTGCAAACGCGGCATCAACCCTGCCACCTGACCCGGCATCTTCATCTTTCGTACCTTCCCTCATCTCTTCTTGAGCTGGGGGCATTACGGCTTCAGTATTCCCTTTTTCGCCTTACCCCCCATCTCCGTCGCGCCACCCATGCCCCTCTAGGATTCGTGTGGTTTCACCCTCCTATGCATCGCCCGCCCGCCCTGCCCCCCCTTTTTTCCACTAAACCACATCGGACCAGGGGGCTATTCACCGAGACGTAAAGGCGGGCAATGTGCTAATAGCTGGTGATGGCACCGTACGGCTGGGGGACTTCGGTGTCAGTGCCACTATGGAGCGGGCGGGCAGCTGGGGGCACGACCTGTTGCGGCGGCGCACACTTGTTGGTACACCCTGCTGGATGGCGCCGGAGGTCATGGAGGTGAGGCGGGGCTGGAATTAAGACCGTCAACTATTTCAGTGTAATGGCGAATAATGTAAATAACAAAACCCTAATGCATACTTTTCTAACGAGTTTTCTTGCCGCCTGCGACAGGCTACTGTGTGATCCAAGTAAGACCCAAGACTGCTTGTTGAGGCCCTTGTTTGCCGTTGCCGAACCCGTCGATTTCAGGTCGTTCATGCACTCGCACATCTTTCGTCCGCAGGAAAGCGCCTATAACGACCGCGCGGACATTTGGTCGTTCGGCATCACACTGCTCGAGATGGCCCACGGGTCGGCGCCTTTCGCAAAGCTGCCGCCGCTCAAGGTATGGCTGGTGCGGTGCGGCTTCTTCTGTGGGTTTTTGCCTTGGCTGACATCACGCTGAAGCGTGCGGTCTTGACGACTAGGGGCACATCCTTATGCAGTTGGAACACTGGAGTTGGTTCACTCATTGACATCTACTCAAGTGGGTCAACACGCATCACGAATATATATTGGTCCACGCCCCACCTAACGGCTCGCAGGTCCTCATGATGACGCTACAGAACCCGCCGCCGCAGCTGGAAGATCGTGTCGGTCAGCGGACCTTCTCCAAGTGAGAGCTCCTCGGGGACTTTGCAGTGGCGGTGTGGAGACGTGACAGTGTATAGGCCACAAGGCGGAAGGGGCAGGAGGGGGCTTCCAGGCCACGTGCGTCCTAAATTACTGCGTGATATATGTTATGCTTGCGCTTAAGAGTTCGCTCTGCTGTTTGCTGATCCTGTGGTGTCCGCGTCCGCGTCCGTGTCCCTACTACCGTAGATTAATATAATAGGATGAAGAGTGCGTGCAGGATATCACAACGACAGGTTAACTATGGGGCGGCCTCTCCGGGGAATAAACGGTAACCGATGCATCGCAGGTCGATGCGTGAGGTAGTGGCGATGTGCCTGCAGAAGGAGCCACTGCAGCGCCCATCTGCAAAACAGCTGCTAGAACACCGCTTCTTCAGGCAGCATGCGCGCGACAAGACCTACATCGTTAAGCACTTGTTGGCGGGTACGTGGGCGGACGGACCTTAACAGACCGGCGGGCGAAGTATCATAAATTTGTCATATAATTTGCGAGGACTGATGAAGTTTTTGTTTAAAGTAGTGTATTTAGGCTCACACTTTGTCTCATGGAGGCACAGGCAGTCTTCAACAGCAAAAGCTATTCAAGTAGTCGTTCCATATTCCTAACTGCATTTAGTGATCTTGGTTGCTGTTGAGAATTGATAATCATTTTTGGGAAACGCAAGTGGAGTATCTCGATGCGGTTCGCGCCAAAGGCACAACGCGCCAACGAATATGGGAAGGCCTATTCGAAGTACAAGTTTGAAAATTTTGAACTTTGCCAGCACAGGATGTGCACCTCGAATCATTTCAAGAGTAAAGGCTTGTCATATTGCCATTTGAGTGAATCGGGCGTAACAATGAATTTCTATTATCGTTGGCTTAGGCCACGCTGTACGACATGACTCGTCAGGGTCGTCAGCATATTGTGATTGTGGAACCTCCTGTAGACCTCTGTTGCAGTATTAAAACGTATATCTGGTATTATTGCAGCGTCTGTAATCAATGAACTTCAGGGTGCTGCACAATCGCGCATCTTGCCCACAGGCCTGCCGCCGCTCACGGAACGCGTACGGCAGCTGCGCGCTGGTTTCGGAGGGCGAGTGCCGACACAGCAAGCACACAATCGGGAGATGCGCAGCCGTGTGAGGTGGGAAATGGAAGGAAATGTCTGGGAGGAGGGTGATTGGAGAAGGGAGTAGGTTGCGAGGGGCAGCAGGGAAAATATGGGTCTTCCTGTAGGGTGGGAAGGGTAAATGGCCCCCGAGCGCGTACAGGGAGGGATACGGGGAAACTGGTTCTGGAATACCGCAGCAGGGAGGGGAGGCGCGGTACGAGCTTTCTCTTAGGTCCGCTAGGCCAGATCTTAACTGTTCAAATGATGAATAATTTCTGCCGCTAAACCACCAAACGTGCGTGGCATATTTGGATTTGCGGTTGAATCCCGAATCGCAAATCGAGCTCTGCGGCCTATCAGCTTCAGCTCCAGCATTTAGAATTCGGGGGCTGGTGCGGGAAAAGTTCACTTCTGCCTATCATACATTATCATTATCATCATACATTTTCATTATCTCTATACAATATCGTATTTTTTTATTTCTCCTTACGCGCTGTTGCTTGCACGGCACGAGTCGCGAGCTTCATTCCTGAGCATCCCTCGGTCCTGGCGTTTTACCCTCCTCTCCTTACCCACTCACCCCTGCCAGTATTCGTTTTATTCGACTCCGTCCCCCAACCCCCCAATTGCAGCTACATGAGCGGTGTCCTGAATTGGGACTTCCATCTGCCGGCCGCACATACGGCCGGACAGGACAGCAGCTGTGGCGGCAGCACCCTCAGCCCCACTAGCGCGAACAGCGGAAAGCAAAGCCCCCCGACATCCCACACTGCCGCCGGCAGACGCAACGCCATTCAGGCAGCGCCCACGGCTCCTCCTCCTCCGCGTGCTCCATCACCGCCATTGACATCGCCATCAGCACAAGGCATCGCAAGCTCGTCAGAGCAGCCACCGCTGGAAGCATCGACGCCCGTGTCCCAGCCGTACCTCGCCACGAACTCACCTTCCGCCGTTTCTGCAGTCCCCGTCGTCCCCGCGGCGGCGCCCCGTTCACTAGTCACATTGATGCGGTCCTCTCCGCCGCAAATCCTCGTGGAGCAGCACGTGCCTCATGCACCCGAGATGGCGGGCCCCCTGGTCAAGTCCGCCGCCTCAGACGCACCCAAGAATGCATCTGCCGCCACGCCTGCTGCCACTGACGGCGGAAGCGCCGCTGAGACGGGCGTTCCAGGCGCTGAGGGCTCCGCGCCGGACGGTGCCAGCGCCGCCGTAGCTGCCGCCGGTCTGACCGCGGAACATCCATTCCAGCGGGCCTCTCTGCGAGGCAGCGTGTCCCTACCGGACCTAAAGCAGCAGCAAGACTGTCAGACGAGGCCCTCAGACCTCACGGCTCAAAGGGGGCCGCAGCAGCCGGAGCAGCAGGCCGCACAGATGCAGGGACCGTTGGCGGTTACGGAAGGCACGTTGCGCGGACGGTCAGGTGCAACAGAGGGCGGACGCGGCGGCAGGGGCGGCGGAGGTGGCCTGCGGGTCAGCTTCGCCCCAGACGTGCTCGACGGAGGCAGGGCCGGAGCCGCTGCTACTGCCGCCAGCCCCGGCGGTGTGGTTCTCCGCAAGGGTCGGTTTCAGGTGGGTTGGGAGCGGCGGACCCGCAGACCCATGGGTCTCTGGATCTGTCCGCATGCGGCTTCACAATTTCTTCGCGGGGAAACACTCCTCAGCCCCTCAGCTGCTTCCCACATATCCATGGGTTAGTCGACACAGAATGTCGGGCGTATCAAGGGTGACGGGAACGGTGCCCTTATACCACAGGCACATGTCAAATCTAGCCCTGGATTTTTCCCTCTTTGTGTTGTGTGTGTATATGTGTGTGTGTGTATTTTGTTTGGCCTTGCAGGTGTATGAGTCAATTTTGCCTGTCGTGAGACCCGCTACGGCACCCCTGCCATCGGCCGTTAAGAAGCCTGCCACGGCTACTGTGCCGCCGTCCACTCCGACCGCATCCAGCCAGCCGCAGTCGGCACCGCTTACATCAGCTGCAGCGATCCTGGCGCGCCCCGAGGACAAAGTCTGCGGGCCCGCGATGTCCTTGAAGCCGCTGCAAGCGTCGTCGGGCGAGCTGACGTCGACGTCGACGGCATCTTCGTCGGCGGCGTCACCGAGCAGTGCTCCGCCAGCCAGGCAGGTTAGGAGAGCATTAGAGCCCGCGACTGTGCTCTGCGCCTTGAAGGTTCATCTGCAGTCGCCAGTTGGGCGCTTTGCCGAATCGTACAGCAAGTGGTGCGACATGGCGCTGCGGAGCTTGCTTACTGACGTGTTTGATGCTGAGTCGGCGCTGCAGGTGGCGTTGGTGCTGATGGCGGCGCCGCCGCCGCAATACGTCCCCAAACTTCACGCTACGGAGCTGCTACTGGACCCGGCGGTGGCGAAGGGGTCGGCCGCAACGCCAGTTGCGCAGTCGGCAGCCTTGCCAGTCCTTGAGCACCCGGTACCGCGTCGGGGCACAATTGCGCCCACTGAACCTCTCGTACCGAAATTCTCATTGCCTCCGCCTGCGCCTCCGCCTCCGCCTCCGCCAAGCGGCATGCTGCTGCAGCATCACATATCTCCCGCATCTGAACCCGATGACGGGATGGACAGCGGCCAAGTCACCTTGGCTTCACGTAAGGGGATTATGGCTCAGCTGCCTCAGCCGCCAGCGCCGAGGCCACGCACGCCGTCGGCGCCACGCTGGCTGCTTGTCCCGACCCTGTACCCGCCCCTGGGTTTGGACGGGGACGACCTGAGTGAATCTGACGTCGAGAGCAGCAGCGATGATGTCGGCATTGTCGGGGACCGCAGCGTCAGCAATGCCGGCATTGGCGGCGGCGCAAGCATCGGCAGCGGTTGCGGCGGCAAGCTGGTCGTTGTGGAGGTGGACGAGCGCCACCCACAGTACGTCGGTCTTGCGGAGATGTACGGCGATAGGCGTGGCGCGGGCTGGGCGTCATCAGCCGGGCTGCTGCAGCCGCTGCTACAAGCCATGCCGCGGGAAGTAGAGCGAGAGGCAAGAGAAGTACCCTTGCCAGCGCTGGCATCCGCACCAGCACCAGCACCGTCCGCACCAGCGCCATCAGTATCGGGGCCTGGTAGGGGTGCAGGTGGAGGGGAACCTGAGCACCAGGGAATGACTGAAATTTGCTTTCGGAGCGCTGAAGGACCGGACTTGAAGCGCGTAGGGCGACGGCATCATAACGATCTCGATCATGGCCCACATGGTGCCAATGTTAATATCGGTGTTGGTGTTGGTAGTAATGGCGGAGGGTGCGGGACCCACTGTAGCGACATTAGCGACAGCACGACGACACCGCCTGAGTCAAATAAGCTGGTGTCCGCGCCGATGATGCGAGGCGACGCGCGGCAGCTGCAGTGGAGTCCGCCCACTCCGCCGCACGCCCCGCGCTTGCCACCCAACAGGGGTTCAAATCACGTGGCGACCCAAGCGAAATGGCCCACCATAGGGCCCTTCATTCGCCAGAACAGTCCCTCCGGCTTACTAAAGGCCGAACAAAATGGAAGCACGGATAGCAGTAGCGACGGCAGGCGATCGGGGGCTAGCAGTTACGGCAGGCGCAACGCCGCGCACGGTGGCTGCATTGGCGGGAGTAACGGCAAGACCCAGAATGGAAGGGACAGTACCGGCAGCAGTGACGAGGAGAGCAGCAGCGATGTGGATCGCGCCATCGCATCCCTGTTGACGCACGTGCATGTGAGCCCAGTGAAACAGGGAGGTATCGGTCGGGACGCACCTCTTAACTTCGGGAACACCGGAAGAACGGCGGCAGCGCCAGCCACTGCGGAACCGCATCCTCGACCCGAGGCAGTGTTACATGCTGCCGTTGCCAGCGATGCCGTCGGGGCACCAGCCCCCGCGGATGGACCTCCTTCGTGCCCTGCATCGGGTTCGCCGACGAGCCCGGCATTGCAGCCAGCTGACGTGGCGTCAGTGGCAGCCGGTGCTTGTCCCATGGGTCGCATGGATGGGGCTGGCGCTTCTGGCATCAATAGTTCGACTGCGTGGAAATCTGCGATACTTCTCACTACCGGAAATGGTGTTGCCGGCGACGGAAGTGCGGATGCACCACGCACCGCTCCTATGCTGGTCGTCGCGTCGGAGGCAGTGGCGTCCTCTGGGCCTGCTGTGGGCGGTGCCGTGCCGCCGGAGGTGCGGCAGCAGCCGCCGCCTGGTATGCAGTCGGCGTTCAATCCATCGTCATGCCAGGCCTCTGGCGCTTCCAGCTTCACACGGGTTCCTTCGGCTGCGGGAAGGGGTATTGCGAGAGGGAGGTTCATCGTTTTGAGTGAACGGGCGTGAAAGAGCTGGCTGGCCCTTCAAAGCTGATGTACCGCTGAGTGATGCAGGTCCATGATGTGACGCATATCAGCATTGACAGGGCACATAATACAGTGTTTCAAGACAAAGCGCACAAGCAAGGGAAAGGCATGTGTAGCTCGGGCATTAGACGCCTACCGGAGCGTCAAGACCCAAGGTAGATGGCACCTGGCAGATTGAGGGCACCTGCTAGGTTGACGGGACGTGGAAGATGCTGGGAAGGGAAAAGGCCGGGAGAGAAGCGCGACCAAACAGTTGATGAGTCATGAACGTTCAGTAAAATGTGGGTGGGAATAGGGAGTGGCGAATATTCACGTGCGGGAGTGTACGCGGCGTGCGAGGTCTTGCGGCGACAAAGCTCCTGGTCGGGTTGGTCGAATGTGACGGCGTGTCTGTGTCTCTGGGGTTCCGTACGACTGTGGTTGTCGGATTGTGGCGTCATTGCCGCCTGCGAGGCACAATACGTAACCACGTCTTGCTGGGGCCGCTCGGCGACAAGCGCCCCGGCATGTGCCTACTTTTAAGCGCCATTCCTGCTCTTGCTGCGCATCCCCTTCTCTTTATTTTATCACCCTCTGTGTGCAAACGCTTCGACGCATTCACGGTTGGCCAGCAGTTGCTTGTCTCACTAGGCAGGGAGCGGGGTCCGAGAGTGTCTAATACGTAAACTGGTGATATAGCAGTAGCGTCGTCCGCAGCACCACGCAACACGGTTTATGCCGTGTGCGGTGTCGGGGCCGGGTGGTTCGAACAGTAGTAGTGATGTATTGCGAAATGCCCTGTTAGCTGATTTCGTATTGTCTCGCGTGTTATGTCGAGATGTTAAATCGGATGGCTAGGGTTATTGAGACAGGTTTTTGGCAGGATGCCTCAGCCCCGTGGTGCTGTGCGATATGTTGGGACGTGATATGGCGGGCCTTTGCAACCATAAACCCACGCGCATACAGGTAAATCAGATGGCAGCATTCCCATGGATCTCTCGGGGCATTCAGCCATCTACAAGATATGTTGCTCCCGATGCATCTGTTGTTTTTTGCCTCCCAAGGTGGGACTCCTCCCATGAGGGGGGGTTGGGCCGGGTGGGTGCTAAAGCCCTTGGTACCTCTTGGTGCACGTGACCGCCTGACCAGCCTGCAAATCGGAATGATCGCCCATGAAGAGCAAGGAACTGCAGGTTCTCGACTTGTCTACAGGCGTGGAGCTGCTGGGTTATATACGACAAACGTTGGCAACCAATGAGTGAAACGCTGCACGGGCATTGTTTTAGGCCTCCACGACTTATCGGCTTGAAGAGGGTATTTTAGCTCCCAAGGCGTAACCACCCATTTGATGTGTTTTGAGGAGCAGCTTCAGCATCAGAGGCCAATCACAAGGGGAACTGTCGGCATCTGCATCTGCATGAAGCCTTCGCCTGACAACCTGACGTATGACACACTGCATAAGTTGGCCATAAATACGACGATTTTAATAAACTTCAAAATACAGCCTTATGGCTTCCATGTACGTGCTGCTGAAGAACATAACCGCTACCTGGCACCAGCTGCACGTCTGCTCTGTACACGCCAGGTAAAGCGAACGACTCAATCGCCGTTTGTCGCCGTGGAGAACGGGAAACGGCACGTAGACATGCCTTCGGCATTATTCGTGTAGGCGTTTTACAGGGTATGGCATTCCTCACCAGCAGCAGCCCAATAAACCTTCACCTCAACCAAAGTCAACATGTAATGGTTGGGTTTAGCACTCCCCACCGTTACCCAGCGAAATCTAGTGGATTGACACTAACTCTCCCGGCTAGCTCGAAAGCCACTATAGTTAAATCCTACACGATGCACTGAGCAGGGGGTGCCCATAACTTAGATATGAATATATGTATATATATGTTGAGGGTACATCTTTGCATAGGAAGCCGATGCTTAGTATGGCATTGTCCCTGATGAAACTTATCATCCCACATCCTTAGGGATGTAGGCGGGTTTGGACATAGAACACTATAGAATCTCTGGTAGCATTAATCGCACCTTGACTTCGGCATCATCAGTTGACGGAGGCATACTTGTTAAGGGGCTAGTCAGGGGCTGGTCTGGGGGTGGTACTCCATCAGGGGTATGGAACTACTGCAGATGCCTACCAAATGTAGCTGCACGGAATTTGGGATTTCTTGGGGCTCGCATTCCTAAGGGCCCCTAAGCAGGGACAGGAGGCCAGCGGGTAGAAGTAAAGTTTTGACATGTGCCGCATCCTTGCTTAGCAGCTTGTAGTGATTTGAAAGACATAGTTATCATTTGAACAATCCTTGCACGTGGAATATATCGTTGCTCTCTTGCTGACAAATCGTCCTACCTTGCCTCTACCCAGGCAATCCTGGACAAAAATGAAAGGATAGCTTTAATCATCAGGAAATATCTTTGAAAAGATTAAATTTTAATGCAAAAGTCTTCAGTTCTGATAGCTACGCGTTATCCGCAATGTTGTCTGCCGTCATTATGGTGAAAAGTTCGTTTATTAAATGCTTCCACTGCACTAGAAATTAATACGTAAACGAAATGTATTTTATCCGGAATTTGTATTGAAGTTGCCGGCTTTTGCCAAACGTGGTCTAGTCAAAAGAGGCGGAGAACACGGCTTCGGAGCGCGCGCGAATTTGCGCCCTGGGTTTCTTCAATCCAGCTTCTGCGAACATTTGTTCCTATGACTTTGACGGACGAGCAACCATTTTAAGATGCTAAGACTTTTACCTTTTGACTTTGATGCTTGAATTGTTTTCAACCCCCAACGTACCATGACCGACTGCAGAGGCGTTCCTAGCTAGAGCTAGATTAATAATTACCTTTAATTTTCCGTGTAGATTTGATTATACAGTTATGACCCGATGAAGGCGCAGATCCAGCAGAGGTGTGACCGGAGGGCCAGGTGACCAGCGACTTGACTTGTAATGTGTCGACGACTTTGGGTCTTGTTTCGTCACATTTCTCAATGTCTGTGCATGTTATTAATCACACAGGATTGCGGTGGCCAGTGCATTGAATCCCGCAAGCAGCACTGTCGCAGCCGGTCTTCAGTCACAGAGCTGAGGAGGCCTTTGCGTGGCGTATGCAATGTCAAACGTTAAGGCAAGGACAACTTATTGGTACTTGCGGCCATTAAATGTTCCGGACAAAAACAGTTCGCTGCAGCACGCTGCAGCAAGAAACGTTGCTGGGAGTTGCATGGACTCCTGCAGTTAAACTATAAAATTCAAGCGGACGTAGTAAAACTGGACTTCTTCGCTTCCTGTCACAGGGCCATGGTGTACTCGACGACGGCGCTGTCGACTTCGCGGACTATGTGTACGGGGCGGGAGGCAAGCGCTGCAACTGCAAGAAGGCGCGATGCCTCAAGTTGTACTGCGTTTGTTTCTCTGCAGGTGCGAATCATGGTGTTATTCATGTGTTCGATTGGCACGCCGTAAACAGACAGATGGGGCCCCTGAAGCCGCAGCGTTTTGCGGCGTTTTCCGTAGTTCACGTAACAAGTAGGGACGTGGACGCTGTAGCTAAAAGAATAGCCAGACGTCTCTATCGCCTGCTCTTGTGCGCCCAATCTTTGCATTCAGTTCTTAAGCTATCCATTCCAGCTTGATGTAGGCCGTGAGTTACAACCCTAGGTGGCCTGGCCCATAAGCGACATCCTCGCTAGGGGCACAGGGCTTACGATTCTTAACGCGCAACCTCAACGAGACACCGTACGTGATTGCTTTTGTCGGTGGCTCCGGACTGCCCGCGAATGTGACATCGTGTTTCAGCAACCCTGGGGCCAGGGACCCATGAGACGCTAGTGTCACCGGTCCCACTCCGCGGCGAGTTGCTGCTGCATATTCCGCATGCTGGTTGTAAATGGCACCGCAAGCTGTGCTGGTGATGCTGTTGCTCCCTTGCACAGGTTTATACTGTGGCAACTGTGCGTGTCGTGAGTGCCTCAATACACCGGAGAACGAGGACGAAGTGCTGGCGGAGCGCTCCAGGAAGCTGGCGGCCAGTCCAGGGGCCTTCGCACCCAAGGTGAGGCGCGGGTGCAAGGCGCCCCTGAATGCCAGACCTGGCATGAGATCCACCACCAGGTCATGGACCAGTGCTATTGTCCGCAGCCTAGGAAAGCAGTTTTTACGGATCTGGCCAAACAGGTGGCACAAACCCGCATTGAAGGTGTGGAGTGTGCAACACGGCGAATGTCTGCAATCCTCCCGCACACTCGACTGGATGATGGACATCACTGTATTGGCAGCGGCCTTTCCGTGCAGCATCTTGGATGCCGCGTGTATGCGATATGCGCAAATGGGCGCTGCAACGCGCTGCTAATGGAGGCAAGAATCGACGAGTGTCTGGTGTCTGTAGGTGGAAGTTACCGCGGAGGGTGAGACGGTGTGCCACAAGAAGGGCTGCCGCTGCCGCCGAAGCTTTTGCATTAAGAAGTAAGATGTAAGGAACGGCATATAGCTGCAGGATTAGATACCAGAACGGGGACACCGGCGTTTGCAGACGGTGTTGCTGGTTGTAGGTAACAACCAGCCCATTTCCGGACCCTTGGCTTCTTTCCACGTCATGTCTCAATACAGTCATCGCGACTGCGATTGCTCTTGCAGGTACTGCGAATGCTTTGATGCCAAGGTCTTCTGCAGTCCGTCCTGCCGGTGCGGGCCTGCGAAGCGGATTGTTGGCCGGCTGGGGCCTTCGGGCGGCGGACCGCCGGAAGGGCAAACAACGCAAGCAGCCGCTGGCTGATACAGCGATATCAAAACTTCACACAAAATGCACCTAGGACTTGGACTTGTCTTTGAATGAGGAGATGGGAAGGAAGGGCACGTGCGTGCGTAGCGTGAGGGGCAGTTCCCTGATCATACGGATGTTTGTGGAATGCGTAGATGCCGCTGCCGTACCTGGCCCGGTACCCTTAGTCCCATGACTCCCGGCTGGCTAAGGCCATCGACACTTACATAGCTTGAGGATAAGGCAACGTGACTGCCGCGCGGTCCTTATTCTGACGCAGATGCGAAGGATGTCTCAACCTGCCCGCGGCCGGACCACCATCCCTTCTTCGCATGCCGTTGCCGCCGGCAGCCTGCTCTGCTGCGGATCTGGGATCTAGGCTAGCCGCCATCAGCAACGGCGGCGGACCGAACAGTGTCAATGCTGCTGCCGCGGAGCTGAACGAGAATGGCCTTGCAACGATGAGTGGTGCCACAGCTGCAACGGATGATGGCACCGATGTACACGCACCGGAACCCCGCGATGCTGGTCAGCAACAGCAGGCGGAGTGTGTAGGTGCGGTAGCAGCAGGCATGCCACAGCTTGCCCAAGGTCCACTCTCGTTCGCCATGGCGCCTGGAGCGGGGCCCTTCTTGCTGTCGTTGCATCCCGGATACCCGGGGTTAGCTGGTCTGGCCTTCCTGGAAAACCACCGAGCGTCCGTCGGAATGCTCGGCGGCGGCGGTGGAAGAGATGACGGTCCGATGGATGGATCGGGGCCGATCGAGCAACGGCTGGATGGAGCTCCATCCATGCGCTCCGGGAAGGCGATTTCGGCTGATGGGGCGGTGCCGGTAAGTGCACCTGTGCGTGGGGTTTGCTGGTTTGGTCCTTGCGAACCGCGATCTACGTCGCAAGCTCGACAGTGATCGGCAATCCCGTTGCAGTCGCTGCAGGGGTTTACCACGGATCTGCTCGAGGCGAAGCCCCATCACCGCGCTTCCACGGCGGCCCGCATGTTCGCTGAGGCCGATGCCGTGCTGGACAGCGAGGACCAGGCAGCGCCGGTGGACGCCCCTGCGGGCCCCCAGCCAGATGGACCTTCCAGGACTCCTGAAGCTGCGGCTACGGCCGGCACCTGTGGGGCCGTCACTTGCGCGGCCGCCGATGCGGCAACTGAGTGCGCGGGTCCGGTCACCTCTGCCGTCGTTGCAACGGCGGAGCCGGCGCCTGAGGTGGCGCCGCCTCCAGATCCACCGGCGGGGAGCAGCGCAGCCGACGGTAGCGGGGCCGGCGAGGGGTGTCCTCACCAGGACGCCAAAAGAGATACCGGAGAACGGGCGGTGCACGATTGCAGGCGGCGCAGGAGGCGTAACCAGAGACGGAACAGCTCTGAACTGGAGGACGCGGAAAAGCCGCCGGGAGGTGGCAGCCGTAAAGAAGCGCATGGACCGCCTTCTCCCTCGGACTGTCTGCGGATGCAGACTGAGGCCACCAGGGGAGCTGTCGCCACCATTCATGCCGGGGAACTGCGGCCACCATTTGCTGCACCGGTAGTCCGTTTGGCCGCAGGAGCCAGGGGAATGGAAACGGGTTGTAGGACAGATGGCATGGGAGCGGCGGAAGACGCTGCGGGCGCCGCAGAGGCGCGACCGGGGCAACCAATGTTAATACTGGACGGTGGTGATGGCATCGCTGCCGATGCATTATCGGCTATGGAAGCTGTGCTGGCGGCCCCGACGTTGCTTCTAGAAGAGCCACGGCGTGCGGAGGAGATAGCGGCTCAGCTTGGACTAGATATGCCGCAACAGCTAGCGGCCCGAAAGGCAGCACATATTATCAGGTAGGTCGTTGCGGGCGTGGGGCATCGGAAGGCGTGTAACTCAGCATCATATAGCGGACCGCATGTTTGACCTCGCGAGGCAAATGCATTGGCACCAGGGGTTTGTATTTCTCGGGCCTCACCACGTCCACAGCCATACGTTCATAGGCCATCACGCCCGGTAGACACCACCGTACTCGCTTAACGGGAGAGGGCTCCGTAGGAGAGGCTCCTAGAACCGACTAGTGCGTCCGTTACCCCTGTTTCGTCAGTAGCCACGCCAAGCCCAACACCGCCGTGCATGTGACCCCCTTTTTTAAGTTACAGGTATTTCCAGCTGTTTCAACATACCAATGAAACACGCAAGTGAATCTTTAGCGCAATTATATTTCGGGGTTATAGGTCTGCATGGCTATGCTGACCGTTCTCAACCCCCACTCTGTCGCGGCTTCGCAACCAGGACGCTGCTGTGCATGGCATCCAGCACTGTGCGCCTGACGCGGAGTGGCGCCGTCGGGAGTGGCGCCTGCTGGGAGCATCCTGGCGCTGCCGTTATTGGAGGTCCTTTGCAGCGGTGGCGAGATGAACATCGCAGCCTGCAACAACAGCCACAGTCAATCCAGGGTGCCGAAGTCTTACCTGGCGTGCTGGTGAATAAGGGTGAGAGGCCCCGTGGCCAGCTTATCTAGACACATCGTGCATTCGTGAAGCTGCGGACTACCTTCCACCTTGTCCATAATCTTTCATGGCTTGCTCGTGATGCAAGGACTGCTTATCGTATTCAACGCCTAAAGATCTGTCGGTCGGTCTTATTCGCCAATACGCCAATAAATCCTGGAGTATCATCAGCAATAGCTCTGTGCCGCCCTCGCAGATACCGCTGGGGAAGGGGAAGGTGCGCAGGGCGGCAGCGGAATGCGGCAGGTATGTGTACAGCAAGGAACGGTTATCCCACTGTGCACAACATGCATGTGTATGTCTTATTTTGTGCGACCCGCAGCCGGTCATAATCTTTCGATTAGATGAGCTGCCTGTGAAGTGCTTTCTCCTTTTTCGTTTGTTCTTGGACGCATTTCATTCTTCCTGCCCTTGCGCTACCTGCAGGATGCTGTCCGGATTCCGTCGGACCCCATCCCGCAACATCGGCATAGGAATACAGCACTCCAACCTTCAAGCTGCGGACCGGGTGGCGGCTTTACGGGCATTATGCGACTGGGCCATGGCAGCTACCGCTTTCAAGCAGCAGCTCGCCCAGCTGGACTGAATATGTCCACTGCGCCCACGAGCAAGCACGAGAGGAACCCGCAAGGCACAGATAGTGCCGCTATTGAAAAAGCGGTTGCTGGGCCAGCGGAGCGGTACGACGGCAAGGAGGTCGCGAGGCAACTATCTGATGGTGGGGCGGGGCGGGGTTGGCTAGGACCACGCGGCGGTCTAAGAGGCTGGATGCCAGACCTGGCTTAAGATTCTGTGGTCACCGGCCCTATGGGGCGGGGGCAGCAAAATCCTATGGGCCGCACGGCCTACCCTATGAATCCCAGCTCTTAAGCAAGTACGAAGCACGGACAGCGAAAACAATCTTACACGCAACAGTATTCTTGATTAACCAACTTGCCGTGGGCACCGTGGCACATTTACCGTGTGTCCTGACCGCAGATCCAGAGGCCTCGTGCACCCAGCCTACTCCGGGTGGTGGCACCCAGGGACACGAGGTCGGTGACGCTGCCAACAGGGGCCGTCACGGCGGGCAGCGGCCACTGCGCCGCGGCAGCCGCGTCAAGCGGCCCAACAGCCTCCTGGCCGACATGGAGCTTGAAGACGGTCTCGATGACCTGGTGGGCGGCCGACTGATGCGTCGCCACCAAAGCTTGGAAGCTATGGGGCATGGCCGCCGCCAGGAGCCTCATGCCCAACTCCAAATCCAGACCCATCACCGCATCGCCAACCCGTCCGTAGAGCCGCCATCACCCAAACGCGTCCGGCTCTTCGTACCAGTTGCCGGGAGGGGCGGCGCTGCGGCTGCGCGCTCAAGGGAGCAACCTTCAGGCCGCCGCGGCCGTGGAGGTAGCTGGCGCGGTAGCGGGGAGGAAGAGGAAGAGGACGGGGAGGAGGAAGCGGACGGCGAGCCTTCGGGAGGGGCACGCGCGGTATGTGTAGAAGCACGGATATTTGGTGGCCATCACGGCCGCCGGCAGCTACTTCGATGCATTCACTAGCGTGAAGTGGACTGACTGCGGCTATCGATTGCCTTCCGAATTCTTGCACGGATAGGAAGCAAGCTCCTTGGAGGCAAGGAGTACCTAGCCCTTTCTCCACTAGACGTAGCAGGTGACATGGCAGTTGCCTGCCGAGTGCTGTATGTACTGCTCCAGCTGTTTTGTCATTCCACAACACGCTGACGCAAAGATGACTCGCTCTCGCATTCTCTATCTGGATCTGTCCCTCCTAGCGAATTAACAAGGCTGCGGATGTCACCGTTTCCAATCCTTCATCGCGCAGTCACCCTGCTACCGTCGTCGTCTATTGTCCTGCCACACCTCCCATGTCCGTCCCTCCGCCACGTACCTGTGTCGCTTTCGCAGGACCGGCAACCCTACGCGCGGACCCACTCAGCAGCCACCTTGCAGCAGCCTCGACCATACCAGACTTCCCACAACCAACATCTGAACCGACTGAGGGCGGGTTCTGCAACAGGAGACCGATCGGCCGGTCCACGTCCTCGACAGTTCCGTCCCGTCCCGTCATTGAGGAGCCGGGTGGTGGTATCGCATCGCAGGCCGTCGACGGTGGAAGACGAAGATGAGGGAGAGGGGCCCGATGAGTATGGGGACGAGGACGAAGATGAGACAGAGGAGGATAAGGAGTTTCAGGAGGGCGGAGAGGAGGATGGAGAGAAGGGGGAGATGGAGGATGAAGGGGAGGGCCGCGAGGACAGCGGTGGAAATGTTTCGAACGAGATGCTGGCAATGCAGGCGCTGTTTGATTTGCGGGCCGCCAATACGGCACCGCCAGCACCAGCTGGTCCTCAATGTCAAAGGTCCCCGGTCGGGCCGCAACGTCAACGGGTGCAGGCGGTGGCGCAGCGCAGTGACAATGGAGCAGTAAGGCCGCAGCGTCTACCGGTGCCGGGTCTTGCCGCCCAGCAGTTGTTTAATGTTTGGCAGGACCCCTTGTGGCTGGGATACGCACTGCAGCCCACCATGTGGTGGTGATGGCCAGGTGATGGGGGCTCGGACTGGGGGGAGGGGCTAGCCGCAACGTTTGGAACACGATGCCAAGTAGCATAGACTGAGAGAGCGTAGATGATTGCACGTGAGGGCTAAGTGCCTTTCATCTCACTCGTTTTAGGCAGCCGCCTTCCGTTGGGGGCCTGTTGGCGATATGGTTTTATTGAGCCTGGCATTTGGGGTCAAACCTGTTCTGGTTATGGATCTTCTATGGAAGCCGTCCTAGGAGGTTTGGGCTGCTGCAGCGGTGGTAATGAAAGTGTGGTTGCGGAGGACGTTCCAGGCGCTACGCAGGTGGTTCGGCTCAATTAAGTTAGGACAGGGTCGGAAATGCATATATTGTTGCATGAGGGATGTCATCAAGAGCGTTCCGGCACAGGAAGCGCACCGTTGGCAGTGCCGTGGGTGGCTGGCTTGTGCACCTCAGGCGAGTCGGTGGGAACCAGGGAGGCACTGCACCAACGATGATATAAACAACGACGATTATGCCCGTAAAGCGTGCTAGAGCACAACATGCCGAGCTGTAGCATCTCGATCGAGTCATAACATTTGAAAGTGCTCGTGGAAAGATGTTTCAATGCGCCCAATTGGCGACTGGTACGTGTGCAGAGCTTAGGTATTTAGATGTCTAACGTCAGTTGTCATACAAGGACATGGTTGACTGGGGCATTTCTGCATTCAAGGGTACGGTTAGGTGGGTGGGAGACCGTTCACCTAATCTGATAATGATAAACCGAACTCATCGTCCAAGGTTTTACTCAGATCGGAACCCTTTTTTGTTTGATCACGAGATTTCTTACTCCATAACTGTACGGCGCGAGGACGAACATCCAGCTTGAAAAGAGTAAATTCTGTATTCCACTTTTGGCACCTATCCATTACTACCTCTCCTCAAATACTATATCTTTGTTTCCATTTTTAGGTTTAAGGAGTATTTTATGTTACTTGCTCGCCATGAATTGTGGCTTGCAATTCGCTTGTTAAAGCGAAGCGTTGCGTCACACAGGGACATAGTGAATTTTGTGGCAGCGCCATGGCGCGCGCAGGCTGTGCTGCAGATCCAAAGGACCGAGCAGAGCTCGTAGGACAGGGCTGGTCTGAAGCTGCCCAGCTGTACTCTCAGTAGGTGCAAGACAGGGACCGCAACACCCCGCTGCCGTGGCCATGCGCACCAGCGTGTTAGTGATTCGAGGGCTGGCGCAAACCCGGGTTTGTCTGGCCTCCTTTTCCCACCGCACACCTTACCATCGCCTCTTTGTTGGCGCATCACGCCAATTGGATTTTGTTGCTTCCGAGTGACGGCCGAGCGGGCTTGCCTGTACTTGTTTAAGCGCGATCTCTCAATTGCGCAGGGAGCTTATCAATCGGTTTTGCAACCGAGCCCGGCAGCAGCACAGCCTGCCGGTGGGGCCAAACCTGCTGCCCTTTTTCTTCCCTGGTGGGTTGGGGCTATGGGGCGAACAGCGGGGCTTTGCGTTGCAAACTCTGTGCCTTGCCATTGATGCGGTTCGCAACCTCGTATCACGGATGGGGAGGCCTGCAGAAGCCATATTGAAGTCGAATGATAAGTAGGTCGGGAGAACCTGTTTACGTAGTAACAGAGCATAGTGCAGCATGGCTGCTTTAGTGCTTTAATGCGGAATTGTCGCACAGGGGGACCGCTGTCAGGGGTTATACTGTCGGAGGAGGTGGGTCATCGCCCGCCAAGCTCAGGTTGGCGCAAAGGAACCGTCAAGAGCTGAATATGCCAGTTGCTTCACATGAGGTTACGCGAAATCCAGGCAGGAAAGCATTAAGGGAAAGCATTTCTCGGCGCGGTTTCGCACATATGCGTTCGAATTGGGACTTGATCCGCCTGCGTTCGAAGGCAGCGTTAGGCGTGTATACAACACATCTTCACCAGTGCTATGTCTCACCACTTGGTTGCCCAGAGCCACTGTGCCTCACCATATTATTGTAAAAGATCAAACTTCAATGCACTTCATCTCCAGCCAAATACGCGATCTCCTTCCACCAGCATGCGACACCCAAAACAACTTTCCGCCTCGCATTCATAGCTCATAGCTTTAATCCTCACCTCTGAAACTCTATAATCCCTGACCAATGTGGGGGTTGACCCACATGGCGAATCATGGCCGCTTGATGGCCGTCCGTTGATCGTCCACGCGGCAGCCTCTTCCGGCCGAGGCCAGCCGCTGCCGGCTGCGCAGGGGCCCTCGCCTGCCCAGCCCCAGCCCGCAGACATGGTTTTCTCCGACCGGGCTGCTGAACTTGTACTGCTGCATCAGCTGGGTGGACAGCTGGTGAACAGCCTGGGTCTGCCGCAGGGTCTTATTCGTCTGAGGAGGCCGGAGGCCTTCCAGGTCTACTTGGCTGCCAGGCAGGAACGAGGACAGCGACCAGATGAACAACTGGCGAATGAAGAGGACCAGGAGAAAGAGCAGCAGCAGCAACAGCAGCAGCGGAGGCAGTGGCGGCGGCGGGGACGGCGTGAGGAGCTGCCTGAGCAGCAGGAGCTTCCTGAAAGTCTAGGTGAGCTGCCGGACGCAACGCTCCCTTCTACATCTGATGCGGAGCTGACCGAGGCGGCGGGCCTGATGCCGCCAGCCATGAGCGGATCCGAGGCGGCGGCGCTGCTGGAGTTCCGGCGGCGGCAGACAAGACTGGGGGCAGGGAAGGTAAATGTGCTGAAATGGTACTAGAGTTGGGGCCGTTTGGAATCGAGCATGTTCGGAGGTAACGTTGGCCTCCTTGTAGTGCCCATTATCCAGATACGGACGCTTGCCTTGGTCTTTCGGTATAGCACGCGTGCGAAGTTACGACGGCGGATGGCGGAAACAGGAAAAGGCGGAATGTGCACAATACGCACGCATAGGGCCTCATTGGTCCTAGTCGGGTGGTCATATTCTTTGTGCTCAACTATCTTCTTGGTTCTGTTGCTGCACCTTTTTCGCAGGACCATAGCGGCCATGACACTATGAAGGATGGTCCTGCCGACTATGGGGAAAACACGCCCAGATCGAGCAACCAGCGCTGCAACTGCAAGAAGGCGCAATGCCTCAAATTATATTGTGTATGTTTCACTGCAGGTGCGATTCATCGTGTATTGCATGGGACATTCATGCTAGAGCAATGAGCGCAATCTCAACGAGACACCGTACCTTGCCACGTCATCGCCAAGTACTTTTGCCGGTGGCTCCGGACTGCCCGCGAATGTGACATCGTGTTTCAGCAACCCTGGGGCCAGGGACCCATGAGACGCTAGTGTCACCGGTCCCACTCCGCGGCAAGTTGCTGCTGCATATTCCGCATGCTGGTTGTAAATGGCACCGCAAGCTGTGCTGGTGATGCTGTTGCTCCCTTGCACAGGTTTATACTGTGGCAACTGTGCGTGTCGTGAGTGTCGTGAGTGCCTCAATACACCGGAGAACGAGGACGAAGTGCTGGCGGAGCGCTCCAGGAAGCTGGCGGCCAGTCCAGGGGCCTTCGCACCCAAGGTGAGGCGCGGGTGCAAGGCGCCCCTGAATGCCAGACCTGGCATGAGATCCACCACCAGGTCATGGACCAGTGCTTTTGTCCGCAGCCTAGGAAAGCAGTTTTTACGGATCTGGCCAAACAGGTGGCACAAACCCGCATTGAAGGTGTGGAGTGTGCAACACGGCGAATGTCTGCAATCCTCCCGCACACTCGACTGGATGATGGACATCACTGTATTGGCAGCGGCCTTTCCGTGCAGCATCTTGGATGCCGCGTGTATGCGATATGCGCAAATGGGCGCTGCAACGCGCTGCTAATGGAGGCAAGAATCGACGAGTGTCTGGTGTCTGTAGGTGGAAGTTACCGCGGAGGGTGAGACGGTGTGCCACAAGAAGGGCTGCCGCTGCCGCCGAAGCTTTTGCATTAAGAAGTAAGTAACTGTGTTCCGGACTAAGCACTTCGCCTCCTTAAATGCACCTATGCCATACCGCAAGCACAGCACACCCGCACCACTGCTGCTCCGACTACTGCTGCAGGTATTGCGAATGCTTTGATGCCAAGGTCCATTGCGGTCTTTCCTGCAAGTGAGTGAGTCGTAAATAAGCAGTTGCTGGACGGTTGAGGCCGAGGACTTCGGTAAGGCCTAGGATGAACTGAAGGCAATTTGATTGTACGGCGCGCAGGTGTGAAGGGTGTCAAAACATGCCCTCGGGCGGGAACGCTGGTCCTGAAGCAAAGGTCACTACCGCACACTACGAACGATCAGACATTAACGGTGCCACAGCTGCAACGGATGATGGCACCGATGTACACGCACCGGAACCCCGCGATGCTGGTCAGCAACAGCAGGCGGAGTGTGTAGGTGCGGTAGCAGCAGGCATGCCACAGCTTGCCCAAGGTCCACTCTCGTTCGCCATGGCGCCTGGAGCGGGGCCCTTCTTGCTGTCGTTGCATCCCGGATACCCGGGGTTAGCTGGTCTGGCCTTCCTGGAAAACCACCGAGCGTCCGTCGGAATGCTCGGCGGCGGCGGTGGAAGAGATGACGGTCCGATGGATGGATCGGGGCCGATCGAGCAACGGCTGGATGGAGCTCCATCCATGCGCTCCGGGAAGGCGATTTCGGCTGATGGGGCGGTGCCGGTAAGTGCACCTGTGCGTGGGGTTTGCTGGTTTGGTCCTTGCGAACCGCGATCTACGTCGCAAGCTCGACAGTGATCGGCAATCCCGTTGCAGTCGCTGCAGGGGTTTACCACGGATCTGCTCGAGGCGAAGCCCCATCACCGCGCTTCCACGGCGACCCGCATGTTCGCTGAGGCCGATGCCGTGCTGGACAGCGAGGACCAGGCAGCGCCGGTGGACGCCCCTGCGGGCCCCCGGCCAGATGGACCTTCCAGGACTCCTGAAGCTGCGGCTACGGCCGGCACCTGTGGGGCCGTCACTTGCGCGGCCGCCGATGCGGCAACTGAGTGCGCGGGTCCGGTCACCTCTGCCGTCGTTGCAACGGTGGAGCCGGCGCCTGAGGTGGCGCCGCCTCCAGATCCACCGGCGGGGAGCAGCGCAGCCGACGGTAGCGGGGCCGGCGAGGGGTGTCCTCACCAGGACCCCAGAGCAGCCACGAGTGGCAACGCCGCGGGAGCTGCAGAGGGTCAAAGGGACAAGGGTGCCCGCGTCCCAGCGGCGCATCAGGACTCGCCAATGAAGAAGTCTGACATCGATGACGGCGCCGCGGCCAACGAGCTGTCACGCATGGAAGATGTCCTGGCATATCCAATGTTGCTGCTGGACGACCCTCTGCGGGCCGAGGAGTTGGCTGCGCAAGTTGGCTTAGATAAACCGCAACAACTAGCGGCGCGCACGGCAGTGTGCGTGCTCAAGTACGTGGTATTGTGCAAACCTTTTCAGATTATAAATGGGTGCAAATTTTAGAGGAATTTCCAGCACCCCAAGGCGGGCTCCGGAAGCGGGTTGCTCTCGTATTCATTTGCTTTTGACGTCCAGGGGCTTGTATCTCTGGGGCGTCACCACGTCCACAACCGTATGGACGCTCATAGGCCATCACGCCCGGTAGACACCACCGTACACGCTTAACGGAAGAGGGCTCCGTAGGAGGGGCTCCTAGAACCGTCCAGTGCGTCCGTTACCCCTGTTTCGTCAGTAGCCACGCCAAGCCCAACACCGCCGCTGCAATGCTGCATCCTGCTCCTGTGGCCCCCCAACAAGCAGGGCACTTCTGAACATGATCTCTAGCGCAGTGCAGTTGAGGCGAAGCAACACCCAGGAAGACGTCTCTAGCGGTCCCGTGACCGCCATGCCCCTCGCGTCGCACGACATGCTAGGAAGAAATGGACCCAGAGCCGGAGTACAACCCGCGGCCGCCGCGGCCTCTGCAGCCGCTGCAGCGGCTGCTGCCGCCGCAGCTGCTATTGCCGCTGCGGGCAGATCCTACCTGTATGTGCCGCAGCGACGCGATAATCAGCGTCCGTGGCGGCAACAAGGTAAGGTGCGTCAGGTCATACAAGTTGAGGTGCCGCTTTTGGTAGGGCCTGCGGACCGTTTTCAAGCTTCCTGTCTAGATGGTACTAGAATTCCTCGCCTTCCTTGATTGCCTGCACGTTGAATTCTACAGATTTGTCGGTCGGTCTTATTCGCCAATACGCCAATAAATCCTGGAGTATCATCAGCAATAGCTCTGTGCCGCCCTCGCAGATACCGCTGGGGAAGGGGAAGGTGCGCAGGGCGGCAGCGGAATGCGGCAGGTATGTGTACAGCAAGGAACGGTTATCCCACTGTGCACAACATGCATGTGTATGTCTTATTTTGTGCGACCCGCAGCTGGTCATAATCTTTCGAGCTGCCCACTAAGCGCTTTGCCCGCTGGACTGCACCCAGGCTATAGCAGCCTCAGCCGTAGGCCGTGGGCCTTGTGCCAGCGGTGATACCGCTGGTGACGCAATTTGCGATGGCGGTGGTGATTCCACGGGCATTATGCCATTGGCCCACGGTAGCTACCGCTTCCGAGCAACAGTTGGGCAGTCCAGTCCGGATAAATCCCCTGTGTCCATGAGCAAGCACGAGAGGAACCCACACCCGCGAGGCGCGGATGACGCGACTGTCAAAAAAGCGGCTGCTGGGGGCTCTCAACCCCCGCGGTCAGGGGCGCGGTACGACGGCAAGGAGGTCGCGAGGCAACTATCTGATGGTGGGGCGGGGCGGGGTTGGCTAGGACCACGCGGCGGTCTAAGAGGCTGGATGCCAGACCTGGCTTAAGATCCTGTGGTCACCGGCCCTATGGGGCGGGGGCAGCAAAATCCTATGGGCCGCACGGCCTACCCTATGAATCCCAGCTCTTAAGCAAGCACGAAGCACGGACAGCGAAAACAATCTTACACGCAACAGCATTCTTGATTAACCAACTTGCCGTGGGCACCGTGGCACATTTACCGTGTGTCCTGACCGCAGATCCAGAGGCCTCGTGCACCCAGCCTACTCCGGGTGGTGGCACCCAGGGACACGAGGTCGGTGACGCTGCCAACAGGGGCCGTCACGGCGGGCAGCGGCCACTGCGCCGCGGCAGCCGCGTCAAGCGGCCCAACAGCCTCCTGGCCGACATGGAGCTTGAAGAATACCCCGTCATTCACAGGCAACCCCGACTCCACATTCAGACCCAGCGCCTCTGCACCATGGAGCCGCCATCGCCCAAACGCGCTCGGCTCTTTGCACCAGTGCGCGGGCGGGACGGCGCCGCGGCTGTGCGATCAAGGGCGCAACATCCAGGCCACTGCGGTCGCAGAGGTGGCTGGTGCGGGAGCGAGGAGGGAGAGGAAGAGAACGGTGCACCGGAGGAGCAGTCCGAGAGCTACGACGCGGAGGATGACGAGCTGGCTGGAAAGGGTCGCATGGTAAATACAAAGGAGGCGGTAGCGGCACACGGGGCGGTTCCAGGGGCGCTGATGCTGGTGGTTGCGGGACTGACTTTGCGTCTTGTCGTAACGGCAAGGCTCGTAACGGCAACGGGTGTATCCCTACAGAAGTGGCTTTGGCCCGACGATGGCCCCCGAGACAAATGCATCTCCCTCGGTCCAAGCTAGTAAACTACATGTGTTGCTTCATTTCTTGTAGGAGACAGATGTTGGCTGTGCGTTCGTGTGTGCAGTAGTTCCCATTAGTAAAATAGACATATGGTGCAAAATGCCAGGCAACCTTTTCCCAGTCCCTTCATCTATATGCAGCAGAACTTCGCGAGCATCCTGAAGTGGTGTTGCATATTCCGACGCTGCCCCCAGCTGCGCACTCGTCGTCTTTTGTCCTGCCACACCTCCCATGTCCGTCCCTCCGCCACGTACCTGTGTCGCTTTCGCAGGACCGGCAACCCTACGCGCGGACCCACTCAGCAGCCGTCTTGCAGCAGCCTCGACCATACCAGACTTCCCACAACCAACATCTGAACCGACTGAGGGCGGGTTCTGCAACAGGAGACCGATCGGCCGGTCCACGTCCTCGACAGTTCCGTCCCGTCCCGTCATTGAGGAGCCGGGTGGTGTCGCATCGCAGGCCGTTGACGGTGGAAGACGAAGATGAGGGAGAGGGGTCCGATGAGTATGGGGACGAGGACGAAGAGGAAGAGAAAGAGGGAGAAGAACAGGAGGAGATGGAGGACGAAGAGGAGGTAGCGGGGAAGCTTTGCGGGGCCAGGAATGTTAGAACTATGACACGTGAGATGCTGGCGATGCAGGCACTTTTCGATCTTCGAAGCGCTAATGCGGTGCTGCCGGTGCCACGGGGAGCCCCGCACCGTCAAATGTCTCCAGTAAGGGCTCGAAGTAAGACGACACCGCTTGGGGCCCCGCGTGTCCCTGCACTGTAGGACGCGCAGCCTATATCGGTTGATGTACGAAGCCTGTTGATGTACGAAGGATCTGATGGCCGCAAGCTAATTGTTTCGTGCGCAATAGAGCAATTTTGTGGCCGCTGAGGTTTATCATTGATTGGGTGATTTAGCACCTGACCCGTATCATCCTGACGAGTCTAGCCATCCGCCCATCCACACTGGCGCACAAAGTGTTGGTTACTTAGTAACGATCTTGTTCTCCAGCACATGCTTGGACGTCCAACATGATAAATTATGATTATTGCTATTCCTGTCTTACACAAGTTTGACCTTTATGCCTCCGTGGCCCTAGTTGCTTGCTGCTCCGGTTTTTTGCAAACTTTTTTTCTGTTTGCTAAGGCTGGCTTATTGTAGGATTAGGGTTAATTTACCGGTTCGACGCCTTACGCTGCATCAAGCGTCGCGAACCCGTGG
Organism: Volvox africanus; assembly: GCA_030268105.1. NCBI lineage: Eukaryota > Viridiplantae > Chlorophyta > Chlorophyceae > Chlamydomonadales > Volvocaceae > Volvox > Volvox africanus. The sequence continues at coordinate 1,153,807 of BSDZ01000010.1, read as the reverse complement.
GAGCGACATGGCGCGCAAAAGCGTCTTTGCAATTCCCAAGGACCGGGCAGAAATCCTTGGACAGGCATGGACGGAAGCTGCAAAGCTATACTCTCAGTAGGTACAGGGCAAGACCCGTACCCATGTCGTGTTGGGTTTTCTAATGGCTCGACGCAATCTACCAACTGTCTGCTTCGCCAGGCTGCTTCTGTTTTTCCTATTTTCTTTTCCCCTCCTCTACCTGCTTCCCTCATCCTCGCCTCTTTGTTGTATATAGCTCTTGGTGGGATTTGTTTCGGCTGTGTCTGCGGGACTCTTGTTTGAGTGGAGGGCAAGCTGCTTCCCTCGACGCAGGGAGCTTGTCCCGCGGTTCGAGCCCTGGCTCCAGTCTGCTTTGCGCGAGTTGAAGCAGCACATCCTGCCGAAGGGCCCGATCCTCGTGCCCTGCTGTGGTCCAGGTGGGTGTAGCAATGGACCGAATAGCCGGTAGTGTGTTACAAGCATGCCCGATGTTTGTGGCTTGACGTTGGTGTACCTGGGCATCAGTCCCCGTTAAGATGTAGAAGGGCCGGATACACTGACTAGGGTCGGCGCATTAGGAGAGAACGTGGCATGGGAAACGATGGGGCACTTTCCGCCGAGCTCAGATTGGCCCAGAATTGGACCGTATGCTTGGAACCCAGTCCATAAGTTGCCCAACATGCTGATCTGTGAGGCTGCGAGAGTTCCAGGCGGAAAAGCTGCACGGGAGTATTCGCCTCCTAGTTTGTATGTGCTCGTTCGAATCCGTACTTGAGCATTAACATTAAGCGCGTGTGCAACATGTCGTCCCCTGAATCGTGCCGGCCCAATATGTCGTAACTCTGATCCAACGTCTTATGTGGGCGACGGAAAAGATCAGCAGCTAAAGCCCGCCCCATTGCCCGGTCTATCGTGCGGTGACCGCTACAAGGACAACCAAGCACACCCTAAAGCTGCTTTCCGCGCACGACAGGTCTTTTGCCTGTGATAACCTATTGGCCCTCCATGCATCTCGCCCATGCAATAGCCGGCTGCATCTTGCTATGACGACAACCTGACCACCTGCTGAGCCTCCGTTCCACGTTCCTGTCACCCAGGCCATGAGCTTGTATTGCTGCACGGGTCGTACGGTGGACAGCGGCCAGTGTATGGCTTGGATCTGTCGCAAGGCATGGTAAATCTGGCCCAGGAGGCTATCCAGGCTTACCTGGCGGCCAATCTGGCGGAAGCGGGGGCGGCTAGCCCGGCGCCACTGGACGCTTACGTGGCGGACGCCAGCTGTATTGACGCGTACGGGCCGGCAGCGGCTGTTTTGTCGGTGTTCGGGCTACAGCAGATGGGGCCGGTAGCCCCTAAGGTAGGAAATACGGGTATTGTGCTGCTTCTATTTCGGTCACTGCTTCCCGACTGCAGATGCCGCTTCATTCCCCGCCGTTCTTTCTGCTCGCAGGCCTTAGCCTCCTGGGTTCGCAATTTGACACCGGGCGGCCTGGCAGTCGTGGTGCTGTGGCCCTCCAAAGCCGATCCCTTTGGCCCCTGGGGCGTTTTTGACCAGGTACCGTTCGGCACCAGGAACACTGGGTCGTCTTGCAGCACGCTTCCTGGGGCCAAGGAGGTTGGCAAGTAGCAGTTTCTAGGAAGGCCTACATGAGAGAGGAGGGCTGGTCCTCGGATCCTGCTCGAGTGTGTGGGACTGCGTGGGTAGGCGGGGACTGGATGAGGCTCCAGGTCGTCTTGGGCTACGTCTTAGCTTGGCGGGCTCCCCACGCAGGTGGTTCTGGAACGCGCTGCGGCGGTGGCGGGCAAGCCCCCGCCGCTGGCTGACGCCGCCGCCACTGCGGTGGCAGCCGAGTGGGAGATGGACCTGGCGGGACCGGCACTGCGGGATGTAGCGGGTGTGGAGCTCCTGGTGAAGAGGGCTGAAAAAGGGAGCATTGGTGGAAAAGAATGTTTATGATGTATGTGTTTGTTTCTCAGTCACAACAGTACGGAAAGGATCGTCGCTGAGACCTCAACCCACACAGCGAAGGTCAAGCTTCCCGGTAGCCCTGCACTGAGATCTTACGTGCAAGCTGAAGAACAAGGCTTTCATACCGAGCAGCGCTATACGCGGCGCGGCCCTTTGCAGGTGGATCGGCTCGAGCAGCACAGCATAGTGTGGGAGTCGGCCATGCAGCTCTGGAAGGTGGGTGGGGCCGGCAGGCCTGGATAGGGTCATGGGTCCTGCTTAAGGCTTATGGCCCAGAATCCTGCTGGGAAGGGGGTTTACCCCGAGTGGGAGATGAAGAAGCACTCGAGCACAAGAGTCCGGGGTTCCCCCTTGAGGGTTCTGCTTGGGGGAGCTGTGTGCGCTTCTCTTGGCGCACTATTATGCAGTTGCCGTGCGCTGTTCGCTGTCGACAAGCAAGGGTTTTTCCGGCGATGGTAGGGCCACGGAGGACCCCCTCGTGCTCACGGCAGTTCGCGAACCTAGGGGTCCTACTTTACTGATACGCCATTCCGATTGTGCGAATGATTTCCATATTGAATGGAGGCCTTCAGATTCTCCTGCCGATATTTAAGGGGCTACAGCCCAGCCTACAGCTGGAAGGGAACTCTCCCCCTTGCTGCGCACATCGACGCTCACCGCCATGAACAAACCTCCATTACCACAGCTTACATAATGAACTCTTCTAATATTTTAATTCAATATCGCCGCTCTCACAAGTAATGGGCTTTGGAAAAAGTTGTATTAGTCTCCAGGTGCTGTCATGCACTCGATGCGGTCCACCTTCATTACAGTAGTAGTCCGCTCGTCCCAACTGTCCAACCACCACAAACTGTCCAACCAGCAGTCCCGAGCGTCGGAACCTATCCAACTCGCTGATACAGGTGATGACCGAGGGAGGACCCTGGCGGGCTCGTCGGCTGGTGCAGGGCGATAATGTTATGAATGATTTGGAGTCGCGGTTCTTCGCCAAGATAGCGGCCAAAGAAGAGGAGCAGCAGCTGCCGTTAGGCGGTGATCACAAGCAACGGCCGTATCTGCTGGAGCACCGCCCCCTTGCCCGTATCATCGTGATTCGGCGGAACGATGTGAACTGCTGTGCAGCGTCAGCAGCAATGCAGCAACAGCAGCAGCTGAGGCTGCAGCCAGCTAATGTGCCTCTGACTGAGCAGCAGATTGGAGCAACTGCCAGTCCCAAGGCATACGCTCGCCCTCATTCCCAATCGACGTTGTAGGAGCATGTTATAGGAACATATTGGTTCGGACCCAGCGGAGAGACCTCCGTCGCTTATAACATGCCTCGCATCTTGCGGAGGATGGTCCAGTGCGCCCGTGTGTAAGTTTATCTGATACGAAAAAGGATCACCAAAGTTATGTGGGCTTGTCACCCACCAGGAGGAGGTCAGCCAGTGTAGCCGACTAAGAAACCGTCATGGCTGTTACGATAGTGTGGTTGACACTACCACGGCAGGCGAGGCTATATTAGGTAGGCAACAGCGTTATGCTATTTAGCATGCTCTTAGCGCTCTTGGCTATAAAACACACATACATTTTGTGTGTCACCACTGCACGCTAATAAAAATCACATTTCTCCGATTTGGTTGTTATTAATTGTTTTTCTCCATGGTATGCTTAGGTTGCGGGTGCAGGGTCCATCGGCGTTACCTATCCTATTTATTTCCCAGGCAGCATATACCGGTATGTACTTGTCTTTGCCTACCTACCTACCTAACCTTGTACTCCGTCATACATCGACGTATCTGTCTAGTCCGCTGACAGACATAAAAACGTCAACAACAGATGTCATAGCTGACCATAGCGTCCTGGATCACACAAGTCCGTTGGCCCGGAAAACTTAATCTCTCTCGTTACCCACTAGTGCCACCGCATCAGCACAATGACGTTGTATACTTGTGCTCAGGTCTGAACCGCCGCGCCATCCACTGCAGCGTCAATACGCTGCCCTGCATAGCAGTCTGGGTTCGGCAATTCCGCACACTCGGTAACTTAATCACGGCATGCATCACAAGTATATAGGCTTCTGTACAAGAAGCTCATCGCGTTCAGTTCTCTTGTTCTCTTTGAATCCTGAGCCCCGGGCGCATCATCACATGACACACGCGAGCCCTATGCCGTTTGCTGGGGTTCTGGGTGCAGTTGCGTTCATGCATAACGATTTCCTTTCATGCGAACGCAAACTTGTTCTCGAGTCCACGCCGCATAGCCCCCTGCATACTGTAACGACGAGAATGTGTGGTGAGCTGTGAAGGTGTGGTGGCGACTAGAGGCCCAGACTACCAAGGGGCCCTGGCCAAGGCGAAGCATAGTTGCCCAGGCATTGTGACAAGGCTGCCTTCCCAGGCTAGATGAGGCACTCAACCGTAGCAGCCCATGTGATCAAGGTATATTCTCCTGATAAAATACCGATGGTTTCTGCTCATGCAGTTGCAACAGGTCCTGCTTCGCGGGCAAGCGCCAGCGTCGCATGTCAACGTCCAGCCGATAGTGCCTGCGGGGAGGCAACAGGTTTTGAGGGGTGGTTTTGAGGGACATAAAACAGTTTGATGCATTTAGCGAAGATATTCCAAGACCTTTCAATTCCTTCAGCGCAGTTAAATGCACGAAATCCTTTCCTCGTAATTTTTGCAGACAGCGGTTCTTGGATGGTGCGCCAGAGTTTCCCTTGCGGTTCCCTTGATAACTGCGGCCTCAGCAATGGCCCGCGATTTGAATTCATGCTGTGTAACTAGAACTTGTCCCTGGTAACCCCTGGTACAACTGTAGCGATCTACATCATAACCGTAACATTATTTCAGGACGCCCTTGCAGAGGCTGGCCGCGGTCATACCAACTTACCAGGTTGGGGGCCCCCGCCATTACCGAGAGCCAGTTGCCAGTTGCGGTGCAGGCTTGCGATCAGGCGCGATTTACTTGATCAGGCAGTCCCTTGCGGCGTGAACCACGTTAGCCAAGCGCTGTGTACTGTGCGCTGTGGTCACAGCTGAGCAGCGGGTATTCAAGCCACACAAAAGTACCCAGGGTACCCATTGAGCTCTTGTACTTGCAAGCCTTATTATCTTCTGCGGTTATTATCCTCTGCGATTACTGTGGTTCAACAAAACCTCAATTTGTACAGCAAATCAGTGGAAGAACGCTCCCAGTTCTAGCTAATGCCTGCCCCTCTGAACCCCATTGGGTTACTTTACGCAACAGCAGTTCGAAGAATCATCCGAATCAAAAAGGCCAACGAAACAGCGTCCCGCGACATAAAGTTGCACTTGAATCCTTGCTTCAGCACTGATATGGTCCAACGCGCCCACTGGAGTATATGCTTCCCAGGTCCACCTATCGGTATACCACAAGCTAATGGCGAGAGCCAACTGGACAGCCCCACCCCGCACAGCTGCAGCCGTCACCGAGATTCCACCGTCCCTTGCGGCGGCTGCCCGCAGGCTGCAGAGATGTGAGGACAGGCAGCAACAACTGTGGTGACCGCCCTAACCGGACTCTGATACTAGGGCTGGGTCTGTGCAATCGCCGGGGAAGGTAGCTACTACAGCTGATATGCAGCACAACAACACAGGTACTCAAGCCTTTTAGCAAAGGCCTAGGTTTGGGTGATGAAGAGTGGTCCACGGGGCATAAAAATAGCCGCGGCCCCGGAAAGGTACTCCTCACAACATGTAACGCATGCGCCTGTGCCCACCGCCGATGGCTGGGTATCGACGCGGTTTGGAGTTCGCTGTAAGTCCATGATCTGGTGTAAATAGCACGTGCGAAGCGGGTTATGGGCATCGAGCTTCAACCTTCTTTAGCTGCTTTCACCGTCTTCCTGTGCTAAGATTCCCTGCGCTAAAAATGTGCGCACCGCTGATAAACGAACTCGCGCCCGTGCAGCCGCAAGGCTCTCAGCGCTTTGCTCCTTAAGCCCGCGTGCGTGGCATGCAACCTAGGACGGCCTGGGACCGGCCCATATCGCCCCCGGGCCATATTCCTGACGGATCTATGCCAACCAATTTGATAAGGTATCTCCAATAACTCAAGGCACCTGCGAAATCGCCCACAGGATGCTTTGATCATATTCATCCTCCGTCGCTCCGTCCCACCCAGCGTCATTCTTGCAGACGCCCGCACTCCCTAGGTACAGGCAGGTGCCCACGCCTTGGCAGCTGCAACTACGTGGCTCCAGAAAGCGCAGGACAAGGCCTTCCCATCCCTCCACCAGGAGAGTCCGCTGACAAACCCAGACACTACCGACCCCAGTGCGCGTGAAGTGATCCCGGGGAGAATGGAACCAGTAATCCAACCGCCTGTCAAGGCCAGAACGCGCTACCAGCACAACACGCTGCCGCCGCTCCCCGTTTCTGCCGAGACTATTGCATATGGCCCCTTAATTTGCCCATAACAACCCAGGATCGAGTGCACTAGCGTAAGTATTGGGCAACGGAATCATGCCGCTGCACGTTTCAGCCGGCACTCGGGGGTCTTTTTGGTTCGGGGCGGCGAGGAAGGCGATTGCGACCGGACGCTGCGGCCGGGCCCCCCTACGCTCATCTCCCTGTCCCCATCCAGCTCCCGCCGCCGTTTGCTGCCGGTACCCTGCCGGCCGCCATCAGTGCAGGCAGAGACGGCCGCTTCCTGCACTGCTGACAACGCCATCGCTATACCCGCCGTCAACGCCATGCCCAGACCTTTATCCCCGCTGCGCCCGTGGCGCTGCTGTGCGTGCTGTGCAGCGACCCGATCGACCGTCCCCCGGTCAGAGGCACCTGCGCGGCCGCGGACACAGGACGCCGCAAAAGCATCGCATCGCACGGCCCGCCGACATGCAAGTTGCCCCGTTCCCCTGATTGTCCTGTTGCCTTGCAGCCGCTGGCCATGGCATTCGAGGCTTAGACCCTCAAGGATATGCATTGCTGCCGTATACTGCACATTGTACGGGCATACGGAGCGCATGGTGCCCGAACAGGCCTGCACGTACATGTACACGCCCGCATAAACATACAAGCGGGCCTACAATACACACTTGTCAGAATAGCCTTGCACTCCGAATGACAAACTGTGCAGCGGCGCCCGAAAGTTTTGGGCCACTACGCCGTGCAACCCGACTGCTCCTCGTACAACATACTACCGAAAAACTTGTGTCGAGGTCCTTGACAACACGGTCGTGGGCCGCAGTTTGCCTGGTGAGTAGTTGCCAAAACGCGTAAGGCCCCATCTTTCCACCAGCTTCGCGAATTTCCAATGATGGCAGGTACGAGTGTGCGCCGCCGTTGACATCACCGCTGCCCCTGCTGCATGAAGGCGGATATCAATTGCTATCTCTCGCACCCCTAATCTTAACCTCACCTGCTGCACCACCACCGCCACCACCCTGCTGCGGCCCCAACGTCAGCGGCGCGCGCGGCGGCCGCGGGGAGACCCCACCCTCCTGCTGCTGGTGCGAGGACGGCGAGATCCCCGATCCACGGGCGGATTGCACAGCTGCCTTCGATGTGCTACCGCCACTACCTTGGTTGGCGGGCAAGCTGGCCTGCGTCGAAGGAAGGGGCGTTGGACGACCTCCGGCGGTCATCGGCACGGCGGCGGCGGATGGTGAAGATGCCTTCAGTCGCAGGGGCTGTGCTGTAACTGTGAAGCCCTCCCGGCTGTCCCGCGGAGCAAGGTTGAAAGTGATGACGTTGCGTTTGCGCGGCGGCTGACCCTGGCCCTGGCTCTGAGCTTGAGCCTGGTTGGGCTCTTGTCCCTCTTGAGCATCGCCCTTGTGGGCGTGAGACTGGGCCGCCAATTGGCAAAGTTTTTTGTCAGTGGGCTGATGTGTTGAGGCCAGCTGCGAAGGGGCTGGGTTGGTAGATACTGACGTTAATGCCATGATAGCAGCAGCATCAGGCGCGCGGGGAGTTGAATCTGAGCTAGGATTTGGCGCAAACTGGGAAGTATGAATGCGCTGCGACGGGGTTGTAGAAATAGAAGGGGATCGAGGTGGCCGAGTCTGCTGGCGGGCCCGGGACAACGGATGTTGTGGCAGTTCCACCTCTCCCTCTTCCGCCTCTCCCTCCACCTCAGTACCACCAGGTCGACCTCGTCCCCTACCACCGCTGCCGCCAGCGTGGGGTACATGCCGCTCCCGGTTGTCCTTCGTGGCCACGGCACCTGCGCTGCGGGAGCCCTCTGGCTCCGGCAGCTCCCCTTCCTCGCCCTCTTCCCCGTCCTCGTTCTCCTCCCGTCGCGAGAACCCGCCTTCTTCCCTTTCGCCGTGCTGCCGATCCCGCACCTCCTCTCGCCGCTGGCGTGCTCTCTTCCGCTCGCGCCTCTGCGCCCGCCGCAAATCACGGTCCCGATCCCGATCCCGATCACCGTCAAGCTGCACGACGGCGGGCTCATGCCGCGACTGGTCATCTGGCAAACTGGCTTGACTCATGGGTCGCTTCAATCCGCCAATGCTCTGGCGCCGGCCGTCTGTACCACCCGCACTTTCATCACCAAACTGGTTGTACGGCGGTCTCACGTACCCGACAACGGGACCCTCACGATACGGTGGATCTAACGCTGGGTCGCCGCCGCTGTGCCGCGGTGGGCCTCTTCCACCGCGACCGTTCGCGGCGGCGTAATCTCCACTGTGCTGCGGGCCCAATGGCGGCGGCGGCTCGCGCACTGGGGAATCCCGATAGCCAAATCGTCCGTGCAGGGGCGGCGACGGGGGTCGGCCGCCCCCAGGCCCTGGCCCTCCTCGCCCAGGGCCAGTCGGTGGCGGATGCGGTCCACGCATATGCGGCGGCAGTGGGTCGCGAGGCAGGTCCCACTCTGCTTCCCGGTAGCCACGAACGTGCAAGTGAGGATGCGAGTGCTGCGGCAGAGGCGGCCCAGGGGGCCCACCACGCATGGGTTCAGGTTCCCGTCGGCTTCGGTTCCCGCCGGAATTCCGAGGTGGGCCCCCACGATCCCATGTGTCGCCGCCGCGTTCCCGAATACGTATTAAGTTGCCGTCCCAGTCCCGCAGGTCGCGATCTGCATCCCGTGGGTCCCACTCCCGGTCGCAGGGTGACCCCACGTGCGGCTTCGGCGGCGGCCAATCCCGCAGGTCCCGGTCATCATAACGTCTCCGCGCGTCCCGGGACCCTCCTGAAGACGGCTGCTGTTGCAGCGGCAGTTGCACTTGCTGCTGCCGTGGCAGCTCTCTTTCCCACGGGTCCCGCTCGCGGTCAGCCTCCCGCTGCAGCACTCCTCGCCCACCATCTCGAGCACGCTCTCGCTCTCTCTCCCAGTCTCTCTCCCGGTCTTTATCCCAGTCCTTATCGCGCTCTCTGTCCTTGTCTCTATCCCGTTCCCGTTCCCGTTCCCAGCCTGTGTCCTTGTCCAACCGACTATCCCCCTCTGAAACCCGTTCCCGTTCCCGCTCGCGGTCCCAGTACTGGCTGCTAAGCTGTTGCGCCTGAGACGGTGGGGAAACCTGGAGCTTCAGCTGCCGGTCCCGCGTCACGACCTGCTGCTCCTGCTGGTGCTCCTCCTCTTGCTGCCTCTCCTCCGGCCCACCTCGCGAGGTCCGATCCCTCTTGTGGCCTCTCTCTTTACCCTTGTGCTCCTTGCCTGACTTGGCCCGCTCCAGTTCCTCCCGTGACCTAGACTCCTTGCCTCGTTCTCGTATCTCTTTCTCCCGCTCTCTCTCACGGTCTCGATCCCGGTCGTGGTCGCGGACCTTATCCCGATCGCGGTCCTCACGGACCTTATCACCTTCTCGTTCCCGCTTCAGGTCCTCCAGAGAGCTTGACTGCTCTGCACCCAAGGCACTGCCGGACGCGCCCCCAGTGGCAGTAGCTGCTGCACACACCACAACATCGCCGCCTTCTTGTGACTGCGGAACTGCGAGGCTTTCGACAGGCGCCCGGGCGGGCGGCTGTTGCAGGCCATCCGCTGCAGCAGGCTGAGGGGCAGGTGCTGCCACGGCAGCTTCGAAGGCTTCAGGCGCCGGCAGGGCGGGTGGAGTATTGGCAGCTGCCGTCGGTGTGACACCTTTTGCTGCGGCGGCAGCACTTGGGAACTGCTGCGGCGATACCGCCGCTGGCACAGTGGTCGTGCACGTAGTCTTGTCCGACGCGGCTGTAAAAGGAACAGGCCTCAGATGCGGCGGTATTGAAGCTGGAGTCTTGCTAGGTGCATGCTGGGATTTCTCCAGCAAGGGGCCATCCGAAGGCAGCGGTGGGGGGCCCTCGATAGGGCTTGGCGGTAATGCTGCCTTCGTAACATGAGGCTGCGGTGGTGCGTCAGGTGGCAGCGGTGGGGGATGCATATCATCCATTGCCGGCGGAGAATGGGCGGATCCCGACGGCGGCAGCGGCGGCATGGGGGGCATAGGTGGCGGCGGCGACATGGGCGGCATGGGCGGCAACGGCGGCAGCGGAGGCAGCGCAGGAACGGGTGGCGGCAATGGCGGCGGTGAGCCGCCGCTGGGAAGGGGTGGATTACAGGGCAGCGGTGGTGGCGGCGAGGGTAAACCATCCGGCGGTGGCGGCGCAGGGAACAGCTCCGGTGGCAGCGGTGGACTAGCCGATGGCGGTGGTCCGTGCGGTGGCGGGCCGTGCGGCGGTGGTCCGTGCAGCGGCGGGCCGTGCTGTGATGGGCCGTGCGGTGATGGGCCGTGTGGCGGCGGCCCGTGTGGCGGTGGGCCGTGCGGCGGCAGCGGCGGCAGCTGCTGCTGTTGCAACGGCGCCGTCAGCGGGTGGGGAAGTGGCGGCTGCCCGGGCCAGAGGGGCGGCACTGGCGGCATACCCATCATGAAAGGCGGTGGCGGCAGTCCCAGGGGGAAGCCCATGGGACCAGGCCCCATCATCGCTAACAGACCGTCCGGCGCGCCCAAACCTATTCCGGGCGCCGACGGTTGCAGCAGGCCCGCCACTGGGGCCAAACCAGTGGCTGGTGGCAGCACGGGCGCGGGGCGTTCCGGTGGTGGCGGCGCTGCACAGCTTGGCGGGGGCGGCTGCGCGGATGGCAGTGGCGGCTGCCACTCACCGTCCTCGTTCTCCGACGTGTCCATATCCATGTCCATGTCCTCCCAGTCGGCGCTGAAAAGGTTGAGAAACATCAGGCGGACCCTCACAAGACATAGTATTCAAGAGTCTGTCCAGCAAGGATAAAGCCGCCGCAGCCGAAGGCATACACTCCCCAAGAGGCAATGAAAAATGGGATGCAGCAGCCACCGCCGGAAAACATACAGGCATAATACAAGATTACTAAAGATCAAGAATGCCCCAAAGAGATGAAAACGATACATACAACAAATGCGTACACATTGAATCGGGTTTCAGCTTTCCCTCGCCGTTACAGAGATACTAAAATATAGCGATACTAAAATGTGTACTTCACTGCTGATAAAGATAGGGTTTGAGAAGCAATAAAATAGCTAACTTCGGACCTAAAATTACCTGCCTCATCCTTTTTAACATCCCTTTCATTCCTGAGCCTCCCAACTCTCACCGTCGGCCTGTGGAGGCAACCTCGTGACTGGGCGCAGCCGGCATATCATAGATGTTGGGCTGGACATCCTCCTCTGCTGATCGGCTGCCGCTAGTAGCTGCGGCAACGACACTGGCGGCCGCTGCGGCCGTCGAGAGCGGTACTGCCGCCGGCGCTGCATTAACCTCGGCTGTACCGCCTGAGGTAGGAGCCGGCTCACCGCCGTACGCCCACGTGTCGAGATCGTCCAAGTCGTTTGCAGGCGGGGTAAGGTTCACAATGGCGGTGCCGCTAGGACGGACTGCTGGCGGCGCTGACGCCGGGACAGTGGCCGGCGCAAACGAGGTTGGGGCTACCACGGCCCCGACACTGCCAGCCGTGCTGGCGCCAGACAGCAGCCCCGGGGGAATCGGCGTGAGGAACTTCGGGGCCAAGTTCTGCCGCATCGACGCGACTGGCGTTTTGGACAGCCCCAGGGCTGTACGCCACAGCTCCTCCTCAAGAGAGGGATGCGGCGGTGTAACCTTGGCGGCCGGCAGACCCCCGCGATGCGGAGAGTCTTCATTAAACTGGGGCAGCTGCACACTAATCACCTCGCGCCATGCTACGGTGCCTGCAAGAGGAGCAACAAGCCGCACTGTCTCAGGGCCCTTCCGCCTCCATTCTGTCTCAAAGCATCTAAGAGTAATAGTGTGGTCTTTCACAGAATATGCCCCAGGCAGCAGGTCAAACCACATACATTTCATCCATTCAACTCCTGCAACAGGATGCCGTCTGATCATGCAGGATCTATTCCGGGTGCCAGTTCGGTAGGATCTCCTTTGTCTGTGGCTTCTTTAGAGTTTAACACACGCTCCCACAATCACTTACACCCTACAGACGCCATATGATATGTCTTACCGCGTTACAGCGATATCGACCTTTGGCATGAACGACTGCTCTTATTCATATCGCATATGTGCGGAACTATCCGGCTATCCACCCTCCCGCCCAGCCACCCAAGTTCTATCGAGAAATTCTCTCCTTTACCAGTAACTATCCAGCGGTCACGTACCCGAGAAATCCGGCTCGTCCTCGTCCTCTGAGAGGTCCACGTCGATGAGCTTTGCCACAAGTTCCCCAGTGGCCTCGTCCCGTACGTCCCCCATTGAACCGTACGGGTTCTCTATGTAACAGCGGTTCGTCATGGGCCCAAAGCGGTTGATGTAGTACATCTCGTACTCGCCCATTGGATAGCTTATTCGTGCCAGGGTGGGCGGGCGCGGCATCACCATGCAGTACTGGCGACGCCTTTGGGGATAGAGGAACCGGACATGAGGGACGTGACCCGTGCCGAATGTATGGTAGAACGTGCAAGCCATGAGAAAGGAAGGAAAAGTGGAGTGAAAGAGGGAGGGGAATACGGCTGGCGCAGGATGGATTATCCTTACGGCGCTGGCTGACGAATTGAGGTTGTTGGTGTGCGTTTATGCTGATCGTGACCTCAAGTCCTGCCTATTCCACCCGGTGCATCCCTAGCCGGGTAGCTGGGTGAGAGGGCACCGCCCTGAAGGGGCGGATAAGATTGCATTACCCTGGAGGAGGGTTATCACGCAGCTCCTAGCCGGCACACCCCGCAATTATCCCCGCGTAAGAAGCATACAGAGCAATGTCCATTCTGACGTGTATGCAACAGTTGGACAAGCACCACGAATGCGGCCTATCCGCATCACGACGACAAGATTCGGAACCATCGGGTCGCAACCCCCCCCGACTATGTGGCGAATAGTGCTCCTCAATTTTCACCCGCTTCCGCCCCTTTCCCAACTAACTGGTAAGTATATTTACTCCGCTGTAACGTTTCTCGTGGTGTCTGAAATCATACAGCCTGCTCCACTCTCCCCAAGACACATAGTATTACCAGCAACCCCCGTTACGCCATACCTGCGGATAGCTTGGGCCCCTCCTTGCCCAAACCGTTGCGCCGCGGGGCCCTCGCCGCTCACTCCATTCGGGGCCTCAACGAGGCCTGCGCCATCGGGTCCATCGTGCATCTGCGGCAACGCCGCTGCTACGGCGGGGATGCCGCCTGGCACTGGCACGTCCACTGCACCCGCCGTTGCGGCCCCTGCCGACGCCAGAGGCCCCCCCATCGCCATGGTCGCCATCCTAGACTTTAGCATGCTCTCCTGCTCCTTCAGGATGAGATCCGCCATCTCTAGAACCTTTGTATCCAAGAGGTTGCGCTTCTTCCAGACGTCAGTGACCTGGATTTTTAATTATTTGACATCAGGGTGTTTGCTTTTTTCATATATTATGATCCAAGAGGACATTATGCACCTGTCCCAGTCCTAGGCTACCAGAGTGGCCCTTGCTTCCCAAACGAATTTCCCCAGGGTCCCCTGTTCCCCTTGCAGACCTGGACCCCCGGTATCCGGAACCTCAAAAATTAATAAAATTTACGCCGTTTATATCATGTTTTCTAATGCCTACTGCTTCTTTTGGGTTGTGATGTTTGGTAAAACTAGCTTCCTAGATTATGCCGTGTCGTCCAGCTGTCACTGATGGCTTCTGTTTACCACCACCAACGTATCTACGTACATGTCAGCCAACGTCTGGCCCTTCCAGACCCTTTCAGCAGTGCAGCACAGCGCAGATAATTCTGCCGCAAAAGTTGCAGGCTCGAGGTCCTCCAATATATACAACATGATATATTTTTAATTACCTTTGGGTACCGGGGTTCTTCAATCCTTACTTCCTCGTCCCATCCCTATTCCTCCTCACGCAACGCTACGTCACAACAATACATTACACCACGATTCCCCACCGTCATTTTTAACCCGGCGCCGAGCTCGCCCATCCGGCCCTTGTGTCGCTCGCTGCCCTTCCACCAGGCCAGTCAAGTTTGCATCCGCCCCTCGCCCCACACCCACCTTCCGCACCGACTTCAGGTGGTGCTCCGTGAAGACCTTAAGGCGAAAGGAAGCCTGCAGCCCTGAGTTGACCCATTTGGGCCATGAAGAAATAACCTCCTCCTTAGTGGACCTGGTTATGGCGGTGAGAAGGGGTAACGGTGCGATTGCAAGGCGAGGAATAGGGTGCCACGATGGAAGTGCCACATGAAATATAGAGTAAGAAGGTAGGGGAGGATGGACGGCGACAGGACCTGGAGGGCAGACGGTGTCTGCACCAATCCAAGGCAACGATCTTGGGATTCGGTCCTTGCCCATGCAGCCGCCATCATGGCTCCGCTTCCTCCTCCGCCTCCGCCCGGGTCTCTGCACGTTGTCCCTTCATACCGGCACTCCCCCTCTCGCCTTGTACCCACCCCCTTGCAGGCCCTCTTCACGTCAACCCCCCTGCCTCGGTGTTCTTTGCCAGCCCCTCCCACGCCATCTCTCATTACCGCCCCTTACCCGCACCTTTGTAACATGCTGTCCATCACGTAAAACACGTTGAGCCGTTTAGCTAGCACCACCGCCACGCGTTCACAGCCAGTGGCATCGCCCGTACAGCCTTCGGGCGCCAGCACTGCGACCTCTTCCCCGAGGAGCTGCAGCTTGGAAAAGAAGCCACGCGCTACACGGTTTGCGCCTACAGCCTTAGCCATCAGTATCGCCGAGTTGGCGGTCGACTTAATGGCATTCTGGCTGTTTGTTAGCGCATCCAGCGCCCGACCCAACAGCTGATGCAGCAACTGCTGTACATCTGTATGAGCGGTTTCCGGCGTGGCGCCTGACGCAATTGCCGCGTTGGAGGCTGCAGCGAGGGCCTCTGCCGCCGAGCCGCCGCCAGCCGCTCCGCCGGCTATTGGCAGCGCCGTTGGAATAGCGGCGACGGTATTAGCTGTTGTAGTCGCGGCGGCGGCGGCGGCGGTAGCTGCAGCAGCAACAACAGGAGTGGTGGCGGTAGGCAGCGTGGTTGAGATGGCCGCTGGTAGACTGGCCGTGGCGACCGTGGCCGAGGGGATCAGTGCTACCAGAGCAGCGGTTGGGGGAAGCGCGGGTCGCGCCGGCAGCGTAGCAGTAGCAACGACCGCTGGCGTGGCGGCCGTGGCAAGCAATGCCGTGGCAACGGGCGTGGATGCGGCAGCAGGCGGAAGATACGCTGACCTTACAACCGTTGTAACTGATGCCAGTTTCGGACCCTTTGGCGGGGGCGACTCTAGGGTTCCTATCGCTGTCGTTTGGGGCCCTCGCTGTGATAACTGGCTGCTGACACCGCGCTGCTGGCCCTGCCATTGACTCGGTGGCAAGGGCAGCTGCTGCAAATCCTGCTGTTGTGAATCCTGCGTCTCTGAATCCTGCTGCGATGGCAGTTGTAGGTCAGCCTTTGATGCTGAAAGGGTTGCAGTATTACCAGCCGTAGTGGCAGTGGTTGCTGCAGCAGCAGCAGCCGGCGACGCGGATTGTGGCGCCGGCAGTGTGTGCGGCGACACCACTGCCGCCAATGACACCGAGGACGTAATTCGCGGTGGCAAGGATACTACAGGCAGGGATGGGAGGGAGACTTTGCTGACGATTGGTGAAGAGCTTAGCGGTGCTAGCAGGCTAGGGGGCAGCAACGTCTGGTTTAGCACTGCCAAAGGCGTAACTGTGGTGCCAGAAGAACCAGCTACGGATGCTTGGTTCTGCTGCTGTTGTGACAAGGACCGCGAGGAAATATTAGCCGACTTTGGATGCTCGTCCAGCTGTTCAAGAGCTGGTGACGGGGCTCCTGGCGGCGCCTCCTGTGAACCTGCTGCTGACCCAACCGGCGCGTCAGCAGCGGCAGAATTGTTGCCATCAGCCGCTGCCACGGCGGCGGCCGATCCCGCCGGCCCCGTAGAAACTGCTACAGGTGCTGCCTTACTCTGTGCTGCCGCTCCCATCATAACCGTGCTCTGTAACTGGCTGTTCCCGGTTCCTGGCCCTGTCGCGGCTTGCTTTGGCAAAGTGGCCTTGGCGGTGGGCTTGGCCAATGGCCCCTCCAGCTTCACCGTGCCCGGATGTGCCGCCTCCCGCTGCATCCGGGCCGTTGGCACAACGCCAAGAAGACCTGCACGAGGCGGTGCAGCCGTGCCAAAAGACATCTTTCGCTTCGCGAGCTGCTCCTCGCTCAGCAGCGGCTTGGGTCTTCCGGCGCCCACCGCCCGCTTGCCTTCTGGACTCGTACCTGCCTTAGCCGCCTGCCCCTGGACCTGAGCAGCGTCCGATGCCGCAACCTTAGCCAACTTCAATCCCGTGCTAACGGTGGCGTCCCCGCCGTCCCTCGGCGCTCCCTCATCTGAAGACGGGCTTGAAGGGCTTTGGCCCGCACCGTCATCCTCGGCAGCAGCGGCAGCCTTGACTGGGCCCTTCTGAATGGGCAGCTTTGCGTCCTGCTGCTTATCATCAAGTTCATCAGAGTCCAGACGAACGAGCCGCCGCGGCTTTTGGGACACAGTGGCCGGCTCCGCGCTACCGCTGCGTCCTGCACTGCAGCCGCCACCCACCCCACTGCTGCCGATAGTATCAGATGTTGGAGGCTTGCCAGTAGCTCCGTCAGCAGGAGCGGCTGTCGTTACCTTGCGCATGCGCGGGGCCTTGTCTTTCACTGCTGCATTGTCACCACCGCCGTAGCTGCCGGGCCCAGCAGGAGCAACGGTATTCTTAGGCGTCCGCCCCCTTAGCCTCTTGGCCGGCGGCTGCTCTCCCCCCGGCAGTACGTGCTTGCGCGGCCGTCCTGGCTTGCGTTTGCCACCCTGCTGCTCGTCTCCCTGCGACTGCGAACCGCCGGGTGCCAATCCACTGGCAGAGGCACTGCGGCGTAGCTTGGGATCAGGTTTGGAGCTGGGGCGACGTGCGGATAACTTGGGTGGCAGACGGGCGGGCACAACCAGCTGTCGGGACATCGAGCCACCAGAGGATGGTCGACGCACCCCAGGTCCACTGCCATCGGGGCCTTCCTCCACGCCGTCTTCGCTGCTGCTCTCCGCACCACCACTCTCATTGTTGTCTCCGGCCCCGTCCCCACTGCCTTCGGAGTCGCTTGACTGGTTATGTGGAAGCTCTTCTCTGCGGCCTAGGATGGGTTCAAACTCCATATTGTCTAGCTCGTCCGGCGGTTCCGGCAAGCTCGTGGGCCTTTCGTCCTTCCATGTGAGAATGTAACGAACCGTAAAGGGGTCTTTAGGATTTTCTTCGTCCTCGACGTGCCACTCGGCGAAATCTGGTGTGAAAACACCGTTTTCCTCGTCACCATCCCGAGGATAATAAATGGTCCATGGTGCTTCGGGATGCGTGGCATCATACTTGCTTATAATGCCCCAGTATTTTCCTTCCTTGCCCCAGTCGACCTGCCCAAAGGAACCGCAACCGCGGAGATACAGTAACAGGGCCTAGTAAGTGATGGTCCAATACATTCATCACATGTTATATGTCCTGGTCGTCTGTGAAGTGGCGAAATGAGATTATGGACGAATAAGGCGTTCAAGGTGCATGCGCATCAGATGGCTAGCACAAATAAGCCAAAATAGCGCACCTTGCATTCCTTGTCCAAGATCTGCTGGACCTTTGCGCGGAACTGGTTTACCGGTTCCATAACTCAAGACTCCTAGCTCAGCCAGGCGAGCCAGCTGCCACCACTTCGTTCCTTTAGGCTGCCCGAGCATTCATGATGATTTTCCAACCTCCTTAAAGAAAATAATATGAAATGCAGGCAAGTTAGGTTTCTCAAGTTGAGAAGGCAGGTTCTTGGGACGATAGTACGGTAAGTCGTACTTCATGTTTACTTAAACAAATAAGTTGTCAACCCATGACTATTCACCGTGTTGTGACTCATCACGTTCATTTGCCTTCACTCCGTGTTAGCCCACCCTCCCTCCCAGTCGCTGGATGATAGTCTACGCCACAGTCAAGAGTCAGCCTCTTGTTGGGGGGATTTAAGTGGATTCCCGACCGGACACTGGTCCAAGTTAGTAGTTGACATGTCCTAGGCTGGGGTTGCTGGGTCAGGAGATTTTGGATGCAGTTGTCTATTAGCGGGGCAGCACAGGGTCAGGGGAAAAGCCATGATGCCGATCGGCGGGGCGGCATAAGAGATAGGTTTCAGAGCCAGAAGTAGAGCATTGCTCCCATGGCCCGTATAAAAAGCCATATTTATTACAATGGTAACGTACTGAGGACAAGAAAGATACGTGATACCACGTGATACTCCACGCAATTCCTCAATTAGCTACTCGCTTAGCAGGCCTTGGCCCGCAGGCACCGGGCGGCTGCACAGCTCTCTAAAATAAAAAACCTCCTGACGGATCTCTTTTCCTGTATTAAATAGTCACGGTGGTATGCGGTTGTACTTTCGCCTCCCTACCCAAGCCACATCCAAGGGGCTAGGGCTGCGAAAATGTCTCTCCTCCAATACAACCCCAAGACCCATGTTCCAAACCACCTTGCACAGATGTCCTAGAGAATTACTGAGGCGGCACGCCTGTTGGCAAGCTGCTTCTTCTGCAAACCTGACAACGTTCTTCAGGACATTCGCCCTATTCAACCAGTGATCATTGTGCCCACACCCTCATCCGTCAAAAGCTCCATTAGGATTGAGTGCTTTGCCCTCCCGTCGATGATGTGCGAGGCCTTGACGCCTTGCGACAAGCAGCGAATGCAGCACTCAATCTGCGATCACGTGGGATCAGCAAAGGATCATGCGGGCAAATTCTATGCGCATACATGCAGAATGCTTATGCTACAATTTTGCAGTCGAGGTACCTGCGCGTCCGAATTTTCATGCAAATGTCCCGTTACCTGATGGTCATCACTTCTCTTCGTGTAGCCACGCTTACCTAGTCAGTCCATGCGGTCATCAGTCCATATGGTCAATTCATGGCCCCAGCTACTATCCGCAAGAAGTGGAAGTCGACCACCCAACTTTGAGCAAAAGCTGACAAAGCTATTAAGTCCCACTTCATCAGAGTTTGACGTTTAGTCCCGGTCCGGCTTTGCTACCACCTAGGCTAACACCCAAGCCGACCGCCGCACCTTGGGGATCATGCCTCCCGCGATGATTCCATCTGCGATGAGCTCCCGGCATTTCCGAATGTCCAGCGAATGGATCTTTGTGGACAGGTCGTTCTTGTCGCGCAACACACCCGGCACGTCGGTCATGAGCACGAGCTTCTCAGCCTTCAAGGCCGCCGCAATCTGCATAGTAACGTAGCCATCCACCATGGACACGGTCGCAAACACATTTTAACATCGTGCCAGACCAAACCGCTGACAAATCTCCTTGGCTCTTTTCGTGCGCTAATACATAGCGTACAGAATTGAACATTCTACGTGAAGGGCAGGAAGAAACCATGTTCCGCCAGTGCTCCCTCGTGGATTGCAGGCTCCGACGCCATGATAAAAGCTCTCGCTGACACTACGCAATCTAACAAAATCAGCCACTTCGATATGAGAATATGAAGTTCAGACCTCCAAACAAACACTTCCTCCCACGATGCCTGTGGCCCTCCTCACTGGGCATACCCACCTCGCCCGCGGCTGTGTCAGCATTGATGTTCAGCGCCTGGCCAGTGGCGTCGGTAGCGATCGTGGCAACGACGGGGATGTAGCTGTCATTGCCGAGGACATTGAGGATCGTGGGGTCCACCTTAGTAACCTCGCCCACGTAGCCAATGTCCAGCTCCACCATCTGGATCGAGCGACATGGCGTTCAAGATTGACATATCAAAAGCGGGCTCAGTACAACAGAACTCACAACGCGCAAAATGGAAAAAGGATACACAAAATACGTCGCAAATACAGGACGGAAAGTGGGATGTCTGCAGCGGTCCGTGTGGACATTCGCAGTTGGGCAACTGACTGCTCCTGTCTCCAGAACGCAGGGCAAAGTCCAACTGTGTGGGAACAGAAGGCCCTAGCACTGCAAATGAATGCCGGTTGTCATCTGCTTCAGTCTACCGTGTGCAAGCACTGCAAGTCACGCTACTCCTGAAACCGCACCGTGTGAAGCCTGGAACGTGACCACAATTTCAAGCTTCGCCCTCAATTTATGAAACGACAGTTGGATGACAAGTCTTGTCGTTTCCCCTATGCAGCTCTCAGGACGCTTTCCCCACCAGACCCCTTATCACGCACCATGGGTATCCACCACACATATCCTAAACGCAACGTTGGTAAGAAATTATTACAACAATGAAGCGCAAGTTCAGGACGCACACGCGCTCAGCAGTACCCTAGCATAGGAAAGGTAGTGCAGGCCGCAAAGGACGCAATGGGCTCAGGCAGCTGATCCTCACAGCCCTGTCTACTTGGATGGAACGCCTCGCAGTGATCCGGAGGAAGAGTTGGTATCCGTATGCCGACGCAGGCTTGCCCTCGCGCCCTCTACCAGGACACGGCGATTGCTAAGACCTAACATCCGCTGTAACACTACCAACGTGAATGAACTCTGGCTCGTCAGCCGCGTTGCCATTTTTGGACATAACCAACATCGCCACGCCCACGGGTTTACGCGGTCATGCAACCCACGCACCTGCCTTGCCCGCAGAAGCTGGCCATCCTTGCCCGTGAGGCCAACGGCTTTGCCACCAGCCTGCTGAATTAGCGACACTAGAGATTTATTCACACGGCCGCCCAGCACCATCTCCACGATTTCCATAGTGGCGGCTGCGAAACGTACAAGTCGGGGAAGCGCAGCACGTGAACCAAACGAGGCGGCGTCAACATGCAAGAGATGAAGTGCAGACCGAAGCCACTGCAAGTACATAAGGATGCTAACGGCGTGCAGGCGAGAGAAAAACTCGTGGCCCTGCTCGATGAAGAGAAAGACACATGGAAAGATGCAGATCACGAAGTGGTGCACCCAACCTATTTTGGACGCCAGTTAGAATGAATCAGAGTATAATAGATCATAGTACCATGAAAACATGACAAATCAACTACTCTGGATGCATATGGGAAAGTTGTTTCTGTGCTCTGGTTGGGTAAGCCCCTAAACTGCAGATTGGATGGTATCTTCGCGCCAAGCCTTAAGCAGCGTGCCCTCGGCAGAGATGCAGATCCGTTCCCATTTGCCTACGGCTTACCATCGGTAACGCGAAGGCCGTTCTTAAAAACCGCCTCTATGCCAACCTTTGCCAACCAGGAGTTGATCTCCGGGCCGCCCCCGTGCACGAGCACGCAGCGAATGCCAACGCAAGAAAGCAAGACCAAGTCCGTGATAACACCCGCCTACGAGAGATCCCAGTGATAACAAATGGCAACGGAGCAACACGACAGAGTTATATTACCTGAATGGAAATTTACTATCAAACCGTGGAACGGTGTGCCCTTGCTGCCCTATTGGATCACCCATGGACACTGCCTGCAAACCCTTATCAGGTTTTGTGTATTTGGCTTAATTCGTATGTGCAAGTCCCACTACTAAGTCTTGGTGTTATGGCTCCAACCGACAGCTGAGAATACGCAGCCAACCCCTACTAACTCCTTCAGCCGTCTGCCCCCGATGACCCTGCCTTAAGAGTTGGGTCCTTCATGGCAGCGCCACCGTACTTGACGACAACGATTTTCCCACGGAACTTTTGAAGGTACGGCAGGGCCTCGGACAAAATTGTGACGCGATCCAAGTTTGTAAGCTGCTTCCGCAACTGCAATCAAAGAGTCATATGTCCAAACAACAAAGGATCAAGCTGATATGGGATTTCAAGTATTAATACAACCTTGTCGGAAAGACCGCTCCATTCAAACCATCCATCAAGGGTATTGATCCTATATAACTTCAATTAAAGCACAAATGTCCTCAGCAGGTAGTAGGAGCTGCGGGAGATTGATTAGCCTTCAGCAAAGCCGGCTTCGGAAGTGCCGCACGGCAAGGCGCTAGCCAAATTCAAGCTACTAACCTCGGCTTCTTCAGCAGTGGCAACGGCCATAACACGCACGTCGGCATGCTGCCGTTCAGGCTTGACTGGACACAAGCGTGTTGCTGAGCAGGGCCGAGCTGCGACAGAGCGGCGAGTCACGCTAGGGCTTCCTTTCTTGGCAGCCAGGAGCGCCATTATGATATAAGGAATGGAGGGCCTACCACTATTTCCTGAACGGGTCGGAAAGCAATAGATCGAGGTTATGTAAAGATGGGCAGTAATGGCGATCAGAAAGCGTGTCGAAAAGCTCCGCAAATAACTTCTTTACCTTCCCCGCTGTGTAAGGGTCAAGCTGACAATTGTCAATACCCTATCCATGCTGGACAGCTGGGTCAGGAGGGGAAAAGCACGTGAAGGATAGGTACGACAAGAGCTCCGAAGACGGGAGTACTCCACAAGAAAATGTTATCGACTACATTTACGACTTGGAAAGAGCGTTTAACTCTTACGCATGGCAACTCTTTGCATTTTAAATTATACTCACTTTCTGAACCTTAACGGATTGGATCGCCTTTGCGCAATCAAAAGAAAGTATTTATTACCTTGTTACTCTTCTTATTGTTTGATCTAAAATTACCTAAAAGTGCTTAGAGGTTATTAGCTGACGACGGTTAGAAAGGATATGTGATTTTCTCTTTGTAATAAACTGATCTCGCATTATGATCCATTTATGTTTGACTATCATGAATGATTCTTAATAAGGTCCTTTAGCATAGTGGGCATCCAGTTGAAGTAATGGCTGAACGACAGCCAACCGGTTGCCTATGTTTCTTGCGGAAAAGCCGTAAGGTATGATAGAGCTTGCTAACGTGCGACAACATTGTCCAAATGTCTAGATCTCCGGAGCCTGACTCCTTAGTTTACCGTCCCTTCGTCTACCCATCGACTAGGACTTGGTAAGGATTGGTGAATGCAGCGGCACCGCTGATGCAGCAGCAGAAGAGTATAATAGAGATGCAGGCAACATTAAATCAACTCTGCCTGCCGCCGCTGCCGGAATCCAGCAAGGAAACTGCCTACCCGGCCATTACGAAGCGGCACCGCCAGCGAAACCTCCTGCCTCCGCGCCATCGCTGCAACAGGAATGCGTTACCATTGCATCCAATACTGTTAACTCAGCCCTGCCGACGGCCGCTGTCGCTGGCTGCCCTGCGGCGCCGCTGCCAGCTGCGACGGCCGATTCCCTTCGCGGAATCCAGCCTCCAGTGTGTAGCGGCACTGCTAGGGCCCTGAGTGACTCGGATGTCATCAACGGTACCGATGAAGCCCCACGTGACACATGCACCCTGTCCACCACCTCGCACGTTTCTACTGCGTACTTCAGCGCTGGCGGATGGTCGCAGTTCGGCGAAGATGGTGAATGGCTAGGCGGCGGCCCACCCTCAGCGCTGCTCACCCGATCCATGGACTACGCGGCATTCGCAGCGGGTTCAGCCAGTCCCGATCCAAATGGGGTTGCTCATGATCCGCATGCCTGCAATACCGTACAGCATCCCGGACGGCAGCTCCCCGACCGACAAGAACACCAATCCAACCGTCACCTACTCCCGCGTCCCTCACAGCAGAAGCACCGGCACAGCCATGGTATATCTGCCCTGGACGATCAAGGTGAGATTCAGCAGGTCCACACATTACCTGACCCACATGCCATGGCGCACATGCACACAGCCGACACGATCGCACCGGAGCTCAGCCGTGAGCCTCGGCTCAAATCATGTCCATCGCCGGAGGATCTTCCCACAGCGCCTCCGCCGAAACGCAAGTTGCCTCTCAAGCCCTTGATCGTCGCAATGCAGGATGCAGCTGACGCACTCACAGAAACCCCAAAGAGCCAAATTCCGATTGCAGTGCCCGAACGCCGTGAACATGAGCTGCAGCATGATGAGTTGCAGGTTATGCAGCCGCCGCCTCAGCAACAGCAGCAACAGCAAGGGCTGGCTTCGGGCGGACTTAGTTTTAACGGCAACGGCAGCCCTGCAGCCGTCACCACAGCTGCTGTCACTGGTCCCAACGTGACTGCCAACAGCGGCAAGGCCACGGAACGGGGTGAACGTGATGCCGTTCTGGACAAGGTGGCGGAACTTTACATCCTGCAGAGCCGACCGTGTATGGCCTGCCAGGTCCTCCTGCAGTACTGCAAGGCGCATAACGTGCCACCAGAGAGCTTGCAGCAGGAGCTGCAGGCGCGGGTGATGCCCAAGGCAGAGTCGCTGACAAAGGTGCAGAGACGGGTTGAGGCTGCGGTGCGGGCTGCGGAGACAGCTTGTGAAGAGGCACTTATGGGGTTGGGATCTCAACCTCAATAACCCGAGGCAATATGGACAGGACACGAAAAGGGCGGGAAAGGATGTAAGGAGCCATGTGTGAAAATGGAAAGGCCAGCATGTGAAAAGGGAACCGACGGGTACCATGGGTATCTGAGCATTTCTGTTAGCAACGTCGGAATAAACAGAACTGGGTTTGCCCCTGCAAAACTGCACTCGTTTCAGTTCTCTGAAATGCACCTGTTTGCAGATGGCAAACGTTTGCAGATTTACGTACCCTTCCCACCCGTAACCCATTCCAAGCAGGTAACGCGGTGGGTTACTGACTGCCTGGCGGACATAGCGGATGACGACGGTTGGCAGCTGGTCCGCAATGATGAGCTGCAGCTGCTGTACCGGCACCTGCCAGGGCAGACCGTACACGCCTTCCGTGCGCGCTGCGTCGTTGATGCACCCATTGAGGTGAGAGGGGAGGGAGATGTATGGGGGATGAGCTCCTTGGACCTGGAGAGTTGTTTTATCTCAAGAGTGGAGCGGACAGGGAAAGGGACAGGGGAGGGGAGGGAGGGCGGCAAGCATTAGCCTAAGCGGTGTCTTACGTGATGTCGTAAGCCGCGAAGGTCCCGTGTAATGAACATTGGTCTTGCAGCCAGTCAGATCGTAAATGCTGGATTTATACTTATTGGCATGACAGAACTGATGCATATGCGATAAGGCCTATAATTTTAGAAGCGAACAGTTTTGTTCTTGGGGTATATATTTACCGCCTAAAAGAGACCTTAAACCTTCAAGTTTTTCCCCTCTCTCCCGTTCTTCCCTCCGAAGCTGCGTTCGGACCCGTTGACAGGCTGCCACACATCCACTCATCTCCCATACGCCTGCTCCGGATTCACCCCTTCCGACAATTGGCTTGCTCCCGATATTACCCCTGACTGCAGCACCTGTTGTCTTTAGCCCGCGAGGTGGACCTATGTCCCACCTGGAACAAGTACTGCACCTCGTCCACCATTATTCGAGAGATTACCGTCACAGACCTCCTGGTAAGCCACACGACTGGTGGGAACATGTCTTCATCGCACTATGCAGCGTCAAAGCTTTGGCTTCTCCCCTCGCATCTCATAAAGATGGGGGGTCGTCTGGGCCTATCTACTCCAGTTCCATATCATACCACACAACCGCTTCACATCACACGTGTTGCATTACGCCATGAAGGTAATATGTTACCTTGGGGCATGGACGTACTATTGCGTTAGTCTGGTTTGGGCACTTCAGATCTTATTTTTCAGGGATGTGAAGTGGATGGTTTATGCGCCAGACTGTCTGTGCCAAGCATTGTCGAGCTGGTTAAGTGGCAATACAGCACGTCGAATCTGTGCCTGGCCCTTCTTGGGCCAAGGCCCTCTTGCTTTATCGCCTATCTGGTCCGTGAGCGCATCAGATTGCTTTCCAGTGCGTATGAAGACTCCGTACGTCACAACATATCCCCTAAGCCCTAACTGATCCCGCACCGGCCCCGATTCCATGGCCGCCGCTGTTGCCTCACGCCAGGTTTACATCTCCGTGTGGATGCCTTGGCCCCTCAACGATATTGCGTTCATGGTGGAGGCAAACGGCGCAGATCTGTTGGATGAGGAGGGCCGCCTGGTCGTCTGCTTCCAAACCCCCGACCGGAAGGCCCTGGTAAGGCCGCGGCAAGGCTCTCCCGTTGTTTGGCCAGCCGCACGGAGTCTTCCTCGTTTGATCTTGCAGGTGTTTGCTGCCGCTGCTCCTACTGATACTGCTTGTTGCTAGATATGCCCAGTTGAAGGATGTTAGGTTGGGAAAAAGAAACTACTGTGTGTTCGGGTACACAGGCCCTGTCCTTCTAGGCAATTTACCATCCTTATTGAAAACACCACAACCCCGCACACACACTCTTACCCCCACCCGCCGCCTGCACCATGTCACGTCGGCCTAGCCCGCGTCCTTACCCTAATCCTTCCATTCGCAGGACGCCGAAGCTCCGCCGCCGGGGTCTGAGAAGCACCGCAAGATGCGCCTCTTGGCGCCTTCCTGTATGAGTTTCGAACCGCTTCCTCCCAAGACCCCGGATGGGCCGCCGCGCTCGCGGTGCGTAGTGCAGACGTACGTGGATGCCAATCTGCGCATCGTGCCGCCCTTCATTATCGCCTTCGTGCTCAAGGTGCTCAGCCCTTTCGTGTACGCCGCAGCGCTGAAGGTAGATCCCTGGCTCCTAAACCATCCTTCATCTGGGGTTGGGGGCTGCCATCAAGGCAAGCGGTCTCTAGCTTCCCCGCGACTACGGCGGGGGGAAGCCTCTCGATGTGGACTCGATGATACACATCTACTGGGGCTGTCACATGCCGCTTGGCTCCCAACTTCTGGCTGTCATCTATCTGTTGGCCAGCTGGTCCACTGATGCGACCGCAATGGCCGGTAATTCCCAAATGCTCAATACACCAACCGAATTCCGCCACCATAAGCACCCGCCCAGAGCCCGGCTCCGAGCCCGGCCCCATAATGCCGTATGCACACACGGGCTACTGTTTTCATCCCCACCTGGTTTTGCAGGTGCTGTCATCCGCGTTCAAGTCCCCCGACAATCCCCTGCCCAAACGGATCAAGCAGCGCCCGGAGCTGTACGACTTGATTCGTCGTCGGACGGAGGCTTACCTGAAATCTAAAGCTGCTGTTGACCAAGCATCTGCGGGCACGTAAGCGGCAATGGCACCGGCTGATGGCCGCAACCATCACGGGTGACGTACCTGCCCAATGATTATGTTCACATCAAGATTTCTGCATCAGAGAGCAAGGATTTTCTGCGTGAAATACCGGAAAGGATTCCCCAGCTGTACCTTTGTGATCTTTGTGCTAACTTGTGTGATGGGGAGGCTTCCGTGCAGCGCGTGCTTGGTATCACCGAGGCGTCACGTTTGGGCTTGCCTTGGTAGGGGCAGGTTGGCGCAGCAGTTGCGAAAACAAAACAGGACATGTGCTGCGGGCTGCGAAGAGGAAACAGCTACGTCAGCAAGGGCAGAACTGAAAGATGTGGTTTCGGAGCGACATAGAAATGCACTGGACTCAGTCACAGGGACCCAAGGTTGGCATCGGTCTGATGGAGTGGAAGCGAGACGAGTAAGCAGAGAGAGAGAGAAAAGTATCCGTGGTGACCGAGGCCCGCCCTGTCGGCCTCGACCAACTCTCCGCTGCGGCTGAGGCCACGACAGGGTCATTCCTTCCCTAGGAAACGTAATAGGGTGCGGCAGTGGGTATAATCGGTTGCAGACGACGGATGAGTCTCGAGTGCTTGCTTGCGGAAACGCGTTAGGGGGAGGTGGCACGTACAGGGCTTGTGTAGGGATATCCCTAGGAGAGCGCGCGAGCTATCTACAGCTAAGGAAGCGGATGTAAAGTAGAATATTCAAGCCAAACAGGACAGGTTGCTGCGTGTGTTATATGTGCTATGTCACTTATCTACTTGTTTTTGGACTCGTGGAAGACCGAAAGGACAGATTACGCATTTTCAGGTGAGGTGGATTATGCACAGCATGATAATATTCTTTTGGCTTGGCCGACATGTAGTGGTATTGCGTCCATGGAGGGACGTCTTGCGGATTGTAGTGAATGGCGCTTTGCATGGCAGTGGTAATGGCAGTGGTAATGGCTTTGCATGGAAGTGGTACATGCAAAATGACCGGCTGTGGGACCCATATTTGGTATGTTGGGTTTCGGGACACAGCATGGTAAACTCATTTCGTGATAGATATACAATTTGAACACAAGTATTGTCCTTTGTTTGTCTGGCATCTGGGCGCCATTAGTTTTGAAAACAAATTCTTGTTGTTTATGGCAGCTAGATGGCAACACATTTCATTGTAAGTACGGATTATTGGTACTGAGGGATGGAGGGGAGGAGGGTAGAGGGAAGAGGAAACAACACCTTACACCCCATGCAGCACGGCTATCACTGTTGTTTGTATGTTAAGTAGGTAATAGGTAAGTAGTGTTCTTCTTGCGATCTGAATAAGGTAATAGCAATACGCAAATACCATACACACGAAAGCCAATCCTTTCCGTGTCAATCCCAGGTTTCTAGGGATGGTCGCTAGGACGGGGCTTTTGCATGACAAAAGCCCCTCATCACCAAAACGAACTCACCAGGCAGTACAGCTGAGCTTCCGAGGGGCTCCAGACACCATAAGGCAAAATAGAACCCACTCACCAGCTGGCAAGCCCCCAGCTGGCGAGATTCCTTCGCTCTGTGCTATGGCCGCATTATTGTGACCTCGCTGCGACCGATGGATGGGCCGCTCCCTCCATTCCCGCACCCGACCCCGTGGCGCTTAACAACACCACAGAAACATGTGTATGGCGTCTGGTGCGGCACTAGTGTCCACGCCATGCTGAATGAAGGGGGCCGAATTGCCCAGCTAGGCGGCTTGCTCCGAGACCTGTGCACATCTGCAGTTAACACTGTCAGGGCTACCACAACACCAAACTAGTACAATTAAATCTGGATCATCCTTCTTTCGGGGACATTATAACTGGGGAGTTGGCAGCCAATGAAGCATCCTGCAAACCATATTTGGCTGAAGGACATGCTTCGCCAGCTAGGGCACCAGGAACCCAAAAGCCCCACCAATTATGATGCTGTCCCAGTAGGTGATGCCGCGTATGCTCATCCTGTGTTGTTTTCAGTTGTCTTCAGGGGGCAACTTCAGTTCGCCACCAGTGCCGACAGCACCTCTACGACTACTACTGCTAGACTTCTCGGCATTTGCACCAGCCCTCCGCTTGCTAGTGGCAGCTTGCTGCTGCTGTACAATTCCGCCAGGCGTGTCGCATAAATGTCTATACATGGTATCGCCATCGCTGTTGTTCTCGTCCTCCTGTCCAAGGCTGTCTACCAAGCTAGCCAAGTCCGGGTCGTCAATTACATTGTCCAGGTCCGCCGCTACCTCATCCACATCCAGTGCACCGTACAGGTCGTTGTACGACGCGTGTCCTGCCTCCTCGGCCAGCTGCTCCGCCCTCAGCCGTGCGGCAGCTACGGAAACAGATAGGAAATGAGAATGGGGGGCGAGGAGCAAGGAAGCCCACGTGCAGATCAGAGGATTACGTCCCATCTGCCTTAAAAAGTGTTTGCCACTCCAACTCCCTCGACCGAATTCAAATCACACGCCACTTCAACTGACGCTGGAACCCCGGGATTACGGATCGTACTCCTTATCACTATTCCCTGTATCACCATTCACCAACATCAACAACAATGCTAGTAATGAAACTAAAACAGGACTTAAAACTCCTCGCCAGGGCGGCCGCATCACAACTTAAACCTCAGTCCCCCTCCACATCTCTCACCTTCTGCCGCAGCCTGGCGTTCCTCCGCCGATAGCTCCCCCAGCACCCGCTTGATGTCCGAGTCCAAGTTGGAGTACCCACTCTGCCAGGCGCTGCTGCCCAGCATCGGCACGGCACTGCCCTGGCTCACCCGCTGCACCTGTGTATGTGAAGGGGAAAGGGAGTTGAGGTGGAGGTAGGGAGATGCGGGGCACAGACGAGGCGTGAATAATACACGAATATACGATAGCGTGTGTGCGAATGTACAAATAAGCAATGTAACTAAACCTGAACTATTGGCTTAAGAGAGCAACAGGGAGGGTGAAAGTTAAGCCATCCACCGGCGCCGTACATTTACGCGAGCATTATCTACGCCCCTCGGTACAGAAAGATCTCATGCCAAAGAGGTCGCGTCAGAATACCCCAGGGCCTGCCTTTCGTCCATGCTGCATGCTATCAAATAAAGCCAGCCAAGGTCAGCCCAGGAAACAACAAACCAGACCGCACGAGACGGGGCAGGTCATGCTATACGGCTTCGCTCGCTAGCGCGCGGTGGGCTGGGGAGTAAGTAAATGCAGCGAAATGCGCGGCGGAGCCATGGAGGTGGCTTGACGATGGCTTCGAATGAGGCTTTCCATAACCAGCACCCTTTCGGTCTGCGCCCAGCACCCCTCTCTGCCAGATTATCGGCATCTCGCCACTTCGGGAGAGATATCCAGGATCAAGGAGAACGGAATCAGTTTTAGGCACGAGGGGCAGAGCGTGCCAAGAGTCACCCGCTCGCGCACATGTCAGCCGCCCGATCTGAGTCGCACCTCGCGCTTGTGAAACTTCCTCTTATGCCCTTGCCTCGCCCCGATGCTGAGGGGCAAGATATCGAACTTGACGGTCACGTAGTCTCCTATCACAATCAAGAGTAGGGAGAGGTAAAGGGAGAGGGAGAGGGAGAGGTAAGGGGAGAGGGAGAGGGAGAGGTAGGGGGAGAGGGAGAGGGAGAGGGAGAGGTAAGGGGAGGTGGGGGCAGCAGAAAGAAGACATCGAGCTCGCTGGACACACACAAAGCAGTTTTTACCTAGGAAGCGGAAGCAGTAGCGGCTCTGGAGACGTGGAAGATACATGTGATGTCTGCCTCTAAGTACAGCCCCACTGTCCCATTCTGACGGCATGATGTTACGTAAGTATGAAGGACCCGATGTGCCCGGAGGTGATGTCCGATGTGTCCCTCAGCCCAACCACAGTTAACCCCCTCCCGTCACCATGTACATGTCCCAGTGAGCCCTGACTGCCCTTACCCCTCCCTCCCTCCCACCTACTGTGACTGTGAGTCCACTTTACGGTTTATGTGCATACGACAATGTGCGGTGTACGTGTCATGAAGCCCCGCGTTAGTGGTGCCGACCCGTCCCTGGTAGTTATCGCTGTTTCGGAGCGCACTACTGGATACCATTCGAGCCTTAGGTCGATACATTGATACGAAGGAACCCCCCTCCACCAATTTCCACCCCACTAGTTCCGCTCTCGACTGGCCTTCTGGTCGACTGGTCTTCTTCGCAAGTTACCATCGTCTTACAGACTGCATAAGCCTCGCGTTTGCTGGATACCCCTCCTTTTTGCACGCATAGAGGGTTAGGTGCCATGCCAGCCGCTCTTACCCTTCAAGGAGACCACCACCGCGGATCCCATGTCGCCGTATGACTTGACAAGCACCAAGTCACCCTGCCGTAATGCTGTCCGCTCGGCTCCCGGGTCGTGCTCATCGTCTACACCGCCCGGGTAGCTCTGCCCCCGGTAGGCCGCGACTTCCTCCGGGATGAGGGCCTCGATGCGGCTGGCAAGGGAGGTGGCGGTGTGGGGAGGGATTAGGAGTACGACCCAAGACACGAACCAGTACGGCAAAGGGCGAAGGGCATATGAGGGGGAGAGACATGAGGCATGTACGGCTGCATGAGCAGGAAATCGTGCATGTATCCGAGGACTGCTATCAGAGTCCTGATGCGTCGCAGGTGAGAATGCAGAAGTCTGTGCAGTTTCCTCCAGCCACGCAGTTAAGGGCGTGTGTTTATGCAAACAGGGAGTGCAGGTGGCGGAGCCCAATCAGCAATCAGCTCCCAAATGGCAACCCCACCCACCTTAGGGTCTCCTCCACCGTCGCCTGCAACAGGTTTCCCGTGGACAGGCGGCAGTTGTGGACGTTGTGTAAGTTATGGGTTTAGTTAACTCCAGATGTTCAGTTCGGATCTGTCCGCCGAAGAGTCCGCAATGGTAAACACGCAGCCCCGTTTAACCCAAACTAACATTGACATTGACGGCGGGATATTAAAATTCGTGCGTGCGCACGTTCACGACATCACGTGCACCGGACACCAAACTCCTACCCCCACTCCATGGACGCTCCCCCCCTGTCTTAGGAATGAGGCATCTCTGCTTAGGAAGAAGCACTGCGGTCTCGTCCGCTGCGAGGTGGCTGCTGCCGATGTAGGGCCCCCTTCCGCCGTCAGCAGCAGAGTATAACCGTACTTGTGAAGCCAATAAGTTGGGGTATTATCTGGACACTGCAAGATGCTATCTGCACGACGGGCGACGGTTTTGCCTTTATGTGCATCCTAAAACCCTGAAACCCTAAAACCCTAAAACCCAAGCAAATTCCGTCACCACCACCACCACCACCACTAGAACCTAGCTCCCACAGATAAATGTGCTTGCCACCCACCTGCGGCTGGAGCCCCAGCGCAAAGGCGTCCAGCGCTGACTGCACATCTGCGGCCAGGCTATCCCGTTCCATCACGATCTGATGGTAGGCGGTAGGGCGAAGAACAGAGACGGCGGGGTTGAGTTGGGTGGAGTGGGGTGGAATGGGGCAAAACGAAGAAGCAAGACCCCCAAAAAATCAACATCGATAAGAAGTAGGAACATCGAAATTGAGATGTCCGAGTGGTCCATATAAACACACGACGTGGTCCTTGCATTCGCAAGCGGACTCCCCCCTTCCCCTCAAAACACACATACATACACACACGCGCACACACACACGCTCCCTACATCCATTTCCCCAAATGCAATCTATGGCAATAGCTACCTCTCTGCATTCCGAGTACGGCGGTGAGAAAGTGGGAGACCTAGTTCGCCAAAGAACGAGCCCAATGTACGGCAACCAATGAGCCTCAGTGCTGCAGCCATAACCGCCTGCCGTACCTCCCGAGGTGAGAGTTTGAGCTGTTGTTCCATCTCCCGTACTTGCATGATGGTTTCCTGGAGAGGGGCCAAAGCAGAAACATTACCAACATTAACCCTGTTACTGCCACGGCCACCACTCCCACCACCAGCACCATGACCACCATGACAAACTAATCGTGCCATGCCTGCCTGCCTCATTGTGTTCGCTTACACCGACACCCAACCTAGCTACTCTTGATACACCTTCCCCACTTCTCTCCCCCTGGCCCCACCCTCCCCACACACCACTTCCCCTAGTTGATGTGATGCTCCACTCACCTGCAGCCGCGCCTGCGCCGCCTCACGCCGTTGCCTCAGCACCCTCTGCCCCTCCAGCTCTTGTCGTGTCTCGTCCAACTGTCGTACGAGGCTGCGCGCCACGACCGCGATGTGGCTTTCCCCCTCAGAGCCACTTGGGGCCGATTCCCCGTCGCTGTCATCGTCGTTAATGCCGACGGCGGCAGCGGCAGCGGAGGTGGAGGTGGAGGCAGCCAGCGCCTGCGCCACATTGCGTGCCTCCAGCACAACTGACCTGACCAGGGCACCAGCACCGGTACGTACATACGTACGGCGACGGCAGCGACAAATCGCGAGTGAGCGGGTGAGGCGGATGAGTATGAGGGTGACCCCACGTGAGGGACAGTCTGAATTCGTCAGCCAGACGCGATGCGTGCACCTCAGTCTGCTGTTGGCGGCGCTCGTTTGCTAGCTAGCCACTCGACCCCCTCCACCGCACCGGTCAAAGCCAAGCGCCTCCGCGATGTCCAGTGCGTTGCTAGCCCCCGCGGCGCCCCACACCAACTGGTAAGTCGGGCTCAACGTGGCGGTATCAAAGGCCATGCTGGCGTTGACGTAGCGCCCGTCCTCGTCCACGGCGCGCTTCAACTCGGCGTGGTGTGTGGTGGCCAAAGTTAGGTAGGCCTGGCTCCAGGGAAGGGACCCGTATATGGCTTAGGGCGAGAAAGGAACCGCGACTACAATCTGGAGGAGGAGGAAGAAGGCTTAGCGGGGCCTGAGGCCGGGGAAGATCACCGCCGTTAGACCGCCACCGAATTCAGAGGCTTCAAAAAAAAACCTGCATCATACTCGGACGCCCGGAGTGGTGGCCAAGGCGAGCCCCCCGCGCAAAAGAGGGCCCCGTGTGTGTGTATGTGTATGTGTATGTGTATGTGTATGTGCATGTGTATGTGTATGTGTATGTGTGATTGCAGTTCTTATCGTTATCCAGCAACTGCTTGGGCTCCTTGCCATAGTGCACGTTTGCCAAAGGCCCGTCACACTGACCAAATAAACCGCCCCCATCCCTCCAGTTTCGCACCAGTCCAGCGAGTCTATCAAGCACCGCACGGGCCAGGGCCGCTCCCTCCAGCGGGTCGGTGCCGCTCCCCACTTCATCTAGCAACACAAGCGACCGGGAGCCCGCGGTGGCCAAGATCTGTACGAGGATCCAGGGGGGGAGGGGAGTGAAGCGCACTGATGATGCACACTGCCGCGTCAGCCCGGCAGTTCCTTAGCAGCTTAGCTACCTGACTGGGCGCGTGCTGGGCGCCTAACAGGGTAAATGAAAAAGGGTTGGGTCAGGATGCGACGATGCAATAATGAGAGCAAACAGACAGCATCCATGGCGTGTGCAAAATAAATCACTTTGCGCGTACTTGTGTGTATTGCAATTGTTTGTGCAGATGTCTGTCTGTCTGTCTGTCTGTCTGTCTGTCTGTCTGTCTGTCTGTCTGTCTGTCTGTCTGTCTGTCTGTCTGTGTCAGAGGGGGTTACACTTCGGGCGACTTGCCCTGAAAGGACAAGCACTGATGCCGATTAAAAATTGGTCTTTGGCATTGAATCAATTTGAAATTTTATGCGGGGATTTTAGGCAGGATTTACTGGAATTAAAAAATACAACTTACATAGGATAGCTCAGTTGGTAGAGCAAAGCATTGAAAATGCTTGGGTCACCGGTTTGAATCTTTAAATAATTCGGTGGACTTGACAAATTAAATAACACGGAGGCCGTTGGAAGCCTAGTTTAGGCTTAGGCCTAAACTAGGCTTCCAACGGGGCCCTGACCACCGGGGACGAACCGCACCGCAGTGCAGTGCGGCGCAGCGTCTGTCCGTCTGTGTCCTGCTGCCGCGCGCTCCTCCCTTTGCTCGAGCCAGAGAGGGCACACAAGCCACGTCTGAAGCCTCTAGCCTGGCTACTGAAACAAACTGAGCCTTATTCAATCACAACCGAACCCCCCAAACCACCTAACCACCTAACCTCCCAACCTCTCAACCCACCCTTCGGATTCGGCGAATGTGCCCGCTGAAGGTGGAGAGGTTTTGCTGCAGGCTCTGCGCGTCCCCAATGTCGGCCAGCACGCGGTCAAACCACGCCAGTCGGGGCGACCCATGGGTTGCAATCTGAGTGGAATCGCACGGCAAAAACAGACCCGCCTGCGCCATCAGCACCATAAGGCCCGCCGCCTTCAGGCTCACCGTCTTGCCACCCGTGTTGGGACCTGCATGTGGTTACAGCGCATGTACGAAGTCGTGGAAGCAACAGCCGTCAGGATATCTGCACGATGAAACAGCTCTCAAGGAGTATTGCGTTACAGTAACCCCTCCCCTCCCCGCCTCGCCCCACCTGTAATGGCCACCACGGCCTTCCCTGGAGGCACCCGCAGGTCCAGCGGCCGAGGCAGCAGGCTGCGCCGTACCTCGTCGTCCGCAGTTGCTGCCGTATTTCCGTCTGGCAGTTGACCGGGGCGCGGCCCGTCGGGTACGAGCACTCTCCTCAGCTCCCAAGCAGGTGCCGCCTGGAAGTCGCGGTCAAAGCGGTTGTCGTCCACCTGTGTACGGCGGGTTAGAAGGAAATTTGCTTATATTCTGTGAGTAATATGCCATCCTGCCGGAGCGTTCAGTGGTGAGGCTCCGAAACCGTCCGTTCGAATGAGCGAGCGGGAGAGAAGGACGAGAGGCAGGACGAAAGAAGAGCAACCCCATACCCTATCAGAACCCTATCATCATCATCAATACCCTATCAAAACGCCCACCCCACCCCCACGCACCACATCGTGTCCCGAATCGTCCCCTCAACGCACCAAAACAGACTTTTAGACCACCATATCTCAGCAGTCAGAGATTCCTAGCATTTGTGAACACCGCCTTGGCCACTCCTCTAATCGCTCACCGAGGGTGGCTGCGGCAGGGGCTGCAGACCCCGCTGCATGAGCACGGGGTGCAGCGCCCCGGGCAGATACAGCGGCGAGGCTCCGGGCCTGACAGATTGGTTTGCGGGGTTTGGACGCATATTCCGTACATGCGACATCAGTGAAGCAGTTGACCCACATCACAGTACCAGTGCGCCCGTGAATTCGATAGCGCGATGGAGACCAATCAGCGGGTCAGCGCCGCAAACCGTGCATACAGGGAAACGTAGGGAGGGGGGAAATGTGGTGGGTGGTCTAAGGCACATCCAGACTCTTCTTTTGTTGCAGCATCTAAGAAGAGATAAACAGAAGTTAACTTCGGTTAATTGCGTGCTTGAGGTTTTACCTAAAGATGGTAAGCCTAGTGAAGAACTGTAAGATGAAGTGACCAGGCGTAGTGGTGAAACGCCTGGATATTAGGAAGACTCCGAGTTTTGAGGGTAACCCCCGAAGTGAGAAGACACCGAACCCGTACAGAAGTCATTTCGGCCTCCTAAGCAACCAGGGTACTTAATGCCGTTGGGAGGAAGCAAGGAGGGAGAGAGAACTTTTAGATTGAAACCTTTGCTTGGCGGATCGCAACCGTCCTGAGACTTTGCAACATATAAATCAATCTTTTCTTACGGGTTCAAGAGCTAGACGCGAATTCCGCCTTTGTCTGCCAGTGCTGGTGCTGGTGCTGGTGCTGGTATATTTCCTTTGCTTCGGCGCAAACTTCAGGGCTGAATTGTTGGTCGGCGTGCTTATCCTGATATCATATGTCCTTACCACGCCATGTGAGTCGGGCGGCGGGGCAGTCAGCTAGACACCTGAACAGGAAATGTACAGCTTGCGGCAACTACCTAAGGGCGCCTGTGTGTTGTGACTGAATCCCCGATCCCTTGTCTGTCACTCTCCACGGCCTAAGGGCCCCTCCCGGACTGTTTGAGGGAGCCTTTTCGTAACACGACAATACCTTATTTACGACCAGCCTCGTCCATGAACTCACTCTTCATCAAACGTGGGCCTTATGCCCCCAAGCCAACGGCCGTGCTTGGCCCGGGCCGCTACGACATCGAGTACTGTGACACTGTCCAGCAGCTCCAGAACCTGGGAGGCCCGTGAGGCCAACTTTGAAAGGGGGAGGGCCG
Organism: Volvox africanus; assembly: GCA_030268105.1. Lineage (NCBI taxonomy): Eukaryota > Viridiplantae > Chlorophyta > Chlorophyceae > Chlamydomonadales > Volvocaceae > Volvox > Volvox africanus. The sequence goes on along the minus strand of BSDZ01000010.1, from coordinate 1,116,372 downwards.
AGGCAGGGAAAGTCCGGCGGGGCATAAAGGCAGGGCAGCAGAGGCAAGAGAGAGGGGAAATAAGGCCCACAGGGATAGTAACGGGGTTTGGATGCGAGGAAAAGACCCACGACGGTGCGACTCCATCAGCCCCCTTCATGTGGCCGAACTCTCAATATCTTCACATCCAGATTCCGGATTACTCACATAATTCAAATTACCCATTCAATTTCTACCATCAATACACACACGCACACACACTCCCCGGCTTCATCCCCGCCTTGCTAAGGTTTTACCTGGAACCTAGCTTTTGCCGTCGCACCACTGCATCTGTTTCTGGCTGCGGGAATTCACCCCACCCCCTTCAAGTGGCCTCACCAGTTTTGAAAGCAGTGCCAGAACCCGCTGCACCTCCGTCTCCTCGCGCTCTGCCAGCAGGGCCTCTGTGTTGTTGAGCTCCACACATGGCTGAGGCTCTATGTACAAGGTAGCCCCCGTGCTGGAGCTGCTCAGGCGCACGCTGCCCCTGGGGAGCTCACCTTGGCGACCGGCCTGCGGATCAGTTGGGCAGGAATAACTAGAAGAGGAGGAAAAGGGATGGGAACACATACAGTTCAAAGAGGCCCGCCCAGGAAAGCAGGGAGGGAAGCATGGAGGGAAGGGGGAGGGGAGAAGGGAGGGAAACAGGGAGGGACTCAGGGGGCACGCAAGGACGGAAGAAGGGAGGGATGGACCGCCCCGGGGAGTTTTGCGTGTGGTACGGGACAGGGTAGGGGTCGGGATCTGGGCAGCTTGAGATGGTCAAAGGTGCAATCGAAGGGAAGTGCATTTGCATGCACACCAGTCCGCTCCCACTCCAAGACGGACCCCCCTCCCGCCCTCTTCCCCACTTCCCCCAAACTGTGGCCCACTGCACCCAAGTCTCCATGCACAGACATGTGCACCCCAGCCGCCACGCCAGCCTTACTCCGGATTTCTTTGCGCCGGTAGCACATCGCCATCCATCCCCGCCCTACTGTCCCTCTCTCTTCGACCTCTCAATTTGCAATCCGTTCCTCTAGCTACTCCTCTAGCTACCCCGCTGGCCAGGGGCACCCTAACAAGAGCTCACCCGCACTCCGACGCAGAACCGCCCCCGAACGAGGGACACAGCGCCCGTCTCCGCGGCCCCTCGCTGTTGCATCAGCCGAGCCCACGACTCCACCTCCTGCCGCAGCCGCTCCTTGTTGGACTGCCGCTCTGCCCGCACTGCTGCAAGCGCCTCACTGGCCTCGTTGCATACCGAATTGAGCTGCGGGGACGGTTCAGGAGGCGGAGGATAAAGCGGGTATACTTTTATAATAATCAGAATTCAGAGAGAAAGATGATGCGCCAAAACTGCATTTGGTTGGTGTGCATGTCGCTTGCTTTAGAGATCCTCTTTAACGGGACGGCGCCGCTCTGGCCTCCGAAACCACCTTAATCTCAACACACGCTTAACCAAAGCACCGGCTCCCGACGCTCTCCCATCTCCTCGCACCCTTATACAGGTCCGAATGGCCCGCAGCAGAGTTCGTTCCTCGTCACGGATTCCCTCCGCAAGTGCGGCTAAAGAGGGAAACCGAGGCCGCGACAGCGGGCACAGTGGGGCCACCGACGGCTGCGAATACAGCGATGATGATGATGATGACGATGACGATGAGGAGGAGGAGGAGGAGGAGGAAGGGGAGGAGGGGGAGGAGGGGGAGGAGGAGGAGGGGGAGGCGCAGTCTGGCTCTGATGAGATATCAAGGTCGCTATGGCCGCTGCCGCGGTGGCTCATGCTGCTGCTACCGCCACGGCAAGTGTGGGTGCCGCTCATGCCGTCCTCTATTAGCTCATCTACCACCGTTGCAGCGCCCTTCAATACGAACGCAGCCTCCAGGGTGGCGGCAACCCCCTGCAAAACGCCGTGTGGCAGGGGCACCGTAGCGGATAAATCGCGTGGAAATGTCAACTTTGACCACCGGGGCGGATTCTGTCCCGTGGTTATAAAAACCTGCACGCCAGGAGTTTCGAATTCACGACCCACGGTACGGAAAGGCGATCCAAAATTCCCTTTCGTTTCCCCACCTCTAGCTGCTTCGCATTGAGACAGCGGCCCGCCGCGGCTGCATCCACTGCAGGCCTGATATCGAAGCAGCCCTGTACCCTACTTGGCATGACGGCATCGGGATGGGTGTTAGTGGAACGGCGTCAAGAGAGAACTAAACAACGCACTCCACAGCAAGGTACGTGCGGCCATACTGGGGGGTAAGGAAGTGCCCTTGCTTGGCCAGTAGATACGTGCTGGCGGGAAATGTGGGGTCAGTGCAACACGACAGAGAGGTGCACTTCCGTTATTACTTCCGTGCAGTCGGTAGCAGGTAGCTGGTAGTGTGAGGAATTATGTTGGCAGTCACCAACTGCTTTCCCAGACATGTACATGACTGCAGGTCATCGGCATCATGCTAGTTCGTGTCTAGGGTACACAAGTCCGCTGGTTGCTGTGCAGGACGTACTCGAGGTTCGCCTGCATCGCCTCCGCCGTCTGCTGCAGCAGCAGCTCGCTCTCCGCCAGGCTGCGTCCCCGAGGGAGTTGGCCCCGTGCAACAACGTCCGCCGCGATGCTCGTCCCGCAGAAGCAAGCGACCTGCGGTTCTTGTCTGTCCGAGGTTCATCTAGAATTACCATGCGGGCAGCTAAGCCCTGACACGGAAATAGGATAACCCATATGAAGTATTGACGCAAAATCTCTGTCCCCACTTTACCTGTTTGCATATCACTGGCCATTCCAGGATTTGCTGAGACTCTGCCTCAGCACTCGCTGCAAGCCCAGTGTCATCGCCGTCATCAGGACTCTTATCAAAATTTCCAGAATTAATTACAAGTGAGCTACTACCCGACAATGAAGCGCACGGGCAAAGCCATCGAAATGGTGAAAGCCAACCGTCCGTCTTTCTGTGGTTTGTAAGACTACGGACGCCTAAACCGAAGTGGCGTCGCTGATGCATACAGGAACTAAAAATGCGTATAGAATGGTGAATGATAACTGTGTTGCTTTGACTCTCAAAAATCCTGGAAGTGGGGCCCAAGTTACGTGTCATTTTCGCCACGTATACAAGCGATACAAGCAATCGGAGGGTAGAAAAGAAAATATTACGTTACATTATCCTTCTAATCCATAAACTACTTCCATGCGTTAACCCTTAGGTAATTGGAACCTTAAGATGTATAAACCGCTTGTAACGGCGTTTCGGTTTGTACGAGGTATGATTACAGCGTCCTCTTGGGGTTGAAGAACTGTACTAGGAAGAAATGTTCTTACCCAACCAAATACTTCTTTCTTCAAATTCCTGTAGTAATTATTGTTTGCATTAGGAACAAATTGCGAGCAAGTATTACGGTTCGGAATCCATTCACATCCCAGTCTTTGCGTACTCAGTAGCACCATGTGCGCAAATTATACATTCTGTGTTTCTTTGTAAAGTGTAGAAACCATCTGAAAAAGTAGCATGTCAATAACACTTGTGTCAAGTAACTCGCGCAAGCTCCTCCGTGCAGGCTTGCAATCTCGGACTCAGGGACAGATGCGGAATGTTTGGTGGTCGGTGTAGTTGGAGTCTGGCCGTGGCTGTTGGTTTCTGCACGTAGAAAACTTGGTTTGTTTGCCTTTCTGTGGTCAGGGTTTCAGGTGGCCTGTGTGCCACACCCCAAGATGGCCCTGAGAGTTAGGGTGCCATGATGGCAAAACATCAGTTGTGTGATGGATCCAATGGACTGCCAGCGGCTTGTTTTTTAATGAGAACTGGATAATAAAGGATCTGGGGGGACCAATTGAGAGTATGAGCAGCAGGGATAGCACGGCTCTTCAGTCGTGCCCTTGTGAGCCCTCACTGACAGTACTCACCAGCAGTTAAATGCTCCATCTGGAATCGCGGAGGGGGCCGGGCCATGAGGTGTGGAGTGGCCTAGAAACCCACCATGGGGGTACGCATGCCCAATGGTGTTTAATTTACCCCTGAGGTTCCCCGTATTACACGCCAGCCCAAGGGCTGCGTAACAATAATAGAGTGGCCTGTTGCTGAAGCTACTCTGTTTTCATTGCCCCTCACCTCCATCCCGTCGTCTTCTCTCTTTTCTGGACTTTTGCTGTATATCTTTGTTTCTGCACCATTAGGTTAGGCTGGCCCAGTAGTGGCGAGGATGTTTTGCCGTGACTCCAGTTTTCTGTTGCCTCTTCCTACACTAGTCTGAGTGCATGCGTTTTCTTAAGTTTCGTCACTGGCAGGGCCACTGCGCGTCTTGGCCAGTAGTACTGTTGCATCATAGGGCTCTTTCCCTGCTGGGTGTGTCACTGTCTTGAGATGTCATGAACAACGATGTTTGAAAATGTTTTTCCGGCGGGGTCTTTCACGTTTCTACGACGGCACATGTGGTTCGGGGTTAATTAAGAATGCAAAATAGGTATCCGAGGTTGGAGTTGCGCAGCAACACATGTATCAATGTTGCCCATTTCCAACGATGTACAAAACACCATGTACACAATAAATAGTTACTGCATTCGGCAGGCAGACTGCTCCGCTACATAGTCCGCTGCACCACATCAGCATAGAATGGGATACATGGTCCCCACATTTTCACATGCACTTATATCATATTGTCGCTTATGGCTTGAGAAAATGGATCAGATTAAAACGGAAAATGCTGCACCCACCTGCACTCAATGACACTAGGTCAGCCCCGTCAGTCATTCATGTTCTGCTCACGACCTGCCTGGCGCAAGCTACCTTTGCCAACTTGGCTGAGATGCGACTCTACTGCCCTGATATACTTGGTCAACAGTCCGTCGACACCGTTATCCGGTTCCCACACATGCTGAAATAAAGCAATTCCCGACGCAAACACAATCCCTGCCTCCAAACTCAACACAGTCCATATGGCAGTTGCTCTGGTCTATAACCCAAACCCATAATCCGTCCGCGCCACTCTCCCTTCCGTGGCTTGCAATCTGTCCAAGGAAGCACAGTGTCTGTCTGTCCAGTACAGTTCAATCTGTCTAGTACGTGTGTGGAGCAGCCTCCCACCATGATCTGTAATAGTCAAACCTAGGAATACAGCAAGCTGCATTCAAAGACCCAACACTTCCGTGACGCTCCTCCCAATCGACAGCCATAATTAGACATGACACTATGCTGATATAAGGGTGGTCACCAGTCATACACCTCGATCACCACTGCACGTCCACGTCTGCACCAAAGCGGTCCAGTTGTGCCATCGCCTCGTTCAGGTCCTTCTGGACCTTCTTGCGGCGGTAGAAGATAGGGCAGTCACGCGATGTGCACAACACGTCCATGTGCAGCGAGCCTTGGCAGCGCTGGCAGGCGGTCCAAAGCGCGCCGTATTGGCCCTCCAGCTCAGAAACAGTATCCAGCGTGCGGGCATAGATCTCGTCTTCCTAGCGGTGTGCACAGGGAGATCACAAAAAGGAACGGAGTAGGAGCATCCAGGGCATCCAGAATTGGACGCGAATCTACATTAAAACCAAAGCGTCAACATCGGCGCTTGTCCTTCCAGGGCAAGTCGCCCACTGTGTAACACCCTTTTCACATCAAAGCTGGTGCAAGATGGTGTGCAAATGCAAGATCCGTGCAAGTCGACATGTCGTTCTTGACCGCACATGACAGCCAATGACAGGCAAGTCAGCGCTTTTTTTACCTTTAATAATGATGTGATTGCCAGTTTTGTCGACTGACGTTTGGGAAGCCCCAAAACAACCTACCTGGGTCTTGCAGTGCGAACAGAGGCTGTCCTTGGAGCCGGACGGTAGGGGCGCCTTGCACGCCAGGCAGCTCAGCGTGACCTGAAGTCACGGGGCGTGCAGAACCAGCGAGGACGATAATGAAGTGGGGACAACTTACAGCAGCACAATGAAAGTTACAATGGACTGAAAGTAAGGTCTTGCGCATTTCCTGTACGTTAATACGGAAACTCGTGACGGAACCCCTAAAGTGACGGACGCCCGAAGAGTCGACGGATTCACCGAGGGACGGATTCACCACCCGACCGCGCTGTCCAGCCACACGCCTACCTTGGCAAACCGCATAATCCCGCCAGCCGCATTGCTAGGCGTGGACACGGAAATGCAGCGTGTGTGGTCACCTGGATGCGGATGGGAAGGAGATTGGGGCGGTGAATGTGCAACGGAATAAGCAATAGAACCAGAGACCCTATGGGGAATTGAGGGAACAGCGATTAAATGTTTGGGGGTACAAAGCTAGGAATCAGAACCACATTGTCTCCCAACCCAAAACGGAATATGGCATGGCCGGTGCCGGATTGACTCGTCCGCTGTTTGACTGTCCGCCTGATTGACTCGTCCACCTCTCCCATGCACCCTGCCTACCGCACAGGAGCTCCTTGGGGTTCTTCATCACAGGCTCGAAGATACGCAGCAGCGGTAGGCTGAGGTGATGTTCCAAGTAATGCTGGCAGTCGATGGGCAACGAGTGCTCCAATGCGTAAATGGGGTCCTCGGCCTTCTCCCATGCCTTGGCCCCTTTCGCCGCCTGCACAACACACCGGAAAGGGGGGCGGGGCCGTGGATTGGGTGGACAGTGTGAGGACAGAACGGGATGACAGACAGAACCTGACGCGGAACGCAAACCAGTCCTGGGACTTGGGTCCCAGGACTGTGAGGATGAATGAAGGCTTGCAATACTTGCCTTGATAATGACGTAAGGCACACGGTCGCCAACGGCTGGCGCCGTGGCGGGATCCCGCTTGCGCATCTTCTTGGCCAACTCAACGTGAGCAATCTTATTGCCGTAATCTTCCGCGTCCTGGGTCAGGCCCTGGAGGAAAGCACCCGCAATCATAGTACGGAGACAATGCATGCAGTCAAGGCTCCAGCCGCGAACTTATGAAGTGGAGTTGGAAGGCGTCCATGGGAAGGGGCGAGGGAAGAAGAAACCGGAAAACTCCTGCCAATAGCGACTGCAAGGGAAGTCTGCCAGGGTGTAACGACACGCAAGTGCAATCCTGCTACCATAGGAAAGAATCTCCCTTCGGGCTCCCGATGGGATCACTTACTTTACTGATCACGAGCAGTGATAGATCAATTTTATTCATGAGCAGGTCCGCGATGACTCCCTTGACGTACGTCACCGCGCCCTGCACGTCCTTGCCGATGAGGATGCGCTCCAGGCAGGTCGTCACCACGTTGCGCACGAGCAAGCAATTATCACGGCGCACAGTTTCAATACCCTGTGGTGGTGTGCGGGTGGTGCATAACAGGGCATCATGAGCTCTTTACAAAAGGATATCATCGGACGAAGATATAGACATTGGGTGATGCACGCTGGCCACACAAACTTGCACACAGTTTGGACTATGGCCGCACCTTGCTGTCCATTTTGTCGTGCTTGTCTGGCCGCGTCCAAAGTAGCCCGGCGTAGCGCTTCTTGTTCATCAGCAGGTACGGGTAGTACACCTGCAATTATTGAAGATGCACCCACTGGATACGAACTGCGGTGTGCGGGCCCGCCTAAGCGCAAAATACCTGCTGTGCCCGTCCACTGCCTTACGAGGAACATCAATGGATGAAAACTCGGCCGCTCAGGTAAAACCTCACCTTTTCGAACTCCAGCTTGACTGGTGGCGGAAAGGCCTTGGAAACAATGGCTGCCGCCTCTCGCCCTAGCTCCATGGCACGTGCGACATCAGGGACCTGATGGGCCAGGCAGGTCTTGGCGCGGTATGCACTGGAATTACCTTTGCACTAGAAACACAGGGGCGTATTGCTTTACAACATGGATTGAAACAAGGTCATAAATCGACGTGGCTAGCTACCATCATTCTAGAAAATTGCGTTTCAAGGGTTGACAAATAACATGAAGTCAACATATTATATGCTCCAACCAGTAAAACCCACGTTGAAGTGAACCATGACGGAGTCAGTGTCGCCGTAAATAACTTCACAGTCCGTCTCGTATCCGTTTGCCCGCGTGTAGTGCTCCTGAAAGGTTCAGGATAAACGTGGTATCTGACTCAAGTGTGGAAATGGACACCACATGCACATTGCCCATGGTGATGCTGACATAGGCTTAAGAGGATGAATGAGAGACGGAAAAAATAAGGGGGCAAAGTTGCAAGCCATGCAGAGAGGCATCCGGGCGCCCTTCGCTGTCTGACCTGCACCAAGGCGCGCGTCTTCATGATCATCTCGCGTCCGTACGACGTGACCGAGGCTGAGATAGCCAGACATGGCATCTTGCCTACAGTCGCGCCCGTGAAGCCGTACACACTATTTGCCGAAACCTGCGCAAGTGCGAAGCGAAGGGACATGTTTAATTTCGAAGGGTCAACGCGGGGCCTTACAGGAGTTTCCAGATCCCAGACGCCGACCTTCACATCGCTTAACGAAACAGTTATATTCATATTGTAAAGCCCTAACCCCGAACCCGCAAACTTCCTAAGACATCAAGTGCTACACACAACGCTTGCTTTTGCGTGGAGATTTACGAACCTTCAGAGCAAGTTGCCTGCCGTCCAGCACGGCGCGCTTAAAGGGATCCGTTTCCGCCTTCAGGTCATTTTTGGCCCTTTTGGGCACAGTGCAGCCGCGCGGCAATAGCAAACGTTGCATGTAAGTGCATGCACATATCCGCTCGCAGACCATAACCTTGCCTTACTTGAATATGCACATAGTGGAATACGGGAATAGCAAATTGCTTGTGTCCATAGGCGTAATCCAAGCAAAACTCGTCCAAATGGCTTATTATTCCATGTTCTCCGGCTTCTCTTCCACCCATGTTCTTCCACAATCTATTGCCTTCTCCGCCAGGAAAACCTTGTCCGCCCTACCGTTTCCGTGCTGCAAGCAGCTCCTCAAGAATCTCGGGCAACAGCCCCCGCTGCCGGCTTCCTCGCACGAACCAGTCACCGCAGGGGCTCTGCTCTCGGTCTTCGACGGGCACGGTCGCCAACCTGTTCGACGGAGGACCTCCTGGCATTCACATGGTTCATTTCTGATATGGCATTCCTTACCAACACGAAAAGCATGCAAAGACGGCACAGATGGTACACAGAGGATCGCCTGCAAAGTACGCACCTGTCATTCGGCAAAAGCGTGGTGTAGCACAGGTTGTGCGCCATCATGATGGACGGGTACAGCGATGCGAAATCCAGTGTGGCCACGGGGCCTGCAAGCTTGAACAAAGCGTCCATGCCCCGTCGGTCAGTTCCCAGTTGAGTGTTTGTGCGCAAGGTGGCTAACTGGTGGCTAACACATCCGTTTACCTCTTCGTACAGAACAGTCTGGGCCGACATCTATCCTTCATGCATCTTGTGTATTGAAATCGACCACCGAAAAGGCTGGAACGGACTTAGAAGCGACAATGGTCCAAGGAACATGCCATTGGTACCTCTCAAAACATCAGTAATGATGGCTTTATTAAGTTTTTGGCTTTATTACATTTCAGTCCTTTGGCCCACTTACGCTCGTAGAAGCCAATTTTGGGCTCCAGCACCGTGGCTCCTTCGTAACCAACCCCGTCACCGCCGTTAGCCGGGCCCGTCACCTGCAAGCAATCGCATTCGAGCCGTTACCAAAAGAGCCCGTGCGCTTAAAATTTAAAGTGACAACATTACTAGCTGCGCTCTCACGGATGGGCTGCTGCAGACACATGCCACAGGCGAATTTGGCTTTTGCCAATCGCCATTGCCTACCTTGATGTTGGGGATCACAAAGTCCTTAGCCTGGGCCTTCCGCAGTAGTTGGCTGAACACCTTAATGGACTGTCCGCGTGTCAGAAGGTACGACAGCGGCACACCTGAGAGCGACAGCCACGCCCAAACTCAGTATAACCTTCAAACCTGTGGCTTCCGCCTCCATGCATGGGAGATACGTCATGCAGCGTCAACTCTTCCTCCAGTTCCCACCTGTAACCCGAGCCATTTCAATATAATTGTAGGTGTACATGAGCTTATCCAGGAGACGTTGCGGCAGGTACGCGTCCTGCACAATGCATTCGGTAAATCAGTTCGGGAAGAGTTGGCCAGATGATACCTAGGCCTAGGATGCCACGCATCTGCTGAAGGTGAAGAACGAATGAGAGATGGTTCAGAGATTCAGACTTGCCCGCAACATATCGCGCACCTTGAGGCAGTACACGGCGAGCCGGCGACGCGTCTCTTCATTGCCAGCCTGCAGGTCGGCAATGGCACTGTGGTGTACATCCTCCTTCTGCTCGCCTGTGATCACAAGGAGCATGTAAAGAAGGGCGAGTTGCCATGTAAGGCTAAGACTGCAACGCCATGGCCCCCAGAGAAGATCGGCTGAAGCGCTACTCCAGCACCTTACGTAGTGAGGGTCATCAACCTTGGTGCGACATGCACCCGGTACTTATCCTAGATCCCTCCCCAACCCAATCCGCCACCCGCGTGCTTACCGAGGAAGTGCGCAGACACGCTGTTGAGCGAGTACGACGACAGCTTGTGGTCGCGCTGAATGGCGGTCAGCAGATCAAACTGGACGCGGCCCTCAATCGTGATGTCCTTGTACTCGTGAGTACCGTATGCCTTGGAGCTAAATTGGCTATCGCGCATGCGGGTATGGCTGTTGGAGCAGGACAGGGATGAGGGCAGCGACCACCACGGCACATTAGAAAGAACAGTTACATGATTGGGCTGACCGCGTCCAAAACATCGGACAGTGAGTGAGAACGAACATTGCAACCCTCAACCGACCACTCCACCAACCGATGGATCGATCAAGCATCGACACCCCCTTTGGAAACATGCAACGAGGCAGGCAAGACAAGGTTACACGGATCGGTGAAGATCAACAGGTCAGCAGTTCCGGAGCATTTTCAGTGTTATTCGACGCTCCCGTAAATACGGTGCCCAAGACTGTGCAGTATCACGACGAAAGCCCCCGTGACAACGGCAAGCTGTTTGCCATACCAGCCTGACAGCCCAACATCTACATGGTCCTGTGATTCCCGCGCCCACCCAGGTCGACAATGTTGCTCACCTGCCACGCACGCGGCCCCAGACCTGGAATTTCTTGCCGATTTTAAGCGCATCAGCTCGCTCGTACAAGTACGGCAAATCGAAATTCAGGATGTTGTAGCCGATAATTATGTCTGGGTCGGACTCGATTAGCAAATCACGCCAGCGTAGCAACATGTCCTTTTCACTAAAGCAAGCAGGCAGACATGGTACCATTCTCAACCACAAAAGCACACATTTGCGGACAGACTGAGGCGGGTCCCGTTATTGTAAAGCGGCTATGGGGACGGCGGGAGACCGAAGTGAACCATACTTTGATGTCGAGGGTCGCACAAGCGGCCTTCAATTCCTATGCCGTCTCCTCTATCAAGAGCAGACCTCGCGAGTCGTTTGACCAACTAACATGCATGGATGCACAATAGACACCCTTCCCAAGCCACTGTCTGGGCGACGGACGCCACATAGCAGCTCCGTCTGTACATTTGAATGCCTCTAAAAACTTACTCATTAAAGGACATGACCTCCGACCCAACAATCTGCGCGCAGCTCCCCAGCGTCATGATGTTCTTCACCACCGGTCCCTCTGTGCGGCCGCTGACGCTGACCATGCTTGCGATCTGCAGGCCAACGAAAACACCCTAAATCCAGGTACGCTATCTAGGCCAACGATGACATCCACTTCTTTGTCAAACACAACAGATTCCTAAGGACCGCCCAGGTTTGCGAGCCATACCCGAACCGCGGGCGTTCGTCTCACCTGAATGACCGGGTCGATCTTGGCCTCTGGAAAGCATCCTTTCCGACCGCAGCACTCAATGTCAATTGACATGATGCGAAGCGGTGCAACTTTGGAGTACTCACCTGTAGCAAATGGATAGCATGTTATAGCAGGACGCTTCGCTGCCTGACCTACTGGTTCTGGTACTTGCATGCCGTACAGTACCGCATGAGATTAGCACAACAATGAGATTGTGCTGTGTGGCATAACGCAAACTGTCTGTTTACATATGCAATTTCCTATCCATTCAATGCTGCAACATGTGGCGAAACGGCCCTAATCGCATGCAGAAACCTCACCCTCAGGAGGATGTGACATGAATTTGGTGTAGTGAACGTGTGCCTCGATCTGGCAATGCGTAAGCTGCTGGCCGCGCTGCAGGAAGTATGTCCCAGCCGGCAGCTCAATCCAGTTCCCGCCGACGACCTGAACGTGCGTTTAAGGGTTGTTAGGGTATCGCGTCATCTGCATCTGGGCGCCAATTCTCTGCGTCATTTTACAGCAAGTGACGTCGACGATGCTGAGAACAGCAATATAATGTCCTCATCCCACGATTAGTTGCGCCATGCAGATAGTCTGCGAGCTTGTTTAACGTTTTAGCGAAGCCACTAAACGAGGTTATAATTTTAGCACATATAGCTTAATGAGGTTATAATGCCCTTCTGAACCTCCGTTGCAATTATTACCCCCTCCCAGCCCCCACCATTTCACTCCGTTTCACCTTTGTGTCAACCATGAAGCGCAAGGTATACAGCACGTTGCTCTCATAGGTCGTACATTTGATGTACTCGCCCAGGCTTTGCACCTGCATTCCTGCCTCGAAAAGGCCTACCGTTAAGGGCGGAGCAAACGGGGAAACCCCCGCGTCACGCCCCTCATTATGTTCTGGTAAGGAGTTGGAACCAGCTGCGCACACTGCAACGTCGACAATGCACAGCCACACGCCAACATGGCTGCTCTATGCACGGACACGACCAGAAGACAGGGCCAGCGTCTATCTTCGGAACGTTTCGCCAAAATGGCTGTTGAGAGTGCGCATGTTGCCCCTTGCCAAAAGCTCACACAGTGGATACCACACGGCTGAAATGTACGAATTTGCCACTTGCCTCGTGCTGGTGTAACAAGGTTGGGGACGCTGACGACGATCTTCAGAAATCCACGTTTGGAGTCGGCCCCCTGGTAATTCCAAATTGAGGCCTTCTGGCACTGCTCGATCCGAAGGACTGCCGGGCCGCCGATACCTTTAGCCTTCGCAGCCAGCTCGTGCTACAATTGAAGATTACAATTTGAGGACGGTGTAGGATGCACTCAGTGGAGCTGTACCAAGGATGACGATGCCCGAAAGGATTTCGCTTGCATCAGACGTACGCAAGATTGCTCATGCTGTCGTCCTGACTAGCGTAATGGTCAAAGCGCGTATTGCTTCGCACCGGTCATTCGATGTTGTGGTCATGAACCGAAGGGGAGTAACAATGTGGCTGCGATCGGTATGTCTCTACTGGGTTGGTAACGAATAAGCTGCGACCTGGCACACGTACGTTTAATTGGTCCCCAATGGCCTGCCGGACCTCCGGGCCCCAGGACGGCCTCGCCTCGATGAGGAAGTAGGGCTCAAAGCCGTGGACGAATGTGCAAACGCTGTTTCCCGCGTCGTTAACACCGTACATGCGAATGACCGGAACCTGTACAGGGAAGCGATAACCCCATTACAATGAAGCTTAAAAGTATCCTCCATGTCTTCATTTTTGCACGGCGGGTTACGTAACGCACTCTCAGCGGGCAAGGCGGCCGTGCTGTGGCGTGTAGACTACATGCAGCGCGCATGGAAGGACACATGCAGGAGCTGCACGAGACCTAGAGCGTGAAGGGCTAATCGCGCCCATGAAGATGTTAAAGACACCGATGTTAGCCTCCCTAATGCAAACCATTTGGGTCTGAAGCAAATCGTTTGTTTACCGCCATGCAGGCAGCACTTGGCACATTCCTTCACGTACAGGTCCAGCTAGCCGTACGCGGAACACGTTCATGTCCTCGATGAATGGAAGCCCCGAGTGACCTACCTGTCTCACCCCTTCCCGCACGTTATCCACGAACTGCATGGGCTCCGCAAGGTAATAATCCACCTCCAGTTGCTGGAACACTGTCAGAATCGGCGCGGCATCCATCAGTATTTAACATTTCACGCCACGTACAGACTCGCCCGTGCGCAGCCTGGAACGGGAAACAAGAGAGAGGACGTACCTATGCTTTGGGTGTGTGGATCAATGTCTGCTACCGGGGGACGAACCCAATTGCGACCTGCCTCTCCTAGCTCCACGTCCTCCAAAGGCTCCGGGGGCGCTGCGGGGTCATCCTCGATAAAATCATCCTCTGGGTCAGGTTGCCCAGGGCTTGTCGCCTGCGCAATGGCCACATAATGTCTTCGTTGTTGAAGTGTAACGGCATATATGGTCAACAAAGGGGTTTGCCTTGGATACCATCAAGTTGAGTGGCGAACACGGTACCCTTGAACCCACCTGACGCTTTGACGGGGGGCCGCCGAGACCGCCACCATTATACTGGCCCCCTGTCACACCCCGCTTTTGATAATGTGCGTCCGACATTCCTGTCACGATGTTGCAAAGGAACCCCAATCCTGCCAACCGAAATAGGGCTGCTCTTGTCGGCCGTCAATGGGCTGTGGGTTGCGCTAACCAGACGGTGAAATTTAACGAGTGAAAAAGCAAATGAGATACGCTTGTAAGGCTGGCCGATGCGAAACAGTGACGGGCGACGACGATGGGACAGCTTAAAGGCCCCGCCTAAATACCTCCGCGCGCGTTTCAAGAAAAAAGAAATCTTGTGAACTAAACTTCAGCATTTTACGAAAGGCTCGGACATCGTGTAGGGAAGGGTGTTTAAATCTTGTACGGCCGAACGCGCCAAAAGAAGAAGACACAAATTAATCGCAACCATGCATGGAAATTGATTGCTGTTTTTACAATTGCGTTTACATTCCAGCTGCCCACTGAACACTGCATTTGACTCGATAACTTCTTGCTAATGAGAATGTATTATGTGAACGTGTCATACCGCCTTGCAATGTCGCCTGAGCATTCCAACGCACTTACATCTGGCGGACTTAACCTTTCCAAAATTACTCGCCCTCACATGCATTGGCTCTGGAATGATCTATTGTGCGGCTCAGCTTATCCTGATGCATGGCACTCAAAGCTCAACTGCGTAATACGCTGATCTTTGGGCGCCATTTAATAGCCTCAGTAGCTGCAGCTTGTAGCCGCAGCTGAGGCATCTGACTTACTGATGTGGGATGTGCCGACCTTGACTGCGATGCACATCGTGATGAGAGCTGCAAGTAGCTTTAGTGTGACCAGCTGCATGATATTGTGCCTGCTGCTTGTTTCGAGTAACTTTCTAGCGCAGATTGAGCTGCATACGGTCAGGACCTTCTTGCTTAATATCCACGATTCCACCTCCGTTAGCTGTCAGCCACCGGTGAGTGTTAGTTGCTCATGTTGACTGGAAGCAGCCACATGCCGTACTGTTTGGGTGCCTTATTATCTTTTGGGCATTGTTTGGTCTTCACCCAGCTGGGTGAAAGGAGAGCTGGAGCTTGCCCGAAATGCAGCACATTATTTGTGCGTGGTCAAGGTCGGTTCTCTGACTATGGCAGGAAGGATGGCTTCATCTGTCTTCTTAGCTGGGTTTGGGTGTCGAATGCACCCGGAGCAAACTGTCTGTAACCAGCATGTGGACACGAACTGGGGAGAACACGTAGCTTGTGCTGTCGATGATGGTATCGATGTGCCAACGGTAGTGTGATGTCGTGATGGCATCGACATCCACAGGTACGGTTAAAGTTGTAGATAAGCCCTGAGACTGCTGGGTGGCTTGGCTGCAGTGGCTGCCAGCCATGGTGGTCCACTATGCAAGTAACTGATGCCACATGCAGCTATATCCGTGGTGCACCTGTAGCCTGTAGTGCGCCATCTGGTTTGTGCATGCGATTCAAAGGTATTTGCCTGCAAATGGTTGCACCAGGACACATGCCAGTGAGCCTGGATAGTTCATTATTAAACATCATTATAACGCCTCACTTGCAACTTGTCGTTATTTGCTGATCACCCTCATAACTTAAGTCACAGGGATTTCATCACGGCTAATTTGCCACTCGCGCGAAACTATTGCTATGGCATTGCATTGTTTTCCCTTGTGGGCCTGGCGGGAAGGGCTTGCATAGATGGAGCCTTGCTTGTGGACCGTAAACATTGATCCGTCGTGCTCTTTTTCGACAGAACGAAGCTTATATCCGTACTACATACAAGTTCGCTCTAATTAAATTCTAATACACCGAGCTCACGTCGAATGGGTGCACTTATATTGCACAGGAAGGTGCTAGCCACAGGCGCAGTGTTCGGTCATGCGTGGGCTTTACTCGATGTCCGTCTACGACATACATGCATCATCCACTCTGCTACTCTCACGCAGCCTGTTCCGCCTGTGTGGTACCTTGGATAGCGCAAATGGATGGACAAGGACCATGTGTCCTTCATGCATCATTCAGGATTTATTAGGGCCTCAGCAAGACAGAGGCATCAGATAACACGGATAAAACGTTTTCGTGTTAAAAGCTTCCTGGTATTAATTAACCTGTGCATGAAGTGAAATTTCTGTACGGAAGTGCGCTCGTCGCCGGCGCAAGTTCATGAGCCGTTTACATCTGTCGGACTGTCGCTGTGCTGTGTCAGCTTGTAGACGGCAAGTTCTGGATCGAGTGCTGAGGTCGCTCCGACCCACCCATACCAATTCTATAATTATCTTTCAATGTTGCGTTATGATTCGCGCTGAGCTTGACGCCACGTAGTGCTGCGTGTGGCTTTTCATCGGGGGACCCTACTCCTCGATTAAACCCCATTAGACCATTACGCCCTGTTACAGGATACAGTTGTAATGCTTGCATCCAATACAGGGATTTGGAGCGCATCATGGGGTACCTCGCGGGAGTGGGGTCCTGCGCACCGACGACCTTGGAGCTGCGATCACCACCGGCCGCGAATGCAGACTTTAGCTAAGGCATCAAAAAGGGGATTCAGCGACCTTCACGATCCTTGGCGGGTGCGTTTCCTTGAAAGGTTGTTGCCATCGGGCCAGGTCTAAAACATCTCGCGCTTCACGAAGCCCACAGTTATGGAACATCGCCTTATTATATCACGTGTAATGAAAGCCTTGGGTGAACCAGCTTTGGCAAGGCGTTTGCTTTTTGACCTCAGGTTGTGCATCATCCACACAGGAAGAGGAGAGGCGTCGTGCACTCATGAGATATGTCCAGGAAGTACAACCGCATTCGGTGACCCAGTTTGCTGAGCAGACGCACCCCATGGTGAGAACGGGGTAGAGTCCTGGGAGCTTGCTGCTTAACTGAGGTTCCTCCCAGCAACGTGTATGGCGCCGCGTTAACTATCACGGAATCATTCTAAATATATGTGCCGCCAGGTTATCCAGGCTATGCGTCAAACGGTGCTCAACGTAGTCGGCAGCCTGCCACCGCAGTATTTCAGCGTCCGTATCAGCACCATGGCGGAAAGTCTTGCGCAGTTGATGTTGTCCATCATGACTACAGGCTACATGTTGCGGTCTGCGCAGGTGGGAGGTTCACGTTACCCCTATATTTGTCAGATGCGGTGGGTCATTCTCCCGTTTTTGAGACATGATCGGCACCTTTGCCTCACCCTCGTGCAGTTCCGATTGGAACTTCAAAAGTCTCTCAAACAGCTACCTGCGCGGAGCACTGCCGCCGCCGCATCGTCATCGACAGCGGCTGCTGCAGAGGTACCACCGGCTGCAGCCCTTACTCCGGCGTTAGCCTTCTCCCTGACAGGCCAGGGCGCGGGAGGCGAAGCTATGGAGCCTTCCAGCAGCGGCTTGACGGCCCAGGAAACGGCCGGTCCAGGGGCGGCTTTCCTTTACGACGGCAAGGGTTCACCTTATGCCCCAGGGGTGCAGAAGAAAGACGTGGAGGTAGGATAGACAGCACTGTGCCCTTGGCCACCTTGGCAATTGATGACAATCGTGGGTCGCCTATCAAAGCACGGTAACCAGGCCGTATCCAGCAGCGTATTGGAAAGGCAGCTTCGGAGTCACCCATGCAGTAAGGGCATGGCTCAGATGAGCTGCCCTTGGGACTCGGCTAAATGGTCCTCCGCAGGCATCCCAGTTAGCTGCCTAGGGATATTCACTGCATGCCCAGACATTTCTGGGAGCGGCCACCATAGCTATTGAGGCCACTATGTGTTTCTTACTGTGGTTTATGGCTTGTCCCTGAGCTGCGATATTCCGGCCTACCCTTGTTTGGATACTACCGCGATGGCTTGCTGTAGGGAGAGGTCCTCCGCTGGCACCTGGCCCGGGGTGAGGTGGAGCGGCTGGCGGTAGCTGATTACATTGAGCTCCTGGAGGGGGAAGTATCCGCCTTGCGGGCTCAGGTGGGGCGTACGTGGAGTAAGGGGCGAAATACACCCGACGCTTGACGTATATTTCATCGTACCGCTGTTGGAGGCAGAGGGAACCAGATCCAAGGCAATCCAGTGATATTCGGCTTGCTATGCAGCAATTTGCCCTGTCTTGACGTACTGTAATATGGCCGCCTTTGAAGTGTTTCAAATTTGCATGCATGGATGAGTCATTTGCCGTTGCATCAGAGTATTATCCTGGCGCTGAATGCTGAGAGTGCAGGTCTGCCCTTTACTTGGCAGGTATCCCGGTCGGTTGCGTCAGTGCCGGAATCCTGGTCGCCCAGTGTCTTCCCGGAGCCCCTGGCTACCGCAGGTGCTGTGGAGGTGCTCGGCCCGGAAACCGAATCGACTTCCAACTCCACTGATATGACATACCCGGGTCAGGGCCTAGCATGCGTGAGCCCTCTACCGGGGTTTGGAGAGCGTGTCGGTGCCGGCTTGACGCACGGCGGCAGTGGCGGTCTCAGTGCGGCGGCCACGGGCAATGCTGCGGCTCCCGCCACTATGGGCTGCGGTGGCATCCCGTTGGTTGTTGGCTCACCGCTGGGGCTACCGAGGAATGAGCTGCTGGACTACTTGCACGGCCTGCAGGTCGGGCAGGAGACTCTTACTCCCACTGACCAGCACGTCCGGACTTCGCTCCAAGCCTAGTTAAATTTGTCAGCAGCACCACATCTCAGCGTCGGCAGTGTCATAGAGTCGCAATCGTTTGGAGACGTACACGGAATCCCTCGCCACTACATTGCTTTCCCCTATTTCACTGTCCTGTGTCTGGGGAGTCCGCTAGGGTAATCGGCCTGACTCTATATGAATCCGCAGGCAAGTGGCCCGGGGGGTGGTTTCAAGGAGCTGGCCTGCTCTCCAAACACCGCGAGTGGCCAGGCGGTTAAGGAGGCGATGGAGATGTTCGTGGCGAGGCTGATGGGGACATTGGACCCAGCGGTAAGGGGATTGGGAAAGCCTGCTGCTTGCAAATGGCAAGGTGGAGATGGAGGTGGAGATGCCATCCACTACGTTGCAGCCTTGTTGGGGCCGTCCTTAGTCATCAGGCTGGCCATGGCTATGTGTGCGCTTCAGGGCTTATCCCACGCGGCTGTATGGCCTTGCCTCAGGCTCTGACAAAGGAAGCTGCCGAATTCAACTCCGTGGAACTTAGTAAGGTCTTGTTCTGGCTGATGGCAGTCGGGTACACTCTCAAGAGCATTGAGGTACGCAAGGGAGGGATGTAATACCGATGCTTAAGGGAGGGATGTAATACCGATGCTTAAGGGAGGGATGTAATACCGATGCTTAAGGGAGGGATGTAACATCGTGGGGAGAGGCATGCAGCAGCAAGCACACCGAGCTATTTAAGAAGCATTCTGTGTGCAGCGAACATAAGCATGGTACCACCTGTTCAATGAACAACTGCGAAATCTCCGAAGGGTATTGATGCTTGGAACTGAAGCCCGGCTCCCACGGTGCTGTCGTTCGATGTCGTCCTCTATGACAACCTAACAAAGCTGTCTTTACGAATTACCTGGACAGGTTGGCCTGGACATGGACGACGGCATGGGTGGCAGTACACCCGGCATGGATGGGGGCCGCAGCCCTGGCCCGAACGGTGGCCTCGGCTTCGGTGGTGGATTGAATGGTGGCGGCGGCGGTGGCTCAGCCAGGAAGCGGGACCGTAAGGGGCTGTTCGGCGGTCTACGGGGCCTGCTGCCCGGCTTTTGAAACTACTACCACTGCACCATAAAACTCCTGCAGGCATGCATGGGGTTAATATGTGTGCTTTTATTTATCATTACGACGAGAACATGGAGCACCGGTCAAAAGTAAGGACCTCAGTTTTGTATTCTTCATTTTGATAACCGCGGGGAGCTCGGGGACCAGGTTAATAACCTGAAACACCGCGAAAAGAGCGGGAGTTCACATTGGTTCAAAACATTGGTTACTGTCCACAAGCGCTTACTCCTCCCAAAGGCACTAGAGCTGTTAACAAGGGGCTGCGAAAGATAATTATCGGAATGACCACATGGTTGCGAGCGTGCGGGATCTTTTCTAGTGTCCAAGACGAGTGAAAAGGGTGTCATCATGTTTGTTTGGCGTGCAAAAGTCCTCATTTCATGTTTATGATGTCAGATGGTAAAAAACGACGAAACATGGAATGAATGTTTAGCTGGTGAAAGAGGGAAATAGACACCCTTGAGGTTGGTTGGTAACGATTAGCTTTTGATTGACAGAAACCGGACATTGTATGTCCCCTGCGTTTCGTAGCCGGACGGTCTTACCGGATTATTGCATGCGCGAGGTCATCCCTCCATGGCCGCTTTAGCCGCTTCGCCACCCGGAAGTGTCCAATCCAAACTATTGAAACGGAGCCATGGGGTTACCAACATATACCCTTGTAACATCGAGCATCGTACAGTACCGGTTGGAAACTATATAACCGCAAAAACCTTCACGCTGAGCCGGGGCTTAATTAACCAGAAGCTACTGAACTCATGTCAATTCTAGCAAACAGCACAGGTCGACCTTCACATGTCCAAGCGGGATGTCGTAGGATCATGGCGGTCGTTTTGCCTCCTTACTCGTTACTTACACTTAGGACAACGAATAAAAAGTGCAAAGGCGCGCCTGAACATCCCTTACGTGAAGTTGGATTAGTCATTCAATAGTGCCTCCCCCAGTCCAAAATGTACCCGGCACTCTGAAGCCGTGCATAACCACGCACACTTATTATGCGCTCAGCTCGTGGGGGCCTTGGGAACTACGCACTTCCCAGGTGAAACCACACTCATTAGAGTGCCAGCAACAGGGTAATACAAACATGTAGTCATTACCGGCGTGTGCATACCGTGACCATAACTGCCATGCGCCAATTGCATGGTCCAGCATATCGAGCCACGTGGTTCAAATGCCCACTTCACTCCTGCCCCAACACCAAACTAGACATGCAACACCTGGCCTCCAAATACGGAGGCAGCATTCGAGCAGCAAACAACACCATTTCGCAAGTCGTGCAAGAAGACCGGAACACACGTGGACATTGGATGCACCACTACTTAACCCCGGTATGGTGTCCCACCGTAATATCCACCGTAAGATGGACCTGGCGGCGGTGGATAGTACGATTGCGCCGGGGGCAGAACGCCGTAAGTAGGCGGTGGGGCTGGCCACCCTGGAGCTGGCGGCGGTGCCGCCTGATATTGTACAGGTGGGGGTGGCATGGGCCCAAACGACGGGCTGTACTGAAACGGCGCTGCCTGGTAGTGCCCAGTGGGACTAGGCGCATATAGTGGCGCTGGGGCAGGAAGGTAGCCGCAAACGTAGGGAACCGAGTTCTGTGCGTAGGGCAATACGCAGGCGGTGGCTGCGACCGGTGCTGCTGCAGGGTAGCCGTATGTCGGCACATGCGTATAATTGTGTGTTAAAGCTGGCTGACTGGACGGCCGCAGCTTAGAATTTGAGACAAAAGAAAGCGTCACTTGGACAAAGCCTCGTTGCTTGTGGATCTTCTTGCCACTAGAAACGGGCGCCTGCACGACGTCGTGGCCCTGCTCCCGAGCCTTGGCAAGGCTCACGCAGCAGGTGCCGATCAGGTCATCGCGCTTAAGCGTGTCCTCGTCCATTAAGGTCATCTCCAACGTGTTCTCGTTAATGATGGTAAACTCGAAGGTCTCATCCCAAACCGGATTGCGGCCGCCATCTCGACAAACCCGCGACCGCTTTTCCTGGCTTCCAACACGAAGCCTGCACGTGTGACGGGTGGCAGAAACGGATGCGACAACATGGGATGCGTCAACGTGCAATGATGGAGGTTGATATGATGGGAGGAAGGTATTATCTTCTACAAAGAAACCCTGATCCTACATGTGACAACTCACATAGGACTACTGGTATCTACAGTTCTTCGCACATCTTTATATTGGTTACAATAACATGGACAATGTGCACGGGTCATCCATGTGACCTCCAAGCTTCCTCAAAAACCGATGGGTTTGGGGGCATTAAAATGTATACATCTGCATCAGTGCGTCCATGTTGACCATGTTTTTCCGCACACCAGCTAGTTGCAGCTACTGTGGGGCTGCGCTTCATACCTGACATAAGGGTCTTGCCGACCAAACCAGTCGCAATCCTTAATGTCCTTAGCATAATGAAGCGTCACACGTAGATTGCCGGCATCCAGGGCCATCCGCAGTGCGGCACTTGTAGGAGTGACGAACCGTAAGTAGGGTTCAGCAAGCAGGTATATTTATTACGGGGTGTAAAATGTGATTATTACAGAGGTTGCGATGAAATGCTATATGGTCTTTCCACCGACTTCCGGCAGCGGGATGCCCGTACCATTTAAGGATTCATTCAAAAACCCATAGCTATCAGAGGGACCACGGTTACAAGGGAAAATAGGATGCCTTTCTGCATACAAAAATCATGCTGCAGGATTTTCGCTCCGCGGGCAGTAAACTCTGTCGCTGGTGTCTTTATCAGGATTCATCACAGAAACGCGCCTTGTACCCCCCATGGAAGACACAATGTTTCCATTCGCGCAAGCAAATCTGGGGATTTGAATCCCGGATGGAAAGGGGCGAGGTATGGGCTCTTTGTTAGTTCCGGTAGCCCGGCGGTAGCGGAGGCTTTATCGCACAGCGGCGTTGACTGGCTTTGCCTGGACACTCAGCACGGAGCCGTGGGATACGCGGAACTGGCAGGGCTGCTGCAGGTGCGCGCATATTTTTGTGTCTATCCGGAATGCATATCCGGAAAACCCCATTCCCTTCCAAAACCACAATTGCCTAGGGAGCTTATTTATGCCGCAGCGCAACAACAAGAACCATTTGGAAGCAAGAAAGCATCCTTTATCGATGGTCGTATCACCATGGAGTTTCACCTGGCTGGCTAATGTCCCGAAGAAAGCATCCGGGGCTCACGAGAGCCCACTTCACGAATGGAGACCCCTGTCTCCTAATCCTCCAATCTTTTTTAATTTCGCAGAAACCTTGTTTGAATGATCTAATGGACAAGAACGTTGCATTGCCCACATGTAGCATTCATTGCCATAATCGCACGCAGGATTTAGGGCGCAAAGAATAAAATTATGCTTGCCGCTGCTGCTACTGCCGCCGTTGCTACTGCCGCTACAGGCCACCACTTCGGGCCGTGTCCAGACGATTGTACGCGTGGGCGACCCAACTGACCGCTTCGGGATCCAGCAGGCGCTCGAGTAAGCGAGGTTCCCCTGAGCACCCAGGTGGCCACCAACCCCGTGGAACTATCGGCCCTGTGTTAGCGGGGCTTGGGCTAGCCCGCCTGACAGCACGGCCGTAGTACGGGGGGGTAGACCGCCGCCGTGAATCCTACTTGACAAAATCCTCCTACCGCTGTAGGATGGTGCTGTCGAGCACCTCATCCCGTCAAATCGTTTCCCCACCACTCCACTCCACTCCGCGAAGAAACAGATTGGGTTTGCTGTTGCGTCCAACTACAGCCGGATGCCGATGCCGAATACCCAGATCCCCTATCCCGCGATACCCCTTTCCCTCCTGCTCCTCGCAGGTACCCATCCATTATGCCGGTGGGCCCTTTGCCCCCACCTCCCTCCCTGCAGCTGCGACTTCACATGGCCTTAATAGCGTTGCTCAATCTCATCCGTCCTCCATCGCCCCTATTCCACTAGGCACATCGTTCAATTTCCGCCTCTCAGGCGTGTCCGAACCCGACTGCTGCGCACCGGCAACCCCCTCCCGCAGCCAGGGTGCGAATGGTGTGATGGTGCCTCTAGTGAACAGCGTGGAGGAGGCCCGGGCGGCGGTGTCGTTTTGCAGGTTCCCGCCCGAAGGGCAACGCAGCCTGGTGGCGCCTTCACGGGCGATTCTGTTGCAGGTGGGCTAGCGGCATGTGCGTGTACGGCACCAGGTCGGGGCGTAGAGAGGTCAGCCGAGAAAGGGAAAGACCATTGCGCGTATGTATGTGTATGTATATGTATGTATGTGTGTGCGTTATGAGGTGTATTGGGATACTGGCTTGAGAGATGACAGGGAAAACACAAGTGCGTCCCGCTGTGTATGTGTGTGTGTGGTCACGTGCTGTCTGCCGGCGAGCGCCGATGCGGTTATCTGTGTTGTCCACCAACACAGGAGGGAGTGGGCGGATCCGCGGTGGGACGCTTCCTGCAGGCGGCGAACCGGCGAGTGCAAGTGTGGCTGCAGGTAGGCTGAACTGGTTGGAAGAACAACGATAACACAGCAGTCGAAATAGTCGCAGTAGTTGGGCGGTTGAGCGGAGGAGGGTCGCACCCACCCACTCAGTGGCGCAATTTACGGTAGGTGGTTGGAAGGTGCTCGTCAGACGTACCGTATGTACGGCTTGTGCTCCACGGGGGACGCCCAGAGCCTCGAGTATTCTTATAATCTGACACACCGCTTCCTGAAAATATCCTTGTATCATGTAGATATACGTTGAATATATCCTTGTAGGAGATCTTCTCCGCACGCACAAGAAGCAAGACGCGGCACATCATTTATACATTGTGACGGGCCTGGATGGGTTTTACATCCTGAACCTCTTCTCGTAGATTTGCTCAATGGCGACACCCCATCGGCCGCCTCCTTCCTGTATTTCACGCGGCGATGGTGGAGATTGCAGGTCGAGAGTGTTCAGTGCCTGGAAGTATTGGACGAAATCCTGACGGAGGTCGCCGGCATCGATTGCATGTTCTTGGGCCCAGCGGATATGGCCGTCAGCATGGGGCTTCTGGGGGGTAGCGGCGCCGCTGCGACGGCCGCCACTGGCGGTGGCGGGGGGCCCTATACTGACTTGGCAGCTGCTCTGGCGGGCCCAGAGATGGACCGGGTGCATGCGCGCGTTCTGGAGGTAGGGGGCTGCAGCCGGGTCCTGCTTGGGTTCGTCCGTGCATCTTATGTAGCATAACTCCTACGATACAACTGGGATAGAGCTGCTTGCGTGTGCGTGTGCGTGTGTATGTGTACTAGGTGTGATAGGGAGGAGGCCTGGGGCGGGTGTGAACGTCCGAAAGCAACCCCCTGGAGTGAAGATCAGGAAACGATAAAATCAGGAACGTGTCACAGCAACGGGGCGTATAATTGTGGAAACAACAAACAAATTGCCACGGTGCTAATGCCGCCTATTGATGTTCGTGACCGCTGAGGCCACTTGCCATGACTTGCGCCCTCGCTCCTCTATCCAATCTCGCTCCTCTCCCATCTGCCTTCGTCCGCACGTACAGGCATGCAATCGTCATGGTGTGGCCGCAGGGTGCTTTTGCGTTGGGCCGTTTCGCGCTAGACAGCTCGCGGATCTAGGCTACAAGGCTGTGGGCTTTGACGTGGACACCAGCATAGTGCTGAACGCTGCCGCAGCAGCCATGCACCAGCTGAAGTCGTAGATGCTGCCATGCTGGGCTGCGTTGAGTTCGCGGGTTATGCCACCAGGCTTCACCAGCGGGCGGAACGCAGTTGTAGCGGCTGGGGGATATTGTCTGAGCATTATGGCGGCTGGAGAGGACATACGTGAGGTGTCGTGCCGAGTACCGGAACAAGCTGAGAAGTGCCTGTGGCGCTGCGCGGCTGCCTATTCACACTGCGCATTATTGATTTTGCGAATACGCGCATGTTCGTCCTTGGCCGGCGGTGATTGTTTAGGGAGTGATATGGTGAATGATGGGTTTGCACTGTTTGGATCAGGGACACCGTAGAGCAGGGGTTTCCACTGTTTTAGAGGGCTACACCGAGGACGAATTGAAGGACGTCCAAGGGAGCTTACGAATGACATGCCATTTCTTACAGCGAGAACGATAATCATTTGCAAGTAGTAATCTTGCCGTCACGCCGTTATACCGCACTGACGACCCATAAAGTATGATCTGTTGACTCGCATGAATTGTTCAGCCACATATATACCACCGCTATAACATTAGCAGGGTATCATCCTGCGTTATCATCAGCGATACCTTCCCGTGGTGGTATGGGGGGGGACGACGTGAGAGAACTGCACACAACTACTAGCTTCTTATGCTCTGCCGTACACGGGCGGGACCTCCGCGTCCCTCGCGACACGCCGACATCATCAGACCATCTCTAAGTCAACATCTCCGCTTCGCATCGCTGGGTCGTTTCGCTGAAAGCCGAGTATTCCCTACAACCTCCGTGGACATCGGGACGCAGTACCGGTCCTCATCTGAACAGTCCCATCCAAAAACATTAAAAGATATTATAGCCGCAATCCAATAACTCCGGCGGTTCCGGCTTGTATGTGCACTTACAACAGTCCTCAGCTGAGAAATCTTTGAACTCAAAAATGATGTTTCCGGCAAAACCTCCTAACCCCTGAAACCCTTAACGTTAAGCAGCGTTTATCTAATATTCTTTCGCACCCACGCAACCTCGCCCTACAAGTGAATCCAGCAAGCATGGGTGTCCTTGGTATGGTACGAGCAAAGGCGTAACCGACGCAAAAGCCTAGGCTCGCTAGGGATGAGCGACAAGCGCTGAGGAATGAATCCAAGATCTTCCATGTACGGGCAAACTGGACGGGGCGACAGCAGCATCCTCGCTCAGTTTCACGACCACGTGCTGTCTAAGTACGTGCGATAGGCCAGGTGGGATGTAATCCATAAGCATTTCCAGTGGCCTGTGGAACTGATGGGGCTGCTCTCACTGGCACGGGCCCGTAGCTATAGCCGTATCCATGGCTACAGGCAACAGGCTGCAGGGGATGCTGTTGGACCGGGTGCATGTGGCTATGTGTACAGCCCGGAGCTGTCTGATGCCAGACGGCCGTCTGCTGTGGGGGCATCAAGGGGGTGTGGGGTGGGGCAGCTCCCCTGGTTGGGTAGCCGTGCATTGGGGGTGTAGGGGGCGTAGGCAGGGCCGGAGGATAAAAGGACGGTGGGGGCTGGGCTGCTGCTGGCCTGTTGTTCGATGTGTAGGGTTCAAACTCCAGCTGCAAGGAAACGAAACCCCTCAGCTTTTCGTTCTTCTTGCCGCTGATGACCGGCGCATGCACGCTATCACGGCCATGTTCACGGGCCTTGCTGATGCTCACCGCGCATCTGCCAATCACGTCGTCGCGGGATGCCTTGTCAGCGTCCATCAACTCCATGTCGACTGTGTTTTCGTGCAAGATTACGAACTCGAAAGTCTCGTCCCAAACCGGGCGGGTGCCACCGTTCTTGCAAACTTTGGACCGCCGCAGCTGGTCGCCGACCCGAAGTCTGCGGGGAGCAGGTACAGTTGGATATGCACCAGCCAGGACAGGAGGGCCATTAGTAAAGGGTTCATGCGCAATACGAACGGTTAGCCTAAGAAATAATTCATCTCAGCAGCTATTTTTAAGAAGTGTTGATACAATTTGCGGTCGTGAAATGATTTCCAGCCGTTTCCTCATACGTAAATTACCGAAGGGACGGGGTAGTCGACAGAGTGGAGCATCCGAACCGCGGAAGCTAATGGAGCATGAGAACCTGCATTACAGCAACTGCCTGCAACCCTCGCCAACCACCAAGCGAGAGTCTGCGCGCGCCCGTGCACGGGACGACATGCTCGTATGCTCAAGGCCTCGAGCTGCTGCTGGGCACCATTTAGCCCTTTCGGTCTGTTGGGATAGCTGTTTAGGAAAATATGTTGTTGTGGGTCCCCGGATCTGTGTGGCTGGGTGTATGTGATGCAGTTCGTTGCTGCAG
Source organism: Volvox africanus (assembly GCA_030268105.1). Lineage (NCBI taxonomy): Eukaryota > Viridiplantae > Chlorophyta > Chlorophyceae > Chlamydomonadales > Volvocaceae > Volvox > Volvox africanus. Next base: position 1,088,408 of record BSDZ01000010.1, on the reverse strand, counting down.
ACTGCCACGGCCTGACGACCCGCCCAGCAGCAGCCTGACCCAAACCGACCTGACATAGGGATCTTGGCGACCAAAGAAGTCGCAGTCCTTGATGTCCTTGGCAAACTCCAACCTCACGCGCAATGTACCTGGCTGCAGAGGCATCTTTGAAGTACTATCCCTTACGGGTTTGGGGCTGGCTTGTAAGCGAGGCTTGCCCCTTAGATGTATATACCGGTAATCAGAACTGAGGCCAATTACATGAAATAAAGTAAGTTATCAATTGATGTGTAAGTAAATGACGCAATGAGTGACTTTCCAAAACGGCCGTGGCAGTTAAGACGTCAGGGCTGCCCGTCCATTTCCGTACAGCTGCAGCCAACTTCCACACTCCGACTTCCCGAGCGATGCCTGTCCAGGATGATGTGGGAATGATATGTCACAACAGGTGCCCGTGTAATGCACTCACCATGACAAGGTATGCTGTCTGTCGAAATGTTGATACATACACATAAGGAAAACCCTAATATGTAATAAAGCGGTATTAAGCCAATCCCTTTGCAAACTGAAAACATTGTCAATGAATAGCAACAAGGGTGTGTGTACGTGCAGCAACGACTTTTCATATATTAAAGCTTCTGTAGCATTTCATGTTGAACATGTTGCGTTACCACTCAGTTTTACCATTTGCCGCACAGTAAACATCCCCTGCTTCTGTGTTGTGGACATACAGAAACCATCTGCAAATTAGCAACTCAATAGCAGCTATGCCAAATATCGTGTGCGATCCCCTCCGCGTACGCCTGAGTGCAAGCTCGCGCTCGGGGACAGCTCGCTGCGCAGCGCCTCGCCGTCTCCTTGCTTAAAAAGTGAACTTACCGCTGTTGATGATAGTAATAATCAGTTAATGGAACTATACGGGGATTGGTCTGTCAATGATAAATTCAAAGATAAACACATATCCGGGCGCCTGCTGGCTAGCCAGCGGTGACCATGCTCGAGCACGCTCATAATCATGACCGGCCCGCCGGGGAGTGCCGTGCTTGAAGCAATTTTCGGGATAATATGTGGTATAAACTTTTTATCACTCGAATACAAAGTATTTCCGATTTATGTGCTGAGGTAGAGGGCCTATTCTCAAGCCTGAGCATATTCAACAAAATTGATGTACGACAATCATGAGTGAATTTTCCTAGTGACTGGAAATAATTTAAAGTGATTTTGATGTTATGAATGCATGGATTACTGGCTATTGACATGAGCCATGTGTAAAAAATTACGCAGGCAAGCCTGAGCATGACCCCATACGGATGTTGTACGGCAGTCATGCTCAGGACCTGCTGAGGGCTGGAATCGAAATAAATAGATGTGCACGCGTGTTTCCATGACGTAAAGCTTGTTGGTATGAACGACGTGTCAAAAATGACACAGGCAATCCTGGGCATGTCCCCATACGAATGTTGTCTGGATGCTGCCGATGTACGTTTACAGGAAAACCCGGGATATATGTCCCCCATACTTGTAGGAAGACGTGGCCAAGTTCTTGGGAACACACGGGCACTTGTGCATTGCTGGCCGCTAAGGATGTGTGTTTTGGTCTCGAGCATGGTCATCGCTGGCTGGCCGGCTGCCCGGCTGCCTCACATTAGAGAGGCGGTCTCCTGATGAACACTGTTATCTCAAACCATGACCTCTAACTTCTTACAACTACAAAGGGCCTCTGCAATGCAGTAAAATTTCAACGGGCTTGCTTACCATGATGCCGTCTCAATTCTGTCAAGGGAACCTTTCCTGTACACTACATCCACGGATGGATCATGAAACGAGCCATGCGTTTAGCACCAATTGTGTGTGTCGTTCGAACAGGCGGCACTTACCCATGACGATGGAGCACGTCAGCATGCCGCTAGAGAGTGTCAACTCGTATCAACTGAATCCAGATGTGGACCAGACAAGCAGGGCTTATTAGGGGCTTTGAGCTCCGGGCAGCCAGTTCCTCTACAGCCACATACTACCTGCCGACGACCCAAGTGCCCGGCTAGCCCCGCTCACCGGATGGCACTAAAAAGTCAATGCTCTTGAACGGGAACTTGTCGATATCACATATGAATAGCCCCGGGGCCGAATCAAACAAAATATAACTGTGATCACTTTTCGCGCATGCCTTACTGGAGGCTGGGCGCGGTCCAGTCAACCACCACTTATGGGCCGCGTTGCTTATCCTTGCTGTCGTGTTGGCCCTCACAGCAAGACTGGGCTCCCACTCCAGCGCCTTTGTGATTTCCTTTGCGACTTGTCATGGTGGTTGGTCTTTCTTTTGGTTGCCTCATTCCAGCAATTATGTGCGCGCATGGGCTTCTCCCTCACATTATTGTAAGCGCGTCCTTTCCTAAACTTCGTTCAACAGATTAAAGATATTCCAGGCGCCATGGCGGCCTGGAGGCCGTGTAGCTGCCGGCCAGCGTCGATTCCATACACACACGCACGCTGCATCTCCACTACCGATCCATCCACCCTTAGCCATCAATCGCACACACACACACACATACACACACATACACACACATGCATAAACACAGGGATATATTTGTCCGTTATTTAAGCAGAGGACAGCTGCCCCATCCACCCCGCCCTGCGCCAAACATCTGCGCTATCCACATAACAAGCACGCGCAAACCAACATCAAGCGCAGTTGTCATACTTAAACCCTTATCGGCGCAAAATTTGAACACAACAATACTTAAGAAATCAGTATTGTACTCCCCCCACACACACGCTAGCAGCCTCGCACACTTGCCTAGCACCTGTATCGAGTCGCGTAGTAACTCGCTTCATTCCTCTTTAGGGTACTCCTAAGTAATAGCCGCTGTGCCCACCATGCATGCTGTTCACGCCCCATCCGATAAACCGCATCCGTTGTAGGCGTAGAAGGCAGGATGCGGGTGCGGGCGCGAGGTCGTAGGTCCTACAGGGTGTGGCTGATTCGTCCCACGCAGCTGCCGCTCAGGCTGTGGCTCCACGATGTATGTATGTTGGAACCGCGCAGCGGACGAGGCCATGGCGTTAGGGACGAAGTCCAGTGTTAACTGTATAAAGCCCTGGTGCATGTGCTGCTTCCTGCCATTAGTCACTGGCGCGTTCACGACCTCAAGACCCTGCCGGCGGATGGTGGCAAGGCTTACGGAACAGGTGCCGATAAGATCGTCATGCAGCAGGCTGTCCTTATCCATGATCGTCAGTTCCAAGCTAGCTTCCGTCGTGAGCTCAAAGTTGAAGAATTCGTTCCAAATGGGTCGACGACCACCGTTACGGCAGATGCTTGACGTTGCCTCACGCTCGCCGAGCTTGATTCTGCCCATCAACCGTGCGGGGGAGTAGAAGGATTGGGCGGCGCAATATTATAAGCACACGTCGAATTAGAGGGATATAAATTGTCATGCGCTTCCGACCATAGTGACTATCTACGCTCCTCAACTATTCAACTATGCAGGACTACGCTCGGCGACTATGCAAGTTTGTAATTTTGAGACCAATGCCATATCAGTTACAGACAAAGGCTGCGGCATGCGCAGCTAGGTCTCCCGGTCAAGTGTCGAGCTCTAGGCGGTACTATACTGTACGATACGTGGGATCCCACATATCGTGGGCGTCACAAACGAAAATGACCTTACCAGAAGTCACAAACCTGATCTCCTGATAATTTCGGCATACCATTATACGTAGGACACTACGTCGAGTGACGTTGATGCAAAGCCACCAAAGTTACTGCGAGTCATATCACGTCATTCCACGCTTGCTCTATCACGCCGCATTCTGGCTGACATATAATGGTGTCCTACGTATAATGGTATGCCGAAAACTATGTGAGATTAGTTGTGTGACTCCTGGTAAGATCATCTTCGTTTGTGACGCCCACGATACGTGGGATCCCACGTATCGTACAGTATAGTACCGCCTAGAGCTCGACACTTGACCGGGAGACCTAGCTGGCATGCGAGTCCTCACTTGACGTATGGATCTTGCTTTCCAAACCAGTCGCAGTCCTTGATGTCCATAGCGTAATGAAGCGTAACTTGCAGATGGCCTGCTTCCATACCCATCTCCTCAAATTACCGTATAGACTAAAGAAATGCAAGCACGAGATTAGGCAAATTGCCTAAGATGTGACACTTCTATAGTAACGTTAGCATATGTAACGAGAACGTAAAAAACAATCCAGTTGGAACGCTTTTTTACATTTCATGGCTGACGCCGAACCTCAGCCCGTACGATGAGCGGGCACAGCAACGGGGGTACATCTTCGCGTGATGCCTTAACCTGCAAATCCGTTCCATAAATATAAGATTATACATTGACTATAATCATTATTGGTGAACACATCAGCCAGATGTAAAACCGGCTTGTAGTCGAGCGTGGCCTGCCCTTCAGGTAGATCAGCGAGATTACATACGTGCGCAGGCGATATGGCATCACAACCATGCATGCTGCAGCAAGCCCGAACTGAGACCGAATCCATTATCGGATCTTAAAACGAGAGAAGCTTCATGCGTGTACATCTTCGACAGTCAAGCAGGCGTATCGCAACGGTCTACAAACGGGATACAATACGAAGGCCCGAACCAGCCCGTGATCGTTACACGTAATTTGTTTTGTTTTGTATTTGTATTTTCCAATTACTCCCACTATGTAAGACATATAAGTGCATTTGAAACAACACGTCTTCGATAAATTGTTTGGGTTAACAAATAACAATGGCCCCGAACAATCGCTTCTTGAATTATCTATCTAAGATTGTGCCGCTAGCTCGGGGACGACTCGGGCAGGCGTATCCCGCAAGTCCCACGCCCTGCCGTGAAGGTTCGAAGAAAACAACGACCGGAGACTGTGGCAACTCGTCTTTTGTATTACCAATTAAGTCATGAAATATAAAATTATCGTCGGCTTCGTTTGCACAAATGCGCAAATCCATGTCACCGTATTTCACGGAATCTACGGGATCGACCTGGCAACCCTTCCGTATTTCCCCTCCACAGAATCATCTCAATTCATGTTGAATATATCAAATATCACGTTATCATCTCATCCTTGTATCGCTCGTTCGCACAGCCCTATGAGCCTCCTGGCTCGCCCGAGCCTTAGCAGATCTAAAGTTTGTAATAACCGTATCGTAATCATTTGTTAAATTAGTCGTTACTCAGGAACGAATGGCCACATCCATTTTTGTTACAGATATGCTGTGCAAAATAGGACCTATCTTGGCCAAATGAACCAAAGAGAAATACCAGCAACACCGCGGGCGACGCAACTAGAGACGGGAGGGCGGGCGGGTGCTGCACAACAAAAATAAGCCACCTCAGCCCTGAGGAAACGGACTGAAAGTGACTGCCTCACCCAGGGCCTTACACCCAAGTAACCCGGCTTCCTAATGCAAGCCCGCATTAGTTGTTGCTCACGAACGAGTAGCAAAGAAAAACAAACCTCTCAGCGGTTGAAGTACTGCACACTAAAAGGAGCCACCCGGCCCACCGTGAGAGGACCCAAGAAAGCTTTGGGCAGGACCGCACACCCTAATCCAGGTATTGCTCCCTTAGCGCCGACGAATTTGCACCCCAGCCTCCAAACGCTTTCACCACTTCTAACGGAACTCCAGAAGCACGAGCAGCAGAGGCATCACCGCAATGTAAATTGTTCAAGCATCAGTGCTTGTGAAACTGAAGTGGCCGACTGAGAGCAAAAAAGTCCCATGTGTGAAGGGCCTGCTCCCAGCAGCTGTCCTCTTGCTATTGTCAGCAGTTGGCCCCGTGAGCCGATCCCTAGTGTATCAACAGGCCTCAGATGTGGTTGAGCACCTGGTTGCTGTTGACATCAATTTACTTATCAAATAAATCCAGATGCGTTTAAGACAGTTCCTAGATGCTGTTTCAATCGCTTCACCATCATGCACAACCATCCAGTAGGCGCGACGCTGTGTGTGTACATAGGGCAGGGATGTAATCAACGTGAGCTGATGACTCACGCTTACTAGGCATTCCTCGTTGAAGACTAATAAATTGCAATAATCTATCCCCATCACGACGCGGTTTACAAGATTACCCAGGCCTCTAGGCCAACTCTTCTCAAATAGATCAACACGCCAACACCAAAGCCTGGTGGGCTCTGTTGTATCTCAGCTACATCCGCCTAAGCAAAGGCCTGATCGGAGGATGTCCATACACGGTCCATCCCAAATACTACCCGTAGACACATCAATATACCACAGGCTCCATGCCTCCAGCATCGCATGACAATTTTCAGGGTGCCACGGGACGCGACCACAGCAGATCCATCAGTGTGTAAATTATACCACAAATTGCATAAGACAATAACAGATTTCAATCTCCACGACCACAAGTCATTTGTAAATTTGAAGGTAATTGCATGCTGCTTGGGGTGTTTCGTTCTCGTAACCAACAGGGCTGTAACAGGGGGTGTCGTAACGCCTAGCATCTTGATCGGTGGCTCACAGCTCCGGCCCTGTCCTACTGCCAAGGTGAGAACGGCGCCGGATTGAGGAAAGCAGAAGTGAAGTGTTGAACACCAGGCGTGATAGCCGCAATAGTCTCACGCCACTTAGGGACAGTGCGCGCTGCCTGGCGGGCCCTGCAGGGAATGGCAGATGGAGCTTTCTGGTCTTCATGGGATAAACAGGAAGGCATCTCATGAAGGGCGTTCACATAAAGACACGATGCCCATGTCTGGTGCCTCTGTATCTCAGCATAGCGAAGCAGCCAGCGCATCCTTTGTGCATCGGATGAGAACAAACGACCGGCACAAAACCTCACTTGATGCATGCCTGGGCGGACGGGTAACGCCAAATTTCCACCACGTTGTTCAACATGCCCACATCCTGTGGGCCGGTGGACAAAGCAGCAGGCCCGTCGCGGTTACTGGACGACCTTGAGAGAGAATTGAGAGAGTACAGAGCTGGAAGACAATTAAGCGAGTGCAGGGCCCACTTAGACACATTAGGTTGTTCTGAGGTCCAAACGTTCATGAGACGAATCCCGCAACAAGTTAACGTACCTCCCATTACGGCATCTGCCTCACGGTTTCTTTCCTACACAGAACATGACCCGCAAGCACCTAGCTCCAGGCCGATAAGGTCCTTGCCACGAACCAAATTTTAAGTGGGACTATATTGGGTGACGGAATTTCACGCTGGCCGCACATACCCAACGCATGAACACCCTTGGCGCTTAGCAGCTCTTTGCTTTAAGACCAGCTTCGTCGGGTCGCCTTTTCCCCGCTGCGATGCACTCCACAACATCTTATCCATGAGGAGTTCGGCTCCGCACGCAAGGGACAACCCGAGAGTGCGGCGTTAAGCAACATTCCATACCCTTGCTTTCCGACACCCTCTCACTACCCCGATAAATCTCGTGATCACTCCCGATAATTCACGCCCTGTGGCTGACCAACCGACCGTGTAGCCGAAGAATACCAGACGGCCATCCGGGTCCGCCGTGACCTTGGCAGGTAACCTGCCCGAGGGGGTAGACAAGGCAAGGCGCAGTCCCATGGAGGGACGGATTGACATATAGAGGTGGCATTGTAAAGGCATCACAACTTCATCAGGTAGGTGTCGTGCCAGAGAGACTCGTGGCTTTGGCGTGGCTACACCTCAGCTGCTGCAATGTACTCTCCCTCTCTTCCCTGTACACACATATTGCACACGATCGGTGTTTCCATAAATAGGGGAAACACACGCAAGAATCGGTTTCCAGGGCCTCAATACCGTGGGCATCCAAGTCCCCATTCCGGTGTTCACGTATCGGGAGACGAACGCCAAACTATTGCAAGGTCCTCACCGAATGAAATACCCCATCACCTACCCTGCGCTAAACATCTCCACCAGCTTCGGGACTGAGCCATAACCCGGATGTAGCTGGTAGGAGCGCATTTCATACAAGACCTGTATCCATGAGGTCAAGGGAGTTAAAACTCCTTGACAGCCAGACGGACAGATAGACAGACGGACAGGCATCAGGCAGTGTGGAGACCGTCACGGGTGGGGAGGGCATCGCAGTGCAGGGATTAGCACAACAGGATATTAACGGTTTCGGGCCAGGCTCTTAGCTCCCGTGCAACACCTTCGCTGAGCCCTCATTGGGCGGTGGTGTGAAGAGCGCCGTCGGTGGCAGATCCAGCGCTTCGTAAATGGGGCGAGCCTCCAACATCACCTTGTTCTCCTGTAACCACCCAACGAGCAGGATAACAGCTAGGTTAGCAAAAACACGAAGATCATCGACACACGGCCCCAGGAAGCACTTCCACCTTCCATTGCACCCCAGGCCGGGGCCTTAGGAGCCTGGGGCCTGGAGCCATGTGTTACAAAACTCCTCGCCATTTCGCCCCTCTACCAAAAGGACCGCACTTGCTCCTGCCGTCTGCAGTAGGACATTTAGGCGACGCACCTGAACGCACCCATCCAGCCACCTACCTGGTATTGCACATGCGGCCGAGACAGCTCAATAAACGTTTTCCAGCGCACGTCCGCCACTGCTCGGGCGCGCACTTCGTCGCGTTGTTCGAAACTCGAATACGCATACAGGTGCGTCACACGATGCAAGCAGGACCCAACATCGCACGTAAAGAGGCCCAGAAAGGCTGTGCAATGCGGTGCAGCCGGGCACATGCGACGGGGTAAGCAAGTAGAGTGTTGTCCATGTTACGTACGCAAGGAAGAAGGTAGGACCCATGGTGTGTGGGCGAGGGTGTGGGAAGGGACTCTGTGCCTCCCGAGGCATGCATTGCATAAACCCCTGTCATGGGTCCCCTGCCATGTGTGCCTCCCCGTTGTAAGTAGTATGTCCTCGCAACCACCTGTGTAGTTGTCTTGCGTATGAGTCCACCGCGTTACCGCACCCCAAGCCAACGCTCCCGGTTTTCAATCAGCCCCCACTCCCCAACCAACCATGAGGAGCAGCTCCTTTCATCCCCAACTCCTAGTCCCCAGGCGTACATGTGGCTTAGCGCACCCCCTCTTCGCCCGACACCGACCAGTAAACCCAACATCGTTCGAGCATGCCTATGGACTCACGCAGTAGCTCCCTCCGAACTTCGGCGTACTCCGCAGCAACTTTCATAAATTGGGATACCCCCTCCGGTTTCAACGTGTACTCGCGAATTTCAATCAAGCCTGGAGCTGAGCCAGATGTCTGCGTCGCAAAGCCATTGTGTAGATACCGCATTGCGGACTGACGGAAAATTCGTGCAAGCATGGTGAGTTCCGTAAAGCCCGGGTATGATCGTATCGCAGCTTATTACGTTTGACTAGGTGACATAGTTACGGCAGTAACATGACTGTTAACGAATAATGATAGCTGTTTGTAAGCCTCAACCACAGTGGCCATGTTGCCATTTAGTTCGTGTATGAGGGTAACGTTTCGGAGCAGTGCATCCGGAGTGCGCTGTTCATGATTTTGGTTGATCTGGCAAATAAGGACTTTGTTTCGGTCAAGCATTTCTTGGACGGATTCCAAGCGGCTGAAACCAGGCCATGTAGCCTCGGAAGCCATCGGCCAGCAAATTACAGAACTATCATCAAATGCGTTTCGATGTTGTGCCACGTACAATATCGTAGAACGCTAAATCGTAGCTCCGAATACACATTACGGGTACAACATTCACCAATTCCATGTTTCGAATCGCAATTTGGCGACGTGGCTGAATTTAGATGGTTTGTGTCAAACTTAAAACTTTGGTAAATATGCTCCGTTCCATGCATATGGGCCAACGCCCTGGTAACTGCCGCAGCTGGTCAGCAGTGACAATACTACGGAATTTTCGGCCCTGTCCCAAGATCTCCATGACTATTACGGAATCCCTGAGCACATCCTTCCTATGCAGAGGGAAGGTTAACGCCGCCGCGACTAATCTGTACAGCAACCCGGCGCTGTACACAAGCGATGATGCGGTGCGTTCGTTATCACTCATGGGGAGAGCTGAGCGCCCGATTACTCAACGTGAGAATGCAGATAAACTTCACCGTCCACCGTGGGTCATTTTCGGTATTGTGGGCTCGTGTGAGTGGGTGGCCCAACACCGCCTGCCAGTGAAGGCTAAGCTCAACCCCACAGCCCAACCCTGCAAGCCTAAGTTCCATCCTGCTTGACGCGCTGCAGTTTTCCCTCTCATCTTATTGGGACGAGCGATACCTCCGTGAGGGCGGTGCACCATTTGAGTGGTATCGGGACTACAACAGCCTTGAGCCGATCCTAAGCCGGTACGAAGGTTTGCCGTAGCTCACCGCATGCCGGGTGCTTATTAGAGAACGTGGAGCTGAACGCATTCCAGCCTGTCCTATCTTACCGCTGTAGCCTAGTACTGACACGCTGTCCAACATACACCAGCCATACCTGCCGCGCCGGCTGAGAAAAGCCGCCTGCCCATCTGCCAGCTTTTTAACAGCTGCTGCTAACGACTTCTGTTGTTGACGACGTCTGTTATTCCAACCCGCAGCGACACGCTGTGAACCTTTGACCTTGCCCCTCCTCGCAACAACCTGCGGGCTCCGGAACCAGGCACTTGGACAAGTCCCGGCCAGTACTCCACGTGGGTGTGGGCACTTCCAGGGTCCAGTTCCATATGTGGGTATGGGTATGGCCGTGGAAGGGTGAAAGGGTGCGGGGAATTGGGGCCACAGCGCCGAGAGGGACGGGCGGCAGCGGCCGGACCACATCAGCCTCTTGGGGGGTCGCAATCGCCAGGTCAGTGCCTGACCCGTGTCTGCCTGTCGTCTTCCGGGTTACGGCCTTTCTGTGATGGTCGTGAAATGCGATTGATAGGACAGGAGCACCGACCGGTTTTGCGCTTGTACGCACTTGCACTTGACTCTCGCCAAGTGAGAGTCGGAATGCACTCGGAAGTGCATTCCGACAGGATGATGTCATGTTAGCGCTCCTTAATATTCGCTCCATATCTAATGTCTTGGACCGTCTCTGGGCGCATGCGGTCTTGCGTCACGACATCTCACGATAACCAAATATTCCACGTTGGGAATATTTCGATCTGCAATCTGAAGATTTAGGTCGCCGTAGTGGTCGCTGTAGTACGCCGCGTTATGGCCTCGTCGTGATGTGAATGATGAGGTAACCGTGAGGGGCGGCGGTGGCCATACTCACCTGTCTGCGCAAACCCACAACCCTTCACAAGACCTCCTCACCAACTCTCTCTTTCTCACCAACTGCTCATTAACTTTCCACAGCGTCCTTGATGTAGTGTCCTACCTTCATGTATTTCTTGAATCTTACACGCGTTATGTGGGCGTTATCGCGAACCGACAGGCATCACGATGGCTATCGGGAAATCGTGAACGTGGACTATGCTCCTGTTTGCATCCAACAGCTATCGGAACTGCACGCGGGCCTGCCAGGACTAACGTACGAGGTGGCTGACTGCCGTAACATGCCGCAGTACACTGATGCGTCCTTTGGTGGCGGTGTGCTGGATAAGGGGACTCTTGACGCACTGCTCTGCGGCGACAATGACGAGGCGGATGCCGATGCCATGCTTCAAGAGTGTCAGCGGGTGCTGCCCGACGGGTCGTCATACATCGGTATAACGTACGCGCCGCCACGCACGCGCCTGCGCTACCTGCTGAGACCACAGCTGGAATGGGAGGTGTCGTTTTTCGAAGTGGGTCAACAGGGCTGGCGGGAAGGACCAGTGACGGTGAGGGGTGTGGCACAAGAGGTTTTGGATGCGTACCCGAAACAAAAATACTCGCACTTTGTGTATGTTTGCACACGGAAATCGGCTAACTGAGGGTAGAAGCGGCTCGCAGATTGCTTGGATTGATTCGAATCCAAGTAGGGATTAGAAGCCATGGCAAGTCCTAGTATGTATGGCGAATGGGGGTACTGTGTTGTACTCGGTATTGTGTTGTACTCTGTTGTCAACATTTTGCCGGTTGCGTGATTGGATTTCCCGTTGGCTCGTGGATCCATGCAGCGGGCGCGTAGTTTGCATGGCAAGCAGGGACAACAGTATCTGAGTTAGGATTGCGGAGCTGCGGCAAGAAGCTGAACGGCAGCGCGGTACATGATATCGGTAGAGATGGTTACTTCGAAGCTACCTTGTCGGGGTAGGCGTTTGTACGGCGGAATGGAGGGTCTATCAGCTCTAGCGCTAATAATTTTCGCACTGATTTCATTGCGGTTGGTTGAAAGACTTGCGCGTAGCTAGACCTCATACTATTTCAGCTTGTCCGTGCCCTGGGAGCAGCCCAATCGTCATGACCAGGGTGCTGGCGGACGCCGAGAGGCGTCTTGCCCTGCCCAGTTATAGAATTCGGCATGAGCTTTGGGCGGATAAGTTAGCTGGAGAGATCATTGACTCAGGTGTGGTATATTGCTACACATTAGCAGTCGTCGGGGCGGCGCAGATACGCAGCTGTAATGATCATATTCGGTTTCTTTTGGACGAAGATCATGCATGAAATATTTGTACAGCGATAAACGCTCACAGTTTGCCTCTGTAGTCAGCTGATCGACCAAGCCGCCGTGAAAGTGGCGCATAAGCGACTAAATCCTGATCAACTGTTTCCCCTTATGCACAATGAATGAGATATATCAACGAGTCCTCTGAGTTCTCTGTTCAAGCCAAAAGGCTGTTTGCTTGGTGACTTGTGTCATGACACCTGAAAGCCGCCGTCGCAAACCAAGTTATGGGTTTCATGCATTATTCGTAATGGGGACATACGTTCTTCATTACGGTGCGCAAATGCCGGCTAGTACTGCGGAGTCGCCTAGCAGGGTTTCTAAGACTGTGTCGACTGCCCCTCGGCCTAAGATTGCGCCGTCTAAGCCGGGGGCTTAGGGGATACACGAGGTCTGATACCGGCCTTCCTTCCCAAGCACCTACCTTCCGAGCCCCACCCCGTTCCTTTCTCTGTGCACCTCTGCTAGACTTCCTGGACGCAAATGCGGCTACGCTGGCATCGCTGGTTGGATCCACCCTTTCCATTTATAGCGACCTTGCGTCACAGCGCCTGGTGCGCGCGTTCGTTGCAAGCGCCTGTCGGCGGTCGGATGCTTTTGTCCGCGGACTGGCGGCGGTGTCCGTCAAGGCGGGTGCTTCAAAGCCACCCCCTAGCCGCGCAGAGGCGCAGGTGCTGCTGCACTGGATCACCCAGGTGCTGTTGCAACTGGATCCGGAGACTGCTAAGAAGGCTGTTTTGAAGCTGGTGGAAGTGCAGGTCGGCCTCCTGGACCAGCTCTCTGCTGGCCTGCCTGCTGCCCGCTGGGCACACGTTGCCCACCTTGTTCAGGGCCTAATCAGGCATAAGCCAGCGCTGGAATCGGAGTTTGTGGCAGCTGCCAAGGCAGCTGCCAATGGCAGCGGTGTCGCTCGTGCACTGCTGGACGGTGTGGCAGCACCGTCTACGGTGCTGTATGAGCAGCTGTTAGTGTTGTATGTGGAGAAGGTGCTAACAGGCGCAAGAGAGCGGGCAGGGCCAGAGCTGCAGGCGGCTTACAGACCGCTGCTGGCGCACTTAGGTGAGACAGACCTGGCGGAGAAGGTGCTGCCGGCAGTGTCCAAGGCGCTACGACGCGTGCCGGATGTGGCAATCGGCGCATTGGTGGGCCTGGCAGCTGCGGCGCCAGCGAAGCTTGACATGAGCAGTGCAGCAGCAGAGCTAGTGCCATTACTGGTACAGCAGATGCGGCTCAAGGAGAATGTGCGGGCGGCAGCGCTGGAGGCGGTGCGGGCGCTGGCGGGGCGATGCGGCGATGCAGCCGTGCTGGCGGAGCTGGTGGCCTCAATGCGGAAGGTGCGGCCTGCCAGATACAGTCATGGTTGGAAAGTCCGATGGATTGATTACAATTTGCTTATAGCATGCGTCAAGGATTGCAATTATAGCCGACGTGACGGGGTGGACCTGTTGATGGCTGATATTCCCTTCGGAATACAGACTCTGCATGGGATTTCGGTGCATATGGGTATCGAGTTAGGGGAAAGCTCCTGCATGACGGCTCAGGGCGTGGAGGCGTGATATGCACTGGAATTGACCACAATCTTGCGCCATGTCAATGGCGACCTGGTGCCTCCGGACGCTGGAGATAACCATTTCCTACCGAAACGTTCCGAGGATCCCACAGATCTTGGATGGCAGTGCTGAGGGAAAGATAAAGGTGGCGGCGGAGCGCTCGGCACTGGCAACGGCTCTCGGTGCCCTAGCGGTGGCACCTGCATCTGCCGGCGGGAAGTCAGACGCCGTGCTTGCGGAGGGCGTGACGGCTTTTTTGGCTACAGCGATTAAAGAGGAACGTGAGTGCAGCAAGTTAGACCAGCCTCCGGTGTTAGGTCGGCCGTTTGTCAAGTGGCCGTGGAGAGGTACTGACCGTGCTCCCTTTCCTTGTGAAAAGCTGCTGGTGCTTCAATAGGCGGCTTGGTCGTTACGAGCCGAGTGAGCAAGACATTAAGTCCCTACCTTCCCCTTACCTTCCCTGAGGGCAGACGCCTTGCCACCAAGGTGCACTGCATCACCACCAGTCCACATCTCGAGCCGCTTATAAGTTTAAGCCGCTCCTTGACTATCCGCCGCCACTGGCACTCCTATCTCCGAGCTACCCCGACCCTAGCCTCCTCCACTCAAACTGTCGTCTGTTACCCGTTACCCGTTATCCATTATCCGCAGTCTCGGATGATGTCAAGATCTCGCTGCTGGCCGCCCTGGCTACCTGGCTGCCCCGCCTAAGTACCGCTGTCCCGCCGGCGGTGCCGATGCAGTTGCTGGTCTGTCTGCGTGACAACTCACGCGAGGCGCTTCGTCGCGCCGCTGCGCGCAGTGCGCTGCAGGCGGTGCGTGCCGAGCCTGCGCTATTGGCGGGACCGCTGTTACAGAAGAGCGGCGCACCGGAGGCATGCCTGAAGTGGGTGGCGGACGCGCTGAGCAAGCCAGCTTTGCGGCTGGATGGAGTGCTAGGCACCCTCGTGCTAGCGCGTGCCCTGGAGGCGGCAGGTGTGGCCCGGGTGCAGGGCGCGGGACGGGTTCCTCCCATGACTCAATGGTGCACACGTATCCTGGAGTTCGAGCGCGATGAGAGTGCTTACCATGACGTAATCAGAATGGCCGTTACACAAAGACAGGAGGGAAGGAGAGGAGGAGACTGATTATTCTGGTATGCACGGGACCAGAGGTCGGGAGAAATCTTCTCGAGGCGGACTGGGCGTTCAGACGATTTGATCGCAGCGGTACCTTGTGCCCTTTGCCCATCTTCTGGGCTATCAGGACAGCAACCAGACTCTCACTTGGGCGTGTGCTGTTGAACGTAGTCCAGCCGCAATGCGGTTAGGTTGGAAAGCCTCCCCGCACCTCCCCGGTTGCGGTTGTGGCTATCTCCATGCTTTTCAAGTATGCAAAATGATCACATCTCAACTTGTGAGCCCAAACTCCGTATTATACACAGACTCAATCAAACTGAGTTGGGCCAATTGTATTGCTTTTTGGATAGTTGTATCTTCCATGCATATGCACCTCTCTTGGCACAGCTAGTCCCGGCGGTGTCGGTGTCGCTCATGCAGGCGCCTCCGAGTCCGCATCTGCGGCGGTTATCCTCGCTAATGATAAGACCTGGGCCTCAGCTCTGCGCGGTGACTCTCCGCTCCTACAGCCCGCCAATGCGGCCAAGCTGCCCCCGGCCGACTGCCCGCGCGTGGCGGAGCTGGCTGAAGTGCTGCTTGGGCAGCAGCAGGGCGCTCTCCGGACCGCGGTGGATGCTGTAGAAGGTATGTGTCGGAGTGGAAGAAGGGGGAGGGATGATGATAAGAGGCGGATTGGAAGTGCCGGCAGGGCTGGTACCAGAGCGAGTTGCCGTGCATATGGTGCTCGCGAACTAGAAGGAGCTTGGAGAGGGGGCTTCCGAGACGAGTCGATAGGGGCCAGGGATTCGAGGGGGGGCTAGGTCGTTAGGCAACTCGGGAGTGATTGAGCAGGGCTACGTAAACAACGTATCTTGTTTTAAAAGCCCATACCCATATAGCAACTTCCTGACCACGGGTACGACACAGGCACGGTCGCCGCGTACGGCATATATTTCTGGGACGGTCGTGATGGATTGTGGTAATGCACAGAGGGGGTATTTTTCAACTTGCATGTTGTGCAATGATAACAAGACACGGATGCATACTTCGTCCTTAGCTTCCCTAGCCGCCCTTGCGCAAAGCTATCGCCCTGTTCTTCAACCCCCTGTTTTCCATGCCCTTATTCCCCGATCCTAGGCTGCCTGGACGCGCTGTGCCGCTTGTTGGTGTGTGCGGCGCTGCACTTCTCTCGGGACACGCGGGTGGCAGCGCAGGCGTCGTGCAGGCGCCTGGTGGCGGCGCAGGTATTACAAACATCTGGGCACTGCTTTAAATTTTGGCCTCGGCCAAGGCCAAGGCCAAGGAAGCCGCCATGGGCTGAGGCCTTGCTGTAAGGATTGCAACCGATCAGTTGGAACTGTCAGTGGATGTTCGTTGCCCATCAAGGGCATGTAGTGGTGTGTGGGAGTGCTGCGACGATCACAGCGCTTACGGCTTGATCCTCCGCGGCTTGTGAATTTACCTTTGACGAACGACGTTTGGTTCCGTCCACGATGGCTCCGCTTGCGTCGGTGTAACCTCTGCAACCAACTGTTATCCAGAGTCTGCTTACCCTGCCTGGGTTTGGCCTCCTCGTCCCCTCACCCCCGGCTTTACCTCAGGCCTCCCGACTAGTGGTGCCTCTGACTGCTGCATTGCGCTATTGGATGAACAACTGGGCCTCTCTGCCTGTTGCCGTGGTAAGCCTGAAGCCCACTGGTGGCGTCTGGCAACCCTTCACTACCAACCTCCGCACTTCCACGCAAACCTGCTCGTTCCAGTCCGTGCTACTCTGCCGCCGTTGTCCTTGGTGGTGGTGGAGACCTCTTGACGTCATTATTCCACGGTCGTCGCACAAACCTGCGCACCCTAGGCTATAGGTCCAATATGCCCCCAGTAACTGCGTTACGCCGAAGGTATTTGGAAGCCCATATGAAGGCATACGTGTGTGGCATCGCCCCTCCATGTCGATTGTAACGTTGGTTGCCGCTTCGCGAGTACCTGACGAATACCAGCACCCCCGGGTCCCCTGGTTGCCCATACTCGCAGAACCCAACCGCAACAGGCGACGACGCCACGCCAACCTCCGGCAGCCTAGCTATGCGGTTTGGAGAGGTCCTTCTGGCGCTGGCGCCCGCACGGCCAACCCAGCCGTCAGAAGCTGCGACTGGTGATGCAGCGCTGCTACAGCTTGACGGCGCTGCTGTTGCAGGATTGCTGCTGGCAGGCCACCATCCTGCACTAATCGCTCCAATGCGTCGGGCGCCCCATCCCTGGGCTCAGGTGCGGTTGCAAACTGATAACGGAAACGGCAAGACATGTTGTGAGCTGCATCTCATCACACCTACTGGCGCTTCGTGGACGCGGCTGATGGGCACTTTCTCCTATCCCGGTCCCCGACCCTGCGGCTTCTGCTGACCCTGCGTCCGGCCCCGTCGCCCCGCAGGTTCACCGCCGCCTGGGCGCAGCCTTCGATTCGCGCGTGCATTCGTGTGCTTCTACTGTGTGTGAGCTGCTCGCGGGTCAGGAAGGCTTGGCGTCGCCAAATGCTGACGACCGCAACGCGGCTTGCGGCGCACTGGGGTCAGCCATGCAATGCGCGCCTACCGCCATGTACAACCACGTCATGGTGCGGCGTTCACGCAGTGACTGGGGAGCGGGCGCCAGATAGTCAGCGCACGGGAACCCGCATTGGGAGGTGTGACTTAATGTCGGAGTGCTCCCTGCACGAATGTCGGACGAACAGCTGCACTTCGCGCGCTGTTGCACAGCGATGGTCGCAGCGCAAAGAGTGATGCCGTATGGGATCTCCACCTGCCCTTGAATCTCACATCTCCAAATCTCACATCTCCCTTGTCCTTTGTGGATGCTTCCGAATCCGCAGATCTCGTTTATATGTTTCTCAATTTAGAGGATTCCTGTGTCCACTATTGCGCCAGTTTGTGGACGGGAGCCCTGAGGAGCTCCTTTCCCTGCCGCTTACCTGCTTTAGGCCATGTCACCTTGATAGTGTCCTCTTCCTGCCGTCTGGTCTGTCCTCAACAACAGGCGGTGCTGCGGGTGCTGCTGGACCGCACGGAGCTGGATGCGTTGACGGAGGCCGACAAGGAGGTGTACGAGACCCCCGATGGCATTCTGTCCAGCGAGCGTGTGCCGGCCGGGGTCTACGTGCCTGAAGTGGTGGTCAACAAGAATGTCAAGAAGCCGCGAGGCAGATTCAAGGTGGGGCAGCGAGTGGAAACGGGCCCGGGGCGTACAATCGTCTGGGGTGTACAAACGGCAACGCTATACATTTCACCGAGGATGTAAATCTACAAGTAGCGGAACCTGGCCTGGCGCCGGCAACGGAGTCTGGGTTATAAAATTTGGCGCAGAGGACGGCTTGGGGTGAGGGTCAGAGGGGATGAAAAAAAGGAGAAGAGGTCTTTGCATCAACAGGGTTAAGTAACGGTCTTTTTGGACCCAGTCCTATTATTGTGGAAGCTCTTACCGTAATGCCGTTTCCGATCTGCGGCTGGTTGACCATGGTGAGGGATTGCGAGGAGCGGCAACGCGAGGAGCAACGTACTTCCATGAGCGTTTTAATTGCCACACGGTCGTATTTGGTAACGATAAGGCTGTCTGTAGCAGTTGAAGTGATTGCAGATTGAAGGTTCTCTTTACTCCTGTTAGGTGCTGCAAGTGCTGCCAGCCGCAACCCTGTCCGTCGCAGCCGTAACCCGTAGGTCTCCACCAACCTTGCAGATGGACAACCGTGCCTTCGCTGAGGATGACGATGATGACGACACGCCGCAACCGCAACCCGTACGTCCTACCGCGGCCGCGCCAGCGTCACGTGCCGGCTCTGCGCCAACGGGGCCCAAACCGGGGCCCGGGAAGAAGGACGCGGCAGCGCGCCAGGAAGAGTACCGGCGCAACAAGCTGGCGGCGGAAGCGGAGCTGCGGGGACGCATTCGGTCTCTGCGATCCCGTCTGGAGTTGGGTCTACGGGCTCTAGGCTGCGTGGTGGAGGAGGCCCCCCGGGACGCGTCACAGCATTTGGAGGAGTACCAAGAGCTGTGCCTGCCGCTCATGAGCAGCTGGCTTGTGGGTGGGTACCTTACCTGATCTGAAGGCAGCCCCGGACGGGTCATCGTAGCTTGGGAGTGTTCGTAGATCACGCGGAATTGTGGTTTTCATGCTGTGGTCATATATAAGCTATTGGTGCTTACGAAGTAGTTGTATCTGCTCCGCCCTATCTCTTTCGATACTGCGTGCGTCCTATACTTGGGAATTCATTTTGGGAATTCATTCCGGCGATTCTGCAACTTGCTCCTGGTCTTCGTGCAGCCGGCATAGATTCACCCGAGCATCCTTGCTGTCTAACATCTCCCAGTATTCCCCGCTTTTCAGTCTCTTTCCTCGGCGCTGCCCGATTGCCCCATTTCCAGGCGAGGCCGCGTTTGATGCCGTCCGCGCGCTGAGCACCTGCATGCCCGGTCGCCTAGGACACTCAGCTACCACCCTCACCGCCTGTCTGCGGCTGGTTTCCCAGGCGCAAAGTGGTCGTGGGCTATCCTTCCGGGAGGCAGCTTCGCGGCCCGCCGTGGCATCTGTGGTGCATGCGCTGGCGGTGGTGACGGCAGCGGTGGGGCAACAACTTCCGCCCAGCTCTTACTGCTATGTCTTCCCGGTCCTGCAGGTTTGTTGATGGGGGGTTGTGGGTGTGGACATGGCTACTGTTATGTTGGGCCCGCGCTTCAATACAGACGATGAAGCTCGGTAGCTGAAAGCCATGAATGTCGTGTCATGTCCACTTCGCAGCCCAGCCCGGTCCGCGCTCTCACAGCCCAAGCAAAGGCGCCTAGTTGCTGAAACCCGTGCTTCTTCTCCGGCTCCTACATTGTGGGTCCGCCTCTTTGCTGCCGTCACGGACCTCTTCCGTGGGACCATGCCATGACGCTGCAGCTAATTGCCGATTTTTGCCACCTCACAGGCCGTGCTCCTGAGCCCAGTTCACACCCTGCTCCACGACGAGTGCGTGGCGGTGATGGCGCTGCACGTGGCCCCGGGACTGGACATTCCCCGGCGGGCTTCCCTGGAGCTACTGTATCACCTGCTGGGGGTCATCCCCGCGTACAGGTGGGTAGGAGAGTCGAGGGGTGGTTTGCGGCGCACCCAGCTGTCTGAAAGCGGAATGAGGGCGCTGTGGTGAGAAGCGCCGGGTGCCGCCAGAGGACCAGCTCTCCTCCCAAAAGATGGGATTGACGCTCGTGCCTGGGAATCCTCACGTGAATTGCGCACAAGATAAGCTCGTTCGTTCGGTGTTATCTCCTAAGGCTCAAGTTGCGTAGATGTTTCAAATTTGAACCTGACGCGCTATCTTGGTTTCCTCTCTCCCACCACGCTAATACCCCCCCAACCATCTGGATGTTCATCTCAGGGACCGCATCATCCCGCTACTGCGCTCCCTGTGCGCGGGCTCCTTGGAGGAAGATTTGCCAGCTGCCACCTCGGGCCTTACCCACCCAGCACCCCACGTTCGCGCCGCAGCGCTGGCGGCGCTGCCCGCTGTGCCGCTGCTGGCGGAGGGCCAGATGCCGCCCGGTGACGATGGGACGGCGGCGCTGCTGTGGATGGTGCACTATGATATAGCCAGCGAGGAGAATGCGGGCGCTGCGGCAGCGCTGTGGGACTCGTGCGGGGCGGAGCTAAGCCGCGGGGCCCTCTTCAGGCTAGTGGAGAGTAAGTCCTGAGAGAAGGGAGAACGGGTTTGCGGTGGGCTCCTGCTGCTGCTGAGGTGGCGAGGGCCGTAACTAGTACCTCGCAATTTTAAAGCATTGATAAATCCATACTATGAAATAGTACTTAGTCCAGAAGTCCAGAAAGGAGACAAGCTTAGCTATTGAGAGTGGACTAGAAAGGCTTGCGGTACAGCTGTCCGAGCGGTTCATGGAATGAATGGACTTGTCTTTACCGGATTCGCTTCCCCCATTCTCCCTTCATTCCACGCGCGCAGTGTTAGCTTCCGAGGCTCGCGACGTACAGTTCAGCGCCGCTGCTGCGCTGGCCGCGGGCCTTGAGCTGCATTCGGATGCCGTTCCCGACGTGCTGGCCGCGGTAGTTGGGATTTATGAACCAGGTAGGCAGGGCTGGGGTATGTGCGGGGCTGGGTCCTGCAGACCGGCGCCAGGGCTCGTCACAATTCTGTGTGGCGGTGCCTCACAGCCATGTCATGCCTTCTTAGTTCAGGAAATTGCAAGTACCAGTTTCGTGCAAGTACCGGAGAGCCTTCAATGACGTGGTGTTGCTTACGAATGGCTCCTGCTGCCACGTCGTGGAAGCCGCAGCAGTCGATTTGATTTCAGTAGGGATTTGATGAGTACACTGTACAAAGAAGCCCGTTGAAAGTAGTTTCAGTTTACATATCCCAGATATGCACCCCGGGGGATGTGCACGTAGATGCAAGCCTCATCAGCCGAGTGGGCGTTGCCATAGCGCTGCGCTCCATTGCACCGCGCCTTGGCGACTCGGACGTCAACCCTTCGCTCGACTTCCTCATCGGCCGGGGCCTGGCGGATGAGGACGAGAAAATTCGCGAGGAGATGGTGGCTGCGGGTGAGTGAGGTCATGCAAGGTGGTGTAAAGAACCTCGCATTAGCGCAGGGCACCCGACTACGATTCAGTGCCAGGTTGTTGTTGTCGTTGTTTGTTGGTAAGTCCGTATCAAACCCCTAATGTCGTGTTACGTACCTGGTGCCCTTGGCGCTTAACATATATTCCTCATGCCTTATCCCTCGTCCCTAAGACCCCTGTGCCTTAGCCTCGTTCGCTGCTCCTTGTCCACCAATAACGCCAGTTCCTCAGTCGGGGTGCCATCACCTTCCGCTCCTTGGGTTCGCTCCTGATGACGATGATGATGCGTTGACATTCTCCTCCAATCCTGCCAGGTATGGCTATCCTGGATTGCCACGGCGCACTACACGCCCCGCGACTTCTGCCGCTGTTTGAGAGCCACCTGGACCGCAAGGGCCGCGGAGCCTGCGCTGATGAAGAGTCGCGGTTTGACCTGGTGCGGGAGGGTAAGCCGGGAGGCGGCAGCTGGAACGGCCATGAGCAGCTCACTAGGATGCGTGAGGCTGTGTATCATCGAGGAAAGGAAGTATAGCGATGGCTCAGGCCACATGCACATGCTCGTGCGTGTGCGTAGCAGCGAAGGGAATGATGGTTGCATGTGGCAGGGAAGTTCATGCACGTGTGTTGGCGTGCAAACAGGCGGTAGTGCGCTCGCCGCTGTGTACGGGGACGGGAATGTATGGTGCCTGCCTCATTAGCGAGCGCTGCGTGGAAGTGTGACCAGCCTCAGCTTGAGAGCTCGGCAGAACCGCAACCGCGATTCAAGGGCAGTCAGGAGAGATCTACCAAGCAGAGATTCAATGTCGACATTAACGGACGGGTGTTTCCTGTTTTCCCAAACCCTGCTCATCCCCTTCGCTCTTCAAGGCGTCGTGGTGCTGCTGGGCACCATTGCCCGCCACTTGCCACCGTCGGACCCGAAGCGCGCGGCTGCCCTGGATTTGTTGATGGGAGTGCTGGGCACCCCGTCCGAGTCCGTCCAGCGCTCCGTGTCCAACTGCCTGCCGCCGCTGGTGACACCGTTGGCATCTAATACCGAATATACACAGGTTGGGAGGGAGGGGTTAAGGTATAACTGTAGCGCACTTATAGACGTGCAGCATCGGCCCCCTTGCCGGAGGCCACGTCTTTCCATTGCAACATGCCCTTCATTGGCGTTGGGAAGGCTGCGCGGCCCTGACATGCATGCCTCGTTGCTGCCGGGCAACCAGGATGCCAATTTGCTAAGAGCACTGTGTTGAAGAGCAATTAGCTGACGAAGCCGTCTGACGGTAGGTTCGTCATACGCGAGCGGAAAGGAGGGTTTCCGCAGGTGTACGTTTCCTCTGCTCATATCACTTGCACACATTCTTTGCACACCTGCTCTGCTCACATGCTCTGCTCGTATCCCTTAAGCGGGACGATCATTCCCCCATTCGTCGGGCCTCCCTTCCATGCTCCCTGATGGAGCAGGCCCTCGTGGACAGGCTTCTATCACAGCTTACCAAGGGAGCATCGTACGGCGAGAGGTACGGCGGAGAGCGACTCTGGCATGAATATGACCCCAAGCGACGGTCTTGGTGTGCATTGGCCTTGCATGCGGAAAGTTCAATGACGGAAATTACCGACAACGTTATCTTACCTTCCCTACGTTCCAATTCCGTTTCATGTCTAGCACCCGAGGCCATCCGAAGCCGCGAGCATCCTCATCCTCAGCCCCGGTTGACGGAGCACTTGATGCCACCTGTCAGAGGTCGTTTCTAGGAACCACGTCGTCTTCCGCTCCTTTCCTATTCCCTCCCAAACAGGCGCGGTGCAGCTTTTGGCCTGTCCGGCTTGGTCAAGGGGCTGGGTATCATGGCTATGAAGAACTTCAACATCATGGAAAGCCTGAAGGCGGCAGTGGAGGTGGGATCAGGACTCTACGGGAAAACTGGCTGATGACTCACAGCACCGTATATGATATCATTGGATGCCTCGTGAGGCAGGCTCGCATATGAAGGACATGCTGCGGCTGGAGCACGCATGACGCGCAGGTTCCTGTCATACTTACCGCCGCCGCCGCCAATTAGGACTGCCCCTTGGGAAGTTAAGAAGGCTGCAGGAGCGCACGTACGCTTCAAACTTTATTGAGTTTTTCGCGTTACCTTGCATCACGACCGGAGATGGCCCCCCGTGACCCGACCCACAACATAACCCTCGGTCCCCCGGTGTCGTCATCCTCCGTGCTTCACTGTAACCCGGTTGCCCCGGCCTTGCCCGTTCCATATACGTAGGACAAGAAGGACCCGGTTATTCGCGAAGGCGGTCTGTTGGCGTTTGAATGCCTGTCCGACAAGCTGGGGAAGCTGTTCGAACCGTACGTTATCCACGTCTTACCTATGCTGCTCAACTGCTTCGGCGACCCCAGCCCGCAGGTAAGGGGTGGAAGACGAATAAACGAGACATGATACCGCTATAGACGCTGCTGTAAGCGGGGGGCAAAGCATGGTCATGGTCATGGTCATTGGCGTCACGCTGCGTCGTTTTATTCCAAGTTGTAGTACCTGTGCACCTGGAGCACCGCTTAAAGCTCAGGTCCAAAGCATGCCGCTGTAGCAACCCTGTCAAATTAATCATCGTCCCTGGGACGCAAACAAAGCAAGCTCCCGACGACCTGTAAGCAGACCAAGATTGCTGAAAGCCATGTTGAAAGCCACTGGGGGGGTGGGCGTTGCGTCCACGTCTTTTGCCTAAAGCAGGTGGTTCTGATGCGGCGGACTTGGGGCCCTCGTCCATCTGGTCGATGGCCCCCCGCAGCACCCACAGCTCTTACGTTTCGTACGCGTACCCTTTAACCTAACCTGTTGCAGGTCCGCCAAGCAACAGAGGACGCGGCCCGCATGATCATGGGCCAGCTGACTGCATCGGGTGAGCATAAAGCAGCATAACGTACATCGACCAGCCGCGTCCGTTTTTATGGATGCCATGGGGCCTGGCTACTAGAATCGTCGCGTACATTCATTTTTACATCGATCTTGGGGAGCGGGTATGGTCATTCACGCCTATCCAGAACTTCTCTGGAGATCTTAAGGTTAGGTAGATCTTTTTAGGTTCAAACGCTTTGGAGACTGTGGGCTTTTCCGCCATTGTTCTTTATCCTTTCTCAATCCGTGCTACCCCAAAGCGCTTTTGGGCTCTGTTTTGAATGTCACCTCATTTCCCGGAACAACCTTTGACCTTTTGATGTCAGGTGTTAAGCTGGTACTTCCCGCGCTGCTTAAGGGCCTGGAGGACAAGGTGTGGCGCACCAAGCAGGGCAGCGTGCAGCTACTAGGTGCCATGGCGCACTGCGCGCCCAAGCAGCTGGGCACCTGTTTGCCCACAATCGTACCTAAGCTGGGAGAGGTGCTCAGCGATCCTCATCCGAAGGTCCAGGCGGCGGCACAGGAGGCGCTCAACGAGGTAGGAAGGGCATTTGAACTATTGGCCCCTCTCCAGGCCGAGGGACGCCCTTGAATTTGTAAGCTTTGGGGGGATTCCTTGCTGGTCAGGAACCTCTCGTATGCACCATGCTATCGTGCTGGATTCAAAGACAAGCGACCCAAGTAATCCCTTCATCAATCAACGTCTCACCGATATGCCGCACACATGCACAGACATATAGCCCCCCCCAACTTCCCAGGAGCTAACGCACCTGCCGCACCCTGCTGCCCGGATCGATCCTACAACTCGCACCTTCCAAACAAATGCGCAGATCGGCAGCGTAATCCGCAACCCCGAGGTACAGCGCCTGGTTCCCTTCCTGCTGGCAGCCATCGCCGACCCCAACAACGCCACGCGCGCCTGCTTGGACATCCTCTTGGATACGGTGTTCATCAATACCATAGACGCGCCCTCTCTGGCCCTCATCGTGCCCGTGGTGCACCGCGGCCTCCGCGACCGCTCGGGAGATACCAAGAAGCGTGCAGCACGTACGGTTGGCTCTATGTGTTCACTCGTCAATGACCCCAAGGTGCTAGGGGGATCTGATGGGGCTGCAGGCAGAGCGTTGTGAGCGGTGGCATAGGTGCAGGGGGCTATCTGTGGAGGCCCCTGAGCGGCAGATGACTAGATTACTGTGACGGGAAGGGTAGGACGTAGTACCGAGCAGCGTGCTTTGCTTGCTGGGTTTCTAAGTATGTGTGTGAGATAAGGGGGGGTTCGCTTCACCCGTGGCCACTACATGGCAGTCCCTACCTTTCCCTGTATTTCGGGGCACCCTCATCCCTTCACTCATGTTGTCTTCTCCGAAACTAGTGATTTCCCGAATTCAGCACTCACTACCAGCATCCGGTGGAATCTGTTGGATTAACGGCGTCCTCAACTCCACTCCTGGTCGGCTCCCAAGTCACTATAACCGGGGTCCTCACCGTCCATCAACATCGGGGGCACATCCGCCCTCAACCAGTTGAGGGATTCTTATCCCTATTTTGGTTGGGACTTAGCCGGAAGTGTATAATTTCGGCGGACACGCTCTGGGTATGGGGATGGCTTGTGCTGTAGATTCGTGGCGTTCTTAGGCCCCGCAGAGCTCGACTTAATGCGGCTAACTCTCCAACCCGTCCTGTTGGACGGACCCGTCCGTCTCAGCCCCCTCTGCTGGACTGTCCTCCTGTTATCTCCCTCGTCCTCCTGCTGTTGCCTCGCCAGCTCTTTCCACCCTGGCCTTTTTCGCCGTAGCTCGTGGTACCTTCAGTTCCTGACCTCCGCCGTGCATGCCTGTTGTGGTGCTGCTGTAACCACGCAACAGGATATGGGTCCCTACGTGCCGCTCCTGATGCCAGAGCTGCAAAAGTCGCTGGTGGATCCGTTGCCGGAGGTCCGTGCCGTGTCAGCCCGGGCCATCGGTTCGCTCATGAAGGTGCGCCGGTGTGCAGGAGTCCGGACGTGGAGTTGGGGCGACGGGCCTGAGAAGGGAGGTTTACCACGGCCTGGGCTAACTGACCGCATACCGATCTAATCCGCCATGTTTGCCAACAGGGTATGGGCCAGGAGACGTTCGGACATTTGGTGCCCTGGCTACTGGAGACCCTTGCCAGCGAGAGCAGCAGCGTCGAGCGCAGCGGAGCTGCCCAGGTGTGTCGGAAGCGGGCCCGCATTTGGCCACGAGTACGGTGTTGGACCGTGTTGACCTTAGCTAGTTAGGAAGTCGTGCTGTGCTCACGTGCTGCATGCGTCTTCTCGGCTTGATGGTAGGGAAAGACATGGAGCGAAGGTCAGGGGGAGCTTTTGACCATACGGATGGCATCATCTCGTACTGCTCCATTTCCATGCTGCATCCCGCTGGTCTCTGGGACTTCCGCTACTCTTGGCAGCCCCAATGGAAGCTCATATTTAGCCCCTCACGCTTCTCCCTCTCCACCTATATCTTACTAGACTAACCACGGCCTCTCGTTCGCAGGGCCTGGCGGAGGTCCTGGCTGTGCTCGGGCGCGACCATCTGGACGCGCTGCTACCGGACGTGCTGGCCTCTGCGGGGGCGAAGTCGCGGCCCACCCAGCGCGAGGGCGCTCTCACTCTATTTCAGTACCTGCCGCTCACGATGGAGGACGCGCTGCAGGTACGTGGGAAGGGGACGCGAGTGGATCCGGTAGGAAAGGGGGAGTAGGTGGAGGAAGGAAAGGAACATGATTAGAAACTAACCTGGTATTAAGTGTGTGTTGTATTTAGCGGATAGGCAAAAGGAACTGTGGTCCATGAAAACGTGTGCGCTTTTGGTTGTGGTGGCCGCTGTTGTTCCGCCCGTATCTCTTTATGTGAGGTTGCCGCTTCGCCTGGGCACTCGTAGGCCGCCAGCTCCGGGCCTCGTTCAAAACATGCTCCAAGCCTACAACCCAAGCTTGGGAGTTGTGTCAATCCGGTTGCTAAGCGCCCTACCGGCTTTCCGTTCATTATCTGTTCCTGTGGCCCGTCTGTTCGCCCCTCAGGTGTACCTGCCGCGTGTGCTGCCTGCAATTTTGGACGGCCTGAGCGACGAGGCGGAGGGTGTGCGCGATGCGGCGCTGGCGGCGGGTGAGTAAGGGGCGGAGCTCAGGGTATTTCCGTGCACGTGGTATGACCGGCCAGTCGAAGCGGATATAACGCGGCATGTCGCGAAGACCTTGGGGGCATTGCGTCCAACATTTGGTGGCCCGACATGGCGCATGTGTTTTTGTTGTCATCCATTTCATCGCATACCCGGGATTAGCGTTACGTTGGACGCCAAAGCTGTCGAACCACTCAACCCCTTCGTCCCTCGCCAGGCCGCATCCTTGTGGATCACTACGCCCGGACCGCTCTGCCACTTCTGCTGCCTGCTGTGGAAGAGGGCGTCTTTGCGGAGAACTGGCGCATCCGGCAGTCGTCGGTTAAGCTGCTGGGCAAACTGCTGTTCAAGGTACTGCCGAGAAACCGGGGCTTGTCGTCGACTGTCCTGCTGCCTTCCGCTGTCGGGCAGTGGTTGAACAGCAACACGCCCAGCACGCATCTGATCCCCAGCTGTTTCGCGTCCTTTGTTTTATCCTACCATCTTACCTGTATAACTCTTACCTATGTATATGTGTGTGTACTGATGTATAAGCTACATGTAATATAGTATATAATATATAATATAATTATGTATATATATATATATATATATGTCCAACAATAGTGAACGCTATTTCGGATTCGTTGTTATATCCTATTTTATGTCCTTTCCGCCACCGTCCACACATACTCGTCTTCCCAGCACCTAACCACCGCTCACCTGCTTTTTCCCGAAGCTCTCTTATCATCCTTCCTCGCATACACACGTGTAGATCGCGGGTGCCAGCGGCAACGTCATCCTGGACGGCCATGAGGACGAGGAGGGTGTTGCGGAGGAGTCCTACGGCGAAGCCATCATCACAGCGCTGGGTACGGATCGACGCAATGAGGTGCTGGCGCGCCTGTACATCATCCGAACGGATGTACAGTACACGGTGCGTCAGGAGGCGTTGCACGTGTGGAAGACAGTTGTCGTCAACACGCCCAAGACACTGGGGCAGATTCTTCCGGACCTGATGCAGCTTGTGATCGAGAGCTTAGCGGATGAGGGCGATGACCGGCGGCAGGCAGCGGCGCGCTGCCTGGGCGAGTTGGTGCGAAAGATGGGCGAGCGTGTGCTGATGAGGATCATCCCCATCCTGCGAGAGGGCATCAACTCCAGCAGCGCCGCTACACGCCAGGGTGTGTGCTTGGGCCTAAAGGAGGTGAGACATGTCTGGAGTCCCAAGGTTAACGGTGGATGTGGTGCACCTGGCCAGGCTGGGATGGATGGGATAAGGAGATGCTGAGAGCCTGCCTTTCTGTGAGCATATTTGCATGCGACTAGAACCGTGAAGGATATGTACCTGTGACAGGCAGATAGATGGATGCAATGCACACGGGCGGGTCTTCAGCCCCATGCCACAGGGGTAACGACCTCAGCAACGAGTTAAACCCTTTTCTTAACGAGTTCTGTAATCTTATTCAAATTCTTTTCTTTTTATCTACTCGGTAGGTCCTGGACAACCTGGGTCGTCACCAGCTCCAGGAGCACCTGGCCGAGGTCCTGCCCACTGTGCAGTCCGCGCTCACCGACGTCGATGCCGGCGTGCGTGAGGCTGCCGGTGCTGCCTTCGGCATCCTCTTCAAGGGCTCCGGTGGAGCCGGTGGCGGTTCCGCCGTCGATGGCGTGGTGCCGTCCATGCTGGCAGGCTTGGAGCACGATCGGCGCTACCGGGAGAGCTTGGAGGGTCTGCGCGTCATCTTGCAGGTGCGGCCGCAAATCTTCCACTTCGTGTGTCCGAAGCTGCTGCACCGGCCGCTGCTGCTGAATAACGTTCGCGCGCTGGGCGAGCTCGCGGGGGTGGCTGACTCCCACCTGAACAACCACCTGGACGCAATCTTGCCGGCGCTGCTTGCGACGGCGTCCGGCTCACGGCCGGTTGTGGCGGGCGATGGACACGACCAAGGCGAGGTGGCAGCGTCGGGGCGGGTGGCAGCTGCAGATGCGGCAGTGGCAGTGGCGCTGAGCGTGGACGAGGACGGGCTGCACCTGCTAGTTCCCGAGATGGTCAAGGTGAGCAGCAGTCGAGGGAGGGGGCTCAGGGAGAGAGGAAACAGGGAGTTACGGGGGAACGGGAATGAATGACACGGGCGTGGGAAGGGGGGCTCACAAGTTAACGCCCCAGCCAGGCCCCTCCAGCTTCCGGGGATTCTTAAGCACATCGCGGATGACAACGGGGTTTCGACGGCCCAGCTATGCTGTGATGTGAAGGTTATGGACATGGACGACCGAACTTCGCATGCAGGGAAGTTTGTGGATAGTGTATCGGTCTGTTTCCTGCAGCACCTATCGCCTCCCTGACATTCTCTTATGCTTTTACACACCATCTGCAGGCCCTGGACGACCACGCCACACGCCAAGGAGCTGCCCAGCTCATCACGGCGTTCGCCACGCAGTCGAAACACGACTTTCAGGAGCACGTGCCGCAGCTCATTCAGGTAGGAATGGCGAAGACGGGCAACGCGCATGGGACGTGCACGTCGTCTTGCTTTTCATTGCTTGATCTAACATGATAACCGCCGTCCATTGTACTCATACGGTGAAAGCACGTGGACAGGGGTGCCTGTGGTGTTGATCCTCGTATCATATGCCCAAGCACCTGCGGAAGTGCCCAACAATGCGCAACACCAGCTGCTTTCCTACGCCGCTCCACTTCCTGTCTGCGCCCTACCTCTGATTGCCTCCTTTACCCTACCTCCAGTCCCTGGTCTTGTTGTTGGCGGAGGATTCCTCTAACGAAGAACTACTCACGGCGTGGAAGGCGTTGGAAGCCGTGTGCGGCTCCATCCCCAAGGACACGCTGCCCGAGTACGTCAAATGCCTCAAGGTGTGGCACGACATGGGGCAGGGCCACAGGTCTCCAGGAGGCTACCTGTGCGAAGTGTGGCGTGCGCCTTGGTTTATACGGTTTGCTGTGGCGTTATCATTGTCCCAGGGCCTCTCATCTGCCCGCGGGCGCGCCATCGTATTTATCTATTGATATCTTCGGACGCTCGAACTTCTCCGGTCTCTCGGCTTCATCGACATTTTGAGCTGGTGCATGGCCCGGTGTCAGCCCTCATCACGCGGCTGATTCACCTCCATGCCATTTCCCGCCGTTTCCATTCAGGTTGCGATTGCGGATGCTCGGGAGAAGGAGCGCCGCAAGCGCCGCGGCGGATCGCTTCTGCTAGCGGGGCTGTGTGTGCCACCCAAGGCACTAGCCCCGCTGCTGCCCATCTACCTGCAGGGTGTGTTGCAGGTGCGTACGGGTGGCAATGAGGAAAGGGGAGAATGGGGGACAAAGAGCCATCTATTAAGCGTATGGTTTCTTGGGTGACCGGGCGGTTTGGGGTGAAGTGACGGACGCACGCAATCAGTGCATAAGTGAGTTGGTAATGCATTTGGCTATGGTCCAGTATACATATGTACACAGGGTACCACGCACTCTTGTTCAATATGAACAGAATGGAAAATCTCAGAGCTCCTCCCCGGGTTCTCCAATAACCCTCCCTCCCAACTCACCACCCTCCATGCGCGCCCCACAGGGCAGCAGCGCGGAGGTCCGTGAGGCCGCCGCAGAGGGCCTGGGCGAGCTGGTGGGCGTGACGAGCGAGGAGGCCCTCAAGCCTTTCGTGGTCTCCATTACAGGCCCGCTGATCCGCATCATTGGTGACCGTTTCCCTTCGCCCATCAAGGCGGCCATCCTCGGTACGCTGGGCCTGCTAATCGCTAAGGCCGGGCCGGGCCTCAAGCCTTTCGTGCCACAGCTTCAGACAACTTTCCTCAAGTGCTTAAACGATCAGAGCGATGTGAGTTTGGATAAAGAAAAGGACCGGGAGCCGGGACGCGTGTCTAATGGAAACATTTGCTTGCACGTGAGAGCCGCCCCGGGGGAAGCTCTCGGGATTGTAGATGGGTATTCCTCGTACACTTGCCTACGTAGGACTGTATATAATATGTGTGCGTGGTCTATACCAATGCGTCGTCAGTCGGAAGGTTGCAAGGAAAGGGGGGATGTCCCTCACCGGGGGGATGTCCCTCACATCGGCTGTCCTGCGTGGCTTTTAAAAACCTGCTGTCCAGTCGTCACGTTCCCTTAAGGCTCAGCGTGCAATTAGTGATCATCTGCAAGGCTGATTTTTGCTTCTGCCCCTATCCCCTCAATTCCCGCTTACTGGTACTTCCCGCTTACTATCCGCGATGCTGTGCGCTGGGTCATCTCATTTCCTCCTGCTCCTCACATCTTCTGAGCGGATGCACTTCTCTTGGCCTTGCACTTCTCGGGTGCCTCTAGAAAAATGTGTTTGCACAAGCAATTGGATTCCAGTTCATGAATTCCTTTAGGCTCTTCATCTCCTCCTTCGACCTCATTGAACTTTGCATAGGTGGTCCGCACGCGGGCTGCTGACAATCTCGGGGAGCTCACCCGCATGAGTGTCCGTCTGGAGCAACTTGTGCAGGATTTGGCCACCAGCGGGAGGACGGCGGAACCACAGGTACATGGGTAGAGGTTATTGGCCAGGGTTAAGAGGCAACAACAGATGGCGTATCGGAAGGATACATCGGATGGCCATCTTGCTCTTCTGCCGTGTGCTTATTCGCACCAATCGATCGGCCAGTTCATTTAGCAGCTGCTGGTGCTGGCCCCAGGTTCGCGACGCTCACCTCCGCGCCCTACGCGGCGCACTTCTGGCGGCTGGCGAGCGGTTGGCGGCTCCTGCATTGTCGGCCGTTGCGGACACATTGCGTGATACCATGAGGGCGGCGGCAGGTGAGTTTGTAGTGTGACTATGATGGACGCCACCGAAAACATCGGCTTTTCAATAGTGTTCCCGGTGTGAACATATGATGTGTGCGCCTTAAGAACTGTGCAAATCCGAGTCCCACTCTTATGTCTTGAACCGCACGTCGCTTCCGCCTTTCCAGATTTCATGACCCGCTATCCTGTCCGCACTCCGCCACTGCCTTCTGGTGGATTCCCATGCAGGCGATGACGACGAGTACCGGATGTATGTGGGCAGCTGCCTGGGCGCCCTTTGCCGAGTGGCGCAGTCGGACGTGCTGCGAGCTGTGCTGACCGCTGGCCCGCTGGCCCAGTCACAGCCGCCCTCAGCGCCTGCACGCCAGCTCAACGGCATTGTCCTGGCCACCGCCGCACGCCACGCCGGTGCTCGTTTGGAGGAGGCCGGGCTGCTCAAGCCCTTCCAGGACGCCATTCGGGTTGCCGCGCGTGATGAAGACACCGGCGTGAAGACAGCCGCAGCACGGGCTGCAGCGCGCCTTGCCGCTGGCGCCACTGCAACGGGTCCAGTGCTGCAGCATAGCGTGGCGGTGCTTCAGGCACTGCTAGGGCCGGACCAGGGGTCGGAGGTGGTACGTGTAGCATTGCTGGCCGTACGCGGGTTGGCGATGGAGATAGGGTCAAGAGAGGGTAGCGAGGGGCTGTTAGATCCGCACTTGCCGGCCCTGGTGCCGTCGATGTGCGCGGTGCTGGCTGGCGGCACTGCGTCAGGGATCACACGGTCGACGGCTGAGGCGGCGCTGCAGAAGCTGCTGCGGGTTGAAGCAGGGCTGGATATGGCGCAGCGATACCTGGCGTCTGGACCGGCGGCAGTCGCACGGCAGACGCTGACGGACTCATTCCTGCGGCGGCTGCAGAAGCTGACGGACGAGGACCTATTTGCGGCGGAAGAGTATTGAACGCTGGAATGAACTTGTCCTGAATATGGTCTCGCCGGGATGAAGTACGCAAATGGCGCTGGTAGAGGATTATGGTGTTGGCCTAAGGAGAATGCCCGCGGCCTTGCTGTACGCAGCCTGGTTAGATGGTTAAAACCGTGTCGAGGACTACGACAAGATGTAAAGGACGCAAACGCGCGTTTTGTGCTAACCTGTAATCTTGGTATTTAATCAGTATGGATAGTAAGTACCTTCTTCCAATCTTTAGTTACGCCTTGTTAAGAAAGAAGAGCCCTGCTCACGGCGGCATGAGTCTTTCCTCATTCTGACCAATCATGTATCGCTCATCTCAACATGAATTGTACATGAATCCGTACATGAAGCGCTCATCTCAACAACTTATGCCGGGAATTACACAATGTATCGCTTCCTTCATCACGATAGAGACAACTGTAAGTTTAGCTAAATGTGTGTAGGATAGGGGGGTACATCACCCGTGGCCACTAACCTGGCAGTCCCTACCTTCCCCGGTGTTTCGGGGCACCCTCATCCAGTCTCCCATGCCGACTTCTCCGAAATCAGTGGTTTTCCCAGATTCAGCACCCACCACCAGCATCCAGCGGTATCTGCCGAATCAACTAAGGCGTCAACTCCGCTACTGGTCAGCTCGCAGGTCACTTTAATTGGGGTCGACACCGTCCATCGACATGGGGGCACCCTGCCTATATCTCTAGGGTCTTTGGAAATGTGACTAAATGTGCCAAATGTGACTATTGTACAGGTTAGATGCTTATATAGATCTGACAGTAACAGTTGGCCTTCATGCATCAATATCAGCCTTTTGCCAGGACCTTCTCACATGATGAGAAACTATCTCAGTGCCAAGGACCGTAACCATAATTACAACATTATTACAACCGTATTCATAAGCATCATACCGGCAGCGATTATGTACGATCCGCTCCAGCGGTACGCTAGTTCATTGAGACGAAATTGACCAGAAATCCATCTACATCATTGACGCTTCGCTATGTTCGTCTGTCCCGAGCATCTCCATGATGTTATTGAGTGCAGCAGACACCAGTATTGAGCCTGGCCTACGTGCGATGAAGGTGGGTTTGTGAGGCAGGAATCGGTGAAAAGTGTTCAGTGCACTTCTTGGGGCACACGTGACAGGACACTGCAGCAGGATCCGGTTAAACAGCCCGTTCACGAATAGCCCACTCGAGGTACTTCCCAGCAACCTCGTCAGTTTCACCAAAAGCTTGGCGAAATGAGCTACGACACAGGCACACAGCACACAAGGGAAGAGTCATTGGGCCATATATTTGGGATTGAATGGTCGATATCGGAATCTGTTGGAGATGCGGTGGGGTGAGACGGATCAAGGCTCAGAATGATTGGCAAGAAGGTTAATTTCATTTGGTCGTCAGACCTTCATTTGGATCCGTAACAGTAATGTTTTCCTCATAGCCTTGCATCCCCGTCAACCACACACATAGAGATTTCGGTACCAGTGTTGTGTACGAGTCACAAGCGCCAAACCCACGGGACCAGTCTCTCACCTTACATCCTGGCTCCAGTATCACATGGTGAGTCAAAACAAGGTGTTGATGACTTCTAAGCGGTAATTATTCCTCCTTCGGTGCGCGGCTCGCCTAGTCTTGGACCGTATCAACCGTCATCGCTTTCACCACCCATACCGGGCCCCTCAGCCTCAAGAGGGGGTAGGGTGTCAGGGCCTTCAAAGGGTGGCTGAAGGTAGTTAAATACTCGGATCAGCGACACGGACCCATCATCGTCGACTATGGCCAGGAGGACGTGCGTAACGTTGGAGTGTGCGTCAAGCTGAAACAATTTAGACATGAAGCTCACTGTGAGTTGAGTGTTTTTGCTGCTAATGGGAACCACTGCCTCCCGACGGACGGAATCAGTACCTGCCGAAGCCAAGTTGCTGAAGGCGCCGCTGTCTGAAATGACGCCCATTCCGTTCTCCTGAACAGCAACAGCTTTGTCTGGCTGAACTGCATTCGCAAGGAAATAATAAAAGCCGGGAGATGTGTTGACTTGCAGCTGCGGGTTGCGGCCCTTGCTGTGGAGCACACTCAGGACCGAATAGAGATCGGCAG
This sequence comes from Volvox africanus, assembly GCA_030268105.1. Lineage (NCBI taxonomy): Eukaryota > Viridiplantae > Chlorophyta > Chlorophyceae > Chlamydomonadales > Volvocaceae > Volvox > Volvox africanus. The sequence goes on along the minus strand of BSDZ01000010.1, from coordinate 1,052,870 downwards.
CATCACACGCTTGTAAGCGGTCCGAAGAATTCAGAGGCGTCAGACGGTTTAGGAATGTGTTGAAGGACTCAAGCGTTCGATACTTATCAACGGCCTCCTTCTGCCAGCGCCGGAACATGATTAATGAAATGTGACGAACGCCACCGACACAATTAATAATCGGCTTTAGATGAAAACCCATAATATGGTGATTTAGACCATATATGTATTCTTTACAATCCAAGGCCTCCTGGAGCCATTGGAATTGGCATACGACGGATCCGCCGCGCGACATGACGGTAGGGAAACAAATCCGTCACACTACACTATACAGGCGCTTTTCTGGGTTTACATTTAAATGGAGGGCCATATGGTGTCTGTGTTCTCTTGCTACTTGCACCCGTCAACTGGAAATGAAGCGCGACAGGCGGGCCAAGTCGGCATGTGCATTATGTCAGCCTTCGATGCGGCCGTGCTCAATAAAATAATTGAATAATAGAGAACGGGGCAGCAGTGACATGCATCGCTACCATGCAATCAACGTGTCGACTTGCCCAACACTAATTGGCAAGATGTTAACCCACAGAGTTGAGGATCACAACTATAGCGAACCGGGCCATTAAATACTAGCGCACGGCCTTCCTCTAGCCTAGGATACTGCACATATCCATGCATCCATACGTTCGGAAGTTCCCTAGTTAGCAAGCAAGTGCCGGCAACATCCTCTGCCAGTAAACAAAAAAACAATTGGGGTCACATTGTCCGCAGGGAGCTCCGTATGCCTTACCGGCGGCACGTTCACAGGTTATGTCTCTACACACGGATCGGTGCCCCTTTTCCTGCATCTACGGCGGCCCATCACCACAAAATCGACGCATACTGAACACTATGGTCTGACACACATGTGCCTGCACGGGTTCACTGAACCGCTTGGCTCTCCTGCTGCTTTTGGCATTTGGAGTAAGAAGTGACATACGTGCCAGAAGCATCGCAGTAAACGAACAAGTACTTGTGTGCCGCCGGCTGGGGCAGAACCCCCGAGGAACTCTATGTTCCATTCTCCGGCGACACTTAATGATCAATCCCAGCAGTAGAAAATGCATCCTGTGTTACGATGTCCTATGATACCCCCCTGGGGGCAACGCTGTGATGGATAGCTTCAATCATGGCCACGGATCCAATGACAGGGCCCCTCATCTCAAATTTCCAACCGGTACGCCAAGTACTGGTACAGCAAGCCTGTCGCCTCACAGGAAGCTCACGCATTTCCTTATAATGGCCATCCGTTCGACCCAAGTATCTGCGTAAAAAAAGACGACTTGTATGAAAGACAGAGGGAACAGGACGACGAAAGGCCGAGCACTCGACCCCCACCTCACCGGACAGATAGGACAGCGCTCGGACCACCCATGTCTATATTGAGCATAAGGTTACTCCGATATGACTGCCAAACTGACGAGACAGCGCGGGCAACTGCATATGGGTGGCTACCCTTTAAAAGCCCTCTGAGGACTGCCGTACCTGTGTCTCAGTCATTTTTCTTGCTATCAGCCTCAACAAACCATGGATAACGTGAGTGGGCCTTGCTCTCCGCCGAAGCAGGGGTCATGGAATTAGCTGGGCTGAGGTCAACAGTAACCGTCAAGCAGGAGCTACTCCTGCGGAATAAGGCCCGGTGCGGATGGCGAGGCATGCGTTTTAGTGGCCTGTGTACCAAACCTAGGATGAATGGACAAAAAGCTGGACGGGGCACGAGGGTGATCCTTTCTGCGGGAAGGCAAGCCGTAATTTCCACGGGACCGAATTTCCGCCAGTCGAATTATCAAAACAATCCTTACGTATTCTTGCAAAGCGATGCAGCCTTATGGCCGGGAAACTCGGATAGGTAAAATCGCAGGTTTTCGCCCAACGATCCCGCCAAACGGAGGGCCTTCGTGCCAAAATCTTCGACGTCGGAAGATGATGGGACAAGCCCATGTTGTGCTTTCTGCTGCTGCTTGTAATATATGTCAGCCTCCTGAGCAAAGACGGACGCAGCAATTCGTGAGCACACCAATGCATTTCACGGCGCTGAATGCCCTGGGGAAGGCGGAACAACGCAAGCTGAAGCGCCTACCGTGAAAAGGCCTTCACCTAGGGCCCATGCTCCTGGGAAAATAAATATCTCGGTACCTGCATTATAATGAAAGAACCCATCTCGGGCATGGCTGCATGGCTAGCGAAAGACAGTTATGCCTCCTTACTAAATTCATGCAAGCCCACCTGTCCGATTAGAGGTGCAATTCACCACATCTTGCTGCTGGTAAACCTGTTGTTGGTGAGGAACATGTAACTGTTCATAGTTCTTGGGCTCAGATGCTCAGATGAGCAAGATGAGCTCAGACAGTCAGGAACTCTATGACATTAGATCAAACCATAAGAACTCACCTCATCGGTTGAGTAATTCATTTTGCTTGTTGGTGTCGATGGCTCGAGACAAGAGTCTTGTTGCTGGTCAACTGAGGTCACGACAACAGACTCCCTCTTAACAAATTCAAGCCCCACGCCGATGCCACTCATCTGGCAATGCTACAACAATGACAGAACAGATATATGGAGAACTAGAAGTTCCTTTCTAAAATGTCTTCGTTGTAGAAGTGTCGTCAGGTTCGGTACCCCGGATCCTTGGCTACCGGTATCGTACTGCAATGATATAATATTTTCATAAATTTTATGCGTCAAAAGTCTAGCTGTTCGCTAGGGTCGATTGGTGGTACACTCAATAACTTCCAAATTCATATGCAATAAAAGACACATTGCGAAAGATGTACACTCAGGTGATCTGAGACATTGATGTATGTAAGCTTTTTGTTAACTCACTCATTATGCGCCTATATGCTTGCCTGTAGGATACAGATCTGCGGAAGCTGCGCTTCGGCCGCACGCCATTGGATAGAAATTCTTATGGAAATAGAATGCATGGAACCTGAATCATGCTCGTTTTCAAGATTAACTATTGCTTGCCGTGTATTCTGCTCATTATGAGGCTGTTAAGGTCTGTGGACTGGTCAATGACTGGTGGTTACCGGTCACAGTTCAATTTATGAATTATGCGTACAGGTTTTCTTCATCTAATACCAAGGTCATCCATTACACATATTACATTTTCACTGAAGCAAAAATTAACTTGACGTTTCATATTTTCTGTGTGCAAAGCAAAAGCTTGCTAACATGTCAATTTCAGCAGCTGAAGCCTACGGACAATAAAATTCCTCGGTTTGGAACAAGTAGACGGCTTTATGTAGTTGTATTGTTGATGTTTGGTCAGGCTTTCTGTGCAGCAGCTCCGAATTGGAGAGGAATGCCGGTCGTCCCTCCTCATCCACACCCAGTTCTGGAGCTCTAGTGGCCTTACATACGCCAACGCAGATGCCAAGTCGCGCACTGGATTTCGTACTTTTATAGGACGTATGGAGGCCTGTAGGGCGGGTAGGACCAACAACAGGGGCAATTGATGCTTAGATCAGGCTAGCGGAGTGTACGGGACCACTCGAAGTACGCCATCTCGCCCGGATGCGGTACCCGGATGATGCCGCTGTGGCGCTAACTCGGTCAGCACTTCTTGCGATGTGGCGCTTATTATTCGCATCTGGACGACAAAAGACGAAGCGTTCTTTTGCAAAGAAAAATTGCAGGGCGATGTTCGGCTTCCATAGTTAATCATGTTCTTGTGAACACGCCTGGGAATGTTAAACTCCGTCAATAAGAATTATCCGTGCGTTTCGGTAACGTAGGTTTGGCCCCATATGTAACACTACGTGTCTCAATAACCGCAGAATCTGCCGTACCGAAATTGGTCCCATAACCCCTAGGCCATGAGGCAGTCCTGATCTGGCAGTACTGGTGCTGACAGGGTGAACATATGACGGCTTCCGTAGCCATGACAACAGACGAAAAGGAGTTACCTGAATTAACAGCGAGAGAGACCCCGCCAGGCTTTGTGCGCTGCTGGTCCCCTTGACCTTTTCGTCGTGCCACCTCAATCGCATGTAACGGAAGCCATGCAGACATCGGGATAAACCAGGCGATGTACGCCGTGTGCAGTTGATGTTGTCCTTGCTACGATGTGTTCCTTCCATCTCCACCGACGCTGCCCAGTGCAGTCACTAAAGAGCTATTTCGGATTACTTCGGTGTGAGGACTCGATGTGAACGGACATAAGCGGCCAATATCACGCCCCCGTGCAGCGGGAACATTTCCTAGCCATCCAAATTTCCCAACAGACAAGAAGACCACCAGGCCGTGGTTCCCTATTCACGTAGTCCCACCCATGCATAATGCAGTCAATCAATCACGACAAGGTTGCGTGGGTCCCCAAGAAGAAGCCGAGGACCCACTACTCGATCCATAGGACCCGCTACAGGTGAGACTGGTTTGGCCTTTTCGGCCATGCATATGCAGCCACAGGGACCGACCTTTGGTATCCGCCACCCGATGGCCAGGCGGCGGCGGCGGCAGCGGTGTTCAAGTCTAAAGAGTAGCGCTTTCCAGGACAAGATCCGAAACCTTTTTACATGTGCGCCCATGCAAAATGTTGACAGCTTGCAATGGTCCGCCCTAATATACCACCGCCTTGCAGCAACCGGCGCCATGCCCCAACACAACGCACAAATCATCAAAAGCTTCGGACCGGAGCACCAGGATAAAAAGGAGCCCCAAACTAGCTGCATGGCTCCTAATGCTGTTTCAATCGCCATACGCTTCTATGTTCTATCATATCAGGATCACGCATAGACAGGGTATGCTAGACATGATAGGCTGGTCACCGGCCTAGGAGATATAAAGCGAACATAAATCAATCAGGAACTAAAAGACAAGCATTCCAGGACGAACAGGCAAAGAATAGAATTTGAATACAGCAGCCATCTTGCCATATGCATGAAGATGATGCCTAATCAAGGCGACCGCTACGCTCGCATGCGAATCACAGCTCCGAACTCGCACGAAAGCCAGGTACTGGTACTGGTACTGGTAAGGGTTTCGCCACGTCGTGCCGACAGGCCGTGGGCAATGTGCATGACATCTAGAAATACCGCCTCCGTATCGTAGTTCAAAACTCTCATTCTGCGTCATTATACCAGAAGGGAAGAGCCACACTGAAACAGGCAACGGCTTAAAACACAAAAAAGCCTCCGATTCAAAACTAAACTAGGCTGATGTGCGAGACACCTCTACTTCGCTCAATTGCAGCCCCCCGGGTAAAAGGAAGGACGAGTTTCACAAGCCTAGAAACATTACAGCCCAACATCCTGGAGACGACAGGACAACGCCCCAGCGCAAAACTAGAGATCACAACCGCAGGGAGCATGCCCCTGTATATTCCAGACATATATCAGTGCATTGCTCACTGCCGCTCCGTGCGAAGCATATGGTTCATAAGCTCGGCCGCCTTGTGGCTTGAGGAAGAGCCAAACCTGCAGATGCCGTCATCAATATGGACGTTGGGTAGGAGGAGTGGTGTCCTCCTCCCACATCTTACTTCTGTTTTTTGTCGGCAGTGACGAAGCAGGTGCTTGCTCGCGGCATCCAGGCAATTTCGCCCTCAATGAAAGTGGTGTGCTCGGCATTGTCCCTGGAACGCGGAATGGGCACGTCGTCGTTCAAACGTCAGGAAAGCGGCCTAGCCGAAAGACCGGGCCGGTCCACATCATGGCAGGAGTTTTAAGGCCATAAAGCATCCACCATCACCGCCATCCCATCTGCGACTGCCCCCCTAAGGACCGTCCATGAGCCATGGGCGCCCAGGATCAGCACTAGCACCAGCACTAGCTGTAAAACCCCTTTAGTGCCATGCGGAACCTACATAGCTCCATCGTCCCTGTTTGGATCGCCAGTCCAGGCTGTGGTGAGGTCTGCAATATAACCGCCCACACTCGAGCGGAACGAACAGGCCAGGCGGGCGACTTGTGAGCTGATACTCTCAACGTTCCACGGCAACGATGGATGCGCCCTCCCCGACTGATCCTCGTAGGCGTCTGTGTCCTGTACGTCACGACAGCCTTCCTGAGCCTTCGTGCGGGTATGGACAGTGTTCGGATTGCATATATATCCTACCAGAACGAGACCATCTCCCATAGCCCAAGCGCCTGGGAGCATTATTGCGTGAGGCCTGCCGTGGTCCAGATTTCCCCACAGCGTGTGACCTGGAGCACACGACGCGGGCCATGTGAAATACTGACATATCTGTACATAATCCGAAAGGTTTGATATACCTTTGCTCCCTAGCTTGTCCTGGTCGCAGGTGTCCTATGAATGGGAATTCAGTACGAAGACTGTGAGCATACACAAGTTGCTCCCATTGACTATTGTTGAGATCCTACCGGAAATTGCGCTTGTGCACTCATAAGAGGCAGAGTGTGCATATTCACATTTTGGAACAACACAGATTCCAGGTGAGAACCCGCAAACGGATCTGCATGGTTCATTGCACTGATTCCTTAACAGATTGAACAATGATGACTGATTTGCGGGTCAGGATTGGTCTGGCAGGGTGGCGCAAAATATAGTCAACGCTTATAAAAGTTGTCAATTATTTACGATGAAGGAGATAAGTTGCCACAACAAGTACAGAATCAAATTGTTTTCTCAAAGCTACAACTTGTGGTTATGTAGAACATATGAGGGTGAATTGTTTGTACGGTGTCAATGCTGACATCACTTTTCCTTTAGCAAACTTTATAGATGTAATACTAGCTTTTATGTCAAACAGTTCAGCTACATACAAGTTCTCCATTGTGGTACAGAAACACGTGCCGGGCTTGACCTTTGTTGGAACCTACGAACCTACCTGAAGCAAACTTGTGCCGTGTGTTCCAGCTTCGCATATGTGGACATAAATTTTGCACATCATAGATTCAACCGAGTTCAATTTCTGTATTTGAGAATGACTTCGGCACAAGGATTCGCATGCCCAGTACGCATGTACGGGCACACCAGAACATACCGTGACCAAAGTTTGAAACCGTGACATACCGTAGCGCGATGTCAATATAGGTATGCGTTTTATGAAGGATAATCCGGGATACCAGGCGACATTGTCTCGGCAATTACGTAGGAGTAGGACATAGTGAAAAACGTCACTCAACAAGCGATACAACTCGTTACATATATAGCACGTTGTGTGTTCTATGCCACATTATGGTTTTTATAAATGACGACCGCTTTCTTGCCATGCCTGTGAGGCTTAGTCAGAGCTTAGTCACAGCAAAAATCCAGCAGCATGATATGTACAGGCAGTGCAAGCCATATTACAACGATTAAGCAAGCTTTCATGCTTGCAGCGTGGCTGCTAGAGATACCATGTCAGGTTGCAAGTGAATCGCGCCATTCGGAAGTAAGGACAGCAAAAGGGAGCGCAGGGATTACCTTCGAACGGCAAAGACCTGTCCAGGCTATGCAGCCTTCACGGCTCCAGTGGCAATAGTTCAAATCCAAAGAAAGTCTTATGCTGTTTACTCCAGCATCCCACTATAATTCCCACAGGAGGACATTTTGCATGCATTGCAGCAATCCACAATCCTGCTGCTGTTCGGTGCGGCCCAAGATTCAAGCAAAGAATTGCATGTTACCTAAACCACCTTCAGCATGTACGGCTATGCACGACATCATCAGAACTGAGCATATGCAGGGAAAATGGTCCTGAGACGCCGGCTTTCACTGACGAAACAAATCACGCACATAGGTACGGTAATCGGACAGCCCCCAACACCGCCGCTTTCGAAGTTGCAAACGAATTCCCAATAGCCCACACCTCGCAAGGATAAATCGTACGACTTCCCACCCATATACGCGAACTTGATTTACGACTCGGACAAAGCCGAATGCAGACTCAAAACACGATAGAGCATTTAAATCAAACGGTACCTATCCTATCATAACCAACCAACCGACAGGACAAGGTCGAACACGTCGAAATACCCTACCCCTAGCTATCATAACCCCTAGCTATCAGAAGCAGCATCAGCACATATCAGCACATACCAGCACATATGCCTGCCTTCACTGCTCAAAATCATAACCGCACCGTAACAATCCAGTAGGTGTTTCGCCGGTACGTACTCCGAAGAAATGCTGTTACGACCCATCGCTCACATGTCGTGGCAGCACTGGCCACAGTATTAGTAGGACCGAATGTACATATTTCGTATGATTTCTCTCCTTATCCTCACAACACACACAAATATACAGCCCACACAACAACCGCCCTGCCTTGTTCGACAGCTCAGTCTCGCTGCTCCTGTGGAGCCGACGGAAGCTCCAGGCCGAGACCGCTTGCACGCTAGTCCTCCTTACCGTAGCTCTGTTTGCTCAGACCGCTGCACGCCACCTGCGTAGAGCGCTCTAGCCATGATTCCTCACTGCAGTCACTGTCACTGAATTCCGACTCCAAGGTCTCCAGGGCTGAAGCGCTGCTCCCGCTGAATCTCCTGACGCGCATCCTGGACGCAGCGTGACTGAAGGATTCGGATGAAGTGGGCCCATGCATAACACATGGGGTACATTTGAATGCGTCAGATTAGATAGAAGATTCTTAACTGTTTGTAGGTAGTAGTTATAGGGATTTCTTCGTTCCCCCTTACAGCTACTGACGTACCGCCCACCCACGCACCTGCAATCCCATTTCCAGCCCACCATGTGAAGTGCAACTGACACGGTATCAAGTATACTAGACCAAACACCCGACATAGGGTCGGGATGACCTTGGAGACTTGTGGGTACGGAAGATGAGTCGAGGGCCTGCGGGCAAACAATGAAGTGTTGATTGTGATGGGGGTAATGATGAATTGTCAGGTTTGGGAGCATCCCAAAGTTTGAGACTGTTGAACGCTCACACACATTACACAAAGTTCAGAATGCCAGCATGCCTAAAAGCTATGGTGACTACGATATCTATGCAGCACGTAATGTACGGTTCGCAGCGCAAACAGATTCATATTCAGTGAAGTACCCGCCCAAACCTGCATATTGTTTATAGCACATTACGCACCACTCCGTCGCCAAGAGCCCAGGCTCCAGGTAAAATGATAGGAGCGGACGCCATACCGCTGGAGTCTGCGAATGTTGGAACAGAGGTTTAGGTGTCTGGTCGTTTGGCCAGAACGGCAGCAAAGGTGAATGCACGTAACCCCAGTGTGCTTTGGATGCGTGGTGTACATTCAAATGTCCAGCCGCCAGACTAGATGGCAAGCGACGCCAGCATTGCGATACACGATGCACGATGCACGCGTGCACGGGGTGCGTAATATAATGGCGTTGGGTTAACGACATCACTTACCGTGTTCAGCTCTACGGAAGTATTCTGCGTAAATGGGGCAATTGGACCGGGAGGCCCGCAGAGAGTACAGAATTCATTGTTTCCACGGGGACGTCATGTATCCATCCAAAGGTCGATATAGATGTGGTATGAGCTGTTATAATTCTGGCCTATGCAGCGAGGAGCATGTGTGACAGGAAACACGCCGCCTGCCCATTATATCGGAATACCGGCGCTTGCCGCTTTTCATCTTGACCATGTATACTTGCATACCCATACAATTATATTTGAATATACCTATCCAAAATACTATCTTGGATGGCATTTTCAGGGGACGGCCGATGGCGTCGATATGTGTTCTTCGCACGCAGTGCAAAGACATCTCGCGTCCACACTCACCAAAACAAAGACTGAATGAAGCTCGGGTCTGTAAAAGCTACTCTTAAATGCTTTTGGCCCCAGCGATGGGGAGCGCTCTCTATATTGCTGAACACTTGTCACCAACACAGTCGAAGGAAGACCGCCCCAAGGATGAAATTGAACTTTCTGAAGTATAATCTACCAAGCTCGATTGTGGTTATAGAAAATAGTCTAGATCTTCGGATGGCTGCAAGGTGTTACTTCTACACGTCCCTATCTACTTTCATTATCCACCTGATAGATTATTCAGAAGTATCGACCGAAGCTCCGGCATATATTTATATGATTGATGAAGCTATTTAAAGTCTCCAACAAGCGAGTTTGTTAACTTTAGCTAACGCCGAACGCCAAAACAATGCCGTACGAGGTCGTGTTATTAAATGTCCGCGGACCAGATTGTCGCCTCGACAGAACTTCATTTTACTATCAGTAAAAAAATGGGTCTGGATAGTGATGAAGAAATGCGTTTGCGTTAACTGACACTGTGCTGTATTGCACATCCCATCTGCCGATATGCAAACATTCCGTGGCGCTTGCATTTTCGTGACGGTAACCTCGTCCTTATCGTTTACCTATTTCATGATTCCGTTTACTGCGGTAGAGCTGGCGAAACATGATCAATCTACATTGGTATGTTTTTATCATCTAGCGAGTTTACATGCACATTTACGTGATAGCGGTTGTCAAGCTTGCCACTAACAGCGTAGCTCACCGCTAACGAAATAACCTTATGGCTAGAGAATATGTAAATTACAAGCCATTCACGTCTCAGCGATTGTCTGCTTTTATGACAGCTGGAAGGTTACTAGAAACGGATGGGATTTTTGGGTTAACGTGTAGTAACGGTCCACGTTACGTCGATAGTCACCTTCCTACGAATAAATTGCCAGAGCGGGTAATGGCGGGTTCCAATGCTGTCGCAATGCTGGACCCTCCGAACCGGTTGGCAGAGGTTGTCCAACGCCATCTTGCCAGCGACACTTTTACACGCAGTGTCTTTTGTAACATTACCTGCAAGTTACTGACGTTATCCGTTCAAATTTTGTTTTTTCACAATCTCGAGGCGAAATCTCAGACCAACACGTGGGACCGTGTGAAACACACGCGCTGGCCAGTCGCGTACGCTGCTTCTTGGCGCTGCATTGGATGTTACCGTCAACTTCCGTGCACGCCGCATATCGTTCGCGTCGCTAGGTATCCCCAGGCGGAGCTGGTGCAACTCCCAGCTGGTCACCCGCCTCTGTGATGCATCGTGGATATCGTGGTCGCGTAATCGCCAAGGTTCCCAGGACCCTTTGTCCCCTACCGCGTCACAGCTCGAAAGACTGGTTGGCGTGTGGTGATGCACCTAGCAGGCTAAAATAACGGGATTTCGCTGCTTGCTCCCTGTAGTGCACGACCCCGGCTTAGGATGGACAGTCCACTTTGCCTGTACGACACGTAACCAGCTTGGATGTCAACCCCCTTTTGGAATATCGCATCAACAACCATGTGCTTTTTAATCCGCAGGATTTCAACAATCCACAATCCGCACGTAAACTTACGCATGCACGAATCAGCAGTAGCCGGTCGTCGGCCGCTGGCCCTTGGGACGACTTGCGAGCAAATTGCGTTCGACCGTTGGAGGATTTCCGTCCAGAACTTCAAGGACGTCGCGAATGGCTCAGAAGTATCGCCACAGTCCAAGGCAGGAAAAGCAAGGCCAGTCTGTTTTTAAATGCAGTAGAACTTTCGTTATTGCCTGTTATTGTGGCAGCTTAAGTTTTGAGAGCCATCTGGAGGACGAGACGCGTGTCATTTAGTTCGGCATAAGCTGGCTTAAATGCGTTGAATGCCTTGGTCACCAGAATGCCCGGAGAAGCGAACATGCTGGGCATGAAGCAGGTAGATAATCTGAGAGGTTTGGCAAGATTTGTCTTCGTTAAAATTTTAAAAACCAAAGTGGGCAGGAGCAGACATTTATTGGTTATTGAGGTTCGTAAGCGTTTGGGTTCTTAACCCTTATATTAACCAGGGGACAGGTGCAAACCATACGAACTTATTGAAGCTTAAAATGGTGTTTTGCAATTTAATTTTGAACTTAACACTTTTAACGCGCCTTTAATTCAAATGTTATGTAGGGGGAAACGGGAGCTTGAGCGGGAGAATAATCCTATGACCCTCCTACCTTAGTCCAAACGCATTTACAAATGACAACCTCTTATGACTTTACTTATATTATAAATTGAATTTTAACATTTCAATAACACATCTTTGCGCAGTTAAATATGCAGAGTTGACGATCCGGCAGCGCTGCATGCAGTAAAAGCTAGCAGTAATGGCTCACCGAAAAACCAGAATATACAGAATAATGTCGATAAGGTTGCTTTGTGTCAAGTCCCTGTGCTGCTGTCAATATGCCCACAGGCCGCGAGCGCCTGAATAATGAGGCCCTTAACATGCGGTCAACGCTATATTTGGTCACGTCGGACAGAAAGATATTTCACTATTATTAAAAATTTCACTTTAAAAATTCCTTATTTGATAAATTTGCACACATCTCGTGATCCCTAACAAAGTGTATGTCGTACTGTTTCCAGTCCATCGCGCCAGCCATCCATCCACAACATGATGCGCATATAGTTCGTTGTCACTTTGCGTTTGCTATAAAATATTAGTATATAATAATATGTTTAAATGTAATATGAACATAGTTTATGCAATATTTTGTCATGGGCTTTGACCGATACAAGTTGGCAACGTTATTGAGGGTTAAGTATCCAAAGTGTGAGGAGTTATTATAAATCGCAATATTTTTGGGTTTTGTCGGCAAAGCCACCCCGGAACCCACGCCGGTTTTTGACTCACCCCCTCTACATATTCGCCGTATTTGTTAATATCACTGCCTTCTTAATTAAAACATGGGCTTACTGCTGAGTTTGGAGCATCCGGACCCTGGGCCTCGCACTTCGGAGCCACGCGTTGTCCTCTCATGGCTTGTGTTCTGCGCTGGCACGCTTCTGTGCATGAAAACTATTCGTGATCAACATTCGTATTTACACATGGTATTAGCTATTGCATTGTTGCTGATGGGCACTCTTGGGCTCTTGGCGGTGCCGGCTGGCGTTGCTAGAAGTCGTCTACGAATTATACCCGTAACATTGTGCTGCTCAGGCTTATATGCATGCCAATTCGCGGGGTTGCTCGATGGGGTCCGGCCCGAGGCTCTTATTGGTGGTTTTCTGCTGCTGGTAGCATTAGTTTGGCGGTTGTTAGGCGATGGTAGTACTCACACGTACCCCCAAGGTGGGACACCAACAACGGCCTTGCAGCCGGATAACCGGCTGCATCCCGTGCGCGAAGAGAAGGTGGATTAGTTAGCCGTATTGTCCCAGACGCACGAGGTAGACTTTGCTTCCGTAACGCTACATGGCATGGGACGGAGTGCGGGAACATATCCTTTACGTGCAGTGCTTGCGCAACCACCCATGCCGCTAAGGCTGGTTTTGTTCAGCCATGCTGGCTAATGAAAGGTAAGCAGCAGGGTATTTCAGGGTTTCTTCCTTCGTAGGCGTTGCAAATGCTTGGAAGGGCAGACTTGTACATCTATCCGTCTGCTTGGGATCATCGCGTATGGTTTACAGACTGGCGATGGAGGACAACGCTCATACAGTGCTTCACCCCTGTGTACCCCGTCATAAGCCGCCTGCACGTTGAGAAAGAAGTCGCTTTAACGAGGCGGAGTTCTGTCAATGATGGCAGGACGGCCGCAAAATACATAAAAACCACGAGTGTAAATGCGTGCCACATGCATGCACCAGTGTCCTGCTCGCATGCTGGATGATCCATCGAAATAAACGGTCGGGAAAGGGACTTGACAAGTCACACCCGGTTGCGCAACTTGACTGTCTAGCGATACCCGCACCATTAGTTGGGGACCTCCTTAAACTCCCGAACCGCCTTGCAGCAAATCTGCAGCTGCATCCCGTCTTACCAATTATGGGATGGATCGTATCCACCTCGCGTGCAGCGCTTGTAACGCAACCGCTGTGTCCCTATCTAACGACTCGGTCTCAAATACCAACTAGTGGCTTCGCAGCGAATTCCTATCGCAACGCACATACCGTAATCAGCATGTTCCAGCGATGCATGCATGCCAGGCGACGGGCAAGGGAAGGTGTGAAGTTACGAACAACCTCTCTGTCACGAGGATCCGCCATCAAGGAAGAAAGAATCTGTCATATCATTGCCGCTGCCAGAAGTATTCAATTCTACAGCTTGCAAGGCGATACAGTCGACATGCAGCAGACCGCGTGGCAGAGCTGCCCAGAGCTTCCATCCCTATCGCCCCCATTGCACGACATAGCCATAGACGTAGCCATCTACCGATGAATGAAAGGGCCAATGAGGCGGGATGTGGCTTATGTTCCGTTTGACGTCCGAAGCGAGCGCATGCACAGGTTCAAAACCCATAGCCTAAGACGGAACCCCGGCTGTTCGTCCGTCCGTCGGTCACTGTTGCTTTTGGGTCTTCGTCCACCTGCGCCAAATGACGATTGAGGCAGTAAACGGCCTGGCTCCACCATGAGTCATAACCGGCGAGTAGGTCATCCTCATTTGCAATATAAACAGACTATATCAGGGGGAAAACGAGAGGCTGCACGACCCAGCAACCTACCATGCGCAGAACTCGTCCAGCTCCACGAAACCGTTTTTGGAGGTGTCGAGAATCCGCACGGCCTCCTTCAATTCGTCATCTGCCAGGTCCTTGCCCAAGTCCTGGCTGCGGGGACGAGCAAAGGACCGCAGAGGATGAGAGACATGATGCCCGACCGATGGCGACCAGGCGAGTTGACCGGCAAGTCACACAGAATTCAGATGCGAGCCCACTTCAGAGGACTGCCCGTTCGAACGTGCGCTGTTGGGCGAGCGAAGGTTCCCGCTTCCGTTTCCGGATCTACACGCCCGGACTGTGCTAACCGTCAAGATGCGACACCCACGCAAGCCATGCCACGGGCGACCCCGTACACGCTGGCGGTCAAGGTTAAGTACCAAAAACCTTTCCAGCCATGGCTTGTGTACATACGAAACAGTGTATTATGTGTAACATGACAGCAGAGGGGTAGGCGAGGCGAAGGGGATTTGATACAATTTGCATGATGCTAACTTTAAAGGATGATGTGACAACCAGCAGCTGGTAACGTATTATTACGTCAGCACGCTGCTATGGACAATTGCACATCCCTGCCTAACCACCTGTGCGATTGGGGCAATGAGGTAGGGAGGCGGACGATGTGCGAGCCGTCACTGAGTGTGGTGATGATGGTGATGTGTATTTGCTGGAGGCACAGGGTTTCGCGGAGAAAACGGAAGGAAAATCCAACCCTTCATGTACCCGACGAGAAATCCGACTATATCAACCTAGAGCTGTCAGCGACAAACCCCATTCCATCCCTATCCTTCATTCCTTGGGCACCCGCTCTGCACCCCTGCTACTATTCCCTTATCCCTGTATTCCCGGAGAATCCCTGATCGAATTTGGCCGGCAACAATCAGAAAACCATGGCCGCTGTAAGGACCTTCGGTAGGCGGCACTCGTCAGAGTTCACCGCGAGGGAAATCAGTGGCCACTGCATTTCCCCGCGAGCCTACCCACCAAAGCCGCTTGACCTCTGACAGCTCCAGCCTGTAGTCGTCATTCACGTCGTAGGTGGAGAATACGTAGGCGATTTCGCCCGCCTCCGCCTCGCTGAGGCCGTAGCGCGCAGGATCGAAACCCAGACGCTCCTTAGCGTGCGCTAGTGTGAGATAGGCAGACAGATTTTGTAGCGTGGAACGCTGAGGCGCGGTCGTGGGCATGTTCTGCGCACCGCAAGGTATAAAGACAGGGCAAGATATAAGATGCAAGATATAAGATGCCGTATTGGACAGTCATGATGTGCGCTCGGGATGTTGATGGCATGAGCCAGCCTTGACGGTCAGGTTTGTTCAACAGTTCAGGCGTCGATCTACTAGCACCTCCCCTAAGCGCCCGTCACCCTGACAGTGATTCCGTAGGTGCCTTGGTTACAGGCCCCACGCACCTTGAGCAGCTCCGCGATCTCATCTAATGTCTGCAACACCTTGAGAGTGTTGACTGCTACTTGGGCCTTATCCAGCACCGTAAGCCCTGTCGGGGGACCCGCCAGTTGTTGCACCGCCGCTAGCAGCTCTACGGAATTGGTGCCGTACCTGGTAGGAGGAGTGGGACCTGGGAGCTCGTATCGTATGTTACCCTGCTCTGTCCCTTGCTCGTGTGCTAAATAATTGATGTCCCGACACAAAATCCAGCAGAAACTATACATACAGCATGAATGAAACCATGGTATTGTACAACATGATTGATACCATGGTATTGTATCTCATAGCCTAGGAAGGAGGTAAATGGATTAGGGCAAATAACACTCCTGAGGACATCAACGCCATCAACTCAGACCATAGCTGAGAGGACCGACGCAGTACCAAGTAAACGCCAGGTAGGATGGACTCTGGCAAATCAATCATTCCAGCATGGCCAACCAGTCTGTAGGCAGACCGGCGGAGGCCATAAGGTACGCCAGTCGGTGCCAGGTGGAGCGGATGCTTCTGAAGACTATCGAACCGACTTTCTGAAGGATCCTTCAAGGTTCGGTCACGCCGCTCGGCGGAAGCGAAATCTTGGCCTAAACCTCTTTGGGAACCGCCGCAGATCTATTTCCCTTAACATCCAGAATCTTAGCATCGGATGTTCTCTCCTGGTTCCAAACCAAGATTGCAGCCGTCGCGCTAGGCCGGCCCACGCCGTCACCTAAAATGGCACATCGCAGATACACTGGCAGATACTTTACAACACTTACTTGTAAGCAGTGAGCAGCAGGCCCGAAACCGTGGATAAATTTAATAAGGCCTGCAGCACATAGTAGAAGCCGAAGAAGGAAGCTGCGAGCTGAAGTGCAAACTGGCCGGCGAAAGGCGGCGAGTCGGCGATAAGGCCAGCAGTATAAAAACCACCCCAGCACGCCAATCCATCCAGAAGAGCTTGTACTCCTGTGCACAAGGAAGTATCCATGAAGGTTATAGCAGGAGACGGCTATTGCCTACTCGGTCATTTCCAGACTACTTCGTTTGGCCCATGGTTCATGGTGAACGATCCTCGCCAGGAACAACACTGAAGAAAGCCCCATGTTAGCACTATTCCAACCTACCGACAGTGACTGCAGGCCTGAGGCTTGTCCTAACGAGAAGTTTCCGGAGTTGTTCAGGGTCGGAAACACCCATATCACGCCACTTCTTCAGCATTACTTTAGCCTGTTCATTTTCCACATCCGCAAAGGAAACGACAACCGCAACGCCATGTAACTTAACTCTTAAACAGTAACTTGGTATGCACCGGTGCCCTGCGGTGCCCATCCCGGTGCTCGACGGCAAGTGCAAGGCACCCAGCTGACGATTACCAACGAATGAATCCTAATATAACGCACAGCCTTATCAGCTTACCTTTTTTGAGTCCATACCCTTCTTTTGGAGCTCTTCAAGCAAGACGGCCAGCTTGCCGCTAACCTCGGGGATGGCCTCATTAGGTTGCTTTTCATCGGGAGCATTTGTTTTGGGATCTTTGTCATTTGAGGCATGACAGCGCAATAAATGAGCGCCGCGCAGGTATGGGAGCGTTCTGAGAACAGGGACGGTCGAACACTTCGTATGATGCGTTATGCCAATGCTACTTTGTGCCGGTCGCAGTTGCATTCTGTAAATGTATTTAGGATGAGTTAAAGAAGATACGGTGCTTTCGCGAAATGGTGTCACTCTGGGGCGGTCAGTGACTAAATTTCGTCTGATATACAGGAAAAGAGTCACCTCAAATGTACAATTTATATGAAAGGTAGTCTGTCGCCAGCTACTTTATGTTTCGGACTTTATGGGGATTTCGGTTGGACGATGTCTGTAATGAGGTCATGACCAAGGTACGGTTTGATGAAAATGATCTGGCAGAAACATATATGTGATCAACAGTTACTCATCTGTTGCAATTATCGGAGAGGTCCTTAGAAGCTTTGGGATAGCCTACTTTGCATCGCAACCGCTGGTCGTACGTACGGTGTGAAACGGTGAGATCTTCGCATTTTCCCGCGGGAAATCATGAATGCCATCTCATATAGATCACCTAACGATACAAATGTATGTTCTGCGGGAAAAATTGCCGCTCTCTCATTATTATCGGGTAGCTGAGACTGCATGGGTCTCCCAAACGTAGCTAAAGGCACCAATCTAGACAACCAAAGTATGCAAGGATTGTTTAGCTTCTGGCATTTGCTTACTCCCGACAGCCCCCGAACCTGGATGTTGGATCATATTGGATTCCGGTAGCCGAGGTGGCCACGGGTGACACGCCGAGGTTTTGCACGCACTTTAGATTGCAAGTTGCATATACGTTGGAAGGTTTGACAGGAGATATTCAGCCCAAGACCAAACTCAGCTGGAAGGGCTGACTACCTTCAGATACTAAAAATGTGTCTATGGTTTTGGCCATTAGGGCCGTTAGTGTTCTCATGCCATAACAAGCGTGCTACTCTAATCTAAAGCCAACATACTAATCCTTCTCGGCTGTTCATGCGAAAAAAATAAAGGGACAGCACCAAGTGTGTTTGGTATGATACTAAGTGGTGCTATGTCATGACAGTGTATGTGGCGTTGTTGAACTTGGTGAAGGAACTGCCGTCGCTTGGGATGCGCAGCAAATGCAATCCAAAGTGAATGCACTTAATCAGCTGCCGCAACCCTTGCGAATTTGGCGCCTTGGCCCCGAGGATTGGCAAGCGTATTGTGGATTGTAGGCCCCTGCACATCGTGTCGCAGGACAAACTGCAGGAAATGAGCCATTTTGGACCATCATATTTTGCCGAAATACGATAGAAAGCACAGGTACAAGTTGCATCGCAAGGAAGCCAGCTGTGGAACTCATTATGGATGGCGCAGATCGTTCCATAGTAAGCATTGTATAAGCGATTTGTGCATCTTGAAATCAAGCCTACGGAACGAAGACCAGGCGTGCGCCCGAGTGGTTTTAGTCAGCAAGAATTACAGGGCCTTCCTCGCGAACCATCGGATTCAAAAGCGCAAGTTATGCTCCAGATTGTCCACAGATTTATATTTTATTTGAAACCACCGATCCTATGTTCCTGACTTCCTGACTCTCTGACACGCTTACGACCTGGAACGACATCTAACCACCAACGAATAAAATGGCCGGTCGCAGGATCTCAGGATCTCAGCTGATGCATGCATTTTTACAACATTCACGTAATCTGCCCTGGCACAAGAGACAATTTGTCCTTCTTTACTGCTGTCAACTGAAGAGGAAGGCAGGACATGTCCATCGGTCAAGTCATGGCATGATTAGCTTACAGCCTACAGCTTCATTGCACGATTATATAAGGCCTGTGAATACTGATTTACAAATACTGACTACCCAAAGTGAATATCATGTCTGGACGAAAGGCGTTGGCGGCGTGGGCACTGTGTCTGTGCGCCTCGCACTTTGAGGCGATAGGGTAGACGTGGCCGTCGTTGAAATATTGTAGTAATTTGTAATCATTTTATAATTTTTGAGATATCAAGTTGTCATTGGCATTTTCAAACTGACTTGAAGGCGGCTCTAACAGCCATATTTGTTACGGAAACTTCGGCGAATGTCCTCTACAGTGGTTCATCCCAGCACCGTGGTGGAAGGATGGCGCATGGCTCTGCTTCTGTTGGCTTTTGCAACTGTAACCTGTGGGTACCTTCGGGCCGTCCGAACGTACGCGCAGCGCTTTAATCCCCTTCCTTGCACTGCGCAGTTATCCTAGAAAAATCTATCCATAGCTTGGAGCACGCATTCAAAAACAGAAGAGGTTTAACTATCGCTCTGGAGCACATTAAGAACGAACTCCTATTCGTTGGCTCCATCTCGCTCCTATTAAGCGCATTCCAGGTGCGGGTGATGCAAACACAGATTCAAATTACAATCACGACCACGGCTTAGCGTTGCAGTTGTTCACTTCAGGTGCTGAGAACCACACATATTTCGCAGGGACGAGCTTTGCTTGGGTCAATTTGCAACAAGGCCTTTCCCCCTTGCCCCCTTTGTGTTTGGCCTATCATAGAACCTTCTCGCTCAGATATGCATTCCCAAGTATGCCCAAACGATTTACACGGACCGCCGGCGTCACTTGCTTGCTGCCAGCTCAACCACCTTCTGCGAGCCGAACAAGCAGAGTCTGTGGCCTGTATCTCTGCAGCACGATACACACGTGAGGACGGCTGGTACCGTGTTTTGGATGCATGCGGATTGTTATTTTCGACCTTCCTATTATCCCCGGGATCATCCCTCGCTGCTGGCAGCTCTCCTTTCCCGAGAAGGGCTATTCGCTGCTTCCCCAGTGCGCGCCTGGACCCGATAGTCCTTAGCTGCTCAACGAGCTTGAAGCTGTTTTTAGCGCAGCCTACCCCGCAGTGCCAACCTCGCGTCTGTGGGTGTTGCCCGGAGTAACCAACCTGCTGCCCACGCAAGCAAGTTGGGAGGCGTCATGAATCGATCACTGGTTTTAGCCTGGGCTGATGGTGTACGCTGTGCGGTCGAGTTTGCACAATAGCGCTCCTGTCATGTGCACACCACAGACGGTTAAACAGCGGGATTCGGTTGGTGCCGTACCCAGCGTACCGTAGATGTGTCTACCACAACCGAACTCACATTTCAACACCAGCCATGGTCCTGCTTTTAACGCCGATAGCTTCAAAATAAATAGAAAGGATTCTTCCTCTCCGCCCCATTATATTTCACAGATCTTCATCTTTGTGGTAGCATGCACTCATGTCGTGTACGGCACCATTACCGTATATTTGACGATCTGGCGAGTGAGTGCATGTGGCGGGTTGATGGGTCCGCTCTCCCCAGCGGCTGACCCCGGGGCCCCGCCTTACAGGCAGGGGACAGGAGGGGATCGCACCATCTTCAGATTCTCCTTTTGTATAGAGGTTAGGCCAGGGGGCATGTTTGAATCAAGGCGCAATCAAACCGGAAGACGCATCGATTGCGTGCCCAGATCACCACAAGTGAAGCGGTACCTCTACGTAGGAAGGGACAGGTGCACGGCTGGGGATGGCGCCAAGGGGGTTAGGGTAGGGCGCTGCCATGCCTGTCCGTCCTTGTCACCGGTGCTAGTGCCAGAAGACACAACACACTCTTCATTTGCATCGCCGCCGAACGGAACGGCAGGTGAGGAGCTGGCGGAAGTGGGAGGACCAGTCCATGGAGCAGGCGAGAAGCGGGGACATGAAGGTTCTCAAGGTGCCCCCTTTTGTCAATGTGCCCACCAAGTAGGTCCGCTTGTAGTATGGGGAAGGAAAGGAAAAGGTTAGGATCAACGCAGGCACCTGCATATGCCGTGCTGAGAAGGCTGATGCTAGGAAGGTAGCCGTGGGCAATGTGAATTGGCGACTGTGAATGGCCAACTACGAATTGGCAAATGTGAGAAATACCTCGTTCGGATTCATGGATTGTGGGAGGGAGGGACACTTGTAGGCTTGGATGGAGGTCGGTGGTCCTCCATTGGTTGCGTCTTTCCATGTGTCTTGGCACCGGGCCAGGGGGCCACCTTGCTTAGCCCGATCTGGTGGGGGTGAGGTGGAGCTCCGAGTGTGCCCGGCAGCTCTGGATGTTGGCTTGCACCGGCATCCCTGGAGTCCGGCAAGGGTGAATGGATATATATGACTTCAAAATAGCTCTCTGGTTGTGTCTGTCTTGATGGCTTGATGGGATGTCGTTCTGTAAATCCGTGTCTCTGGTCTCATGTCTGCAGGTTTCTGTACAGGAATGTAGGCAGCAACCCCGTAATCCATTTTTTCTTGATGCTCTTCCGCCAGTACCACTTGTCCGTGAACCAGACGCTCTACAACAACGCGCGCGTGTTGTTCATCGAACAAAACGGAAAGGATCTCGACTTCAACTTTCATGGTGCGTTAAAGCCGCTCCAGTGCCAGTGCGGCGGTGCCGAATACCGGTATTGAATGCCGAATCGGTGCCGTAAGCGAACCTTGTTGTAATGATCCCGGGTTTTATGGCCGTACGGTACGGCAATTACGAATTTGACTTGTGAGCATGCCTTGAGTATACGTCCCTTCGCTTAGGTATGCTGGTCTATGACTACCGTATGGGTATGCATCGTGAAGTCTCTGGGGCCCTTTCCCGTCCCACCCATGGCCGTACTGGATGCTTCTATGCTGTACTGGATGCTCGGACTTCGGGACGTCGCCACAGCTGTGGTCATCAAAGGCCTGGAGGACGAGCTGATGCACACCGTGAGTTCGGAGCACGTAGCGAGAAATCTGTGCCGTGATGCGACTTCTCCGTAGGGCCCTTTTTCGTCGCCGTTATATAAATTTCTGGAGGCCAAGTTTCGGATTGCTGCAACCTCTACTGCGCCGACGCGGGGACGGTCGGACCTGCGCTCTGCTTCGTGCATCGCTTGTGGTCGGCCTGACGCTGACGCTTTCGCGCGCACCTGCGACTTAGGCAATCCCGTGCCTTCAATGTTGAAGTCGCGGTCTGGGGTGCTCTGCTTCCTCTAGCAGTGACTCACCTCTGCGTCCGTTCATCTAATCCATTATATAATGTATTTAATCCATTTTGTGCGGCTGTTTTCGCTCCTGCGCAGCTGCACCCCGAATGGCACTTGTGGATTATCGCAGTGATTTGGTACGCCATACCGCCGCCGGCTTACGTCTCTTTCTGGATGTACGGCATTGCCTTGCTGATCATCATGCTAGTTGGCGGCAAGCTCGTGGACATCCTGGTGCAGATTGCCGTGCAGGTGAGGCAGGCAGTGTGTGGGCGGGAAGGCGTGCCAGGTGCGGGTGCGGGTGCGAACTCGGCGTTCGAGTATGTGTATATCGTAGTCGTACGGTTCGCCCGCGCTCACATGAAGCACGTGTGGGGTCCAGGGAAGGGTGTGGTGTTCGAGCAACAGAGGGAATTGCATGAGCAAGGAAAAGGAAATTGAACAGCAAGACTCAACTACCGTTTGCTTCATGATGCCGCTGGACTGGGTGTGATGTGATATGAAGTGCAGGTCAGGTTGGGTCAGGTCGGCTTCAACCGACATGCAGGCAGTACATGGGCTCGTACGCTGCGGCTGACTTTGAAACAGCAGAAGTCCAGATTCATTTATCCAGACCTTCTCTCCGTACGTTTGCCTTGTTCGTTTCGTAGCACAGCCAATAAACCTAGAAATTGCGTAACCAACGCCACTGCCACTGCTGCCACTATTGCTATTGTTGCGTTGTATGTACTGCAGGTGGTTCTCAAGTACGGTGAGAGCGTTATGTATGGGCGCATGGATGACAACCCTCTCGCCCATGGTCGCATTAAGGCGCTCGGCCGCTCCTCCATGCGTACCATCGAGTCCACCAAACCCTCCTTCCAGCAGCAATTTATGGAGAAGTTGGACAAGTTCAGCAAGCTGCTCGAGCCTGCAACGAGAGATGGGAGTGATGTCACGGAGCAGAGAGCCGGTGGGCCATCTTCTCTTGTCCAGGGCACCATGGCGAGCTTGGGTGCTCTGTTTCATATTCCCTCCGGCGAGATGGTCATCGACATGCTTCGACCGGGAACATCAATCACGCGTGAGGCGCATGGACAAGCACAAGGACAGCCGCAGCCTGCAGAGAAGGCCGCAGGCGCTGACGAGAGGTCGCTGACGACGCCAGCGACGCCAGGGGCATCGGCCATAGCTGGTGAACCGCCAATGGGAAAGAAGTTAACCGGGGCAGATGGTGGCGGCACTGCCGCAGCGGTGGAGTCGACGACCCACCAGCAGCACATGGGCCTTAAGCGTCTCAGTGCACCGGCTGAGCTGCGGCGACAGCAAGGCCAGCGGTTTCAATCTCCTCGCGCAGGCACCCTTGATGCCGACAACACCAACGACAATGGCCATGTCGCCCACGTGGTTCCTCCCGTAGCGAAGAGGCACATGAGCATCATTACAGAGCACAGCACCCGGCACCACCAGCTTCGTCAGCAGCAGCAGCAACAGCATAATCATCATGGTCATCACCATGACCCACGCGATCACGATCGAGCGCGGCTTAATGGCAGGGGTGATGTGCAGCATCAACATCAGCAGGTCAAGTCAGGCGGTAGCCCAAGCAGGGCCTCTCTGGACCAGCTAGAGCCGGCGAGACCTCCTGTGGACCGCAGGAACTCTGCTTTCGAGATGTTCCAACACCACCCTGGCCATCGGCCACGAGCTCTGTCCATCCGCCATGCGCTCCATAATATTCTCAGTGCGCGCTGGGAGCCGAACACGTCGCCTCAGAAGCAACAGCAGCTACACCAGGAGCTTCTAGAAATGGGCTGTGGTAGATTGCAGGGAGACACGGTGGCGCCGGCAAACGGTACCATTGCAGAGAACGCTGCGGTGGAGAACGCTGCGGTGGAGAACGCTGCGGTGGAGAACGCTGCGGTGGAGAACGCTGCGGTGGAGAACGCTGCCGATGCCGATGCCGTGTTGGCTGACGGCTCGACTCCCCGCAAGGGCAATAAAAGCGAAGTATCAGTAGCGGCGAATCGTATCACGGCCGAGATCACCTCAGCGAGCTCGGGAGAGGTGGCGGTGAATAGCAGGCCATTATCCGGCACGAATCAGCTCGCTCGGGAGCCGTCCAATCGAAGACGCCCAAAGGCGTTCCCTGCCACATCCGGCTGCTACAACTGCGAAAGCTTCAGCAGCGGCGATGAAGATGGTGTGCGGAGAGGGCGGAGCATTCTAAGGCCGATCCGTACGGCTTCCGGCCGGCGGCGGAAGGTGCCTTTGCTGATGCGTCCGTTTTATTGCGGCACATACGTGAAGGGCTCCAGGGAGGTGAGTTGTGCGGTGCCGGCATTTGACTCAACTTGCAAGGGACAGGGGTAGTGACCGGGACTGCATGTCGGACCTACGGAGGAGTGAATGACTAGGGACCGAAGTTTGGTAAGTGACTATGGACCTGTGGGGGACGTAGGGGGACCTGTGCATCAGCGCACATCAGCGCACATCAACGCACGCGGGGCGGCGGTGGTTAGCAGGAGCAGGAGTAGTAGCACGCTAGCCTCGTTCGCCAGCAGCGGCAAGCGATGTCCGCCTTTCGGGCGATTATGTATGGGGCCACATGATTGAATGGTTCAAACCGCGGGCCGCTGCCCTGTACAGTGTCGTACATGGTTTTTCTGTATCTCTTTGCAATTTTGCATGACATGATGCGGTGCGCGTATATCTGTTCCGCAGTACGTCCAAGACATGCTTGGTAAGTCTCAACAGCTGGATGCCATGGAGCTCTTCTGGTTGAAGCGCCCTCGCTTCATGACCATGCTGTTCACCCTAGCCTACTTCCAGAACTCGCTGTCCATAGCCATCTGCATTTTCGCCCTGGCAGGAGTGAGTATAGCTGGGAGGACGGGAGGGGAAAGGGGGAAGGGGGAGGTAGAGGGGAAGGCAACCAGGAGTCCTGCACAGTTTGCGGGTTGCAGGTGTCGTAGGATGTTCGTTCCACTTCAGCCCGTCCCAGCTCTGGCGAGGTGGGTGTGGTCGTGTCTGTTGTTGCTGCCGTAGCGGGTGCTTGCGATGTACGTAGGGCCACGTGGTCAGGGGCCGTCTGCTGATGATTGTTGGGTCTATCCCGCATTACCTCTGTAACGGGTATTACAAAATACCCGTTACAGAATGGGTATTCGGAACGGAATTACGGAATACCTTGCGCACTGCTCTTTTACGTGCGCTGCTATGTGGGCCCAGTGGCGCCACTCAATGTGTGGACCGGCGAGCCCGACGCCTTCTCCAATAGTCCGCCTGTCTCTGCAGCACACACCACCGCCAGGGCTGTGCCGGGAACATGAACTTCGTTGACCGGCGAGCCAGCTTGATCAGTTCGGGCTCTCGGCTATAAACGCCAGCAATCCAAAGTCAGCGCCAGAAGTCAGCTGCATTGTGCATGCAGTCTGGCAGTGCTCCACATCCTTATTGTCGTACGCCGTACCCTTTTCGGACACAACTCCCGTGTGTTGGTGGTGGTGATGATGATGATGATGATGATCGTTTGCTGGTGATGATGCGCAGATGCAAGATGCTGTCAGCACCTGGCAGAATGTCCCCAAGTGGGCCATCATACTGCAGCTGTTCCTGGACGTGCTGCTAGTTCCACAGGTCAGCTTGTCCATTTTGCCCTTCTATGCGCTCATTCAGCCGCTGGGCAGCCACTGCTCGAAGGACATCATTGAATACGCCACACAAAAAGACGAGCATGTAAAGCACGGAAAAAATAGAACGCTCAAAGGGCTATGGTAAGTCGCGGCCATCCATACGACCTGATAGCTGGTTGTGAGCAGCAGGGATATAGGCTACCACTTGTGGGTGGCCAGGGGTGCTCGTGGGTGAGTGGGTGGCGGCTGTGGGCTTGCGCGCGGCTTCTATCGCTGTGGTTGTGGTCCCACACAAAATCCAGGGAAGGGGGACGTCAGGTGAAGCGGCGGTGACATCAAGAGCTGAGCTGGTTCAGGGCCTTCAGCATGCGCATCACGATGTGTGGTGGCTGGTGGGGGCATGAGACCCGCCAGTAATCTTACTCCTAGTCGTCCACAGCCAGCGTCTTCAGGAATGCCAATTCCCAATCGTTGATGCTTTTGTACCCTGTCCTATCCCATGGCTCAGGCGCCTAACTCAGTCAAACTATGCTCCGACTTCGGCGCAAGGGCGCAGCATTTTGGTCCGGCTTGGATTTCTAGGTCCCAAGAAGTTCAAGCGCGAAAGTCCATTACCGCCCGCGGCAGAGGCACCTGCGGAGGCTCCACTACCGCCCGTCGCGCATCAGCTCAGCTACAGGCTGGCTATGAAGACCGATAGGTCCAAGAGCTTTGCGCCCGCTCGGACAAGCTCCATGTCACCATTTGGAAAAGTGGCTTGTGTGCGAACGGCCTCGGCGGCGTTTCCGTCCAGATTCAAGCCAAATGGCACCAGCGGCGGGTGAGCGTTGCTTAGAAGCGAGACGTGGTTCCTGATGCGTGGCAGTTGGCGTGTGATCCTTTGGTGATCACCTCCACGAGCACTTACCATCAAATCTTGGGGCCCCCAACAGGGCCGTGCGAACCGCGTCCCTGCGCGCCTCAACATCGGTATCGAGCACCGAACCTCAGCCGGCCGCACTGCAGCTGGACGTGTGGAACCCAATCTCGGACGCGGACAGGGCACCCAAGCGTGCGGATTCAGTCGGCCACCGCACTCAAGCTGTTGCCGGGGACCAGCAATTAATCCAGCCTCAAGTACAGGTGGTTGTAGGTAGACAGTCTGAGCGTGAGCGTGAGCCTGAGTCCGGGGCTGAGCCTGAGCCTGATGCGGGACAAGGGCCTCAAACGCAAGCCGATGTTGGACGGCCTCAGCCCACGGAGGTGCTGGCTGCAGCTGCAGGAGCGGCTCCGGGGGTAAAATGCGCGCATATAGCAGATCCTTTAATGAATCAGTGTATCAGCACTAGCAGCAGCAACAACAGCGGTGTCGGTGTCAGCGGTGTCAGTGGCAATAGGGGGCTAGATGAAGTGTAGGGTTCGCCAAACCACACGAACAGGGAAGGAGTGCCATATTCTTGCAGCTGGGTAATACAACCAACCTACTAACCTTACGATTGGGCGGCAAGGGCATACAAGGGCAGATGGCTGGTCTCTTTTTCTATGAACTGCAACTTGTGTCATCCGGTAATGTCTAATGAGGCTGGCCAGGGTCGGCCACAATGTGGACACAGAGGTAGAACAGGAGGTTCCAGACATAGTGAAACCGGCGGTTAGGGACCTGTTAGATCGGATATTTTGTCCGTGCTCGTAGTGAAGCCCGTCAGACGCACCTGTCATAACATTGATGACCGGCTCCACCCCCCATGCACCATGCGCGCACATGCTGGTGGATGAAAGGCCGCACAGCCCGCTGTGCTGCGATAGGATGGCTGCTGCGAACACTCAGGTAGTGGAGGTCCGCATTGCTCGGATGTGAGCCCTCCAAACCAAGCCAAAAGAGGGCGGGTAATGGATATGCCGATGTCACACTTGTTCCACAAGAAATGCTTGTGTGCTCTTTCAGTAGTGGATCTGTTAGTAGAAAGATCTTTTCATGTTGCGTATTTTATTGCAACATTTGCCTGGGATGATGATATGGCTAAACCATGGAGAGCTGCAGCCGCGTCCGCCCCGCGTTCACAGCGCACAGGGGCAACAAAAGCGAGCTGGATACTTTGCTGAAGATGTCAACGTGTTTCCCTTATCAATGCCATAATCGCTTAGAGCCCCATATCATCTGAATATCACACGATACCAGAATGGCGCTGAGGGCTTCCGTGTTCAGGATGAGGGAGCGTGCAATGGCTGAAGTGCGGCTGACGTTCAGGTATAGGCGGCGAAGATATGTTGATGGCTGCGATCGAGAGAGGCGGGCCTTATGGTGGGCCTTAAGTATATAAAGAGCCTCGGGATGAAGACCGCCATCCTGCAGCACATCTGCCTCCCAATCGCAGATCGAGAATCTACCATCGGGAAGATACAGATCATTATTACTAGCTACATACGTTGCTTTGGGTACGACGGAATACGGTGACACGCCCTCAACTGTACTGTGAACCCTAAAACGCGAACGTATCTGTCTATGACCGCCATTCAAACCGAATTCTCGAAACGTGTAAAATAGGTGAGTAATATACACATCAAGGTCACTGCCCTGCAAGCAGCTCCCTCGGAAGCTTCGGTCGGCCCCCGGTCCCCCACTTGCTGCCGATATAACCAACTACCGGGCCGTGATCGTGCCTTGCTGCCTTACATCCGCATCTGCATTTTGGTTCGCACCAGCTCCACGGATGCAGGCACAAGTGAGCGAGTGCCACCGCAGCGGCGCCCAAAAGCAGGGTATTGGTGGTAGAGAAGTTGGCATAGTGGTCTTCGCCCTCTAGCTGCTTCTGCACATAGGAGAATGTGGGGAAGTGGATCCCCGGAAACACCTACTGTGTTGCCCACCATCGGGGCCCCTGTGCCCCTGTAGAGGGGCACAGGCCCTCATCACTGCTGATCATCTTCTGAACGTAATCCATAGAGCCTTTGTACACCTCCCGAGGGCGCCAATAGAGCCATTAGGGCCGTGGCCTGGCCCGAAACGTTAAGCCGCGTCGTAATGATGTTAAATGGGTGGCCGACATGCAACATATGGTGGCCGAACATCAGCAGCAAAGAGCCACGAAGGGTAAGGCGTCGCCGATGCGGAAATGTTTGGCTGCAAATCATAATACACTTTCACTCAGCCGATAAAAAAGAAACTATCTACACCGAAGTCAATTAACACACGGATTAAGGATCAGTTTAACGGATTCCGAGGTTCCTGCTCCGCCTGGCCCTGACCAACTTGGTGAGGCTTCATGCAACACCCTGTGAACAACGCCATTGGCATCACGTTGGTAGACTGGTCCAGACAGGTGCCATGAATTGGGGATGAAGTTCCTAGTGAAGCACGATAGGTATGGTTGGCTTGGGTCTACTAGAGCGTGTGTGATGGCTGGCCTATCCCAAACGTCGTTGTATCATGTGTTAAGATCCCACCTCTGTTTAGCTGTGTAATACATCGACGCACTCCTTTCCATGTTCCCCAACTACCCTGGCAGCGTGATGTGATAGTGGTAGTTGGAGAAGCAGGCATTCCAGCAGATAAAGTGCACTGCACGTATAGCTAGGATCGCATAGCTCATTGCCTTGGTGCGTTTGCTCCAGTCCGTTTCTCTATTTCTCCTGTGTTGGTTTGGTGCAATTCCGATGACTGCGTGCAGAAGCCCCGTTGGCACCTTATGCAGGGCCGGACCAGTCATGCTGCACACCAGCGCAACCACGATTAAACCGAGGACGTGCAATCCCCCTTGAATGACCCCACATGCTGCTGCAGGCACGTGCCTCAGCAGGGTAACGACGACGACGCCCAGTTCGGTGCGGAGGATCGATTGCATGGGTGGTGTTGAGGATGCCAGGAGAGTCGTTGAGGATTTAGGCCTGGGGGCGGGTCCCGAACGTGGTAATTCAGAGGCTCATCACAAGCAATGCAAGATCCGGTAAAGCTGCAATCGTGCTCCCGTCGGAATTTGCTATTCCAGGCAGTTATTGTAAAATATTGGATATTATTTGGGGAGGCCTATTTGTTCCCCATGTTTGTTAGAGCCAGGGTCTGGTACTTCGTCTCTCCGTTCAGTGTGAGCGCCTGCACGGTGATGCCGCCATAGTTCGTTGAGTGTGAGGAAGTGTTCCCAAGTTCCAACAGACTAGTAATAATCAGGACATACACTGCCCTACAGGAGTAAAAGATACTGATATGCACTCGGGAGGTGTTATGCGTCCCAGGCGAGGGCGACCAAGCTGGAGAGAATATTTCAAGTATTCCAGCTATAAAAAGGTAAAACCAAGTCATATTTTTAACCTATTTATAAGTTTTATGATAATTTTTATGGTATTTTTAGAGTCTTTGTCGATTTTTTTTAGAAAACCAGATGTTAAAATTGGTTTTCTATTGAAAGCTATATTGGGAAAGAAAAATCCGGAATGGCCCATCCTTTGCCTCTACCCGGAACCGTACTAAAATTAAAATCTTCCAGCCTTTTGCTCGCCGGTAATTTTGCTGTAATACTCACCAAACTAAAGAGTTAATTATTGCGACTAATTCAACTCTTGACGGTGCAATAAAAGTAACGGCAGATATTAGAGGGGATATAAGGGATCAATTAATTGACCGGCGCTTATGATAGAAAGCTGCGTGAATTCCTTAGAACTAATGAAGGTTCGGTTCAGCATTTAACATTTTTATCCGATCACGAGAAAGATGTTTTTAAACCTGCCCATGAAAACCTGCGAATCAGTTGAGCAAATATAAAGACAATAGCCTACTTTTTGCAAAAAAATACTGGAAAATCTGGATTAGAAATTTTGAATTATAGCGCTGTTTTTAATAAATCTGTGAACACCATTTTTACATATTTTAAATTTATCATAGCTTATCAAGATTTTTAGAAACAAATGACTGAACAGAAATTTATGCGGAATTTTGCAAAAATCAGAACTAATTTTTTAGTAGTATCATCTGTGGGATATCACCTGAATTTTCGCTTAGCATATTGAAGATATCAGATTTTTTAATTATTTTCGAAGCTGATGATTATGCAGTGACCAAGTCAGAACTCTGGTAATTTACGGTTAGCTTCAAGAAAATTCTTACTTTTGTAATCTGGCATTCTTTGCCATTACATGGATCAGTAACAAGCTCGACTTATTCCATATATCTTGGATATATTATATATGGAATTATATGTGGAGTTAGTCGAGCTTGTTACTGGCCCATGTAATGGCAAAGGTTCACAGGATGCAAGTGCAACTATTGTTTTAAATTGCCTTGGTATAGAATCGGAAATACTAGATCTTAATTAAAGTTTATCATCAATTGAAAGAGTAACGTTATCTTGTGAGATTGCAGTCTGTGCGTGAGCAAATTTTACTGCAACCATAAACGCCCTGCATCTTGTTTCAAAATTATTTCCTTATCTGGAATTTTTCTTACTATTTCAAAAATTAGCGTAAGTTATTGGCATTTTTCTCCATATCCCTCCTATTTTAAATGTTTTCTAAAATGGGTGATATAACAGAAACAAATAATATAATAGTCGCTAAACATAACCCGGAGCTCTTCCGTATGCCATTCATTTCTGGTGGGAATGCTGTTCATATCTTTTTTCTTCCAGCATGGTGTTTGTAACATAAGCTATGATGTAAGCATTTTTTGACGTTTTTGCTTCGTGAATGGGATGTGTTGGGCAGATAACACGTGTCAAATGATCCCACGAGGGCTCGTGATAGCTGCAAACAAGCACATGTGTACCCATCGTGCTTGCAGTGGTACACGGATGTATGTGGTGACAGTACTGTCACGCTGCTTGGTCGCCCACCTAGGCAAATATGGCTGCTTCCATTTTCCTCCCAACTACTCCATCCCCTTTCCAAGCAGTAAACCAACACGTCTATACGGGCGCACCCTAAGCATGCCCTGGGCAGCTGCCGTCTGGCGGATGCACTTTTAGCAGACATTGGAGGTTCATCCAGCCTACCGTGGTCTCCCCCCAGCTGATAGACGAAATCCTCTAGTACTGCTTAAGACCAGAATCAATGTCGCGCCATACCCGAGCGGCGGCAGTGACACATTCCCGGCCTGGTCCGGACATCAGGGACAACGGCCGCTGGCCCCTTTGCGGGCCCTGTCAACGGCCGTTGCTTCACCCGCGCCCCCTACGGCAGAACCCCTGGGCCTATGATATGTGGTGCAGTAGCGGGGATGCTGGCGGCAGGCCACGTCACCGCAGCGTCCAATCCGGTACGGCACGGAGTCACGGGGGTTGAACGGCAGCGGCATGACATGGGTTCGCCACCTGGTGCGTCTGGTGGCGATGGCCGTGGAGGCGGACGAGATGGTGGAGGACGTTGAGGAGGCGGATGTTGATGGCCGCGTCAACGGTACTCACGGAGCGCCAAGGCTGCGAGCTGCTGCCATGGGAGAGCCGGGTGGGTGTTTGGGGTTTGGTGGGATTATGGAATTCTCCAAGGATATTTTGATTGTGCTGCATTACCTTACGTTGTGTACTTTGTGCCTTATGAAGCATATTGGCCTTCTAGAAGACGGAGCTAGGAGTACATGTTTGCCGTAACGAGGAAGAGAGGCAGTAGCCGCAGCAGTCTAGTGCCTCAGTCCAGATGCGCAAAGGGGCGAGCGAGGGATTGATGGATATGGAGCGCGGGGTTGGAGCAGGACCTTGAGGCATCCGAAGGGCACTGCGTCGATGGGCGTCTCGGGGGAGTATTCCATGCGGCAGAGGCGGCAGTAGGCAAACCGAGGTTATCATGCGAGCCATGGAGACGCCTGCAGATGAGCAGATGCAAACAGAGAATGATATCGAAATGGAAAGGTAGGTCTGCTGCGGGTCAAAAGGGGAATAGATACGTGGGTTGCGGGACGCGTTAAATTGTATTGGGCGGGAAGGGAAATGCAGGAGAGAAATGTCGTGGGCGGTGGGCAGACCAGGGGGGTGTCCAAGGGCCGAAGTAAGTGATTACATAGATTGCATGCTTGTGGGTTGCGTTTAAATCGCATAATCATACTCGTGGAGCTTACCGTGCCCTTCATCACTCTTTTGCACGCTGAGGTTAACTCCACCCAGTGCCCACGGAAGGTGCGTGCACTGCTTTATTCCCATGGATATACGCATCGTCTAGGAGGGCTTCTCGACGGGCCCCATGACGGCCTCAGGCTTTTCCCCCCACTCAGTCCTCGCTTCTTCATTATCGGCTCCAGGATTCGTTTCATTCGTCTTCCCCCCATTCAGCATCGCCCTGCCTGTCCGCTCACAGGCAGGCTTCGTCGCCACGACACATCGGACGGCTGCAATACGGAGCGGCAGCACCGTGCAGCGGCGTTTGGACTGACGGGCGTCGGCCTCTTGGCCGGGTTCCAGTCAAATGCTGCCGACAGTGGGGAAATCCAGCAAGGCCACCTCTGGGAGCGATGAGAGCAGCCTGGGCCGGGAGACCGAAGACGAGGTCATGGCCGATGGGACCCATCGGTGAGGTATCTTCGTTCAACGGCGGGTATGTTTAGTCAGCCTAGCTATTCGCAGTCCATGTAATTCGTGTAAAACAAAAATGCATGTTTTTAAGAGGCATCATAGTAAGTATGGCTGCGGGTCAGAATTTGGCGCTTGCGGGGAAGAGAAATGGCTGTTTAAGGCATAGCTTGGTTATAACCCACGCCTATAAATGTACCACATTTCCCCGCAGGAATGCACGACGTCCTGGTGAGAGGTCGAGGACGAGGAGTCGACGATGCCTTGCTCAACATGGGCAACAGGGTCAGCATGCCCATGAGCGCCATCGGACTTCGGCATCTCAGGGAGGAGGTGGATTGGGGACACCCAGCTGGAGGGCTGTGCTGCGGTGATGAAATCGTCCCCTTTAGAGGCATTGAGGGTTAGCGACCAGGGTTAGGAGGTTTCAGAGTCAGTTGCCGAAAGGGATTGAGCTGCTCAGGCCCTTGTTATGTCACTGTACGTTGGTGGCGAGGGCTGATAGGGGAAGCCGCTCAGACGGGTAGGTAGTTTGTGAAGCAGGAATGTCCGCTCTGTCGGGACAGCCTGCCGCTTCCTACACGAGCAGCATCTTGACAGCCCCTGCCCTAAAGTTACAAAGATAACACATGGTCTTGGCGTAGCAATTCTGGTTTGCAACTAGCGCAATCGCCGTCACAACCTGTGTGTAGATTATGAAGTCGGTGTTGAAACCAACCTCATCGTGCGGGCTATTCAAGTGCGGCTTGGACAATGCTCGCCGCTGGGTTACATTCTTCTAATAATATCTCTGCCCATCCTCGATGCGCTGCTCATCCGTCGATGACACAAGATTAGAAAGCGGACTCTCCAGAAGGGTGGGGATACAGGCTCCTCGATTCCGGTCCCATGCCTTCGTCAGTGTGCAGGGAGAGGTGAGGAATCAGCTCGTCAGTATGTCACTCTACTCTGTAGAAAACCATGTATTGCACTTGTGCACAATTGAGGAGGGTAATTTCCTTTTCCAACGTTACGTTTCCGCGTTCTGTGTTATGATTTGAACTCATTATCCAAGGATGATGGCTGCAGCTCAGGGGCCACTACCCTGCCACAGCTCTTTGCAAGTCGCCCTCAACATGCAAATATACGCCGTACAACTGTGGAGCAGCGTACCACGCCTTCAACCGTTGCATCCGTCCTGGAAGAACCTACCGGCGTCGGCAACTCAGCATGGCATGAAAAATACTTTACCTGAGTAAGAATGCGTTGAGATTCAAGTAATGTTCAAAGTTTCAAATGAGCAGTTGCAGGCATGCATCCATGTTACATTGGTCCCTGGTAAGTTGCCCTCCCTTTTCATATCCATCATCTACGACCGAATGCGATCCAGCCTAGCACCCAGCTGCCTCTTCTCGGAAGTAAACTGAATGCAGCCGACTTTGGTCCATGAGACCAGGACTTAGGCTTTCCGGCCTGCTGATGCTGTCGACTGAAGAGTCTTCTTCCAGTTGGGCGGGATCGCCCAATGTTGCGGGGGCAGGTCCAGTAGCAGCGCCCGCACCGGCTGGGAGAGCTCGGCCGCCCTCTTCATAATCACCGAGACAAACCTGCAGGACGGGGGGAAAACACAATAGCGGGAGAGGTGCTATATCTTTCCAAACCCGCCCTTAAATTATATTGGGTACTACTGAAGCGGGCCCACTGGGCAGGAGGCTGGGGAGACACGTGAGGAAGACGGGATGCCCGCAATTCCGAAATGCCCTGCAATTCCCCATGCGGACATACCCCATTCACACGTCGTCAAACAAACCCCGCCCAAGCGTGCATCTCTCGGTGCCACCGCCACTCGGCGCAAAGCATACGAACCTTGGGAGCTGCAATGCCAACCCATGGCTACGGAGCAGAGTCACGCCGGCCATGCCAGCCACCAGCCGGCCCAGTTCGTCCGCGGGCGCCTGCCGGGAATCTACGGGGTCCACACGTGAAAGGCACATCTCCAGGTTGTGCTGCAGCATAATCGCTGTGGCGAAGTGCTGGTGCCCCGATGTGGCACTGCGGTAAAATGATAAATACACAAGCGCCAGCTGCAAGGCTCCAACCGTTGGCAGGCCAGCCGCAGCACTGTCCCCAGCATCCCCCGGCTTGGCGTTAGAGCTGCCCACATCCTCCAACAGCGGGATGACGCACGGTTCTGCGTCCACCAGCATGCGCAACAAGCGGGATGCACCAAGGCCAGAACGGCCCACTGAGGCGATGCGGTCCGTGTCGTTGAGGCGTCCCAGGGCCGCTAGGACCTGCACCAGATCCTCCGGGGACAGCTGCGACCAGCGGTTTTGAAGCGCCTTGCGCACCTCCTCCAAGCATTCTCGGTTGACAACCTGGCCCCATGGCGCAAACATACATCAAAGACTATTCCGAGATCTCGATGAGAAGAATACACACAAGCTTATACCAATGCCAGGTCGATGGGACTATCAAAGATTCCGAACCATCCGGGAAGCAACAAAGTGGCATGAGAGCTACTGTATCGCAGTACATAGCAGCAATATTCTCTCCCCCAGGTCTCCGTACCCCATTATGGCTAAGGCTCCCCGAGCTGCCCTTCCCCACCTGCGCATGTCCCAGGTACAACAAAAGGTCCTTGCAAAAGGTCACATCATAGGTCGCCAGGTCGAGTGCCCCCCGCTGGGACGCAGTTGCCACGTACGTTGCCACCGCCTGCGGCAGCTGCGTTGTGAAGCGCAGTCGCATAGAGGCCCGGTGGAACACCCGGACCACCTCAGGCAGCATCTTGGGGTCAAACCGGGGTGTGGCTCCGCCGAGGTTAGGCAAAGGCCTGGAGCCCAGCGCCCGAAGCTCATCGTCCGGCTGTTGTGGTAACAACATAGGCACAGCTTCGACTGCCGCCATCTCCGGATTGGCAACGTGCGCTGATCCCTCCTTCTTCACCATTGCGGCTGCGGGCGTTCGCTGCGTCATGCGCGCCGCGGCGACGTAAGTCACACAACAAGGGGTCTCCATATAGTTAGCATGATGATGCATGAAATTCCGTTTGTTGTTTGTTGGCCCAAATAACGTGCACGGATAGAAGCTTAAATGAGGGCATGAAAACGCGCAGGAAGGAATTGTGCCAGGGATTTGGTTTTACGGACAGTGCTTGCCGCAAGTCTTAAAAAGCCTCCGATGATAGACCCATCCATTATTGCTGGCAATTGTGCTGCACAGTTGGGTCGAGTAAGGGCAGGGGAGGGCAGGGCAATTGAATGAGAGTGCGTACGACATCCTTGTCACCTTGGACGAATAAAGCCGGGGCACTTCAGCGCAAGCAAGGGTGTGTATCCGATGCACTCCACTCACCTGTTTGTCTGCAAGCTTGATCTCCTCTCGTACCCTGGGCAGGGCCAATCAGGTTTCCGTTCCACATGGATAGCAGCACACGTGTAGCGCAGGTAACGAATCACAGGGGGCCATCCATCGAAAAAACATCTCTGTGATTGTAGGGAGGAAAACTCTATTGCATCCTACAGTGCCTGCCTAGATTGAAACAAACCCCGAGACGCACGAAGGTCCTAACCGTTTTGCAACTGCCGACACCAAGACGTACCGTGCAAGCCATTTTCCAAGCGAGCCAAAGCGGTCAGTGCTGTCCTTTGAATGTTGCTTCGCTGCAGCTGGACCCGTATTAGGCCTCTGAGCTGGGACATTATGTCGTGGGACCTTCTGCTGGCTGGGTTCTTGATGCGGCCTTTGCGTGAGCGTCCCCCTCAATCTCCCGCTGGAGTCCGTACGCGTTAGTACGTCCCTTTGGTTTCCGGCCTGGCTTTTCCCGTTGTACTTGCCCCCTTTGGAATTCACACGTGTTGACTCGAAACGGCCATTACTGGGTTCAGTTGGGTTCAGTTGAACAGCTTTACATAGTGCGGCTAGGCAGGGTGCACCTTTTGCCGCAAGCAAGAAGCTTGAGCCCTGATATTTAAATGAATGGACAAAGGCAAAGACAGTGGGCGGAGCAATCGTTGTTGTTCGATAAGGTCGTAACGTAAGAGATGCAAAAAATTCCTTACACATAATCAAAGCCTCAACTGCAAACATCTCAAATGATTGCTGAACTGTTTGCGCCAGCGGAGTTTCGTTGCATGGCACGAAAATCCGTTGGTACGATAAATTTTGGCGAGGCAACTTTGTTCAACGGGGATCCTTTAGTAGATTGTTTTCGTTCGTCAATAATACAGTGACTCCCATCTAGGAAAGTACCTCTTTATTTGCCGAAGTCCGCCGGCGTAGGCGCCAGCCCGTCCCTTATACGTATCACGGTTATTAAACTATTTAATACAAGAGATTTTATAGAAGACAATTTTTTGGAATGGAGGGTGGTGGCCCACCTCCTCCGCCACCACCTCCGGGAGGTTTTAGACCGCCAGGAAGTATGTTCCCTGGCAGTTTGGCGCCAGGCGTTATGCGGCCGCCCATGGTGCTGCCTCAGCAGACCAGATACTTCAATCAACCTGGCGGAATGGCGCAGCAGCCAGTCGGGATTCCGCAGGGTCAGGCTCCAGTCCCTCGGCCGCCGGCCGCCCCAGCGCTTTCGGAAGAGCAGCAACAACAGT
Source organism: Volvox africanus (assembly GCA_030268105.1). Lineage (NCBI taxonomy): Eukaryota > Viridiplantae > Chlorophyta > Chlorophyceae > Chlamydomonadales > Volvocaceae > Volvox > Volvox africanus. The sequence goes on along the minus strand of BSDZ01000010.1, from coordinate 1,014,917 downwards.
TACTTGAAGAGAAGGTAATCGCGTGGGCGCTTTTGCTGAAGTCAGGCTTGGGGCACACTGCAAGATCTAGATTTCTATCTTCAGCAGATAAGGAGTGATGCATATTGGTATGCCATATATACGATGTACTTTCATTGAGAATCTGACCGGCTATTATCGGGCCAGAGCAGACCTTTAGCAGCGACCTGTCAATCACTCACTTGTTTCTTGTGTCACAAATTGTCAATCCCTAGAAGTTTACCGGAAATGATATTATATGTTTCATTCTAATATCGCGATTCGCTCCGCTATGGTTGGCTTAAGGTGCCTCATATGCCGCACCCGTGGTCGGCGGGGGAGGGTGTTCGACGTCGCCTTTACCTGCAATGCATTGGGCGAGTCTGGCGCATAGTTCTGGCTATCGCACTCGGTTCATGCAGCCCAGGGGCGCATGTATCTAACAGCCCAAGCTGTTTGCCCCCGTGTTTTCAGGCTAAGAAGTGGCAGCAGCTGAACTCGAAGCGCTATGGCGATAAGCGCAAGTTCGGATTTGTAGAGGCGCCAAAGGAGGATATGCCGCCCGAGCATGTGCGGAAGATTATTAGAGTAAGTTGCCCTCGCCAGGTATCCCTGGTGCTGTATCGGCGCCAGTCCAGGCTAGTTGGGGGCGGCACATGGAACTCTTGGGCCAATCATCTAGCTTCACAGCTGTAACGCGTACCGTCTTCATGTGATGCAGGGGTTGCTTCCTGCTTAGCCCAGCAATAAATGGATTGTGGTTGGTTTGTACGATAACATGGTGGTGCCCCTTGTTTATGAATCCACCCGTGTGGATCCAAACAGGACCATGGTGACATGTCCTCGCGAAAGTTCCGGCATGACAAACGTGTATACCTCGGCGCATTGAAGTTTGTGCCGCATGCGGTATTCAAGCTGCTGGAGAACATGCCCATGCCGTGGGAGCAGGTACGTTGCTTGGGTTGTCGAGAAAAGTTAGGGACTTCTGCAAAGCTAAACTGGAAAAGCAAGACACCTCTGCTTCCTGCGCCATGGGGCAGCAAACACAGCCGCCGTTCGCGTTATAATATAGCGAACGAAGCATGTTACATGTGGGTATGAACTGCTGGGGACCGGCCAAAATCGCAACGTACTACGCACACCGGCATGCTGAATGCACTCACGAAATTGCGCGTTCGTCCTCGAGCAGGAGCAGGAGCGGGCTCGCATTGCTTGTATGCTAAGGCCCACACCACGCATGGTATTTGCCTTGCACGGCGCACATTCCTTGCGTAAAGGTACTAATTCAGGGTTTTGGCCGCACATTTCTGTCCTGCAGGTCCGGCACGTGAAGGTTATCTACCACATCACTGGCGCTATCACGTTCGTGAACGAGATCCCTTGGGTCATCGAGCCGGTGTACACTGCACAGTGGGGCAGCATGTGGATCATGATGCGCCGTGAGAAGCGAGATCGTCGCCATTTTAAGCGCATGCGCTTCCCACCTTTTGATGATGAGGAGCCGCCACTGGACTACGCGGTGGGTACGCGGTGGGGTGGGGAAAAAGGCATGTGCGTGTTTTAGTTATGACCCTTTCTGGGTTTTGACCCCGCCAACGTTTAAGTCTGGGCCAGCCTACATCTGGCCAGCCTGGCCTACCACAGAGAGTTGGCGTCCTGTTCCTGCACATGCACACTGATATCTTCTTTGTCGTTGCCAATGTCGCAAATGTTTTCCGCACCCCTCCCTCTGCCGTTGGAGTTCCATTGGGTTGTTCAGGGGATCAGCAGAGCATGGCGTACTGTCCCATGCGACGCAATGTGGTGACCATGTCGGTAAACATTATGCTGTTCTTCATTCTGTATCTGTTTTGCTACAGGACAACCTGCTGGACGTGGAACCTCTCGAGGCTATTGAGATGGAGCTCGACGAGGACGAGGATGCAGCCGTGTATGAGTGGTTCTACGACCACCAGCCACTCAAGTTCACCAAGTTTGTCAATGGGCCCAGCTACAAAAAATGGAAGCTACCGTTACCAGTCATGGCGACCCTCTACCGGCTTGCGGGTCAGCTGCTGACGGACTTCCCGGACCGCAATTACTTCTACCTGTTTGAACCGCAGGTGCGGGAGGGGTCCGATATCCACATGAGTATTTGCAATGGATGTCATAATCTAGTGGACAATTGCAGGTCCATCTTGTTGCGTGGGCCCTGGGGATGGCCTGATGGATAACGTGATGGAGGGTGGTTGCGCTGACGGGCAACATGTTGCATTAAGGGACCGAATTTGGGTATCCGAGGGCCGTGCAATGCAACAAACCTGGAAGCCGACTGCTGGCCCATCTCAAAACGAAGCTCTCCATAAGGGTTGAATGCAGCCATGCTAGGAACCAAGAGGCCGAGGAAGAATGTGCACCTTAAGTAAACCATGTAACACATGTCCCCAATCCGTGGGCTGGTGGCCATGTGCAGGCCTTCGTCACGGCTAAGAGCTTGAACATGTGCATCCCGGGTGGCCCGAAATTCGAGCCGCTGTTCCGGGACATGGACACCCGTGATGAGGACTGGAATGAGTTCAACGACATTAACAAGCTCATCATTCGGTCACCCATCCGCACCGAGTACAAGGTAAGTTGCGCCTCTCAACCTGAGCAGTAGTCGCACTGTTTCACACAGTGTAATCCTTTCCCCTGCTGGTTTGCCACTTTGTACATGGAGCTAGCATGACACTTCCCCCAATAGGTACGAAAACCCCCTACCCATGTGCTTTTCTCGTGTGTTTCCTGGCAGGTTGCTTTCCCATACCTCTACAACAACCGGCCGCGGAAAGTTCGGCTGAGCGTGTACCACCACCCCATGTCGATGTACATCAAAACTGAGGACCCGGACTTGCCTGCGTACTACTATGACCCTCTCATCCACCCCATCGCGGCATACCGCTCTGCTGCGGGCGGGCGCCGCGCACAGGTCAGTGGCTTGCTTTCCCACAGGAACTCTTCCCGCCTAGGCTCTGCACTGCCTCCACCCATGATTTCTATGGAATGATAACCACATCAAGGTTATTGAGCTGCGGACGCTTCACAGACTGTAGGCGGGTCCGATAGAGTGAACGCCTATAGATAAGAGTAAAAGTGAGTCATACCATTGAAAGGTTGGAGATAGCGGGCCCGTCAGGTCCGCGCTTGCACATGACCCAAATGGTTTCCTTATGATGAGCCTTGCACCCCATAACCTGTCCAGGTGTAGTCTCGCTCGTGGGGTCACGGGGTTCAAGGTAGATCATACTGTCCAGGCAATAATTGCCTTTTTGTTAGCAATCGCTGCGGCGTTTTTATGACCTCTTTCCTTCACCGAACAGATTGAACAGGAGGTGGGCGGCGACGATGATGAGTGGGCGCTGCCGGAAGGCGTAGATCCGCTGCTGGGCGAGCAGCCTCTGTACACGGACAATACCGCCTCCGGCATCGCGCTGCTATGGGCGCCCAAGCCCTTCAACCAACGTTCTGGCCACACACGGCGTGCGTTTGACGTTCCGCTGGTGAATAACTGGTTCCAGGAGCACTGCCCACCGTCTTACCCTGTCAAGGTCAGTGTGTCGCGTTCATTACACACGTCTGGAACCTGCATCACTGATTTGTCGCTGGGTCTGCGCCACACGCCATATGAGGTACACTCGAAGGTCCTTAGCAACGGTGGTGCCGGGAGGCCATTCGGAGAGATGCTGGGAGATATGCAAAGCAAGAAGACAAGCTGACAAGCGGTTATCCGTGGCTACATGTCTGCAGGTGCGGGTTAGCTACCAGAAACTGCTGAAGAACTACGTGCTGAATATTCTGCACCACCGGCCACCTAAGAGCGTGAAGAAGAAGTACCTGCTCCGCGCGCTCAAGGCCACTAAGTTCTTCCAGTCGACGGAGCTGGACTGGGTGGAGGTTGGCTTGCAGGTCAGTGATCCCGAGGAAAGGAAGAAGTGGCGGGCTCGGTAGGGCATGAAGACCGAAGGCCAATGTAGATAGTTGGCATGGATGGATGCTCGCATCCTTAATTGGTAGATGATGGATAACGTAATGTTACAGATGTGCGATTGGGTTATAGTGGCTTTTAGACAGTCCATGACTGTTATGGCCGCGAGTTGCACATCCAGTTACCATCGTGGAAAGTAGCCCTGAGGTTAAGTTTGCTGTGATGATCTCGTACAGGTGTGCCGGCAGGGCTACAACATGCTTAACCTGCTGATCCACCGCAAGAACCTCAACTACCTTCATTTGGATTACAACTTTAACCTGAAGCCCGTCAAGACGCTCACGACCAAAGAGCGCAAGAAGAGCCGCTTCGGCAATGCGTTCCATTTATGCCGAGAGATTCTTCGTCTGACAAAGCTGGTGGTGGACGCCAATGTTCAGTTCAGGTGTGCAATACTCTTAACGGCAAGTACTTACCCCATTCAATTCTATTGCTGCCATGACAGAGGGGCACGTTAGGGCCACAATGCCATGGCAACGTAGTTCTTGGGTTGCGAACCCAAATGCTTGTTGTGGGGTGATATTTGTTTTGTACACGTAAGTTGACGTTATCAAGGGTTCTGCGCATTTCGCGCTTTACGTTTCCCCCAGGCTGGGCAACGTGGACGCCTACCAGCTGGCGGACGGCCTGCAATATATCTTCTCGCACGTCGGCCAGCTGACGGGCATGTACCGTTACAAATATCGGCTCATGCGTCAGATCCGTGTCTGCAAGGACCTAAAGCACCTGATCTACTACCGGTTCAACACTGGCCCGGTCGGCAAGGGCCCAGGCGTGGGCTTCTGGGCTCCCATGTGGCGCGTCTGGCTCTTCTTCCTGCGCGGTATGTGCTTGCAAGCATTCTTCCCATCTCTCTTAACATGCCGATGTTAAGGCATTTTCGAGCCATGATTGGGAAGTGCGGTTTCCATATGTTTGTATTTTGGGGTTCAACGCCTCACACGCTAAAGGCCAATTTCTTACAAGTAATGGGGTTATGCGTGCCTTCTTTGCTCTTCTTCGCCGCAGGCATCGTGCCACTCCTCGAGCGGTGGCTTGGAAACCTGCTGGCGCGCCAGTTCGAGGGTCGCCAATCCAAGGGCATCGCTAAGACGGTGACGAAGCAGCGCATCGAGTCGCACTTTGACCTTGAGCTGCGTGCTGCGGTAGGTTTCTTGCGAGGTACCGGGATGTGGCCGCCCTCTCATCGGCGATGTGGCCCGGGCGGCTGACTGCATGAGCTTACTAACGTCGCCATGAGCATAGAATTTGGATGCTAAATAAGTATTGGAATAATCTAGGGGCGGCTGAAAGGAAGAAAGCGCTAAGGAAATTCCAGATGGACAATGTAGGCTTGTTTTGTATGTTGCACGATTTCGCCGTCGATTTCACCTGTCGCACGATTTCGCCGTGTCCTGGTAATGTGGTTTGCAGGTGATGCACGACATCCTGGACATGATGCCCGAGGGCGTCAAGCAGAACAAGGCGCGCACCATTCTGCAGCACCTGTCCGAGGCATGGCGCTGCTGGAAGGCCAATATCCCGTGGAAGGTGCCCGGCCTGCCCGCACCCGTAGAGAACATGATTTTGCGGTGGGTTACTTAGGGTCCCGCCGCGACGCAGGGCTTACCACGTTCAAGCACGATGCGCACTTATGTGCTTGCAGCATGAATTATTAGGGCGTGTGCAATGTAGAACGTATTCTGCCTTTAATTTCGTCTTTGGCGGGTATTTCATGACTAGAAGCGCGCGGTATTCCTTCAAGTTAAGAAATACCTTGCGTTGTGCCTTTTCTGCATGCTCGTGTGCAGGTATGTGAAGCAAAAGGCAGACTGGTGGACCAACGTGGCTCACTACAACCGCGAGCGCATCCGCCGTGGCGCCACGGTGGACAAAACCGTGTGCCGCAAGAACCTGGGTCGCCTGACGCGTCTGTATCTGAAAGCCGAGCAGGAGCGCCAGCACAACTACCTTAAGGCAAGCGCTTAATGGATACGGACATTGCCGTTTATGGCGATGTGGCTTGATCCGTCACTTGCGGCCATTGTATATTTCTCATGCCCATGCTCCTGGACCTGTAGGATGGGCCCTATGTTACTCCGGAGGAGGCAGTGGCCATCTACACCACGACAGTTCATTGGCTAGAAAGCCGGAAGTATAGTTGCATCCCCTTCCCGCCGCTGAACTACAAGCATGACACCAAGCTGCTTATTCTTGCACTGGAGCGACTCAAGGAGCAGTACGTGGTGGCGGTGCGCCTCAACAGCCAGCAGCGTGAGGAGCTGGGCCTGGTGGAGCAGGCATATGATAACCCGCATGAGGCGTTGCAGCGCATCAAGCGTCACCTGCTAACACAGCGTTCCTTCAAGGAGGTGGCGATTGAGTTCATGGACTTGTACAGCCACCTTATTCCGGTCTATGAGATTGAGCCGCTGGAGAAGATTACAGGTAAGTGCCTGATACAGCGCCGTTTACTTGAGCCAAAGCAACGGTCTAGGAAGGCGATGGTAAGGCCCCTGCAAGCCTGGCTGAATGTATTTGCCTGTTCTCTGGCTTTCGGGCCCAAAGATGCCGGCTGGCATTTGCTGACTGTGCTCATACGTACTGTCAAGTCTAGGTAGGATAATTGCTGACACGTTTTGCTTCTTCCGCTTGCAGATTGTTACCTAGACCAGTACCTCTGGTTCGAGGCCGATAACCGCCACCTTTTCCCCAACTGGGTAAAGCCGGCCGACACGGAACCGCCGCCGCTACTGGTGTACAAATGGTGCCATGGCATCAACAATGTGACCAATGTCTGGGACACCAACAACGGCGAGTGCGTGGTGATGATGCAGAGCGAGTTCGAGAAAATGTACGACAAGATTGACCTTACGCTGATGAACAGGTGCGGTAAAAGAACTGCAGGGAATGTGGGATGATTTGAACCGCATCTGATGGCTCATGCGATAGCCAAACGTGCAGACATGGTTTTACCGCGTGCGTTGATAATGGGCTGCGATGTACGGAGTTAACCACTTCCTTTCCCGTTGCCAATTGTGTCCGTTGCATGTAGGCTCCTGCGCCTCATCGTGGACCACAACATAGCCGACTACATTACGGCAAAGAACAACGTGGTCATTGCATATAAGGACATGAGTCACACGAACTCCTACGGCCTCATCCGCGGCCTGCAGTTCGCATCATTCATCATCCAGGTGTGGCTGCCTTGTGGCTAGCGTCGCTTCTTCTTTTGCAGAGTGGAAATATACAATGTGCCACCAGGTGAAAACGGAACAGGGAGCGTAGTGATGGCCGATGTCCATAGATGGGACCAAAAACGTGTTCTCCGTGGCTCACCTGTGCCACCGCTTCACTTTTTTGTGGCGAACAGTTATGTTTTGCCGTTTATCTTCACGTGCCGTGTTTGCCGCACGCCAACAGTACTACGGCTTGATTCTGGACCTGCTGCTGCTGGGCCTTACGCGCGCCAGCGAGATAGCTGGTCCGCCACAGTGTCCTAACGAGTTCCTGACGTTCCGGGACGTAAAGACGGAGACCCGCCACCCCATCCGCCTGTACAGTCGCTACATGAACAGGGTCCACATCCTCTTCAGGTGAGCACCATGGTGACACTGGGCTCGCATATCGCCTGGTACACTGGCGTCATCAGCGCTTGCATCTTTGGATTCGCTGAGTATATACGGCGAGTGAGGATCCCGCGCCTGAGGCGGGAACTCTGGGTGTAAATGGAAGTGATTGAGGGAAGTTTGTATTCAGGTGCTCAACTCACTTGACACGTCAGTCTATGATGCGATGGCTAAGAGCGGACACAGATACTCAATGATCTGTCACAACTGCCAAACGTGCAGGTTTACGGCTGAGGAAGCCAAGGATCTCATCCAGCGCTACCTAACGGAGCACCCGGATCCGAATAACGAGAACATCGTCGGTTATAACAACAAGAAGTGCTGGCCGCGTGACGCCCGGATGCGCCTCATGAAGCATGATGTGAACCTCGGCCGCGCCGTCTTCTGGGACATGAAGAATCGCCTGCCGCGCTCGCTGACGACATTTGAGTGGGACAACAGCTTTGTGTCGGTGTACAGCCGCGATAACCCTAACCTTCTGTTCTCTATGGCGGGATTCGAGGTGCGGATCCTGCCCAAAATTCGTATGGCTGCGGAGTCGTTCGCCAACAAGGATGGCGTCTGGGCGCTCCAGAATGTCCACACAAAGGAGCGCACGGCGCAGGTAAGGCGATGCGGATTTGCGACCATTAGGTGCAAATTGACGGGGAAGCAGGCGCCGACTCGGTCCCAGGATGATATGAAAGGTGCTAGTCTAGGTGTGTAAAAATGGAGCTGCAGAAACATCATGGCACTGTGAAATGTGCTGCATAGCTTGAAGCAGAGGAAGGTTTATCTCACTGATGTACTGTTGGTTTCACCCGTCCCGTAGGCGTTCCTGCGTGTGGACGACGAGGGGCTGAAGGCCTTCGAGAACCGCGTCCGCCAGGTGCTTATGTCCTCGGGCAGCACCACTTTCACCAAGATCGCGAACAAATGGTAAGTGGCTGCGGATACTTCAAAAATTGCACGCAATTAGGCTTAAGCCAATTTCGCCTCTGCCGAAGTGTAGTGTATGCATATGTTGTGCTGTCCATGTAACATTCGTTATTGGTTCGTGCGGGTTTGCCTTCGCTACCTGAGTATGCCCCATCATTCTCCTTCAGGAATACGGCGCTCATTGGCCTGATGACGTACTACCGCGAGGCTGTACTGCACACGCAAGAGCTGCTTGATCTGCTGGTAAAGTGTGAGAACAAGATCCAGACTCGTATTAAGATCGGTCTCAACTCGAAGATGCCAAGTCGATTCCCTCCGGTGGTGTTCTACAGCCCCAAGGAGGTCGGCGGCTTGGGCATGCTTTCCATGGGCCATATCCTCATCCCGCAGGTGCGTACCCTAGATACTGCACTCTGTGTGCCGCATGGTGCGTCATGGATTTCGCAGTTTTGTTGACGACAGAAGATGATGCGCGCCTGTTTTTTCCTTCTAAAGGAACAGGATTACACGCCCTCTGCGCTTTTCGTATAGAAAACTATAGCGCCAGAACCCCCATGCCTGCTTCTAATTGTTTGGGCCCTGTTTGTGATCCGCTGTTTCTGCCGTTCAGTCCGACCTGCGCTACAGCCAGCAGACGGACCTGGGTGTTACGCACTTCCGGGCGGGCATGTCCCACGAGGAGGACCAGCTGATTCCCAACCTCTATCGCTACATCCAGCCCTGGGAGAGCGAGTTCATGGACAGCGAGCGCGTGTGGTCGGAGTATGCCCTCAAGAAGGAGGAGGCTAAGGCCCAGAACCGTCGCCTGACACTGGACGATCTCGATGACAGCTGGGATAGAGGCATTCCGCGCATCAACACGCTCTTCCAAAAGGTGCGGTCGGGAATTATCCAAAGGCTTCCCAGTCGGGTACTGATTAAGTGCCGTCTTTGATTCAGATGCCGCATTCCTGCTCTTTAGCTTCGCCTCACCTCCCCTGACCGCGCAGGATCGTCACACGCTGGCATACGACCGTGGTTGGCGTGTGCGGCAGGAGATGAAGCAGTTCCAGATTACAAAGATGAACCCATTCTGGTGGACGCATCAAAAGCACGATGGCAAGTTGTGGAATCTCAACAACTATCGTACCGACGTCATCCAGTCGTTGGGTGGTGTGGAGGGTATCCTGGAGCACACCCTGTTCAAGGGGACGTATTTCCCGACGTGGGAAGGTCTGTTCTGGGAGAAGGTAAGCACTGGAAAGCAAGAGGCAGTGAGACCGGACGAATTCGCGGATTTCGTCATGTATTGGAGAAACGTGAAAGTGCAAGATGCACGGACGTACTTGCTGATCGCTGTCTATGGAAGCAGGCCTGCTTTTGTTGTGGGGATTGCGACGTTCCTTTCACGGTGTCCAGATGCATATTGAGTAACTATACTCTCTTTCGATTGGCGAAAATGACAGGCGTCGGGCTTTGAGGAGTCGATGAAGTACAAGAAGCTGACGAACGCGCAGCGCTCGGGTCTGAATCAGATTCCTAATCGCCGTTTCACGCTCTGGTGGTCGCCCACGATCAACCGTGCAAACGTGTACGTGGGCTTCCAGGTGCAGCTTGACCTGACGGGCATCTTCATGCACGGCAAGATCCCAACGCTGAAGATTTCGCTCATTCAGATCTTCCGCGCGCACTTGTGGCAGAAGATCCACGAGAGCGTGGTACGTCCGTTGGTTACTTGAGGTTGGCATCAGGGCTCTAGGCGTGTGATCCTAGATGGCGATCTCCCAATAATCTCTTCGCATGGTTAATCAAACCCGTGTGGATTTAGAGTGGTTAGGAATCATGCAGATGATGGAAAGGGTACTTCACAAAGAAGCACTGTTCCGGTATGTTGGGGGTATGGTAAATTTGATTAGGCTGCCTGGTCGTCGGCGTCCCTGGTCGTCGTCCTGCTGGACAGGTGATGGATCTCTGCCAGGTGTTCGACCAGGAGCTGGACGCGCTGGAGATTGAGACCGTGCAGAAGGAAACGATTCACCCGCGGAAGAGCTACAAGATGAATTCCTCGTGCGCTGATATCCTGCTGTTCGCGGCATACAAGTGGAACATGAGCAAACCCTCGCTGATGGCAGATACGAATGACGTGTGAGTGCACGATAGCTGTCGCAGGCGGTGCATGCTTCCAGAGGGCTGCATTTCTGAATGGGTGATCATGGTACCAGTTCGCCAGCAATACAGTCATACTGATAGAACTATACCTTGCAACTTCACCCTGTCCTGCTTATCCGTTTCACTTTGTGTGAACAGGTATGACCAGAAGCCGTCGAACAAGTACTGGGTGGACGTGCAGCTGCGCTGGGGTGACTATGACTCGCACGACATAGAGCGGTACACCCGTGCCAAGTTCCTGGACTACACCACGGATAACATGTCCATCTACCCGTCCCCCACAGGTGAGCATCCAGAATGGACATCATGTTTTTGGGTGTGTACCTAGGATTTACACCCTGAGTGAGGTAAAGACTGAAGGAGTAACGAGTTCGTGTGTTCCTCCTATGGTGTGGCCTCAGGCGTCATGATCGGCATCGACCTGGCGTACAACTTGCATAGTGCGTATGGTAACTGGTTCCCGGGAATCAAGCCGCTGGTAATCCAGGCTATGGCCAAGATCATGAAGTCCAACCCCGCGTTGTACGTGTTGCGAGAGCGCATTCGCAAGGGCCTGCAGTTGTATAGTTCGGAGCCCACGGAGCCCTATCTCAGCAGCCAGGTGGGTCGGGGGCGGGGCCTGTGATGGTGCTCTCCATAGCATTCATCGGCCGGTTTCTATGCTGGTATATGTCTCATCTACTTTGCTATCAGATCTCGTGTCTGCACATGCCCTCTCTGGAGTATCAACGCGGTCACTCAAGGTGGTCGTTGGTGCGCCGCCTATCATGGAGACCAGTTTTACAACCCAGCCCCATCTAACTAACAATAGCCATCCTCACTGTGCAGAATTACGGCGAGCTGTTCTCCAACCAGACGGTGTGGTTCGTGGATGACACCAACGTGTATCGGGTTACCATCCATAAGACATTCGAGGGCAACCTTACTACCAAGCCCATTAACGGCGCCATCTTCATCTTCAACCCGCGGACGGGACAGCTCTTCCTCAAAATCATTCACACTTCCGTATGGGCGGGTCAGAAACGCTTGTCGCAGCTGGCCAAGTGGAAGACGGCTGAGGAGGTGGCAGCACTGGTGCGATCGCTACCCGTTGAGGAGCAGCCGAAACGCATCATTGTTACCCGCAAGGGCATGTTGGACCCACTGGAAGTCCACTTGCTTGACTTCCCCAACATCGTCATCACGGGATCCGAGCTGCAGCTGCCTTTCCAGGTGCGGTCTTGCGTGACGGCAAATGCTGACCCTTATTCCACCGTGCAGTGCTGCATCTTCGCCATGAAAACAACAGTAATCTCATACTGGAAAATGATCTGTGCCAATCCAGGCCGCCATTAAGCTGGAGAAGTTCGGCGACCTTATCCTGAAGGCCACGGAGCCGCAGATGGTGCTGTTCAACATCTATGACGACTGGCTCAAGACTATCTCATCCTACACAGCCTTCTCGCGCCTAATTCTCATTCTGCGTGCATTGCACGTCAACCCTGAGAAGGCGCGCATGATCCTGAGGCCCGACAAGTCCATCGTGACGCAGCCGCACCACGTGTGGCCTAGCCTGACAGATGAGCAGTGGATCAAGGTGGAGGTGGCGCTGAAGGACCTGATCCTCGCGGACTACGGCAAGAAGAACAACGTCAACACGCAGGCGCTAACGCAGTCTGAGATTCGAGATATCATCCTGGGTGCTGAGATTACGCCCCCGTCGCAGCAGCGGCAGCAGATCGCGGAGATTGAAAAGCAGGCGCGCGAAGGCGGGCACATGACGGCCGTCACGACGAAGACGACAAACGTACATGGCGACGATCTCATCGTGACCACTACATCTCCTTACGAGCAGGTGGGTGGAGCTCAAGACAGAGTATGCTTGCGTAATTGAGGGTGGACAGTTAGGGCCCATGCCGAAGTATGAGCTTAAGCGCGTTGAACAACTAATTTCCAGCTGCGCTTACAGGAAGTTTTGCAAAAGTTTATTGACTATGGTTCATGCGCAGGCTTGCGGCTGGATAGACGCCGTTGCATTTGCCTTCATTGTGTGCGGTGTTCCATTGTGGTTGGTTGCGTTGTGCAGGCTGCCTTCGGCTCAAAGACAGAGTGGCGCGTACGTGCCATTTCCGCAGCGAATCTCCACCTGCGCGTCAACCACATTTACGTCAACAGCGACGACATCCGGGAAACTGGCTACACGTATGTGTTGCCTAAAAACCTGCTCAAGAAATTCATTTGCATCGCTGACTTGCGAACACAGATTGCAGGCTATATGTACGGCGTATCCCCGCCGGACAACAGCCAGGTGTGTATCTTTAGTATGCGTGGGTCTCGATGGCTGTACAACTACGAATTGGGAAGGCGCGTATTGTATTAGTAGATTGGTTTGAGGACATGCGTGTTATTGTGTTTTTTGTTCATGACACCGAGAGCGGCATGTCGCATGATCATATTCTCCGCAGGTCAAAGAGGTCCGCTGCATCGTCATGGCCCCACAATGGGGCAATCATCAGATTGTCAATCTACCTGCGAACCTGCCCGAGCATGACTACCTCAAGGATCTCGAACCGTTGGGCTGGATCCACACGCAACCCAACGAGCTGCCGCAGATGGCGCCGCAGGTGTGCACGATAGGCAAAACGTGAGGCAGGATACATCCGCAGCTATAATGGCTGGTTATTTGTAATATGCCGTGCCCTAGCATATATGCCTTGGTTTGGGCGGTCGTGGTGCAGGCTTGGTGATATGCCTGCTTCTGAGGTAAAAGCTTTACGTTCGCTGTGTGACAGGACGTGATTTCGCACGCCAAGATGCTAGAGGCGCATCGCAGCTGGGACGGCGAGCGCTGCGTGCTGGTGACGGTTTCATTTACACCTGGCTCATGCTCACTGACGGCGTACAAGCTGACGCCTGGCGGTTACGAATGGGGCCGCAGTAGCAAGGACGTCTCGGCCAACCCGCAGGTTTGCGTGGCTCCAAAGCGCGTTACATGGGGACTCAAGGAGAAGTTCGGGTGCATCCGCTGCTCCAACAGTGTCTAAGGCACATTGATGTGCACAGTTCCCAAAGCATCTCCCTTGTCTACTCGTTACATAGACCAATGCAACGATTAGTCGTAAATTTTTTTCTTGAGCCAGAGGCGAGCGATGATTTGGATGCTTTGGCCATGTATGTCCTGACGCAGGGATACAAGCCAGACTTCTACGAGAAGGTGCAGTTGCTGCTCTCGGACCGCTTCATGGGCTTTTACATGGTCCCGGACACGGGGTCATGGAATTACAACTTCATGGGCGTCAAACACAGCCCGTCTATGAAGTACGGTCTGAAGCTTGCCAATCCCAAAGAGTTTTACCACGAGATCCACAGGTGAGGTATTTGCATGAGGCGGTGCATGTAAGTTTTGGCCTCCGTGAATGTATACGCTCAGCGTGGATTCGGCCAACTACGGACAAAATACTATGCATGCATACTGTCCTGATTACAGCACTTTTGTCTAAAGATCGTTTTGTCCCCCCATACGTTGTCATCGTCCGCAGGCCAACACACTTCCTTGAATTTTCCACGCTAGAGGACGCTGACCCGGGTGTTGACGTGGAGAACCACTTCGTGTAGGACTCGAGCATTCGCGGAGTTGGGGGTACTGATGGAAGGCAGGGTCAGTCCGGCTGCGACGGATATTGTGACATGGCCCGAGTGCTTGTCATTCATAGTCTCGATGGAGAGTTGCGACTGGGCCATGTGTACGCTCCGTACCGTAGGCACTGATACCGTGGTCACAGCGCGGAAGTTAAACATCGCCCAAGGCGATATAGAGTTTAGAACAGGAAGGTGTGGACGATTAGCATGGTTAAGGCAATGTGCTGTCGTAACCCGCTTTTTGGCTACAGCTCTGCTAGTAGGATATTGCTGGGGGGGCAGTTGGGTCGTAAGTTGTTGCATTGCAAGTTCACAGATAAGGAATGTGTTCAGTGTATGAACTGCTTGCAGAGCATGGATTTTGGCCAGTACACAGCCGTCTGTATGGAGGCGGACAATGTGAGGTTGGTCCTGCCCATTGTAGACGGAGGCCGTATATACTCGCAGGTATTTGTATGTGAAGACTCGTGCTGCGATTGTTGCATTTTCCGCGTACAATGCAGCCAGGTTGACGACCTCTGCGGTTTGCGAGGCAGATTGTTGAGCTACTTAACCTCCTAATCTTTGTGATGACTCCTTGTAGAGCTATGAGCGGAACCATTACCGTCATGTTACCATTTTCCTTTACCTGTCCGTTGAGGCACCGCCCAGTTGGTGTAGTGCCGCCCGGGTACCCTGTTGGGCTGACTCGCGTAAGTAGGCTGGGCAGGTTGTAGTGGCATGTTTTCACTATAGACCAGCGGAATCGTTTCGGTCATGGCAAAGAACGTACGTTGATGCCTAAACGCGTGCCACGTGGACAACTTAACAATATAGGTTTTGCGCTGTTGAGTGAATTATTTCCAAGCAGCAAGGGTGAAATTGTACACCCTTCCTAAATCTCCGGTGAAACCAGTCTTGTACCTTGTTTTTGCCAAAGACCTAATAGGAGATGAGCTGACTGCGTCGACTGCTGACTGAGCACGGACGGCCTGAGAAAGATGTTAGCGACAAGCGCGCACATCCCCTCCCCCCACCTACCTAATTGGTGTGCCGCCATACATAAGCATTAAGGCTCGGTTGAAGAGAGTTGCGGCAATATCTGGCTTTACTGCAGTACTGCAGGGCCGGCAATCCAAATGTTTAACTTCAAGCCCCCAGTCGCTCAATCGTGCAGTAGCTCACCCCGTATGTAACGCTTGGAGCGCAGCGCCAGGCTTGAACTGTTCCAGACACGAGTAATTACCGTATCATGCCATTATAGCCTTGCTGGCAATCGTGGGACCTATGCCGATACTAACCATGCAGCGCTTTGCCGCACAGGGCCCCTCCCCTCTGCCACAACCTCGGGTGCGGCAAGGTGACAGTGAGCACGCTGGGCGCGTTTCTAAGCTTTACAGAAAGAGCAGGCTGCAGCATCCGAACCTGTAACGGGGGTCGGATGAATGCAGGCAGTGATAGCCAATCTTGTTGGCCGACACCAACAGGAGCAACCGGTGCGACCAGCCATGAAATGGCGTTTCGTCACACGGTAAGGGGTAATCTCTAATTGCTTATAACCAGATTAGAAATGCGAACATCCCGCAAAATAAACTGATTTGCCGGCGCTGATGTCCTTGCAGTGGTGGTAATACTTGCAGCACTGATTCGCGCTGTTACAAAGGGACTTTGATGCCGTAACCAACGCGAAATATTTCGTCCTGTCCTACCCCAAACTCTATCATTTTAAACGCTTGAAAATTCGTTATGAAGAGCGTATAAATTGGCTGCCAGAACTAATGCGTCCTGGACATACAAAAAAATTACAAATCCCAAGAACCTTGATGTTAACCACCCGACGTACACGGCACGGCAAACCAAATGTTGCTGCCTATCTGAATCATGTTTTCATGCATACAAGATGAGTGATGCTTCCCCGTTCAAGCCATCAAGGTACCCATTAGGGTATAGGGGGCCGTTAGCTTTGGGTCAGTCAGGCCCCATTTCTTTTTTGCCCACTGTATTCTGTCCTTGCACTCACTCACTGCTAGGATGCCCAGCACCGGCCACGACACCTGGGGCAGTACAGTTAGGGAAGAGAGTGAGCACATGAGTTGATCACAACATACATATAAAAAATTAGAATAGTGGAGCAACTAGGCAAGCAATCGCATAAGTAAACCGCATGCATACATTAAGTGATAGACAGATGGAGGTGCAGTAATGAGATAAGATGTATAGACAGTTTGGCCTCTATGTGCATAATAAGCCAACAAATAAACAGCAGTTTCATCTGCCAATTTAGAATGTCGCATATTTGTGAAAACTCCAGGGCACTTCTCGATCATTAAGGGCTCTGATGGACGGGGTAGATGCAGTGCTCCACCTTCGAAGGCCTTTTTTGACGTAGTGGCAATCACCAAGACGTCCACCATGCCATCTTTTGCCGGCAATACATGAAAAGAATTACATCCACATAAATAATGTATTTTATGTAGATTGAAGAGAAAGGCTTTGCATCTATCTGTCTACATAACTATTATACATTATATGTATGGTGTAACATGGTGGGTCACACCCTTCTCACCGCCATGTGCAGCAGAAGGCCAGCCCCAACCATGGTTGGGCGTTTCTTCTGGTGCTCCTTGCAGCCAACCAGGAAGCAGCCCATCGCCTTGTCCTCCGCCCCTTTGTTCTTCAGGTACTCAATGTGGCTCCTGCTGCTCTGGTAGGCCTCAAGTTCTTTTGCCTCCTCATCCAACATTCAGGACCACATGTAGTCCTTGGGCTTCCCATCACCATGATCCTTGTACGGAGCGTTGGTCGTAGCATTTGTATCTGAGAATATAATAATGTTTGGGGCATGAAGATACAGCCTCGCAGCAAGGGATGTCGGCAAGCAAGAGAAGTATCTCACATCAGATATTATTGTTACTTAAGTGAAGGTCACAGTGACAGAAATTTGGCGAACGAATTTATGTCAAGCGGTTTATTAGCTAGAAGGTGAAGTGCCTGCCCTGTACAAGGTAGGAGTAAGGGGTGGACTGAGGGAGAGAGCTAGGGGTAGAGGGAAATTAGTGTGTGAGGAAGGAAATAAGGAAAGGAGGTAGGGTCTTATGTTAAGGAATGAAGTAGGGAAGCGCTAATTGGGGTTGAAATTAAGGAAGGGGAGAATTTTGTTAGGGAGGTTCACTATATATGCATGCTCGATTGAGCTTTGTAAAGGGGGTTAGTTAGGGGGTTTGTTGGGGAGACTCGTTGGAAAAGATTCAAGAAAACAAATAACATTTGTTTGGGTATATATCTTCTGATGAGGTGGCTCAGGAGGCCTTTGTTGCTGTGCCGGTAGATGTAACAGAGGCCAAAGCCCAACTTATCCAAAGAATGTCCCTTATTTTGGTATTCTGCAATGGCAGCTCACCTTGCCTTGTCTTTCCATGCCTGTTGTCCCTGTTGCCTGTGTTCTTCCACTTCCTCTTTAGGACCTGCGTCATAGTCGAGTAGACTTCCTCAGCATTCGAAGATTTAGGGTCATCCAAGCTGGACAGTTCAGCTGCATTCTTGAAATCTGGCTTCGTGAAACAGGTTACTGTACAAGTTGATTACTTTTTCTTGGGTTCCTATTGTATATATCGAAGCTGCGTGATTCAATTACAATCGATAGCAATCCGCGCAAATTTGCTAATGAAGGCATTTTTATAGTCATGCCTTGCCGGAGTCAATCACCGTTCGCATAACACTGTCCTGCTGGTTCTGAAACCATGCCCAGTGAAGGCGGGAGAACATCCGTGGAAGGCGGGAGCTTGACTCATCCATTCGCGTTCATTAATTGGTTCGTTAATTTGATCCTACCTCCTCAAGAACCAATAGTAAGATCGGTCCCATTGAACCAAAATATTAAAGAATGTACAACGGTAAAAATCTGAAGCGGATACGAAAGCTGACAGCGAGACAGCGAGGGAGATGTGGGTCCCAGGGTCAACCGCCGGGGCAAGCAGCGTCTGACAAAGAGAAGCACCGGCAACCCGTCCTTGACACCACGAAACTCCTTCCGTGCTTTGATCCGTTCTGAGTAAAAAAGACATATATGTACTCGCTACACTAAACGCACACACTCCACACACTGCGGACGCTGCGTGCGATGAGTCATTGCAACGTTATGACGTTTGGAAGCACCTCGCCCCCTTCACCCCGTCACGGGTTGCTATGAGCATCGCTTGTAAACAGTGATGGCCGCCCATGCGTCTCCTGACTGCCATATAACTCCAGTTCAGCATGAAATTGACTGGCCCCAGATAATTACCGCGAGCCAGCTTGGCGCGACCCAGCACTGATAAAACCTTACTGTCCCCTTATTCTGTTTTACCGTTCATTGGGATTGCTTAACCATACACGAGCGAGACCTGCGTCACTAGGCTTTCGGGGCCTCCCCCTGGCTCGTCTTTGAAGGCGCCGTGTGCTGCACTGGGCGTAGCAGATCATGAACTTCCTTGGCCCACCTTCTATCCCGTTCCTCTTGCCACAATGCACGGTAGTGGTCCGGTCTTATGAACTCTGTATCAATCTGCGGGTACGGGGGAGGGACCGTCGCTTATAGATACCATATTTGAACCCCAAATTTGTAAAAACATGTTTTCTGCCTTAACTACTACTTACATACATGCCCGCTGCAGCTGCAATAAGTAAAAATCCAAAGATGGCCGAGCGCCGCTCCCATTTCCCAAGGCTAGCCCAGGCTTCCTTTAACCCCATAATGTTAATACGCAATCAAAAGACATTATTATTTCATTCATACACAGCAACGGGCAGTCCGTACTGAGGGCGCTAGAATCGTACAATTACTTGGAACGTCGAGATATAAATTTGGCCTAATTACCTTATATGATGTTCGCCTACCTACAATTAACTTTATCGCTTGCACGTCAATAGATTCCCCTTTGAACTGTAAGCTGTTCTTAAAGATAGACCTCCAAGTACCAGCACACAATTCCTGTGTCACCTTAAACAATTGCCATGGATGACACGACAGAAAACCTACGTTGTAAGTTCGATTCATCTTGTGCTATTATAATGCTGGTTAAGGTTTGGTGGACGTCCCCCCATCCATTCCGCGGCAGGTCCTGTCAGGCATTTGCAAGATATGCAATGCCATGGGGCACATTATTCCTATATGCTGATGATATACTGCATGTTGTTGATAAAACTTCATGTGCCTCGGCCGCAGTGACAAACTCCATCCGGGTGGAGAGGGCGCGACATGAGGCAGTGGACCGTGAGCGGTCAGCGCAAGCACAGTCACCGTAAGTTATTACGGATACGAATGCCCTTTAGTTGTATACTATAAGCAGGGCTACCGGACTAAAGCCGAATGTGATTGGCGTGCGCTGCATACGGGCTTCATCTTGAGCTTGTGGATCGCTTCCAAGACGCATTTATCGTATCATACATTCTTTCTCCTTAACTGTCTGTCCGGCGCAGATACTTGTCTCAAACGGCTACTTACCGTGGCCGTACTCGCGCACTGGACCACACGAAGCTTATGCAGGACCCCAAAATGCAGGACTGGGCTGCAATTCCTGGAGTACGCCGTTACCTCCCTACAAATGTCCCTGATGGAGGGGCGTACATAAATGTGAACATCATTAGGTACGTCTTATGAGAGGGGGATGGTGGGGAATAATAGGGAATAATCCGCGAAAGGAGTTTACAGAAATAGCAGATTCAGGAAGCATGGAGGGAAATGCTAGGGAGTCGTCGAACCATATGCTAAAGGCCATCCGATTGCAGTCCGCAATCAGCTGCACGGGAGCAGTCCGTGGACGGCAGGACGTGAGGACTTTCGCCTCCTGGTTCACCCGGCAGGTACAAGCGTGACGCAGATTATTTGAGCACCACGCCATATGACGGTGGCCCGAAGTATAACGATGAGGTCTGCATTAACAACTGGGTCCAGGAGCGGCGGGATAAGAACTACAAATCAGGTGAGGATTAGAGGACTGCATCTGCCTTATACTCGCCTCTCCGCCTCTCATCACCTCTCACCCATGAGCCAGAGGGTCTCTCGGTCGCTCCATGCCATTTGGACTGCTGCCTGAACGGTTGAACACTTCAATGGCCATCTTAACAGCGACGTGAAGTAGGCGACGACCGATCATCTCCCTTCAAAACACATTTGTTCATCAGGGCGCGAATGCAGAGCTCTTCCTTTCTCTGTACCCCCTTCTGTCTACCCCTTTTTGTGTCTGTTCTAAGGTGCCCCCGTATCATCGGCCTGATCGGCCTGCTGACGACAGGGTTCCATCCAAAGGAGATCCGCCGCGGGGGACGTTTTACAACTGAGTATAACAATCGGTACTTGCCCAGCTCCCCGGAGTATGTGGACCGAGTAACATCGACGTATAACACCACGTCACGGTTTCAGGGGCTTTCCCGCATTGGGCCCACCGGTGTCGCTGATCCGATCTTCCCTAAAAAAGCATATGAGACCAGCGGCGAGCATGTCTTCTACGTTAAGGACGGCTTTGGGGTCAATGTGCACCAAGATCACACGTCGGACGCTAAAAGGTGCGGATCATGCTGCACCCGTGCATCATCCCCACTCGGGAAGAGGGCTGCCTTTAGGGAGCCTGAGACTGCCTGAGACGGCTGGAAACGGGGTATCCTTACGTTACCTGTATGAAACAACAAATAATTACCGGTCATTAACTTTCAAAATAATCAAGTACTCCGCATGCTCGGAAGTTCCGAATACGAAATAACTTTCAATAGATCTAGAGTCGCCTTTTGGGCAACTCTGCTGCTCTTTGGCCGCCGGGTAAGCCATGCTGGCTGACTTGTTTTCCACTAATGCCGACCACCCGTTACAAGGGACTAAATAAAACGGTGACTACCTCATTAGGCTGTACTTGCTGCTGCTCAATGCTCAGTCGTCACCACTCCTTTCGCCTGCATCTCCCCTTGTCGCGGAAATGTAAATCGCCGAATGTCTCGTTCCTTCCTCAGGGGGAGCTTCTGGGTGGGCACTGCGGCGCCTTCGGAACATGACACCATCACACATAGCACCTTGCGGCGGGAACAACTCGAGTTCCAGCGGAGATGCGCGTCTGAAGGTCAGTGACCAGGGGCTCAAGTCGCCCCTTGGTGTGCAGGACCGATGGATTTAAGGGGGAGCCCGACTAGCCCGAAGACCCTCCAGGTCTTCAAGCATGATTGGCTGCAAGCGTAGGCCGACGAGCTGAGAAGCCTTCAATGTTGCGGCGATAAACCTGAGGTTAATTCATCTGACCCTGACATTGACCTTGTAAGAAAGTGTTATTTGCGCGTTATTTCCCTCCGCTGCCATCCTGTCGCTCTGTTTTGTCCACTGCCACTCTAGACCGCTCACCGTCAATTCTAACCTCCCGCTTGTCCCGTATTTGTGTGTCTCCCGGGCACTGCCGCTGCCACTGCCACTGCTGCACGACAGACCCTCGTTCTCAAGTGCTTATGCGGAATAAGCCCCTGCCGTTTGAGAGCGAGGGCACGCTCAAAATCCGGGAGGGCCTCCGAGCCACTAACAAGTGGGAGGGCACTTGGAAGACGATTTACCAGTCGGACCACCTTGATTACAGCCGGCGGCCCGCGACCGTCAGCTAAAGCTGGAAGGGTACGTCGAGTTGATCGTCTCGAGGTTGGACCAAGTTTAGATTGGAAATGCGCTGAAGCTGGGGCAACGGACGCTGATGGTGGTGGGCTTGGCAACGAAGCAGAGAGTGCCCGGTTTCCTCTCCGACATTATTTGCATCCGTACCCGCACCCGTAGGAAGGGGAGAGCACGACGATGGTATTCTTTCCATGTCGGTCAGCGAGGATTTCGCGTGCTGGCTTTTTTATGTGTTTGGTATATGGAGGTGCAGGAGTTGAATTGGTAAGGATGGAAAACCAACGAAGAACCCTCTGAGCAGGGACTAGGGCTCTGAACGCAAAAGGGATGGCGCTTACTGCAAGAACCGTTGACGTTCGAGTTACAGCTGTGATAGATGAGAAGGTCACCGGCCGGCCGTGAACGCATCTGTTTGAGTGAGTGAGTGTGTGTTATTTCCCACAAGTATGGTTGTGAATGTTTGTGCGTTTTGTTGTTGGTAAATGGTGATGAACCGGATTCCTTATTTGTTTGAGTGCCGGTATTTCGCGCTGGGCAAAGCTGTACTGTACGATGACGGGCAGGGAGCAGCACTGTGTTGGGTGCAGGAGCACACTCGGATAGATACCGCGCAATAGCGCACTCGCACGCAAAGATAGACCATCTCTGAGGCCTCACCGCTTCCCGGGGAGCGGTGAATGACACGGAGCGTTGCTCATCGGCGGGGACTGGTGTTTTCTTGTGACAGAAACCCCGCCACAAGCACGTGGGGAAGCATCAATGCTTCATGTCGACCACTGATGTACACCCTGCCTGCTGCGAGTGGTGTTTTGCTGCTATCAGTTCGAGGTAGACGCGGACTCGGCATACAGGTGTGGTGCAGGTGTACGTGCGTTTTTGGAGATTCGGATCCTTCAATGATGTGACTGCAGGTGTCATTCTGCAATTAGGCACAATATAGTGTGATGTTACTCGGAGTGTAGAGGTACAGGTGCACGGCTAAGTGGGTCGTTATGTCATGTCGCGGAGGTACCCAGCTTGTTCCATTATCATTAATGTAGAGGAGAAGAGGACAGTTCCACACTTGCGGGGGCTGATGGGGAAGCGTGTCGGTGGTGATGGATCCACCACGATGGATTTAAAACGACTGAAGAAGACGTGCTTTTAGCGAAATACAAAGACCGCAATGTTGTGCGATATCTTTCAATACGTGAGCAACTCAATTCCGTCTGGATGCAGACGATGTGAAGGCTCCCGGAAGTCTCTGAACTCCGTTTCTTAGTCGAGGACGTAAAACTCTTATTTCTCTGCGAACCAAGTGTTCCCGATCTGATCTCACTTCATACTCCTCACACCATCACACAACTGCCCCATATACGGCAGCCCAACTCCTAAGACCGCGTAACGCGTACATCCTCCTCATGTCAGCGTTATACTTGTGTTCTATGTACTCAGTGTGTGGAGCATGTGCTGCTGCGCGTCAGCTCTAATCTTCACAGCTCATCCTGACACCGTTCCCCCCAGCGCTTGGCCCCGCCCTGGGCCCGTGCCTGCAACTCTGCCTCCGCTTCACGCGCCGTCCGCACCACCTGCTCCACAACGCCCCCCTCCCTCTGCTGCCCTCCAGCGCCCGAGGAGGGCCCCCCATGTGTCAGTCGCAGCCCCTCCAACGCCTGGCTCGCAGCTCGAAGGGCCCTGTATGGTTGCCCCAGCAGCATTTCCAGCTTGGCAAGGGTCGCATAGTGGAGTGACATGTTGGGCCAGGCGAGATGCGGATAGCACAGGCGGTACTGCGGTTCCAAATCCCTAGCCACCTGCAGCGCCACTTTCCACGCTTCCGCAGTCGTGCCAGCATCGAAAACCGCCACGTCGGGACCGCAGCCCCCCTCTCCTCCGCTGCTTCCCAGATCGATCGCTGCTTTGAGCAGCTGTGAACGGAGCCTTTGCCGCAGTATGTGACTGGGGCCCAGAGACAGAACGCCGTTTGAATCAGTGGCGTTGTGGGTAGACCCAGGTTGCATGTGCTGCTGCTGTTGCTGCCCTTCTCTGCCCAGTTCCGTCGTCCCGTCCAGGAGCTTCATTGCCCTCTGCAGCATGCCGATAGCCTGCAGCATTGCACAACATCCTCGTACGGCACATCGGCACCTGTTCTCTGGCAGCAGGACTAGTTCCTTGGGCAGGCAGCAAGCGGCAGCCGTCTACCAACTGCTGCCTCCTGCCCAGCAGATCCTGTACAGACCGCAATGTGCCCTGTAACCGCATACATTGCACCAGAACCGCAATTACATCCACGCGCTCAGTGGCTGACCCCAGACCTGACTCCGCCACCGTTTATAGTCGTTTCGCACATCATCCAGGCCCCGTGAGCTCCTGAGAGTATGTGGTGGGCAACGTCCCAAACGCGACATCCCGGTCTCCAAGCTCACCTCGCCCGCGTTTCCATTCCCCGAGGCCGTCTCCGCCTGGTGGGCCAGCTGCAAGGCCTCCACGCAACGCCGCACCAGAGCCGCCACGGCGGGATGTGGGGGGGTGTTGGCTGGCTGCGTGGTGTACGTGTACTCCTCAGCAGCAGCTGGCCCTGACCCTGCTCCAAGGCTCTGTAAGCTCCCAGCCAGCGCTGGGCCTGCCGCTTGCCCCATTCCCGGCGCTCCCCCTTCCTTGCTCGTCGAGGGGGCTTCACCCTCCCGGGGGCTGTTACCATGCAACCCAGCCACCCGGACAAGATCCGCCAACCAGGGCCCCCATGCCAGCAGCTCAATATGCGGTGGTGCAGGTCCCGCCCCTAGGACAGTGCGGCTGTGAGCACCGGACAGCCCCAAACTTGGAGGCTGGCACGTTACAGCTGCAGCGGAAGCCCCTCCAGGGCTCCCATCCAAACCGCTGCGCCCACCAGCAAGCATCATGCCGTGCAATTGGGCGTGCTGTAGATCCGAAGACATTGCCAAGGAATGCGCAACCAGATCCGCTGCGTCCGCGCCATCGGGCAGCACATATGATGCCCGCCCAGACAGCCCCACTCCACACCCTCCTTTGCTCATGCCTTCCTCCGCGTGCTGCCGCTCCTCTTCCTCCTCAATCGCATCCAGCTGCTCTTCCTTAGGCTCATTTGGTTGCCTCGTCACAAGCCGCGCCAAGAAGCCTCCGGACAGTGGCACCGATGCGCACTGGGATCTACCGCTTCTGCCGCCGTCACAATCACTCCCATTGTTACCCTTTATTTCAACACAGGTCAGATCGCTGTCCCGTGGGTCCGTGATCCAGGGAGGCTGGCATCTTGAGGGCGTGTAGTACACATGTAGCTGCGCGTTGGGTGAGACGTCCAGTGCCAGGAGCGGCGGTGGGCGCACGCCACCCGGCGGGCTGCTACGTCGACAGCTATTAGGCTGCGCAATATCACTGCCACCACATCCCGGCCCTGACTTAGCAGCTGTAATCAGCTGATCTCTAGGGCTACCGAAGCCGGTAACGGAACCTGCTGTTGCGCCATCTGCCATTACCTCCTTATTGCGAGTTTCTCCGTGACAGCACATGATCAGTGATGCCAGGACTGCGTCATCCGTGACGGTAATTGGGCTGACTGCGCCATCCATCTCCATCGCCATCGGCTCATGGTACGATATTCCCCCCTCACATTGAGAAGGCGGTGCTGCTTGGTGCGAAGGCGGTGCTGGCGGCGGGCTCGTCGGTGAAGTCCCCGCTTGAGTGTCAGCCACACAGTCAGGCAACGGCGGCAGCGGCGTCGGCGGTGCGTCCGTCGCGTTGATGTCAAAAAAGTACGACTCCGCCAGCATTTCCCGTCGCTCTTGCCGTGTGGCCGCCAGCTCGATGTAGGCAATCGTGACTTCGTCTCCGGGCGCCAGCGGCGTCAGAGCCCTGTGGCGGGCGATGGGAGGAGCCATACGAGGTGAGCGGCGTCAGAGCCCTGTGGCGGGCGATGGGAGGAGCCATACGAGGTGAGCGGCGTCAGAGGTTTTGAAACGGGGCCCACATGCTTGCATTACCTCCCAGGTGGACATCTAGGACGCCGAGCGTTTGTGACTTAGTCCCGAACTACATGCTATCCCAGGAACGTCACCAATATACCCGTGGCAGGACAGAGCGCCTGGTGCTGTGACGCGCTGTGATGTACTGCGTTGTGCTGGTGTCCCCGAGTTTTCGGCTGCTCTGTAGCCATAGGTCCAAGCTGAAATCAAACCTGGCCAGCAACTTACTTCAGCAGCAGGGTCCTGCCGCGGAAGGTTTGCACTGAATTTGGGTTGCAGCTGTGGTTGACGAGTGCGCCCGTGGGATAGAGCGCGATCCCCAGTGGCCGCAGCTCCTCATCACAAACTGTATGGCAATTGCAGCACAGCAGCGACAGCAACTGCGCGACTGTTCGGAACCCCGGCCACGCGCCCGGTCGCGATGCCAAGCCCGGTTGCGCCGCATGACTGGCCGCCGCTACGCCTTTGGCGCCGAAGGTGGCTCCTTCACCACCGTCATCATCGGAAGGACAAGGAATATCTGAGGAGCCGTACATGTATTGCCTGCGATGCGAACGTGCTCCGAGGTCACGCCGCGATGTATTAACTCAGGCGGTGAACGAAGGGAGCCGCGGTGCGCAGCATCCATCAGTAAGCAATGGCAAGTCGGCAAGGCACGCATGCGCCCGAGCTACCCATCCATCCACCAAGCCCTACCCCCCCACCGGAAGAGTCCCCACAAGGTTTGCTCATGCAGTAAAACAACATCAGCTTTGGTCCATTACCCACCTGCATACCTGGTTACGATGGCCATCTGGGCGAAAAGTTGCTTCCGGCGGTCATCCAGGCGGTCCCAGTGGTGCTGTAGCTGCCACAGGCCCTCATGGTCTGAATCCCAGGGTGGCTGGTGGTGCACGTGCACAGGCCCTGGCCGCTGCACCTCCCGCACTTCTTGCGCCTGCGCCTGCTGCTGTTGCTGCTGCAGGGACCTGAGGTGGGCCCGCAGCAAAGGACCATCTCAAGAGCTCGTCAGTTGCTGTTACCTGCTTGACGCCCCTAACGTGTCCACACCGATACTGTGATTGTAACAATTATCTCGTAATGGACGACATGCATTGGGTACCGATCTGGGTCGTGCCATCCATCGTCACACAGTACTGATGCCCGGACGCAGACGAGGTGACGGCCGCGGGGTGGTCCCGTTCCGCACTGTATATCTAGGGGGTCACAACCGCATTACCGCGCTACCGCACTACCGGGCACCGGCGTAACAGACGCGACGAGAATGTAGGCCAATAATAGTCGTTTATATATTGTGGTCCCCTTCGCCCAATGCTGCTTAATGTGGAACGACAGTCGACACAAGCACACACACACACATATAGACATAATGGAAGCCCACATAGCAAAAGGGTACCACATACAATCAGGCCAGCAGGGTACAGATGGTAAAACCGTGGATGCCGGGAACTGCGAGACAGCTTTTCATCCTAGGTGTGTCACTGCGCGTCACATTCGGCTTGGGGTGCGATTGCACGCACCTTGCGCGGCGCCAGAGCAGGCGAGCTGCCATGCGAATCGTGGGTGGCGGCACACGCGGTGAGCACCGCACAAGCGCCTCGCATTCTTCCTTATATCCAGCAGTCCATGCTAACCTCTGATGTTCCTTGCAGCAGTAATGGGCCAGTTTTGAGCGGCTGCATCGCAGCGGTCGCTGACAATTCGAATAACAGAAATCACAAAAACATGTAATTTGCTTCCCAGACAGAACGGATACATATGGATCCTGTTTGAGAATGATTTCCCCAGGGGCAAACGGCCGCGTTGCGATAAGGTGACGGCCCTTGCCGAAAAGAAAGCGGACGGCAAAGCCATCGAGCAGCTCATCATTACTAAAAGAATGATGGGATTCCATATAAGCGTGTTTGATAATGAGTGAGCAAGTGGGGGGCCAAACGCAAGCAGATACTGCTCTCGTAACAATTCATCGGTACCTAATAGTTCGTTACCACGCTTTCTGATGCAGCTTAGGTCTAAATACGTTGATACAAAACTGATGGATCAACTTGTTACGGCGATTAAAACTTAAAGTTATAAAGAATACTGGCTCCTGCAACCAGGCGGCAACGGAAAACCGTCAAGGCTTGGGCATCCTGTGATGAGCTATGACTGATGAGGTTGATGGCCGCTAAAATCTGCGCTGAATTTCCGCAGTGGTCCTTCGGAATAATCCTCAACAGCGAACGTGCGCCATAATCGTGAGCATACTGACGTCACGTAACATCAGCACAGGCTGCTCGCACCCAAGATCGCGACCGGCGGCCGGGACGACCGCAGCACTATCTAAGTTTAACATCCAAGATTGTAATGACACTGAAACAGCTCACCGCACCGCATCCCTCCATCACATTTATCCATGCCTCCCGGGTGACCACTTTCCACAGCTATCGTATTGCATAATGTACTTTCTACCTGCTCTGTGTGTAACGATAAGCTAAGATATTAGGGTATTCTAAAGTTGTTAACTAGAGAAATATTGACGTGGCAACCGATCATATCCGCAGACGTCCAGGGTACAGTTACGGACAGGGGGTCGGGGATCGGCATGTCCGTTTGCCGTTTGCGTTGTAGTTTTAACATGTAACTCGGCGGCCCTCGTCCGGTTCCTGTAACGCCCGCCGCATATGCCTGAGGAGGTTATCAGCTTCCACAGCGCTCCCATGAGTGGGCACACCAGCGAGTCTGGAGATTTCTCGGGAGGGGCTGGAAGTTGTCCTCATGGAGCTGAGGTTTTCTGGCTGGGGCAGCTCATAGAGTTTTTCCTTTTTATGTTGTATATAATGTTAGCATTCAGCTCACTGTGCCAGCTGTCTTGCCCGAGTGGTTAAGGGGGTGGACTTGAAATCCACTGGGTTCTCCCGCGCAGGTTCGAATCCTGTAGACAGCGCTTTTCTGAATAGGAGATAGGATAAATGAAAAGGTGTTCGTTGTGCATACATTGTCTTTTGATGCAGGTTTACACTCCCAAGGTCTCCTAGTCATATTTCCGAGTGAATGGCTCATTCGGTGCTGACTACGGCTGCGGTTGCCTTAAAAGCCTTAAATCCATATTCGCAACATGGTAGTAGTTAACGTGCGACTGGTTACGTGACTTACTGCAGTAGATTGTATGCACATGCTTGTGCCCGTGTCATAGGCGACCTGTTCATGCATGCACCTTTTACGTTTCTCAAGTCTTTCACACACAGGTGAAAGACATATGCATATTCTATGGGTTTAGGTTTGGGGATTTCTCTATTGGCAATTGCTTCTCGGGTATGAAGCGGTATGGCGGTTAACAGGAGTTGCTATAGCTCGCGGTTGTCTAACTCGCTGAGGCTCCATTTCAATATGTTGCAAAGTGCACTTAATAATCATATTACGCACGATGTGCACCTTGTTGGCATTGCTCGAATTTGCATTGTAAAACGGGCTGCAATATGTGGACGTCTGGCAATAAGCTCGAGTCCTTTTCATGCCACCATTCCGTGCGTCATACATCTTGCCATAGGCAAGCTACGAATTTCTAGGGTTAGGTGCACGGTGCCATCTACGCGCACCCTTGGAAGCGTGCGTATGAACGCCGTTACAAAATTGGGATACTACTGCAACCCATCGACGCTTACGATATGAGTTTAGTAGATACATATAATCTTCAGCGAATGTTGTTCGATATGCAACAGGAATCGAATGTCACTTTTAAATTCTTCAGAAACCACTCCCACCACCCGATCGCTTGATGAGCGAGCTCAGAAACTGTGTTGCCTGCCAAACCATTCCCGTGAGGGACGCGCCGGCTTTCGCCACCCATGCTTCCCGCACAGGAAGCTCCCGCACATGCTGCGGTGTCGTCGGACCACCTGCCGCCGCCACGGAAGGAGCCGTTGCATTCTTTGCAGCGACATCTCTCTGCTGCTCAGCCTTCACCGCCATCCCCCTAGATACTGGTACCCCAATCCGAGGCTCGGATGCTACTTCCTCTGCTGACGCCATCGACACTGCATTATGATGCACCCCCGCTACACCAGCACCACCTGCATCTTCCGCTGCTGCAGCGCTGCTCTCGACCACAGGGACAGGCGATGCCTCGAGAGCTGCCGACGCGCCTCTCTCAGCTGATGATACGCATGCGTCTGATGATTCCACGACCTCGTCCTCAGCCGCAGGAGGCGCTTCGTCGTTAGCAGCCAGTGCCTCAGCTAGCAGCTCGTTCACTGCCCCACCGGCATCCTCAACCCTCACCGACCCAGGATATCGGGACTCACCCAATGGAGGGTCGCCTAACGTGGGGATGGATAACTGGTGCGCCCTGTCTACGTCCACTTCCGTGCACACTGGCGCGACCTGCTGTGCATCGGCTTCCACTTCTGAACCTTCTGGTGCGATGGGCATATCCGTAGCCCGAAGTCTGGTCGGGGGATCAGGGGGGACTTGCAACTTCGCTCGAAAGGCGTCAAGTTCAGCGGATACCTCTGCCGCAGGCGCTTGCACGATGTCATCACCATTGCTGACGCAGCCAATGAAGCTGCTGTCGCTAATGTTGCCATCCTTCTCGTAGGGCAGATTGTGCTGAATGCCGTCTTCACTGATAGTGCTTCGACGCTGTGATTTGGATCCGGTCTCTGGGAACGCCCTTATGGAAGCCCCACCCGGTAGAATATCTGCCGCAATAGATGCCGCCACCTGCTCTTCCGCGACTTCCGCCATCGGCTGTGTGGAAATGAATAGCCTCGTCGCCTCCAGCGCGGCAGCCTCAGCCGCCGCCTCGACCTCCAGCGCCTCCGCGGTGACCGTCATCAGCTTCAGCGCCTCAGCCGCTGCAGGTAGTAACATCTCAATTGCCTCGGCAGCTGCCGCCGACACCTCCAGAGCCTCAGCCGCAATCTCCTCGACCTCCAAAAACGCCGGTTCCTTCATTCGGTGCGGGGCACTAGCGACTCCTAAGGCACTCTCTGCCCTAGCTCGGGAAATAACCAACTGCGCATCAATAGGTGGTGTCACGACACCCACATCTGGCGGTCCCAGCTGCAACCTCGCTCCCTCTCCCCAATTCGATTGCGTCGAGTCCGAGCTCGATAAGAAGACCCATGTCAGATCATTGCGCCAACATTCGTCCGAATTCTGGACCTGCTTCGGCAAAAATGCGCTTCCCCCTGCCCCCACAGGCGCTTTAGTTCCCTGCTGCCCTGTGCTTCCCTCATCACCACCAACAACAACAGGAGGGCGGCTGCCTTGCTCCTCATCGGCGTCGTCGCCATCCTTCCTGACGTCTCTGCCCCTTTCAGCATCCCAACCCAGTGCGGTAATGGACTCGACCTCCCGGCGGCGAGGATGGGTATTCCCGTCCCCCTCCTGCTGCGTCTCCTCCTCCGCCTGGTCAACCTCGGCAGCACCGCCCTCCGCCGCAGCGACAATAGCGTCATCACAACGAGATTCGGTAACCGCCGCCGGAGGCGCGGTCCGTCAGGCCGCGGCAACCGCTGGCTGCGGCTTGGCCGCCACCGGCACAGTCGAGGCCGCGTGGCCATTTTGAGGAGCGTCCAGGTGGGCTCCCTTAAACAGCTCGTCCAGCACCTCGGACAGGGTCGGATGGGCGTGCACGTTGAACTTGATGTCCTGCAGGATACCAGCGCCGAGACACCATGCACCGAAAGTAAAAGAATGAGCCTCCCTGGACGGCTTGAGAACTGGGCATCTCCCACTGGTCTCATTTCCCACTCCTACAATTTCCCCTTCCATACGCACCCTGAGCGGCGAATTTCCCTCCCAAATGTACATACATACGCACGCACACACACGGCCGCGCATGCCGAACCACGGAAAGAGGAAACGCGATACGGAGCTATAAAAAAGAAAACCAGGAGTAGTGGTGGACGTGGGTGCTGAATGGATAAGGCGGAGGACAGCTCCTCCGATGTAGTGCCAGCATTCTGCCTGTCCTTATCCTGTCCCACTGTCGCAACATCTCCCACCTGAACGCGCTGGCCGGTGGCAATCGCGTTGGAGGCCTCGTGGATGAGGTCAGCGGCATGCAGGCCGATGATATGGACACCCAGGATCTCGCCCGTGTCCTTGCGGTACAGCATCTTGGCCATGCCATCGCCTTCCTTCTCAGCCAGTGCCTGCCATTAGGACCAGGGGACAGGGACTGATTACGCCCGAGGGGGTCGAGCAACGCTTTGCGCAGCGGGAGACATGTTCGGTACTCCTGGGAGACCATTGAAGACGTGAACAAATCGCCAAGCCACAAATCGCCGACCGCCGAGGAATACAGCCGTACACTGCTATGCCACCGAGGCGGCCACCCAACAGGGCGCGCAGCGCTGCCCTTACAACAGCTCCCCGCCGAGCATGCTGTCCTACCTTGCTGTTGCCCTTGAAGGAGGTCTTGGAGACGCCGAGCTTGAAGCCCTGCTCCTTGGCCATCTCCTCAGCCTTCTCCTACAAGGACGAAAAATCACCATACGTTTCAAGACTAAACAGACGAAACGAAGGAGGTCAAGGAATACACACCAGCCGGTTTATCAACCGCGTACTGCACACTAGGTTAAAGCGCATGCTGTGAACCTCAAGCAGAAGGGCATCCTTGGGAGAAATGGGTTAACGACACGATTCAATGCCGCTTATCCCTTACGGAGAAGAGCGCACTGCGTCGTCTGCCTTTCCGTAAAAGCTAATGTCGCTGCCACTGCCGCATCACTGGTGAGGTCATTCCCGTCCTGTCCGCTGTGCCAGTTGCCTCAGCTAGCTACGGCCCTCTCGTCTCCCTTCCCCTCAGAAGACACCCGCAGACAGCCCAGAGCCCACTGGTAGTGCACCGCAGCACGGAGCAGCACCCACCTGGGTCACACCCACAAACGACACCTCGGGGTGCGTGAAGCAGGCGGCCGGGATGGACAGGTGGTTGAGCACATGCGGGCGGTTGCAGATGTTCTCCACCGCGCTGATGCCCTGCGCGCTGGCGGCGTGAGCAAGCATGTACTTGCCGTTGGCGTCACCGATGCAGTAGACGTGCGGCACGACGTTGCCCAAGGTGTCCAGGACCTGCACAGATGGAGGCGCGGAGACCGGTGATGTACTTCTATGGAGACGGGTGGATTCCCCGGCACGCTGGCGGAGAGGGGAATCAGGTTAGATTCAGACCCAGGCCCACTCAAATGGATAGATGGATGAATGTATGGATGCATGATCGAGAATTATTTTTGATACGCCAGACATTGACAGAGTTTGTAAACAATGCACATTAAGATCTAGAGGAGAACCCACCTGCATCTTCTCATTGACGGGCACGAAGCCGCGGCGGTCCGTAGCCGCACTGATAGCACCCAGGTTGAGGCCGTTGGTGTAAGGAGCCCGGCCCGTGGCAACGAGGCAGGCATCCACCTCAATCTCATCCACCTTCTCCTTGGTCTTGAAATCCGTCAGCTCAATCACTACCGGCTTCACACCTTGATAGGCAGGTGAGTAGACAGACGCAGCCGGGGGTGGCCGGGGGTGGCCGGGGGTGCCGATGGGAACAAAGCACCATTCGGGCCAGCAGCATCCTATTCCACAGATGGTATTAGTCAATCACTGAAACAGAGTGCCGCCGCCGCTACCACGGACCACTTGGTAGCCAAGTGGCCTTCTACAGCTCAAACCGTAGAGGGCCCCCCACGAGACAGAATTAACGCAGCTTGCCCCCTGAAATTCAGCTCAACATAGGGTCCCCGGATTCCTGCATCCGAACGGCAGCGTTTGACCAGGTGCATGGCGCTGCCGCTGTAAGGACTTACCGGGCACGCCGGGCGTAACCTTGCTTGCAATGACACCGGTATGGTAGTCAATAGGGCGGCCCTGGATGAGAAGGCGCTGAGCCAGGCGAGCAATCTCGCGGTCAAAGCCTGGCATCAGGTTGTCCACGGCCTGAAGCGCGAGGAGCGGGGTGGGGAATGGAAGGATGGAGAGGAGTGGGGTGGAAAACAGGAGCCAGGAGCCTCAAGCCAGGAAGGCAAGGCACTCATGACCTTACTGGCGTAAGCTGAGTGCCCTAGAAGATCTAAAAGTACGAAGTTCCGAAACCACAACGTTCCCGGAGAGCCTCTCTACCTCGATGAAGGTGACCTCAGTTCCCAGCGCCGTGTAGACGTCGGAGAACTCCAGCCCGATGTATCCGGAGCCGATGATGGCGATCCAGTTGGGCAGCCACTCGAGCTTCAGGGCATGGTCGGATGTGAAGACTGTCTTGCCGTCAATCGGGATGCCTGCAGACGGCAATGCAATCGACATGCCGGCATCATACGTCACCTTCCAAGGGCCGTTTGCAGCATGTCAAAATTAGGAACTTGTAGCAATTCGGAATTAGAGATGGGACACTGGAACAGCAGGCAGCAATAGAGCACGGCCACCTCTGTTCTGTTCGGTTCGCTCTTTCGCGAGCCCCTCTTGTAGATTCATCCCCTCCCGTCCAACCTGGAGAGACTCCCCGTCCCTAGCGGCGTCCACCTCTAAATGTCTTTGTTGCCACCCCTCGACGGCCCACACGAACACGCACCTGGCGGCACAAACGGCACGGAGCCGGTGGCAATGATAACGTCGCGAGCGGTGACCTCACCGCCCACGTCCACGCGGCCCGGCAGGCCGTACCGAACACGTTGGTTACCCACGAACTTGGCCTGACCGATCAGGATGTCCTGAGACACGGGCGGCAGATGGGCAGAAGTGACGTTACATTCCGCACCTCCCCCATTGCTTGTGAACCCCCATCCAGACTGGCCATCCAGATTGCCCCCCAGCCCAGGCGTAGCTCTTACCACGCCAAGGGCCTCCAGGCTGCGGCGCAGGTTGCCCTGAATGGTGGTCGCCAGGTCCTTGGCGTGGCTAGCAATGCCCTGGCGGTCAAACGACACCGCGCCCACCTGCAACCAGCAATCCGAGGATCAACACCGGCCGATGCAGGTGTCAGGAGTACGCAGTAGTGTGCACGCGGCCGCATACCATCCGAAATGACGGTTTGTGTATGAGACGGAAATATGAAGATATGGAATAGATGACGATATTGATGGGAACCCTATGGGCATGTCCTGTGGGCAGTACGGTGGCCGACATGACTGTGTTATGAAACGGGTATGGGTTCCAAACATAGATTGGCAATTAGACTTGGTGCTTCGATCCAGACACACAGGGATTTTTGGGAGTTCGTTCAGTCTTGGCACAACACGCCCACAAGCTCTTCTAAGAAAAACCCTCCATCTTGGTCACCAGACATCAACCTTTACAGCTGCGGATCCTGTACGGCTTCTGGAAACCATCTAGAGCGCTTCTAGGACACATTGGAAGCCGCACACAACGCCAGGACATATGGTGCTCACCTGGCTCACCAGGCATGCCGAGTGCATCGCGCGCACGTTCGACATACCCATGCCCGGGGACTTGCAAATTTTTTCAATCAAGTTTCCAAAACTTTTAGGTCATTTATCTCGAGCCATGGCCAGCCCACGCCACCCCACCTGGACGCCCATGGCCGCCAAGTGTGTTTTGTCGCGCATCTCGCGCACACGACCAGAGGCAGCGAGAAGGGCCTTGGAGGGCACACACCCACGGTTAACGCAAGTGCCACCAATATCGTGACCCTCAATTACCGCCACCTTGAGACCCTGCGCGACCATGCAGCAGAACGGGATGCGCGGAGCGTACGCGAACATCACTTGCAAGTTGACGCTCGTGACACGACGGGGCGTGCCTACCATGAATAAATATAATTGAATTTCCAAGAAATTTCAGAGAATTGATGTGAAAGTTGCCTAGTGTTGCAGAACTAGAAAACTATAGCGGAAGCGTTACACCGCACCAGTTTCCAAAGTTATGAGCAAGTAATCCACCAAAAATCACAAGCAATTAGCCGCTTGCCACTTACACATTCTACAGCGTGCAAGGCTGCGCCATGGCCACCCACGCCGCAGCCGATGATAACAAGATCGTAGTCGAACTTGTCACCCGACGCAGCCTGTGCCAAGACAGCTGAGCGTGCCTGTTGGGGAGCGCGAGAGGCTGTCACCCTGCATCGTTCAACAGTACCCAGATCAGGGGTCGAAATTGGGCCGCCGGCTCGGGAGTGGTGCTGACGCATCTGCACTTTACTTCACCACACCTGCGGGAGCCAGCCAACATTGGGACGCAGCCCAGAATGACATCTGGAATTACGGCTCCGTTGCGCTTTGCGCTGACGGTTGTTTTCGCCGGGCGAACCCATGCAGCAGGTCCGCAAGTTGCCTGCTTGGCGCCCAGGGCCAGGCGTTGCTGAGTTGCAGCCATGCTAGCAGCCATCCAGTAGAACTGACCCAAGGATTATATAACCTGCGCCAATTACAGGCGTTACAACGCTTACGGGCACTTGATCCGCTGGACGGGAGCATTATCGTACGAACAATGCACGAAATTTGCCGTAGGACTGTCAATGGTCTAAAAAATAAGAAATTCACTCAGTTTTACTAATTTGGATATCTGACCTAATGTAAACGGTTGAATACCATCCATGACTTGTCGCACTGAACACATGCGGTGCACATTCGGTGCGGTCATTGGCCACAGTGCACCAGATTGAAGCATTTAAAATCTATAATTATGATAAGTTGTGCCATCTTGTGAATCTAGCAACGAAACAGCGATATCTCACGCTTACAACAGGCTGGATGGAGCCCATGCACAATGTTTGCAGATGAAACTCCCGTCCCATGCGTTCTCTCAATGCCACTGAATGTTATCCCTTAGTACTGGCTTCATCTGCCATAATGCCAATATGCAAGCAGAATTCCTAGATGACCGTTGCAACAGGTTGCAGCCAGGAGGCAGTTTCCACAACTGCCTCGTGCTGTGGCATCTGGCATCGCGACATACTGTCGGCTGGGCTACATGCGTCTCGTCTTGCCTGAATGAACACACTCGGGGATTTGGACGCATGCTAAGCCGCCCAAACCCTGGCCAGCGCCAGGGGTGATGTGCAGTGGTGATATGCAAAGAAGATAGGTACCGGGGGGGGGTATTGATTGCTCGTACCGGGCCACCGTTATTCTGTTGTCCTAATGGCCCGTGTCCACCGTGTCCCTTCCTTTTGGTCATATGCCACACAAGCACACATGTTCTAACAGGTGCGCTTATGCAACTTAAAGCAGGTTGAAGCCAAGGCTTGACGAAGCCGTAATTCCACAAACCAAGCACTCGAAGAAATCAACAGTAACCCTCCAGCATTCAACTCACTGCCACATAAACACACAGCTCCCTGTTCCAGTCGCCATCTCATTCCGTTTCATTTCTCGCGTGCACAAGTCGTCCGGGCCCCGGGCGCCGTTGGCGACATGTATGGGACTGCCCCGCATCTTAGGCTATTGTACCTTGGGAAGCATGCGTATTGTATCGCGCGCCTGGCTTGGAGCATGAGGCAGGCAAGGGCCGTGAGAGCTGGATACGCAGGCCGAAAAGGCCAAGGCCAAGTCTAAAACGAAGAAAGTGCGGACTCGCTTTTGCTCCTGTTAACCGCAGCACCCACTTGGTTACAGCGCCAACCCTACCTCCGCCCTACCACTACCTCAGGCTCACCATTGTAGTTGCTGCCATCCCCAGGGTCATCCGACATCATTTCTGCCCCCATGGCACTGACCCAGGCACAGCTGCCTGCCCACCATTACCAATCCGGTCCGGGCCCCGCCGGTCCGGGCCGTGTGTCCCGGTGGGGGCTGCTCAGGGTGCCGTGCTACCGATCCGTAGGGGCCTCAGTGCTGTAGGGTATTCCCCAGCCTGGATGCAATATGCCTGGGTACTGGTGTGCACCTGTGAACCGCCCCGTTTTTTGGGAATGCAATCACATGCAGCACGGGAGTGTTATCGATAAGGTCCGGCACCAGCGCTCCCTCCGGCCAGGTCAGAAGAATTGCTATAAGTGACTGGATTGGTAACATTAAGCAGCCACCGTGCAATTTTTGTTCCCCATCGTCCAAGGGTGGGAAGTCTCCCCAGCTAGCATGATGGTTAGCAAGCTGAAACCGATGCAAGATAAAATAATAAAGTCAAACGTTAGCTTGATTAAGCACTTTAGAAGGTAAGCATTTCCTTCGCTGATGGGTTGTGGGTAACGGAAGGTAAGGGAATAAGGAGTTCAAGGGCATGCGGTGGTTGACGGTACTATAACGGCCTTAGCGGTTGAGGCCATCAGGCCTGTTTAAGAAATGCACTATGCATTAAAGCCTTCCTAAACAACATATTAAATGAGTACAGAATTTTACCTATATAGCGTCAGGCGGAGAACTTCCCGTAGGGTGTGGGCCAGCAACGTTGTACGACCTACGGCGTCGCTTTTCCCACAGAAAGGGATTAGGCAACTCAACCGATATTTTTGCGTAATGCTGCAGCGGATCTTGCGCCGTAGCCACTGTTTTTTCCAAAGTTGTGCATCTCGCCCTCCATCGTGCTTGTCTTTGCCGCCGACCGAGTTATCCTCATCAGACGTGCGCACTTTAGGGACATTAAGGGTTATCGAAATTGTTGCCCACACTTATATTCGACGATCTATTAGCCAGAGAGTCCAAGCCGAATCAGAGTCTACACCCATGTCAATTTCAGTGGATGATGCTAAAAACCTAATTTGCGAGCTCTGTCGTCTTTTTTATGATCAAGGATGGGTCTCTGGCACTGGCGGTGGTATCTCCGTGAAGGCTGGCAGTGAAATCGTCATGGCGCCGTCGGGTGTGCAAAAAGAGCGTATGCAGCCGGACGACATGTTTGTTTTGGACAGTAAGGCGGAGATCATCCACACGCCTGCGGCAAAGCCACCTCCTAACAGGCCGCCCAAATTGAGCGAGTGTTCACCACTGTTCATGGCAGTGAGTGCGTAACTAGAATGTCAAGTAGCGCTTGCCCGTCACGACATGATGCTCACAGGATTAGAAACGTGATTGTGGCCTTCGAGGGAATCGTGTCTATTATTGGAAAGCATACATAGCACGGTATAACAGAAATGCAAGTAGTTGCCACGACATTGTGGATGACAACTAAAGCCCAGCCTGCAACTCGAAGAGTCCAATGAAGGCCTTCGTTATGACACAGTTATCTATTTCTGTGGGATCGAATTGGCCATCTTACCGTCGCCGCATAGCGGTAGGTCCATATCACTCGCACGTCTGCCCGCACAATCGGCTGCCTAGGGTGGAGGATTTGCCCCACAATGTGGCATTTACCTACATATGACTCACGCGTACCAATATCACTTACGGGGCGAACCCATTTGAAAGCCCCGGGCCGGCCACCTATCCCTCTCGCCTACCCATCTTCGTCCTCCTCTCCTCCCTCAACATAAGGCTTACGAGCTTCGCAACGCTGGCGCAGTGATTCACAGCCACTCCATGAACGCGGTCCTCGCGACCATGCTGGACCCAGCGGCCTCCGAATTCGTCATCACACACGTGGAAATGATTAAGGTGAGGTGCTGATGGCGACGCGCGTCGCGTCGCGACGTGAACAGGAGTGAAGGGGGTATAGCTGCACCATTCCGGAGCAGCAGCCCCATGGTCTTAGAATACAGCAAGCAAGGGGCGCACCAATCAGCCTTTGGCTTGTATCTCAAAGCGAAAGCGAATTACAGTGCTGGTCTGGGGTACGCGAGGTGCAGCTCAGGGTCCGCTCCTACTGCCGGCGTCTTCACTGAAGTTGATGACATACCGTGCACGCAGAGGGTTGCGCTCATCATGTGCAGACCTGTGCCGCGTTCAGCGATTTCAGCTTAATGCAATCTTCCCCTTAACTCAGGGTATTGAAGGCCATGGGTTCTACGGCAAGTGCGTGGTACCCGTCATTGAAAACACGGCTCGCGAGTGCGAGCTGACGGACCGGCTGCGCCAAGCCATCGTGGATTACCCGCAGGCGAATGCGGTGCTGGTGCGCAGGCATGGTGGGTCTCACTCACTATAAGGGGGGGAAGGAATTCCCAAGTAACGTTGGGAACGGATTGAGAAACCGCATATGTGAACGTCGCTTCCCCTGTCTGGCCGCTCCAGCAGTGTGGTCTCCAGGGGACCAAGAGGTA
The DNA here is from genome assembly GCA_030268105.1 of Volvox africanus. Classification (NCBI taxonomy): domain Eukaryota; kingdom Viridiplantae; phylum Chlorophyta; class Chlorophyceae; order Chlamydomonadales; family Volvocaceae; genus Volvox; species Volvox africanus. Next base: position 974,992 of record BSDZ01000010.1, on the reverse strand, counting down.
TAGGCTGCTGGGAAGCCAAGTGGTCACTGCGCAACCCACCCCTTCACGTCCTTCAGGTGTCTACGTCTGGGGCAAGGACTGGATTCAGGCAAAGACGCAGGCCGAGTGCTATGACTATCTTTTCGAGGCGGCTGTGCGTATGAATGCGATGGGACTTGACTATCGGCGCCCGCCACCACCAATATTCGCCAACGGCAACGGGGCCGCTGCGATCTCCAACGGCGCCGCGGATGACGTAATATGTCACCCAGCGCAAAAGAAACTCAAGGTCAAGCACAGCGCTGCGTGAGTCTGCGGATCATACGGCAGGCCTGTGGATGGGGTCGGGCTTTTAGGTGTCCTTGAAGAAGGGGTATTTGCCTGTCTGTAGGTCCTCAGGCCTCTTCAAGGGAGTCTACCATTGGCACTTGAAGAGGAGGTCATATCTGAGTATTTGCAGCTGCGGCTAAACCCTGCATATCCTCTCCTTCCTACAAATGACACTCTCCGTCTCCTCCCGCGGATCTGGTGCCCCACAGCCTGCCCACCTGCATCGTGCTGGACATTGAGGGCACCGTGGCGCCCATCAGCTTCGTGGCTGATGTCATGTTTCCTTATGCCAAGCAACACTGCCGCGCGTTCCTGGAGGGTTCATTTGACTCAGTGGAGACGCAGGCGGACATTCAGCTCATACGGGAGCAGGTGATGAGGAATCAGCGGCGTTTGTTCGTACCTTGCATATACAGCACAGTAAGCGAAGGTTTATAAGTGAAGGTTTCGGTTGACGTGCGCGCTTTCTCCTTTGCCCTCTTGCACTACATGATTTCCCGTCGTCTACTTATGGCCGATGTCGTCGATGTATGGTACGACCGGCACCGGAACCAGGCGGCTGCTGATGTGGCTGCGGGAGAGCCGGGTGTGAACGAGGTCCCGCCGGCGGCTGCGGATAAACTGACGGTGGTTGATGCAGTTGTTGCCTGGGTGGAGGCGGCCATTGCGGCGGATCGCAAAGTGACTGCTCTCAAGACGCTGCAGGTACTGGAGGCATGGCGGGGCAGAGGGGAGGCAAGCGCGAATAGTCATTTACAAAGCAAACCAAAGGCTCTGCGTTGTCCCTTGGGTGAGAAGACTAGCCGAGGGAACTACCAGGCGCTGATGCGACGGCCGATGAGGATCCATGATTCTCACTGGGGACGGGATTAGCGCCTGCAGGCTGACCGGCAAGTGGGATATGGGGCGAGATGGCAGAGGTAGAGGTGCACCGAAGAATGGTATTACGGTCACGGCTGTGTGTCAAAGGCAACATCGTCAAAGCCATGGAAAACAGCAGGAAGGGATAGATCCATGGATGGGATGGCTGCTTGCGGCTTGGGTTCCGGCTGGCGATTTAGCAGCTGGACAAGGTCCAAAGCACGACCGGTGGGCTTATTCTCCATCACCTTCTGTTCAAGGCTGTCGCTTTGCTGCTGGGCTGTACTATGTCACCCTTCAGGGCCACATCTGGAGATCAGGTTTTACGTCGGGGGCTATGCGTTCGGAATTGTTTCGCGACGTGCCAGACGCGTTGGTAGAGTGGCGCTCGGCTGGCATTAAGACTTACATTTACTCCTCGGGCAGCCGGGAGGCGCAGCGCCTGTTTTTCGGGTACTCACAGGTGAGTGTGTGGAGACGCCCTTACGGGAAAAGGAAAAGAGGCTTGTGCGGAAATCGGAAATTGTCAAGGAATGACATTATTGCCGTGAAATGTATATATGTACAGCCGCAAGGTGGGATGATGGCGGGAATGATTCATTGCGGTAATTTGGATAGCGAACGACACTGCCAATTTCGGGAATATAACATGCTTTGGAAGGAGGAGGTGCATATGTCTCTGTGTCCTGATATGGCGACAGGGGGAGACGAGCAGCGACACCCCGATCTCGCGACGTCCCCGGGGAGACCAAGCAGTTGCCCTATGTACCTGCAATGATAACATGACATTTCCTGTGTAGCTACGCCTGTTATTGTAAGGCAGCCCCCTTCCACTATCGTTGTCGGCCACCTAACGCCGATTTCAAGAACCAACTGCTGCCCGCGTTTCCCGGGCTGCTGCAGGTGGGTGATTTGCGCCCCTACCTGTGCGGTTTCTTCGACACCACCTCGGGAGCCAAGATAGAGTCCAACAGTTACTCCAACATCGCGTTGTCTCTGGGGACTGACTCGCCTGATGACATTTTATTTGCTACCGACAGTCTTGCAGAGGCACAGGCCGCGACTGGGGCTGGCTGGCGGGCTGTGCTAGTTCAGCGGCCTGGGAACAAAGCGCTCCCTGAGGGGCACGGCTTCCGGTTGATCTCCAGCATGCAGGAGCTGCTCTAGTGCATGCCGGAGTATTCTGCGCTCACTTTGTACTTGCATGTATTTATACCCGGTCCAGTCGCCGCGGCATTTGTCTTCAATGGCCAAGCGGCGCAGGGTGCTGTTGCATCGGGGCGGTGAGGACATGATCTTAGGGAGGATGACGATACGCGGGACGTACTGCTTCATGTTCTTCGGCGGCCTTTACAAAGGATGGAATAGCGCTGTAAAAGATATCAACACGACGAAACACGTTAGATTGACATCGTAATTTGAAGGCTCGGGACACCACAGCATGGCATGTCCGTGCAGTACAGACTGTCGTCTTGCCTCGTCATTGTTAGAAAGAAAAGCGCCCCGCCCTCGGCGGTATTACTTCTTTCCTCCTGATCCTCTTATACATGGATCGCTCATCTCAACACACATCAGGTGACATTCCTGCGGTCTTCTAGTGATGAAGCAGTGAAACTTCTTTGAATGCGGCGCGGATATTACCCGAGTGACAATCCTGGAAGCCCTCGTCTACCACGAGGCTTACCATCCGGCCATCCGCCCAGAGCACGTACGCCATGTCGTCCCAGGGCCCTGTGACTTCAACTGCAGCTACCAGCTTTCCCTTTGCTGCTCCAGTGTCGCAGGAACCCACCGCCATCACCACGGCCGCCACACCGCCTCATTCTGAAGTCGAGCCCCGCTGCATCTGACACGCGCTTCTGGTACGCCGCACCATTTAGCGCAGCACGTCAAACGCTGCATCGGTATTCTGGGTACAGTCTCCGGCACCGCCCTGGCTCAGCCCCCTGCCACCAGCGCTGCTGCTGCTGATTCTTTGGGAGGCATCCGTCCCCCTTGGGGCCACGGCCACAGTGACCCATGGGTCCGTGGTGACCCGCATCCTCACCACAGCCGTCGCCAATGTTGTATGAAATGGCCCACCTGCTGTCTTGCCATAATAGTATGTAGATTCCTGCACAGGACGTTACCTCGACAACCACCATAATCAATAGGCAAGTGCCCTCATCTATTTTGAAAAATAGCTGCAGTCTCTAGGGCAGGGGTGTAGGTTACTTCGTTTGCATCTGGCCATTCATATTTCTCTCCGTTCACCTTTCAGCACCCTGGCAGGAGATAACGTGGGGTTGAGAGCCATCAATAAGATCTTCATGAAATCAACGCACCTAGAAATGAACTGCACCACCTTCATATGATGCAGTGGTCACGCAGGCGGACATTCAGCTCATACAGTAGCAAATGCCGTTGCCTCTTTGGTACCAAGGTACCGGGAATCCTTAGGCATCTTAGACACCAAAACGTGACTACATGGGGCCCATACACTAAAGGGGATAAAATATACAATCACAGCTATATTGACCAAAAACCACCCTTGGCACCACTAGCAGACGGCTACAACAGCAACTACCTCGCCACTGCAACCGCTTCAAGTCCATAGCCGTGAAGGCTACCACATAACTTACTGCCGCTGCAGGCCGGATGTCACCGTGGAGAGTTCAGGTGGTGGACGGTGGTGCTGCTAAAGACCCGGGGCCTGGAACTGTGCTTTTTGGGTTGCTGCTGGTGTCCATGGTATGGGGGATGCCGCATTTAAGGGGCAACGATTGCAGAACAGCGCAAGCTTACCGTAAGGTTGAGGATGAAGTGCCCTCTGACCTGGAAGCTGTGATTACCCCCCAGCTGAGTTTGCAGAATTTGTTGCGGCCAGTAGTGCTGCTCATCATGTTGCGGCTCGCAAGAGTTGTGGATCATGTATTGGGTGTCGCGATTTGCAGCATTGACGGGGGTAACGTCGTGATGGAGGTCTTTCCTGGAGGGTACACCGGAAGGAACTGGTCTTTCGCTAGCCGTCAAACAATGGTGGTGGCGTAATCACGGATCACCAGGTTCCACATACTAGCAACAGCTGACCGCTGCGGGGCTGCAACTGCCGCCGCCGCCGTCATCAATCCGATTGCTCTAGTCCAGTTTGCCGAAGGGCCTTGCGGATGGCTCGTTCCAATAAAAGACACAGTCGAAGACTAAAAAGCCTGCCAACATTGGAATCAAAACCCGTCCAAAGGACCCTATGCGGAAATGGTAGTCCAAAACGTCGTGATGCACTACAACTAGAATGCCCAGCCGACCAGCAACAAGGCTAGCCTGGCTCATACTAAATGCCGACACGAACTATTCCTCGCCTCCACCTTAATGTGCTGCGCTTTGGCCGCAACACCAGCGGCGTATGGTTGCTGGGCCACAAGAGCGGCCAACATTCGTATGCAAGCCAGTGTAAGCATTAGCTTCATTTAGAATCTCTACACGACGACAGTGCATGCGCACGTACACAAGACAGGAACACTTAAAACTGAGAATGAAGCAACCACCATAGCTGTCAAGACCGCAATCCAAGCGTCAACCCATTGCACACCAGAAGACCACAAGCTGCACAAGTGGGGAATCCGTCCAACAGAAGCACTGCGTACAAATGGCAGTGGCCGATATTCTCTATGCCCAAAGAACCGCGTATGACCTCTTCCGCAAGCTCACAGAAGACGGGAGGCAAACCCATCCAGCTCCAGCATGCAGCTCTCCCGTGGAAATCCTGATCGCATAGCACAGCATGTCGGATAAGGATTCCAACTCCGACACGTAATTTGCCCAGCCCGCGGGTGCAAGGGCGTCCAGCGGCCCAGCAACTATCATTGCAGATATATTTGACCGCTAACCTGCCTCAAGGCAGCACGTCAGCCGGCAAGACACACGAGGCGCGTATAAATGTCGCAACGCAGTACCGCAGCCCAACCCCTGCGAATATTCATGAAAAGGTCCCAAGCGCCCAGTATTCCAAGCAAGAGCTTTTCATGTCCCATGGCTCGTACCGACAGCGCAACTATCTGTGGCTCCGTGCATTGGTGCATCGGTGCTCTGTGAGCACTGCGCAGTACGGCCATAACTACAAGCTGTCATCCTCTTGCTTTTGCTGCCCGTCCTTAGCGTTGGCTTCCCGTGCTGCTATCCTCCGCTGATTGTTGCGTGCAGGCGCCGGCTCCCGATTGCCATACGCCGTTGGGTGTAGTTTGAAGCCGAAGATACGCGGAACGTACTGTTCCACGCTCTTCGGCGGCCTTTGTGAAGGAAACAAGTGGGACAGCGCTGTCAAACATCAACACGACACAAGCACATGTTTACGTAATTTGAAGGTTCAGAACACAATGGCATCGCTCATATGTCCGTGCTGCAAAAACAACACATCAGGTGATAAATTCCTACGATATTCTAATGATCGACAAAACCCCAACAAGTGCGTAGTGAGCCCACCTGAACATGGGATAGGTCATAAGCAGCAGATGGGGGAACGTTGTCCCAAAGTATGCGCCATCAATGCTGCACTGGTACTCGGACCGCGGGTAGAATATATCCTGAGGAGTCACCGGAGGGTATCCATCTCTCGTCTAGGCTCTGAAACACACCATTCACTAGGAGCCGTCTTTCCCCTGATTTTTGTGCACAAGGCTTTAAAACTGCTTCAGAACGGCAGGATGCATGTGCATGCCGCAACAGTGAAACTTCTTTGAATGCGGAGCGGATATCACCCGAGTGACCAAACGCACATTCCAGAAACCTTGTCTACCACGAGGCTGACATGACACCGCACCCACCTCGCATTTCGGGCAGAAAATCTTTACAGTTGACTGCCCCGGCACATCCGACGTGCCGACTGGGAGGCAGGCCTGCCCCTCGCAGTAGAAGCGGGGGCACCTGCCGAACTCGTAATTCTTGAACTTCTCTAGCATGCACGCCAAACCCCGTGCCGTCACAATATACCTGCGCTCGGCCGTCCAATACAAAACCCTGACACCAATGGAATGATATTTCAACATTTCAATGGTCCCATTGACGCCCGGCAACAGTTCCAAAAGTACCTTGCGTGTATGAGCCCATACAGCATCTCGGCTGCGCTCTCAAGCAGCTCGTGCTGCTGGTCAGTGAGCATGACATCATGCGGGGGCTCGTTATCCAAGATCATATCCAATGCATATTCGTAGTATGGCACTTGCGAGCTGAGCCCCGATAGGTTGAAGTCGTCCTCTATGTACTCCTCGTCAACCTCGCAGAAGAACTCATTTCCACGCAGGCTACAGAACCACGAAATCCTGCATATATTTTTCCGTGCATAATGGCCATCTCCGAAATAAAGTAGGTGGCCTGAAAGCGGGCGGCGGAGGCTTAATCTTTCGAGCCAAGCCCCAAGGTTGCATCCTTACCAGCTTGGCTCCTCCTGATCCGAGCCAGACGCGTCTTCAGACTCCTCTGACTCTGAGTCTGTTACAAGGTCAGGTGCTTCTTGACGCCCCGCTGGGGGCGGGACTCTCCAGTTCTCTGTTTGCCGGCTGGCCATTTCGGCTGGAAAAAAACCTGCACTATGCTGGATAGAGCCACGAGCTGCTTGCAAGAAGCACAGCCCACCCAAGCCGCTTTCCGCGGCAGGGGCCACTACTTCCTGTCCACCGCCGGTATTAGCTTCGACCTTGCAAATAAGACCAATACGTATCGGGAATATGGGGGCAGCACAATAGGACTTCGTTCAGTTACTCAAGGGAACAAATCAGATGCTCCCGGCACCTACCGGACTTTGGGGCAGTAAAGAAGGTAGGTAACTTGGTACGATTTCTTTCTTAATTGAACTTTGCAGAACTTAGCGCATTGTGCAGCGGTACAAAATCCCGGCACTGCAGTTTCAGTTAAGGAGTCCTCTTCCAGCGCTCTTATAACGGTTGCCCAATATTGACTCCCAATACTTAAAATGCCCGAAATATAACCTGTCGAGAGGATAGCTTTATGACCACGAACTAACTTGACCAGCGTCGTACACTGCTGCCATTAGGGCCATGCTCGCTTGTCACTTATCATATTGTGGTTAAAATGGGAGCTATACAGTGGTTACATGAGGAGGTGGACACTGAAGCTGTCAATTCTGTGATGGAGTCCTTCCCAAGTCAAAGGGGGTGGACTGGTGGGTATCAGGGTCGTATGCAACGTGCCTTAAGCTGTGAACCAATGCCAATCATTCTGCATGATGGTCTGTGGCGTTCCGTTATGTCTTGAGCTAGTATCCACCTGCGGGTCCACTTAAAACTTTCTCCAAAAGGCACTACTTTTACGTGCACAGCCAGGCATCAAGCTCAAAGAGTACGTGGTACGTATCGGGCACCGAATGGAATTGTTACAGGTGGCTGTGGTACTACCCGACGGACACCGGTGCAACCTGTTGAAAGATACCATACTCGTTTCGACCATGACGAAACCCTTAGCAACTTGGCTCCGCACATATGCTTGTAGACATATTTCCTTGTTTGACAAGCAGGACGTGCTACCCGGCAGCCTTCGAACTTCTTCTGTGCAGTGAATTGGTACGCCTCTCCTCGATATGATGTGCAAAACAGCGTTAGTGACATGATAACCACCACAGCAAGAACAACAGTCGACATTTGCAAGGAGGCATTACCGTACATTCTCTAACCCACGTTTGCCGAGCCCCATAAATGGCTTAAGACCGCTTAAGCGCCGAAGGCACAGAGGTACCATGCCAGGCAAAGCTAAGGCCAGGCGATGACATAGATAGTAACAGCAAAGACGCCTCTGTGCAAGTGTTCAGCTTTTCCCTTGCCACAGAAGGCCAAAACATTTCTCACAAGGAGCCAAAATTCGCGATGTCCCCCACCAAGCCGCAGTTGAAAGCCACACAGTGCTGCCCCACAGCAAACCTCTGGAACACAGTGCTGCTACAGTTGTGGTGTCTCAACGTCGAGACGTGTGCGGCAACCCCTCGTCCACGGCGCTGCGGTATATATATACTGTGTCGTTTTGTCACTTCCAACATGTCGCCTCGCATCAGCCATCTCTATCAGAGAAGAACGTTAATGTCAAAGGCTGCCAACAGTCGTTGCGCCTGCTGTATCACAGCGTCTGCATCCCGACCATGTGTCTTAAGAAGCATGGCCAGCACGTCTTGGATCTTGTACATCATGATGAACTCTTTGGGTCGGGGATAATGCTCGTACAGGATCCTGCAAGATGCCATCGTTAACCACGGGAAACGTAAGATCTAAGTTTTCTTAACTTCGTCTTCACCATATGCGCATATCGCTCTGCATATCCACCCATCGTGGACACCATGGAGGCTTCCAAGGAGCCCCTTCGATCCATTTAACAAGCGGACTTACCGCACTATATCCAGAATCTTGACGCGGTTGATGGGCGCCGCGTGCTGAATCATCGCCAATAGCCAAGGAACTAGGCCACCCATCGCGAGCGCCACTGCGAGCTTTGAAGACCGGCCCAGCATGGTCCGTAGTGCCTCAAGCTTGGATTGCATGTCCTACAGGCTCATCGTAAGGAAGGCACATGTTCAAGAAACACGCAGACTGCCGCTGCGACAGATTACGTCCCCCCTGACAAGTGCACAGATGCAACATCTACTGCGTGGGAAGGGACCTTTTCGGCGTATCGAAGATGTAATCGCCTGTAATCACGTACACGCTCGCTTACACGTTGACGTCCCGAGCAATGGCGTCTGGCAAGGGTCACTACCTCTGGACCATGGCATGCATGAGCGGGTGAATAACATATTGTCTCACACACCTTTTGCCAGGCACACCCGACAATGCAGATTCGTGAAAGCAGAACAAACCTAGGGCGAGGTATCGCCAAGCCTCTGCTCTCCTACCTGCGCGGCACAGCTCCTGGCGTATAGCTGCACCAAGTGGGTTGTCGCGTCCCGCTGCGTGAGGCGAGCTTCCACGCGGCTGTGGTCCTCCGCCAACCAGCTGTCCAGGGCCTGAAGCACGCCCAACACGCTGCGGCTATCCTGCGCGCTTGGAAAATCGAGGAGCACACAACAGAATGATGAGCAATGAATTTCCTGCGGCTGATGGTTGGTATGCATGGTGCACGATGCCACCGTTGCCCCAATGGCAAAGACGGAGGAGGACGCAGTTTGCGGGGTTACTCTTCAAAACGAACGTCACACATAGAACAGTTTGGACTGCAGATTTCTCGGTTGTCCAAACCTCTCGCTAGGTGCCCATCAAACCGGCGTCATGGTTGGTTGAGGAAAACGTATTTGCCGCTTGTAAGGAAGACCATGCGAGAAGCCACCCCTTCGGACCTCGTCAGAGAGTAGCTGCAGGAAGATCTCCAAGCCATGGCTCTGGAAGAGCTTCAAGCGAGTGGTGGCGCTACACGCTACCATGCCAAGCAGCAAGGGAACGACGAAGCCGCGGACAGTGGGCCATTGCGCCGCAGCAGCTGCAAGCGCTGCAGGCGACCCCGGGGTCATACTGGCTGGGTCCACGTGCTGCAGGGAAGTCTGCGCGAGGCGCGGGGTCTGGCTCCCCGCAGCGGCCGCATTGCCTCCTAAAGACGCCTGCCGCTGCAACCTGGTACTGGATACAGCTGCCCAACATTGCGCCGCAAAGGAGCAGAGGTGCGGGATGATGTTCGACGAAGCCGCAGCTTCCATGTGAACCTACACCGCGGGAGACAAAGTTTGCTATTGGTGAGCCTGTAGCAACCTCAAGATAAGGGGCTCTCTGTCACAACCCCGATGCCGCCGCCCCCTACAGACGAGTGAGTGGGCCGGCCCCCGATAAGTGCAAGGTCAAATGAAAAGGAGCCGCCCTGGTTGGACCTGGGGTCAGGTTCGCCGTTCCATTTGGGCATCCTCACAACGCGCGGGCTCATTTCCGCACCTTTTTATTGTACATGCAAAGGTTGTATAGGGCATTCAGCGCCTCCATCTGAACCTCGCTCTTAGGTAACACCCCGGCGGTGTTCATGATGATGGCCGCTGCGCCGGCTGTCGGTCCCGAGCTGGTGGCCGACGCGCCTGCTGATGTTGCAGTCGCGGCTGGCGTAGGAGGGCCAGGGTTCACAGAGGCGGATCCATCTGGTGCCATCGCCAGCATGGGCACCAAACACGCAATCGCACCCGCGTCTTTGATCGCAGGTAGGACCGCGGGATCGCTTGTGAGGTTACGCATGCAGCGAAGCATCTGTAAAAGGGAGGGACCCAGTAGGGAAGTCATGGCAGCCGGGCGAGAGGACAGGTCCGAACAATTTCATCATGAAGAGGGTGAACTGCAAATCATGAAGAGTAGATGCGCACAGAGCCTGAGGGAGGGTATCTCAGACGCTTCGGATCGCTGGTCATTGCATGTCGCAACTACGCTCTTGACACAAAAGGGTCATCTGAGAGGACACTGTCCACTGGGAAAAATCACGCATCATCCCTTGCCCCTTGCTTAACCTAGCATGGATAAGAGCTACGACCGCTGCAGGTTCTTGCACACTCAAGCTTGAGGCCAGTCACATCAACCTGTCACATATGTATCCAGTTTTGCAGCTCCTACCTCGACTAGATGTGGCGGCTGCAATCGCCGGAGGCAATCCAGGTGCTGCAGCAAGTTGTCTCGGGTGCACATGGCGTTCTTGACGGCGCCATCAGCATTACTCAACACTACCAGCAGGTACACCGTGGTGTCCATAAGGTAGATAACCTTCAGGTGGAACGTTCACAGGAAACACGTGCAGTGTACGCGAGGATAGGGGAGGAAGGTGCCTGACTTACAGAAGCGATTTAACCTTGTTGCAGCCACAGCAACGAAATCCAGTTAGGTTAGCGACTATAACGGGAAGCCCGGGTGTATTAGTATTCCTGATGGTCAGCTGCAAGATACTGCCCAGAGTTCTCCCCAGCAGACTGCAGCTTGACACACCTGGTCATACGTCAGTGCTTCGCCCGGAATGCCCATGCCGCCTGCACCCCGCGCTTCAGCAGGAGTCCCCGAGCCGCCCAGTACCGCGCCGTTAAGCACCGGAGCCGTTGCCGCGCGATGCACTGTGCTACCAGCGCCGCCACCCCCAGGTGTCCCCGGTACGCCACCTGCCGTCGCTGCCCCTCTAACCGGCCCATTGGACAGCAACGGAGCGGTCGAGATAGACCGCATATGGTGCGCTCCAGCCGCAGCGTGCGCAGCAGCCCCGTCGGCAGGCGGTGCTGCAACAGCACCGCCAGCTGCTGACGGGGCAGCGCCATTCGTGGCGCTAGTAGCTGGGCGCTGATGGTGTGCCATTTTGTTCCGCACAACGATAGCTTCCTTTAGCAATTTATACAGGCGTGGCACCAGTCCGCATTGCGCTAAGATGCGGCAAATGTAGTTCAACGGCAGGGTGGCATAGCACTGAAGGACCTACACGTAAAGGATGGGTTACACGGACGCGTATTCTGAAAGGGTTGTTGCAGGCCACCATCAACGCATACTAAACATTTCTACAATATATGGGCGCCAGGTCCCGCTTGATCCACGCGCCCAAATATGCTGGAGCCGCAGGGCAAATCAAGGCACAAGCTTACGGCATTCAAGCGGATATTACCCCGTGTCAGGAGGTTAGCAAGAGACGCGACCAACGCACAATTAAGAATAAGTTCGGCACGGCGGGAGGAGGGCTTTGGTGCAAAGCAATACAATCAAAAGATAAAGCCGAAAAGAACAGAAAAGCGTATTGGCCATCCCCATTTTCCCGGTACCTGCAACAAGCATTGTATTGCAACGTGGCTCAGAGGAGACGGCTCTGAAGCCACGCTGTCGGCCACCATCCAACAGAGCTGTCGGAGGCCGCCTGCTGCGATGAACAGCTGCAGGACATCGACCGTCGAAGGAGGCACAGGACAGGGACCAGCATTTTTGCGACGTAAAACATTCAATCAATGGCGGGGGTCAAATAGCCTTAATAATTTAGTACGTAGAGATGCGAGAACCAGAACAGATACATGGGTCATGTGCACGCACCTTCGTCGCCCTATTTAGAATCAATCTCTTTTCAGAACGCACAGCGTTCCCAATGCTGGCGCAGACATACCTGCAACGTCGAGTCTCTTTGGAAGCACAGCGCGTGGACAAAGGTGGCCGCCTTGAGGCGCAGGCTAACGGGGTACGGCTGCTGTGTGTAGCGCGCCACAGTGGGCACCAGGCCCACTAAGCACAAGCTTTCCAATAGCCGCACATCGTCGCGGACTAAGGCCATCATCAGGTCAAGAACTGCCTCAACTGCCTGAAGAAGCACAATGGAAGTGCACGCCGTGCGATGGCTTTGGAGTCGAGACCATCGCTAAGGGTGTCGGTAGCTTAGAAAAAACACTGAGTACGGTGAAGCAGCGGCTACGAGTGCCCACATATCATAGTCACAAACATCATCGCCCAAAATTGCTGCAAGAGTTATCAAATTACCACGAAGCTGATGCAATGATCTCTCTAGTCTCCGCTGCCATGACCATGTTCCGCTCCCGTGTCCAGCAGTATCACACCTTTTGGTTGTCCGCATCCAGCACCTCCATCACGACCAGCACGCCGCCCTCGTTCAGGAAAATGGCCTTCACCTCAGCTGGCAGGTATGACGCCTCCTCGCCGACTCCAAGCCATGGCCCGTTAGGGGAAATAGGTGGCGGTGGCGGGGCCGAAATCATCTGTTCAAGCTCCTTCATTGCCTTTGCAGCGCTGGTCGCGGGTCCCTCTCTCGCGGTTTGGTGCTCCCTAGCAGAAAGCGGTTCCTGCCGCGCACCTGGCCGCATCTTCTGGACTAGGTCCCGAACCTACGTGGCAGGGCCATGCACAACCGTTCAGTGAGAGGCAAGAGGCTAAAGGCCTTTGGCACCATCCAGCCCACATGGGGATGTGCCAATGGCAACCCACGATCCGCTGACCATGTATGCACAGAATCCTGTCGCACAAGGGGCAGTCCAGTACTCGACGTACCAGCACAAGAACCAGAGGGGAAGGACAAGTAATTGACTGTGTCATCACGCCATTACTCACCTGCCGCCGCAGCAACGTCGCTTGTGAGGTGAGGCTGCTACCCACTGTGTCCGCTTCCAGTGGGCCCCAGGCCCCTTGGGCATCTGCGTACCCTGCGGCAATTACTGCGCGCAGATGGCCAGGACAGACATCGCACAAAAGGAAAGCGCGGGCTGAATTCGAGCCCGAGATCGACCAATTCTGTTCACACCTATGCCGTGCGATGCACGCCGCTGACTGTCACAGCGATAACCGCATCTACCGCATATATACCAAACGGTCGGTGACTACGCCGGGACAATGCGCAAGCGCACAGATTCCAAAGAGAGCACATAAAGTAAGTGGAAGATTAGTATGCCCATGTAGCCAATCGCATTGCCAATCAGGACACTTAGAACTGCGATCTTAAGGCCACGCAATCCCTAACTGCCATTCACCAGTTCCTCTCCCGGTTCTCATGTTCCAGCAGAACATCTAAGCGCTAGATCCCAAAGTACCCACCTAGGTCTGCGCTTGGCCATGCACCCGTCGGCCGCGATAACTGGCGCGATGTATCGTACGATTGACCACCGCCATCCATCCACGAAGCCAAATCCCGCGGCATGGGCTTCCCATGTGTTGCTGATCCGTCGGAAGCTACTGTACCGTGGAGTCGCTGGATGAGGCCAATGAGCGGACCTGGCTGCGTTCCAGCTTCCAACACAGATAGCCCTGCGTCCGTGACTGGGCCCGGCAGCGGCCCGGCAGCCACTGCGTCCGCACCCGAGGTTGGCACTGAGGCTGAAGATGGAGCTGATGAAGATGTTACGGCGGGAATCTGCGGCACACCTCCTGCCTGCTGAGCCGCAGCTCTGCTAACGTCCGCCCCGTTCACACGTGGCGATGCCACAGAATTTGGGTCTGCCGGGGCGTAAGGCAGGGTGGAGCCCGTCCCAGCTGCAGTCGAGTCGCTGTACTGCGGTGCTTCTGTTAACAACGCGGTTGTTGGTTCTTCGCCAGCTGGCGCTGCAGCAAGGTTGCTGGTGTCATTTCCGCTGGCCCGGCCTTCACTGTTGGGCCCGATCGCAGAGGGTTCTCTGGAGCCACCGTCAGGAAGGGCCACCGCGCCCGCACCCAGCGGACCCAGCATGCCCGTTGACGCGCTGGCGAGCCCATTTACGTTCGCCGCATCGACACCGGACGCCTCTTCGTCCGCAGCCGCCATCATCCGCGTAACAACGCTGCTAATATTTTCATGCGCATCGGGCGACTGCCGCGCCGCTGTACGATTCTGCACGAGTGTGCGGAAGGTCTGGCCCCTGTCCCGGCGCCAGCTCATCCGCAGCGTGCGGCGGTTGTATTGCAGCCACTCGTGCTGGAGCAGCGTGCCGGCATCCGGCCGCAGCTTGGCATCCTGCGGCGCACAGCGTTCACGCGGAGGCCGCATGGACTCAATCTGCATCCTCGTTGGTTTTTTTGCCTAATTTATCTGCCTACCTGCCCTCCTGCCTATCTGTCTACGTGTCTGTCTGTCTGTCTGTATGTTCATTCACGTGCTTCATGATGGTGTGAACGCTCCACAACGGCTGCATCAGGCAAACTAGGACGTATATTTCCAACAACGGCAGGCGAGGGTAAAAGGAAAGATCATTAATTGGAAATATTAAAAACTCACCTTCAGAAAGCAACGTGATAGGAAGTCCCGCAGAAGAGGGCTGATGTTCTCGGGCAGAGGAGGCTGGGGGTCCTGCAATAAGAACAAAAGCACCCATGAATGCCCCATTCATGTCACGGCCCCCTCTCCAAAGCAGAGGTTAGAGAAACTCTATCACCGCCCAGACAACCGTCTTCTGTATTGCCCGGCACCACTGCAGTGTCCCTAACATCTGACTATTATCGTTCACCTTGCAATCGCTAAGCCTCGACGTAGCCGTGCTTAGGGGGTCTTTGCTTTAATCCGGGCCGGGATATCCCCGGGAAGTGACGCAGTGTATTCGGCTTATGATGTATGTCAGTTATGGTGGTCGATACCTCCCATGTAAGCACTATTACAGGTTCACAAAATGCGCTGGACTGATCATTGAACAATACGAACTTATGCCAACACATGCCAATTTGTATTTCTTTTCATGCCAAGCCTTTGCGATGCATATCCGACACCGAGCGAGGAATGCCTGACCTGCACAATCCTGAACATTGCTGACATGGGTACCAGGTCGAAGTACGGCGGATAGCCCGTCAGGAGCTCAATGATTAAGCAGCCCACCGACCAGATGTCGCTACTGCTCGTCACCTGAGTCATCTCGATCACCTGCGCGGGTGCAGTGCTGCTCAGAATCAGCCGCATAACTGCGTCAGATGGCAGCGCAGACCTGCCTATCACATGCTCAAAGAGGACGAGCTGCATCGTCTGTCCCTAAGCCAAAGTGCGAGGACGCTGCTCAGATGTAATTGCTCCGTCAAAGCCACAGCTTCATGTAAGGTAGTTAGCTGTCCCGAACCCCGCTTGTGATAGGGCTGGCAGGCAAACCACTGAAGCCCACCCAGCCATCGTACAAGGCCTGCCTTTCTACTGCTTCTGGCTGGCATCGACCCCCCCCTTCCGGATCTACATTACCTCACCTCCGGCGCCATCCAATATGGTGTACCTACAACTGATGCTGCTAGGTCATCCTTCCGCTCATCCAGCTCACCCAGCTTCGCGGCCACGCCAAAATCAGCCAGCTTGACCAGACCCTGGGCGCAGCACAGCACATCATCAACAGGCGCAGAATCATTGAGGAACGTACTCCACCGCATATAGGTTGCAAATGGTTCCAGGTCTTACGCAGAGGAATGGAGCCCAAACTTCAGAGACAAGGGCCGGGGCCTAGGCTCCACGCCCTTTTAACCGGGACAGCTGGGAGCCCTCCCCTCCTATACCTTCCCTCCCGATGGCGCATGAGACCTGCATGACAGACACAGCTTAGTACTTAAGAGCTACCCACATCTTTCGTAGTAAGAATATTGGCGCCCTTGATATCTCTGTGGACGACCCCTTGCTCGTGCAGGTACTGGAGCCCTTGCAAGACCTGAGCAATGTACACTGCTGCAAGGCTCTCCGAAAAAGTCCCAAACTTGTTGGGCTTGATAACGCTGGCCAATGAGCCATTTTCCATATATTCGAGAATGATATACAGGTGCGTCCGAGATTTAAAGGAGCCGATGTATTTTACAATATTCTTGTGGTTTAAAGTCTTTAGCAGGTCGATTTCGCCCATCACTGTCTGAAGGCTATCCGACGGAACGCCAGCGAGGGAGATCTGTTTGATGGCCACAATATCGCCGGACATAGAGTCCATACCCCTGTAGACCTGTCCATATGCCCCACGACCTAGCTCCTCGTAAAAATAGAAGCGGTCCGTGACCTTTTTTCCAGTCGCCATGTTTGCTGTCGGGGCGCTTGCCCCTGCCTACGTCATTGTTCCATTGCAAAAAGGCATACAACTTGTGATAGGAAATGCAGCCCATCAACCCTTTGTAACGTGTGACGATTACCAAGATAACCCCGCATAGGAGGACAGCTAAGTACGGCAGCAGGTGTGTAGTTGACTTAAATCCTCGGAGCTCGAAGGCCTCGGACAGTCAGGCTTTATGGCGATGCAGCACCGCTTTGTAAGACTTCTTACGCCGTATGGCCATGAGTCATGGTTAGCGATCAATCGGGGCAAAATCGTTTCAGCGACGCCGTTGGCTGTCCCCAGGACCATGCCCTAGGATCTGATATTCGAACGCTTACTGAATTCTTTGAGAGGGAGGACCTAATGTACTCTTAATATTACGCCTTTGAAAATCAAGGTCGGTGTGGAGAAAATAGCTAACGTTTGTAGTGAAGTGTGAGCAAAGACCCATGGCTGATTACCAATCACACATCAGCACCCAACTATACAGGACAGGATTACCCAGCGGCACCATGACCAGGTTATCCAATGACGTGCGTAGTGGACCGCGGCTCCCATGACCGCCGCAGCAGTGGACTGCGAAGCGGGGCGGAGCCCATAGGGTGGTGGTAGTGGACAAATGATGGCCAGTACGCGAGGGTTGTTAAATGGAGCTGTGAAATGGAGGGCGCAACGTGGGGACAACCCGTTGTATAACTGGCTGTTAGTTGTGGCACCTTAGGATTGGCAGTCCTTTCGTGCTTCTTTCATACTCCATCCTCTTTTTAGCAGACCCGTCATCCTGTGCGCTGTACCCTCACGGGAAATCTTGACGCGGCACATGGGATCCGAAGCTAATATGGATCGAAAGGCAGGGATTAATGCTAGGGATGGTCAACACGTGTCAACCAGGGTTCGTACATGGTTCCTCGCCGTGCATGTGTGCGTGGTTCCTCTTACGTGGTTCCTCACCGTACTACTGATTTGTTGCAATGCTGCTAACGTGCACAGTTTGCGCTATCCCCACATGGTATGAGCGATCCATATCATGTGGTCGTAAGTTAGTGTGTCCGTTAGCAAAATAGTACCTTATTGCCCGGACGGATAGTATGAAAGTGTTAAATTTCAGGGTTCGAGGACATTTACCCACTTACTCAGTCCATGATGGTCTGAAAGTTAAGTGAAGTTTTCACGGGACCGTTGTGATCATTTTGGAATGCTCAGGTATGTCGTACATGTTAAAGCAAGCAGCGAGCATCGGGGGACATTCATACTTTAATTATTTAATAGATTATATACACTAGCGAATGATGTATGGCAAGGCTTAGAACTGCAAGAAGCAACTGCTACAGCCAACATTGTTACGGGCAGCGGAGCTCTGCTGGAATGACAAGCATATGTGATATTTGTATTTCAATCAATTATTTGGTTAAGCTCCTTGGGGAGGCAGCTTGGGAACTTGACAACAACTGCGGGCTTCTAGAGGAAAGCAGGAAATTGCATCATTACCTTCGGAGAGTGGAAGCTTTAATTTCCGACATAAAGCCCTATCTTCGAGGAGTCCGAGCCTGGGGCAGCCTTCGGGTAGGAATCTAGAAAACGTTGGGCTTATCAATATGGGCAAGATTGTCATGGCTCTTAAGGTTTCCAGGTCAAGTGGGAAATTTAATGGCTCCAAAGAAAGGTCAAATAATGGTTACATTCTTGCCTGTAAAACGGAGAGAAGTGCTTTACCTGGGGATTTTGCAAAAGGGAACCAGCAAGAGCATGTACGTCTGGGTTTCAGCCATTACCTTTAAAGGAGAGTGTCCTCTAGATTTGAAGCACATAGGCATCAAGTTTCCATGAAAAATTTCCCGTTCCAAAGATCCGGATCGCGCTGACAGTTGGAGGAGCGCCCTTTTTCATTTGTCAGTCATTGATTCCCTCTAGATCCTCTCTGCACCAATTCCATCCGCGCGTGCTTCTCGCAGGATGTTGAGGGCATCTTATCCTCTCTTTTGCAAGAAATTTTGGAAGCGGCAAGGAAGGGCCCTGTGGTCCAATATTTGCAAGCCGACCGGATCCTAAAACGTTTTACGACAGCAGCAGCACACCTTGATGCTGCACTGGGCCACCTTGACGACGTGGCTTCAGGAACATCAGATGGCCAGAATTCCGGCGGTTGGTCTGGCGATGATTCCGGCAGTCGCTGTGAACCAACGTCGTTAGCGGTTACAAGGTTCTCAAATGAAATCCAAGCGGAGCTGTGCAATGTTCGGGGTCTCTTGAAAAGCGCGGAGTTCAACTTATCAGCTGGGCATTTAGCCAACCTGCAGCGCTTCCGCAAAGCGGTATGCAAGGATTGGAGATGGGATGAGACCCATCCTTGTGAGGGATTACAGGCGTGGGGATGTCCAACGGGATTTCCGGTCACCTTTGGGCATCCAAATTGGGCTTTAGAGTGCCTCCTTGGTGTCCTGCTCGGTCCCTCCACGCAGTGTGACGGCTTGCACGAGCACTTCCGAAATATGATGTTGTCGTACAGCGACATGATGGAGCACACTATGCAGGGGCAATTCCTCAGCAAGGAGGTAAGGCGCAATGGACCAGTTCTACGGGCAAGAGATTTAGCAATTACAGAGCCCTATAAGTGTTGCGAGGCCTCCTCGTTACGGTAAAATGGCGAGGTGAAGGTGTCACCGTGTCACAAGTTATTGAAAACAGACACCGCTGGGAATCCGTTACTTGGCCTTGATATCTGGGCTATGAATGTGGTAGGAATTTGGCCTGGAAATTGGCCACATCGTAATGGTGCAACACGTTCTCCTGCCATGGTAACTAATGGTCACCTGTCAGCTGTTTTCCATCCAATCTGGTGCTCGGGTCCTTTAAACATGGGATTCCTAGTGCACTCTCGGATTTCAAGGACAGGTTCTTATTGGGCTTCGCCCATCTTACGAGTCACAATTGGACCCTGGTCCGTTCGTTTGTGCAATTACAGTCCTTCCGCACACTCATCAACGAGCTACGGACGGAAGTTGAGGTGGTGCAGCAGCAGATGCTGCAGTCCGTGCAGCTGAGGTGCGGCAAAGCCCTGTGTAGCGGTGGTTGTGAATGCGGACCCGGGATGTGGCGGGGCCGGGCGCACCCACTGCACAGCTCCGCCCAACCGGAGATGGAGCGGGCTCAGCAAGGCGCGGCGGACCAACACTATCTGCGGATGTTGATGGACGTGGTGCGGGCGAGTCACGTCAACACAGATTGCGAAGCACCGCTTGACTTTCTGTGCCCACTTACGCACCAGCTTATGCAGGTAGTGGAGAATGCAGGAATGGGTTCCGAATGGTGGCAGGAACGGAGGCGCTCTGTTGCGTTGGGATAGAGCGAGCATTTTGGAGGCCGGGCATTTGAATCGCGGTTCTTCATCAGACATCGCACGCACATGTAAATTAAACAGGGCAGTACATGTTACGATGGGCTCCAGCCGTTACCTTGAGGAGGGCTTTTCCAAGCCCTCCATATTGCCCGGTGTGCAATCCATGCGGGCGTTTGCTCGGCATTATCGCTCAGTGCCCTTGTTGTTTGAGGTTTCTCAGGCTAGCGTCAGTAACGACAGCCCACCGCCCTACACATGAGGCCTACCATGAGGCCCCATGTCCCCGCTATTGCCTGGTATACCCTTTGGGTTTTCACGGAACTCGTACAAACCTGGTCCCCAGGATCCCGTTCTCCTTCACGAAACGGGTCATAGCTATGAGCGCAAAGCATTGGAGCAGTGGTGGGCTTCTGGTCACCACTTCTGCCCCCGAACAGGTAATTTATTAACATAGGGCAACGGAATCGCCATACGGCCACGATATCCTTTTAGCACCGTGGCCTTTCCTTAATATATACAACCTTAATTCTTTGGGCACATGAAGCCTCCATCTTGATAACCACCTCAACGCAGAAGACGCAGGCATCACAAGGAGGTTGGGCCCACGAAGGCTGGATTGGTACGACTAAGCTTACCGAGCTGGCATTTTAAGGACAGCGACTATCGCCTAAAGCATATGCGTCGCTGTTCTTTGCGCAGGCCTGCACTTGCGGCGTCTCAACATCAGCCCGAACCATAGCCTACGCAGTGCTATCGAGCAGTGGCGCCTGTGCAGCGACATGCATCTAAGTTTCAAGCCGGTGCTGAACACGCTCATATCACACAAACAGGAGGCAATTCCACAGGAAGCACGGTCGACACACCTGGTCCAGATGCTAACCCATGACGGGAACCATCAGACCACATCATGTGTCCACGCAAATAAACAGCATGGGACACAGCGCAGGATACCTTCTGGCTGCCTTAGAGACCACCCTTTCGATTTATGCAGCGACGGCGCAGAAATGCAGCATGAGGCGCAGCAGCAGCCGCAGATTGGCAGGACTGCGCCTGTAGCATGTGGTCTAGCGTCGGTTTTCTCTGCACCGGTCGGTCACAGTTGCAACGCAGCAGATGGTGGGAACCTGCGCAAAGCTTGCGCAAAGGGAGTCCGCTATATTGAAAGCGGAGCTGCTTGTGAGGGCACGAGGGAGTGCTCACTGTACGCGAATCCCCCCCAGCACACGAGCAGCCAAGACACGCATTTGATCAGGGTCGCGTCGGGTATCAGGGACATTTCCAACGGTGCATCAGCGCGTATGGTGGTGGAACGCTTACAACCATGTGGCATGGTGGACATGGCCATGTGCCCTTCTGATCGACCCGTAAAATGGGATAAGTATGCCACAGAAGTTGCACAGCAGGCTAGTGACATCAATGACAATACAAACCTTGAAAGGGGTGCTGGAACCCTTGTGAATGCGCCGTGCACTTCTGGCCGGGTCGACGTCTTTCCAGGCCGCGCCTTTGAGGCGCATGCGGAAGGTGACGCTTGGCTTGGACTCTGCGCTATGGCCAAAGGCCAAGGCATGGAATGTCAGGTGATAGCGGCTGGGGGCTGTCCTCAAGGTTCGGACGCTTGAATTGAAATAAAGTTGGAATCATGGGAGCAGCCCCCAGTCGCTGAGACACCGATAATATAGTCTCGATGTCAAGTGCTTAGCGTGCGTTAAATGTGAATTGAATACTGCTGCTTGTTCTTGCTCAAAGGATAGGGAATATTGTATTCCTTTGAACATGCCCTTGGATCTAGACGACTCTTGACTCTTAAACACCACATTGCGCCGCATCTTGTTTACGTATCCATTGCGTCGGCGAACTGGTGCTGGACATTATTATGGTGGAGAATTGCTCACCCATCGCAGCTGCTCCAGTGCCGTTGCTTGAAACACGCTTCGATTTTGTGAGATGGCTAATTAGTCGGTTACTTGATCATATGATGTGAGTCATAATTTTTGAACGGTGTGATGGCCTTACAGATATTCATGCTGGTATCAGCTAGTTGTTCCGGCCTAATCATTAGTGGCTGGCTGAAGGCCACACATACAATATCTCGCCCTCCACGCCCAATCGCCCCTCAGACGCTTTGCAGCGCTCCATGCCACTACCGCTCTCCACTACTGCACTACTCGCCGTCATTAGGCTGAGTTACCATACTGTACCTGCAGACGCAAAAACATACGTGTCATGGTTCAGTAGGCGCGCACGAGGAAAATATTGTGCGCACCATATTGACGCCCCTTCAATCCAGCTCCCTTCGTGCACGCTTAGCTCTTGAGTTGAGGGAAAGCAGCCTGAGAAGAACACACCCTGTCATCCGATCTGCCAGTATCTCTGCTGTCATGACTTCGCGGCTTCGGCACCAAAGAACAACGCACCTCAATCGGCTGCTTCGGGTGTTTATTCTCCCAATGCTCTCGCAAGAGCTTCTCTGTACGGGCGGTTGAGGACAAACCACACTTTGTAGCGATGGTGTATGGGAAACATTATCTGACACACACACCGTAGAGCCAAACCGTTCTCCCTAAGTGCCCACCTGATGTTGTGCACACAAACGATGTCATGCAGATGTTACACTGCGTTCACGGGGCACGGTAAGCCGGGGAATGGATATACACAGCAGAGAAGGAGCACGGTTGGGAAGAACCCGCTGAGGAATCCATCATGGCCTTAAATACAGCAGCAATCCCGATGTTACCTTGATAGTCATGGACGCCGCGTTTGTCTTGAGCTGGCTACCTGCAGTCCAGAGGCGCGCCATCCGAGCAGCATACAAGCTACTAGTTGATTCTCGCGTTAAATGAATTATTATTCTATCAGTGAGACAGGAAACCTTTCGAACGGCTGTGGCTTAAAATGACTGTCGCCCCTCGGGTGAAATAGTGCGTTCAGGAAAATACCGCACCCTTATTTGACTGCTGCAGCTCCTCCATCTTCTTTGCTCTCCGCATTGCAGATTTCTGTCCATTGCCACCGCCCATCTTGCCGACAGCCGAAAGCAATGCCTAAAGCGTCTAGAAGGAGAAGGTTGCTCGGGGCCTTGTGTGGGGCTACAGCCTGCACCCACACGAAAAGGCACATCTATAAAACAATTCATGTCAGATAGTTCGATCGATTGCTAAATCATACAGGGCCTTCAAAAACGGTACGACCGAAATTGAGGAAAGTACCCGAGGATTTATTGCAAACCTGTACCTGTACTTGCAGGTTTAATATGTTTCCAAAACCTAGTCTTGCAACATACCAATATAAACCTTAGCCGTGCCTCAGGCCTACCATTTACTTCTTGGCCGTCAAAAGGCACGTCAACTGCTTGGATGCGTTATATCGCCGTCTCTTGGCTCGGTATTGCCTATTCAGTCCCTACATCATCCGGGTGCTCGCGCTGTGTTTGTACGGCTTGTCGCCGTGCGAAGTGGATGGTTGAAAGGCCGTCAGGTCCTTTACTATGGATTTACAGATGCGCATACGTATCAGTTGCATTCTAATGGTGCAAGAAGTAAACTGCACTTTCAGCAATGCTCTTCATGAATATGGTAAAATAGCATACGTACGTAGTTCGCCTCATATTCGAGAAACAACGATTAGCAGAGGACGGCCCCTGCACCTAGACAACAGATAGACTTGCGTATACAAGGTTGACCTGAGACTTAGCTCATCCAACTACATCCTTGAACGACGATGGGCCTGAAACGTGACACCACTGGAACAACCCCAATTATCAGCTAATACAAGGGGCACAATCACTTTACGTCCAGAGGAATGGTGCTGGTAAAGGCGGGTTCATATGAGTCATGTGCCGCGTTCGCGAACTGCAGCGTCAATGTATGCTTGCCAGGTAGCTCAAGATCAACTGAGGTCTGACCCTTTCCAAAATGTTTGTGCGCATTATCAAAAGGAATTGCGAGGCCCCCATCTGGCGGGAGGGCGTCAAATAATGATGTGATTGTGACCCGTGCCGGCTACAATGCCCTCCACTGAATGCGAAGGAATATGGAAGAGGGGACAAGGTGGAATTCGCGAATCCTTCGTTACATTTGCGAATGCCACGCAAACGACCACGCAGCAGGGTTGAACACATCAGCCTCAACTGTAACTAACGGATTGTGGTTTTCCCTGCTGAATTTCGTTCTCCTGCACTTCTTCACCAAATTATATTCGTCTATAACGTCTCCTTTCTTACTAGCTATAACCTAAACACCATAACAGCAAGAGAATGACCGGGCTTACCAGCAAGTTTCACGGTTAGGCCATCCACTGACAAATCCAGATGCACTGGGGACGATACCGTCGCGCCTGATTTGACATTTTGAAAGGACACTCCCGCTGCCAAGGCTTGGGACACCACGAGGCCTGCGAAACCTCCCCCATGAATCCAGGTCGTGCCGATGCATCAGACGTCAGCGCTACAAGTGCAAGCTACGCACCGCTCGACAAAACAATGGTCGCAGCAGTTTTGACCACCTTCCCTGAAATCCCAGCAGATGTTCTGCACACTATGGAGCGCGGGCTGGTGCAGACGGCAGGTGCAGGCTTGCACAGCTTCGAAGTCAACATTTCCTTTGCCACATCCAGAAAATAATAAAAATAAGGATGACTGAGAATGTTAACAAATGACACCTAATTGTCCCCTGTATATTCACAAACGACAATTATCGAGTTGTAGGACGCTGGGCTTCGGAGCCTTCCTTACACCGCGAAGATGATTATCTTCCTGCTATGAAACTATGAAACATCATGTAAGCATTGCCGTCGTCGCTGCCATTATATGTGCCGTGCCGCGTTGCCGGTGGTACCAGTACGGAGTGCGCATGGGGTCAGCGACTGCTGCTTCATCTAGCGCCCCCTGCAGCGGAATATTATGTTAGGGCATCATCGGTACACGATGGGATTAAGGAACCTGGCTTGACAAGCAGGGGGAAACAATCCTGACGGAAGAGTAGCAAACATACCTGCGCCATTTCGCATGCTTGCAATACGCTGCTCACGATCGCTGGGAGGTTGTCCCGAGCACCAGGCGCTTGCGACTCTACCTGCGCTGCGCCACGCGCTTCTCCCAGTCCCGCGAGTCCCTCGTAATATTGTGCTAGCACGTCATAAGCCGGAGCGCATGAGGGGCAGTCTAGGAGGGCTTCCGTGCAAATCGTGTACACGTCGAAATGGCATGATAACGCGTGCGGCTGGGAAGACCAAGGCTCCAGCGTTGCAAAGATGCCCGTAAGATAGCGCCATGGAGCCTCGTTTCGTGGTGCGTGGCGGATGGCCTCCGCCACATATGACAGCTCACTGGGGGACATGCCGCGTACATAGTCCATTGTCAGTTATTCAGCAGTTCCTTCCCAACCCATAACTTACAGCAGGAACTGACAACTAACTGGGGGAGTGCGCTAAGCAGATCCCTGCAACGAGGCAGGGGGCCCGCTTCCCAAGGTCCTACCTACGCAACCATGCAGCGTCGTCTCGTCCCGATGATGGCATGTGTTTCAAGACGAACATGCGCTGGTTCCAGGCACTGTTATTCCGCACGTCGCGCCGGATGAACTCCTCCGCGATCGCCAGCTCGGCCTGCCAACGCTCGGTCATCTGTGATGCAGGGTACCATATCTCACTCGCTGGCACCACAGATTCAAGATAATAGCGATTTGCTGCAACATGCAACACACTCGGCTAGATGCAAGCCAAAGCTGAAAGTGGAGCGTCGCACTTTGTGCGGGACTACCTGCACTGCGTCGCCCCCTCGGTAATTGCCCTCAAGCCTGCGCGCAAGCTATCATCGCAGATAGGACATGCATCGGCCCCGCATTTGCACTTGATAACACCAGACACCCAAGACGTGCACCCACTAGACGTAATGGATACAGTGCAACCGAGTGTATACCTTCACAATAGCTTGTCGGTGCGCCCACGCGTGGTAATTCTTCTCATCAAAGTTAATTGCTTCACGCGTGACTTCGTCCTCACGGTCCGCCACGCTCGGTCCAAGCTGCAACGAAGGGTGAACAAAGAGCGATGCCCGCGATGAGGTGTTGCATGAGGTGTAGCATGTGGAGCACGAGCACGACCATGCAGTGAGCTCCGGATGAAAATGCTTCGTGCGATGGAAATAGGAAAGACCGTAGTTTTGACGCCATGCTGCAACCAACACCGGAAGAAGTTGCACACCCAGTGCAAATACAGGAAGGCAGGCCAAAGGCGCTCACCTGCAGCGCACAGAGCCTCCGGTGATTCCAAACCTGATAGTTCTTCGCATTTTCCAACATCACTGCGTGTGTGAAGGCTAGCTCTTCCTCGAGGGCCTTGGACCCCAGCTTCTGAACACACAGCCACCTGGATGCAGCGAAGCATCGATTAACCACGAGAAGATGTTTAAGTCATTTTAACGCCATGCCTTGCAGCTGCTGAAAGTCTTACAGAATGGCCTGCGCCACACTGCAACGACAAAACGCTAAGTTAAAACATGCGGTTTCGCCCTGGTTTTCCCATCTCAGAGCTTTCATTCTCCAATCCATCTTCAAGCCGAGCATCGGGGTGTTAAATCTACCATCACTTAACCCTTAATAATGACGTCACACACGCACCCTTTACTCCCCACGACCAAGTGTCCATAGAAATCTTATTGGAACTCCGAATAGCTGACGTTCTTAACCGTATCAACCATGCAAGATGTTCCCGTGTGCATCCTACTGCTGGTTGGCTCACCTGACCCTCCACGCGGTGTAATCAGCCTGATTGAAGCGGATCATGTCGGCCGTGAGGGTAAGGACACGCTCGCTCAATTCCCCGCTTTGGAGCACAGCTCTAAAGTACCCAAGAGCCTCTGCATGCTCTGCTGTGTACTGGATTGCTACGACGCGTTCAGGTTCTGGAAGTCGCATTGGCGTCACGTCTGCCCACTCAGGACGTACGGAATACGGAATGCTAGAAGCCATTTTTCCCCTGCTCAATACACGATTGTTCTCAACCGTGTGTTGTGCGATGCGTTCTAGCAAAAGGTATAGAGGTACGATCAAGGACAAGCTGCTGGTAAGACTAGTTGCTAGTAACGATGGCCCAGAGCTGTCGTGCAGGCTGCTCAGCGTAAGGTATGCCTAGGGGCCTCGAAGCACCACCTACGAGATGACATAATGGGGTACGAGAACACTTCACGGCTTCATCCGACTGCCACGTGTATATGCAGGGGTTCAAGGGCCTCACTCGTCCTTCTTGATTTCAGCCCGGAGCTCGCGAAGCTTAGCAACGTTTGAAGATGTGAGCTCTACAGTCAGCAGACGTGGCTTTTGTAACCAAGACTTGAATTTAACGAAAGGAGCGACAGCACGACCAGTTACCCTTCAGCTGTGCCGCAGGCTGCTGATGTCGCGCATCGAATAAAACTAAACGATAGCAAGCCAAGGGCAACACGTCTCAATAAGCTCCTTTAGAAAAAATAACCCTTTTAGGCGCGAGATGCGAACTACCTACCTTTTGAAGGCGCAGGAGCAACAGTGGGCGTGTAATATTGATACTGAGAATGACGCCCTTGATGCTGAGACATTCAGAACCTGGAATAAAGCCTACTGGCATTCACGTCCACGTCTCAATCGGATGTCGGCTTATTTTCATTGTCATATCATAGCTTCCGTAAGGATGGTGAATAAGAAAGCATAAGCAACCGCGCTTCATAACGACCTACTGCGCCGAAACCGGTAGTCCACAATTGGTTGTGAAACGTGGGGGTTGCGCCCAACTACCCATCCAAGATTGTACAATTGCTTTCTGGCCATAGTCCCAATGCCTTCTACTTCGGTGTCATTTCACAGTTTCGAAATTAAGCCGATTCGGCGGCGCAGATAGGACTCACCGCGGTGACAAAATTTTGCCAAAAGTATAGTTCTGAAGCGTATGCGATATATACCATTATTTTGGCTGCAAAGCCTTCACATCTGATAACCGTCTTCGATTTGTCAAAATCTTGGCAAAATGTCCTCAACTCCCAGCACAGTCACACCGCTAGAGCATACAGCAATAGGAGCCCTAGGCGGGACTGTGGAAGTATGTATTATGCAACCTTTGGTTGGAATTAAAAATGCGCTGCAAGAAGGAAGACCCATACCCAGGAACCCGGCGCACTTGTATCGGGGCCTGCTCATGAACGTTGTCAGCATGGCCCCAATTACAGCGTCCCAGTTTGGCACAAACAGGCTCATGCAGACTTGGGTGCTTGAGAAATCGGAAAATGACTTAACAGGGGTGGAGCGTTTTGGTAGCGCTGCCGTAGCCGGTGCGGTTTCAGCATTTATTGCTTCTCCATCGGAGCTGATCATTATCCAGCAACAGGTGAGTTGTATGCTAGAGGAAAGGAGGAGGATGGGCGATTTATGTTTTGGGATTTCTTCTTCGAACGTGCCCATCACATCCCCACGCTTTTCCGTTGATTGACGAACAGAAAAGCGGGCGTTCGTTGCCAGCGGAAACGTCTCATTTCCTGAAGACGTATGGCTCAGCGTCAGTCGTGAGAGGCTTGGTAAGCCACTGTTGTCCACATATGGCATTATTAGTTCTGTTGGGCGCCGTATTGGCCCATGGGACAAATGGCAGGAACATCTATCCATGCGTGTGTGAAGCACCGAAATGCTCAGGAATGGTTTCCCAAGGAAACAGGACATGCAAAAGGAGACAGGGAGTGCAAAAATGAACTCAAAGTTTTCGTGGCATTGGATTTAAGGTATTGTCTTGCCGCTTTCGTTCCGGAAAGAGCCCGGTCCGAAGCACGGAACTGAGTAGAGTGGCCGTGGCTGAGGCAAGCAACTATTTACCTGATGCACGTAACTGACGTATGGATTCCCTGCTGCCGTCTGCCTTATCCGCTATTTCGTCAGATACCCGCGATTGGACGCGAGATGCTCTATGCGGCGGGCTATCTAGGACTATTCCCAATCATTAAGAAATCGCTGGACGAGGCGATGCCGGTGCGCATTTCCATGTAGCAACATGCGTCTGGCTGTGTAGCTAAGGAAGCCCAGACTCATGCGAATACAGTTGGTGCCCCGCGAGGTGCCAAGCTGAAACAACGGAAGCGCACCGCATTGCGCTGAAGTGCTCTGTTTTCTGCCTTTTGCGTGCTTCATAACATTTACTATCCTTTCTGTAGGAGTCGCCAGGACTGTCCTTGATGGTGTCGGGCGTCACCGGCGGCGTATTTGCGGCTGCGTGTTCTCACCCGTTTGACACGGCCAAGACACGTATGCAGGTGTGAAGTTTGGGGTACGGATTACCGTGCAGGAAGAATGGTATATTGATGTCGAGGGAAGCATAATGGTGGCTGCTGCGCTAGGAGGGTCACTAGCCAAGGCCAATCAAAATGACCCCTGCGGCTTGCCGCATTTTCACCCTTACTCTGATACCTTACAGCATAAAAGCAGTAGTCGCAGCCCTACGATGATGAAATGCAGGATAGAACATGGGGCTTTTGGCGCTCCGGTAGCCTATTTAAGCAAGCAATGCGTAGGAACTGCACCTGATTAGACCTTTACGGGTTTTGGCCTACGACTATGACTTAGATATAGAGGAGCGCGCTGCTTTGCACTGATTGACGGTTATATACAGGCGTTCATGTACAGCAAGCCAGAGTACCGCAACCTCCGCAGCACCTTCGCGACCATTTATAAGGAAGGCGGCTTGCTGCGCTTCTGGAAGGGGCTGTCGCCGCGTATGCTGAGGATCATCTGTAAGTGCTGGGCGAGCAGCGTCTCAGGGATGGCTGGACACCTCTTTTGGTTATGGTTATGGACACCCAGGGAGGTAGCCCTCAGCGACGAAATTGTGCTTGAGATCCTTGTTGCTGTTACTGCTGATGATGAGGATGACATTCAAGTACAGGGCAGGGACGTGCATGCGGAAGCCCGTGTGAGCCGCCGGCGGAAAAGAAGGGTCTCGTAAATCGCGAATATCAACAATTATTTACCAGGCCACGGTACCTGTCCCTGCCTGAACACAGGCGCGACCTTCATCCTTAACGCGCTACGCACCCATACTGTTGAGTACCTTGACGCATCCCGGGCCAAGGCGGCGGATTCGAAGGCTAACGCGTAATGGTCTGGACATCAGC
Organism: Volvox africanus; assembly: GCA_030268105.1. Classification (NCBI taxonomy): domain Eukaryota; kingdom Viridiplantae; phylum Chlorophyta; class Chlorophyceae; order Chlamydomonadales; family Volvocaceae; genus Volvox; species Volvox africanus. The sequence goes on along the minus strand of BSDZ01000010.1, from coordinate 944,947 downwards.
GTGACCATGTGACATTTTCAGCCGGAGCCACGTGAATGAACTCGAAAGTTGGAGGGGAAACGTTCTACTATTCTGCGTGGGTCGGCACCCATTTTTCCGTAGGGTGTCCACACTGTATTCCTATGAATTAGAATTCCGGAAACATTAAGCCGACATCACCATCAAGGTTTCGAGGAGTAGTGATGTCGTGGCTGCTGGGGTGGTATCGTATTTTGATGCATAGACAGCTTGTCGCCGTTTAAGCATGGACAACCTGGCAGGTTAACCTCAGTCATAAATCCGTGAGCTGTCCTGTGTCACAAATTATGGCCACGCGTCGAGGCGCGACGTGGCCCAATGAAGCACTAGTTCTGCAGTGTTTGATTCTCGGTAATGCCTGGTTAAAACTGGCAGGTGGAAATACGGAATGTCGGTGTGACGTAACGTGAATAATGCAATCTGTGTTGGCCGACATCCAGGTTCCTAGGGCATCACTGTACGGCACCATACGGCACCATATTGAGGATTGCGTCAGTACTAGACATGCTTATTTCCGATGCAAGATTGCGGTGACACGCTAAGTATGGAACGTAACTATGCTAGCGGGCAGTAAAACTTCCTTGCCACGCCACCGAAACCGATTTCGACTTGGGCTCTCGTGGGAACAACCACGTCATGTAAGATTAACGCCCGTGCTGGACGGCAAAGCTACCTATGACAGGGCTGTCGTTCGGACCGGAACAAGTGGGAGGACACCAATTGTTCGCACGTCGTCAACTTTCAAGGTACATTAAATCTCCAGCTTAAAGGATATATTAAAAGATCTTCAACTTAGCTTTCTTCATTGAAATACTTCATGCTTACGATCGTCAAAGCTCGTCACACGGCCGACACCATGCATACAGTATTTCGACGCATAATTGCAGGTGCAACTTATTAGACCGACGGAATCACAGAGCCAGGCGTCGTACGACAAAGTACTCGTATACCTTCCAGGTTGGAGTTGGGACTTGGCCACGCTGTCCTGTGCACGGGTAGCCACACGACTTGGTCGGATCGCTACATCAAAAGTCTCGCAGGCCTTTCTTACTTTTGACGCTAAGTGCGTGTCCACAGGAACTGATGGGACCGGTCAGGCAATCCTACCTCAAATTCCCGCGCTGCAGAGCCTGGGATACGATGTATGGTAAGTGCAACAGGGACTGGGTTGTTGGTTGAGTCCTCGCCCAGCATCTTGAGTGCATGGACGCTCTCACCTTGACACACCCAAATGTATGTTTAGCCGCTTAGTACTGGGACCTCCAATGTCGTATGGACATTGCCCTGTCACGTTCCGAGACCCGATCTCTCAACCTAGCTGTCTCACTGTTCCTGATTGCCACCAGGTGCCTCTACATGCCACCTGATGACCGGTCCGATTGGGAGCAGCTGACCACGCAGTTGAGCCTGCTGGTGCGGGAGCTGCTGCAGCACTGGCGGGGAACTCACTCGGCTGCTGGGGCTGGAAAGGGTGGGCAGCCGCGGGTCACCATTATTGCAGAGTCGTTTGGATGCTGCCTGGCGCTGCGGCTGGCGGCCTCCGGTGCTGGCCCGGAACAGCTGGACAGGTTGGGAGATTGCACATGAGTTCTAGGCTGGTAATTCGCGTGTGGCTAACGGTTTTTGGAACGGCGACACGTGCAAGCATGACTGTACCCTGGAATTCGAAGCTAATTACCTTTCTGCCTCATATTTCCTCCGCCTAGGCTGGTGCTCTTGAACCCCGCGACATCTTTTAACGACTCGCTTAGCGGCCTGTCATCCCTTATCGCGGCCACCAACCTGCTGTCACTATTCCCGAAGGACTGGTACGCAGTGGCCCAGGTGGGTTAGTCATATCGGGGGTGGATTGACGTCCCATGTACTCGGCAACATCCTAAGCGCACTGCCGTGATGGCCTGTCCGCAGCCGCCTCCTACAGCTTCCTCAAAGCAGTGGCGTGCAATTCATTTCCAGCAAAATGCTGTGCACTGCTGATGTGACCAATGCTCCAGCCGTGAATAAGCTGCTGAAGTAGTGAGTTTGAGTATCCAAGTAGTGAGTTTGTCCTGGTTGCTGGCGCTGCCCACATAGCAAGCTATGTTTGCGGGCAACATGCTTTCGGGTGTGTCAACACGTCCCCCGTTTCTCCTCCGCCTTCAGGGTACTCTGCTCCCTCTGCTTGTTGACGGCACCCGAGTAGACGAGGCCAACCAGCGGCTGCTGCAGTCGATGATCCTTATGGAGCCCCCCGCGAGCAGCCAGAGTTTTGGTTTTGGATCTGCAAGGTTGCAAGGGCCGGTCACACCGGCACCTCTTGAGGCAGGGCAGGCCGCTCCGTTGGTCAGCGCACCGGCGGCCGGCACTGTGAACAGTGGCGATGCTGGCAGCTCTGGTCTGTATTATGCTCCTGCTGCCGCTGCGAACTTCCGAACCAACCTGCTGCGCAGCGGGGATCCCGGGGAGGAGGTGCTTCGGCGTGTGACGGCGCCCGTGCTGCTCATCACGTCAGCCAAAGACAGACTGCTGCCGTCCATCATGGAGGGTGAGTTCAAGCAATAATGACCCAGCACGGGGCGATTCGGAAGCAGCGACCTCCCAAACAGATCTTGATGCGGACAAGGGGAGCTGTCCTCAAGAGACGCAATATGGCCCCGGTACCGGGCGACATGGCATGGCGGCTCAATCATCATGATGCGTTAGCGCAGAGGAGGAGTAGCATGGATGGGGAGTAGGGTATGCGCAGTTAGAACGACATAGAAAATTATATCGCAGCTCAAGGCAGAGCATCGCCAGGCTCATTCGAGTGAGGTGGTACGCGGCTCTCCACGTTATAAGCTTCCGTGCCGTGAGAACACATGCTGTCGGCATGTTTCATGGGTTGTATATTATTGTGCACCAAATTGGTCGCCAGAAACGGTTCACTCGGACTCCTCAGAGTTTTTCATCACATAAAGCACTGGTGGGTCGGTCTAGAGAGGGCCGCACGCCAGTTTAGAGCGGCGGACCTGGCCAGATCTGACAGATGTCTGCTGAAATCATGACCAGACGCTTGCCGCCCCTTTGATCCCTGGGCTCCTTTGATCCGCCTTAGGGGCCCGCCTGGGACGCGCCCTCCCTAACGCAAGGCGGTACATTTTACCGGACAGCGGCCATGCTGCATTGCTGGAGCGCGGCATCAATCTGGCCGCCATCATGCAGGCAATGGGCTTTGCTGGCGATGTGCCGCTACCCTGGCCGCCGTCAGGAAGCGGTTCTGCAGGGCCTGCAGCTCTGGCGAAGCGGCGCAGCAAGTCTCGGGCTGGTGCCAATGTCGCAAGCAACTCGCAGCCCGCGGGAGCATCAGCGGAGCCTGCTCCGGTACCAACGTTTGGAGAAACGCCATCCTTATCTGTAAGTTGGTCCTCTACATCGGAGTTGTCAGCCAAAGCGAACGACCCAAAGGCCCGCTCTGCTGCCGTCACCGGTGGTCCTGCCCCAGAGGGCAATGGCAAGGCCAGTCAAGGTCAACGCGTCGTAAGCCAGAGGTCATCTTTGGACGGCGGAGGCGGAGAAAAGGTTGGAGATGATGAAGATCGGCCTTTAACCGATATCGACAGCGCGTTTGATGATTGGTGCCAGAAGTTGGCTCCGTGGCGGGTGAGCGCCGGGGGTTGGTGGCACAAGAATTTTTTTCCCATTCGCAATCATCCGCGCTGGGAGGGCTCTTCTTAGCTTATGTCGATGGGTACATGTTGCATGTTACGCTGCTGTGCTCATAGTCCACACTCACGGTCGGCAAGCGTCATGGTTGAAACCAAAAAAGTTCTGGCTACTATAACGGTGACAACAGCTGGAGCGCGCTGCTTGACTATGAAGTCTCACGCTAGGGAGAAGGCTTTCCCTTCGAGAAGATGGTAAATACACTATTGTGCGTTCGTCCGCATCCTACAGAGATAAGGCTCGGTAACGACCCACAGATCAGTCAGGTCCTGCGATACGGTGCTGTATGCGGGACGGCAATGATGAATCGAAATTGCGCAAGGGCTCCGACCCCACGCATTTTGCGTGTACGCGTGTGGGATCTATGATGAGACCTTAAGCACCGGACTGAGCCGACCCCGTTAGAGGGAATATCCCAGCCAGCGATGTTTGCGTTGACAGTTCCATGTCTGCCTGCGCGTGCACCAGGCAGTTTCCTCACGTAGCACTATCTAAAACTTATATAACCTGTATATTACTTGCTGAACCACCACCACCATGCTGTGTCCCAATTGCAAATTGGTGGGGGAAACGCCCTTCTTCAAAGACTTTCTCTCAAGCCAAACGGGTTTGCTGCAGCTCCTACCTTGCTTGTGTGTGTCTTTGAAGGGTTAACTTACACCACTACCACCACCACCGGCATGGATGTCGGAATCCAGGTTCGAACCCTCTTCCCCTCCTCCTCGGTTTCTTTCTGCTGATGCCAGGATATCATCGCGCCTATGGTTCTGGGATTTGAGCACCTGCCACAGCCAGGCTCGCCGGACTTTTCCCGTCCCATGCTGTTCGTGGGTAACCACCAAAAGATGGGTTTTTACGACACGCCCCTCCTCGTGTATGAGCTCTACGTGCGTGGCTATAGGTAGGTTGGTAAGGCTGATGTGAAGATACTAGCGGTGGCCGGGCGAGGTACGGAGGAAGTGGGCGGATGGCTGCATGTGCTTTGCCTAGTATGAACATAATTTTGTGATTCTTACGTTCTTTGAGATTCCTACGTCTCTGTTTTATCTTTCTACGCATGCAACCGTGTTTGCGTCTTGCCCCCCTTGGGAGTCCTCAAATCCTCATCCATCCCTACGTAATTTGCACCGACACCCGCCCTATCTGGCTGCAGGGTTCGCGGTCTTGCACACCCGGGCCACTGGGCGGGGCCCTTCGGCCGTTGGTTTGAGAGCTTTGGCTCGGTCAAGGCCTCTCCCATGTCTGCCTTCCGGCTGCTACGGTCCTCGGAGAAGGTGCTGCTATTTCCCGGTGGCGCCAAGTGAGTGCAGCACACTGACGCGACGCAGCACATTGGGGGCGGGTCCTAGCCGCAGGCCATGCAGATTCTTTTACCATTTTATCCAAACCAATGTAGTCCGCGTTGTATCGCCTTATTAGGTAACACAGTTCGGTGTTGCATTCTCGGGACGTGACCAGATACGTGTGGCCATGTCAGTCCTGCCTGCGAAGGTCTTTCCCGTCTATCGGCTTGCCTGACAAGGCAGATTTCACCGCTCACGGCCTTACGCAATCAGTGCCGCCTGACCACCGCAGGGAGGTGGTGAAGAAGCGGGGCCAGGAGTACACGCTGCTGTGGAAGGAAAGCCCTGACTTCGTGCGGCTGGCCGCCAGATGCAACGCACTCATCGTACCCTTTGCTGCCGTGGGTGCGGACGACGCTTACGATGTAAGCTTTAGCGGTGCTGTTAGGGAGTAACGGAAAGGCTAGTCTCGGAACGGATGCGACAGCGGATGGCCCACCCGCCCGCTTCCTTGTTGCTCCCATGTCCCTCTCCTCCATATAATTGACGGTCAATATGACACCGTCAGTCATGGCGGTGTTCATTCATGACTTCACCTGTCGCGGTGGGGCTAAGGGTGGCAAAATAAAGGGAATTACAAAATAAACATAGTTGTGATTGTTATGTATTGTTTGCCTTCACCTGTGTTTGAAGGTGAAGATGCGGGAATGCACCCACCTCTCCGCTTCATTCTGATGATTTTCCCCCTCTGCGTTTATCTCTCCCTAAGCGTCTAAGCGTCTACGCGGTCCTTCTGAGCTTAGTAGTATCTGACCCCTGGGATCACTCATCAGGTGATCATGGACACTGATGAGGTGATTGCGCATCCCGTGCTGGGACCCCTGACGACGGGGCTTCTCAGCCGAGTCAGCACCGCACTGGACCCCACGGAGTCTATTTTCCCCATCACCAGCCTGCCAGGTACTGAGTACGCTTGCGCAAGGCCTACCCCCGCCCGCATTTGGGACAAATTAAATCAAATCATGGAAGACTGAAACGGCCGGCAAGGTCTTAGGTACACGATGGGCGCTTTACACGTCGCTTCCACATAGGACGCATGCAGCTGTCTGGAGACGCATGGAGAAGCATGGCGACCGGCCGACATGGCTTTTGCTTACGTTGCGTTGAGCGCCCGTTTCAGCGTTTCGTCTCTCTGATCCTGTTCTCAATGCGCCCCTGTTCTCAATGCAGTTGTGGGCCTGCCGACGCCGATTCCCATACCTAACTTGCAACGCCTCTACTTCCAGTTCACGCCACCCATCGACCCACGCGCCCTGGGCACCAACATTAGCGACCCGCAACAGGTCAGTCGGGAGCGAGAGGGCGAAAGGGGAAGGGAATCACCCATAGGAAGGCGGAAGCGAGGTTTGACGATAGATATGCCCTGAGACCAATCAAACTCGTGCCCCCTGTTCCTAAAACACCCTTTTCTTTTGTTGCCGCGGTGCAGGTCCAGGAGCTGTACGACTGCGTGAAGGCAAGGGTCACGCAGGTAATGACTAAAGCGATGTTAAACTCACATGGCTAGAGGTATAGCACAAGCGGGAATGAGCGGCTGCGTGGCCTCAAAAATCCGTAGGGCCCTCTTCCTTTGTGTGCGCATATTGTCGACGCCGTTGAGCCTGCGCGTACTAGTTGGGTTCTTTCCCGTAGAGGCCCAGCATGCTTAGGTTAAGTGTTCTTGTGTGTGTCTTGACGTCGGCCACATCTTCGATCGATCGTGCGCTGTCCGTAGCCTCATCCCATTGAGCCCGTTGCTCCCCTCTTTGACCCCACGCCACTGGGTTGCGACCCTTAGTGTATGGCCGAGCTGCTGGCTGTGCGCGACGCGGATGAGGAGAACCAGCTGGGCGCGCGACTTGCCAAGTCGTTACAGCGGATCGCACCCGTACTGGGGGCGGCAGCTGTACCCGTGTTTCCGCAACAGACCAGTCAAAAGTAGGGTGGGTCTGAAACAGCAGCAACAGCTGCTGCTCTTCCTGCTCCTGCCCCTTGTTTCGTGTTTTGGCCTAACAGCTCCTGAGGAGCCGGGGTAGGGGATTTTAGGATAAAACCCTAAACCCCCCGAAAAAAGCCCCGTAAGGCTTGAAGGAACAAGCAAATTGTAGGTAATGGTTCGGCAAGGCACGGCATCATGCCACCATTGTCTTCTTGCCGAATCCCCCCTGGTGCGCATTGATCCCTCTTTGTAGCCCCTGTATGTAAACCAGCACAGCAAGCTGTGGTTTACTTACCAGCACAACGAGCGGAATGCGGACGTGAGAGGATAAGCGGATGTCGGGCATGTTAACAAAAACGTGCAGATCGGAAATGTGCATAAATGTACGATCGCACGTATATGGGCCCAGGGTCATCGCCCCAAATGTTCTTAGTGCGAGAGGACATTGAACTATGTATGCTACGATTAACACAATGCATTCATTTTGTGAATGTCATTGAGAGATACTTGAGCGGTGAGAACTGGTTTATACTAATGGTAAGCGCAACAGAATGTCTATATATCAATGAGGCTTGTCGATGTGCACATGAGGCTTGGAATGAACTGCTTCATTGGCGGGTTATTGCGCACGAGGTTTAAGAGATTCATACCTGGACGGTTGTGGGTTAAGCTGGAAGAGCTGTCGAAGCGCCTAAGGGCCATGTCGCGAATCAATTTAACGGTGTATCTGAGCTATATACGGCAATCCTAATGGGGGGAAGGAGGCGGGGAGATTTTCGAGTGCTTAGAAAACTGTTGTCTGCTAAATGGATAGCAACAGGCGATAATACGTTGCCGTTCACGTATATCAGACGCGACCTACGGCGCTGTAAAGCTGCATTACTTGCGGCGTTTTTTTATAAGGCGCCCTACCAAACGTTGCAGCTAAGGTTCTGCCTTTGGTGCTCGCCTGAACAACTGCGGGAGCTGTTCGTAACCGACAGTGGAGTCTTCCTGGGCACGGGGGTGCAAAGGCTTTCCAGAGCCTGGTTATCTCCGCGCTCTTTTACGTCTTTTACCACTAAACGTAACCGGTTCTGTTTTATGTGGTATTTCTCCGCCCAACGCCTAAACCTACCCAACCTTCCAGCATGGAAACCGAAATTACGGAGTACAAGGTACCCATTGTTGCATGAGTAACGCAATTTGAACGGAGCAAATGTGAAGCGTCGTTGGTTGATGGCGTAGCACTCCATCCATACATCCAAGTTTTACTTAACAGAGCTCTTTATAAAGAATCATTCATTGCCTCCTATATTCTTGTAGAGGACATTTCCGCAAAGGTTGATGTTATGTTTTGGGACTTCCTAAGCGCGTAACCTTTCAGATCATAGTTCAGAAAGTCAAACGGATTTGAGTGAGTATCTTTTGAGTGAAGCAGCTGTACTACGGACGACGATGTCCTTTCACGTTTGAAGGCAAAAGAGGCCAAACACGTGCTACGCATGGTGCCGTGTACCGTAATCGCTTTACATATAATAATTTATTTTAGTTACGACATTCGTGTATTTCGTGAAAGGCTATTTTATTGCGAGCCCTGCCTGCGGTAACACGTAGCAGATAACGGTGTATTGCTAATCTCTATTCCTATAGATATATCGGGAGAGGCTTTGCAGGATTCGTCTGTGGCTACAACATTTCTTCCTGTTTTCGATAAGGTTCAAGTCGTTAATCCATTCCCGAAAATGATGTCGACGACCATGTCGCTGTCTGGGAAGGCAAAGGTGCGTGCATCGATGAATTGAAACTGTTTCACTCGTCCCTACAAATCATCAATAAAGTCGGATGGCCTGGTTGCCTTGCGGCCAGCCGCCATATTCCGCGAAAGTTCGGTCACTCAATATTGTTAACCGCTGACAAGTTTGGTTTCTCTTTCTTTAGAGTCTCACCTTCAAGACGGGCCGTGCTTCCCCGGGCGTGGTGCCGAGGCCGGCAGGTGCGACCGACAGCATCGGTGTGTCAAGTGTGCCTGCATGAAGCCATTCGCCCAAATCCACACATCGTTTTTATTTCTAAACGCAGCGCCATTCGTCGGTCTTCGCCAGCTGCACGTTCCACGTGCCACTGGCGCGGAGCTGGACGAAGTTGAGCTGTTGGAGAAGGCGCTCTTGCTGGCTAAAGAGCGTATTGCTAAGGCGAAGCAGGCCGCCTCGTCTTCGCCAGCCGTGCCAGGTTCTGGTTATGACGGCCCAGCCTTCACCATTAAGACGTACAACGCCATCTCCCCTGTCGGCCTTGCGCGTTTCCCCAAGGGCAAGTACGTGGTTAGTGGCGATGACGCCGCGCTGCCGTCGTCCCCCATGGCCATCATGCTCCGTTCGCACCAGCTCAAGGCAGAGGAAGTGCCACACACTGTGCGGTGCATCGTCCGCTGCGGCGCCGGTGTGAACAACATTCCGGTTCAGAGGATGACGGAGCTGGGCATTCCAGTCTTTAATACACCCGGTGCCAACGCGAATGCGGTTAAGGAACTCGTGATCTGCGGCCTGCTGCTGGCGTCCCGCGGTATCGTCGAGGGTCACAAGCACGTTGAAAACGTGATTTACAAGGAGGAAAAGGTGCGCATGCAATCAGCAGGCCAGTCGCCGGTCTCATGGTCAAGTAGATCGGGGAGGGATAAGGGGGGATACGGGTTCGGTTAGCATACCGCGCATGTAGGGATGAACGCAAGTGCTTTTGCATGGACAGTGAATTTACACATCTGCACGAAATGGAGTTTTCCACAGGCACATGACTGGCGGAAGGCGAAACAGTGGGTTCCCGGGCTTGTGTCAGTGCTCGCTCATATGTGGATGGTGCTTGTGCTGCATATGGACTTCTTGAGTGTCTCAGGTCTCAGCTGCTTCTCCTTCTTCGCTGGCTGGCCCTTATTGTGCATTTTGCTATAGGAGGGTTCCTATGAGGGGAGATCTGTACAGCAGCAGATTACAGTAGATGCAGCCCCTTGAGGGTGCCGTACACCTGACATGTCGCTACGATTGCCGGTCAGCACCAGCGTCTCCGTTCTGATCCTTTCACCTCCCTGTTCAAGGCATTCGTGTGATTTGTTTTGCTCACACTCTCCAACATTGCACACAACGGTTATCGCATTGGGCCCTTTTCGTCAAGCTACTTAAATGTATCGCGCTGCTGTCACCCTGCAATTTCCGCAGGAGTACGACAAGCAAGCCAAGCGTATTGAGAAGGACAAGGCGATGTTTGTTGGTACGGAGATTGAGGGCAAGACCCTTGGTGTGGTGGGCCTGGGCGCTATCGGCGGTCGCGTGGTGAATGCAGCGCTGGCACTGGGCATGAAGGTGGTCGGCTTCGACCCGGTGCTGTCCTTGGATGCCGCCTGGAAGCTCCCAGGCGACCGGATGCAGCGAGCCAACAACTTGGAGGAGCTTCTTAAGGTGCGCTCAATCATTTTATTAAATAAATGTGATGATGATGATAATGACGATAGTAATTATCATAATGAGGATGATAATATAATAATAAATAAATAAAATATAATAATAATAATAATAATAATAATAATAATAATAATAATAATAATAATAATAATAATAATAATAATAATAATAATAATAATAATAATAATAATAATAATAATAATAATAATAATAATAATAATAATAATAATAATAATAATAATAATAATAATAATAATAATAATAATAATAATAACAATAACAATAACAATAACAATAACAATAACAACAATAACAACAACATTAATAATGATAACATTAATAACAGAAGGCTGGTCGCAGCCTGGCGTGTGTTAAGGGGTTGGGGAACTGAGTGGTGTGCTCAATCGGGTTGTCGCTCAGTGCGACAGGTGGATAAGCGAAGGGGGTGGGGAATGTCTCTGATATCGTGTTATCAGTGTGGGCCTGGGAGCCATTCTGGTAAACCCTGTTGACGTGCCGACCCAAATGGCAATTAGGACAGGCGCGATGAGGGAGGGTGGGGGCTTTCATGAAGCCCTCGATAGTATACGGGGGAGGGATAATTTCCTGCTTTCTGACGCGGCGGTGTTCTTGGACCACACACATTAGGCAGTGGAATCCATGTGGATACTGGTTGGTCAGTCGGGAGGGTAACCGGCATCATGGCCCATTTCCTGGGAAGAAAAAGCAGGGCATGCTGCCGCGCATGTCAGGGCGGGCAGCTCTTGCCATAAGAAGTTGATCGCACTCTGCACGGGAACCAGCTGCCGTGGTAAGGTGCGGGGGTGCAGGTGCCGTCCTAGCCCAAGCCCGGAAAAACCTGCGGTGAATGTGCACTGCAATGTGAGTCGCTTCTGTCAGGTGGAACTCACCACCAACGGCTGTCCGTATGTTGTCTCTCGCCTGCCATCTGTGGTGCCCCTTCATTGCCGCTGGCCGTTAAGGTCACGGCCATGCGCTGCGCTGTGCAATGCTGTGCAACGATGACGTGATTACGGCCTTCCTAGCCATCTTGGTACTTTTTATGGTATTCGCTCCGTTCATCCTTCGCTTTGCTGTGGCTCACTGTCACGGCGCCCCAGTTTCCTCCCCCCCCTCTTTTTACAACACCCGATCCTTGACACGCTGGCTCCCTTCACCCCGTATGCGATACCGTAGATTTCGGACTACATTACAGTGCATGTGCCGTACATCAAGGGTGCCACGCACCATATGCTAAACGGTGCAAACCTGGAGCTCTGCAAACCGGGGGTGCACCTCCTGAACTTCTCGCGGACAGAAATCATTGATGGCGAGGCGCTCTTCGACATGTACAAGAGCGGTCGCATGACGGGCAAGTACGTGTCGGACTTTGCGGATCCTTATCTTTCTGGCCACCCCCGTCACATCGTCATTCCGCACCTGGGCGCTTCCACGGAGGAGGCGGAGGACAATTCGGCTGCCATGGCTGCTGACATGATCAAGGACTTCCTGGAAACAGGCACCATCCGCAACTCTGTCAACTTTCCACAGGTATAGGTGGCTGGTATTATGGGTGTTTCCGATAAAGTGGTGGCCTAATCCGGGTCAAGTGGCAATGTTGCGCCTTCTCGGCACTCCCCCCCCACCGCTATGGACGGAATAGTGGCTGAGCCGAGATAAGGCAGCGGGGTAAAGGAGAGCAGCGCTGAACCCGGAACGCGCTCGTGCAGCTGGTATGAGAAGATGCTGAGTGCTTTAAGCAGAGGCCCTCGACACAAAAAACAAAATCATCACGGTCAGGATTTTCCCGTTAATCGATCCATTATGCCGCTTGCAGACGGTGCTCGACAAGAAGCCAGGTCACATCGGCGGCCGCCTGTGCATCGTCAACAAGAACGAGGCGGGAGTGCTGGGTCAGATCACCACCTTCCTGGGCACCCGCAATGTGAACATCGAGCAGCAGATCAACACATCTCGTGGCGACATTGCCTACACCGTCCTTGACTTTGGGAAGGTCGAGGATCCAGCGGGCTTACAGGTGAGAGCTGTGGATTTTAGGGTGTGTGTGGCAACAACAGCTAGGCCTGGGTTGGCTGGATGCGCTCACTAATCAACATGTGCTCACGGTGGCACCGCGGACGGCTTGGTGCTGACTGGGCACATAGCTACACGATGCGTTTGTCCCTGGTGCCTTGGTTATAAGCGCACGGATGCAACGGTTGCATGATATTCGAATAAGAAGGGTAACGAAAGTGCATCAGTGGTCATGTATTGCTTGGTGCGCTTTTTCCGGGGCTGCAGGAGGGTCTGGCCAAGGCGTGCAAGGGCATCATCTCCTCGCGCTTCATCGGCAATGTATTCGACGACGAGCTAGGGTTGCCGGGCACGTACTTCTACGTAAACTGGGCACAGGAGGAAAACGGCAACGGGAACGGAGTTTAAGCTTAATGGCCCTCTTCAGTGCAGTCAGCTGATCAATTGCGATGCCTAAACGATACCATTGTAACATCAGTGATGCTACAATTTCTTAAAATATTTTAAGCAGGGAGGTGCGCTTCCTATTAAGGCAATCGGTAAGGATTGGTTTGAGGACAAGGCGCATTAGGGGTCAGAAGTAGTAAGCTTTTTACAGAACGTTCACAAAGGCAACTGTTACAAACTCTAAAAAGAGCTCCTAAGGCTCGGGCGAGCCAGGAGGCTCATAGGGCCGCGCGAACGAGCAAGACAACAAGATGAAATGATAACGTGATGTCAGAATAACAGAGAACAACCGTCCACTGGAAGAACGACAAGGAAAACGGAAAGAGGGAAGTCTAGCTGTGCAAAGTTAAGTCCTGCCCATATTCAATCAATGCCTCGTACGATAAACCAGGCAAGGCCGGGTTGGTCTAGAATTGTCAGAATTTGAAGCATATTAGAGCTCTGTCACATCCCCAAATCAGCAAAAACAGCACGCTTTTCAGCATAGCCGGGACACTCCATCACCATGGTACTTATCCTCAACGGAGTTGGGGTTATTGCAAACACGATTTAAACGTTACTCTCTTAGGCGGCCGTTAGGACGATTAATATTTAGTGCCCAAGTACCAAAACGGAAACGAAGTAAAGATGTGTAACTAACATTAGAATATAGCTGGTACCATATTGTGGCATACCCATCCAATGCGTGTGCCTGCACACTTTCACGCCTGGCTTACCACCATTTTACAGACACAAATTTACGTGGTAGGATAAGAAAACGCGGGCCCAACCAATCTTTCTTAAGGTAAACATAAACCCTGTACAAATTTCGCTAGACAATAGGAATCCACATGGCCATCAAGGTCTAAATCAGCCGGTAGGTATGGCCAATGCCATATGCACCTCAGCCCTTGCAACACCATGGAACCCAAAGTTGGTCCTGTACAGTCAGTTAGGAGGGCAAGCAATACGAATTTCCTCACGAAACACATTATGAACGATGCTATTTTGTCTCGCACTAACTTGTTCCTAAAATGATACACCGGAGTAGCCCAATGGGGATGTAGGGGCTCCTGACTGAATTCCCTTAAAAGAAGTCTGTTGTCGGGAACTCTGCCAACTGATGTGAGAGTCCCAAGTAAAGTACGTTGAATCTCAACCATACAATCCTCCATCGCTCAATCAAAGTAGCAGTATTATAGTAGCAGTATCTACCTTTATTCGGCGCCACGGGGTCTATCCAACAGCAGCCCCCATGTGTCCATGTAACCTTTTTCGGGGTGGGCGACTGGACCCAATCACATTTCAACGGCGGGTTTCCACAAAGCTGGCAGCTGTCAGTTCCAGGCCAGCTGCTGCTCAGCCCCTGGCTTCTGGGGGATCTGGTCACGAGTCATCAGGACCTCCACCCGGCACGCCGTGGAGACAGGGTTTCGGAGCCACAACCTCAAAGTTGGGATATTGTCACTTCGCCTTCCACTCCTCACTGCGGCCCCGGCTAGGTTGGCCAATCCGGCCGTATCGCACAAGGCGAGGCCACCCGGGTACACGGGCGACCCACGGGTCACTGCAGACACGATGTACCCCAGTACCATTTCCTGCTGCTGCTCACGCTGGTGGTCCACCTGCGGCATCTTTACAGAACTTTCCCCTTGGGCGTTACGTTATCGACCATTGATGTAAACCCCCGCCTCGCAGACGCCCTTACCCTCAATCTTGACCGCTGCATACAACAATTACCCCCGTGCCCCGCTGGGGGCCGGGGCCAGGGCCAGGCACCCCCACCACCTTCCTTGCCTCTACCACGCCAGTCTCTATGACAATTGCAACAACATGCTGACCCTCAGCCTTCCGCGGGAACTCCTGTTGAGGTGGGAACTTCCGAACATTAGCAGATGGTGGTTTCGGGGCAACCAAACCCAGTCGCAGCGCCTTCCGCAAACTCCAGCCGTGAAGGCAGTCCTTATTTGCGGGCTGCCGGCCACGCACTGGTTGCTGTCCCCGCTGCCGCTCCCTACACAGCGCTTGCTGTGCGGCACCCATCCCAATCGCGTGCCTGTCCCTGTCCGCATCGCCGCCGTTGGCAAGAAAGCGGCGCAAAGTGCTCCCGCTTAGTGCTAACGCCCACCTGAACTCGGACATGGAGCCCGCGCTGGCGGTGGTGCGGGCACCGGCAGCGACAACGACAGCGGCAGCGGGGTGAGCCCCCGGATCAACAACTGCAAGCGGAGTCCCACTCGCGCTGGACCCACCTTCCCCAGCCACATCCATACCGACAGTGTGGCGGTCGTCGGCTGCCCTGGGCATGCCAATGATGGCAGGTAAGATTTGAGATCTGTTATTAGTTCTGCTATAACGCTGCAGGGCAGGCCGTTGTCGTATATGGTTACGAAGCTGTTGATCAGCGGTGGCGCGAGGATGGAGGCGCTGAAGCTGCCTGGTCGGTCGGATGCGGAGCTTCAGACGATACGGCGTGGACACGCCAGCTTGTGACTGCCCGGCTGCGGGTGCTGGTGGTGGTGTCTGTGGCACCTGTCCCAGGCTGACGGCTGCGGAAGTTACCTTTGTTGTCTTTGTTTCCCACAGCCCTGAGGGAACTGTGCCCTGAGCTGGGCCTACCCTGTATGCTGGTCTGGGCGTAAGCATGCGTATGCGGATTGCTGACGTTTCTGTTCTCAGAAACGCCCAGATAACGATAAGAATGGTCGCATGAGGACTCTCTTGGGAACTGATGTGCAGTTGGTGTGCGCGTTTAGTGCCTTTGGCCTTTTGGCCTTATGTTTAGTTGTAAGGCGATAGAGCGATGCATGCGGTTTTGGTTTCATTTCGGAGGCGTGGTGTTTTATGGAAGGCTAGGTCGTGGTGGCGGCGTAGCACAGCAGCACTTCGTAGGGGTCATTGGAAGGCATGTGTGCAGGGTAGGTTAGTACTCGTCCAGGTTGCATCTTTTTGGACTTGATGCCAGTACATCACGGGGCATGAGCTTACGTTCAACTGGCAGGCATCTCAACAGCAATTTTGTAACAGGCGAAATCTACATGAGGACGGGTACATACGTTATCTCGTGATGTTGATATACTCTAAAGCTCACAAGGCGGATACTAAAGATCTCGAGTTGGAAGGATTCCAGCAGAGAGACTAGCGCGCATCCAATCGCAGACGCAGGAGTTTACAATCCATAGGGTTCGTCGTCCCCCCTCACCTGGTTTATAGGGCTTACACTACCAAGACTCTGAAAACGCCGGTATTGTGACGCGTACGAGATGGTTCTTAAAAATCCCAAAACATATCTACAAAATGTGGGTTTTCGTTGGTCTGCACGACGTTATTTTGATTTTCCCTACCTAATGAGATGCTTGATATGCATTCTCCCTCCAGTCTGTGCGTCAACGCCTCGGCGAGGAGCTTACGGACCCATATGCAGATCACCAGATCCATTCTCAACGCAATGTTGACGCAGTATTGACCGTTGCTGGGATCCTACGACTATAGACCTATGGCGTCAGCTCTATAGCTCTAGCACACTGCATGACGCATGTACGGCCGCCTGGCCAAAGACACTCCTACAAAACGTCACAACCCCCATAAAAATCCCGACGCTAAATGCAACTGGGCCCTGCATCCCATGTACGGCGTGTCATAACGTCCCTCTACACGGCGATCAAACTCCTGGAGTGGTGCATGCGGTTGCCCGAACATGCAGCTCCGTACAACCTAGCTAACCCTTGCCCTCCCGCAGGTGCTCATCCAGCGCCACCACATCGCCCATCAGTTCTACCCCCACCACAGCGACCACTCCCTGGCTCGTCCCCGACCAACGGTTGAGAGTATTCCTGCGCTTCGCGGTGAGACGCGCCAAACCTTCCAACCACCCACACGCCGCTGATCTGCATCACGTAGCCACAAAACAACACACATGACAAGCCCACCAAGCATATTAGAAGCGCCTACACCTGCTCATGCCATCTGCCCGTCCGCCTATGTACAATTCCGCGGTTCTGCCCCAGGCCGATCCCGAGTTTCCCGCCATTGTTGTTATATGGCTGACAGCAGTTATGCGCATTGTTGCTGCTGCCTTCATCACCGTCGGCGTGATCGTCACCATCACTCTCGTTATTAAGATAGTCGCTTGCCGCGCGTGGACCGCCGAAACTGCTGTCGCAACCGCCATCATTTGGAGGACTGCGGCTGCTGTGTCGGCTAAGCGGCGGAAGTGGTGCCGGCAGTGGCGAGGGTGAGATTGCCTGAGCTGTGCCCCCAAGGCCCAACAAGCTGTGCCGGGCATGCGACGGCGCCGTCACCTCCTCCCCCTCATCCTCTTCTTCCTCCTCCTCAAGCGCCCATCTCGCTCGACCCTGATCCTTGCCGGTTTCCCGTAGCGCCTTAGCAGCAACACGACCACATGCGGAATGTACCCCACACATAACTGTCGCGATACCACCGCCTCCGTGGCGCCGCCGACGGCGAGATCTTGGCGTTGAGGTCTTGCTGCTACCCGACGGAGTGGCAGCGCCGCCGCAGGGGCTTCTCGATATAATATTGAGGTGGGCCCCGCAACGGGCGCTGCGCGGAGTTCTTGGCGTGGCGAACGGCGAAAATCCTAGAGAATTGCTGGTTGGAAGCGTATCTGAGCGCTGACTGCTCAGCACGTCGTAGCCATCCGCGTCGTAGCCTTCTCCGGTACCCTTCGTCCCAGGTGCAAATGACACCTCGCTGCCCCCCCAGGCCCCAGGTGCTGCCTCTAAAGGGCTGAAGGAGCTCACGGAATCCAGTAAGTGCAACAAACCACCGGTGGCAGGGGTGATGACAGAGGAGGCGGACACAGATAAGTCAACTTCTACTTCGCCACCGGCAGCAATACCAGCGACATGGCCGTTGGTGGCGGGCCTCAGATCTCGCGGTGGAGGGAGACTTCGCGGCGGTGTTTGGTCCGTAATATACGTGGTGCAGTTGGCTGCGGAGGTGCCACCGCTTGCGTCAAGGTCGGCGGCCACCAGGTAGCCATCCACGTGCGCGAAAGCTGCTCCCGCCCCCGCGCCGCTCCCACCCCTCACTACTCTTGGATTTGCGGCTGCCCAAGGCAGCGGCTGGATTTGCCAGCTGTCCATGTCCGCGCCGTCCCTTCCAGTTAGTGCAGATGGCCCAGCCGCGTGCAGATCTATAGAGTCGCCAAGTCTCTGGGTGGGACCGAAACCAACAGCGAGTTTTGCTCTGGGACAGAAAGTCGTCCGTTCCGGGCTGCTGCTGCTGCTGCTTATGCACTCGCTGGTCCATGGAGCTGCGTCCCGGCTGCTCCCCGAATCAGTCACACTGCCATCACTGGGTTGACCTGCGCTGATGACACTGCCTCCCGCTTCTCCAGGATTGGTCCCATGGAGGTAAGGGGGGACATGGCCGGGCGCCTGTTCAAGTAAGCTGGTGACCGCCTTGTCAGCGTCTTTCTGCAGCCTGGCCCAGCCAATGGAGGACAGGCTCCAAGATGTCGCCAGCGGCGGAAAGTCCTGGGCCGGAATGGCCACGGCTGCAGTAGCCATGGGCCCACCACTGCTACGCCGGGCACTGGCACCCATCATACGGCCAGAATATCTGCTGAAGAAGCTATCATCATCGCTGCACGGGCTCGTTGCATTCGCAACATCGTCCTGGCCGGTACCCCAAAAATCGCTCAGCAGCGTGAGGGACGGCAGCTCCATCAAACGGCCTTCAACAACGCAGCTGTGCCCAGCGGCCTCAGCCGCTGCGCTGCCACTGCTGCCAGTACGGGACTGCTCTTGAATGCCAGGCAGAGTGAAGGATGTAGCTGGTAGCTCCGACTCTGTCCCGGTGCCCTGGCCACAAAAGCCGTGCGTGGCGGGTCCGCCAGCGGCTTGGTTCAAGGTGTACATGCTAGTGCTGCTGCCGTGCTCCTGCTTCTTCGGGCGGTCGGAAGCGGTACGAATGCCGCTGTGAGCCATGCTCGGGTTGACCTCAGCAGTATCAGCAGCAGCGTCACGAGGACGATCCATGACGCCGAGGCAGCGACTACCGCACCCGGCAGGTGGCGTCCTGGAATGGCAAGGCACCGGGCCATGCGTTGCAGCACCCGGAAGAGCAGAAGCGACACCGGGTGGTATCGGCGCCACCATGATGCTTGCCGGCCCCGATCTCCCGGCAGTTTTACCTGACGAGGGGGAGGGCGCTGGCCGGGGGGACTGCAAGCCGCTGCGCTGCTGTGCCTGCCGCTGCCCCAGCGCAAATGCCCGCCTTGGCGTCAGCCGAACGCCCCCCCGCCCGCTGGCCCCGCGGGCCTTAGTGCTGCTTCCGAAAGCTACACGGGTTGCAGACTGCCTAGTATCCTCCCACCGGCGGCCTTGGGCGATGGGTCGCTTGTTTCCTATTGGCGGAGCTGCTGCTCTTGCCGCCTTCGGGCCCGTCACCAGCAGGTCCGCCACTGACTCCGCAGCGGTTTCGCAGGCCGGTTTGGTGCAGGGCCAAACGGCACGTAAACGTACAGGCCTTCTGCCGCCGCCGATGTCGCCACCGCCGTTCGAGTCTGATCCCCGACTTGCGCTCCCTGGCTCACTGCTGCTTCGGTCACTACGGCCATTCCGAACCGGACGGGTAGGGTTCGACTTCAAAGGGGAACCATGAAGAAATTGCGCGGTCCCACGGTCCCGTTGGCCAGCTTGCGGCCGATAATTGTAATCAGTTGCTTGATGAATGGGCTCGTGGTGGCAGCTGAGCAACCCTGGTGCTGGTGGTATCCGTGAATAGCCCGGAGCATGCAGAAGCAACGGGATGCTGCTGGATTTGCGCTCCGCAGCCTCAGTAACGCCACCGCTGTCACTGCTGCGGCGGCGGATTGCGTCCAAGTGGCTCCTGTCATCGCCGTTGGGTGCGTCTGCACGAAGCTGTTTCTCCAGCAGCTGCTGAATGATGCCGTGCGCTGGTGGAATCAGGAGCTGCTGCTGCTGTGGTGGTTGTGGTTGTGGTGCAGATGGTGGTGATGGTGATGGGAGTCCTAGAGGTGGTGGTAACGGTAGTTGCAATGCCTGCGACTGCAAGATGGGGCTGGTCCCCGTGGGGTGGAAAAGCCTTCCCTCCTGCGACCAATCAGCAGATGACCAGCTGGTCGTCGAGGAAACAGGCCAGTTGCCGCCTTGGACATTGCCTTTAGGGGCGCCGGCGGCTTCTGCTCCGATCGCACCGCTTACAGCCAGAACTGGCAACTCCAAACACATTTGCTGCATTACGCCTGCCCCTTTCTCGACTACGTCGCTCCCGCCTCTCCCCGGCTCCTCCTGGCCCAAGTCAAACGCTTTTACCGGCTCCAGAAGCAGCTCCGAGTCACAGGAGTCTTCGATGTAATAACACTTCATGCGGCGATTATCGCTGCTGCTAATGCTGCCGCCCACGCTACAGCTTCCAGGACCGTAACCCGCTGTGGTCGTCAAGTCCCAGCTGCGTGGCGCTTCGGGGTGTTCCAGGGAGGCCACGACAGGCGGCACTGCCGCGGTGAGGATGGCGATGCCAGTGCCTCCATGGCAGGCAATAGGAAGCGCATCGTCGGCTGGGACTGCTGAGATGACCTCCTCTGAAGAGAAACGTTGGCTTCCTGGGCAGCCGGGGCCCGACCAGACAGGGGGAGGGTGTGAACTAACCGCGTGCAGGGAGCCAGCACTACCGCCCGAGTGTCGCAGATTGCTCAGGTCTGCACAGGAAACGGAAATAAAAATGAAATATTCGGCGCGGCAGAATTTAGAGTTTTAGGAGGAAGGGCAAGTATCAAGCGGGCGGCGAATGATGTTCTGAGAATACTCCTACACCATAACATATCTCCACCGCTCGTGGAACAGATCAGGAAGGGACACCGGAGAAGTACCGGGTTGCGTGCAGAACGAGGGCAAATTCACCTTCTATCCTATCCAAACACAGGTATTCACACACAGGTTACGATCTTCAAAGCTGCGCACTGCAGGTGAACATTGCCCATGGGGCCGGGTGGACTTGGGGTTTTGACCGGATACAACGCAATCTCTGGCAACCACCTCAGGTAAAGAAAACCAGAACACTAGCTCTGAGCGCCATGCTGCATCGTTACGTACTCGTCGACGACCCAGTTTTAATTTCGTCGTCGCCCCAACATACAGATCAACAAATAACACACTGGGCTCTTACCTGTCCTAGCGCATGAAGACGCTGTCACGTCATCGCGTACCCCAATGACGACAGTTTTATCTACGGCTGCATTGAGTAGTAATCTCGACGACACCATCTGCCTCTCACACACGCCAGGTTGGTACTCAGTATCCGCCGGAACGGATGCCTCCGACCACTCGGCACCAAGCCCAGGACTTGACGAGCCGCTGTCTGGGTTGCCGCAACGGCTGGTGCTTTCCACGAAGATTCCGGAGCCATTATCACGCCTGCGGGCACGCCAGCTCTGCAAGCCCAGGTGCGCCGCCTCGATCGCCTCGCTGTGGGCCTTTACCCAGGACGGCGAACCGCTATAGCCGCCATCCGATGCCAACCTAGATGCCACCGCCGTCGCTGCAGCCACTGCCTCTGCTGCAGCAGTTGCAGCGGCTTCCAGTCCTGCACCAGCAGCCTCTCTGACCGCGCCGCCACACCTGCTGTAACCTGGCCCCTCACTGACAGAAGCCAGGCCGTGTTTCAGGTGCCAAGATTCACCTGAAGTGGATCCCCCCTCGCTGGATGCCAGTAAGCCACACGAAGCCGCTAGCGTTCTCAGGACACCGGGTCCTGTCCTCAATAGCAGATGGCTCAGATCCAATCCCGGTGAGCCGCAGAACGACCCTGTGGCGCGACTGCCACTGGCGTTGCTGCTAAGGGCGGCAGTGAAGGTCCGCTCGTCCTGGTCGACTGGGGGACAGCCTAGGCTGGCTGCCAGCGGCTGGAGCCCGGATGCCGTCCTATAGGTGGTCGTGGCGACGACGGTGCGGATGGCGGCAGCGGTAGCAGCGGACTGCTCGCCCGGCTGCAGGGGCTGGCCAGGCGCGTAAGCCCAACCCAGCGCCAGGGCGGCGGACGACACAGCCGCAGCTGCAGCATCGGCCGCTGCAGCTGCACGGCGTATGGCCGGCGACCAAGCCTCGTCATTGTCGTCTCTATTCCGAGCGATGCTAACCCGTAGGGGAGACTGGTATAGCTGCGAGTGGACTTGCCTACACGTCTGGGTTGGCCATTGCTGCAGTAGCCCTTGTATCGGCGGCAACGGCACAGCTGCGCTGGGATGGCC
The DNA here is from genome assembly GCA_030268105.1 of Volvox africanus. Lineage (NCBI taxonomy): Eukaryota > Viridiplantae > Chlorophyta > Chlorophyceae > Chlamydomonadales > Volvocaceae > Volvox > Volvox africanus. The sequence goes on along the minus strand of BSDZ01000010.1, from coordinate 922,855 downwards.
GCTCCCCAGACAGCAGGCATCCTCCCGCTGCGGATCGGTCTCGAAGGCTGGGTTGTTGTACGCGTACCACGCAGACATAGCCGTTGCAGCTGCCTGTGAGCGACTGCGACTGGCATTGCTGGCTAAGCCTGTGGTCGCGCCCTCTGCATCCTGTCCTGGATTGTTCCCGGGTGACAGCGCTAAGCTGTTGTGCGGTACTGGTTGTGTAGGCGCCGTCACCTCTGCGGAGGCCGCCGTGATGGAGGCAGTCGTGATGGAAGAGCCATGAGGCGGGTGCGCGTCATCGCCCAAGGCACCTGGCGCGTTGGAATCGCACGGCACATTCTTCACGCTGCATTCAGCCATACTTCTACCATCGCTTTCGCTATCCCGGGTGCAACTGCTGGTACCGATCGCTTGCAGTTCCTGTTTAAGCAGCTGCTGCTGTTGCAGAGTCGGCTGGTTCTGGCACACCACCTGTGGCGTGCAGAACCACGTGCGCTGATTGGTTGCCTTGATTCGCTTGCAACTGCCGTGTCCATAGGAAGCAGTCAGGGTCGCCTCGCCCTCCACGCTCTCCACTATAGAGCCACAGTCTTCCGGTGGTGTTACTGAATGCGAAACGTCCTGACCCCATTTTAGTCCCACAAAGACCCCGTGACATGCTGCTCCGGTACCACGTGCGTATTCACGATCGACTTTGACAATAGGGGCCAGACGTGGAATCGCGTTAGGGTATGCAACGTCACGACTACTGATGTCATTGTCTCTGGTGCTTCTTGGAGAAGATCTGGTACCCCCTTGGTCCCTCTGCGCTTCTAAGTCCTGGGGCAGCTGCGCTTCAAGCCATCGGAGCAGTGACAAGCAGTCCCGAAGGATATCGTCTGGAGCCCCAATCTGCTCCAGGTAAGTGCGTATCCTCAATGCTGATTTTAGAGCCGTACATATATACGGGGTTTCACGGGCGCTGCAATTCCGATCTGTCTGGTAGTTATTTCGGGCTGCTGTCAGAACGCCCTTCGCACGATGCAGATGGATCTCCTGTTCCAAGTCCCTGATATGGTTTCGCAAATGCTTGGCCTGCCTCAATTGCGTCTTTGCAGCGTCGAAAGCTATTATGGGGTGAGCAAATAATGTCATCCCAACTGGGTCGAAGTTCACATTGTTATAGATTTAACCTAACAATTGCAAATAAGTTTTGGGGGGACAATATGTCGAGACATCGGTAAAATTACAGAGATATGTAATACCTTGGATGTTGCATTTTGGATTCATCGTTTCGTTTTGAAAAAGTTACCCATATCGCGCTTCTGCTTTCGGAGAGCTGCTTTTTGCCTTTCAGTGTTGGCTGCTAACTCCGCGTTAATTTCCTTCTCAATGGAAGAATCGTACTCCAGGGCTCTGGGGGCAAGCGCGTAAGGGGACCATGTATGGTTGGGCGTTGTAGCATGCATCAGCGCGTAGGTAATTGTGATAAGAACCCAAAGTTCATATCAGTTCAAATTAAAATTGCAAATTTACCTACACGGCTTCGTTCGAAACGGGCACTATTCCGAAGCGGCCTGTACTGTAGGAATGCAACACATACTTACAGTTTTAACGTCTCGGCCGCATACTCGTAGTCGCCAAACAGGCTCTGCGCTTTGCCCTTACGAAAGTGCAGCTTGGCGTTCTCTTGCTCGTACCTGCTTGAGCAGGAGGAGCATCGTGGCAAGATGCTTGGCGCTCAAAGTGGCTCAGATTGCCGCCCTCATGATCCCATCCCCAAGGGAGCAAAAGCGAAAAAGCCTAATAAAATCACCGCGAAACTAGGACGGTGTACCCCACATCCCATCGGGACATCTTTAAGATCCTCCTACCCGCCCTAGGGACACTTCGGAAGCCCCGACGTCTGCCACGCCCCCAAACGCTAATCGCTGAACCTCTGCGTCCCGGGTCTGTTCAAATCCCCACCAAGAACCTGCTGCTCGACTCACTGCAGCCCCTTGTCGCACGCTGCTACAGCCGCCATGTACTCCTCCAGCTGGGTGCAGACGAGTGCCAGGTTGCCCAACACAGCCACCTTGTAGCCATCTATGCGGTCTACCTCCTCCTGTGTCTCAAAGTCCCGGGTGGACTCCAACAATCGCAGCAGCCTTTCGTACCTGCGGAGGCCCACCAGTTCAGCATCCAGGGCGAGGGATACCAGCGATGCCATGCCCGCGTCCCCCAAGGCAGGCGATTGAGACATTTGTTGATGAACAATCTAGGCAGGTATCCTCAACATGAACTTAGGGTGATGGTGATGATGATGAAGATGAAGATGATGATAATGATTTCGGATACAGCTTCAGCATATGCGTGTCCCCCGGTAGCCATAGAAGGCAGTTGCGAGGACCATAAGGTGGGTTTACCACTTCGGCTGAGAAGTGAGAACACTATATGGGTCTTATCATACTCGCAAGGGATGGAGCCGCCCTTCCCCTCAACTTGCCGGCCTGCTCCTTAGCAACAGCCATAGCCCCTGCTGATCGACTGGCACTTCACTCCCCACGCACCTGGCACGCGCGTACTTGTGCTGGCCTTTCCGGAACAGCTCGTTGCCCTTAGACTTGAGGCGCTCGGCCAGGACGTAGCGCTCCTCGAAGCTCAGGTTCTGAAACGGTTTCGCAGCGGGTCAACAATATGGAATAAGGAGGTTCAAAGGGAGGGCGCGAGTGTGTAAATCGATCAGGAACAGAAGCCAGATATTTAATGGTTGGGATTCGTGTGCCCAAGGAGGCCAAAACATCATAACTATTAACATGTACAGGAAATCGATAGTCCTGCCTGAGGTTCATATGTGTTTGGGGGTGTGTGCGCACATGGCGACATGCCCGGGGCGGAGAGCAAATTAGTCTCAGCGGAGTTGTGAAGATTTATTTGAGCCCCGAGGCAGGTACACGCTCTTTCCGCGTACCTCACCTGCCAGTGACCTTCCCGCTCGAAGTCCAGCAGCTCAACCTCAAACTCCACCGTGGCGTCCCCGGGAATACCGGGAGGCCGGTCCTCCCGACCCAAGTAGGCGAACCGGGGTGCGGCCACCACCCTGCTGACCTCGCCGGGCACCATCAGCTTCAGGGCCATCTCCAAACCCTCGGGCAGCTCGCCACAACCTGAAGGGAGCCATAGAATAACGGAATAACAGAGGCAAATTTGAGGATAACGGAGGCAAAGATAGGGATCCCCCCTATAGTACCTGTCACTGGAACCTACGGGCACAGAGCACCGGTATGCTATTATTCAACCTGATATATCAGTATAAATTTTGCCAGAAGTGATAAGGGCACGACAACGTATTCCTGTCCCCAATCTACCAAGGGCGCCTACCCGTATCCGCCGACAGCGGCTCTCCATGTGCGTCTCGAGAATCGTAGGTCCAGGCCTCCTCGCCCCCATCAGCGATTGGGGATTCGGCCATAGCATCTGCTCCCGCCCCTGATGCGCCAACAGGGACAGCAGGCAACTCATCCGCTAGGCCTTGCGGCGGCTGCAGAGGCCGCAGCGGCCGCGCCTTGAAGTGCAGCCGTACGGCGGTGTCGTGCAACGGGCAATCGATGGGGAACTCTCCCTGGCCCTCCTGCAGGCGCTTCTTCGTGACCTCACCCGTACCAGTTAAATCTCGGACCTGCGAAGATCAGAGGGTGTTGCGGGTGCGGGAGGTACACAGGCGCAACCACCATAATGCCGGGGTTAGAATCGCTGGTTTTGGTCCTACAAGCTTCTAGTCGAAATTAATGACAGTGGGAAACCAAACGCCCTCTCCGCTCAAACCTTCCAGCTGTTTAGCGCCCCAATACACCGATGAAAGGCTGACTGGTCCTGTTGAATCGACTGACCCACAGGTCCACACCTGCACCATGGACAGCAACTCGATTTCAAGCTCCACTTGCGTGCACCGAGCTGGGGGCGGCGGAACCAGGCATGGCGAAGCCGTTGTCACCCCTGGCTGCCCCACACTCTCCTGCCCCCCACCTCTCCCACGGCTTCCGCCCCTGCTTTTCGATGTTGCCGAAAAGCTCGCCACTCCCAACACGTCATCGTCTTCGTCATCGCTGCTGCTGCTGGCGCCGCCCTGGGTCCCGTCTCCGCCTTCGCCGGGAAGCATCCTTCGCGCGGGTACGACATACGCTGCCACCTCCCCTTTTGACATATACGACAGGGCCTCCTCTACGGCTGTGGATGAAATCATGAAACACAAGGAAACGGATTTTAAAGGAGGGCGAGTGCGCGGAGGGGAAACAAAATCAGCTTGGTTCTCGCGTGAACGTGCGGCGGCGGGCATGTGCATGCAGGCGGGCCGACAAACAGACAGACAGACTGACTGACAGACACAGGCAGGCAGGCAGGCAGATACCTTTGTGGTCGGCGCGAGGGACGGAGGGGTGTCACACAGGGTTCCGGTAGAGGTGCTGATTAGGTCATGTCACCTATGGCCAAGACTCGGCGCTCCTACACCATGTCCCCAAACGGCCCCGGTTGGGCTGTGTCCCCGGAATGCTCTTAAAAGCGGACACGCAACCTGAGGATCAAAGGCTCGGTGGCGCAACCACAACCCGCATACCAAAACACCCTTTTTTGGTTTCGCTGTACCACCATGCGGTCCGCATATACCCACATATCAGTCGACCCTCCTGGCCATCCTACCCATCCCCCCGGCTGCCCAGCTGGTGGTAGCAGTCCCCGGCCCACCTGGTGGTAGCAGTCCCCGGCCCAGCTGCAGCGTCAGTGGCTGGCGCCCCGCAGTGGTGAATAGGCATTGACCCGTCAAGTGCATCCCGTCGTACGCCGGGCAGCGAACACTCAAGTGCAGGGTGACCTGCCGCGGAGAGGGCGATTCCGGCGGGCGAATGTCTCAGGCTTTGCTTAACTTAGCTATGCTAAATTCGGTGTATCTGCGATAGGAACGGGACGATTGGGGATTCGATTAGTGCGGTTATTGGTGTTGTAGATGTAGCGTTTAATACTTCATCGCCCGGAGCACGATCGGTTCATTCGGTAAGGGGAAGAACGGGGTTGTGGGAGCAAGGGGACTACGGCCGCGGGAGCAGTCTCAAGCTGGGAATATCGCACCATAAACTTCATCACGGGATGGGCCGATCCTCAACGATATGAAAAAGACACGATATTGGTGTATGTAATAGGGAATGGCGTACCTCGAACGGCGGCCGTGGGCTCTCCCACGCGGCCGCCTCCCGAATGCATCGTTTGTACAAAGCCTCTCCAGCGCCGTACACATGTACAGAAGCGGCCGGGTACCAGTGCAGCAACGTGATGTCGTATCGGAGTGGCTGGGGGTCCGGTAGTAATGTTCCAATGGAAAATGGGAAACATAAAATGAGTCGTGAAGTGGGAAACTGACTGTCCCTAGGATCGGCGAGAAGAACATGGATTTGGTAATGCTTTTGATTACCGGGTTGGGGGTATAGTCGGCCTCTTGAAACCGCAGGCGCAAATCAGCGACGTCGAGGATCCGGAATTTCAAATTTGGAAACTAAAACATTTGAAACCTAAGGTTTCGGGTCCAAGCAGCAACCCCGCTCCCTGCCCTTATCAAGCAGTTGTGACTTGCACATCCCGAGGCCGTACTTGTCCATGCGGCAACATTGGCGCCGGCATGGGCAGATTTGCAGTCGCCCTGTGCACAGTATATGTATGCAGGTAGGTAGGTAGATAGGTAAGCGCGTGTAGGAGGTATGCATGTATGGCCGTTCCCTCCTTCGCCGGCGACAGTTCCACCGCCTTCCAAAAGGCTCATGATATCCCAGTGCTTGCTTCCAAATACGTAATCACCAAGGCTAGGTGCCCCTCTTCCTCACGCACCTGGTCCTGAGGCAAATCCCGCACCGGCGGAGTCATGCGGCAGTCCGGGTGACGAAACCCAAACTCCGGCTTCACCTGCAACAAGGTCCGCTGACCCCGGGTCATATCTGCGGGAGCAGGGTAACACCAGCGCCGGCCATACCAGCAGCCAGAGCACCAATAATTCCGGCATGTACAGCCGGGTGGTACAGTACGCATTAGCAGGCGGAAGCAGCAGCGGCAATCGCATCAGCAGTCGGAAATGGGAAGTGCCGCGGAGGCGGCGAGGAGGAACGGAAGGGACACTATGGGGAGCTATACGGCTTGGGCGTCATCCACGTATCACGCCCATTATGAGTCTAGTCATCTCCTCCAAGGAAGGCGCCCAGGCAACCTGCCTACGAGGCTTGGAGCAGAAGTCCCCGATTAGGTCGTTATTGGGCGGAAGATAGTACCTGGGTACGTGCTCCAGTATACGCTTGTAGTAAGCGGTTTCTGCTCTGCCCGGCCTGCTCGCCGGCCTGAGGTGCCTACCAATGAGAGACTATTCACCTGGCCCTGAGGTATCGCTAGTGGGCACATCCCAGCTACTTCGAGCTCGGGAGTATCCAGCTCCCGGGCTCGGATTGCTTTCCTTGGTACGAAACGTTTGCAGGGTTACGAATGAAACGCCCCAATAACGAATAAAATGAACTTAATGCAAAAGTTTCTCCAAGCCACTCAACGCCATCGACTCCATGTCCCCATCTATTTCTCTTGCTGGCCGAAGAACATTGCATTTTGACGTCTTGGTCGTGTGTACTACACAACAAACCATAAGCCCCTAAGCGCCCACCTCGGACGGCAAGCTCCCAGCCCCGTGGCACACGAACGCCTTTTTCCATAAGGAACGCAAACGCCTGACCGGAACCACCCTCGTCGCTGCGGGTGCTGTACAGCAGCTCATCCTCCAAGTTACGGATACTGTAGTGGATGTACACCTGCGACCCATCAGGCGACACGCACCTGAATGAAAATTTAGTGTTTCTGTGTATCTCTATTTGCGTAGCTGCAGGGTTTGGCGTGGGTTCGTGGGCGTATGCCACTTGTATGAGAGGTCTTTCTCCAGTTCGTGCATCTGTTGTGGATTTGCGCGTGGACGAGGTTCCCAGGCCAGAGAAGGCAGCGTGTTAGGGATAAGAATGGCCCAGTGCTTCGACTTTTGACATGCATCACTGCATCGTCTAAATGCAATTACAAGGGAGGCCAGGTTTTAATCGGGTTTCGAGACGTGGGATGCTACAAGACGCGGTTTCAAAACGTAAGAATCCAAGGAGCGCTTTGCTCATTACCACTGGGGTCTACTCTATATCGACAGCAAACCTCGGATGTGCCGACAACCAGTAACGCCCCAGGCATTCCCTGGTAGACGGCGCTGACGATCCTTAGATGTTGCCCTCACCATATCGCCCTCCCGCGGAGATGCCTCGCTATCACCATTATCTAGCACGGCGGTGAGCACTGCGCCAGCGGCAAGGGCCTGCTCCTCCCTGCGCACGCGTGTGTAGCCCTCCTTCAATTCACACTCCGCTTCGGACCAAATTATAACGTATCTGTAACTCAGGTGGGCAGTTCATTCTCCTATGCTACGTGGTGCCCGAATAGGCAGATTTGTACGATGGAAGGCTAGAAATACCGTTTGTGGTATCACCCTACCTGATACGTTTGTCAAGCTTGACACGCTGGGCTTTCAATTCTGGCTCCAGCGGAACTTCAGATGGTAAGGTGCGAAGCTCCGCCAAATATCTTTGGAAGTCATCCAGCTTCATGGCGTATATTTACCCTCTTATAAATTGCCATGCATTTGACATAAAACCTATCACATAATCGATACCTTACAGATATATGTTTTCTTACAAATAACCTAAATACTGTAATCAACCAACCGACTGGTAATAATTACAGCGGTCCGAGCGATGGTCACCGCCGTACCGCCAGCGCTAGTTACTCCAGATTTTTAAAGCGTCAGAAATAATTGAGACTGGTATCAGGACAACAAAAAAATTTTGCGCACGGTACGGCGGTGACCCTCGATCGGACCGCTGTACATATTGCCAAAATCCCCGTACTAACAGTTGATGGAGAAAACAAAACCGCTCTGAAATGTAAAGAACACAAGATTCAAAATTTTCCTTCGTACACGCTTTCAGGATTGTGGAATACGCATCCATGGTATGATCACCCCACAACCTTAGTACGCCTATCCTTTACACCTACAATGCAAACCCTGCGAGGCAGTTCTAACTGCCGATCTCTACAACAAGCATGAGCTATAAGACGGCGTCCGCTATAAGACTTTCATCCCGATGCTCCGAGTACTTTCAGCCTGGGTCTCTGCCACGACCTCGGCCTCGGCCTGGCCCTGATCTGCCACCGCCTCTCCCCGATCCTGACTCAATTGCTAGGGCCCGGTAGCCGCCTCCCCCCGGCCCTTGTCGCCCCAGTCCCGCTTCCAAGCCACCTGGCCCCCCAAGCAGAGACCCGCCTGCCGCCAGTCGTGCCGCCACGTCCTGCTGTGTGCGCACGGCCGCATGATGCTTGGACAGTTCACTGCGCCAAAAGCCTCCTACTACGTACATTATCATGACGCCCGTGATGCAACCGGGCATGCCAGCCAGGGCGTTGTTGAGGTAGCCCAATATCTGCAAGCGGAAGCGGCACAACGGTTGGCCTTCCCAGGCTGCAATGCTTGTGTTTGTGTCGCTGCTGTTTTTGTCGCTCCTGTTGCTCCTTACAGCGGAGATGCGTGTATTGCAATGTATGCTGCCCGAAAATGATGCCATACGACTTAATGAGCTACACACGGTGGACCCAGAAACGTCTCACCGAATGTAAGGACGCCGGGTCGCATATGCACGATATTTGCATTGGAACCTGCGGACAGTCGCCATTCGGACGAAGACCGGAAAGACGTCATCCTGCATGGCATACGTGCTGTGCATAACCGTCTATGGTCTATCCTCAAGGCGCATAAATGCCAAAAAAGGGAGGGAGAAGGGAAAGAGGGAATGGAAGATATCGTTGCTACCATATATACCCAATCCACAGCCTGTGTCAAGAGCACGTCAGCAAGTGCGTACACTCCTGACCCACATGCAGACGAGCGTTCCGCCTTCCCTTGAACAATGTATTAAGGCAGTCGTCCCGGCCCAGCCCTGCGCCAACAAAATGCCGCAAGACTCACGTTAATGTAGTCCACCACCCAGAGGTCGACACAGGTCGCAGGGCAGTCCGGGTATTCCCCCTTACGGACGGGTGCGGCTACGACGTCTTGGTTCCGGAGCGTGTACTATCACATGATGAAGTAGGACCCGGCAAGGGGCAGATGTTGTCCTTACAATGTTAAAAGATTCCAGTCATGCGATTTTGGCGAGAACGCAGGCTATGGGGCAGTCTGGCTGGTTTATCCGCCAGTGGGCGCATGGTTAGCTATCTAGCACCGTGAGCACTTTGTGCAATGGGGCAGTAGCTCCCCGTCGATACGCTGGCGGCATAACGACTCCTCGCGTCCTCAGAATCATCGTGAAGGCTGCCCGGCTATGAGGCTCGAAGGATGCAAACGATGGGGATTTCTTGCTGGTAACGTGCAACTTTGTTTCCCAGTCCCCTTTCCCTACCTTGGACGGAGCTAGACGTCGTCCTTTACCATCGCGGTTAGTCATGCTTTACAGCAGCGTCTACAGCGGTATCATGTCTCGTTTATTCGTCTTACCCCGGCCCCCTTTATTCAGAAATAGGCAAGCGTTTTGACCGCCAAGAACAAGAACCCTCATAACAGGCATAACTACATTACGTCCCAAGCGCACCTTCACCATGTACGCCATGTTGGAGACATATACACCCAGGATGGCGCACCCCGCCATCAGCAGCACGATCCACGTCATGATGGCAACCCAACAGATGCGTACACCCAGGTTGGCCATCTGGTACAGCTGCAGCTTGTCCTTAACCTCCCCTGCACCAGGGTTGGGAAAACGACAGCTTCAGGGAAACGCTGGCGGGAGAAGACATCGCCAAGTAGACATTGCGCAGACATCGCCAAGTCCTGTACTTCATAACAATGTAGCCCGCTGATAACTATGACAAGCGGCAGGTACATGTCATCCATCTACACCCGCCCCTGGATGGCACATGGCGACATGTACCCACCGGTAAACGTAGCACGGCGTCAGATAACCCTCACTAGCAGCTGTGTTAACGCGGGTGGTCACAGTCCCTTAGCAACCCAGCGCAATGGATGCGGGGCAACGTGGCTGCCGTGCCGATGTCTGGTGCAGTGCCGCACTGCTAGCTTCAGCTGGAGGCATGCTTACCCAGCTGGTCGATCTCCGCCTCTAAAAGCGCACGCCAGAGGCACAGCCCGAATATGACGCAGGCGTAGATCATGAAGAGCACCGACGTGGCTGTAACCGACTGGTTAAGCACGTAGTAGTTGTCGGCGGTGGCTGTGGTGCCCACTACATCCAGCGCACCACGGATGGAAAAGATTACGACCTGAGTGTAGTGAATCCTGTCGGGCGGAGTAGAAGCGAGAAAGACACGCATAATGGAGGCCATGCAGCAAGATGAAAGGGAAATAGAGCGACCTATATGCACCGAAATGGAGCAGCCGGCCTGAGGTCACCTGCAGGTGGTGGTGGAGGAGTAATTTGTTGCAAACAGCCAACCCAACCTCGGCCGATGGCTCAAGGCAAGCATAAGGAAGCTTCTCCATGCGCCTGCGGCTGCAGGGCCAGTGAGGATAACCAAAGGCGGCAGTCCTAGCAGGAGCGAACTGCGGCTACTGAGCCACTGCTCACGACATTTTCAGAGTGAAGGGCGAACACGTTCAGCTCTACGTACGGTAGCACCATGCATGGGGACGACGAATGGGCTGGCAGGACAAGGGTGTATGTTTCCTGATGAGTGAAACGTGCCCATTCTGCTCGCTGGTGTGACCGCAAACCCTTTGCTTACCATACACAAATACTGATAATCGACACTAACATCAAGACGGTGGCGAAGATGGGGAAGTAGTGCACGGCCTGCCGCTGCCTGCATGCGCATTTATTACCCCGATTCACAGATGGAAATGTGCCAGATGGCGGGAGTATACTGGCAATGTCTTTAATTTGGAAGTGGGTTAGGTACCTGCTGCGGCGATGCTGTGTGGCGCGTCAAGGGGTTGGAGGGTTTATGAACAGTTGGGTAGCTTGGCCTTCGTGTAGCGTGCCCCGACTTAACGACGGCTATTGTGCAGAGGGTTCAGCGCTTTGAGACTTCTGTGAGATCACCAGGTCTCAGCGACCCTTGGCCCATAGCCAGGGTAGCGGTGATGCAGGTGGCGAAGTTGTGACCAATTTTCTCGCGCATGGGATGATGTCCAGGCGTTAAAGAGGCCGAAAGGGCACTAACAAGTATCTCAGATCCCAACGCCATCGCTCATCAAGCCGCTTACATGCCAGGTGATATAACCTGTCCCCAAAACCCGGGTAAAGATACACTGCCGCCACGGCCGTATTACATCGAAATCAAAAATCATTTACTGATGAACATATGAGAAATGCAACCACACAGAAAGCTTTAAAGTCACAGAGAAGTTGATGCAAAGAAGTGGAAGGAGCAGGTTGTATGTTTTGTATTACCCAAAGTAATTTAATCAAAATCTTCAGTAAATTGCCATTTGATTTTCAGGGAAATTTTGACTGCTTTCACTTACCGGGCCGGAAAGGGCAGCCCCATCCTGCAAGTGGCGCTCCTCAAATAGTTGCAACGCAAATTGAATAATTGGGACGCATAAATTTCAAATTATGTGTAAAAGACTAACCCATGGCATTGACAATCCAGTTTACACCTATATCTTTAGAAATTTATAGCAAGAGAGGGCGAGCCAACAATTTGGCGACCCCAAATCCAGTGTTTCCTTAGTGCTGGATGACATACATGAAAACATAAGCGCATTACAGTCTAGAAAACCTTCTTGTCTTCCTTGAGGCCTTACTGCGTCGTACACCTGTTCTGCTTGAGGTGTTTGCGCTCTGCTAATCGGAGTTTCACCGTATCCAATCCTGTAAGTACAGGCCGTCGCTTCATTCTACCTCGGCCAAAATGATGATATCTGTGTCCCACGCTAGGACGCTGGCAGGCTGCCGGGCCTTTGGCAGCGTCCGTCCTCGCGTCTCAGCGCGCATCGCAGATGGAACTCTTTGTCATATGGCCCGTAAGGATAGCTATATGGTTGAAGTTGAAGTTGCCGAAGATGAGCCAGAGGACGTGGCTGTGCGCCGCTACATGAAGCTCGTCATGCAGAGCAGGGTTGTTGAGAAGCTGCGCGCACGCAAGGTAAAGGAGACCAAGATTGAGGAATACAAGCGGCGCTTCCGTGAGCGTGTTGAGATGCGCAAGGCGGGCATTGTGGAGCCGACCTACGAGGAGCTCTACAGCAGCAGCGAGATGATGGACCGGGGGCCTTTCGACGACTTTTTCTCGCGCCGGGACGATGAAGATCCAGAGGGTGCTTATGATGGACTTGGGGACGGACTGGCCGACGATATTTTCGGCAACTTCGCTGGTGGCTACGTGGACCGCTGGACCACGCAGTCCGGCGGCTACATGAGCGGCACCAGCTTTAATAACCCTAGCAATTGGCAAGGAGGCTATATGTAAGGGTGAAAGCAGATTGGTGGAGACAGCCAGGAAGTGCAGTGAATGGCTGCTGACAACTTTGTGGTCGGCAAGCCTGCGAGCCCAGGAAGCCCTGTAGACCATGAAAACCAGATTGTTCTACCTTCACGCAAATATTTCGCATATTATGTGCTGTCGCCTGCTCACAGTTTCAGGTTGGAAAGGCTGGTAGGAACGCGCTGGGTGTGGGCAGTTTCCTGGGCCTGAAGCGTCAGGCGTAAGGTGCTTTTTCAAAATATCTTATACCATGCGTGCACCCCGCCAAACTCAATAGCTTTCGTGGCAGTTGCTTTGGCGTCCGTCCGTGTGGGAACGTGTGAAACCCAGACTTGTTCTGCGCGGCTATGCTCCAATTTTGCGTGCATAGGGGCTTGTCGCGCGCGTTTCCCATTGAGATGCAATGCTGCTTTGAAAGGTACGAGGTCCTCAGGCATGCTGCAGGTGTTCTGTGGTCAGGGGGGCTAGTGTGCGTATGGCATGGTCTCTGCGCGTTCTGTATGTATACGGGCAACTGATGTGTAACTGACGGTATGTTCTGACGCTAGCGTAGCTTGGAACGAGGATCACCGTGGGTGGACTTGATGAGCAAGAAGGTTTAGAGGGCTGCTGTTTAGCGTGCCCTCGTTTCTTGGCTGCCTCGTGGCATGACACTGCTCGCTTGGGGGGACATTTGTAAATTATAAACTTGGTTGCAGATCCCAAACATCTTCCATGCGAGGATGCGTTATGTGCTCATTCAGGTCTTGTTGGGCAGGTATGATTGCGGGTTTGCTGTTGGCCAGTTGTTGGGCCTGTTACACAAAAGCTTGGAAACCTTCCGTCAGTGATCTGCGTGGAACAGTTGAGCGAATGCACTACTTACATTTGTGATTGGCTCTTTTGCATTACCAGCAAACGAGCGATTCCGGCATGGAGCTTGATCCTGAATCGTCCTGTGCTGAACTGTATACCCAGTCTAGAGGACCGACGCCCCACTCTGCAACACTCGCTTCTTTGCAATCCGAAACATAAGAGCAGTGCGGTACCGTTCCACGTCGCACCCGAAAGTGGCGAGTTCACATGGTGGTAAGACAGGCTCGAGTGAAACAACAGGCAGCGGCCTCGAGGAGCTCACCATATCACCTTCCCCAATGCGATTCCCATCTGATGCGGCAGCTTCATCGATTATTCCTCCTTGCGCCTCCACGGCACCTGCAAATGTCAAAGCTTCTTCAAGAGCTTTAAATTCCAGTTGCACCGATTTGTCCTCCAAGGTCATCAACCCCGCCATTGCTGCGGCACCATCCGCAAAAGTTCGTCGCTCATCGGGAAACGTCGCTGTCGTCTCCTCTTCCCACGCCTCCCACCTGGCTAGCTGCGTCAGTGCCGCTTCGTCGTCCTGCAGGCTGCTGGCTGCGGCCCGTTCCTCTTCTGTGCAAGTAATCGCCACCAGCGCCTCCGCTGATGGCAGTTCCCCGTGCGGCAAGTTGGGCCGGCGGACAGCCAACACAGCCAGCAGGTTAGCCACCGCCTCCAGTGTTTGCTGTGGCGGTCCGGCAGCAGTAAGAACCACCTGCTTGGGGTTCATGTGTTTCAGCGGTGGCAGGTACTTCGGTCTTACGTCCGAACGGGGTGAAGTAAGAGCTGACTCGTTGTGAGTGCGATGGATCGGTGCATCATAGCGGTAGGAAGCTAAAGTCGAATACATGTCAGGCCCCTCACTCTCGATGCTCCCCAACCATCCAACCCGGTCCCAGAGCAGCGGACCACTTGCCTGGTCCAGAGAGCCTGCCGGTAGGTCCAAGCCCCGCGCTGCTTCCCGTACCTCCTGGGTGGATACCGTCATGTATCGATCGAGAGGCCGTTCCAGAAGGCGGAGCATGTCCTGTACCACGTACCTAACATTACGCATCGCAGCAATGGCAGGGACGCAGTACCTGAGGACGGAGAGTGGGCTACACGGCTAGTACGACGTTGGTTGTCACGAGGGATCGAACATAATAAGCTCAATGTCAAAAAGGTTGGGAAGCGGTTCCGCAACATTTCGGCCTTTCAGCATAGCATTCCAAGGAAAGGTGTTGCATACCTATGCGTGCGTCACACATTTAACCTCCTCCTTGTTTTCCCATTTCGCCGAATTAATGTTCTCCATCTGCAGTTTTCTCTTTACCTGTCGTGCTGGTTGCCATCCAGCTGCACAAAGCCGTAGCGCTGCAGTAGCGCGTCATTGGATTGGTTGCCATAGCTAATAAGCACTTGCTGTCCCCGCTGGAGGGGCTCACCAGCGGCGACCCTGAACTCGTCTCGCCCAGGAATGAACACGCACTCGCTCTGCGATGAAGGTGAACGCACGGAACACAGCACCGAGGTTATAGAATATCGAGCAGCAACACAAATGAACATGAGCAGCAAGCCGTAATGCGGTGTTCCCAAAGGACTATGCCTGGGAACATTTTAAGGGACTGAGTAACTCCGTACAACATTGCGAGGAGCAGGGAGATCAGCAGAAAAGATGGGCCCAGAGTTTTCAGATGACCCCTCTTCCTGGGTAAAGGGCCTACGATCGGCTGAAAGAAACTGGAGTGATGTACACGTCGGCAAGTATGTTGCAGGACTAAGGGTGCAAGCACGAAGCGGCCCACATAAGGAACGCGCTCCAAAGACAAGATACGGCAGCAAAGTGGTGACATGGCCGTTACATGCTACCTCCCACCCTGGGTGTCAGTCCCCACAGTCCGGCTGGGGTCCACCCGCCACAACCTACCTTCGCCCGACTGTCATGGTTGAACATATCAATGAAAGGCGAGACCGCATATAAGACTGTCCCTGGCTCTCCAGATGCTGCCCGTCGAGCCTCAGCCATCTGCCACAGCGTCGGTATACCTAGCATCGCAACCGCTGAAGGCAGGATGGCTGTCAACAGGCTCGCCGGATCGGAAGCTGCGATGCTGCCGCTTGTGGCGCTGGCGGCAACAGCAGCTGCTGCGCCTGCTACCACGCCGGCAAGGAGCATGACCAGTGGCGAAGTCGGAAGATGCGGACCGGCGAAAGTGCGACTGCGGGCACACGCGAGCGCCCAAAACACATCCGCACGAGTCAGACCATGTCGATCGAGGTGACACCGTACTGTGTCGTAAAGCCTGTCCCATTCCTCCTGCTCGTCCAAGATCTGTACTGCACAACGCGCATACAAAGGGGAGGTGATGTAAGGATGCTGCGAACTGCAGCCGCCTGTGCAGGGCCGAGACCCTAGCCCAGACCATCTCACTCATGAATCATGCCAGCCAGATGCTCGACACTTAATGTTAGCGGTACGAAATAGGTAGGAGTGTGGCTCCACCATCGGCAACGGTGTGCTCCAAGGACGCTACTGGATGTCCTTTGTACGACGCCCCTCACATTGGTTCTCACACCGCATCAGGGACTAGTCTGAGCAGGAGCAGCAGCAGCAGCAGCAGCACGGGAAGCGTGTCGTGCATTTGCCGTACCTGTTGCTCCAGATATGGATATTGTAGTAGCCGTACATGCTCAGGGGGCCATAGCACCGGTATGTCCACACAGGCAGGAAGGGCGGGGAGGTAGTCTGCGAAGCGAGACCCGGGGCCTAGGGACCGCTCGTGGAGGAGCTTGAGTGCCAGCTGGCCGTACCAGGGAAGAGCGGCCCACACATCCTGTGGAACAATCAAGGACAATGCGAGGGGCTGTTGAGCATCAGGGTTGGAAGTCATGAGCAGTGGCGGCCCTCCGGTAGGTGCTTTGGGGCAATGTACAGGGAATCGTTGCTGCAGCTATCTGCTTTTGGCGTTGTGTTGTTGTTGCCAGATGGATCTATGATTTGGGACTCGGTCTATGTACGGCATGTAGATTGCCACACGGCTCGATCCGCATGATAGTTGCGTTCCACAGAGATAACCAAATCAAACATTAAATCCATTTATTTCGTGCACCAGTCTTACTTGAGGTAAGGATTCCGGAAAGGGGCAACGTTCATCTGGCAACACAACGAGACAGGATTGCAAGGGAACAGCGGCAAGAATGTCGCCGGCATTGCAATCGCCTGTGGCATAAATGCCACGAACTCCATTACGTATATCGGGTCGGCATCCTGTAAATCGGATCTTGTTCGCGACCGCCCACTGTACCAGTCCGAGGACGCTTGCAAAATCATGTCGCGCAACCGCGTCTTCCACAGGCCGGACACTAGCGCTTTGTGGTAACTTAGCAACAAGTGATCGACAGACAATGTGATGGTAGCTTCTAGCGGCGGTAACCTGCGACTGATCGGTTGGAGCGTTACGACGTATTGTCCTCATCCTTTTATGGCAACTGACAAGCGTATGACTGTTACGCAGCAGGCTATTTGTACGTCGCGGAATAATTTGTTTCTTGAAATGCCAGAGTAACCAAACCACACCAAGATTTTTTGCCAAGTAAGTTGCAGTACATACACAGTCCGCGGCTTTGATAGGCTCTACCGCAATGAAATGAAAAAGCTATAAAGCCGTAGGAGAGATTCATGGTTGAACGACAGTAGTTCATGTATAACCACCTTCACTGACACTTCCCCCAATGAGATAGGGTCAGATGTGAGAGGGTCAGCAGCTGACCCTCTCACGTCAACAATGAGTTCGGACCAGGGGTCATCTGGGTCGGATAACTCCAGGGAACCACCGGCTCGCCGGTCACACCCGGCATAGCCCAATTCACAATCCGGGCCGTGCTATTCGCCAGAGCAAGGGCCTGATGAAGGCGAATTGAAATGTATCTGAGACACCTTATCAGGCAGCCTGTACCCTGCCAGAACCCAACAAGGCAAACCTGGTCGAACGAGCACACCGCCAAACTCCAAGTCACAAGGCCCATCTATACCGACTTCCTCCACCATATGCCGCGTCCAGAGAAGCCAGTGCATCGTATGAAAAAGGGTGTGCAACCACCAGTGCGCTCAGGACATAAACGGTCGATATGAAACGGGTAATTTGACAGGCCGTCAGCGAATACAGCTATCCTCCTCGTTACTTCCAAACCTGATGTCTTCAAGTGCGCTTTACTACATGCTTTTCGCTTTCGGCACAACCGATCAATCAATTACCGCCGAAATCCAGAGGTACCAGTTGCACGACAAGCTGTACTCACGACGCAAAATCGTGCCGTGCATCTGAACCTAAATACCTCCATGGCTGTGTGCCGGTTCAGACATCACTATTGTACATGATGCTGTTTGGCGCCGCTGACGTCCTGTCATCCTCCAAGAGTCTTCTGCACCGTCCTGCACTTCATTCCACCGGTCGTCGTTGAAAATTGTGCAGCAGATATTCCACAGCAGCTCATCAATGCCGAGGTGTTCCAACACATTGTTATACCGCCAACCTACCTACCTACCTACCGCACATGAAATAGCTCCCAGTGTCACCCCAGTTAGCTGGTCGCAATCCGAATCTGGGTCGAGAGGGAGACGGGACAGGTCCCTGCCCTCCGTGTCCGCCAAAGGGAGGCCCTTCTCGATGATGTCACGGTACGGCTTGTAATACCTGGATTGGTGCGAGATGAGGCACGAGGGATGGAAGGATCCATGCGGGCGGGGATTGCGCCATGAAGAGGGCGGATGGATTAACAGAGGAGATCAACAGGAACGAGTTTCACGTGGGCAGGCAGGCTGGCTGGAGTGACGGTGGCCACGACTGTCTAGCACACCTGCACCTACTTCCACACCTGCACCTGCACCTAACCGAGCCACCACACCACACCAGCCCGGCAGCTGCCCAGTTCCCCAAGTACGTCCACAGGGTACGGGACGGCCCTCCCACCGGATAAATCCGCCATCCCGGTGTGGCCAGGCAGACAGCAGCTCCGCACCGAACCTTCTAGAACCAGACACCGAACATCCAAACCCGGGCCCTCGTCCGCCTCCTTCGCTACGTAGGGATCTCATGCAGTGGTGGTTGCCCCCCAGAAGTGCTCATAACACTCCAACATGGCAATATAGCAGTCCCATACGTACGCACACTTATCTGACTACACGCACCTATTTACACGCATCTATCCACACGCATCATCCACACGCATCTATCCACACGCATCATCCACACGCATCTATCCACACGCACGATCGCCTGCTCACCAAGCTTTGAAGGTGTCGTCCCACCACTCCAGCAAGTAGTTATCTTCCAGGAACTCGAACATGTGGGGCGTCCTGTACGAAATGCCGTACGGTGCACGTAACAGTCAACCGGGAAATGGAATTCACGGCGCTGCATGCACCCGATACATCCCGGACACCTGGGCGACGTGAACGCTTCAAGTGCTCAACGTGGTGGTGCAGGTAAGCATTACTGTCCTTGTACAGAAGAATAATTGTACAGAAGCCCCCCCCTCCGCGCCTCAACTGCCGTTGTCCAGTGGGCTCGTTAGCGGACCCGCTAACCCAGCAAGATCCAGGTTCCAACCTCAGCCCGGGAGGCTGTGCTTTGGCCCCTACCCCCTGTACCCCAACCTTCGCGTTTGCCCCGTTTTCTACCTAGCTGGTATGACGATGAAGTCATTGGCACCGAACTCCTGAACCACCTCCCGACCCGTGTGGGGGTCCTGAGGGGAGGTGGGGTGGGGTGGGAGGGCTGGGAGGGTTGATAGGGTTGGGACGGCTGGGAGGGGCCATGAATACCATAGCAGGATCGTTGCCACACTCTACGCAGAGAGGGGGTATCCCAGCCCCGGAAGAGCAATGCGGGGTTTCGGAGTTCAAGATTACAAATTGTAAAATTCTGCTTCTGAGTTTTCGAGATGGGTTTGGGTTTCGGAGCTGGTTCGGGAGCTGGTGATATTGGTGGTATAAAACCCTAAGACACTGAGAGCACCAGGTATCGCATGAAGTAACATGAGGAGAAGTGAAGTGGGCGCACTTTGGGAATGATGAGTGAAAAGAGAGCCCGTCTGTCCCCGCACTCCAGACTGTAACACTCCCCTGCAGCATATCCCTGGCCAAACCCCCTTCCTCTCCTTCCTCTGGCTACCAGTCAGGCCTTAAGTCCACCGCACAAATCCATATCCATCGCTCCCCGTCACATACCCCTCCCCACCCGTCCCCACACCATCATGTCACGGAACCCACAATCATACGTAGTCGGGTACGGCCTCGTAGCACGACGTCGTACTGGTTGCAGTCATGCACATCACCACTGCGCCGGAACCCCGCCTTGGTGTAGTACATGTTGATGTACATGTCCTCTGCCAGCTATCGTACAGATCAGCAAAGGGTGACGATTTACAAGGAGGTCAGAGCCCGTGCCACCGCCGCCGCCGTGTGCAGCACCAAACATGGGCATCCAGCCAATCGGGGGAGCAAGCCTCGAAAGACATGCCGAGAAACGTAATAACGAGACATCACGGTATCATGGTGCTGCGGATGCCCTCAAACCGCAGATACGTCCAAAGAGCTGTTGCTGCTTTTGCTGCTAATAATGAGTTAACAATGATTGATGGTCGATAATGATAATGGGGTTTTACTAATTGTAAAGAGTACGACAATAGGCCTCGGTAAAATGTATACTTCCATCCAGATGGCTGCTCTCTACACATGGATGGTGATAAATCTCCATCAGTGCTGTGTCCCCCAATGTCACCCGCGTGTCATTTTCTTTAGCGCCTCGCCTCGGGTGGTGGGATTACACCGTACCACCATACCATCGTACCACCGCATCACCATGCATTGCATCGCCATCCGAGGGGCACGCCATCAGGTCCACCTGGTAAAACCCAACACAGCCACACGACGGTGCTTGGCGCCGTTCAGGTCAGCTAATCACCGTCCACCACAAGGTTTGAGACCCGTCTGCCCCTACCTGCCCCCCTTACTCTCTCCTGCATGCTCGGCTCCGGCTCCCCACTCACCTTGAACTTGTAGATGGCTCCTCGGCCATCCCGAAAGCAAGCTGCCTGGGCGTCATGGCGATGGAGCGGAGGCGGATAAGGCCCCGGGTGAGGCGGAGCAAATTGCGATCCAAAGGGTAAGCAGGCATACTCGCATGGATATTGGTCGAGACGTTTTTGTCGTACAGGAGACTTTGACAGGCCGCACAATTGGATTTTGGCGCGCAAGCCCGAAACTGTGTCGTGCAAGGTGTCGTCCTCCCAGGGAGGCGGGAGGCGAGAGGAGGCGGGAGAGAGAGGAGGCGGGAGGCTCATCAGCCCACATACATCCAATGTATCAGATTATTCCCCACCTGGCCCTCCGCCACCGCCTCCATGATCAAGGTCGCCGTGGGGGCTGGCGCTACGTCCGGCCACGTCAGCACGTCCAGCGGTCCCGATAGCAGCTTGAGTTGCGCCATGGAAGACAGCACCACACGTGCCAGTGGCTCCAGCCCGGGCAAGCCAGGAGCAGGGGACGGATCACCCAGGGCGGCAGGTTCACCCACTACAGCGGCTCCGAATTTTGGAGTGCGCCCTGCGACCTGGTTCGCATCCGTGGAAGCTTGGGGTGTGGATACAGCGCGCTGCTGCTCATCCTTCTTCGTCAAGCGCAACTGCCTTCTCGCGTGCCAAAGCACCCGGACCAGCCTCACCGCCTTCCGTCCGACAATGCCTGCAAGTATGAAATGCTCCGCCCACAGCCACAATGGCCAGGTGCGACAACTGGAAATGATTACCCGTGGCATTTTGTTCTGAAGAGATAACCTAACGGGCAATTAAAAGGGTTCGGGTAGAAGTTTACAATGCATAGATAATTGACCTTACTATATCCCATCAAAAGATCATTACTCTTGCTATGGTGTTTGCTGATTTCGATGCAGGTCTTCGTCCGATGGCCGAGATACACTGGTAATCTGGATTAGGATAGATGCTGATAATTGGGTCATAAAAACATGGATAATAACAATCATTCAGCGAGCATACTTCGCTTGGCAAAATAATGGCTTTTAGTTCTCTGTACAATCTCGCCGTAATGTCCGCATCAGCGACCCTCCGGCAAGGATGAACAGAGTATGAATTCGCCACGCGCTAAGAAACAAATGATATATTATTCAGAGGGTTGAAAAGCCATAAACACAAAATTTAGTAAGCTTAGCAACGACCACCTTACCGACTAACCGTATTTTTTAATAAATAAGCTGCAAAGCAGTAAATCATTGCCGATGACAATAAGTGTTTAAAATTACACTGATTCATACGACGACGGTCAGATGATTGAAAAATCTTTTCTTTTTGTTTCTCGTGTATTGTGTTTGTCTATGTCGTGGTTACGAGAGTCAGATTTCAGGTGACGCCTCAAAGAAAACAGTGGCATATTGTATGCCGTGTTTAATGTACGCAAACAGGACTACTGACAGATGAACACGCATGTAAAATCAGCCGCTGCGGGAATTCTGGGTCAAGCCGCCAAAACACCACCCGTCATAGATGTTTGCGATTATGTACAAGCACGTGAAACAGAGGTTAGTAACTTTTACTGCTATAATCAGATTGTAGTTTTCTTTACAGGCCGATCGACAACGAGGTCTTCAGCAGTGTCCCCAATTATGCTCTATATGGCAGTAACTCCATAAAACGTTTTACAGCAATGCGTATACTGCATCCACCAGGTCACATTATCTTCTTGCCGTTATGTCACTTTGGCCAAGACGTGACAATTGATCCATCTATGAACAAATCTGTCTGTGCATCCTGTGGCCCGCCTGCAGGTTCGATATCTCCTGCATGCTGTGAAAGAGGATGTCGGGGAAACCAGTTTTGGCGCTAGTTTCCTTCCACGACATTTGCGGAGGCCAGTAAATGTGGCTTTAGTGGAAACCTTTAACCGACTGTACTGGCTAGGCTTAGGGCATGGACCTTATCAATGGCCTAAGACCGACAAATCCATCTACGAACACAGCGTATAGTTGTATAATTTGAATCTCAAGACACCGCAGCTGCCTTCCAGTCCAGGGGGGCGGCCGACACACACGGAACAAACCGCGTGTCCTGTTGTGTTGTGTATTCCCAAACGCGCAGGCGAGCCACGAGCTACCGACGCTTTAACGTGCGCCATCGACCGAACCTGCGCCTGGCTGCTCTGTACGGCAGCAAGATCTCCGTAGGCGATGTGCCACTGGTGGTGGCCAAGCGCGCTCGGATCAGGGACGCTGTCAGGACGCCTGGGGCTGCGGCACCCGGAGCTGAGGATGCTGGGATCCGCGAGCAGCTGCAGCAGTGCAAATTGACTGGGGCGGCTCCGGGCCATGCAGATGTGGATGGCGGCATTGGCACGGGGGATAGCCTGGTGCAAGCACGGCCGAGTACCGTCACCACGGCCAGAGTAAGTGTCGGAAGCAGCTGGGGATAGGGAGACGATGCCGAAGACGGGGCCTCGACGGGTGCAGACAGGGGCATGCGAGCATGTGCATGTAGCCGCAGAGAGGCTGGACAGGAGGTCTGGCTGCACTGCACTGCACGACGGGGCGGGGCGGGGCTCCAGACCTTAGGCCGCATGTTAGTCAGTCCTCTTGGCAACCCTATCCTGCTGCGCACCGGACTAGGGCCAAAATGTTTTCCACATTGGCTGCCGGCCCTCCTTACCTCTCTTGCGGAGCATGTAAGTTGGACCTGAAACATACCGCTGCGTCGGGGCCATGTAGTGCCAGGCACCTATTTCAGTTGGCGAGGGAAGCACATTGCCCACCGTCCGCCCCATCGTCCAAGAGGGTGCCGCATTGCCCCGTGTTTGCCCCCGCACCACCACCACAACCACCGTGCAGGTTCGGCCGACCAATCGGGAGATGCGGCGGCGCCCCGCCCGGCTCCAGTCCGCCGCTGAGGCCAGCTGTGCCAGGGACCTAGTGGCCGGGGTCGGCAGTCCAGAGGCCTCGCAGCAGCATGCGATGCAGAATGCGGAGTGGGCGAGCCAGTTCGTTGGAAGAGACGTGGATCATTTATCGATTACTGAACCAAACCGAAATGGCGATGCGGCGGCGACAACAGAAGCAGCAGCGGCCCACGCTGTACAGGCGGCTTCTGAGCTGAGGCGATTGGAGACGCACGTGTGGCATTCACGGCGTATGGCCATGGAGCGCAGGTCCGGGAAGGGGAAGGGGAAGAGGCTCTGGGGGCTGATCCCAAGCGCCGAAGGGGAAGCTGGTGTGGTTCGTGGGATTGGCGGCAGACCCATTGGGGTATCGGAAGACCCGCCGGCGAGGGGCGCAGTGCACAAGGCACGTGCTGCCTTTCTAGTCTTTCACGAAAGGAAGTTCAGGAAGTAGCCGGTTGGGGGAACAGAGCAGAACACAAGTCGTTTAACAAGTCAATAAACAAGGGTGGATCTACACTCCATAGTTGCTGTGAATGCTTTTGCACATCCCTCTTGGTTTGCTGTCAAGTGGTTACCTACTTAAGCATTTTGTTGTGGCCGCATGGCGTTGCCTGAGAGTTCGGATTTTTTGTGAATCGTACCCGGGTCGTCGCCTGCCGTGATGTTGCCTGGTAATCGAGCTAGCCATACTGAACCAATTTGAGCTGTTTTGAGGTTCAGCTGCAATCGCTCCTTTACCGTATCCCACCTGCCTTATTTCCGTGTCCCACCTGCCTCCATATCCCTACCCGGGGCAGCTGGGGGCACCTGCTGGCCTCTCACGCGGTGGGTCGGGGCCGAGGCAGCCGATCCCTGCTGGCCTCGCTGCGCCGAATGGGCCCGCGAGTACGACCTGGAGGTCCAGGAGGGGGCGCGCTTCTGCATGACTCCAGCTACCTGGGCTGTGTCGAGCTGCGAGGGCACCAGCGCTGTCTGGCGGACATCCTCCGGAGGATCAGGTGGATGAGGGGGGAGAGGGAGGAGAAGGGGGAGAGGAAGGACATGGGGGAGAGGGAGGACATGGGGGAAGGCGAATGAAACGAATCCTGGTGCTGATACTGGAGAAACGAGGACTGAAGGTCGGATGATGGCTGACGTCGTCCAGTACGAAAAGTGGAAACGAGCTGTGACGTAAACTAGGTAGTCGCCAAGGCCGCGAATCAAAGCGATAAAAAGAGGAAGAAGAACCGTAATTATGTAATGTATCGGCCTTGTTGCTGGCAACGAAGTGAAAGATGTGTTGGTTCCCAGGCGGAGCTGATCTGACCGCTGGCGCTGCCGCTGTCAGTGTTTCTCCCGACCCACCTGTAAAGAGAATCTACACGTGCCTTAACCCAACCAACCCATCCATCCAACCCGGTCAGCTCGAAGTGCGCGCGCGTACCAAGCGTGGTCCGCGCGAACCCACTCACCTGGGGCAGCAACGGCGGTAGCAGTCGTAATAGCAAGGACGTGCGGATGCGAGGGGAGGGGGAGAGGGGGGGAAGTGGAGGCGAGGAACTGGCTGTCATCGAACGTTTCCTAACCTGGACAGCAGAGCCTTGCTTACTATTGCACGGCTACGAGCTTGCGTCATGAGGAGGCGGAGGAGGACGGGAGTGATGGTGGTGATCGCGACTTTCTTTGTTAACTTCACTACATTCCACACGGGCCCAGAAGCAGTCTATCCAGGCAGACATCTGGGGGTTCCAACCTCGTGTACCTACTGTCTACGGCTTTAATCAACAAGTGTGGTGGTCACTCCGGAACCAGAACTTCGGAGCTGCTCTCCACCGCGATGTATCCCTCACATCCTCATCCTCTACGCACATCTTCACATCCTCACATCCTCATATCCTCACATCCTCATCCTCATACCCCATTCCAACCCAACCCAACCCCTCGTGCGCGGGCTCTCCCCGGCTCATTCCAGCGACCCCATCAGCCTGGACGCACTCCTGGACCGCCCGGAGGTTATCAGTGGGGCGATCGAGTGGGACCTCTTCGTGCACCGCCCTGGAGCGTTCCCCCTGGACCCGCTGGCGCCGGCCCGGGCCTTATGGCTAACACCCGCGAGTCGCGACGAGGGACAGGATGGGGAACAAACACAGACTGCCACGCAGACTGGCAGTTTCAGTTTCCGCCATGCCCCCGCGCTTCCAGTCGACATCGATGCCGAGGGCTGGGCCACTCGCTGTGTGTTGTGGCTGTGGGTCCACGCGGCAGCATTCCGGGACGTCTATGAGGCACTTCACTCGGCGGCGGAGGCGGTAATGCCGGAGGGAGGTGCCACCACTTTTGGTGCTGCTGCTTCTAGAGAGCGGCCCGTAGCGGGCTACGGTGGCCACGCCGTCAGCATCCGCTCCCGCTGTCCGGACCTGCGTCGCATCGATTTGGTGGGGGACACCGCGACTGCCTGCCTCGCAAGGGTCCTGATGCCCGTCGAGAGGATGGCCGCGGGAGAGGGTACTGCGGCGGCGGTCGGTGGCGGCGGCGGTGGCGGCGGTGCGGTGGAGGAGGGTGCAGGGGGCCAAGCTACCAGACCCGGAACAGCTGTCAGCCCGGCTAACCCACCACATCTGGATGATGCGGACGATTTCGCCCTGGGCGGCAGACTGTGGCGGAGCCTCGCGGGACGCAGCCAGGGTGGCGCCGCTTCCGGCAAGCATGAGTCTGGCCAGAAGGCCGGGAGGAGCAGTGAAGCTGCAAATCTAAATTGGTTTTGGCGGTGGCCTGCCGGCGCAGCACTGGGTATGGTGGTGGCGGATCCCCGTCTGGCAGCCCCGGTGCGGCTGGGAGGTGGAGTGGTGTGTGCGGACGCCTTGACGGAGGCGACAGGCAGGGAGCTGCAGCACAGCGGCAGCGTCAATGCCTGTGGCGTTGGCGGTGACGCTGTTCGCGAGTTGCCGTGTCTGGACGAAGAGGAGCTCCGTCACTACCTGCAGCAGTGGCCCGAGGCAGGTGCGTTTCTGGCTGGCTAGCGTCGTGCACGGCGCCGTGTCGCATGCATGTACCGGATGAAGGTACTGCATGAAGGTACCGCATGAGGGTTCCGCCCACTAAGCTGTTTACAGGAGTGGAGGTGAGAGGGAGGCCTCCAGGGAGGACCTGCTCTTCGTCCGGATGTGAAACAAGGATGCATGTACGGGGGTACGTGGCCACACAATGCGGGTTGCGCAGGTGACTGGACAGCTGGTGCGGCGATGTTGTGGCGCACTGCAGCCGGCCCATCCGTACGGCCTCCCCTGGAGCAATCCAAGGTTGCCTCTATACGGCACGCGGCGCGAAAGCGCGTCCTGCGAGCCGGTCTTGACCTTGATCTTGGTGTCAGGCACATGGACGTGTTGCCGATGAGCTGCGGCGGCTCACAGGTGGCGGCGGCGGAAGCGAGAGAGACGTCAAGAGGGAGCGATGGCAGTACCGGGACCGGCGGCGCAGATGTCAGCTTTCCAGTGCTGCTGGTTCGGCGGCCGGAGGGGCGGACCCGGAGGCCGGCTGGACACGGGGATGGCTCGTGTGGCGGCTGGTCGCTGGTGCTCCCGGCGCGCTGGGTCATGCCGGTGTGGACGGCCCTTGCGTTTGCGGGTGGGTTGGCGATGGGCCCGGGGGAGCGGGGAGTGGGCCGGTGCTGAGGGATCAGGGAGGAAATGAGCCCTGTCCTCGTCCCTGGGATACGGGAACAAGGGGAGAGGGGAGAGGGGAGAGGGGAGAGAGTAAGGGAGTAAAGGGAGAAGGGTGAGGGCCTGGGACCAGCAACATAGGGATAACGGCGTGCGCTGATTCAGTGATAGCCTGGCTAGCTGGCGTGGCTGGCTCTGCTCTCCCCTGGCTGGTCCCCCTAAGGAAAGGTTGCTTTGGGTGCTGGGGGAGGAGAACCGGCTGCGCTCAGGCGCCACCACATCAGAGAATGTCCACGACTGGATTAGGTTGGTGGTATGGACCGCAACGGGCGGGTGAAGGGGCATCATTTATCGGCTGGTGGGTGGTGACCTCTCCCGCATCTACGTGTCAGGACAGATCCTGTGAGGGAGACGCATCGCTGCACAGCTGCACTACTGCCCGCACTCGAACGTCGTGAAACCACGCGTGCTGTGTGTATTGCTCCTCAACAAAATACCCCACCCCACGGGTATCTGCAGGCGTTCGGCCGACGGGTCAGTCCGAATGGCGACAACTGGCGACGCACTTCCGCACGCCGTGTTTCCCGTACGACCACCCGTACACGCCAGCGGGCATGCGTCACAACCGTGAGGCCCTGGCGAAGATGTCAGACGCCGCATCGCGGAGACCCATGGG
Source organism: Volvox africanus (assembly GCA_030268105.1). NCBI lineage: Eukaryota > Viridiplantae > Chlorophyta > Chlorophyceae > Chlamydomonadales > Volvocaceae > Volvox > Volvox africanus. The sequence continues at coordinate 895,281 of BSDZ01000010.1, read as the reverse complement.
TCGGGCACGCAAACCGAGGGATCTGGGACCTGTGGCAGACTGGACCAGGTGAGAGCAGGGAAATGAAAACTACTTTGCATGTGCCGCGAAGGGGAGGGGAGGGGGGCCTTATACTTACAGCTGTTATGAAGCACACAGACCAACCACCACCCCCAATACGACTGCTGGGTGTGAATCAGGACTGGATGTCTCTTGTGGCGCATAGTGGTGAGGTGGTCCTCGCGCCGCAGCGTATTGCTGCGGAAGAGATTCGTGGGATTGCGTGAGGCGACTTACAGGTACAACTTCAGCTGTCGGTTCGGGTCAACACCTTGCGTATTCGGTAAACCGATAAAGAAGCGCCAGTTTAGATACAGCGGTTGAGCATCAGGTCCCGAGACTGAGTGTCCATATCGGTTCGGGAATGAGCTCATTATGACGTGGCTTGAATATGGACTGGGCGCCTGACGGCCTTCCCAATGCCACGCAGGCTGATGCAGTCGTCGCTTCCTGGGCGGCAGCTGCCGAGCTCCCTGCGTGGCGGCAAAACAGGCCACACGCAAGGCGGGGGGCCCAGGGCAGCTGACGACCGCCACACTGTCGGTATGGATGTGGCTGGGGAAGGTGGCTGCAGCGCGAGTGGGACTCCGCTTGCAGTTGTTGATGCGGGGGCTCACCCCGCTGCCGCTCTCGTTGTCGCTGCCAGTGCCCGCACCACCGCCAGCCCCGGCTCCATGTCCGAGTTCAGGTGGGCGTTAGCACTAAGCGGGAGCACTTTGCGCAGCTTTCTTGCCAACGGCGGCGATGCGGACAGGGACAGGCACGCGATTGGGATGGGTGCCGCACAGCAAGCGCTGTGTAGGGAGCGGCAGCGGGGACAGCAACCAGTGCGTGGCCGGCAGCCCGCAAATAAGGACTGCCTTCACGGCTGGAGTTTGCGGAAGGCGCTGCGACTGGGTTTAGTTGCCCCGAAACCACCATGTGCCGATGCTCTGAAGTTCCCACCTCAGCAGAAGGTTATACGGGAGGCTGAGGGTCAGCATGTTGGTGCAATGGCCATGAAGTCTGGCGGGATAGAGGCAAGGAAGGTGGTGGGGGTGCCTGGCCCTGGCCCCGGCCCCCAGCGGGGCACCAGGTGTTTGTTGTATGCAGCGGTCAAGATTGAGGGGAAGGGCGTCTGCGAGGCGGGGGCGGAGATCATTTGCCGATACCGTACCGTCCAAGGGGCAAGCTCTGAGGAGACGCAGCAGCAGGAAGTGGTACTAGGCTTCGTCGTGTCTGCAGTGACCCGTGGGTCGCCCGTGTACCCGGGTGGCCTCGCCTTGTGCGATGCGGCCGGGTTGGCTAACCTAGCCGGGGCCGCAGAGAGTAGTGGAAGGCGAAGTGACAATATCCCAACTTTGAGGTTGTGGCTCCGAAACCCTGTCTCCACAGCACTGAGGGCGTGCCGGGTAGAGGTCCTGATGCCGGGGGACCAGATCCCGCAGAAGCCAGGGGCCGAGCAGCAGCTGGCCTGGAACTGACTGCCAGCTTTGTGGAAAACCGCCATATAAATGTGATCGGTCCCAGCCATACAACTCGACCAGGTTACATAGCAACATATGGCCAATGCCAAAAGCATTCCGTGGGGTGGATAAAGGCGACAGCGCTAAACACACACGTCACTTATGAGTGACCTCCTTCTAAGCTGTTCACATTGGTTTGATTCCGTCAGAGAAATCTGTCATTCATGGATCTGTTGTGATGTCATAATGAACCTGGTTCTGGAGCCCAGACGGCCTCTTGTGATCTGGGTGAGGTGGACGGCACGGGCGAGGGAAGACACAGAGCACCCAACGGCACGGCTCGCATTAACGTAATAACACACGTAAACCGCTAGCCAGCATCGTCTGCGCCCCACATATACATAAACGTGTATCGTTGTCTTCAGGTCCGGTCTACTTGTCAGCTAGATGGGGCCGACTAACACTTCTTTCCTCCTCAAGTACCTCGATGCAATCTGTATGCATATTACCCTCAGCGTGGAGATTGTAACACGAGCTATTTTCAAAACATGTGCTGCTCCGCAAAGGACTTGCGGTAAGGCCCATCTATCTGGTATTTATGTTTGGTGTGTTTGTGCGTAGGGGGCCAGAAAGGACCTGAAGGGCAGCGCACTGGGGTCATTTGCGGCAGTAACTCCACCATATTCGGTTTCTTTCCTTCTTTAACTCTGTTGTTTAAACATACAACATATACTCCTTAGGCATAACCCGACGCTGTGGCGGGCCTGGGATGCCTTCCGTTGCGGCCAGCTAGCCTCAGCAGCTGCCATCGCCATGCCCGCACCAAGCGACAGCCCACTAAAGCCCTGTGTGGCCCTGGCCCCATTCTCGGCAGAACTTTACAACGCCGCTGTTGAAAGCCTCAATGACACACAAACGTGACGCGTCATGGGCGGTGAACCCGCATCATTCGGCGGTGGTGCCGGTGTTGTGGCGAGGGGCTTGCCAACTGCGACCTGGGGATCCACTGACGAGGGGGTCCTTGGTACGCTGGAGGTGCGGTGTGGGGAGTTCACTGAGTTCATGGGGCTGATCTGACAGGATGAGGTGTTTATGAAGAACAACACCAGTAACTCCGCCTACAATGAATAGGCAAATAAAACCAATAACAAACCACATAGGCGCAGTTAACCAAATGCGACCTGAATAAATAGTAGCCATCCAGCTGAAAATATTCATTCCAGTTAGTACAGCAATAATTATAGTATCATTAGTAAAGTAAGCTACGGTATCAAGATCAAGGCCAACAGTGTATATGTGATGAGCCCAAACAATAAAACCTAACAAAATAATAGCGCTCATTGCGCAGATCATACCAGTTAAGCCAAAAACGGGTTTTTGACTAAAGAAACTTACTAAATGACTAATGATGCCGAAAGCTGGTAAGGTTAGAATATAAACTCCGGGATGACCAAAGAAACAGGAAAGGTGTTGATATAAAATTAAATCACCACTATCAACAAAGTAAGCAGATTTTAGGTTTTGATCAGTTAAGAGCATTACTAAAGCTGCTGCTAACACGGGTACTGATAAAATAACTAATACTGCAGTAAAGCTAATAGCCCATACAAATAACGGAATAGCCCTGGGGAGGGCGCGAAATGCAGCATGCCATCGATAGAGGGTAGGAGTTGAGATCTGTTATTAGTCCTGCTATAACGCTGCAGGGCAGGCCATTGTCGTATATGGTTACGGAGCTGTTGATCAGCGGTGGCGCGAGGATGGTGGCGCTGAAGCTGCCTGGTCAGTCGGATGCGGAGCTTCAGACGATACGGCGTGGACACGCCAGCTTGTGACTGCCCGCTGCCGGTGCTTGTGGTGGTATCTGTGGCACCTGTCCCAGGCTGACGGCTGCGGAAGTTACCTTTGTTGTCTTTCTTTGTTGTCTTTCTTTCCCACGGCCCTGAGGGAACTTTGCCCTGAGCTGGGCCTACCCTGTAGGCTGGTCTGAGCGTAAGCATGCGTATGTGGACTGCTCGCTGGACAACTCCCGCCTTTTGTAATCCGTGCATAAGAAGACGGGCAGCACACAGCGCTGAGCATAAGACAGATGGTTAGCAGGTGCTCGGTTCAGAAGGGGATTTGGTTGTGGCGATGCCTTCGTGCATTTCCTTCCTAACTACGTCGACTCATGTGAGTTGCGCCCAGATCGTCAAAAGGAACATTGGCCCAGCGCCTAACTTGTTTTTCTCTCAGACAGGGAGGTGCGCTTAAGGGTGTCCCGTTGTAATTTGCTGTCCAAAAGGCGCCAACCTCTGTCATTGTCATCAACCTCTGTCTCTCCAGCGGGGCGCAAAGGCAATTCCAGGCCGACTTAAAGTCATACGCTGACAATGGCTCTCACCGTCTATGAATATGTTTGCAACAGCCAGCAAGAATTAACCATGGCACAAGCCAAAGCGCTAGCAGAGTCACCCGCTGCGGTGGAAGTTTTTAAACGCTCCAGGTTTACGGAGATGCAGGAGTCTGCCGCATCCACCTCCGGCCGGGATCATTACGTTGTCTTCCAGCGCCAAGAAGGACTAAATGCCTGGTATACGGAGGAGGAACTCACCCGCCAGCTCCGCGAAGTGAAAGCCAAAAACAAGCAACTTCGTGATGAACTGGCATGTAAGGAGGTGGGCAGGCAAGGTATCTTCTGACAGCTTGCTGTTCATCATCATCTTTGAGTCATGTAAACCCTAAAAGCCCTTAAACCCTAACTGCAGTGTTTCTAATTGGGATGTTTTTTTCTCCATGTGTGAGGGCTTGCGTGTTCATTTTTCATAACCATATGTTCGGCAGGAGGATGCATTAAACGAGGGGGGAAAGCAAGTTAGCTTCTCGTTGTGTTAGCTTTAGGCCATGATCGTGTAGCTTTTTTTACATAATCAGCGATTGCTGCCTCTGAAGCCTTGAAAACACGTCAAGAATCTCTACGCGAAGGCTTTCTCCTTCATGTACAACGCTTTCCACGAGACCGTGCTGGACTAGCTACCGCCGAACAAGCGGCCGCTGGTTGCCGACTGCCGATTGCCGACTGCGAGAGCTTAAGGAGGAGTTTAAGGAGGCGTTAGATGACCTTGGCACCGGGACTCCAGATTATAACCTCGTCCTTGGAGCCGCGACGAAGTTTTGTGACGACTACAAGATCGCGCTGTTCTTCTGGGAACGGGCGAAGAAACTGGAATGCAACATGGATTAAAATCATTACCTGTTGCCTGCTGCACTGATGCTAGATGCTATTGCCACCTTCAGCTCGCAACTTGTGGCCGCGATTTACAGTGCGGCAGAAGAAAAGCGCAGGCAATGGCAAGAAGAAAGTCGGTTTTTGAAGATGAACTGGGGTTCCCCGCCGTAGTCAAGCCACTGTCCGTGAAAGGTGATGGACGATATATAACTAAGATGAGTTTGGGGGCTGAACTGCGGTGCCTGCTGTTGCTGGGGCCACTACGACCCACAGCTTCAGGAGCTGTACGGCAGGGTGGGCGGAGGACCTTTCTTGAGGAGCCCGTCTCGTCGTGCCATCCTTGTTTAGTCTAAAAGGAGCCGGGAAGCTCAGGCCTGTCGGACTCCTCGAGAGTGCTGCAAGACATCACGCACAGTGCCATGACGAATGAACTCGGTAGGATCAAAGTGGTCAAGTTCACATCTACAGACTACAGACATAACTCAGGCGCACTAGAGGCCTGACCTATCAGCATCAGATGGATGGCAAGTGTTGATAACTTCTGGAGGTCAAATTGAGGTGGGATTCGCCTACATCGGCTCGCTGAGGACTAGGGGAGACCAAGGTAACGTCTCTCCAACAAGAGCGGCGGCCTGGGCCAACCACATTCCAAGCATACTGTTGCTTGTTCACGTAGTTGATTGCATGGGCCACAAATAGAACTGCTATGGCGGTAGGCATAAAAAAGTAGAAGAGTTAAACAGATTATATCTTCAAAGCTCAGTTATTTAACCAAAACGTTGCCTTGATTACCAAAATTAAGAAAAAATGAAAAAATGCTTAATGGACATGACCGACAAAATGATGCTATTGTGAAATAGTTGAGACTTTATCTTACATTTTGTAAAATAAATAAATTATGAAGGGAGATTAGAAATGCACTTAAACCAAAATGAAATAAAGATAGAGGATTTTGGCTTTAAATACGAGTCAGTTATCAGAACTTGTGGATGTCATGTTTTTTTGTTGGCTGAAAATATTGACCGATAGTTATGAAATCTACGTCTGCTGCCCGTAACTTGGGCATCCATAACTTGGGTTACGCCGGGTAACTATATACCGACGTGAGCACTGCTTGCGTTACTATTTGTCGTTCCTTCACTTGTTGTATCGGGAATGCCGTGTTTTTTGCTGAACCCTGCTTTCAATGCCGCCATACTACCGGCCGATATCCCGGTCGTTTTCATCGATTTTCAGGTAATTGTGAACTAAACTAATTATATTTATTCCTTTTAGTTTTAAATTTATTTAGGAAGGTTGAGTTTGCAGATCCTTCAGGAAATTTTGTGGGAGGAAACCAAGTCTCATTATTTTAACATAAATTTCATAATTCCTTTCCACAATGATAAACATAGCATTTCGATGTCGTTTTGTGGTCGATCAAAACCTGGAAAGCGGATTTCAGCAGACTCTTTGTTATGGCCAGACCCGTCGTGCACAACTGAGTTTGCGCGAAACTCAGCCCTGTAACGGAAGCTTTCTGGCTCTTAATAGGGCTTATGAATTTTCAAGGCCTGTCACCTCACATCAAATTACAAGAAACGGAAGACGAACAAAAGCAAAGACTGCAATTGTTCAGCTGCGACAATGGCCCCCCTCCCCTTCCAGCGCCTGCTACCAGCCGCGCGGTGGCTTGCGCCCGTGCTGCTGCCCGCCAGGTGCGCATGTGAGAGTGCAACAGCCACGGCCGTCGGAAGCGATCAGCGGTGGCGTCACGAAGGGCGCTGCACACACAAAATACACCCCTCCCAAGCGAAGGCCCCCGTGTGTTTCCATATGCGGCATCGTCCAGCCACACCGTTAATATTCATCACGCCCAGACAAACCTGGACACGTGGTACTGAATCTCAAGCCCGCCGGGGGTCCCCTCCATATATCGAGCCAGGCCCTCCTGGCGGCTCGCCAGTAGTGGGGGACCCACGGGTCGCCTCATTGGGCCTTGCTCCCGCCTCTCCGCCCACTTCCTCGGGCCGTAGTCCGACTCCGAAACAACGGGGGCCATTGTGGTGCTGCCAACCGGGCCGGCAATCCAGGCATTGCGCCGTCCACCGGACTCACCCACCCAGGGGTCAGTGCCGCTGTCCAAACTTGAACCGTCTTCGCTTACATAGATGCTGATCTGTCTGAGGATTTGTTGGCAGTTTGTTGCCATGATCACTACAATTGTTCCCACCAACTGATATGCACAATCTCTGTATTCTACCTGTAGAGCTGTGTTGTTGGTTTCTTTCCATTCTGGGTATTACTTGATTTTGTGGTTCGTCCCAGGTCTATCTGTCAGCACCACACTTGCCATTACCTACTCTGGCCCTGACTTTCCATGTCACATCATGCCTCATAGCATGCATGTATCATTATAACACGGCTCTCATCGATATTTTAAGCATCAACCCTTATCCACAGACGATCAAGTATTTCTATCTTCTGTGTATTTTACAGGACTTCATCAGTCCAGTCGTCCATCATAAAGTAGTGTATATCCTGGGTTATCCCATAATGTGGTATCTGCAGCTGGAACTGCAGCTGGAAGGGACTCGGCAACCTGGCAACGACACTGGCTGTGATGGCAGGGGTCGCCGGTATTGTGGGGACGGCGGCAACCAGTGGCGGTCCGCCAGGGCGAGGCCGTGGCATTGGTGACATTTCGGAGACGCCGGAAGCTCCAGCAGGTGCTTCCCCCCGTGCCACATACAACCGTAACGTGCTGTCAGTGTGATAATCGCTTATGCAGGGTTGGTACAACGCTGCTGTGCTGATCCAGAGATGAGAGGGATGGGGCGGGCGAAAAGCGAAGCAGACAAACAAACCAATCAAGGGCTGTCAAGACAGAGATGTGCTCTCGACACCGCCTTCAACCTTCAAAAATACCTATTTTGAGCAGGGAGTAAACACACTGTTGGGCTTTGGCCAACGCTCACTAACGAAGGTTGGCTTTACTGGCTGTAGGTGGCCGTCCCTGGACTGCAGCTGTGCTCAGCTCGATGCACTACCAATTGGGCATCCCTTGAGTTCAAGATAATGATACTCAACGGATAGCCATCATGTCTATTTACACATAATCACTATCTCGTTCCATTTGCTTCTGCTAGACAATGGCAGCAGCAGCGATCCCGAAGTTAGCCTCAATGGTAGGCCCGGTCCGACCCACGGGTCCGCCTTGCCGGTGCAGTCCCGAGCCCGCCACCCTGCAGGCCCTGTGTGGTCACTGCCGGGACTGCTGGAGGACTTGCGGAGGGGCTGCTGCGATAGTGACCCGGACTCCTAGCACCGCTGATAAAGCGGCAAGGAGTGTGGCCAGGGTGCTAGGTACGGGGCACCACTCACGTGCCCAACGATCTGTTCTTATACGTTTATATGTATTAGTGTGTCCTATGTATGGTAGTTGTTGGGCTAGAGCTGGGATGCACCTCAGTAGATTACGCCTTGTAACAAGGAGTATATGGTTTCCTTGGGGTCCGGATTACAGCAATCCGATCAGTGATTAGGGGCCTTGACAGTTCTCGTCTGTTCTCCTCCGGATGAGAGTGCGTGTAATATACATCAAAAAAGAGGTGCTGAAGTACTCCCCCGTACTCTTATATCTGCAACTGCCTGGTGGGTGTCGGGTGGAAGGCTCAGGTGCCTGAGCAGGCTGCTGGATGGTAGCAGCACCAGCAGCAACGGGAGTGCAGCGGTGGGGCAGAACAGTTGCGTCGGCTGTTATGCGCCTGTTCCTTAGGTGGCTGTAACGGCAGCGACGGTCATGCTCACGGCAGGTTTTGAACCTGTCTTGGGATCTGGATTGGAATGCTGTTCGTCAATCTGGTGGAATTAGAATGTTCGCTCCCCCCATTTGTTACGTTCAAATGATTATGTATTCTTTTGGCCCATCAAGTGAGCTTGGAGGGCCAGGAGCGTGCTAGGGGGGTGGGAGTGTCAAGGAAGTGAAGGAGGAAGAGAGGCTTAGTAACATGGCTGGTATAGCACAGCGCTTACTTCTAACAAAGTAGACAAAGCAAACATAGCGAAAGGTTGGCATCCATATAATAAAACCCGAAATGATCGCCCACTGAATTGCAGTACGTCACCAAGCCAGCGTCATACGTAACAGCATTATGGTTGGACACGAATCGTGGGCCTGTTGTGCCTCCCGCCTACATTCAGCATCTCTTTCTACTTCCCTTGTATTTTTCTCGTCTCTCTGCCTGAAAAGGTAACTTCCACTACCTCCTGCTGCACGAAGCACCTGATACCTAGGAAAACCCATTGACGGGTTCAAGTGAACCCGTCAGCGTACAGAGGATCAAGGGTAGGGTGAGGAAGTGGAGTGAGCACTTGCTCATATCCTCTTCCCCGTCTTTGCGAACAGTGCTTTATCTCTCGTCGTTTATATTCTTCCATTACCTAACTCCCTCCCGGGTAGGAACAGGAGGAGGGAGAGGCAGTGAATACTTAGGAAAAGCACTGTTCGCAAAGACGGGGAAGAGAATATGAGTAAGTGTTCACTCCACTTCCTCACCCTACCCTTGATCGCTGTACGCTCCTCCATCTAGTTCAATTTCGCTTGGATCCAAAGCACCCAGATTCCATCCACGCCACTTTGCCCATTTCACTTCTTTGCTAGAGTCACATTAACGCCATCTACCGAGAAGGTGTCAGCGTTCATCTTGAGGAAGTTTACCAGCTTGCTCGTCACGCTGTCGGGCTTCTTCACGCTCGATCCAATTTGGCTCATCATCACAGACCCACCCCGGCTTGCGATGAGCGTCTCAATTGCGGACTTGTACTCCTTCTCGTTGGAGGGAGTCAGGACCTCTGTAGGCGGGTAGTTACGATGATGATGATGACGACGATGAGGGGTGACGGTGGTGGTGGTGGTGATGCAGGCGGAGAAGACAAGCAGAGCAGGGGCAAAGTTTCAAGTTTTGGGAGTCGCGTGGGTTCAATATTAAGACGTGGAAAGTGAAAATTAAGAAAACAGGAGCAGGAATACAACAGAAACCCGGTGGTCAAGTAATCCGAGGGCAAGTATGGGGGGAATGCGACTATTACCAGCTGCAAGTGATGGAAGGGTTTGGAAGATCATGAAGGCTGATCCATAAGTGTGAGAACAGAGAAACGGTGTGGAATGCATGTGTGTGGAAAGGGGAAGGGGGGGCGGGGGAAGGGGAACTAGCGGGACCTGCTGCTGTGGGGAGGGGGAAATGGAGGGGCCGCTGGCAAAGGACGGATGTGGAAGCCCGCCACCCGGGGGGCAGTACAACCAGAGCGCATGGCACCTTAGTTCATACAAGCAGACTCAGACCCCTCACACATTGGGCGGCTCCGTACACACACACAAACACACACGATACCCCACATTTTATGGTTACGTTTCTTCCTCACCCGTTTTCTTTCCAGTCTTTGGCGACGACGCTTTCTTGTCCTCCTTATCCTTCCCCTTTGATTGCTCCGCTTTTGTCTTGTCCACAGCTGCCGCCTTGCCTCCTGCCTTCTCCACCGCCTTGCCTCCTGCCTTGCCCTTCGCATTGGGCGGCGCAGGCTTACCTTGTTCCTCAGCATTGCCCTTCTCTGCCGGCTTGCCGTTCGCCTCAGCCTTAGCATTGGTGGCCTTCGGCGCCGACTTGCCAGGCTTGGGAGCCTCCGGCTTACCGGACTGTGGAGCGGCAGCCTTGTCGACCTTTACCTCCTGCTTCACCCCGTTCTCCTGAGCGGGAATCGTCTTTGACCCGGGCTTCTGCCGCAGCTGCAGCTGCTTCGGCGGAGCGGACTTGGGCGGCTCCTGCTTGACTTGCTTGCGTGGCTTCTCCGGCTGGGGCGTCTGCGCCGGCCGCTTTCCACCCACCTAGTGGCGGATTGCATTTAAATTGATGATCCCCTCAACCACTATTAGGAGCCAACCCAAGGGGAGTTTGGGCAGGTACGCTATTTGCAGACGACCAAGATGTTATATGAAAATGAAATGACAAAATCGGTAATGTAAAGGACACGGTGTTGCGGCCCATGCACTGGTGCAGAAGGCAACTTACAGCAGGTACGCTGCGGTGCGATGCCAGTCCCAGTTTTTACCGTACTCTCATCCGTACGCGTATCATTAAAGAGTGAAAACATCCATGCGTTCCCATGTCCCAACACATGTCAGAGCGATGGCAGGTGTCTCTCCAAGCAACATGCTTTTGGAAGCTCGAGAGCTTCGTGCGGTGCTCGACGTGGCCCTGGTTTTGCGAATTGATTATAGCACGGTCATCCCTCGCCCCGTGGCAGCACCTCCTCATGGCAAATGAGGAGGGCTGCATCAGAAATAGCGCAATCAGCAATCCTCAGAACCAATTCCTCAGTTGCAACCCTCGGGGCTTCTCAGGAGCAGGTATCCAATACAAATCACCAGTAACTTGTAGTCGAGTAAACAGTCAGCTAATTTTCTTTGTTCACTATGAAAGGGACTTCATAATAATCCTGATGCTCACCTTCACCGGGGGCCTCTCTTCATCTTCTTCCTCGTCTTCATCGTCCTCGTCCTCGTCCTCGTCCTCGTCTTCATCAGATGTAATTACATCAGCATAGTGCACAAGAGGAGGGGTTAGGAATAAGTCTCTCCGAAGACAGAACATTATTGAAATTGAGATACAACATCACAAACCACCCTGGAACACCGACAACAACACAACCCCTGCCAACTCATGGCTGGCAGTCAGACCTAATCAGGTTTAATTCGCCCAGGCAATGGCTGGCAAGGAGTACGACGAATTTGGTCTTCGGAGCGACAGAAAGAGACGACTCAGATTCAAGGGACGTATCCAGCCCCTTGACAAGAATCGCACTGCTGCAGGCTGTAAGCGTCCTAGAATGATTGGGATATAACATTAACTGCGTGCTCGTGTCCGTGTGTGTGTTTGTGCACGCTGGCCAATGACATGGGGGGTTATGAAGCAACATTGCTCGTTTAGGTGTGCGAAATGATAGTTAACCGAGTTATGGAAACGGAAATGGAATATGTAGATTTCAAAAATCGTTAGTATTCTTTATGTTAAAAAACGAGATTTGGAAGATTTCCTAGGAAAGAAAGCGCAGATGCAGTAACTGGACAGAAGTCACACACACACACAAAACCGTTCACTAGGCACTGCTTACACGCATTCCGCAGGACCGCAAGAGCACACACAGACGTACAGACAAACATAAAGACTTACACACACACACACACACGCGTGCGCCCCATCCACACCTGCCACCCCAATGATGTCGTCGGAGCCGAGGTCCCCCAGTGCGGGAATGCCGTCCTCCCCGTCATCTTCACTCTCATCCTCCTCTTCATCCTCCTCCTCTTCTTCATCCTCCTCGTCTGCAGAAGACCAGAAGCCACCGGAGGCCGGTTGAGTTATCATCAAACCCCTGGCGTGAGCAATCCTGGCACTCCGATACAGTTCAGAAAATTGGAACAAGAGAACATTCACCGAACAATAAACCTTGGTAACCCCCTTCCCTAGACTTCCCATCACACCCCAGGCCTCTGCTCACAGCCACCAAACACTGTCCCAACCTCCTTGTCCTAAAACAGAATTAGTAGCCTCGGCATCCTTTAATACATACACTCCACCTGCGCCTCCACCCAACCTCCTGCTGGCCGAAATGATGGCGATATATTGATCTTAAAACTACCTATGGACACATTTACACACACCTCACATCACATCGCCTTACACCCACGCCGAGCCCCCTCACCTTCATCCGTCTCTGCATCCATGGCATCGCCCTTCCGACGTCCGGCCGCCTGAAGCCCGACATCATGTGTACATGTACGTGTGTAGTTGAAAGGGATGAACGGGTTTCAGCGCCTTAGTGAGAAGGGCTTGCGGAGCAACTCCAGGTGGGATAAGGAGGTGAGGTCTGAATCCCAAAATACTGAGAACGCTATTACCCTTGCGGAGTACAGGATCGAGGGGGAGGATTTGCCTCCGGGAAGGGGTTGAGGTTAGCTCAGACATACAAGCCCTAACATCCACCGAAACAGAAGATACGAGGGAAAAAGTACCAAGGCAAAGCTTTGGTCAATACACCCGAGGGGAGGGCTCTTGAAAGAGTTAATGAAAGGAGGCTTGAAATCAGTAACCAGAAGGGACGGAAGGGAAGGTGGCGTAAAAAATACTTCGAAGCTCAAAAACACTGTTCAAAAGATGGGTTCGCCTAGTGGAGGGAGAAGGCATCACAAAAGTGACAAGAATAGCTGCCCCGATGTTCCATACCTTAACCCGGCCTGCCTTCAGCTGCTTCATCTTCCTGAGGGCCTTACGGAATCCCTCCTCGTCCAAATCTGCCTCCTCATGCTCGCCTTCGAGCTCGTCATCCTCGTCACTCTCGTCCTCGTCCATGTTCACGGCCGTCGTGACTTGATAGCCGTATGCATGCACCTCTGACTCACCCCAGTTTTGCATTCGGAAAGTCTGTGACACGCAGAGTAGTGAAAGGCAAGTGAGAATGGCGAAGCTGCGAGATGGAATGGTTGCGCGTGCGGGCCGGAAGCGCGAGCCTGAAGCACACATAAGCCGGAATCAGCATGTGGTGAATTGTAAAGCTGAGATATCATGTTCTCTAGGTGGGAAACAGTTATTACTGCGAGAAAATGTTTTTGTAGAGGTCCCGGAGTCGGCAACTGATGGCATACCTGGTCGATAGCTGTATCGAGCCGCCACTGGCGCGTATGCGGCGCCTCCAAGGTGCACAACACGGGTTTCGTGCCATTGTATTCTAGCGTGATTACATGGGGGCCTTCCTTCGCGTTCTGTCCAAGAGAGAGGCCCGTCAGATGGATACTCGTCAGCACATTAGGCGTGCTCTCCACCTCTTGTTCTACTAATTTGCCGTTGGGTGGAAGGAGGACCGTCCAGAAAGCCATCGCATCAGCCATGTCAGCAGCAACTCCAAAGATCTCGTGTCGGCAAGCCGGCGGCGCTGTCGATAGGCACTACACCGATTGTGTAATGCGAGTGCCCGGATGCGATATCGGAAATTTGTGCACGAAATGTAGAATATAAGTGCTGGAGGCGTCTCGACAGTTATGTTCTGGAAGGGAATGCCGTTCTTGGACGAGCAACTACATGAAATGCTTCCGCTGTAATGCGTCAACATGGATTGAAAACATCTAAAACGAAACACATTTCTCTTTCTAATTGCGCCATCTGTATGCTTCGCTGAAACTCCATATTGTGGGTATCATGAATCAAGTTATCTAATGCCCAAAGTTTATTGAAAGGTCACATTATAACTTACAGGATGTCTCGCACGTGTCAAGCGGATGATTCCTTAGGAAGACAATTTGAAACACTATTATTACAACAGCCTTGCCCCGAGGTTAGTTCCATCCGCGCGAGGCTCTTACTTTAATCTTGATTCCAATATTGTTAATGTCAATCTCTGATTTTTATTATTCAGATAGGCTTGCTTGTTGGTAAGAGTTCAGCCGGTTCCAGCAAGGTATCACTATATGGAACTATTAAGACTCCCTGCCAGGTAATCTGACATAACTACCCTAACTTGAATGTCTATTTAATGTTTGCATATCACTGGGAGTCCCTCCGCATTATCCTGCCGCTGCGGCACCAACCGGTCACTGCCATGTTCAATATCCCCTTAGCGCCCTTGCAGACTCCGCCTGTTCCGCTGCCGCCAACCCCATAACATATTTCCCCGCCTGATCTTCATTCGCACTTCTCAGGAAGGCCTGGATCCGATTACGGTCTCAGGCACGGGCGCTTGCGCGGGACCTGCCGCTGGCGGCAGCAGCAAGGCTGGCAAGAAGGCTGGTTCCGGAACCCGCACGGGCACGGGCGCCTCGCCCACAGGGGTGGCCGTCACCTTGGATATAGATTGGATTTCAGAACACGCGATGCAGGTGGCGAGGATGCTGCCGGGAGGTGGGTGTTGAATGCCTCCGCCAACAAGCTGGCTTATGAGCAGGCCAGGAAAAGCGGGGCTTGCTTAATTGAGAGAGGAGGGAGAGAAACGCAGAAGGGAGATGAGCCTGTCTGATCTGTCAATCCACTATTTGAGGTTAGTCGCTCACATGCTGCTTCCATACCGAAGCAGGGTATGTGTAAACGTGTATCATGGCGTTCGTTTCTCCTCCACTACCGCCACGGCCACCGCAGGGCTATCCGTCCTGGGCATTTATGTCTTCTGCCCGGATGCCGCCTACAACACAGCAGTACCGCAGCTTTGCACTCTTTTGGTCAGCCTGGCGGCCTTCTGCCTGCCGAAGCTTGCCGGCGGCGACGCGCACTTGCTGCTCCTTCATATCGATGCGTCGTCCCGTAAGCAAGCATTACGCGCTCTGCCAGTCTCCTCCCCACAACAACAACATCACGGGACCGCTGCCACCACCGTCACCACCACCACCGCCGCCGCCGCCGCCGCGGCAGCAGCAGCGTCGTCGGCTTCCTTGCGGCCCGTGGAGCTCAAGTTCGGGCCCACATTTGGCAGCTTGGTGCTTCTGCGCTGCTGGCACGGAGTGGACCTGACGATTCCGGTTCCTTCCTCATTCAGCTCGGGCAAAGGGTCAGGCGGTGTCGGGGCCGAAACGGGGGCTGAAGCAGGAGGAAGTGGTGGAGGGGGGGCCGCGCAGATGCGGCGACAGCTGGCAGCACTCGTGGCGGCGGAGTCAGAGCGCGTGAGGTGCGTGTGCGTGCGTCGAATGTGGGGTCAGGTGGATAGAGCCCATGTCTTCGGGATAGGGGATAGGGGGTTGCGGATCATGAAGTTTTTCCCGATGAGTGCTGTCCAGGTAACCTGTCTGTCTGTGTTTTATTAATCGTATTCGTAACATTCGGAGGACCCACATCGCAATCCGTATTTGGAACTCCGCAGTTCAGAACGGTGCCCTTTGGGGCTTGTTTCCTAGTCCTAGTCGAACTGGGACCCGCTGCCGATCTTCCGCGGATTGATCCCATCACCAGGTGCGGCGTCTTCATGACAGCTCGGGGCACCGTACCGCTGGAATCTGTGCCCGTTGGCGACGCGTTGGCAGGCCTGGAATCATCTAGATCTGGATCCAGCGCTGTTGGCAGTGGGTCCCTGCACATCCCTACCTTTGACCTGATCTTCCTCGCACCGCCGCGGTGCCAGCGGCCTTTGGATGTGTTGCCGCCATCTCCTGAACGGGGGGAGCAGCAGCCGCAGTCCAGGGGGCCCGGGCCGGGTAGCCATGCGGTGGTCGGCCAGGCTCGGCTGAGTGGCTGCATCCAGGGTCTGGCATTTGTTAACAAACGGGACCACGTGGGAAGAGCATTGTTGGATCTCAAGGCGCGATGAAGGGAGGGCCCGTTGGATGACGGGGGCACGTGGCGGCGGGCCGATCTTCAGGCGGCAGCCCATTGGATGGGGTGGAATACAGAATGTGCAGACGGGGCGCGGGAAAATGGGATTCGTCCAGGACGCCTGCATGTACACACCCATCCACCTTAATGCGTCCCACGCACTCCCCCGCCTGGCGAGAGTGAGTTGTTTACGTTAATACATACATACACTTACACTTACACTTACACTTACACTTACACATACAAGTGTGTGTGTGAGAGAGAGAGACAGAATTAAATGTGTAGTTATTGATGTCGTCAGAACATAACGGACAAATTTAATGTCGTTCGGGGAGTACATAGGGAAGGAGGGACGTGGAGACCATGTGGCTGCAGGACGAGCGAGTGTCTTTTCATGCCTCTGATGACCTTCTCTACCGACCATCTATCTATCGAGTATCCCGTCAGTTACTGATGCCCAGCCCTACCGCACAGATCTTATAAGTCCAACGCTATCAACGTCGGTATTTTCAAAGTTTATTTTAACTCCGTTCCAATTACCCGAAACCCCTGGTACCCCGGCTCTTCTCCAGGCAGATATACTGTCCAGTCTGAGTGCCCGACTGGAGCTACTGGTGGAAGAAGCAGCCCGGGTTTCGGAGCAGCAACAGCAGGAGGAGGAGGAGGGGCAACAAGATACAAGCTCGATAAAAGAGCCTTCGCCTGTCCTTCTACACCCGTTGCTTAGATCACCGACACAACTGGACAGGTCGGGAGGCTGCGATGTGGCTATGCCCCGGCGTGTGGTCTTGCCCTGGCTGGTGAGTCAGGATTAATGGACCCGGTGCTGGGGGATCACTACCGTTGCTAACCGACAACCGTGAAAAGCAAACGAATACCCGCTTGTTACGTATATGGAGTACAGGTTTGGCGAATGGCGGTGAAAGAGGGTCATCCCGTGCTAGTGCTGATATTAATGTTACTTGCAGACTGCTTTGATGGTGACCGCTGACCTACGAGTGTGTGATATTGTCACTTTGTTTAATCAAATAATTGTATGCCTCTCCATCTGACCCCATTTGGTTATTGCTTTTGCTTTTGCTGCTGCTGCTGGTTGGACGATGGTGGGTGGCACTTGCCGTCGGGTGCGATTGCGGTGGTGGCGGCGGTCTTCTACAGGGAGGCTGTCTTGCGCTGTGTGACTATCTGCTGGAGGGAGAACCGTCGGATGCAGCAGCGGAGAGGGGGGGGGAACTCCTGGCGTTGAAGGGCTGTCAGGTGGGTCTCGTGTGATCTTCGCCCTATGTTGTTCTTGTTCTGGGGCTCAAAGACTGGAATCCGGGGCGGCAAACTTTACCGGGTCGCTGGCCGCAGCTATGTGGCAGCCCATCACAGCGCAGTAACTTCAGCGTATTGAGGATTTGAATCGCTGCACGATCCGGCTTGCGGCGACACCCTAGTTACCCTCCAGGGGGGTTCCCTAACTAGACTCTAGGCGTCCTCCCCTGGGTTATAAGCCTCATAATTCTTTAGGCCAGATAAATGGCGCAGATGAAAGCCACATAAAAGCCCTCTTGGCCGGTGCCCTTTGACGCAGGTGCTCGAGTACGAGAAGACGGCGGTGGTGATGCCGGCTGGGCCGTGGCGGCCAAACGCCGTTCATGGCCAGGAGCTGCCGCTGGTGATCGGCGCCACCGCCAACGCCGCGGTGTCCTCGGGGCTGGCGTGTAGCGGCACCATGCTGGCGAGTCTGGCGGTTGCGGCGGTGGCCAGCGCTGTGGGGATAATGTCCCTCATGGGGCCAGCAGGAGGGCACCAGTAGCGAGGAAAGGGCTAGGGAAGAAACAGACCCGGTCTCGGGAGCCCAGTGGGCTATCACAATGACCAAAGGCTGAGGAGATATGGCATATGAGACACATATGAGACTAAAGCGGAGCGGTGGGGCCTTGGGATTCTGGAAGTCGGCTTTACACGGAGACAAGCTCTACGACACATACACACGCACCGGTGCAGTGGAGATGCGCCGGTGTCAGGTCCTGTGCCGCGCTCCAAATGTGTGCGGAGGTGGATATAGGTGGACGGTGCAGAAAGGAGTGGTTATGATTTGGTACGGCGATCCCCGGAATTCCATATATTTGCCTGTACTGCATGCTGGGCAAAGCGCCCTTCCCTTCCCCGTCAGTGTCATGTACTTTGGTGCAGATGCGCCGGTTGTACGTTTTCCGGTAGGACGTTGGTCGGGATGCACATCTTGGCCTTACGGTCAGATCAGCGTCAGCGTATCGTAATGTCAATGGACGCTCTGCCTATAAGTAAAAGGTTCCTTCCGTTCGCTGCTGGTGCGTATATTACATTTTATGTTATAGCAGGAGTCCAAAACGCTAGGCTTGTCCACACTTTTAGGACCGGACCTATGTAGGAGGACCTAGGGGCACACCGCTTTCCAACAACACATGGCACGTCACATGTAAACGACACAGGCCCGCGTGTTACAGTATACATCCCAATGCCGAAGTTGGAATGGGGGCCCCGGGATCGCAACCTCGCGAGAGATCGTAATGGGTCGGTCCTCCACAACCATGTCTCATCGATTCGACCAGCTGCAGGACAACCAGCAACGTCGTAAGAGATGGTTGTTCACTCCTCCAGGCAGACCGACCAACAAGCACTGGTGCGTGTCGTTGACACCTGTGTGACATCTCGCCCCTTTCCTGGGTGCCTTGACGAGACCACCAACAAATTTATCATAACCATCTTCCACCGCCTTTGCTTATGGGCAAAACTGTGGACACTCCCGAACAGTAGATGACTACGCTCCAGGCCCCGGTGGAGGCCGCGCTGTACTGTCACTCAACCACTCCCAAATTAAAAAAACCCGCGCGCGGCTCAATTCCTACAGCATTCCACTCCCTTGTTGGTGCTAGGAAGCACTCACGCCGTACAGCGCGTCTAAAACACCAGGCGACATTCTGGTGGTGTCGACATATTCAGCTGACATGTCCATAAGTAATTTCAGCCCCACCTAAGGGACAACACCTCTATGCATCAAACATCACTCAGGGTACAAATAAGAATAGCTTTACACCACGCAGTTTAGCCCTCACAGCCTCTCAAGTCTCAACCAATCCAGAGCCCCCAGACAAGGAAACCCACTTGTCCAGCGAGTGTCCTTTCGTATCCTACTCCCATCCGCACCGCCAACACATCCACATCCTTGGCTCCGTAGACGAGATCAACTGGCTTGCCATGTTTACTTGCGGCTGGTGCCCGCAGGTGCATCTCCCTCGTCAAGGGTCGTCCATTCTGCGTCTATAATCGGTCCGTCCTGTTGTACATAGTTGCGCCTGTACGACCCATCTGATTTGCTGCTGCCACGCCTGCTGCTGCTGCTACCGCCAGTCCTTGCCTTGGTGAAGGCACTCCCGAACAAGTCTGCGAATGGGTTCGCGGCGCGGCGTGCTTCCTCTTCTGCCGCCTCCTGCTGCTCCTTCAGACGCTGCGCCTGCTGCTCTCGTGCGTAGTTAAGCATCAGGACCGCGATGGGGACGCTAAGCCACCACACCAGCAGCACGACGTTGAGCATGCTCCAGAACAGCGGGCTGCTGATCAGCAAGCAGAGAACCGAAAACACCGTAATTTTGCCGTACCATGTGGAACCAAATTCGTCCAGTTGCCGTTGCCAGGTGGGCCACGACCGGGAGATGTAGGCACCCGTTGACCGTACCCGTCGCCGTATGCCGTATGTTTGATCGATGTCATGGGCCATTTCCTCCGCCCTGAGGAATTTTAGGTTAAGGGATATACAAATGGTAAGTAATGCAAACTGTCTGTGCCCAAAGCTGAGTTGATCACCCAAACAAATATTATTCAATGGTGATGGGTACGGAAAGAAGTTGTGGGCCGCGCGTATTTCATATTCTCTGACCCATCTCTGCCTGATGTTGGGAGGGAGCTGATAGTTAAGACCAAAGCCAGATGAGATCGGCGATATGAATGCACATGCTGTCTCGGCGTGTGTTCATTTCTGGGAGCACGGACACATGCACACGCTAACCTGGCAGGCCGCAACTCAAGGCGAGGTTCAATGTCGCTAAAATGCGGATTTGCTGACACCACCCAGATGAAGCATCGAGGAAGGGTTCAAGGACGCGCACCTGCGAGCCGCTCGAGCGGATTTCGACGTCAATTCATACTCGGAGTCCAGCTCGATGAAGACCCGCCTGGCCTTCTCCTTGGCTTTGTCCGTAGCTTCGCGTGCGGAAGCACTCGCCTTATTAAAGGCTTCGTTTGCCCGTTGCTCCAAACGCTGCTCCTTCGCAAAGGCATCCCACTTCTTCTGGGCCTGCTTGAAAGCACGAGAAGCAGCTATCCGAGCCTCCCGTACGAAAGAGTCCGATGATCCAGGGGAACCAGATGATGCACACAGAATAACATCATGTGTGCGAGTCAGTCGCCTTAGCCGCAGGACTGGGCGGATTGAGCTCTTAAGGTGCGAGCAAAATGCTGCACCACTGCAGCTTGCTCCCGCCTGCTGCCGTGTTGCCGTGAGAGACATCGACTGATTTTTTCTTTTTGGACAAAGTCTGGAAGGTCTGGGAATTATGGACTTCTTTAATGGATTGCAGGCGAACGAATAAGAATCCAATCGAAGGCTAAAAACATTGAATAGAAGTGTTCATCACCAGCCAAGCACACGACCGAGACCCGCATAATTATATAGATAATTATATAGAAGGTTGTTCTCGTACTATCTCGTACGTTCTCACTGCGCTCAGGCCTCAACACCATTCTCGCCCACGTCGTGTCATTTGTTACCCTACATCACTCACACTATTCATATCACAATCGATCTCATTACCTAACATACCGTAAGTTGAGAGCGCTCTGCGACTGGGCATACAACAAGCGACGGGCAACAGACATTGAGGTCGCGGCGCCAAGCATCGCGTTCAAACGTTCTCCTTTACGTAAACGCAGTGACACAGCTGTCGAACGCTGCGCTCCCCGACCTGTCACAAAGCGTGCCTTCAGCTCGAGCTCAACGCTGCGACCATTCGCACGGCCCACTTGCTTAAATCCCTGCCTTTTGAAAAAATCCAATGCGGTCGAATTTGCCGATGCAACGTCAGTGACGATAGTCATAGGAGGGTCGTGCGACTTCCGCAGCAGCTCAAGGAGCAAGGATTTTGCGACACCCTGTCCTCGATAATCGCCGCGAACGACCAATGTCAATAGAACGTACTTGCGCTCCTCCTCCAATTGCGCCGTCAGGACTCCCACCACTTCATCGTCGGTTTCTGTCGGCACACACGCGACGAATCCGTGCGCTCCAGCATCTCCAGCAACAGCGTATTTATGTAGCTCCGAAATGCTATCAAGGAAATTTCCGGAAAACACGTTCTGTCCGTCGTGCTTAGCAAACTTATGCAATCTTAATGACGCAGGAATGTCCTGCTGTTGCAGCGTACGCACCGTAATAAACATAAGTCCTTGCAAGCAAAATGATAGTACCTATGGATATGCCCAATATCCAAAATATCTGCGGATTACTATGTTATAACTCATAATCCGGGGCCGCTCTGGCGATTACCGGGGACGAAAACGACTACCCAGACATCCAACCCACCAGGTCAGTTGGAGAAAGAACGACTGCGTAAGCCACAGATGGATGCCACCGCGCAATAGCTGTACGACACGTACGGCACAGCATTGCACACTTGGAACTTCGCTCTCGGCCGATGACCTAAGGGATATCTTCCTCTACCACAAGCTGTCTCTTGACAGCTTTGGCGCTGACCTCGACGCAATTGACGACCTCTGGTTCATTCCCCGACTCGAAGGAAAACTCAACACAACCTTCCAATGTTCAGCTTGATCAGAAGCTTAAGCAATCGTGAGCTTGTGGCTGAGGTCAGTGCCGCAGGGTGTCCTGGAGAGCCACGCTTATCATGCGCAGATTGTATGAAGTGGGGTTTCGAGTGCAGCGGGGTGATTGGCGTGATTAGAACATCCCACAAGCTCCAAGACAACCTGCGCACCTCCATAAACTTACCCCGCAGGTCCGCCATGCCCACGCGTCCCCACCCCCCTACACAACATCGGCCACAAGCCACTAAGCCACTCATACACTCCGGTACTTGCGCACAGGGTTGCGGCGCATCGGAGGCTACAAGCAACCAACTTCCCCTCACCCCTGCCATCGCGGGTATACTGCACGGAGTTCCCCACTGACAAACCCTCCATGTATGTAGCAATTAACATAAAAAGACTTCCGAGCTGCTGCTCCTTGTTCTGTTTGGTATGGAAGAGGGTGCGAAACCCGTAGGGCATTCCCGTGTCAATAGCCTACGACAACACCCATGGTTTCTTAGCTTAGGGCCACCGCACAGCAAGCAGCCAACGTGTTAAGAGTCGCGGACCCCCCCCATAGGAAAGCACCAACCAGTCATCAGGTCTATCTGTCGTTCTGTCTGTCTGTCTGTCTGTCTGTGCGTAAGTATCTAGGCCTCAGGCACCAGCAGGCTGAACAGGAGAAAGGACACACACATAGAACGACGCTTTCCCTCCAGGACAGCCGGAATAGCGTTGCAGCGCCCTTACGTGGCCTTGACCGCACGTAAGTGGGTGCCCTCTAGACCTTGCAGCACCCAGCAGCACCGAATCCCGGCGTCACCCGGCGTACCACCCATGCCTAATATCATCATACCCCCGTGCACAGTCTTGCATAACTGGTTGGACCCATACCCGTACAAAGTACATCCTCGAAATGGAGCCACAGCGACATTCAGGATTCCATGTAGGCGATGCTTCTTCTGTCTCCTGCCAGATGCCCTAGCTACTTCATCACCAGAATCTCCTCCTGCTGCATTCGGGCTCTTCCTTTAACGAACACAAAAGCAGCAGCGGACTTGCATAAATAACTTCTGCGCATAGTTTCTAAATGTCTATCCGTTCCCGCCGCGCCACCCTAGAAATCTACATGTCATTCTTCGCTTGTTTGACATCCAGCGACATCATATTGGCAATTGCTGCATTTTTATGATCACCCCTATCTGCCTGTCTGCCTGCCTGACTCAACAAACACTGCATCCATGCCATCAATAGATAATCTATAACTTCACTACGCGATGGCTACGACATGCAAAGCCTCTACAAGCCAATAATGCTACGAACAACGCTGCCGTACGAATTACAAGGTTTCTTTCATGGCGCCGTGTTTCTACGTATGTCTTCTTTCCTCTTTTAGACCGCAACAACATGAATAGGCTGTCGAAAAATGCCCAACATGGCCCGACACACCTGTGATCAGAGCAGGGTCTATAAAGCAAACACAGAACTTTATTCGTGACTGGTTGGTCGAAAGCTTCGGGGGGCTCTACGACCACGAACAGGCTTTCCGTCGTCTCCCTCATCACAGGAAAAGGCTGTCCAGGAAGGCCCGGAGGTTGAAGTTCAGTTTGGGCCACCGCCAACCGCGGACGGTGCCGACCGGCGCCTCCTGCAGACGGGCATTGTCGGCAGGCAGGGGGGCAACGCCAGGGCCAGGGCAGCACGGGTAGAGCTCGCTCATTTCATAAACCTGAATGGTGCGATGAGCCGCCCCACTATGTCGTGCTACTTTCCAGCCTAAAAGAAATAGGCGTTTGGTCTGGTGCCGTTCAGGCATTAGGGACTGCAGCTAATAACTGGTTCATTCGTGGACGTTCTACCGGCCGGTACTGCGTGCCGCAAAAGAAAGTATTTCACACGCTCACGCTTGTCGTGCAGGATGGATCGACGGCAGCTAATGCCAGCAGTGGTGGCGGATGGTCCGACAGGATGTGATTCAGGACCGGATATGCCGACACGGATTTTGTGTCAAGAAAATGACATTGATAGCATTCCGAAATGTAAAACTATACATCCTTATGACATTCACTACGGTTATGTCCAGAAGCGCGACGTCAACATTCTGACACTTTAAAAGTCCGATCCCACACGCACCCTTATGTCCGAGGGCACATGCTGCGAGTGTTCATGGAAAGAGATGGAGTTTGCGGGACACCGGTATCAGGCGAGGGCCGTACCTGCTGCAGGGGGTTGGGGTCGGGCTTCCAAGGCTCAAGCTGCCCTGTGCCATTCTGTTCGATTAGCGCCTGTTGTGACTGACCATTGGACTCAATCCGCTGCACTGCTTCTTGCTCGAAGGCCACCACAGGCAGCGGCCCATTAACCCCCAAAGTATCTGCCAGCGGCGACGACACCGGCAGCGGTGTGGCAAGAAGAGAGGGGGAAGGGAGGTAAGTGGACAAGGCTTCCCTCGCGGGAGAAAGCGGACACCCACATTGAAGCAGAGAGAGCATGGCGGGGGACGATGGCATCATGTTACATGTGATGGGCCGTCGTGAAAGAAACGGAATTCCTAAGTACTAAACTCAACCATGACCGGCCAGAGGACATTGGCTGGACTTCGTACCAGTAGCACTATTTTCAACGAGGCAGCCCTCAATGGCCTCTGGACGGCAAAATACTGTTCCAACTCCTTCCGACATTTCGAATCCTCCCGAAAACGACAACGGTGCCACTAAAGAGGTTCCGTCCAACACTGGGAATGCGTGTCAATAGAGACGCAAACACAGCAGGGCCGCGACTTCCTAACTGTACAGGAAAAACAAGTGATGCGACACTATAATAGTAGATATTGCGGGCATTACTCCTTTACACGGCTTGATGTGAATGATATTAAACGAAATCGACCAACTATGCGCGAGGCGACCGCTAACACACAAATGGACACATGCAGTATGTTCCGACAGGTCCTAGTAAACAGCCATCTCACCGAAAAAGAATGCAGGTGGAAGAAATGTGAGTGTCATTATGACCCAGCACCCGACATAAACCCCCCAAGAATCCAAATACATAAGACAAAATCAGCACCAACAAGATAACCATTTAATACGACTGTAACACAGACACACACGGCAGCCCAGCATTACACCTGGCTGAACTTCTGCGTTGGAAAATACGCATCACATTCCTCTGCATATCACCAACATCACGATCACCAACATCACCACAATTTGTCTACTTTGTGATCTAGCTTCATAAGCGCCCTGAATGTGGATAAGGGGGCAATGCCTAGTGTACTGCCCAGATATGAATACGTACGAATGCACATCAGGGATCTAGGGTTTCCTTGTGAAGCACAGGGACGAGGTCACCCGCCGCGCAATCTCTTCTTTTACTGCATATCGGTATCACGAGTATAATATGTGCAAGGACGACCGAATAGCTTAAGCTTTTACCAAGCTCTAATCGGATTATCTTCGATATTATCATACTGAGCTATAATATGTTGTGATTTGCCCGAGCCAAGCCTGAGCATTATTAGCCGGTTAGATGATGATTGCCTGGCGTCGGTTCAAATAGCTGAATGCACCACATCGCGTCTAATTGACTGTAAGTTGTAACCTTTTCACTCTGAAGCTGCCCCTGAGATCACGTCCGAATGCTTTGGTCTGCCTGAAGTAAGCAATATCAAGAAGACGCGCAACAGAGAACCACCCAATAAGCAACATTTGCTCACTCCTAAACATCACTCCTAAATACCACAGCCGTACAACATCACCCGCGGGAGATCACACTTGGGAGTTGATGGGATCGAATAAAAAAATTAGGTTGGAATTATGTTGAACCCAAATTCGTACGGTGTCTGCCTGCCTTCTGAACAACAGGACTCGTTCGAACTCGTCAGGTCAGCGGGTCATTTGACCTCGTGGACATGACTGAGAGCGTAGACTAACGTGCACACCTGATCCTTCTATGCGAACGGTATGCGGACGATGAACCTGGGGAGGTGCTGAAGGCAGAGCATGGCTTCCCCGGCTAGCAAACGTTCCGCCGCAGCTCGTCACGCTAGCCCACGCCCTCATGCATGGTTGATTCGCCAATACATAAGCTGAGAGAGCGACCAACAACAAACGCGCACACAAAGAGGAGAGAAGGAAAACGTGTGTGTATTGGTGTCCGCTTTTTCCTCCAACCAGCATACACATACACACACATACCTACATACATAAATACGTGCTTGTCAATACGTACACATACGCATACACACGCGAACACACGTCTCTCCACCTCGAGGCCCCCAATCTCTCGGGGATCATCAGCTCACACAACTCCCAACACGGACAGCTGCTGAATCCAAACAAACGCAACCTCAATGACCACACCTTCAACCAAACCCTCCCATCATTCAGCACTCATCACACGCACATCAGAGCCATACCCGTTGACGTGATCTTCCGTCACATAGACCCCGTGTCCCTCGTTTTACAACAAACCTCCTTCCTCCGGCGTCCCGTCCCATCCTTTCAGGTCTCACTCCATGCATCGTCATTTCCCTCCACTTCAGATCTTCAAATCGCTTCGGGTTCCCATAATACGCTTCATATTACGCCATTCCAAATCACGCCACTTTAAGCCACCACGCAAAGTTCTTCCACCGAGAATGGGATTTTACCGCAGCCCCACCGCAGCCCTCACAGCTGTCAACATCGCGACGGCCAAGGACCCCAGACCCATCAGCTGACCTTTCATATTCGCTGCCAGTCTCTGCCAGGGAGAAGCTTCCACCGGCCCCGGTGGCGACGGCGATGGCGACGTCAGCGGCGGCACCAGCTGCCCGCCAGTATTGGATGCAGCTACCTCCACCGCCGTGGAAGCACTCGGTGGTACCACTGCCGGCGGGTCGGCCAGAAGAGGCTTAATAGTATAAGGAACAGCGCCCCGGGACTTAAATTAAACTGATTAAAACAATCTTTTGGTAGTGGCTCAAAGGGCTGCCTGAGGCAACCCCAGCCTTGGTGTGTGCAGTGTGCGCCCGGGCTTACCAGCAGAACAAAAAAGGAATTGTAACAAAGCATGATGGCAGCCAAAACTATAGCTAGCCGCATCAATAGCGCGCAGGTGCAACAATAACAAGGACAGCAACAACAACAACGCAAATGGCACTGGCATTCTGTACTGACGCGACCATGGACCCCCAGACACCCAGTCGCGCCCAGCTGAGCCGCGACAAAGGAAGCTTAACCGAGCATGTGCTCGTGATTTTATAGCTTTCCGTAATTATAGCTTTCCGTAATTCAAGGTTGCTTGCTTTTTCCCAAGCTCCACATCCATCCCTCACCTGCATCCTGAAGGTTTGTGAGGACTAGCGGGACGCCAGTTTCAGTAGCGCTGATTTGTGTGCTGGAGTCGACGTCGATTGATACTGCCGTCGCCTCTGTTGCTACTACTGCCGCCATATTGCCGCCCGCCAGTTCGCAGCCAACCGCAGCAAAGCGACGCAACTGTCGTTGTAAAGCGTGGTCAGTGGGGCTGTCGTCCCCGCCCAGCGCCTCCAACGCGACCGCGACCTGCCCGGCTTCCTGTGCCAGGCTCGCCCAGTCCAATGATGCTTGCTGCACATCTGGTGAGGAAGACTGCTGCAGCGCGTGGTTCAAGTATCAACACGACACCATAGCTTTAAGTTACCGAGAAGCTCAAGTTCACGAATATCGGTACATGGTGCCTGAGACATATGTCCAGGTTCTACCCCGACTGAGAGCGGGCCAAAGACCCTAATGTTAAGGGCAGGGTGCCCCCATGTCGATGGACGATGACGACCCCAATTAAAGTGACCTGCGAGCTGACCAGTAGCGGAGTTGACGCCTTAGTTGATTCGGCAGATTCCGCTGGATGCTGGTGGTGGGTGCTGAACCTGGGAAAACCACTGATTTCGGAGAAGTCGGCATGGGAGACTGGATGAGGGTGCCCCGAAACACCGGGGAAGGTAGGGACTGCCAGGTTAGTGGCCACGGGTGATGTACCCCCCTATCCTACACACATATGTGTCCCTCAAGGAGGGAATATGAAAATGTATAAGTGAATATATGTCAAGCACCGCCCGGCCGCCCGTGTGCGATATGGAGCAGCATTGTTCCGGGCGCTGTCCACAAACTTGCAAGGCCGTTTCGTCTCCCGGACGCCAGGCCTGGGCGCGTGTTGGGCACTGAGGATCCCCCTGAGGACCCCCCCCCTCACCACCTCCCTTCACCTCACCTTGAGTTCTTGCAGGAGCACCTCCGCGGCGCCCATGATGTCGTCCGCGCGGCTGTCCAGCTCGCCGCGCAGGAAGGGGCTGTTCGTAGGAGCCCCCTTCACCTCAGTGCCGTCGCTCTTCTCGGCGCTCTCCTTGCCCGACGACAGTGCTGCCGTCAAGCCTAGGCTCGGCAGAAACAATGGGGCCGCGCACGAAGGCGGCGATGAAAAGAAGGAATGGGGAAGTAAGTGGGTTCGCGGATGAGTCCCACAGCGCGTGGGAAATGAGGTGTTGGGAAATAAGGTGCGCGAAGAGCAGCGGCAGTACTAAGACAGAGAAAACCTCAAGTCCTCCTGTAGGGCTGTAAGTAAAGGACATGGGAGATGTCAAGAAGCGATGATAAAATTAACCAGTTCCGAATCCGCGATTATCCCGGAAATGTGTCTGCCTCACATAAGACAATATGAGGCGGAGTCGTGATCGCATCATCGATTTCCAGCAATCCCTACGTGCCAGTAGCTCTCGCGACACGTCCTCACACACCTGAAGTCCAGGGGGGCTGCACAAAGGAGATGCGGCGCAGGGCTCTGGGGACTCGAACCGAGTCGATCGCGAGCAGCAACAGACTGTTCTCCTCGTCTTCTGTGTAGGCCGCCGTGCTGCTGGTTGTTGCAATACAGGAAGAGCAATACAGAGAGAGCAGGTTCTCAGGGAGGGGTCGCGGTAACGAGTATACACGTGAAAGCGCATACGGAAAGAAATACTCCATGAAGCTGGATCCAGTCCTACACATAGTTGGATCCAGTTCTACGCATAGGGTTCATCTGGATTCTGCAGTAAGCGCATTTCAGGACCAGCCGGTAACCCCGAGCTTGTGACTGCAAGCATGTTGCTGGTGAGGGCTAACGATTCACTAATAAGTACCACCCGTAAAGATTTATTCATCTTCGCGCAGGGCTGCACGTGACTTGCACATGGGGTTTCGAAGCTTCACGGGACCTCTCCCCTGCCCCTACTTTTCCCTCAGGGGTTTCCGGGGGCAATTGAGCGCACCTCGATCCATTTCGCCTGCTTGCACCCCGGCTGGTCGCGGCTTCGTGCCCCAACCAGTCCGACAGCTGGTGCACCACAGTGCTCTGTTCAGCTACCGCCTCCGTCAGCCTGGCAAGCTCCGCGGTGTACTGAAGGCGCGCCTCGGGGCTTGAGTCCTGCAGTAACAGCATCCAACAAGCCGCAAGCAGCCCGAACACATAACACATTTTTACAATCAATGTATTTACCATGATTTGATATATGAATATGAAATGCAAGAAATGAAATAATTATCTGAAGTTAAATTAAATTTCCGACAAGATTTGGATCGGTGCCTGGCCAATTGTCCATCCTGCCAGCCAGTTTGGTGTAAACCTATCTATACTTTCTGGGCAAGTCGCCCGCAGGATAACACCCTGTCTACACTTGCTGAGTCTGGTATTTTGATGCTCCGAACCGCTGCAATTGCCGTTGCCACCTCTGATACGGTTTGACAGAACATAAAACATAGTAACACTGACCACCATTACTGGGCGTGGCACCGGTTTACTGCCGCACGTTATTAAGGGAAGTGGGAACTGGGGAATTTGTCTTTTTTGCAATACCGTCCACCATGTGCCATAAGGCCACTCGCAGCCTGCTTACAGGAATAGCCGCTTAAAAGCCCAGGTTACCTGCTCCGTATCATGGCCTAATTTGGACTTCCGGAGCTTGAGAAACTCCAGGGTGGCCTTCCCCGTCTCGTAGGTGTCTGAACACAACAAGCAGAGAAAGGAACTGCTCAAGTAAGGCCTTCAGCAGGCGCCACGACATTGCCACCAAGTCGCATGCGGGAGAAGTGCGGCGCATTACGCGGGCTTTCAGGAGGACGGCAATCCTAAGTCCCGGTGTCGCCACACCACCGTCACCGCTAGGACAGCTACTGTACGTTCCATCACCGAGACTTTGCTTTATGATCTACATACATGTCCATTGGGTACCTAATTCGTACCGCGGGAGATGTTTTCCCAAGCGGTGTCCCCTAGGAGGTTCCTGGCAGTCGACACGAACGCCATCCTGCCTTGAGAAACAACAGTCAGACACAGCCACAGCCACGTCGCGCAAATCCCCTGTGCAGCGAAATAATGATAATTCCCTAAAATCGTCTCAACGGCAGTTATGAAAAACGATAGCAGATGATGGCGTCTATAAGATAGCCGAAGATGTTCCAAGGGATGGAGACCTTGGAGAATTTCTAAAACAAACATTCCTACGTGAAAAGACAGACTGCATTCATATGTTTATAGAATGTGTACTGTAAATAGGTGCTGTCGGAATGCAGGTATCTGATAGGCAGACCCAAACCAGGCTAGCTTAACGCGGCGAGGGATAGCTCCTGCGGCGTACTACGTAGGGGGCGCAGAACTAAGGCTCCGGTCGACCAGTGGCATTGAGGCCGATTGCATTCTTCAGAGCTCTCCTCACCTATCAAGCCCGTGACTGTGTCCGTTGCTTCTGCCCCCTGGACTATAACCCTTTCATTGGCACCCACCTTGAATGTTGCCGCGGGGCACTGCAAGCTGCATCTGGGTGTTTGTCGTTGCGTTAAAGTTACACGTCAGCCACACCACAATCTCCACAGGCACGATGTCCCCACCCGCATCCTCGGCGTGCACCACCCGATTACTGCCACCTTCCCACTTCACCGCTTGGCCCTCAAACACTGTGATCTGTAAGGGGGAGAAGGGACACCATCGTTTTGAAAGGAAGGGCCATGCGGGCAGGGGCCAGAAGAGACTGTGCGCGGGTCTGAGCACACTGTCATCCGGCGACGGTTTGGTCGAAGCATTGTTGGATACCTTACCGGAGACGACCCGCAGGGACTGGCATCTTAGCCGCGTTACTTCGCGTTGGGGCTCCTTTCCTAGGAGCCGTGACTAAAACTAACCAGCGTGACTAAAACGCTGGTTACAGGGCAGCAAGGGGTGCGAATACACAACGCGTTTTGTTCTCTAACCCATAAATGAGAACCCCTAGGAAATTAGAAACGCATTACTCCGTTAATCCATTCCAGTGAGGTAAACGGATTGGACGCAACCAGGCGCACACCTTGAATTCGAAGGAACACTGCGGTAAGGTGCATTCGAGGGACCATTGGTGGCCGTCCGACCAGGTCATACTGGGCGCCGAGTACGGGTTCCAGCCTCCTAACTCGGGTAGGGACCCCACCACACGTAGCGTCTGACCGAACGTGGTCACGTACTGCGGTACGACGAACCGATAACGAACGAAGTCATTGTGATGAGTCAGCGGGTCTGTTGGATCAACGCATCGCTGGACGAGGGGCAACTCCGTCTTGAGGGCGAATACCTGGTATCGATGGAACCAATATGTGGTGTGGGTGAAGGTGGGAAGGAAAAACGCTCCCATACATGAGGGACGGAACGAAGGGAGAGGAACGGGAAGGAGAGGCCAAAATGCTCAGCCCCGCTTGGCTGCCCTGGCTTACGTACAATCAATTGCTTTGGAAGCAAAGAGCGGGTTGAGTGATATGTCATTAGAAAACACAGTAAAGATCGTGAGAGTTTCAATCACTAGAATGATAACGACGGATACACGGGTCCAACCGTCGGACCCACCAGGCCTGGTCTGTAACGCATGGACTGGCCCGAATCCAGTACATTTGCGTCAAGCAGTCGCCCAAAACGTCCACCTATGCTTAAACATCTCCTTGAGTGGCGATGCGCCTGGATGGCAGCTGATCCTAGCTGCACGCTCTTTGTTGAGAGCTGCTGGCTCCCAAAGCCAAGCGCCATGCTGAATGGCAAATTGATAAGATCTAACGGATATCAAAGGACGTGATGTATCAGCACCTGAGTGGCCCCTGTCAATTGAGTCGTGCCCTGAATTCAAAAAGCAACTTCAAGAGCATGGCAAGCTACACAGTATCAATGTCTCATTACTTTTTGTGGCAATTATGTAAAACAATTTTTTTACGTTTGACAGGGAGTGTCGGAGGCAAATCCTATGTTACACACGAGATACGGCACGACCATCTTTCAATGTTGGGCGAAAAGGCAAAAGAGAAATGGGTTACTTCTCTTGGTACAGGTGGTGATACTTTAATCCTAGAATGTCTGAGCCTGGCTTATTGTCCGAGTGGACTTTGGTATTGCCTGCCTTTGCCTGGCTTGGTATCGCCCGCAGTGGGCGTCAAGCTTGATGTTAAAGCATACTGCTTTGACACCATATGTGAAAAGAATTTTCAGGTCCTCCGTGCTGGTGAACCCCACAGAACGACGCATACCGCTAACGGGCTTGGTGCACAGTGCCGTTGTCATTGTTCTGAGAAGTTGATATTGGGATCCCGGAGAGGGAGTAGATTTTCAGTGCATGATGGCGCAGGAGGCGCTTGCTAATGTGTATGTTCGTTGCGTAACCTAGGACGAAAGTTGGGGAACCATGGGACTTTGGTATTGCCTGCCTTTGCCTGGCTTGGTATCGCCCGCAGTGGGCGTCAAGCTTGATGTTAAAGCATACTGCTTTGACACCATATGTGAAAAGAATTTTCAGGTCCTCCGTGCTGGTGAACCCCACAGAACGACGCATACCGCTAACGGGCTTGGTGCACAGTGCCGTTGTCATTGTTCTGAGAAGTTGATATTGGGATCCCGGAGAGGGAGTAGATTTTCAGTGCATGATGGCGCAGGAGGCGCTTGCTAATGTGTATGTTCGTTGCGTAACCTAGGACGAAAGTTGGGGAACCATGGGTCACTGGACAACATTCCACGAATAACAGCACAAGGCGGCATACGCTCCATTGGAAGGGTCTATTTGCAGGGGCGACAGTGGGCGGCCTTATTCTGGAAGTGGGAGGGCTGATGGGTGGGTTGACGGTTCTATGGCCAGCGCCATACAACTGTACAGGAGCTGAAAAATGACAATCAGTTTGTCGCAGGACATTGACCAATACGGCCAAGGTGAGCGTTTACTATGGAAGGCCTGGGCGTGCCTGGGTTTGCCACAGCTTGCCACAGCCCCGCCACAGTCAGTAAAAAATTCCAACTATCAAGCCGAGCATGACTGTCGTCCCGTTATCATCCGTTGGTACAAGCGGACATATCATTGATTCTTCAGTGATTATGTCTCAGAAGGAAATCATCACATTCAGGCCAGGCGAGCGTTGTTGTGTTGTACGGGATGCCAAAGGTTGCACCTTTAGCAGCTTGGCATCTAATAGCCCTTGAGAAACCTGTTGTAACCGCCGTTGAATGTATGATTCTTGAAAATTTGGGCGGTTCCGGCTTATTGCAAGATATGAACTACTCGACGCGTGGCAACACGATATGTAAACAGCCATCCCTGCCCGTTCCTTGCAAGTCAGGTCGAGCCAGAAACAACTACGTTTTACACGATAACTCCATCGACAACTTTGCGGTTGATGCACCTTCGTAACGCTGCTGCCGTGCGCTTGATAACCCGAGCGGCCTCACAAGACCAGCCTATCGCCACGAAGCTTGTCAAGCATGTAATTATTAATATCACTATTTCTTCTAAGCGCTTCACATTTCTTATTAACGTAAGCTGCTCCTCTGTCCGCTTGAGTTCGAAGCCATGCCCCATGTACTCAGATCCTCGGTGTACATTCCTTCCTGTTGCACAGATGCTGAACATTGAATTGTTAGTTCTTAATCAAACTAATTATTCACGGAGTAACCACGATGATGAACGGAGCGCTGTAACACAGCTTTACCCCGAGGCGCAAGCAAGCAAAGCAACCCATTGTGTGGTCAAGCACATCATTCAACAATATGTTTAAGATATTAATAAATTATCGCTGTGCGGGAGAGGCCATCGGCTGCAACGTATGCTGTAAAGGCCGTCAGAACCCGCAAGGTTACACGGGTCGAGCGCTTGCGTTTTTCTCATTCTAATCTATATGCCGAGATGGACCTCCTCTATAAAAAAACCTATAAAGTGCTGGCTTCTTGCCTTGCCAAAACTTGTCCGTACTTAAGTTCAATCCACTATGTGCCAACAAACGCTTTCCAGTATCGCATAGTTTGATCAGTTGTACCGTGTATTTATTTAGAGGGTAAACCTCTAAGTATCTTGTGTGCAAGAATAATACAGTTTCTTAAGCACCTTGACCAGTTCTGCACAGTTTCATCCTCCTCTTACTATTCCTAAAATTATTTCTGCTCGCTTCGACACGTCTTATATCCGCTTGTTGGCAGCTGCGACCGGTGGACGGCGTAGAGAGCGCGGCTCAATATGGAGGTACCCGTTTCGCCTCTGCGTGGTCGAGAGGACAGCCTTCTTCTAAACCCAATTTATGGATTGCTGAAGGGATTCCTGTGAAACCAGGTGGCTGTTTGGCAGCGCTAAAAATTTTCAAGAGGCTGGCCCGCAAGACGGTCATCAGCGGGCTGACGCAATTAAGAAATGGATGCTGCAAAGGTAAGGCGAACTACTGACGTCACGGTGTGTGTCCGCCAACCATCGCAGCACTATGGACGGGCCATGATAACTGACGATGCGGCGGCGCTGCATTTGCAGAAGTACGAATATATCAAAACACTTGGTGAAGGAAGGTGCGTTGAGCTTGTCGTTTGGCGCTGAAGGAAGTTATGTGCGATGATAGTCACTTAATATGTTGCGACATAAACCCTCCCACGACACACAGTTACGGACATGTTTGGTTATGTCGTGACCGGGAGCGGGACTGCCTGGTCGCGATCAAGAAGTTCAAGGATGCGAACAAGGACTCGCAGGTGCGATGAGGCGACCAGCGATTGCGGCAGTGCCAGCCTTACCACTCTACACAGGTGCATACCTCCTTAGCATCTCACGATTTCGGTCCGGAAAGCACCCGCCGTGGTTTCACCGACGCACAACCCGTGTAACCCTTGTACTCCCTAACCCGCACCATCCACCAAGTCGCGATGTGCTCAAGCGCACTTTAACAGAAGGCCCGGTTAATATCGGTGGACTTGCTGAAATTAAAAAGGTGCCGATGGATATCTCGATTAGTAAGCTCGTCTGGGGCCGTGGTGCAGAAGTGCATGTGTGACAGCAGCGGATTATGTTTGGATCTATCGTCAGCTGAGCTATATTGAGCCC
Organism: Volvox africanus; assembly: GCA_030268105.1. Classification (NCBI taxonomy): domain Eukaryota; kingdom Viridiplantae; phylum Chlorophyta; class Chlorophyceae; order Chlamydomonadales; family Volvocaceae; genus Volvox; species Volvox africanus. The sequence continues at coordinate 860,088 of BSDZ01000010.1, read as the reverse complement.
ATGTGCGCTGCATCAGTTCATACTGTTTATTCGGGTTTGCGCATGATCCGGTGGGTTTTAGCATTATCACTCACCCATGCGAAACCTTTACAACACGAGCTCAGGATTTGGGTCAGCGTTAGATGCTTCAACTCGTGCGAGCTGCCATCCCAGCAGTACTGACGGGATTATCTCGTTACAAAATTGAGCGCACGACTGTTGGCTTGTTTAGGAATGCCCCGCACAAATGCTGGCACCCTCGAGGGGATGCTGCGCTATCCAGTTCTTGTTTGACCCCGACCGCTTGCCTGGTATGCTGCTTTCCTAAGTGTGTTACATCAGAAGGCCCCTTGCTTTTTATATGCAGGCGTACCACTTGGCGATGCGGGAAATTAAACTGCTCCGGGCCACCTCGAACGAGCATGTGGTTTCTGTCATTGAGGCCTTCCGCAGCCAATCCAGTGGGAACGTCTATTTGGTACGGCTGGTGCCGTCCTTGTTTTCCAGTCCTGGGGGCTGGTTACCTCGATTGTCATACCGTCGCACTTAGAGCCGTGCTTATAGCTGCAGAAACTCCGTTAGGCAGGCGAATCTGCGCGTGGCCTTGTGAGGGAACAGCCCAGGCAGAAAGGAGACAGCCAAAGGATCTGTGATTGATGATAGATGTCATATCTGCTTTAAGTATTGAGCCAGCTGTTCCCGACGCGAGTGCTGCGGCGTTCTGCAACCCACACCGATCTACAGGTGATGGAGTACGCGGAGAGCTGTCTAAACCTGGAGCTTAAGAAGCATAGAACAGGGTTGCCTACTTCAGATGTGATGCGCATCACTTGGCAGCTTGCATCGGCCCTGCAGTATCTCCATAGCAGGAAGGTGCGTGAGGAAGGCTGCTGGCCGGGATCTGGCAAGAGAAGCCGACAGCGTGATTCATGGACATGCGCTGAATTCTGTCTTCATCGTATTTCTAAGCACGACCTTTGGTCCAGGCGTTGCCATCTGAAATAACTCAGGGCACCCAAATTCTGTATGAAACAGATTGTCCACCGTGACCTCAAGCCAGCCAACATCCTCCTTACCGCCGCTGGCGACCTGAAGCTGTGTGACTTCGGTTTTGCCCGCGACCTGCCCCCGGCCGGTCAGCAGGCGGATATGAGTAGCTATGTCACCACGCGCTGGTACCGTGCACCCGGTGAGTCCCCACTGGCCCACTGGCGTGTCGATCCGGGCTCAGGAGCTTCCTGCATGATCCCGGAGCGTGATCTGGGCTTTCCGATAGCATCGCAGTTCTGGGGCCGGGGCGCTTTGGGGAACAGTGAGAGGCCGCAACATGCCAAATGAATCTACCTGCATGCGCCATGTGTGCAGGTTCTGGATGATAAATTGAAGCCTCGGGTGTGCTGCATCACGAACTGTGTGCCCAGCAAGAGGCAACGCGCATGACCCAGATACCTGAACGCGAATTTTAATATTTTCCCTTCAGTAACTAATCCTTGCATCTACACTCATGACTCGTAACGAGCTGATTCCCATGCCTATGTTCGCGCCACAGAAGTGGTAGTCGGCGCAGAGTATGGGGCAGCAGTGGACATTTGGGCGCTAGGTGCGCTATGCAGGGACGCCTTCCGGGTCTCATCGATAGCGCCTGGTCGATGGCAGCCTCATGTTACAATAAACATCTTTGTTTCATGACATTCATACAAGTTGGCGTTAGTTCTGTACATTCTTAGTCACAATATCATGGTGCACTCGCCCTGGTCCTTGGGCCGTATGGGTTATGGGAGGCGTTTGCTACACCCTCGCGTGTCCACGTGCGGCTTTCATTTCCCTGTTCTTGCTGTTATTCGTCCCTCCTCATTAGGTTTTGTTGGTTCCAGCTTAGGACTCGCACGCTTTTTGGATGTTGCGTCGTGAGTCCTGAGTCCTGGTTTTGGTATTTCTATCCACAGGCTGTTTGTTTGCTGAGCTGCTAAACGGACAGCCACTCTTCCCGGGGGCTTCCAATATGGATCAATTGGCACTCATCGTGGCTTGTTTTGGTCACTTGCCCAACCGACTGTTGGCGAAGGCGTTGACAAATCCGCAGTTGGTGGGCGTACAGTTGCGCACCGGCAATCCACGCAACTGGGCAGTAGCGCTCCAGCAGAGGTGAGCGGCGCTGGTGGATCGGGAGAGGTGCTGAGGGGTAGGACGGTATCCTTGGGGACCAGGATCCGACTGACCAGAGTTTCAGGTATTGCAAGAGAAGCTAGTGTAGAGAGGTATTGCATGACTCTGTGCTAGCACTGGCCGGCAGAGATGCAAGTGCAGAGTATAGATGTTAACGTATCTGAGCACGACTGGATATCAGAACCGCGTAACACTGGCTCATGCGGTCTAGGCTAAGTGAGTGTAGACAGCAGCGTGGGCATTTCAAAGCGCCGCTGCCGAGATTCACGGCGCTGTATGCTAGCTCTCATGCGTTCTGCTAGTCGATGCCTGAAAACGGATAAAACGGATGTAGGGAGCGGTTGCAGGCCGCGCCATCACAGGCGCTTCAGTTCGCTCACTTGCATACTTGGCTTCGGCTTCCGTGCAGGTTTGCGCCATACGGCGAGAATGCGGTTACACTGCTGCTGTCCTGTCTCAATCCCGATCCGCTGAAACGTGCGACCGCGGACGAGGTGCTGCGATCTGCTTACTTCGAACCGATAAGGCAGAAAAAGGTCCCATCCTTAAACGGCCATCCAAGTATTGCTATCACGGTCACAACGTCAGCCCCGGCCAGCATGATGCCAGCACCGGCACCGCTGCCGGTGCCGTCGTCGGTGACACAAAGTGGGCCGCTGCACCCGGCGGCGATTATAACTGCGGCTACTGTGGCGACAGCAGCAGCGGATGGCGACACTACAGTCGCGCCAATCGCCAGCGCTGCCGCAAATGCAAAGCCTACTAAAGACGCACCCCAGTCCCACTTACAGCAGCAGCAACAACTTGCCCCGCAGCAGCAGCGGTCTAATGTGGTGGGAACGGTTTCGGACAGTACACGGCCTTCTTTGAAGGAGGTAGAGTCGCAGCCTGAGCGGCCAGTCCCTCCCGTGACGGTTCACGCCGCGCCTGCCGTACCTTTTCTTGGCAACGGCCGCGTTGAGGGCCCGGGACCTGTGGCCGCAGCCGCGTGTGCGCTGCCGCCCGCACCCGTAGCTAGCGCTGCTTCCGAGGGTTACGCTAAGCAAGGGCCTTCGCACCCGGCTCTGGCTGTGGTATCAAGACAGACGCCTGCGGCAGAGCCCTCTGTAAAGGACGGGGAGCAAGACGGGTCAACGACAGGATCGGGGGCTGGTATGGAAGTCGATACCCCCCCGGCAGCTCCAGCGCAGTCTAATGTGGCCATGGCACAGCGGCAGACCACACAAGTGAGGTTCCTGCCGCAAACACTGCCATCCGTTGGCCACGGCCAGAACCAAAATCAAAGTCAAGGCCAAAGCTACAGCCAAGTGGGTGAACAAGCTGGTGCTGTGGTAGCAGCAAGTATGCGGCCTTCAGTGGCAGTCCTTGCCGTCACAGCTGGAGCTGCTGGTGCTGTTCAGGAGGTGGGCGGCAATGAAGTTGCGAAGCAGCACCAGAAGGATGCGCGACCGCCGGCCAACTTCGCGCACATGCGTGCATCAATGGCTACCATTCCAATGTTATCTGGTTCCATGGGCGCAAGGCCGATGACCGACACGGGCATGGGCGTGCAGGGGATGATGCAGGTGAGGGTTCGGGTAAGGGCCCCTAACGAAGGGTTGTCTGGTTGAAGGCACACATTGCTTGTGACGTACATACACTTGCCGCTGAAATGCATCTCTGCAGATTTTGCGATCGACCATTATGCTTTGCAACCTTTACTTGCAGACTGCCCCCCAGGTGGCACAGGGCAAGGCCGGTTCCACGCTTATCCAGCACAACAAGAGAGCTTCGGAGCATAGCATTGGAGTGTACGGCAATCACCGGGGCTCAGGGGCCGCTAGTGGTGGCCCGTCGGATATGCCTATGCGCCTCGCACGCGTGAGCCTTGTGAACCCGAACATCGATGTCATGCAACTAGCCGCGGAAAACGCCTCAGCATCATCGTCGCCATCGACAACACCCACAGGTACTGCGGCTGCCACGACCGCAGCAGTGGCAGCGGCCACGACCGAAGCGGCGCCTGGCAACTCAATTCCTATCCCCCCGGCCAGCAACACCGCAAACGGCACCGTATCGGCACTGGCCAGCAGTCTTGGCAGTGGGGGCGGTGCCGCAACATATGGTGCTGCAACAGGGCGTCGACGCTCCACTGCCACCGGTTCACGCCTCACACGCGTGTCCCACACGTGCGAGGGCCAAGACCAGCAGCTCCGCGACGACGACAGTGAGGAGGACCGCAGCAACGAACGATTGTCACTCAATGGGGGCCAGGGAGCTTCAGCTCCGGGCAGCATCAATCCAGTCGGGTCCTTGGCGGCCGTGGGCATGGTCCTCGGCAGCGGTTTGCATCCTAGCCCGCGCCGGCGCCACTCACGCCTTGCTAGCGTCACCGAGCCCGGTGGACAGCACCCTCCTGGCGCTATTGCAGCGGCCGGCATTGCCGCAGCCGCTGCTGGTAACAGCAGCTCCACCCTCGCCCCTGGCGATGGCAGCGGCTACGACCACGTCAGCGCTGCGGCGAGCAGGGGCCCATCAGCCCCACAGATGCTCAGCCCGTTGGGTCGCAGCACACATCAGCTTGGTCACCATCATGGTGCCAATGCCATCAGCGCTGGGCTGGGCCCCGGCCCGACGCCTAACCCGGGGCACGTTGTGCTTGTGTCGGATTCAGGCCACCATGCCGTGCACAGCCAGCTGCACTCAACGATGTCAGCAATTTCCTTAAATGCGTACGGGGTCGGTGCGGCAGGACCCCGTGAGCGGGAACGCGACCGGGAGGCCTTGATTGAGACCAGCGGCATGCTGCGCTCAAACGCGGTGGTGGGTATCGCCACACCTGCCGCGCCCACTGCCAGCCAGCGCTCTTTCACCTCGCAGGCCGCTTCAACGTCAGCAGCTGCAGCAGGACTCATGTCGCGGCCAGTGTCCAACTTGTACATCAACTTAGAGCAGCACGGCATCAGCAGTAACAACTCAACCCGGGTTGGGCCGCAAGAATCCGGGGAGAGCCATAGCACTGACAGCAGCGCTGCCGTGTCGCCCAGCACGCCGACTGGAAGTAATGGCGGTGCAGGTGGATCCGCTGCCATTGCGCCGGGGGTTGCTGCATCTGCAGCAGTTGCGGCAGTTGCGGCTGCCCCTGCCGGTCGCCGTACAACATTTACGGACGGCCCTAGCAGCATGTTCAAGTCCGTGCTGCGAACGCTGAGCAATCGGCGGCCAAACACCAACTCCCATCCCGGCACTGTCGCGGAGCAACAGGCCGCAAGTGCCACTGCTGCACCAGCCGTGGCTGCGGCTCAAGCGCCACCGGGGCTGCATCCCACAAACTCAATTGGAGGTGCACCACCGGTGGCCAGCCACGGCTCCGTGAGCTCCGCCTATGGTGCGGTGCACTCCCAGTCTTCTGCCAGCTCCGGTGGCGTATCGCCGTTCATTCCTTCTCGAGCCTCCTCCCACAACTTTATCACCGGCGCCCCGCCTGAGCGGGTGCCGGGAGACGTGACAAGTAGCCTGTCTGTGCCGGGAATTACGGAGGACTACAGCACCTCAACTGCGGCCGCAGCGGCGTTGCGCCGTTCTGCGACCGTCACGCATGGCGCCAGCGTTGGCCTGGGCATTGGGGGAAATGCCCGCATTGGCCTGCCACATCTGAACGTGCGGATTCCGGAGGCTGCCGGCAGCGGCCCCGCTGCGGTGGCAAATGGGTATGGCTCTGCGGTGGTCTCGCCGGCAAGTCGACGCCGGTCACAGTTGGCTGCCCAGCCGGCCCGAACCTCTGATGTAGGCATGGTAATGACCTCGACGGGCCTGCGACAAACGTCCACAGGCAGCATGGGCATCGTCCCCGGCCTTCAGGGCTGTAAAGCCACGACATCTCTGCACGGAGAGATTGTTGCCGTGCCGGGGCTGGTGGGTGGCGGTGGTGCGGCTCTGCCAGTGGTTCGGAACCCCGCGCCACCGGCTGAGGCGCCACCCACGCGTCTGGCCCCTGGAAAGGGCGGCAGGGATGTTTCGTAGTTTTGCCCTAGGCTGGGCTCTGGCCCTCGCGCCCCTTGCGGGTTTCTACAGGTGCAGCAGGCTTGGGGGTAATGAGCGCCTGTGTCTGGAAATATATGACGCTGACGTGATGAATACGTGGATTTTTATCTCAAGGGCAGCATCCTGCCGTCGTTGTCTGATCTTGTGAATTCGCAGCTTTCTGTGGTGGCCGTGGTGCCGTTGCAGAGGATGTATCTTGTCGGCATATCTTGGGATTCCGTCCTCGTCGACCGTTCACACCCGTGCCCTGGTGTGAGCGGCTGTGAGCCGCACTCAAGGAAGGTAAAGCCTTTTTGTGGGCGTTTTGTTGGGCACACAGGGAGAGGAGTGGATGAAAATTCTCTTCGGTCAATCATTTTGTCCTATGCGGTGGCTCCATGGTTGCCGCTTGGGCTTCTTTTTCGTGTGGGTGGCTGTAGTCGTCGCGCCTCTGGAGCTGAGCATGTTCCATCTGAAGGGCTGTCAAGCCCAGGTACCAGGCCGGCTGCCTTGTTTGCTAACCTGGTTGTATGTGTGGGACCTGGCGCACACTAAGGCTAGGGCCGTATTGGTGTTCGGGCCTGCGACAGCTCACGCCGTGTGAGGCTGGCGCTGGTGAAGGAAGCGGCGTATGGTATGACCTGAAGCCAACTGATGGTGGCCCGGGGGCGCATTTCTTGCCTTGCGTGTCAGGAGAGGTAAGCAGTGGTGGGCTTCAATCGCAGTCTTGCCCTTCAAGCGGGTGTTGCCTGGACCAGGCCTCTTACAATACCACCGCGAAGGTGGTAGCGGTAGTGATATTGATAACTAATGCCATCTTTTGTGTAGCAGCAGGTGGCCGATGCACGCACGCTGGCCTGTAGCCTGAGGCTTGGCTGCTTGCAAGGAGGATCCGCTATCTTGTCGGTACAAAGATGGAACGGAGCACATGCATTATTAGAATTTCTTCGCTTGTGTTACTGGGCGCTTGTAGGTGCGTGTTACATTTGCTGATATGTGTGTGCCAGTGGGAGGAAGGCGCATACTTAAGCGTGTTATTTTGAATTAGCAATAACAGTGTAGTGTTCGTGCTTATGACAACCTCTGGGGAGAGGAAGTCGCGAGACCGCCGCGGCATGTTGCTGTGGTATGTCAGTGTGAAAGTGTCCTGTGGTGCATGATCCGTAATGTGCTGCGCAGGCGTCAGGTGGATGGGCCCGCGAACTGAAAAGTGACCCCAGCTTTTGGATTTTCCTTTGTGCGGCGATCCCGTGGTAGGAACTTATTAACAACTCCATCAGAAACGGGTCTTGTCTGAATTATGGCGCACGGGATTCAACAGTAGTTCTGGGGCCATGGAAAGCTGCCTTGCTGCAAGAGAGTGACGCGCTGGGATGGAAAGTATGAGACTGCGAGGTGCCCCACGATGATGGTATCTACTGGGTGTGCTTACGTCCAAACAGGACGTCGGCCCGTAGCGGTGCAAGGACCTCGGAATATGTGCTGCAGTGCGGCCATGCGCCGTGATATGCATATGCAAGTGCAGTGGCATCTGTCCTTGCGCCAGAGCCTGCGGGAACGTACTATAATTGTGAGTGTTAGTTGGTGATCATAAGAGCGTGTTCCAACCGTATAAATTGCCGGGAACTGGACCGGCTGGAGCGGCCCTCATTTCACCATACCAAAGTTTCACAATATTCCATGCGTGATCATCGTCGGCATGTATAGGGGGCCGCGGAGAGTACCTCCAATGAAATAACTTGGTATAAGGCAGGTTTGGATTTAGCACACGTTTTGCGCGTCGGGTGGGCTGTGATCCCTCTGCCCAAAGGCGCTGCATTGTACCTCGATTTGGAAAGCCAGCCGCGAACGAATGGCTTTTCACTGAACTCCCCCGACCGCCGTGTAACACGTTTTCCAACGGCTCTCAGCTTTTGCCATGCTTGCAAGTGCTTTCCTTGCATCATTTGCGCGTTGGTTAGTAACTCGTTACTTATGGAGGGCTGTGAACATATGTGGAGAAACTGCGACAGTGCTTGCAGCAAAGTGTCTGGTTGGGTATGTGAAAACGTACAGGGAGCCAATGCCCTGTATTACAGAATGATGATGATTACAAGTTTCTGTGAACTCGTAGGGGCCGGAGGAGCCATGACTTTTACAGACCAGAAGAAAAGTACGTTACAGCGCCTGGAGCGCAGTACAAATGGTTTACGACAAGGACATTGACGTGATGAAGACCTTGAAGGCTTGCGTGCCGTGCACCAGGACGGATGATATCTCCGTATTAATTGACCCTGATCACTCGGCACGTCGTTACGGTCATTCCTCGGTGGTCCTTCACCCTGCTATGAGGCATGCCACACTACGAACGGACAGACGTGCAGCGGACGCGCCGACGGCAATACGCCATACATGGAATAGATAAGACTATTGTAAATATAGTACGCCATGGAATGAATGGAAAAGAAATTACGTTAGGCACTTATTCTGCTCACGACACGCGGCATGACCGTTGTTCCTGCTCTGGCTGGTACGGCAGATTGGCGGTGAAGTTGTTGAAAGCATTTTCACCAGCTGGCACTTATGGCTGCCAATCATTTATACACTGTTGGATATCTGAGTCCTCATGACATAGGCATACCAAACGTATTATTCCGGCTGCTTGTTGGGACACCATGGCTCCCCCAAAGCGCTATCCGAAGTCCAATAGGCGCAAGGACGGATTGAGGCTTGTTGCGAGAGAGCATGCGACGGTTTTGCTCTGTAAGCCGACCGCATATTACGACGACAGTCTCAACGTCAGCTGGGGCAACCAGGATCAGTATGAGGTCACCAGGCAGCTCGGAAAAGGAAAATATGGCGAGGTTTATGAAGGCATCAACTTGCGATTGGGGGCTAGGGACAAAGACCGCATCTGCGTCATTAAAGTTATGCGCCCGGTCAAGGAACACAGGCTACGTCGCGAGGTGAAAATTCTTCAGCACGTTTCGGGGGGACCAAATATCGTGCGGTTGCTAGACGTCGTGCGGGACCCAGAGACCAAGACGCCCAGCTTTGTGTTCGACTTCGTGGACGCAATGCCGTTTAAGGAGCTGCAGGCAGCAGTGACGGACCTGGATGTACGTTACTATATCTTCCAGCTTCTTATTGCGCTGGACTATTGCCACTCTCGCGGCATAATGCACCGAGACGTTAAGGTGTGGCAGTTTTGGTGCAGGAGTTACGGGTGGCGGCTGGCTGTTACGTCTCTTGGAATGTGGTCAGCAGTGGGGGAAGGAGAACTGGCGAGGGTTCGGTCCACGCGGTTTCATGCTGTCGAGGACCTTTCCGTCAGCGCAGCGCCCGTGCATACACAACCTCAAGGGCCTGGGAAAAGCTGCTTGAGCGCCCCCAAATGGCGTGATCATGAGCGCTTTCGCGTCATGAGCCTTGCACAGCCTGTTGATAGGTGATATTGGAGGGGGACGATAATGAAATCCAATCCAACGTTGAGCCGAGACATTAAGAACAGCCTAAGTCGACGCAGCCATCATACTTTAGTTTTCGCATCATGCACTTTCGAGTCATGGTTGAATGACGGTAATCCTAGGCGCTCATCAACCGGACCCGGTCTCGGCACAGTTAGTTTTCCGCCCTATTCACTTCTCCAAACGCAATCCTTTGCCGCCCCTCGTTGCCTTCAACTTTTCGGATTATACCAGCCCGGTAACGTCCTGATCGACCACAGCAAACGCGAGCTTAAGCTCATTGACTGGGGCCTTGCTGACTTCTACCAGCCGGGCAAGGAGTACCCCGTGCGTGTGGCCACACGGTTTTACAAGGGCCCCGAGCTGCTGGTGGACATCAAAGACTACACGTATTCACTGGATGTATGGGGCGTGGGATGTATGATGGCGGCATTTGTGTTTAAAAAGCCTGTGTTCTTCCGCGGTGAGGACGAGTTCGACCAGCTTGTAAAAGTGGTGCGCGTGCTGGGCACCGACGGATTGTATGCGTACTGTGACAAGTACGGTGTAGAGCTCGATCCACGGCTTGCGCAACTGTGCGGTTACAGGTGCGTCATACCCTGGGACGTTGGGAGAGATTCATTAAAGGTTAGGGTGAGCGAATGGCTGTGCTGGTGTGTATGATGGGGACTGGGAGGGGTACGTGGACCAATAAAGCAAGGCACGGCATGGCACGGCACGGCAAGAGGCAGTCAACGCACACGCAGTCCGGCCTTGCGCATTTCTCCCAACTGGGAATCTGTTGGGCACCGGATGCAGGGCCCGGGTAGCGTGGCGCAAGTTCGTAAACGCAGACAACAGCCACCTGATCTCCCCGGAGGCCTTCGACCTGCTGGACAGACTCCTTAAATACGATCACCATGAGCGGCTGACATGTGAGGAGGCACTCCAGGTGAGTCGGATGGCTGCAGGGGCGTTCTTGGTTTCATTGTTGACCTTCTTGTCTGGCGTTTTGGGTTAGTATCATTGCGGAACTCGTGAAGTCGGGCAGATGACAGCGTTCCTTGTTAGGTGATGAGTCTACTCTGGTGCAAGCCAAGTATGAGTAGTCAAGGAAAAACAGTTGCGGAATGGCGTTTGCCTCGTCCAAAGCAGCTTCATGCAGGTTGGATGCCTCGTCCTATGTTTGACTCCGGTTCAGAACATCTAATCGTTTCAGTTGGATGTCTTATTCTCATGCTTGGCACCTCCCATGTATCGCAGCACGCGTACTTCGACCCGGTCCGAGACGGCCTGCCCGGCTTCAAGCCGTTGCCTGAGCCCATGGTGCAAATGATAGCCGCCCTGGAGGCACGGCGGCTGCAACAGGTGCAACGGGTAGCTGGCGGCAGCGGGGGCGGAGACGGTGACGGCGGTGTTGCCGGAGCCAGCGGCAGCGGACATTCTTGTCCACCAACAGCAGCACCAGCAGCAGCCCAGGAGGCGATGGCAGTGGCATGAATTGTTGAGCCGCTAACGTCGGATTCTGTGGCGTTGCATGTGGCGCAGATAGTTTTCTACTTTTGTGTCAAACCCAAAACTCAAACTCAACACCCGCCGTGCTGGGTTATTCCAGATGTATGCCGCATCCAGGAATTGCTGGACCGGAAGCCAGTCGGAGCCATTAAATGCCGGCTGGTTACTGTCTAGCGTCCTATTGTCCTGCAACACGTAGAGCTCGCCTTCTGTTTACCATCTATTCAGAGCGAGGCGTGGTCGAAGCCCGGGGTATGGCAGGTAGCCATGTGGAAAACTAACGAGAAGTCGGCAGGCACCGGCATACATCATGAGTCTGGCATGGGCGCGTGCATGGGTAGGGGGATGATCAAGGAAGTCAAGTGTATCATAACATATCGCACTGCCAGCCCACGCGCGTCGCAAGCTCGCGCCTATGGTGCCTAGCATGTCGCGAGGTACAGCGACCAACGCAAGTACGAATACACCTGGTGCTTGTCTGTCGCGTGCCGTAGTGTTTGTTGGTCCTGTGCACGTAGGGGTTCGAAATGGTTAACAGTGTTGCGTTATTGAGGAACTGTACTGAGGCAGCGACAAGGACACCGATGCAGTATCGCTGCAGCGCAATCATGAACCTCGGCAGAACATAACGTTGCGATGAAAGTTGCGATGACATTCCGGCGCTCTGACCACCGCCCGTTCCTGGCTGGTGCTCTCCTGTGCGCCTCGTTTGCGTCGGTGCGGCGGCCTCTTTTATCACCGGGTGGGTTTGCGCTTGCATGCTTGCTTTGGTTCTTGCGATTAATACTCGTCTTAGTCACGTCTACGTCTTCGTTTGTTATGTTCTCGTGTGCGTGGGCCAGTTCGAGCTGGATGGGCTCTCAGAGGGCATCCTGTGGCGCAACCGCACGGCGGGGCTCCTTTGCGCACGGCCGGTGTGATATTATGGCCTTCAGGAGTCGCATCAGCAGGAGACGTGGCCGCTGAATCCTTCCCGCCGTTGCGAAAGGCGCTCACCTTCTCGCCCGTGTTGTAGGCTATGCCCCCCTGGGCAGCGGTCTCGTTGCCTACAATTCGACAGTGCGGGCGCGTTACGAACCACCGTGTATATTCCTTTTTTGAACATGGACGCACTGCATGCGAGGTGCATCTGACTGTATCTACCTTGCCACTTGATGTCTCACCGTGTTTATCCTACGTTTTCTGATGGGTGCGATGGGTCACTTCGTTGTGCTTTAGATAAGAAAACCAACTGCCGATCCTGCTGTTCGGTCTGGTGACTGTGCGGCTTTTCTCCCACTACCGAGCGCGACCTGAAAAGCGTTCGCAATGCCGCCTATATCCATGCAAGGCGATGGTTTCCATAACATGCAGGAAACAAACCGTGCCCATTTCCTGCCTTGCCTTCCTGTCGTGCGCGTGGGCTAGTGCAGGGGCGTAGTCATGGTGATGGCCGATGTGGGCATGTACGCAATCTAGAGCTAAGGTACCTGGTGGGTGCCGAGCATTGTCAAGCGGCAGCCTTCAGTTGGCTTGACAAGTGTGGAAGTACCAAGAGGTATCGTGGCGTGTATACGCGGCGAGTAGGTCTGAGGCCGCGACAGTGAAAGCCTACAAAGCAGTGGGCAGGAGCGGGGCCTTGCCAAAAGGTTAACCTGTAAGAGGTGCAAGTGCAACAGCCTATCTGCATGGACCACCTCCTAACCACCTGTTTTATGCGCTCTGCTGTAATGTGCTGCCCGTCTTGCCTATTCACAGCTTACACAAGCCGGGAGTTGTCCTCCAGTGAGCTGATGAGATATATAGATACAACATACATATCTTTCACACGGTATACGCATGCTTACTCGCAAAACAGCCTGTACGCTAACTTCAGCTGAGAGCAAAGCTCCCTCAGGGCTGTCCGAAAGGTGGACCCCGAACCTACGCCGCCCTTCCAGCTATCTGCAATCCCTGAGGCCGCAGCCGCCCCCACTCCCTCAGCTCCCTCACGACAACGACGGTACGGCAGCAACAGGAACACGACCAAGGCGGACCGCCCCAAGGTAACTTCCGCACCCAGCAGCTCTGGACTGGTGCCATCGGCATCACCACCACCGGCACCACCACTAGCACCACTTTCCAGCAGCCGGGCAGTCACAAGCTGACGTATCCGCGCCTGCATTGACCGCAATTCCGCATCTGACCGACTGGGCAGCTTCAGCGCCACCATTCTCGCGCCACCGTTAACCAGCAGCTCCGTAACCATGTATGACAACGGCCTGTTCCCCAGCGTAAACACCATATCACTGTAGTTGGCTTTCCACCCTCCATCGCTGCCGTTCTGCGGCGCCACTGCCACCGTTGGCAGCCCAGATGGACGACCGCAGTCGGCCTTGCCAGCCTGGCGGGTTGCCTTTCGCGCCGACCCGCAGTACTGTGGCCCTCCCCAGGGCGGGTCCATGAACACCACATCCTGGCGGATCAACCCCATGAGCTCAGTGTAGTCCCCACACCGCACCTCCAGCGTACCCAGGGCACCTTCGCCAGTGGACCTCCAGGTAGCAGTGGGCAAGCCCCTCGCCACATCGGCACCGCCACAAAATGATGCGGGTTCACTGCCCATGACGTGTCGTGGGCTTGTGTCGTCGAAGCTTTCATCAGCGGCGTTATTAGGTTTTGATGAAAACGGGGCCAGGGGCATACTCGGCTCTTGTGAGCTACTGCCTGGTGGGGGCGTGGCGCTGGCAGCTGCTGAGGCTAGTTGACCGCAGCGGAAGGCGTCCCAGGCCCGCACGAGCGCCACATTATGCCTGAGGAGCACAGGTTGTGCGTAGAGATATGGGTGTTAAAGAAGGAAAGAAACCGAACATGGGGGAATCACTGCCGCAAATGACCCCAGTGCGCTGCCCTTCAGGTCCCTTCTGGCCCCCTACGCACAAACACACCAAACATAAATACCAGATAGATGGGCCTTACCGCAAGTCCTCCGCGCGATCCGGATCAAGCTCCACTGCCACCACCCGCTGAAACCGCCGAGCGAATGACAGGGCATTGCCGCCGCAGCACGCCGTACCATCCGTCAGGACAAGTGGTAGAAGCTCCGAACCTGTAGGCACTACCGGCTGCGGCAGCCCGAGATTGAATGTTGCTGCAGCCGCCGCAACACCTACCCCTGCCATGGCTCGCTGCATCGTTGGCCCAGGCCCTTCCCAACCGGACGGCTGCCAGTCAGTCCTCAGCAATCGGTCCGCCAGCCCCGCCAGCAGGTCGGTCATCTTGTCAGCGGTGGCCTGGTCGGTGGCGGAGAACGCCGCCGTACTATCCACGCGCAGTGCCGACCTAACCACGTACGGCAGGTACGGAAAAATGGTATCCAATCGGCCGCTGGAGTAGGACACCGTCAGAAACGCCCCACCAAGGCGCTGTGCACATGTGTACGGCAATGTTGGGGGCAAAGCCGTGATTTCTAGCCGAGTTGCACAGTATTGGAAAAAACAGCGGGTTCCCGCACAGCCCTTGCTCGGAGTATTAGGCAAACGACTATATTGCTATATTGGTATATCGGTGATTCAGCAATTAGAAGGAAGTGATCGAGGCAAGACTGATGCGGGCTAAAGAGGGTTCCCGGACCCGCAAACTCTCCAATGTCCGGATGGCCTGCGTTTCCTTCAACCTTAGTTCCTGCGTAAGGTGCCAGAAGCGAACACTCATACGACAAGCTGTACCATCCCAGAGACACCACCATTTCCCAGACTCTACCGCCGCCTAAAGCCCCTCTGTATTATAATTTTCCCAGCGTCCCTCCCCCTTCCCTACCTCATACGCCCATAAAAAACGGTACCATCACGATGCGCCATACACAAGACACAAGACTTACCAGTTTGGTGTCCAATGCAGCGATAGCGGCCGCGGCCGCTGCCATCGTCTGAGTGGAATCCTCCGCCACCAGGGTAACTCTCGACCAACCGTGAGAGCCTCCACTCCGCGTGCGAGACACCGCAACTGCCGGTGGGGTTTTGCGCATTTGCGGGTCTGAGTCAGTACCCTGACGAACCGGCGATCGGTCCTCGAGACCCTGCCCCTGCGGATCGAGACCCCAACCCATTTCCTCGATACAGCCCCCGGCTGAGTCCACTTCGCAGCGGCAGGGATGTCATCGTCGTCTCGGCAGTGGTAAAGGAGACAGGAACCAAAGCTGGATGGACCACCTGTACAGAATCTTGCTGGATCCACTGCAAACGACTAACAATTCGCATTAGAGAGGGGCTCACCTCCGCAACAGCCGAAGGGTGCAAACGCTGCCGCTAAGGCTGTCTGCACGGCAGAGGCCTTCACAGCCCAGGGGATATTGCCCACGAGCAATACGATCCGGTCTCCTGTTCTGCGACCGCTATTGCCGCCTCCTCCACCGTCACTTTCTTCACTACCGCTGCCAAAGTCCACCTCCCCATACTCGGCCGCTGCTGCCGCCGCCGTCTCCGCGGCAGCCATCTCACTGTCCGCAGACAAAGCACCGCATAACCCGAGTCCTCCATTTTGGCTCTCTGGCCTTTGGACCTCGCCGTCTTGCCGTTTAAGATCCTGCATCCCGCACGCTGATGTCGCCCCAAAGTGCCCCTGCTGGACCCTAGACTTAGACCCGGCTGCCGTGGGCAGGGGCGCCGGTGCAATCCAGGTCACAACACTGTGCGACTGCTGCGATTCATCCCTGCTGCCAAGATTATTTCCTTGGAGGCGCTTCTCCACCTCCTGCTGCAATTCCAGCAGGCTGTAGTGACCCCGGCCGCAATAGCACGGTCGGCCGAGCTGTAGCAGGTGACGCACGTGTGCAACACAGGGCCGCCCGCTAGCGCTGGCGCCTGCCCGCCGACTCCCCCTTGCCGCGGTGTCCCCTGTGCCAGCTACACCAGGGCCGGCGGCCTCAGCTGCCTCAGACAGCTCCGCCACCAGCGCAGCTATTGCGGATTCAGTGCTACCCCGAGCCGCCAGAAGTTCCGGCCAAAGATGCAGCTTACGACACCATTGTGACTTTGTTGCCACAGCTGACACTGCTGCTGCCGTCCCTGAAGGACTGATGCTACTGCACCTGCCAGGCTCTGCATTTGCAAGTGTTAATGGGGAGTTTGTGGTGATAACGACTGTAGTGGCTGCGGCGCCTTGGTTTTGTCCTGCCGCCACCGCACGGCATGCTGCCACAAGCGCCGTCAGGCTCAGACCCCTGAGGCGCAGACTAATCCCGGTGCTGACACCACCGCCACCAGCGCCGTTGCTATCTGTAGGCGCAACCGTCGCCACAGTGTCATTGCTGCCCTTCGCCGGGCTCTGCCGTGAGCTGACGGGGCCATCCGCATTGTCTTCGGCTGCCCCCCAATCCGGCATCATCGGTGCTGCCGCCAGGTCAGCGGCCCAGGTTGCCAGCGGCATCAGGTGTGTTAGGCGGGGGTGAATCGCCAGGCAGGTGGTGCCCGAGGCAGCTTCGCGGATACCCACCTCAACGCGCATTCCCACACCGCGGTTCTCCCAGGCATGGTACTTGGCCCCCGGTGTTTGACGGGGGCAGTCGTCCACAGTGGTGCGCAGGCCGCCAGCCTCCAGGGTAGCCCGCACGGCTGCACACCAGCGTAGCAATACGTCCTGATCAACGTTGGGGTTGGATCCGGCGCCGGCACCGCTGGGAGACGCATTGGAAGAGATTGCTGAACATGGAACTTGCGTGGCGCAGCCCTTGCAGGCGCGTTTGATGTTACGGCAGCCGGCTGGAGGTACAGGAACGATAACTACATCTGTGAATTCGGCTACTTGACACTCCTGGGTCGTGCGGCATGGACGGCCCTCCAGGTGCCGCCAGCAGATGCAGTCATGCAAGCGAACCGTGTCGCCGCCGCTCGTACGAAAGTATACACCTCGAAAACCGTTGACAGACATCTTACTTAGAATTGCAGTGTATGGAATTCCTTCTCTTCGTCAATATTTGTTGTAAGCACAGATTTCGTACCGTCAGCAGCCCACCGCAGACCCTTGCTTCGAAATAAATAATGATTTGGATTACAATGTGTGCTGTATGAAACGAAAAATTTAACATAGTTGCATGTGATCCATGCATTCCGACAATGAAAACCGTCAACCGGGCGATGTTGTGGACGTTCGAAAAATATAACTGGACGTAATGTTACTTGTAGGAAACTTGCAGCCGTTATACGGACGACCCATGATGAATCTTGTACGCAAAACCTCACCCAGGGCAACCTGACGGCAGTAGCTTCACAGTGCCTTAAGCAGACGCAAAGTGATTGGACTAATGCTTTATAACGCTCAATGATCATGGCAAAGAGGTTGTGATAATATGCTGTGTACCTGACCGGCCAGCGAACTGTCAGTAACAGTTTGGCCAACGCAGCCCGAAAATGCCGAGGCCAAGTCCCTTAGCTGATGCCGCTGCTGTCTTTCAAGAGGGTAAGGAATTTCCTCGGTAAATTTTAGGCCATGGTAACCCCTTTTAATTTTTCGACGCTAGCTACAACCCGTTTTCCAACACTTGGACACCCCATTAACTTGCCCAAACCTTCTCAACCCCCAAATTGTAGCTAAACAGCTAGTGGCAGAAGCGCGGCGATCCAGGCAGCGTTCTCCGATACGTGGCTTCCTGGAGCATGTCGAAGGAAGCGACGTGCTGCTTGACATCAGCCCCAAGCGGGACAATAACATATCGGAACCCAAACTTGATTTACAGACCCTTCTCTCCAGAGGCGTTCATAGTTTGGCCACAGCTTCTATCTGGGACCAGGGCGCCGCATCTAGCCACGCCATTGCGTGCCAACACGACAACCCGGCGCCACAACCCTTCCAAATGGCACCCCGCAGCTATATCCCAAGTTACTACATCAGCTTACAGAGTAATACTTCGCCGAAAACCTCGCCACCTCAGCTCCAGAGCCTCGCAACACATGACATTTCCGCTCCACAGCACCGTGGCGACTGGATAGCTCCGAGTGGTGCAGCGGACTTGGACACCGATACGTCCGGCGGTGATCAGCCCAGTCGCTGGCAGATCCTCGTACGTAGGGTCAACGCGGAGGTGGTTGCCACTGCATCTGGCCTCAGCCCGACCAAATTAGTCCCCTCTCCAGGCGGCCAATACCCCCCCGGCGGCAGTAACACCGCAAGCCCTATGGGTCAATGCAGTGCGGCTGGTGCACAGTACCGCAGCGCCGATAAGGTGTGCACAAATTCTGCAGCCGTGGCCACCACTACCGTGGAGCCGTACGCTACTAGCCGAGGTGAACGCGAGAGAGTGACGACCATACGTTGTTCGGCCCCCATGGCTTGTAGCTCAGATAACGGCATCGCGGGGGTCCATGCCGATGCGAGAAGCTCGGTGACCAAGGGGCTGCCGGCGGCACCAGCAGGGGCAGCAGATGGCTCCTCCGCCACCGCAAGCATCGGCGGTGCAGGCCGCCGCCAGAGGGCCGGGCAATCCAACGCACCAGCTACCTTAGCATCGCCGTATGAGCGGGCGGTCGCGGCTCTGCAGCAGGCTGAGCAGCAGCTCCGCGACCACCAGCAGGGCCATGGTGGCAGCGGTTGCGGCGATGGCAGCGCCGTTGCCTCACCTGCAAGTGCCAAGTTGGCGGCGGCCGAACGCTTCCTTACAACGGGGCTGCCACTTAGACAGACTGTCGTACCACGAAACATGAGTAAGTACGGTAACGCACGGGCAGCAACCCCGCTCGGTACAGCTGCAGATGTTGACATCGCAGCAGAAGGCAGCTTCGAGGAGGTCGCTTGGGGTATCGTACATCGGCTTGCATCATCTGTACGACTCGGTCTCCGGATGCCTAGTGCTGCAGCATCAGGCTCCCTCATGCATTCGTACACAGTTATGGAGCCGCCGCCAGCGCAACATGTTGTGGCAGCGGCGGCCCTAGCCGCCGCCGCCGCCACTAGTGGCGTCGCCAGGGCAGCCAGCACTGCTGCTACTCCGGAACTGGAGCTGCAGATTGAGATGCAAAGCCTCATGGCGGCGGCCCGGGAGGCCTCCACTGAGGAGGCCTTGAAAGCGAAGCAGCGGCTGTTGCAGCGAGAGGCAGAGGCGACAGCTGCAGCGGCGATCACGGCGGTCGAAGATCGAGCTGTGCAGCTGGCGCGCGTGGTGTTGTACATACGGCTGTGGGGTTTGGCCGCTAAATGGTCCCGTCGAGAGACTGAGGAGCATAGGGCACGGCTACATGCATCGAGGTAGGCCCTGCGGGGACAATGACCCTGGACCCCGGATCACAAGCGAGGAAAGAGATGCGGTGCGGTAGAACAGGAACGGCGCGCAGCAACCTAAACATCTGGGCTAAGTCGCAACATTACCGTTGTGACCATCATGTAATCAGAAAGGCGGGCGTAGATAGGCTGTGGCAAAAGGCCGAGGATGGCGAATGGGGAGTGGGAGGATGATGAGGGCGAGAATTCTCTTCTGTCTGGATGGCTGGGTGCTTGATCCGAATTGTATGCGAGTCGCCCTGTACAGCCCAAGCATTCGGTGCCTTCCTGGCTTACTCAGCTGCGAATGGCAGGACGGAGAGTTTACTCCCTAAGGGAGTTTAGGATACACACTACTCCACATTGGGAGTCCCAATTTTCTCGCGAACCTCCTCATGTGCGTCCTTCCTGCCGTCCGACGAGCAACGGACCCCTCTTTCCAAACTCTGCGCAGGACGCGGTGCTGCTTTGCCGCCTGGCGTAGTACCGCCCGCGCGGTGCGGGCTGCGAGGCTCGCAGCGGAGGCCGTGGAGCTCGTTGAGGCGACGCGTCGGGAAGAGGTACGCGGCATGGATAACTAGTGTCAGACATATAACAACATAAGACAAGGACTCAGGCGCTTGTGATCAGCGGCCGCTCTGTCAACGTCACCTGCTGGGAGTTTCGTTAACCCATTAAGGTCGATCATACACGGCGGGGCATGGCGCGAACGTTTCCCGACTTGTCCTTCACCTTCCAGGTGGCGTGTCGTTTTCGGCGGCTATGGTTGTTGCACTACAGCCTGGCAGCCTGGCGACGCGCGGCTGTAGCGAGTGCGGAGGAGCGACGCTGCCAAGTGGTGCGGGTAGCGGAGCTTAGCTGTGAGCAGCAGGTAGGTCCAGCAGAGCGGGAACGAGGCATGATGGGGCTGGGGCTGTCTTTCCTGCATCCCACATCCCCCGCCCGTGTCGGCCAATCATCCCCTCCCCCTCCCCAGGCGGAGGCACTTCGTGACGCCACCGCTGATCGCTTCCGACGGCTGTGGCTGTTGCACTCTCACATGCGCACCTGGCGGGCAGCAGCACGGGCGCAAGCCACCGCGCGGCTGGTAGCAGGCGCTGGAAGGGGGGGCATTGTCGCTGCCTCCGGCGCCAGAAGCTGCGGCGGTCCAGCGCAGGACCAGCAACGACGGCGCACCACAGCAGTAGCTGCTTTGCTGGACCGGCTGCGGTGCCAACGAGAAGCGTTTCGGAGCACGGCTGGGACGCCGCATCCTTCAGCCGTTGTCATGACGAGCGGTTCCCAGCATTCCGGTGAAACTAAGGAGGCCAAAGTCAATGATGTTTCTACCGGCCATGCCAGTGGTGGCAGAAGTGGCCCGCTGCCGCCGTCGGTGCCAGGGCTTTCGCACACTTCTGCAGCAGCTGCGACGCCTGCGACGGCGTCGGCGAAGACCAGCCGGCCTTTCCCCGGCCTGAACAAGTGGATCAGGCCGGAGGTGATGCGCGGCCGCCGTGACGCCACAGCGAACGCATCCAGTGGTCCTGCTGCCGCCAACCCAACAGCGGCGGTAGCGCCGCCTCCATTAGCTGGAGGGACTCGCGCTACGGTGCCCGTGCCTTTTCAGCTGTCCACCAGCGCTCGCGCGCGCTATCGTCGTAACCAGGTACTTGCAGCATGCGATGACACTCGACACATGGTGGCGACGGCAGTGATGGGGACGCGGGTCACCACGGACCCATGGGTCGCTTCGACGGCGGTGCCAACGGGGACAGCAGCGGTCTGGGCAGCTGGCAACTGCACCGGGAGATCGGATTCCCCGCCAGGATTCAATAGAAGCAGCGCTGGTGGCCGTGGTCTTAGCCAGGGCAGTGCTGACAACCGTAGCCAAAATAGCGATGCAGCGCTTAACGTGCTGCGGCAAATGGTGCGGCGTCGCCACCAGCAGTGCGTGTCGGACGCGTCGGGAGTTGACTCCGGGGTCGTTGGCGCGGCGCAAGTGGCAGCGGGTTCCTGCGACCTTGGAGCATCGAAAGAAGAGCTGGTCGCTGCAGATGACACAGGGCTCTGGGGCGACGTGGCGGCAGATGGGCAGATGCGCCAAGGCCCCCTGAACCTTTCCTCTGTGAGCTCCGTGTGGTCTAGTGGGGGGGAAACCTCTGCTGCAGTCGAGGGGGAGGAAGAGGCGGAGAAGCATAATTGCCGGATGGAAGAAGGGCAGCGGAAGGACATCCGAAAGAGCACCGGTGGCGCCGATAGCGACCAGAAGCTGGGCCCAGAAATTCATGGAGCTCGTCATGAAGTTGATTTCCGAGCGGGTTCCGGATCTTGCGCTGAGGGCCTGGCTGTTACGGCAGCAACCTATGGGACTGATCCCTTCAGAGATCGGGAAGAAGGGTTCCCACCCGCGTACTTCCCATCAAAAGAGACTCGCGTCATGATGTTACCTCCCCCACCGCCCCCAACAGTGAAACCTCAATCCATGGTCCATAACTCGTGCGAGCCGCAACATGATGAGCAGCACGGCTGGCTCCAACAAAGTCATCAAAAACAGCTGGAGCAATCGCAGCCCTCAGATCGGATTACATGTATCCCCACTGCATCCTCCTCAACCTTGCGCCAAACTCGCGCTGTTCTGCAATCGTTGCCCCTTAAATGCGGCATCCCCCGTACCATGGACACCAGCAGCAACCCAACAAGCACAGGTTCCAGGCCCGGGGTCTTTAACAGCACCACCAGCCCAACTCCGCACAACAACATCCGGCCCGCGGCGGCAGCTGGGTGCAATGCCACTTTCACGCCTGTTGACCTGGAGCGGTTGCGTGCAGCGGAGGTACGGCGGCGCCGGCAGGCGGACGAACAAGCGCGTCGGCTGGCTTTAGAGTTGGCGGCCCACATGGAGCAGTTGGCCGGGGTGCACCACGTTCGCGGGCTGCTGAAATGGTAAGCTGCCAGAGGGGACGACGGGTCGATTGAGTCCATGGTTCGTAGACTCCTCTTACGGATTGACAGCATGAATACGCGCCTGTGGCTGTTGCTACGTTTGGCACTGGACCGGTGCTGGGCCGCTGTGGTGTGCGGTGCGCCGCGTTGTCACGACATGACACTGCATTGACGCAAAGGCACTATATGTGTTTGAGGGACGGTACTATGTCGTGACAGCGTGGTGTTTGTGACCAAGTGATGAGACCTGAGTTGCTGCTGTCTATGTCTGTATCGTGGGTGCGAAGATGATGCCAAAGTTCGAGGGTGCATGTGTCTTTGTCTCTGATGTTTTCTATGTCGGATCGTGTGGTTTCATCCCTTTGTGAGCATTGCCCCCATGTAGGCACGGCTTGATGCCTTGGATGCAGCTGGTGGCAACAGCGCGACAAAAGGCCCAGCGCGCGGACCGACATTTCATCACCGGGATGTTGCAGCGGGCGCTTTTGGTAAGGCAAAGAGATGGGGACAGGAAGGGCGCTGCAAGGGAGGTACGCACTGTCCATTGGCTCAATGCTGCTGGCAAACAAAGTTAACTTTCGGTCTGGATAGTTCGAGGGGGCTTTGCCCTTCAGGTATGTTTTAGACATGTCTCGGTGATCTTCTCCCCGCGCCTATCGTGCCAAATCCTATCGCAATGTTACAGGGTCTGTCACAAGGCGCAGTCCGTGCGCGGGTGCGGACAGTCAGCAGGATGGCCGCAGCTGTGGCCGTTGGACGGAGCCGCAAACGGGTGAGCGACACGGTGGGGTTCTTGTTGCTGGCCGCACTCTGGATTTACCACTGTAAGCAAGCCGAGGACGCTCCCATCCTCCGTTGCCACGGACGCCATCTGCAGCCCAAAGGTTGTGACCTCGCTTTCCCCATCTTCTCTTCCTGGACAGGTTATTTGAGTCTCGCATCTCACCTTACTGCGCGTTACTTACCCAGGTGACACACTGCGGGCCAGCCAATATAACCTCTACCGTAATCCGTGTTGCAGGATCGGTTGGCGCGCGTCATCCTGGATCGATTATTGGCCTGGACCCGCGCAGCCGTGTTTCACCGCCAGCATAGGTATCGGGGGGTGCTGCTGGGCCTTATGCGGGTCGCCCGGGCTGGCTGGGCCTCCCGCGCGGACGCGGCGGAGCATTGGCACCGCCGGAGGCTTTGGGGTTGCTTTCACGGGTGGAGGGCCGCCGCGGAAAAACAGGTGTGTTTGGCGCGAGGAAGGAGCCTCACAGAGAAGATGATGAAAATTTTACACATATGTGAATAAGATGCATAATCCCAAGGCTTCCAGGCACTGACGGAGAGAAATTTGACGGTTCAACCCGCGCCTCTCGGCTGTCACAGGCAAGTGAGCAGCTGCTTTGGGAATTGGAGCGCGAGCGTGAGGTGGAGATAGTGCTGGGTCGCCGCACTGCCCGCCGTGTGTTGGCAGAGTGGCGGCGGCTGGGGCAGGAAGCGGTGGAGCAGCGAGCGGTGCTTCAGCACCGAAGCCAACAGTGGGCAAAAGTCCAGGGTTGGTTAGCGGAGGTACAGATTGCGAGGGAGCAGACACGCCGTAGCACCAAGGGCGGATCTGTCATCACTGCTGTTGCGAATCGAAAACTGTGCGGCGGTCATGGACATGATCATAATGGTGGCGGCGCCAGAGGCGATGCAAGCTACTCGGACCCACTGAGGCAGTCACTGATGGCGACGGGATCGTCCGATACCGGTGCAATTGCGGCTGAAGACCAAACAGCGGACGGGGGCAGGACAGCCCGCGCTAGTCAGTGCAGTAGCGGACGCAGTGACGCAGTGGGCATTCTGAGAGTCACGGCTGACACTGATGGTGATGATGATCCTCTTGGCCTGGGCCCTCTGGAGGAGCAGCTGCAGCAGTTCAGTCTGGGGTCCAGCTGCCTGGTACCGCAGGCAGCGGGCAGCAGGAGAGGGGCAGCTTTGGACAGCGGCACTGACCCCTGGGTGGGTGAGTCCGGTGGACGGCGCATTGCCTGGATTGCCGGCCCGGCTGGCAGCACCACAATGGCCCCCGTTGTTTCGGAGTCGGACTACGGCCCGAAGAAGTGGGCGGAGAGGCGGGAGCAAGGCCCAATGAGGCGACCCGTGGGTCCCCCGCTATTGGCGAGCCGCCAGGAACGCCTGGCTCGATATTTGGAGAGGACCCCCGGCGGGGCTTGAGGTTTAGGACCGCCTGTCCAGGTTTGTCTGGGCATGATGAATGTTGACGGTGTGGCTGGACGATGCCGCATATGGAAACACACGGGGGCCTTCGTTTGGGAGGGGTGTATTCTGTGTGTGCAGCACCCTTCGTGACGCCACCGCTGATCGCTTCCGACGGCCGTGGCTGTTGCACTCTCACATGCGCACCTGGCGGGCAGCAGCACGGGCGCAAGCCACCGCGCGGCTGGTAGCAGGCGCTGGAAGGGGAGGGGGGCCATTGTCGCAGCTGAACAATTGCAGTCTTTGCTTTTGTTCGTCTTCCGTTTCTTGTAATTTGATGTGCGGTGACAGGCCTTGAAAATTCATAAGCCCTATTAAGACCAGTTAAAGCTTCCGTTACAGGGCTGAATTTCGCGCAAACTCAGGTATTGTGCACGATGGGTCTGGCCATAACAAAGAGTCTGCTACATGCGGTCTGAAAACCGCTTTCCAGGTTTTGATCGACCACAAAACGACAATCGAAATGCCTACCGCCATAGCAGTATTATTTGTGGCCCATGCAACCAACTACCTGAACGCAACAGTATGCATGGAATGTGGTTGGCCCAGGCCGCCGCTCTTGTGGGTAGGTCCAAAGTAACCGAGGCTAACATCCAGCAGATCGATGCCGAAGGTGGGCACAGCTGCTGGAAGGTGGGGAGCATGCTACCTCGGGCTACCTACCACAGGGCTATCTTGCTTGCTCGGAGACTACAGCACAGAAAACCGTCTGCAGCGTCTCCGTCCTGATGCTTTCGACTTCTCTTTGCAAGGACTGCTCTCTGCCGTCCTCGGCAGAGCAGAGAGAGAGACGTTCCCCTGGTCTTCCCTAGTCCTCGGCGAGCCGATGTAGGCGAATCCCACCTCAATTTGACCTACAGAAGTTATCAACACTTGCCATCCATCTGATGCTGATAGGTCAGGCCTCTAGTGCGACTGAGTTATGCGCATACGAATGTGCGCAGTCTGTAGATGTCAACTTGACCACTTTGATCCTACCGAGTTCATTCGTCATGGCACTGTGCGTGATGTCGTGCAGCACTCTCGAGGAGTCCGACAGGCCTGAGCTTCCCGGCTCCTTTTAGACTAAACAAGGATGGCACGACGAGACGGGCTCCTCAAGAAAGGTCCTCCGCTAAGGAGCCCACCCTGCCGTACAGCTCCTGAAGCTGTGGGTCGTAGTGGGCCCCCAGCACCTCGCCCGCCTCCTGCGGCCGTAGGCACATACGGCATTCCAGTAGCAGATTCGAGCATTCCAGTGATCGCCATTCAAATGTGCATCTAACTGGAAAGAGAGCCTTGCAAGCAACAAACTTCCCTATCCCCCGCAAGCATTTGCCCCCACCCGCATCCCGGCCCGCCCTACTCGGCCCCGTCCCAACCCTAGCCCAGGTATATCATACCTGTAGGGCCATCAGCACATCGGCCACCGCTGCCTTAGTGTCCTCCTGCCGCAGCTGCATCCGAGAGCTAGGTCGTCCCAAATGACGCAGCGCCCGCACTGCCAACTGCATCGCAGACACCACTCGGCCTCGCGTGCATTTATCCAGATGGGGGAAATCCTCCCGGGGCGCCCCGACCCCGAAACCACTGTCGTTGGCATTGACGTTGAGAGGGCCAGTTCCCATCCGCCAGATTTGCCGCTCTGGAACCAGTTTGGAACCTTCGTCCTGACCTTTGCCAACGTCCGCGCAACTGCTTGCGGACGGGGCCCCGCCAGTGTGGGCAGCGGGTTGCCACAGAGGGTATATTGCTATCGTTACAAACGACTGAGCTTTAAAGTCCAACGTGACGAGGGAGGGCAAGGTGGTGACAGCAGAGCGACAAACAGCGAGACCAGTTTGTCGGGAGGTCGGTCAACCACCAACACACAGAGACACATACGTACTCCCTCCGTACTATACACATGGCTCTTCCCGTTAAAAAACACAAAGGTGAGCCTAGCCAGACAGTTGTCAGATGGAGCTGTCTATACAAGATACACAGAGACCCCATCCTCAGCACTGCCAAACTCGCAGGCCATTACTGACCTTTTCGCCGCCACCGCCTCCGACACCTGTCGCAGCTCTGAAACCAGCAAGGTCAGGACCGCTGTGGGCAAGTGCGTCCTCGGGTCATTGCCGCTGAGAAGTGATGACCAGCCCCTCAAGGTTGCACTCCCGCCATCTCCAAGACCGACCTTTCCATCGGGATTGCCACCACGAGGGTCCCTAGCAGCCGCTGTGGCAATGTTACCACCGCCTTCATCGACCTGCGCTTTGTTGCTTCGCCAGCTAGTCGCCGGTATGACGACGGTGAGGGCCGGAAGGTCCATCAGCGCAGCGGCGCACTGGACCATGCCCTTGCGACAGCCCTGTTGGCAATTCACAGAAGGTGGGTGATGGACCCTGCCGACAATACGTGGCCTAGATTGCTAACCCAAAATCCACAGAAGACCCAAAACATAAGGCGGATAGATAGGGGGGGCCGGTAATGTGCGATGCGAAAACACGGAGGCGGCTATGTGAGAGAGAGGCAGGGTGGCGAAGAAGAGCGGTGATTGTGGAGGTACAGGAACCCGTTAGATACCGGTGTGAAGCCGCGCAATTCATCGTGTTCGCTCTGTTGGTCGGGTTCGCGGCCCTTTCTCGTCTCCTCTGCTCGTCGCCCTATCTCTTCGCTCTCCTCCCTTCAACGCATGGAACTCGCGCCCGGATATCGTC
This sequence comes from Volvox africanus, assembly GCA_030268105.1. Classification (NCBI taxonomy): domain Eukaryota; kingdom Viridiplantae; phylum Chlorophyta; class Chlorophyceae; order Chlamydomonadales; family Volvocaceae; genus Volvox; species Volvox africanus. Next base: position 832,940 of record BSDZ01000010.1, on the reverse strand, counting down.
CTCTTCCCTGCTCCTCCCCCCAGCTGCTGCTTCCGCTGCTTCTTACACCTGTACCTTCATCCCCGGAGCCCAGTGCCATACCAGCCATGTTACTGATGCCTCTCTCCCCATCTCTTCTTTCACACTTCCCTACTCACACCCTTCCTCGTTACCCTTCCCATCCCTCCCTCTCCCGCTCCTCTCTCACCGGGTGGACCATGCCCCTGCCCCCCGTCACCAGGTTCTGCATCAGCTTAGCTGCCCATTTGGATTCCAAATCGGGGGACACAGGCGGCGGCGGCACCCGGCCCTTCGCCGCCGCCGCTGCCTCTTTTGCCAGCCTCACGTGGGGCTTCAACAGCTGCGCCGCCGCCGCCGGATCCCGCAACAGCCGCTGCAGCGCCAGCAACATGTGCGCGTGGAAGACGTTGCGGGCAGAGGAGGGAGATTTGCCCGGACCGTGTGCAACAGTGTTTCGGAGGGCGGCGTGCAGGTCGCCGTTGTTCACAACCTTAGCGTAGCAGGGTTTTGCGGAAGGGAGGGGAACGGGGCAAGGCAGTGGAAAGGGTACCCGTGGCCAGAAGAGGGGGGAAGCAGAGAGCTTATACTGTTCAGCGCTCGGGGAAGCAGGCGTGAGACAGCCGAGGAGCATTCGGCTAAAGCTTCTTTCACGTTTCACAGCTAGACGATGAAAGGTAAGCGGGGTAAGAAGGTAAGAGAGATTCCACGGGGTCGGAGGATAAACATCTAATTCAACAGCGCAGCGGGAACTGTCTGTCTGAACAATTCATATGGCGGTATGGGTGTGTGGGTGCGATTTATATGGCTTGTATGGGTGCGATACGTGCAGGCGGAGAGGGCTTCCGGTTGGACACGCCCATCTGAAAGTGTAAGAATCCGGAAGCCCATGACCAAGTGTGAGGTCAGGGTCCTACGCCACTGGGATAATAGTCACCGTTAGAACGTTCCGTCAGCGGACACGTTGCACCAGGCCGCCCAATCCTATCCAAATCCAAATCCAAATCCAAATTCCAAGGCAAGGTTCCGAACCCACCCTGAGCCGGAATGCTGCTGCTGATGCAGCCATCTCGGGCGCAAGTGCATGCAGCCGCTGCCTGACAGCCCACACCTCCAACTGTTCTGCCCCACCGCCGCCCTCCCCTTGCTGGTGCAGTTGCTGCTGCCACCCAGCTGCCTGCTCAGGCTCCTGAGCTTCCCTTCCGCTGGCTGAGGGTACTGTGATGCCGACGCCAACCAGGGCAGCTGCACATGTAAAAGCACAGGGTTCGGGATTTGACTTGAGTCCTTTCCTCCCTGGGGTCTGGGTACCTGGAATCCGGACCCCAAGGAAGCCACGTGCTCCTTATTACAAGGCATATGTACTAAGGACCTTCCCAGCTTCAGCCCAATAACTACCACCCAAAGGGACACGCCAATACTTGATAGTAGCAAAACACATCGCCAACGTTAATGTTGGGCACGTGAGTGGAGCCCCGTACCTAGCACCCTGGCCGCACTCCTTGCCGCTTTATCAGTCTCGGAGTCCGGGTCACTATCGCAGCAGCCCCTCCGCAACACCTCCAGCAATCCCGGCAGTGACCACAGGGCCTGCAGGGTGACGGGCTGGGGACTGCACCGGCAGGGCTGACCCGTGGGTCGGACCGGGCCTACCATTGAGCTGGCCTCGGGACCGCTGCTGCTGCTGCCCCCGCAACTATAACTCCCTGAAGTAGCAGAAGCAAATGGAACGGGACAGCGATGCTGTGTAGTAAATCATTGAGTATTACCATCTTGGATTGAACTCCAGGGATGCCGACTGGTAGCGCATTGAGCTGTGAGCGCAGCTGCAATCCAGGTAAAGCCACCCTTCGTTAGCGGGCGGTGGCCGCGAAGCCCAACCAGGTGATTACGCGCTGCTCGGAAAAGACACTTTCAAAGAGCGAAGGAGCACATCTCTGTCTTGACAGCCCTTGATTGATTGTTCGTTTGTCTGCTTCACTTTTCGCCCGCCCCATCCCTCTCATCTCTGGATCAGCACAGCAGCGTTGTACCAACCCTGCATAAGCGATTATCACACTGACAGCACGTTACGGTTGTATGTGGCACGGGGGGAAGCACCTGCTGGAGCTTCCGGCGTCTCCGAAATGTCACCAATGCCACGGCCTCGCCCTGGCGGACCGCCACTGGTTGCCGCCATCCCGGCGCTCCCGCCAGCCCTTGCTGCCGCCGCCAGAGCCGCCGCCAGGTTGCCGAGCGCTTTGAAGGCTCCGGACCGCAAGTGACTTGCCATGCTGTGCTGGCATACAGCCACTAGGACTACGGGGTTGGAAACAGAGGTGGATATTGTCAGGATTACAGTAAGATACAAAGGAAAGCAAGCAGGGAAAAGCGTAAGGAGCTCTCGTGCGCGTTTGCTTGGGCAGGGCTTGGTTCGGGGATTTCAGTGGCTTCAGAGGTCAGTACCCCTCAGCCCTCATGCAATGGAAGTAGTTAGTGGAATATTACTGACGTAACGGTCTAGTTCCCTGTTCCCTGTTCCCTGTTCCCGCATCCTGTGCAGCAGCAGCAGCAGTGCACCTGCAGATATCAGCTACTTGATCAGCTACATGCGTCCGCTTCTTACTCCAACACGGTCCGTAACGGAAAATAGGGATGCGTGAACGCCCACCCAACCCCGTACCCTCTACTCTGCCCCCTATTTCGCCCTGGTAGGGGTGGGAAGTCCCTCCGTATTTTTGCTCTTGGGGGGGAGTGTTAAGTCCCGACTTCTTGTTTCCAATGACTTCTTCCCTGCTCTCCCTCACCTCGAACCAGGTCCAGGGGCACCGCCTGCAGCCGCGGCTCCAGTTGCCCTGCCTCAAACACGGTCAGAGCCGAGGAGACGTCGGCCCAGGAGGGCCTGTGGCGGTGACTCCGGCCCCGCGGGCCGCCCCCTCCCATCACCCAGGAAGAGATGACAGACCAGAACGGGTGGCCCGAGCCCAGCAACGCCAGCTCAGAGAGGGGCGGGGGTCGTGGCGGCCTGAATGGCAAAGAGCGTCCCGGGTCCGGATGGGGACGGAGGGGTGTGTGTGTGTATATGTATATGTATATGTATATGTATGTGTATATGTATGTGTAAATGTATATGTAAATGTAAATGTAAATGTAAATGTAAATGTAAATGTAAATGTAAATGTAAATGTAAATGTAAATGTAAATGTAAATGTAAATGTAAATGTAAATGTAAATGTAAATGTAAATGTATATGTATGTAGCTCACGGTATTGCTCGTGGCCCCTCCAATGTTTCACATGTTTCGCACTATCCTACCTCTGCTAATCGGTGTCTTGTGGTTAGGCACTAATCCAATGAAATATAAAATTCATAATTCAATATACTACATTTTAGAGAAACACTTCGTGAAAAAAGAACACATTAGCTAATGTTTTTTTTGCTGGTATTTAGTTTATGTTTAAATATTAAATATTTTAAATTTATCTATTCTAAAGGGTAAATATCAAAACTTAATCAAAAATATAAATTGTAGTAAACAAAACGTAAAAAATAATGCATCTTAATATATTATATGTATGAAAAAAATAGTATGCATCCCATCCACCTGTAACATTACCATTCATAATAACAGACAGGTTATAAAAAAGTGAATAATTCGTGTCCTTATGTACAAATTTATTAGGTTAGTTTTTCTATAAACAATAAAAAAATAGCGTAGGCAATAAGATGTTTGTATGTATGTAGAAGACATCGATAACTGGGATAGATCGATAGATCGATAGGAAGCGGCACAGGTTGCTTTCAGAGCACGGGCATGAGACCACCCCACAGCTGTGGTAAATAAGGAATGGTAACATAGAGGGAGGTAATGTCCGCGGGGCCAAGGGCCAACCTGAGCTGCTTTTGTTTTCGTTGTGCCCCGGCTATGTACCCATGCCTCAAATCAGAGGAGAGGCTATTCCCTATCGGTTATTGGTCAGCCAGCTGGGGAAGGCACTTACCAAATTCCAGCCCCCTAAAAGATAGAACGTGTCAACGCGGAGAAGGAGAGAAAAGGGACAGTGAAACGTGCACGGAAAGCAGCAGCACTGGTTCTGATTGTATGCAGTCAAGTATACCAGGAGGAAAACTACGTTAGCTTAGGGAGGGGATAGCCGGCAGGTCGCTTTTATCTCTCTGTGGACGCACTGGGATCGGCCGCGGGGAGAAGAGAGGCGGAAGGTGCGACGAAAGAGCGCAACTGCACAAGATGGTGGGGCAGGTGGTGGCAAAAGGACCGTCCATTACCGTTATGTGTTACAACCATATTCCGCAACGAACCACCTTAAGTTTACGAAACATACCAGACCCAGCTGTGGGCGCATGTTCGTCTTGGCCGTCTCAGCCACTAAAGCCTTCCTTAAAACACCACCAACATGGCAGGCACTGTGTTGCACACAACGTATCCACTACGTAGTAGAGTACTATACCCGGTAAGTTATTTGTGGCGTGTAGCGTGCTCATTAAGATGTTCGGCACAACAATAATATACTTAAGCAGGCAAAGAGCTCACCACAGCCCAGTAGAATACGGCACAATGACCCAGAAGCCACAGACACACACATGCACATGCCTCTTCATCCACAACGGGTCTATTATCACAGACGGAAGCTTTCGGTTACCCGCCCCCTCCCCTCCCGAGCAAAATTTCAATTGATGCACACTCGAAACACACACACACACATATATACAGAATTACACATTCCCATCCCCATAGGGTCCCCTATTGTGTCCGGCCGACATCCGCTCACATGGGTCGGAGGAGGGTGTGGCAGTGCTGACCCGCGTCCGTCTGCAGCGCCTCCTCCGGCGCCCTCGCCTCCACTTCCACCTCCATTAAAAGAACGCGGCACGCCTCCGTCTCCGTCTCCGCCGCCGCCGTGACACAACGGCCAGTATATGCTCCCTCCCCACCGCTGCCGTCGCCACCGCTTTCTTGGCCGTGAGCAGCAGCCACAGCCTGTGTCCCAGCCGACCCCTGAGGCCCACACGGCTCAAACAATGGCTGGTGCTGCCGCTCTTCAGATGGCCCACCCGGCAACTCGGCCAGCACAGCCAGACCATCACTTGCAACCACCGCATCGCCCGCCCCCACTGCTGCCAACGTGACCCTTGGAGCCTCTGCCAGTGGCACACCCGCTGAGGTGCCGACGATGGCGGCAGGTGCATCGGCAATGGTATTGCTCAAGATGTTATTTCCTACAGATGCGGGCAGCCCGGTAGGAAAGGCCGCTGCTGCCGTTCCACCACCCGGCAAATTTGGTCGTGAGAGGACATGGACCACCACCTCTGGAGCTTGCGTGAAATGATCTTGTAGCCTTTGATGCTGCTGGAGCAGCAGCATCTGCTGCTGCTGCGGAGGCGGGCGCGGCTCGTCACAGTCCATGGCCTCACCGCCCCCGTCAATTTTCCTTAGGGCGGGCATTCCAGGGTCCCCGGGGAAGGGCCAGGGGGGCCCCCATAGCCCCCCAGGGGGCAAACCATGCAGGTTTGGTTGTTGATGCTTGTGTAGCAACGGCGCAGATTCGGGACCGGGTATCGTCCCGGGCACTAGGGCCGCCAGAAGGGAGTAGTGGCCTGGCAGTATCGGATGGGGGGGAGGGAGGTTGTGAATGTAAGTTCGGTTGGGTTCGGGGGTTGGGTTTGAGGGTTGGGTTGGGGGGGGCAATAACCTTGTCCTACAGGCTGTCGACCTCTTAGCTCGTTAGAAGTCGACAGCCTGTAGGAGGATCGTATTCCGCTGGGTCAGCCAGTGGTGTTTCCAGCGGCATCTAGACCCCGAGGACAAATCTGCTCACATGCCAGGCCAGTCATCAGCTCCGTTACGGATGACGCACGGTGCCTTTTATTCGACTTATCCGTCCTGTAATGTGGCTGCATACAAGTGCCGTCTCATTTACCTGGCAGAAATGAAGACCCATGGGTTGGTGTCAAGGTCGTGGCCACATCAGCCGAAAACCCTCGCCCAGCAGCCAGTGCCGCCGCAGCAGCTGCGGCAGCAACCGCCGCGCCGGTGGTAACAGCGGTGGCGGTGGCCAGTGGCGTGCAAGGCTGCACTGCCGTCGACCCCAGCCCCGGCCCCGCCACCGCCGCCGCGCCCGCCGGCACTGACCCCACCGCGAGGGCGTGCTCCACAGCCGCCGCGACTGAGCCCCCGTACAGGAGCCACCTCTTGGAGGATGCAGACCAGGCGCCCAGCCGCTTCACTGCCTCTCGCAGCTTGGTCTTGGCCGGGGCCTTAACACCAGGCGGCAGTGTTGCGAGGAAGCCTTCCACAATCTAGCGGGAGTGAGGGCCGGGGTGGGGTCAGGATTGGGGGCCAGCGAAGGGAAGAAGCAGACCATGACCCCGTTGCGAATGCAAAATGAAACCTAATATAAACAGGGGACGCAAACAGCACCGATGGAGTTGGGCAGGCACGCTCCAGAGCCAGCGACACAATATCCTAGCAGCACCCTCGGGGCCCCCCCATCCCTTCATCGCACACACAGCTCCTCCTCACCCACCCTGTCCGCTTTTTGGTCTCCGCAACGGGACATAAACTCCGCAAGGGCCGATAGGGTGGCCGGCGCCAGACATGGATTCGATGATCGGGCCCGGGCGCCGCTGCCGAGACCGCGAGCAGAGCCTGGAGCGGCAGCTTGTAAGCCATTGGCAGCCAGGAGGCCCACCTGTGCGGCGGAGGGGTGGAGCCCCTCGCAGCCGCCTGAGGTGGTGGAAGCGTGGAGAGCTGCGGAATGAGGGGGGCATCATAACGGACACATGATCAAGTGATTGGTACTGATACCGCGACGTTAGATGGAGAAAGCCTTCAACAACTTCATTGGGTCTTAATAAGCTGATTGCATTGGAAATTGGAGGAGCTGCGCTAAGTGAACGTGCGAAGGCGTGCATGTACACACATCCGTCCGACCCACCGTCCTCGGCGCCGGCCAGGCTGTGTGCCATCCCTCCTGCCGCCGCAACTGCGTAGGCGCTGTACACATCCAGCTCCAGGGGCGGCGCCAAGGCCACCACCGGGAGTCCAGTCGATGCGTCTCCGCCGACGCGGTGGTGGACGACGGGTCGCAAAGCACCCAACAGCCCAGGATCCAGACCCGTGTTTAGGCCCGTCCTTGGCTCTGCGCGCAGGCGGCAGTGCAGCCTTAGCGGCGGCGCAGCATCTGTACCTACATCGGGTCCCGATGGCGGGGCCACCGCTGCAGCCGCGGGCATCGGCCTCACCAGCAATATTGGTCGGTTGTTGGTTCGAACCCGATCAATAGCTGCATCTAGTTGTTGGAGTCGGGGGTCCATGAAGCGGGCGGCGGTGACGACACCGGCGCTGCGGGTAGCGGCCCCCTTCACCGCTGCACCATCGACGGGCATCGGGTCTGGCAGGTAGTATAAGGACACGGGAAAAACCAGACAGCAACCGCGGGGGCACGCGTAGCCGGGGTAGCGCTCAAGTTGGAGCATAAGGGACAGCACGATGTAAAGAAGTCAATGGCGAGAGCAACTTGTTGTCATGAGCACAGATTTCCATTACTGCGACTTTTGCATTCCCGCATTTTCCCGTGAGTGTTTGCACCACCTCAGTCGCCTCTCTACCAGGCCCTCCATTATTCTCAACCCTTTCGCTTCTGGTAAGGAGTGGAGAGTTACGGACCTGCGCATGCAACCCTCATTGCCCTCCTACCCACCCACCATCCGGGTCGCCGCTGAGCTGCGCGCCCTCGTCGTCGGACAGGTGGTCATCACCCACGATGAATCCATCATCCTCGTCATCGCCGCCCTCTCCTAGCGATCGGGGCAAGTGGGAGGGCGGGGAAAGAACTGGCTTAGTAAGAAGTGAGGAGGATGCCGAGGCAAAAGGGAGGGCAATGCAGTGGCTGATCAGGGAGGCGGGGATTGCAAGCCACCAAGCCCCTTATACCACCCGTGCCGGCCCTCGTCAAACCTGCCGCTCCGCCCGCCTGGCTGTCCGCCTCGTCGCCGCTGTCGGACAGGCTCTCCCCCTGTGTATTCGTCCGGACAACGGCGGGTCGTTGCCGCCACATGCCATGTGACGAAGGCGCAACCGAGTCGGGGCCGTGGGCAAGAAGGGGAGGGCGATGAGGCGGAAAAGGCAACCGAGGTGAAACACCGGACGGAACAAAGCGGTAGCTACCGGTGATACCGGCACCCACAGTTACCGGTTATAACGCGAAGACATCTTACAAAGGCAAACCCTAAAGGACATTGATCTTAGCAGGTGACTCAGGACGTTTCACCCTTTTTCTCTATCCGCCTCCTAAACCATTCCCTTCCTTAATACCACAGCCCCAATAGACAAAAAAAGCACCTCGAGGCTGCACGCGCACGCGCCAAGGGGGTGACTCCCTCCTATGACCCCTGGACTCCCGGACTCTTATGAACCCTGGAGGTCCAGCCATCTCCTCCTGACGTGCGCGCCTGCATTTCCTCTTCGTGGTCCGTCTAGTAGCCCCCCCACCTCTGGTTCCTCCTCCCACTCTTCATCGCTGGCCACCTCGTAGTCCAAAGCGGAGTCACGACCGAAGGGCCGCCGACCCGTCACGGAGGTGCTGGACGGAGGAGGAGACAGAAAGGGCGGACAGACCGACGAATATACAAAATGGATGAACCGACGTGTGCAAGGTCAGAACAGAGGCATAGAGACACTTAAGCCATTCGGCACTGAAACGCTACCGCATTCTCGGGGAGACGGTAGGCTCCCGGGCGACAGCTACAGCAGTTAAATTCGTCAGGGTAGTATTTGAGCAACGAAAAACCTGGTGATCAGGACAGGGCAGCCACATACGGCGATGCCAAAACGCCAAACGGAAGAATGTCAAATGACCCCTCGTCCTGAAGATAACAACCCTAACATGTAAATCGATACAACGCCATATCTTCGCATATCTACCATCAATAAGGCCCTTTCCTGTCCTTTTCCATCAGTGAGGTCTCTTCCAAGCCCTTAGCTTCTCACAGCCCGCCTTTTAGATCGTGTGTTGAGGGGGTCTCTGAAGGGCTTACATTTGCGCCATACCCACCTGGTCCTGCTGAAGGAGCCGTAGTAGGGCGGTCTGACGGTCTCCTTGCGCGGGAAGGCGATCAGCTTGCGGCGCCAGGTGCGCAGTCCCTCAGGCGCCAGGCCCAGCGCAGCCACATCGCCGTAGTACTGAGCTGCCAAGGTGCGAAGGTCGGTGGGGGCGCTGGGTCGGCGAGCCCACGTCGGAGGGACACCTGCGGGATCGGGTCGGGTAAGGGTATACATGAGACCGGGTACTGCTGACGACGAGTACGATCACCAACTCTGATGGTCAGGTGTGGTTGGGGTGTTGGGGAGTGCGCGCAGACAAGCAAAGGGGTTCTGGCTGGCTGGGGATGGACAGCCTGGGCCACACGCAGACCGGAGGGAGCAGCAAAAGGGAAGCTCCCCTTCACTGACCCAATACCCATCCACCCACTCCAAAATCCAACCCTTCTCAAGACCCGCTCATCCTGCACAGGTGACGACCGATCGAACTGGCCATAAGGATTTCTTGAAGCCGGACGGGAATACCACTCGCCCCGCGGGCCTTCTTCACTGGCAGCCCCTAACACCCACATCCTTCACCAGCATTCGTCCACTCACGGCCCTCTCTCCCCTTCCCCCCGCACCGATCATCCTTTTCCTGGCGGCCCTTTGCTGCCTCCATCGCGCGTGGTTGGTCCTCAGATCCCCCGCAAGAACCTCCGCGGGCAGCGGCAGCCGGGTGGCATCGTCGTCTAAAGCTTCAACAACGGTTTTGTCGGGCACCCTGGGGGATGGGGGTGGAGATGGCACTGGCAGGGTTTCAGATAACCGTTTGGTAAATTTTTGGTAGCCTTAACCTCCTTAACCCAAATGTTGGTGAGTAGATGTGTGCCCCTAATGTCTTGGCGATGCTGCAGGTGGAGAATACGCTCTGAGCAGACACGGACAGGCACCACATTAAGTCGCACCTCACAGCAGTACGTAACACTTTGCACAAAATAGCTTCCAGCCAGTGATCGCAGGATAGGGCTAGGCAGAAGGTGTGGAGGCTCCAAACCCTCCCTGGGGGTTCATGGCAGGGTCCGGTGTCTTCCTGAACCCATCGCACCTGCGCGCCAACTTTGAGAAATCGAACGGCATGCGGGTAGCGGCTCTTTCCCGGGCAGGAGTGGCGCCGGCGGGCTGAGAGCAGCTGCGGCCGCCACCGCTCGGCGCCGCCTGGTCTTGTAACGGCAGATGCGAGGACGTGCTCGTGGGGGGCGCCGTACCGGAGACAGTGGCTGCGCCTGTACTAACGCCGGCAGCGTCGGTGGCGACCGCCAAGCCGTCACTTTCAGCGGCAGCAGCCGCATCGCCACCCGACTGACCCGTAGGTCCGCCGCCAGTGGGCTTGGACTGCAGCGGCCGCTTAAAAAAAGACTGCGATGGCGCGACGATGTATTTTGCGGAGAGGGGCACGGCATGTCAGCAGGTCGGTGGGAGAGCGAGACGGGGCCATGACATATTTTGACAATTTTGTCATTCTTGAAAATCCGACACAGAACCTCGGGGCAGGTCCACCTAGCAATGCAAATAAACTTAACGACGACAGAGGCTGTGGGAATATAGTATGGCTCAGCCCGCAGCCATAGCGGCAGCGTCCTATCCCACAAGACTCCCCCCCTCTCCCTCATTACCAATGGGGCCCCAGAAAGGCACATTATGTTTTCGCGAATGCCCCCTTTTCCTCATATGCTGCGTTCCACACATCGGGCGTCTACAGGCCACACTTGCCCGGATCCTGATGATATCGTGGCCTCCCCTATCTCCCCACTGCTACCTGCATGATATTGCGGCTCTTCTCCAACTCCTTGTTGGAGTGATACCCCGCCTTGTTAGCGACAGCTGCCTCACGGGCCCGCCGCTTGGCGTCGTCGTCATGGGCGCGTTTGGCCTGGCCGCATGGCAAAAGGTAATAAAAAGACAATACAATGGTGACTGCGACGTTCCAAGTGGTGTAAGACTTGCGCTTTATTGGGGGAGCGCGTGGTGGCGCAAGCGCCGGCAATGAAGGTGAAGAACTGTCGTTATCGTGTACGTAGAGAGGATCATCAGGTCCTTCGACATCCCGTGCACGTAACTCTACCCTACATGCGCCAAACCCCGTAACGACAACACATATGCCCTGCGGGGATTTTCGTCCCGAACCTCCTTCGGGGCTGCTGGACACTTATATATGCCGCTGGACCCTAAACCCTACAAATCCCTCAAGTCCACATAGAACAACGGTACTGACTGAAGGACATTAATTTTCCCTCAACGGCCTCGCCGTCCGGCCCCAACCACGTGCATCACACCTTCAGCCCCCTCACCTCCTTTGCCTTCGCCTCCTCCTCGCGCTGCCGGGCCTTTTCTTCCCGCGCCTTTTCCCTCTCCATCTCCTGTGACGCGGAGAAAGGATCCATCCCGGTGATGATGGTGGCAATGCATGGAGTGGGGCCCCCTCTTGGGGTATCCCTTCCAGTTCCAATATCAAGGTGCTATATCATAGCCTAAGAAACACACGCACATCGTCCCGCCATCCCCATGCTCCTCTTCGTGAAAGGATATGTGATACGTATCGCCTGAGCTCCCCCTCTCCGCAGACAGCTCCTGCCGCACTTCTCTGATCACTTTATATCCCGCCACTTCCCTCAGTAATCCTCTCACCTTCCGTGCGCGCTCCTTACGGGCCGAGGCAGCCGCGGCTTCCCCCGCAGTTGCAAGGGCCTCAGTTGTTGATCTGAATGGAAAGAGGAAGCGCAGATAACCCGGGTGGAAGAAGTGAAGGCGTGACAAACTGCATACCACAATAGCAACTCCATTCTTAACCGTCAGAGGCACCGCCTTGAAACATTCCCGCCGGGGTGTGTGCACCCCGTACATATTGCCAGCGCCGATCTTCATATTCCTTATTGGCTAATTGTTTGCTTTGTTACCCGCAATCTTCTTGCCTCCTCCCTGCTCAAGATGATATACCTGTACACCGCCTCCACGGCCTCCAGGTCTGCCAGGCGGCTCAGGCGATTATACGCCTTCGCGGCGCGACTCTCAGACCCTCTCCGGGCGGCTGCACTGGGACCCTTGACAGCCGGCCCCGGTCCCCCAGGGGTGGTTAACGGGGGAGGCTGCGTCAGCGCCTGATGGGAGGATAAGGCCTCGATGGCTGCAACCACAGCCACCAGCCGTTCGCGCAGCTGGAGTAGACGGGCAACGAAAGGTAGGGGGCAGTGCGGGGGAGTGCAGGTGGACGGTCTTTGTGTAAGTTATGAGATTTGCTACGTCATGCACGTGACCATTACCTAATGGCCCACAGCGGCGTGCAGTGGTGATGGCCTGAAGCGTGTACATCCACATCACGGCATGGGGCCCTCGCCACCGCCATGCATGAAGCCCCAAAAGGGAAACCACTGACCTGCTGTGCCCTGTACCCTTCAAGTATGTGTGGTCCATGTCCTCCTCACTCCTCGTGCCTGACCGTGTCCTACCCAGTGACCTGATGAGCTCATCTTTCCGCTCTCCGTGCCCCACACCTCTCCCCGCATCCTGCTCCCACCTCCTTGCGCCGTTTCCTCATCGCTTCCGCCAGCTTCCTGGTCGACGCGTCTCTGGAGTCCCCTTGCAGGTGTTTGCGGGGCTCCCGAACCTCCCAGACCCACAGACGACCTGGAGTAGCGTCCTCGGAGGCAGCGGCGCCCTCCAAAGGCGCTAGGAAACGAAAGGAGGAAGGGGACCGTGAATGTGCAGAAAGTGGGGCAGGAGGCTGATTGGTATCGATAATGTGCACCCGTTCCCTTTCGAAGGGCTCCCTCTGCTCCATAAATATCACTTTTCCTTACGTGAACCAACTCAACGTAATGTAGTTTCCGAACGCGGACGCGATGGGACTTTTAGTTTTGCCCATCAGCTTCAACCCACCACTTCCCCATCCCATAGTTTCTCCTCAGCTACAAAAACCTCTTGACATGACCTTCTACCTCTTTCGTTGTCTAGTTGCGCCTCCTGCCCATTCCTCACCCTCCTTGGCCGAGTAGCACTTCCTCTGCGCCAGATCTACGAGGGAGGTCCGCAGCGCAGCGAGGTCAGCCCCCACCGGCAACAGGGGCTCCAGATAGGCCACCAAACCCGACAGCGGAGCGGTGCGGCCCTCCAGCCAAACACACAACTACGGGGAGGTGGGAGGAGTGCGTGGAAGAGTAGGTGAATAGCGTGTCAGATAGGAGGATATAGGAGGAAATAACTGGGTCGTTTTTAAAATTCAAGTGACCCCGGAGGGAAGGGCGGGTTGAGGACAACGGACTGGTTCAGGCAACAACACAGGTGGGTGGCGGCACGTGGCCATACCACTTTCCCCTTCCCTCTCAGATACTTTTCGTCCCACGCCTCCGTATGTCTCCTCGTTTACCTGTGCAAGGGTTGGCATGGACTTCAAGCGGCCGCCTTCAGATGCCACCACGGCCGCTGAAAGCCCGCTATCAGACTCTGGCAGATGCATCTCCACCTGCATTGTGTGGTGTGGCGTAAGGGTATCACGATACCAAGGCAGGGTGCCAAGGGGCCGGACGAATCAAGAGAACGACGAGGTGTTCTCACGGCTGGCTGGCTGGACCGGTCTGGCCATGGATCGGTCGTACCTCATGCAATGAGCTCATGCACCCTCGAGTTGTGCAGCACAACGAACACGCAACGATAGTTACAAGCAATGGGTCAAGGCACCCATCATAACTCCGACACTCTGCTCTGCCTTTCATCCCATAAATGCCATCCTTATTCGCTACTCGTGAACGGGGGCCAGTCCACCAATGCTGTCCAGGATCCACGGCGTTTCCACCTCGATGGCTACTGTTCCAAAGCAGCGCCTTGTAACGTCATATTCTGGCGACCCAAGTAACACCTCTTCGCCACCCCTTTGGTGCGTCTGACGTTGCCGAGTTCACGCAACAGAAGGGGATCCCCTTGTGTCCACGTGGAATCTTTCGCCTTGGCCCTCTGATCCTGAGGAAGCGGATGCGATCGGCCCTCCTGCCCCCCGTCCCCCTGTGGATTGCAAAAACCTGTATAGGACCTTCCTAGCTCCAACCCCTTCGGCCCTCCGCGCAACTGGATGGTGGTGTGTTGGGAAGCGGAGGCGACCGTACCTCCAGTGCAGCCTCCAGACCAGCCAGCTCGTGTCGCAGGGACTCCAGGATAACAGCCAAGTCTAGATGTGAAGGCAGCGTGCTGGAGCCCGCACCGCAGCTCTTCGCGGCGGCACCGCCGGTGACGCCACCATCCCCGCCGCATACAGCCCCGACTGCTGCCCCAACGCAACCGCCGGTATCTGCCGCCGCGACGGCGCCGCCGCCTCCCGCCGCTGAAGCACTCGCATCTGCGTCCATGGCCACTGCGCTGGTGTCTGCAACAGACTGCTGCGCTTCCTGTTGAAATGCGTTTGCGGTATCGTCCTGGTGTTCATGGTGTTGTTGCAGCGGGCGCTGCTGCTCGTGTACTAGCTGCGCTGGCATTTGCTCATGCAGCACCTCCACCAGGGGTAGTTGCACCGTGGAGGCGGCCTGTGGGCTGCTTCCTGATGCAAGCATGCGCACCGCGTCCTGGAGTTGCAACGCAGCGACCTTCTGGGGTGCCGATGCGAGGTTATCATGGGCCATGACGTCGCTGGGTGCTGCGGCTTGACTTTCCCAATGGTATAATTTTGCGCCTTGATCGTCTGTGGGGGTTTGCTGCTGGTGCGGCTGCTGCTCTTGCTGTTGCATTGGCAACGGGTTGTTGTCGGCAGAGGAAGTCTCAGGTGCAACTTCCGGAACCCGCTGGCGCTTCGCGGTCGGCTGACGAGCCGCAAGATCAGGAGAAAACTCGGGCACGGCCACCGTTGTCGCAGCTGCCATAGCTTGCTGAAGTGCTTTTGTCCCTGCTGCTGGTCCACTTGCTTTGAGCCCCTGGTCGAGCCCTGCCATCTGGACATCAGCAACGACCGCCACGCCGGGCTTAGCGGCAAAAAAATCATTATGATGTCCTGATAATCCACTCGACTGGCAGGTCTGGGAGGTCTCCACGGCGCCTGCGCAGTGGATTTGCGGTGCGTGTTGTCCGCTGGTTGTATGTCCGCTGACTTTTCGTTTTCGCTTCAGACCCATTGACGCCTGCGGTATAATCAGCCATTATGACAAACATATTTACATTTTTCAGGCTGCACAATCTCGCGGTGCAAGCTTCTGGTTGTGTTGAAAGGGGTTCGGTTTAAACTTGGTACCGGAGAATCCCCGCAAGTTTATATTCACCTCTCCGTCCACGATATCAACATCCGAGTCGTTGTCCAAGGCTGGTCGGATTGCAGCGCGCTGCACACCCTTAGTGTTGCAGACAGGTGAGAAAACCTCCCGAGCGGCGGTGCCAACCGACCCTTGATCGGCCTTTCTTCCAACCCCTTCGGTCGGCTTAAAGAACTTCATGATTCCAGCCATCGTAAGACTGACAAAGCCAAACCACTCGAGCCTCTGCAAGCCGCTCAAGGAAGAAGACGGAGTTAAAACATACTATTACTGACTATCAAATTGACTAGTGCATTCTACGACCAGAAACTATATGCCAAATCATACAGATAAGCCGCTCCTGTTCGGCAACCCCACCCGCCAAATTCACGGAATTCCGTACAAACCGACAACCTTCCCAGTCAACATCATTCCATGCATCCCAAATATCGTGTATCCTTGACTCAATCCAGTTCTTGCAGATACAAAACAGGAGAAATGCTTGACAAATTCAAGCAGGCTGTAGGCCTGCAAGAGCAAGAGGAGAAAGGCCTCATAGGGCAAATCGATGAAGCTATGACATTGTCCTGGAAAAACAGGCTCATAGGTTTTGGATGTTGTTTTGCATTTGGATGCCTCCTGACGATTATCTCGATTCCCATGCTGTGGACCATGCAAATAACTAAGTTCGCAATTTTATATTCCGTTGGAAGCGTTGTGAGCGTGATGAGCACTCTATTCCTGATGGGTACGTTAGGACGGTGTTCAGGCAGAGGCTGATGTGCATTACAATCTTCCTGTGTACTAATCCCCTTCGATTTTTCCTGCTAGGACCTGTGAAACAGTGTCAGCGCATGTTAGAGGAAAAGCGGATCCTCGCGACTATAGTTTACATCGCTGCAATTGCTGCGACGCTAGCGGTGGCTTTTACCACGCGGAATGCGATATTGTGCCTTATCATGCTGGTCATCCAAATTCTGGCTCTCGTCTGGTAAGTCCCTAATCTTTGTTCGTGGATCAGTGTGACGCGGAAGAATGGGTGCAGAATCAGTGGCAGGGGGTTGGGGAATGTTTAGAGAGGGAAGGGAGCGGTGCGAGGGCGTCCCTAACAAGCATGGTCTCTGGGGCACTGTGCTTACATTCGCTACCCACGCACACCGACCATCGTGTCCGTTCTGTCGCTATTTGGCGCGTTATTGGTAACTTCATGAACAGGTCATCCCTTTTCCTCCTCGGACTTTGGTGCGATGGGAGGATGCCGCCATGGATAGCAGGGCCAGGTCTCACGGCATTACCTTTCGGCGATATGACCCTGTGAGACCACTCCATTGCACAATGCAGCAAAATTCATCCCCCATTGGGACCTGGCCCCCCCGCCCCACGCCAGCGCAACCCTATTGTGCACTCTTATTTTTCCCGCCACCCTTGTGAACTCACTCCTGCCCGTAGGTATTGCATAACGTGGATTCCGGGTGGGCAGGCTGCACTCAAAAGCATTATTTTTCGCGGAGCTTAACCTACGTGTCACATTGGGAATGCTGGGGCACTTGTGCTGCAGCAGTGGGCCCTTCCTAATAGCTTGGCAGTTGTCTGCAGTTAGGTGCAAGGAGAGGGGTCAGCCAGGCCCATGTGGTGGCCAGCGGCAGCGATTCTGTGATAGCGATTCGCTTACTGATGCGGTAACATTAAGTGCCGGCTCGGGGAGTGTGGGTGCGTGCGATGTTAAGGAAAAGTACCGTATCTAGCATAAGTGGGGACGCTGGCTATGGCACTGGAGCTGAGATCAATGACGGATGCCGTCCATGCGCACAAATCGCGACTTTGCTTTCTGGTGTCTTTTGGGACGGATAGGAACACGATGAGTTGGATGACGGAATGGTAGCATCAGCCGTTCATGATGTAAATGCTGAGGTCTGCTGTGCAAATAGCTGACCTGAACGCGATACGAGGCTGTGTGGGAGGAGCTGGCGTGGCGTAATGGTAAGGTGTGTATAGTAGCCCACAGTCACCAGACCTTAAAGGTCAGGTGGCAGTGCAAACAAATGCAGGGCGGTTGGCGTGCAGCATTCGAAGCTGCGATGACTGCTGCATGGTGACGGCCATTGCAAGGGAAAAACGTTGGCGATGCCAATAGCGCCGCAGCCACAGCTTGGATCGAAACCCGGTGAGAGACGCGATGGAAAGCAGGAGTTGCTTCCTCAACCAACTGATGACAGCAGCAGTCATTAAGGCGTTGGAGGGTGGGTTCGACAGGTCCATGCTTTGGCTGCGTTTGTGTCGGCGTCGTGAGCAGAGTATGCGAGGGTTGTGGACACGAGCATGGAAAATATGACCTCATTTCTGGACCACGCAAGACAACGGCTGTCCTATCTAGTCCTTTGTGCGTACTCCTGCAGGAGGTTCCTCAGTTTTTCTCTCACCCCTTGATTTTGCACTCGATTTGAAGTGTTGGCAGAGCCTCTCTTAACGTTCCCAATGAGGTTTGTGTTATGTATTTTGTTGGAAAAGTTTTTATCACGACCGTCGTCGGCTTATCGGGATAAAGGCTCTGCAGGTTTGGGTCTTACGAAGCCTGCAACGTCTTAGGACGGTCGCTCAAATTCTCTCAACGCTGACATGCATGAACAATATGCTTAATTTATGTTGGTAACGTAATCTATTGTATCATCTGCCATAGTTCGCCTCAGAGATTTCGTTTGCCTATTGCCTTACTTAAGCCAACCAACTAAATCGGTTTCAATCCGCTCCGAACCATCGGTTCTTCAGTTGCTTCCAATGGAAAGGTTTGCATGCGAAATCAGATTGCAAAATAGTGATTTGTAAAAGTAGTGATTTGCTTCTTAGTAAAGGTTGGCCGAAGTAATGCGTGTTCAGCGTGCTGAACAGATACCGTCCGTTAGCAGAAAAAGATCCTGCAACCCTTGAAATGTGAACTGCGAGCGGCTCTGTTAAGAATGACATCAGCTGCTATAGCTAGCCTGAGGCGCAGCAGCGTTGTAAGCCCTGACCTTGTCGAGGGAAAAGACAGCGACGCCTACCTTTTTGATACTCCAGCTGACCTGCTGTGTCCTATCACACACGAGTTATTTTATGAGCCTGTTATCAATGCGGCGGGCCAGGTTTACGAGCGGGCAGCTCTCGAGAAAGCCTTGGCGCATCGACTGGTGCGTCGGCGAGGCCGAGAGCGTTACATTCCCCGAGTAGCTTGCAAAATCAAACAATTTTTGGAAGCAACGGGAAGAAAAAATAAAATTGACACTATCCTTTTATGGCGCCTAATGGACGCTTTAAGGGACTCTTGCACAACCGAGCCCAGTACTCTTACGGCATGGTGCAGGGACACGCCGCACTTGGGATGCACGCATCCCACCCTTGTTTTGTATTAGGTACCCTTCTACACTCCTCCTTCACCAACGCTGTCCCCTCCCCGGGTTCCTGTGGCCCGCCCGTGGTGACCTTGACTGGTCATTAGGTGGACCCCATAAGCAACGTCCCGCTGGAGACAACGGTCCTCACAACTGTCTGGCCGATGAAGAGCAAGGTGGTTCAGGGACCGAAACCTTCGATAAGTTTTAGAGTCCCAATGCTGTCATAACTTGGGGTCAAATCACATGCGATCGGAGCTCACGCCGGCCCGCAATTTGAAGCCTGCAGAAACCCCAATTGTCCCACGCCTTCCTATCCCGTTCCGCACTCACTCCCTTCCAAATTCCTGAACCTCAAGGCGGCGGCGTATCGAGAGCGTGCTGTGCGCGGCTGCGTGGAGAAATTGTGTAAACCCACCTGCCGGTCACCCATTCGCTACCTTCGGCGGGCAGCGGAGCTATCTGCCGGTATGGTGTCCAGCGTGGACGCGTCGGGAGCCCTGCTTGGCCTACCAGGTCTGACGCCGGACGTCATTGAATACCTGCTCACGCATCCTAGCAGCATATACGACTTTCAGGTGCGCGATTGTGTAACTCCTTGTGGGCTAACTTCTTATCTCTTCTTAACCTGAACTGCATTGGGTTCCGGGCCAGTCGCCCCTGCGTTTTCTAGTTTTCATGCAACCCCGTCCGCATATGCTCGGGAACCCAAACAAGAATTACATGACACAATTACATGACAGGTGAACTTGGGTGCTCACGACTTCGTGTGACCTACTTGCCTTGTTGGATTCCCTCTGCTGTCATCATGTGTGCGTATGAGGACACAGGCCTTGAGCCGTTATGCATCGTCACTAGCCTCGGGTGGTTATCGGGATCTGGCCGCGGGCGTTTATACAAAGCTGCTACACGTTGGCGGCGACTCTCAGCAACAGGTTGAGGCACTGAAGGGGCTGCTAGGGTGCTGGGGGAGCCCAGAGGAGGAAGAACAGAAGCTTGTGGAAAAGCTGGCGGCCCTCTCATGCGGCGAGGGGCACGACGGCTGCCGGCCCGCACGCTTTGTTGGCGTGCTGATGGAGGCGGGGTTGCCAGAGGAGCTGGTATTGTGTTTCTGCGAATACATCCTTAGCGGCAGTGGGGCGACTCACGGGTCAACAGCTGGTGGTGGAATCTGCCTGTCGAGTTGGCATACCTGTAGCAGCATGGAGAAATGCGGTACCGTTGCACTGGGCCCCGCAATGGGGTCGGTATCAGCATCAGCATCAGGAACATGCGGTTACACGGACCTACTTTTCGTCTACACTAAACTTCGATGTGGACGGCTGGAGGCGGCCCTGGCGCAGCGGCATGGGATGCCCATCGGCACACCGGCTGGGAACTGGACAGAGTTGGACCGCGAGCCGGTGTGCATTGCAGGTGCACATGAGGAAACGGTGCGATACACTGAAGGGGGAGCAGGGCAGGGAGGGGATCGAGCTAAAAGAGCGCGGCGGAGGCAGCAGGTTCAGCGGGCAATATGTGGGGGGATATTTGCATTGCTGACCGCATCGGGCTCCAATCGACTGCTTGCACGAGTTGTGAAGGCTGTCAGTGCTTTGCTTGTGCTTAGCCCGCATATCTGCCTGGCAGAGGGGTAGAATCTTTGACGATGTAGAGAATAAATAAGCAATGCCTGCCTTCTGATACATTTTGTACGACGTTGAATATGTAACAAGTGTATACATTTTTTGTGGGGGCACAAGGTATATTGTAATATTTATGAAATGTATGGTTTTGGGCGTTGGCGGGAGGCCCATAGGTAGGGCCGTCATCTTCTGGAATAACAATGGACGAATATACACGCATCCATATTGTGGCATAAACACTTGCCAAAATTAGACGTAGGTGTTTATACACGACCCATGGTGCACTGCAACGCCGGAATGACGTTATCTACCTCCTTGCTCGCGACATGTGAACACGTCACACGTATAGGTGAAAAGCAATGCATCCAGTCACGTTGAAACGTCCAGCACCATAAAACCAACGTGGACAGCAGGACGCCATTCATCCAAGCGATCCAGACATCATGCATATGCATTAACCTGTTTAGCTATCTTAAGCATGGATTGCTGGGTTTATAAATTGTCAACGCACGCGACTTGAAGCCCACGTTCTGAAGTGAAAACTCGTTCGCCATTTCCGTTCCAAACCACACGCCACAGATGAAAGTTCCTATCCATAGTAACACCGAATGTGAATAATTTTGCCGAGTCCGCCTCTCAGGTCACATGCTGTCACAAGCCAGTCGGTCGAACGCTGTTGGGTGCACGGCCGTACAGGAAAATTGACAGGCCCGCAGCCAAGGCCGCACCAAATAGCTCAGCAGCTATGTACAGGAAGGAGATGCCCACGTTGCACGTGAAGACAACAGCGGGGCCAATCGTACGCGCAGGGTTCAAGCTAGCACCAGTATAGGGACCGCCTGCAAGCAACGGATAGACACTTTTAAACAATTGCATGAGTAGATCTTAGCTTTCAGGCGCACATGATCCTGTTCCTAAGGAAGGCAGCTTAGCCGTCAGGGACGTTACAACCCACAAGCATGAGAACAACTAGTGGAGAGCAAACGCTCCATCAAACATCAGTTCATAAACACCAATAATGCTTTCAACCAAGAGGTGTCGTTTAACGATAATGGGAACGCAACTTCCTTGACGTCCGCCTTACCTGAAATGGCAGCAGCGTACAGGGACAGACCAATAGCCAGAGGAGCAGTGTTGCCGTGACCGGGCTTCGCAACGGCGGCAGCGTATACAGTCATCACAAGCAGGAATGTCATCATCGTCTCCCAGCCGAAAACGTCTCCGTTGCTCACCCCGGCTGAGGGGCCGAAGCAACCGGGTGAGCCAGCGCCAGCACCGAGACGAAGAGTAGGAATAAGGGCGGTGTAAATCAGCGCACCGAAGATAGCGCCCAGAATCTGTGATTGGAAAGCAACGGAGATATATACGGCCTGTTTCAAATACGAGGTGTATTATTAATGCAATGTTTAGTAGGACTGGGTAGGCAATAGACAGGCAGTAGTCAAAACAGCAACTGACACTGTTCCTGTCAACTCGTCCCGGATTTGTCAGCAAATGTAGCCATTAAACCAATGCGATCTGCGCCATAGGGCCATTGTCTCCGGCTGCGTTCGTCACCTACATCTGGCCGTACCTGAGCAATCATGTATAGCAAACCTTTCCACCACTTCATATGGCCCGTGCAGATCAACGCAAAAGTAACTGCCGGGTTAATATGCGCGCCAGAGATGTTGGCGAACGCGTAGACTGCGCGGGTTTAGGGTTTTAGGGGGTTCAGGCAGAACCGTGGGTTGCAAGGATGATCATCTCCTAAAATACCTGGAACATGTGACGAATGGCAGCTTGTGAAGCAACGGTTTGAACTTACTGACTGCAACCAATGCGAAACCATTCGCGGCTGGTGCCGTGGTGTCTTTGGCGGGAGCGGAACCACCGAACATTTGGAACAGCAGCGTGCCGAAGAACTCCGCCATTAAACACCGGGCAAATTCGTTCTTGACTTGGCCCGTGATATCCAGGTATGGGCGCAGTTTCTGCCTGCGCAACGTTAAGAAATTCGATTTGAAGCCAGTGTCCAGGTCGTCCCAGACCTCCCAAACGGCTTACATGACGCCAGCCTTCTCAAGATAGCGCTCCAGCACAACTGGCAGCAAATCATCGTCGTCACCATACTTGGGCGCCGCTGACTGCTTTATTCCCTGGCTTGCCGATGTGCTTCCCATTTCCACCAGCCCCTGGCCCTCTTCTTGTAAGTTGCGGTCATACTTGGGCAGAACCTCCAACGACATCCTGTGTGCAAATTGCCAAAACGACCTTGGAGGAAAATCACAAACATAGCGAAATCAGTAAGAGGAAGCTAAAGCTACTCTGTAAATTTTATTCCAATAGCTCATGCAGATCATCTTGCTCAATCGTGGCAGAGATAAGATGGATGTTGCCAGTCACGAACACAATTGCCCTGACCAATCAAGTTGCCAGTCAACGGTGGCTCCTATCGCAGAGACATACTTGCAAATGCCTGGGTCCTCCTTTCTGCTAATCCCAACTACAAGCGCTTCGTGCGGTGGAAGATGGTTTGGGTTTGCAGAGTCCTGAGGATGAGCCGGTGACCCCGCTGGGCTATCCTACAGAAGCTAGGAAATCCTCAGTGTCACAGATTGTATACATGTATCGATAGCTCACATGTTGCATCAGAACCCAGACATATTGATGATGATGATTACAAGTTTGTAAACTCGTAAGGCCCGGAACGAGGGAGGAGGCTCACGGACCGCTAAACACTCAAAACCAAAAACAAAAAGAAACCCAAAAAGGATTAAGAGAGAAAAGTTTACATAGTAAAAGGACTACAAGTAAAAGAAAGGAAAAATAACGGTACCGCGAGACGTTATACCGTCTCGCCTGACCGAGTCCCGCTCACACGACGAATTTCATGAAGCGCCTCGGCCAGTCTACGCTGATTACCCATGCTCATGACCGCAGGCATGTTGCCTTCCGGAAACTCCCCAGTCTGACTTAACTCTTGTCTTATGCTCTCATAAGCTGAGCATTCCATAAGAACATAATTCTCATCCTCTGTTGCTCCACTCTCACACAAGGCAGTGACGAACAGCCCGAGCCCTCCCATTAGGACGGTTCACCTATATAGCCCAGCAATATAGCCGAAAGCGAATACGACTGGTGTGATGAGTGTGAGGGATATATCCCTCCATGTGTTTCGAGTCTCCCATCCAGTGGTGATACCTACACGTTTTAATACCTGGTTGATGACCATCAGATACAAAGTCACGAGGGCTCACAGTAATCCTATCACTCACCCAATCTTCCCTCATCCTACTTCTCAGCTCCTCCATAAGGCCCGACGTGTCCAATTTGTAAGCTACCAAGGCGTCTACTTTTCCTACATGTCAGTGATCGCAGAGAGATCCCCCAGGTCACACCCAAGATTTCCTAGGAGGTGAAGCATCTTAGCAACCTAGGTATCGCTCTGACAGTTCATGAGAAGGGCTACCCTCAATTCCTCCCTAAATACCCGATAATAGATGGAGCCACCTGCATGAAACAATTTATTCCAGAAATAAAAAACTAATTTAGCCCAGAAAAACTGAAGAGGGTACTGGGTAAATTCTCTAAAGCGTAAACTGTTGGGTGCAACCGTGACACCAGCTAACATACTTAACACAGCAGTTTCAACAATAAGGTCAGATCTACACTGTAAAATCACCAAAGCATTTTTGAGGGCTTCCTCGAAGCACTCACCCACCCCAGTATCCTTAGCAGCTTTTAAAACGTCTAAGAGCCTATCCGGGCCCCAGACCTGGGCTCCATAGGAGAGAATCAATCTCATTCGAGTATCAAAGCACCTTACCCCAATCCTGGGAAGTGTTGTATTATGCTAAGTGGAAGCAATTTTAAGGAACATTTCTGATGTAAAAGCAAAGGAACGATGGAACCACAAAGTGGTGGTAGTGAGAACTACCGGTTAGTTAGTAGCCCAGAGTGGCGACTGATGAAATCCAGGGAGGTCGGTACCTAGGGATGACCTTGTCCACGAGCCCACCTAACGAGCCTCCAACTGCCATATGGTGTAAACCGGAGCCTGGCTTCCAGAGGAAGCCCTTACTCAGGTAAGCCAGGATATGCGGTCACGCAGTATCCGTACCCTTTTTTGTAACGCTTACCAGCGACCAGAGTTGCAACCAATTTACCAGAGGTGTAAAGGCCCCCATCATGAATATATACAGTCATGAATATAACATATAGTCTCATCACAAAGCCGTGACTGTCCCATCGCCACACATCTCATCCTCCTGTTGGACCGTTGATAAACCATCAACCACCTCTGTTAGGACCGTTGATCTGTGGGGGTTAGTTGTAGCCCTGCAGGGTCAACCGTTGACCAGTCTTGGCCGCCCTGCAATACAACAACTATCCTCCCTCTGGTCGCAGCATTCCCACCGTGGCTTTAACACGTTCACGTGTCTCCTGATGCACGGGTGCCAAGTCTGGAGTGAAGTTATATTGCGGCTCCCAACTGTTGTGCTCTGACGAGTAACCTGCCCACTTCACAAGGTACATTCACGTTGCGGAACCGTTGGCCTGCACGGATTTGCCTCACACGATAATCCAAGATGCGCTTGACCAAGTTAAACGGCTGCTTGTCAGAATTGTAGTATCCTGGGGTATCTAAGGCTAATATCCAGGATGATCAGGAAACTGGACATCTTCCGATCGGGCCAAAACAGTTGAGCGGATATTAACACAGAGATACAACACATTGTTTGTCATTAAATGTTCACAAATTCAGATTGATAAAACTTCCCATCTTTCAAACCTCTAATATTCCATTGCAATAAGCACAAAGCTGAGACCTCTTCGATCACAGCTCTCTATTTCCACTCCCTCAACCTCCACTCGGTACCCATGGCCCATCATATGAGATGTGCTTGCCGTTTTCCTCAATGGAGATGTCAGCTCCACGAATCCAGCGTGGGTTGTGTTAAAGTCAGCAAAGCGCCCGGCCCCTCGTGGGCCGTATTACTTGCTCTGACATTCTTTCGTATATGAGTGTTGCTCACAATCCAACACCCCCCCGTGAGCGACACTCCGTCGAGCTTCACGGTCTCCCGATAGCTGCCTCGTCCCGGCCTCCCTGCCCTGGTCAACAGCCAGCGGGATTCGAACCGGCGACCTCTCGGCCAGGTTGACCTGCGCCACGCCACGGAGCTTAACGCATGTAGCCATCCACTGCTATCGGAGCTTCTTGCCACTTCTGGTCAATGCACCCATAATGGCAATGTTGTATTTCCGTTTGGATAAGAGATTTTGGGTTTAGAGGGTTTGATTTGGTATGCGATGAGCGCCGGAAAGAGAGAAGCAAAAAATTTCCCCTGCAATCCAGCGACCGGTCGCTGCCCGCCTGGTGCTGAGGTTCCGGCAGACGTGGCAGTCCCCAGTCCTCTCTGCTGTGGGCGGGGTGCGATGCTGAACATGATTTCCGTTCCAGGGCGTTTCTGTCTGATGACTTCGGTATTAAAGCCGCGCATATCAGTGAGATGATCTTCGGGAACGTAGGCGAGCAGCCTGTGTTTGTGGCGATGCCCCCGTGGCTATCCTCCTGTATCCTCGCGCTAAGCTCGGCGTGCTCTTTGCGCAAGCTCTCGAGCTGCTGCTCCAAGGTGCTTATTCGTCTCCTTGACTTCACGGCGTCCCTTGAACTCTTTGTTAAACATCTTGTCTATGGACTCTCGTAGCTGTCCAATCCGGTTGTTGAAGTTGAGGCAAACGCCGGACAATCTGAGCTCTTCGTCCTTTGGCGCCACTACCGCGCCTTTGGCGCCATTACCATTGATGCTTCGGACTACAAATTCTGTCTAGCCTCATGAAGACGTTCAGCTATTTGATTTAGTTAATTGAGGCGTATTAGGTGATGCACCTACGCGCTTGGCAGCAGCTTCGCGCATTTGATAATTCAACACTCAACACCCAACTCGGATCCAAATGACACTCAACACTCAACTCAAAAATTTTCGGAAACTTGCACGATTTCCGATGTACGACCTTCTGAGAAGCCATGAAAGGAGCTGGCGAAGGAAAACATCTTGCCAAGACTTAACTGTTGTCTGAATTTCCTCCCTTAAAGAAAATGGCACATTCCTGTCGGGCTCCATCACACCGGGGCTTCGCGTGCCGCTCGAGTCACGGCCGCAAAGTCGTTCTTGTGCGGGCGCAAACCGATACGCCCAAGGTGCGAAGATCTTACGAATGTGCTCTGATTCAAAATTGCATAACATCGCTTGTGCCACTGCTGCCGGAAAGTCCTTTGGCGGAGCTAACCCTAAGCAACGCACCGTCCGCAGTGGGGCACTGCTCGGGCATCGCTTTGCAAGCCCAAGCTTTGCTCAGGCTCTGGAAGGAGGGGAAGTGAACTCGGGGCGACGCCCTGCATCTGTGCCCCTGAGCATTGGAGCCGCGAAGATACACACACACACACCTACACACACACACACACAATCTTCATGGCCCAGGGTTGTACCGCCCGAAAGCAACGCACCGTCCGCAATCCTTTCCCTATTTCCTTTTCAGGCACAATTCCACATGCTGATCAGGCGAAAATCCCTTCCATCGCGCTGTCTCTGTTTCTCATGCTTGATTGCAGGCTCCTATGGCTCCCTACCCCGCTATGTCTCCATAAGCAGACCTATCCCCCATTGCACACGCTTTACTTGCGGCCAAACCCACGGCCAAAGAATCCAACTCTTAAGCGACATAAATCTCCCTTGACGTGCCCTCACTCTGACATCCACGGCCGGTCTATCCGCGCCAGGCCCCTGCCGTCGTCTCCCTGATGACGACCGCGGCACTGGTGCTCACGGCGGTCCCGGCTCTAAGTCCCCCAGAGCTGATGCTACTGCGATCCGCCCGCGCCGATGACACATCTGAGGTAAGGTCCTCGAAAAAGAAACGGGTGCACTCGTTCCCGCCTGCCTGCCTCCCTGGCTGCCCTCTCTGCTTGCCTGCTGCTTGTCTTGACTGGCCATTTCCCGACGTGTTGATGCTGGGCGATGTGGGTTAGCTGAACTTGCGGGCTTGCGGGCTTGGGAAGGCCCACTACAGGTTCTCGACCCGTACGTGATGGCATTGTCGTAATCCCCATCGCGTCCCAACCCTGGCCGATTTCCCGAAAGGACCTCATGACACCATACCAGCGGCGCCAACGGGAGCTGGAGAAGCGCCGGGAGCTGCTACGCCAAGCGTAAGTAACGTGTGCAAAAGAGTGGCACCGATAGCCTTGTACCGCCGGCCCCCAGCTGCTGCTGTTGCTACTGATCCTGAGGCTGAGGCTGAGGCTGAGGCCAGCACGGTAACCGTGCGGTGGTTTATGGTGATGGGTTGGGATGACGTAATGGTGCTGTTCCCGTACTGGTGCTTGCAATGGATGATATCACTCCTGCTAAGCTTCCAATACGGCGGGCAGGACGCGTCCACTGACATTTTCTGTGGTTTGAGGCACGTCTTACCGGAAGGTTATGGGTTCGTATGAGTCGGACAACACTGCACGTATGCGCATGCCCTCTCACGCCGCTGGCGGTTTCTTCAGGCGGGAACAGGCGGAGGGTCGGGCGGGTGGCGAGGTGGCGGCTCCCTCCACGGCGGAGGCGGATGCAGCGGTGGAGGCCGCCAATGGTGCGTTTTGTGTCAGGCCCGGCTTCAAGCCAAGCGCACACTTTACGCCTGCCCCTCGTTACTTCTTCGAACCATCGCTTCTTGTGTTCTCCCTCATCTTCAACCCCCTACACCTCCACTATTTGCAGCCGAGCGCCGGGCAGCTGCCAGTCAGCTCGCTTCCGAGCTCAAGAATTCCGCCACTGCTTATGAGAGCAGCACCGCCACGTCACGCTACCGCGGCTTCGGAGGCTTTAACGCAGCGCCGGCGCCTGAGCCGGCCCCCGCCCCCGCACCCACACCTGCACCCGCGCCGAAGGTGAGAAATGCCCTCTGGTGCGACATGGCGTAGAATGTTATTAAAGTAACAGTGTTGGGTAGCTAGGGAACAAGGACTCCACGAAGTTGGGTGGTTGGACTTCATTAGGACCGCCGGTGTGACGTCGGGGAGTGCGGAGCTATTTGGAATTCCGTGGAAGATGCACGTCAGGAAAACTGCCGGGACATTTTACCTGCCGCCAAAGTCGGTGGCAACTTCCCTGGGGACCTGACGTGCGCATTTCCTTCACATAAGCGTTCCCTAACTGCCCGCATGCACTGACTCTGCTGCTTTCTTCACAGCGGGAAGTTGAGGTGAAGCAGGCAGCGACGGTCGTGGTGAAGGAGGTGCCCAAGGTGCAGCCGCGGCCGCAGGTGGGGCTGATGGGAAGGGTACTCGAAAGCTAGCCCACTTTATCCGCGCATCTCCTCAGTCCCTAAAACATAGGTGCTGGTACTCATCGCCTTGCAAGCTCGATTCCTTACCACCTACCGCTACCGGTCCCCTTCACCCTGTCGGCCAACAGAAGCGGCGCGGCCCGCTGCCGCTTTTCCTCGCGGAGTTGCTGGTGCTGGGCAGCTTTGCGGGCGCCGTGCTGGCAGTCACCAAGTACTCCGAGCAGACGAGCAAGGCGTTTGCGCTTGCGGGAGCGAAGGGCAAGGAGCTGTACGCTGCGGCCGAGGACGCGCTGGCCAAGGCCCAGCAGCCCAAGTAAATACAGCAGCGGCGTCGCATAGCTCCTGCATTTACGCAGTCGACTTTTTATGGTATCTGGCGCTGTGGCGCGAGAGACTGGGGGAGGGGGTAAACCTACCAATGGTGTTCACGTTCAATTAGCAGGGGATGTTCGATTTGCTGGCGGGCACTAGTGCGCGATAATTTGCAGACTGGCAGTATCACATGCAGGTGCGTGATCGTACCTGGGCCGTAGCTGCGTGAAGATGTGCAGATGCTGGGGCCCCTGCGTATCTAGCTGTAAGTTGAAGGAGGTGTGTAGAATGACGGTGTCCGGACGTGGAGAAGCTGGTCGCTGCAACCATGCTGTCGGTTGTGGGTGCTGCGTACTTGCCTATCTTGGATGTTTTGGTGCACGGAGCTGGGGTAGCGGTGCACTGTGGGTTTCAGTATCCGCTTGAAGGCCTGTTGGATTGTGGGTGTTCATGTTCGTGTCCGTGTCAGTTCCCGAAAATGGACGGGCGTGCGGCGAGTTTACCAGCTGGCTGGCTGGCTGGTGGTCGATCGGTCTGCTCGAGTAGCGACTGTGTGCCGGTAATTGTGTTTATTATTATCCTTTCCTTCATGCTTATCGAGCTTTTCATCCACATTGCGTCTTTATCTTAACATTTCTTCTCCCTTCTCTCTCCACCCATGCGGTGTAAAAGCGTGGAACGTTTAAGGCCGGTACGGTCAACCAACATCCTCCACCTTCGTGGAACTTTGGTTTAACTTAGCAAGCAGCTCGCCAACCAGTCAAAGCGATTTGATTGCAAAACGGGCCCTTACAGACCCACCTGGGGTGACCCTGCGAATGACCCCATCGCGAATGTCAGTCGCTCAGTCCATGTCATGTATGCTTAGCGGCTGATACAGATGTATAGATATAGGCGAATCCCCGAATGCCTCAAAACTGACTTGTCTCACGTCAGCACTGGTCCAGGGGAATGCGGCACTTAATGCCACGCTCCGGCACCATCAAACGCCAACAGAGCAAAGAAATCAACCAGGATCTGGGTCAGGACGAGTGATCTCTATGAAGACTGTGGCATACTTGAAGGCATGGGGAATGAAAAGGGAACGCTTGCACCCCATTCGTGTGCCAGTCCCGTAGCTCCCGTAGACGGAGCTCGCCCATCGTAACGAGACGCGCATACCAGGCCTCCCTATCGTTTTTATGCATGCCCTGCACGATCCATGCTGGCCATTGCAAGAAGACACGCCAAAGGAGGAGCACACACGCGCTGCATATACCCGTGTGAAAGTTGGTCATCAGTCACGCCCCTCAACAGTCTTCTCTTAGCTCCGCTCCACTCCATCGCTACTTGGCTGAGCGTGTGCATCCTGCACGCGTTATCCGGACTTTCGATCCTGTCCTGCCCTCTCAGGTACTGCAACTGGGTGGCTGCCCTCCTCAGCAATTACTGCTGGCCACGTTTAACCCCTCCTAGCCCACCGTACACATCGTACATGTCCGGCAGCTACATAACAGGAAGACGCTTCGAAATAATCATACTCCCAAGACCGCCCGCCCTCTCAGCGGAACGGAAGCGGCACTACGCCGGCCACTTCGCTGGCAATGTCCCACCAAGCAGGATTGCTGTAGCGATCATAATGGACACGAACGCGGTCATCAGCGCTCTCAGGAACCTCATCATTATCACGCATAAGTGTGCAGTCTATGGTTAAAATGGACACCTGCACGACACCTGGAATGTCAAGGCGTTCATACCACTCTTAATGAGCTGTGTGTAACGGGTTGACGAGAGGGCAGCCGTCGATTGAAGCCGTAAATCCTCCCTCCCTCATGAACGCAGAGAGCGGTATGAATGACGAAATCCACTTGATCTAAATGTACATATGGGGTAAGCTTGTGTCCTCGAAGGACAGCAAGGCCCGGGGGGCACAGCTCCTGCAGAGGGATACCCTGCGTGTGAGCGTGCATCCAAGCTCCCAGTCAGGAAGGAGTCCGTAATGCCAAAGAAGCCGGGAGAAAAAGGCGGCGGCCGCAAGGACGAAGAGGTGGCAATGTGCCGCCGGCAGCTACCGGTCGCTGTGATCGGTCCCTGTGATCGGTCTGATTGCCGCTGCTGTGGCACCTCCCGCTGGTGTTGCTGCTACTGCTGCTGCTGTTGACCCTGCGGGGCTCGGGCTCCATGTGCGGCCGCGCCCATGGCCGCCGCATTCGCAGCAGCTACCGCCGCCAAGTTACCCACTGGGGCTGCGCGCGCGGCCACCGTCTGGCCCGAGGACCACCTACCAGGGCGGAGTATCGGAGTATGCACGAAGGCATGGGCGGATGAGACATACCAAGACATGAGGGCACTCGAAGCTAAATAGCGACACAGACGCGTTAGTTACCTTCTGTTAAAGTCGCCGTTTATGACTTAAACATTCTCCATTAAAGCCCTAAAGTTGGTAATGCCTCCTCCCCAACGCCTTACTCCGTTACATCTCGACGAATACGACATAAAAATCCCTGTCCCTGTCCCTGTCCCTGTCCCTGTCCCTGTCCCTGTCCCTGTCCCTGTCCCTGTCCCTGTCCCTGTCCCTGTCCCTGTCCCTGTCCCTGTCCCTGTCCCTGTCCCTGTCCCTGTCCCTGTCCCTGTCCCTGTCCCTGTCCCTGTCCCTGTCCCTGTCCCTGTCCCTGTCCCTGTCCCTGTCCCTGTCCCTGTCCCTGTCCCTGTCCCTGTCCCTGTCCCTGTCCCTGTCCCTGTCCCTGTCCCTGTCCCTGTCCCTGTCCCTGTCCCCTCCCTATTTTGGTCCGTCCTCCTCACCTGCCGTAATCCGCCACTAGCAAATCCAGGAAGGACGGCAACAGGGAGGAGATGGCGTAGCGCGCAATGATGCTGCCAGCCATGCCGAGAAGAGGCCGCGGCACGGCCGACAGCGCGGGCGGCAGCATCACCGTCACCGCGACATCCACACTACCAACCAGCAACGCTGTGGCGCCCTCGTCGGCGCCACTGGCAGCGGCCCCGCCGCCGCCGCTGGCGATCGCCAGTCGAGCAGCAGAATTGCTGTCCTGCTGGTTTGTCGTCAGCGTCGGAGTCAGCGTCCGGGGGTCGGCAGTGAAGGACCCAGGCGAGCTGCTTCTACGACTGCCGCTGCCGTCGCTGTCAGACTTCTCCGCCACAGCTTGTCCGGCGGGGCCGCTAGGGTCATGAGCCGCTGCAGCCCACGGTGGCTGCGTGCTGGGTCCGGAGCCAGCAGCACCCATGCACGGGTTGGAGCCGCCGCCCGATGGGGTGTGCGGCACCGTGTCGGTTACTGAAGCCGGCGCCACCGCAAAGGCCAATGGCCTCATGCTCGATGTCGCATTGCGATCAGTGCTATCGATGACAGCGACACCAGCTGTGGCAGCGACAGCACTGACAGTGCTGCTGCCACCCTGCCAGGCCTGGGCTTCGTTAACAACTCCAGTTGTCCCAGCCGCGCCAGGCGTCGCCGACGTTGCCCGTGTAGACCTCGTGTCGATGGCTCCCGACGCCGACGTATTGCCGCTGACGACTCTCCCGGCGCGGCCTACCCCGGCCTCGATGAACCCAATGCCAGATGCGGCCGTGCTGAGGCACGCCGAGAACTCGGGCTCATCAGTCCCGCCGGCGGAAGAATTCTGCAGGGTTGTCCCATTGGCTTTCGCCATTGACGCCATGACTGACGATGGTGCCGCCACTGTTATTGTAGATCCAGTCTGGCTGGCTCCGGAACCCGCCTGGCCGCTGGGCATTCTGCCCCACTGGCTCGCGGGTACGTAGAGCATCGAGTCCTCGATGAAAGGAAGCGAGCTCGAATTTGGAGGTGACGTCGGCGCCAGCGGGGCCGCCGCTGCTAGGACCGGCGGCGGCGCCACTTTAGCAACCACAGCTGCTTCAACGGGCTGTCGTAAGGCGGGACCTGCCGCAGATGGCGGCGGTCTTGCTGCTGCTGCTGATGGGTGTGATGGTGCTGAGGTTGTTCCTGCTGCCGTTTGTACGGCGGTCAGGCTCGTCGATGACATAGCACTGCCTGAACAGGCGGCCCGTGCTGCTGGAGCGGCGGTTGTGGCAGGATGTGCAGCGCCGTATGAGGCTGCGGGCCAGCCACGTGTGCCGCTGTCCTCATCACCGCCGCCAACGACGGCCCCGGTTTCTACTCCGGCGACTCCGCTAGCACTGCCCAGGCTTCTAGTCGATATGTTGGTGCTAGTATAGGTGCTGCCTCCGCCAAAACCCTTATCAAACAAGCTGACAGCTGTCCTATGCCAAATTAAGCTGCGCCTACCACTGCTACTGCTGCTGCTCTTGCTACTGGTACTGGTACCGCTGGTGTTGTCTTCGATAACAGTGCCGTCTTGGCACTTTCCCAAGCCTGCGTGATGACTAGCAGCCGGCGCGCTAAGCGCTGCAGCAGAAGGCGGATCTATCCCAGCTGCCGTACCCTCATCATCCTCGCGAGTGACATTCACGTGCGGCTGTACGACCGGCGTGGGGCGGGCCCCTGATGTAGCAAGAGCGCTGACCTCTAGGCCGATGTCCAGAACGCCAGAGGGCTCATACGCTCCGTTAGAAGCAGCATGGCTATCGCTCCTCCCGCGTGCACTAGGACCGCTGTTAATGCGGTCCGCAATCCCCACCAAAGTGGAGCTCACACCGCTCGCTCCCCCGCCTTGAAAACTGCTACCTGCATCAACCACTTGCGCGCCACCGCTTTCTTCGGAGGAGTCGTCGGAGGGATCTGGGCTCACTCGTTCATCGCCACTACCGCGCCGGGCCGCTGAGGCTGCAGCCTGAGATCCTCGGCCGCTACCGCTCCCCGCCGCTCCGCCGCTCTGCCCGCCAGCACCACCAGCGCGAGCCCACATTCGCTTGATGGACCTGGATGCAGAAAGGACCCACATCGGAATCCCGACTACATATGTGTACGATACCTTCTTTGTGTATTATGCGTAAATATAAACAAGATTTGCAAACTAAGAATCTGTGGTGATGAAGAGCGCACAGCACCCTGTTTACCTGAACGCCACAACGTCGCACCTTCCCGCTCTGGGCCGCCAAAGCTGCCGTGAAAGCCCTCTACCTGCATCCTCATCCTCATACCCTACTCTCGTCCTCATCTCGCCTCCAGTCATCCCGGAAAGGGTCTCCCCCCCCGGTCCGTTTGTCCCCCGGCGACTCCCCCGGCTTCTGCTTGGCGCTACAGAGCCCAGCTCCCTCCCTTCCCCCGCCACCCTGGCGCACCGCAGCGGCCGAATCGTGGGCACGGGCTTGTTCCGCAGCGTGGCCTTCATGGCCAACTTGAAATCCGCATCGAACCGCGGGTCGCCCACCTTGAACTGATCCGCATAGAAGTGGACCTGGTGGAGGAACAGAGAGGGGGGAGGGTCGGGGGCTGCTGCCCTTGCAAGGTGCATTCCGAAAATGTAGTTCGGGCCTCAGCCTTGGCCTTAGCCTTAGCCTTGGCTCGGGCCTCAGACCTTTCCTAGGGTCTTCTTCGGGTAATGATGGGCGTCATTGCCCCGGGCTGCGTTTCCCAGACCCGTAGATGAAAGAGGGAGAGAGCTCTGCGCGCCCAACAACCAGAGTCATCGGTTACCCTACCTACCTGTCCGTTCCGCAAGTCCGCGAAGACCCTCACGGTTATCTGCGGCTGCAGCTCCAGCCCCACGAGATCGAACAGAGGGATGCGCAGCACGAACACGTCGGGTGCAGCGGGGGAGCGGGAGATCCAGCCGGGGTCGAGCAGGGAGTACTGGTCCAGGGGCAGGGCCAAGTACGCGGCAAGGCTGCGGGAGAAGGAGCTGGGTCCTGGGGGTTCCTGGGTTGCGGCGAGGAATGGGACGATTGAGACCGGGGTGCAGGAGGAGGAGGAAGAGGGTGAGGAGCGCAGGCAAGAGGGCGCACAGAGAATCGCAGGGGATCAAGGAACGGGGATGGGAAAGGAATGATGCGGGGTGCGACAAGTCGGCTGTGGAGTTTACGGAACAGAAGAGACCGCGGTGTGGAAAATGACAAAACGGCGCGTCAGCAGATATTAAGGAGGTAAGGAGGCTAGCAAGCCGCGCTGGCGGTATGGATGGTGCGAAAGGCAGGGTATGCCTCATTTAGGGTAGCGTTTAAGGACCCGTTTAGTTGTGGAGGTGGACGTCCGAGCAAAGAAGGTTTCACAGGCTATAGGTAACCTATTGGGGAGTTTACGTGTCTAACTCCATGTTTAGACGTCCCAACCTTCCGCAAGGTGTAACTACGGTGAATGAAGGTATGCCGGACGCACGTTTGGACGTACGTAAGCGTAGCCGTTGCAAGGGAGCAGACGCGGGTTGAGATTTGAGAACCGTCACAATTTCACCGTGGAATAATCCGATGGAGATCAAGGCCTTAGACGACGGAATGAACTGCTAACTCAAGCGCCCAGACCGCCGCTTCAAGTATCGGTAGCTCAAACATACGGGACCCGTCAGCAAGTCATAAAACGCATACACATGGAAACCCCGGCAAGGATCTAGGTATGGCGAAATGATTCATGCCTGAAGTACCTTTCGTGCGCAGCAGAGATTGCAACCGCTGTCCGGAATAACTTTGCATCGGATGGGTTTTCACCGTAGTTAACGAGGTCATCGTGCTATCCACCCATACTTGGCTTACCTTGACGAGTTTTTCTGTCTTTGCTGACGCTCTAAACGTCATGGGTTTGCTGACCGGCTGAACCTCAACTTCCGTCCCACCCTTCGCTTCTCCTGGCCTCGAGCGCCGCCCCTGGCGTCTCTGTTCATGCTCAAAAATAAACTTATTGATTAATTGTATTGCATGCTCCAGCGACTCAGTGCCAAAATTGCGCTGCCTGCTATGGACAATGACCGATCTTCTGCTGCAACACTTAGCGGTCGTGAATTTAGGTTGAGTGATTTGAATGATATTCTCTCGGGCTGAGCGGGTAACTGGCCTGTGCGCCATTTTCCCTTCCGGCTTAAAAGTCCACAGCGCTTGCCTATGATAACAAATTTCAATGCATCTTCGTGTCGTTATCATACCATTCATACCATCGCCAACATTGTACATGTAGCGAATATGCTTCGATTGTGCATCGGGCTCCGAAGGATGCGCTCCGAAGGCACAGTTAGCAAAACTCCTCAACGATGCTTTGGAAAGACCGAGCGCCGGAAGAATCGTTTGATATATCATCCTCCACAACATGGTTACACGTTATACATTAAGTAGAAGTTCGTTAAGGCAAATTCAACTATCGTCTCCACCGAGACGCCATCGGCGAGATACTTTACACCGCTTCGCCCCAACAACAACCTATGGGCAATTGTAACTGTATACGTCA
Source organism: Volvox africanus (assembly GCA_030268105.1). NCBI lineage: Eukaryota > Viridiplantae > Chlorophyta > Chlorophyceae > Chlamydomonadales > Volvocaceae > Volvox > Volvox africanus. The sequence goes on along the minus strand of BSDZ01000010.1, from coordinate 796,722 downwards.
TCCATTGGCGCTCGCCTTTACTCCCCAAACTCCTTCGCTCAGCACACAGCCAGAGGGCCCCAGAACCCGTGCGACAATTTCGTCCCCAGGTCGCATTACCGAAACGCCCGGCGGCGTGCCTGTGAGCAGCACGTCACCCGGAGCCACCGGAAAGTGACGCCTCACGTAGTCGACCTGCGTCGGCAGGTCAAAGATCATATCCTTAGTGCGCCCCGTCTGCCGCCTTACCCCGTTCACGTCAAGCGTAAGGGTTAGCAACGCCGTGTCCACACCTGCAGGGGCGTCAGGCGAATGGTAAGCGACACACAATTTCAGACTGCAGTTGATTGCAGGATGGCCAGCTCCAAAGACAGCAGGATACGACAGGATGTGAGAGGGTGGCCATCAGCTTTGGAGCCTTGTTTTGGGGACAATGCAAGGACGGATAACCTGCCTTGGGTATAGTGTGCACCAAGCAGGGAGCGAGGCATGACGAGACCTGTCAATAAGCCAAAAACGCGAACAACTAATCAGCTGCGGAATCACTCAGCTGACGGGTTTCGGCTAATGAGCTTGGAGCGGGTTCTGGGTGAGTCGCAGCGCTGTCGCCTTCTGGCGCTCCTGCCACAATCCCCTAATGCCCACCTTCCAGGCTGAAAGGTGGCGCCAGGGGTGTTGAACCCGTGAAGCTCTTGGCAAGCGTCCAAGGCCATTGCTGATTCTTCAGTTGCGCCTATAACGGGGAGCGTGAGAAGACGGGGAAAGAACGTGAAAATGCCTCGGCCCCTGAGAGGGCTGGACTGTACCGTTTTTCGACATCACCCCTACTTTCAGCGGGCATACAGGTATAACCCCGGCAGCCCTCCCCAGTAAATATTCGTCTTTCTGCAAAGCGTCTTTGTTCCCATGAGCATATCCCTACAGAAACAATTGAAGCTCACGACATCTGCCCCCACTGAGGATAAAACTTAGGATCTTTCCCATACGAAGGGAACGCACTACCACTATGCTATAGAGGCTCAGATGTAAGCATTAACCTGAAGACAATCATAACACAAAATACTCCACTCCTTACAGCAGACCTTGTCCTAAACCAAGGGCGTTAATTAAGAGCCATCTAGGGAACATGGCCAGTGCAGCTCTAAGGTGATGCGTACAACATCAATGCCTACAACGCCATTGTACGGCCAACACTAAACTACATAATGGATGTCGCCGTTTGGCTTGTCGGGGCGGCATTCAGCTGTGTGAATTCAGGCATTGGAAAAGCTGTTCCATACCCCCGAAGCAAACGCTGCCCCCTAGACCTGGGTGGACCGCATATTGTGATAGGTTTTAACGATGCCATCTAATCCATATATAACCCAATTCCCCGTTAGATTTCATGCATTACCAGTACATCAAGGAGGGCAGAGGATCCCCAGGTACGTACTATGGTGGCGCAACGGCCCTCACATGACGACAGCGACAAAATCACCATGCAACAAGATCCGAGCCTATGGGGGAATTTCCATCTATTTTCAAGTTAGACCCCCTAACCACTCGAAAGGCACGACCGCCAACATTCGATGTGTAGATTGATATTGGTACCATTATATTAATCATTGGTGTAATGATTGGTATTTCTGATGTCATCCATTCTTCATTTCTACCATTTGGTTTCTTAGTTCTGCACCTGCGTGCTCTTGCACTCTCTAAATCCATGTCACTGGGCCCCCTCAGAAAAGACCCAGGGAAAATAATTGGCGTCATGTAAGACTTCGGAACCTTAATGGGGGGCCCCTGTTGGGCCATTACCCTTCAGGGGACAGCTAACTACGCTACAGTGTAAAGCATTCTACCCTAAATTGCCTCTTGTCCAAGCTCCTCCTTGCCCCTACACTTCCGATTGGCAACGAAGGCCTATCAGTTCCCTTGAGTTGCTCTATCACAGACCTGAACATCTCGTGCGGTCAGGTCTAGCGCCACCGCAGCTCGAACTGGGTTCAAATCCGGCCCTAGCTCAACGGCAAGCTCTACCTGCATTCAAAGTTGCAGATTCCGAAACAGAAAGCATAGATGGCACAATATGTCAGTATGCATCAAAGATATCTTGATGATATGAATGTGATGATGGGTAAGGCGACCGGCTGCCGGTGACAGGTTGAATTGTTAGGTACTTGAGGGTGGCCATACTCGCTAGGAGCGGCTGAAGTCCTGCGTGGCTCGGGACATCCTATGTCATGACCGCTTTGGGGCGATGGGAGGAGATCCAAACGCGCGGCGGCTAATAAACGAATCCGATCCAAATGGATATAATTACGCTGACATGCCATGCCATGGATGCCCGTGGGTCCGGGCGCCCCAGCTTTACATGCATACCCACCATAAGGCCATTACCTCATGATGCACGTCCTTGGAAAAGTTGGGCAAGAGCAAATCTCCTGGAGGCACAGCAGATGTGCCGGCCTTCAGGAAGATCATGGGAACACTGGGGACCTCGTTACCCAGCTCCCGTGCATGCTCCGCATAGTTACGGCCAATACACCAGATGTTCCGCGGTTTCAACGAGCCCTGAGACGTGCTGGGCGAGTTCGAGGTGCTACAGATTTGGCGCGCTGCCTTGAAAGCAACACGTCGAAGGGCCCCCAACACAACATTGCCGCCTGCAGCCGAAGATGCTTAACCAGAGGGACGAGCTAGGAAAACAAAGCCGATGAACGATTTGAGACGCGATGTGCACTGTGTATAAGCACGATGCTATTGGGGCGCAGCTTATAGAGCCGGCAACAGTTGCGAAGCGGCATGTCGGAAGCTGCAGGACTCTCACCATCATAACAGAAGCGCTCCACCGGCCAGGCATACATGGCAACCAAAGCAGGTGCCACAGATAGGATAGGAATCAGTAGGCAATGCAAATATTTGTAAGCTGTTGTAGCCGCAAACCTCGCCGCGCTCTACTGATGCGAAAGCGTGTAGATCAATTTGTTGCAACCTAAATGCGATTGTATTTTTCGAAATTATGTGTGATGAAGTTTACGGGTAAAATACAGCGATAGCGTTACCCACTGCGAACACGTTATATCCTCGCAGAGAGGTTTGGTACTTAGTGATCTGCTTGCGCACACGAATCCCATGGCGCAATCTCATGGAAAGCACCATCATCAGAATCATTCAAAGTCATACTCGTGGGCGGCAATAGTGAGCGGTGTTCTCATCGTCAGCACTCTGGCCCTTGTTGGCACTCAGGTTTTCCAAGCTAGGCGTATCGCAGGGTCGCGCTCATTGCTTATATTTGGCAGGTAATTCGGGCTTTGGTAGGCAAAACTCTGTAACCCGTGGCGGTCGACCCTAGGGGCCATCCCAGGGGGATATCCGCAAACCTCCGTAAAAGGAGAAGACACAGTATGGTACGCGTCGGACCAGTGGCTTTTCGATCAGCCCTAGTCGATTCTACCAGGTACATCAGGGGCCCTGTAACATCCAGGTTCCGTGAATATAGTGGCCACTGAGGGGGCCTGTTCTTGACCCATAAGCTCAGGACGATACCCGCCGCCAAAGTCGTTTCCAGCCCCGCACTATGTGACGATGTAGAGCACGGACCCAACCCGTATCGCAGGTCCCAAACCTGCGGCCCCCCTTTCCTTTGGCACCCATCTACCCTCCCAGGCGGAAGCTGCACCGCGTAGTGCACTTCAGCGAGTACAAGCAGGTCATTCCTGATCTGTTGGACCATACGGAGCCACATTTTGTAAGTTGGTACGGGTACGGTAATCCCCGAAGATATGGCTGCGCAAACGGTTCTCGTATCACATATCAGATATACGAAGCATGCCACGGAGTGCATGGCTTGGTTGCGACCATGTAGAGCAGCCTAACACCCAAACGTACGGCGTTTGGTGCAGGCCCCGTACATACAGACCAGGCGGGAACCGGAAATCGTGCGCCATGAACGCATCGAAGTTATGACGGCCATCCATCCAGCGTTGCGCTGCTACTCTAGTTTTTGCACCCTCATGCCATCCTTTGCCGGCAAATCCCCCTCAGCTCTAACTCGCCCATCCGTGCGGGCCGGATGGGACTCACGGGTGTGATCCGCTTGAGTGCGGAGGCGGCGTTCACGCGCGCAACTATCCTTCGGCCCGATGACGTGCTGCCGCGAGTCTTGCTGCTGCTGCAGGTGGCATTCACAAGCGGAGTAGACAACCATGGACGGCCGTGGTGCGGAGACTGCGCGGCGGCGATGCCCATCATAAGGTGAGGTGGCGAGCAGGTTACCGACAGAGGTCTGATGGAGGCGGTGTGGAGGGCTCACACAGCAGAGGTTCCGTCGTGTCATTCGATTCCCAGCGACATCTTTCTGCATGGTGCTGTGCGTGTTTGGACATAACCTTAACCCCATGCGCAATATTCCATGTTTGCGTAAACTCTCTGGCCTCAAGATAGCAGGGGTCAGCAAAATGTGCCGTACCTTCCTATCCATGCCCGGGTGTTGTGTACGGCCGGCGCTTTAAGGGGCTCGCTCGCTCATCAAGCTGCTACATCGGAATCCCTACACCGCAATGCAGGGAGGTTGTGCTTGGGGCGGGTGGATCGTTGCTGGAGGTGTCAGTTGGCAAGCGTGAGGATTGGGCCAATCGCCAACACCCCATGCGGTAGGTGGGCTAGGAAAGCAGTGGGATAGGAACCGGCGCAACTCGGCGTGCGGTGGGGACGCCGCCTTGGTGAGTATTGGTTGCGCGTTGCTGGGGGCTGATGTGTTTCTATGCAAGCAAGCACATATCGCCCACGGTGATCAAGAAGCGATGGGGTAGGGTGAGGCCTAACCCTGCAGTAATGCGTTTACAATAGGTTGCGGCGCCTCCTCCTCCTCCTGGGGGTCGACTCCGGTGGGGATGGGGGCGGAACATCGGCCTTTTTTCCTGAAGGTTGCAAAACAAAAACTCAGGTTCCCCTGCCCGGACTCCATGCCAGGGTGGATTCAGACTGTCCAGTCCGCTTCGTCCCCACGCTGTGGTACTGGTCGGAAAAGGGTTGCGGCTCTTCGGTGGCTAATCCGCTCAACAGCGACGAAACGGAGGAGAGCCTAAGGCTTATAATTGCTAAGTTTGTGCAGCAAACCGCGTCAGGGCAGCGGTAAGGCGGGTGGGGAGGTGAAGGGCAGAGTAAACTAGTAGTAGGCGAGTAGGCGCGTGCGGGTATGCAGCAGCAGCAGCAGCAGCACGAGGGAGGTGGAACATCCAAAAATATGCCGTAGTTCTACAGTTGTAAGCGAGTTTGTTAGTGGAATCTGATAATAGAATCTGCTGCGATACTGTCATGGCTGTGCGAATATTGATCGATATACAGAAGTAAATCCCCCAGTTGGTGACATGTTTTCTCGTGATGTGCTCGGACGTTTGCACACACTGCCGTCCTGAGGTTCGGGGTTCCTGCACAGTGCATTGTCCTTTTTGACGCCGTGCGTCTAGAAGGGAGACGCTGCGCCGGCTGGCGCTGTTGCGGATGCTGCCGTAGAGCAGACATTTCCGCGCTTCTCCGTAGAGAGAGCAGAGAGAGCAGTCATTTCCGCGCATTTCTTGGCGCCAAGTCTCCTAAATCGGCTTGCCAGCTTGCCGCCATGCAAAGCTGTGCAGTCTGGTAATGTTGGATTTCGAGCCGCTCGGGCAGTGCGTTCCCTGCTGTCTCTCCTGGCCACTAACTCTCCAACGATATTGAGACATGGACACGCGCACCATAGTCGTAAGGGCACCATGTGCCCTTCCTTCCATGCCTTTCTTCCATCCTCGCCCCCAGGTACGTGGATCGCATCACTCGAGAAATCATTCAGTCCGGGGGCAAAGGATGTGGAGGTTGCTAGGGCTGCAACGTTAAGCAACTTCCCAGTAGCTGAACCCAGCCAACGTGCCGAGTACATGTATGTATTTATACACACATACACACACATATATATGTGTGTGTGTGTGCGTTCGCGCGCGCGCAGAGGCCTTGGTGCGGTGGCCCGCCTGTGCTTGGGCTATTGGTGGGTGCTAGGCATGTGAGTATCCGCAGCATGTCAACGTCATTGCATTCGTAGTCCTCAAGTGGGTGTGGACAATTCTTCTGGGCGAGACGTAAGGATGACCGTGACCGTAAAGAGGTGGGTGCAGCTAGCAAGTGCGCGAGTGGCGGAGCGTTAGTATTGTTGTCTCAGCTGTTGAGTAGAGCTTAGTTACGAGGTGAGAGGAATGCTGCGGGATTGCAGACTGCGGGACTTGACGTGGTTATGAAACGCCTTACCGGGAAAAGGCTGAAGGGCGATATGAAATAGTAAGAGGGGTGTTCAGAGGGCAGCTCGGCGTTCCATCTTGACAGAAGTTAGTCAAGAAGCTGTAACGATTCATCCACATGAAGGCAATATCGCGTTATCAGGAACGTTTGATGCATTAAGCACGTTACGGAGATTGTTTGCGTGGTTGAGTCTTGTGATGATGAGTGTGCCACGGTTTTCGGGAGTTAAACGTCGCGCACTTGTATTGCCGTTACATGCGGTACCTCATCAAGCCAGCTGTCAGTGGTGACTGTCCATGGAAAGAAGTGAATAGCGCTGAAACAATTTTATAAAGATCTGTGTTGGGACACAGAGAATTTCCTTCAAATAGGCAGAGACAGCCACAAGAGAAAAAATACTCCCGCCGAAGCACCCGTTCCTAATTAATGAGCGTTAAGATGTCCACGGACGTTAATCATATTCTATAGCTTCTGAACATCCGTGACAATACTGTGTTCTGGTCGCAGATATATTCTGGCCTTGTAGAGGGCAAACGATGCACAGAGCAGTCCCCGATATCTATCACCAACGATACCTTTAATCAATAGGAATACGGTCAGGGTCCCCTGGCTCTGATCATCCCAAGTAGGCTTACGCGGCTGCAGGGACGAATACGAAAAATGAAAATCCAGAGAGAGAAACCAGAGCATACAATCCGAAACAATAGCTCAATTTAATATGAATCATCTTAAGTTCCCGCGTCATGCAAAAAATTCAGTGACAGAAACGGGGCCTTGTGTACGAGGCTGCTTCGAACAGTCGGCTGCTCGACTACTTAAAGCAAGAAGTGATGCCTCTTGCATAACACCATACGACGACAACAACAAATTCTCTAGTAATCTGCGAAAGACTATACCTGAAGCTATCTAGGCTCCCAAAGGGTGCCTCGTGATCTCCCGAGCTTAACTTAAGTTTCCCAGTCACCATGCGTGAGATTGTCCATATTCAGGTGAGAATTGTAGCTGTACTTGATAGATCAAGTATCTGGAGTGCGTTTCGTTCGCCTGGCTCGCGACGGCCAGCCCGCGTCCTCGGACAACTGGAGCGCGCGCTGACCATTCCTTTATCCTTGCCTGCGTGAAATGCTCGACAGGGTGGCCAGTGTGGCAACCAGATTGGTGCCAAGTTCTGGGAGGTCGTCTCTGACGAGCACGGCATTGACCCGACCGGAACTTACCATGGCGACTCTGACCTCCAGTTGGAGCGCATCAACGTCTACTTCAACGAGGCTACTGGTGGTAAGTACCAGGACTGATGTGAAGAATAAGGTCTTTGGACGTCTGGTGGAGTTTGTCAGGTCGATGACCGCTCTGCTACGAGCCATCTTCTCGTTCGCTGCAATTGTGCATTTCTGTCACTTACGTAACATCTTGTAAAATGATAGTTTCGAATAGGACGGCCATTTATGATTACTCACATTCCTGAGTGACATGTTCACGCGGCCCGCTGTTTCATGTGCACTTCAGGTCGCTACGTGCCCCGTGCGATCTTGATGGACCTCGAGCCCGGAACCATGGACTCGGTTCGCTCTGGTCCATATGGCCAGATCTTCCGCCCTGACAACTTCGTCTTCGGCCAGACTGGCGCTGGTAACAACTGGGCGAAGGGCCACTACACTGAGGGCGCTGAGCTCATCGACTCCGTGCTGGACGTTGTCCGCAAGGAGGCTGAGAGCTGCGACTGCCTGCAGGGTAAGGAGTCAGTGAATAATGCCTCGTTTTGGCACGTGACTCCATGATCCAGTGCTCATCGATGACGTTCCTAATCAACACAGGCTTCCAGGTCTGCCACTCCCTTGGTGGAGGTACTGGCTCTGGCATGGGCACCCTACTTATCAGCAAGATCCGCGAGGAGTACCCCGACCGCATGATGCTCACCTTCTCCGTGGTGCCGTCGCCCAAGGTGTCGGACACCGTCGTCGAGCCTTACAACGCAACCCTTTCCGTGCATCAGCTGGTTGAGAACGCTGATGAGTGCATGGTGCTCGACAACGAGGCCCTTTATGACATTTGCTTCCGCACCTTGAAGCTGACGACACCAACATTCGGAGACCTCAACCACCTTATCTCCGCCGTGATGTCGGGCATCACTTGTTGCCTGCGCTTCCCCGGCCAGCTCAACGCTGATCTACGCAAGTTGGCAGTGAACCTTATCCCCTTCCCCCGCCTGCACTTCTTCATGGTCGGCTTCACACCCCTGACAAGCCGCGGCAGCCAGCAATACCGTGCCCTCACTGTCCCGGAGCTCACCCAGCAGATGTGGGATGCCAAGAACATGATGTGTGCTGCAGACCCACGTCACGGCCGCTACCTGACGGCCTCCGCCCTGTTCCGTGGTCGCATGAGCACCAAGGAGGTTGACGAGCAAATGCTTAACGTGCAGAACAAGAACTCGTCGTACTTCGTTGAGTGGATTCCCAACAATGTTAAGTCATCCGTTTGCGATATTCCGCCCAAGGGTTTGAAGATGTCCGCTACCTTCATTGGTAACTCCACCGCCATCCAGGAGATGTTCAAGCGTGTGTCTGAGCAGTTCACTGCCATGTTCCGCCGCAAAGCTTTCCTTCACTGGTACACTGGCGAGGGCATGGATGAGATGGAGTTCACTGAGGCTGAGTCTAACATGAATGATCTGGTGTCTGAGTATCAACAGTACCAGGATGCCTCAGCCGAAGAGGAGGGCGAGTTCGAGGGCGAGGAAGAGGAGAACTAAACACCGCAGGACAAAGAGGACCAGCCAGGTTGCTACGCCACGGCTTATCAATCATTGGTCTTATTGCCGTTAATGACTCAGCCATTTACTCTTGCGTGTTGTCGGGAGCGCATCGGGAGCTCTAACTCTGAACTTGGTGCGCACCTTTGTTATCATATCCGCCATCGTTCATCGCAATGTGCCTTAATTGTTGGTCCCACTGGCCCATGGCTCCGGTGTTGGTATTCCTGGTCTGATTTGTTCGAGTGCATTTGATGTCCTGACTGCGTCGGGCGGCATAACTAGGTCGTTCAGTGTGTTCAGGCGGAAGGAGATTAATCTCTGAACGTAAAGTGTGCTGATGCTTAGCGAGGCTAGTCCCGGGGGAAAGGCAGGGCACTGCTGTTCTCGTGGTCTTGATCAGAACTTTGTAAAAATTATATATCTATGGATTCTATGCCCTTTCCAGAAAGAATTGATTCCTTTTGTTCACTGATTAACCCTTACGCCTACCTCCACCCAGATATCCCGGAATATACGCAGCTGAAGATAGGGGACAAGAATATCGACAGAAGTTGAAAAGACACTACTTAGGGTTTTGAAAAGACACTACTTGTACAACAAGTATAACTGCTATAGGGTACAGCCTCTTTGACGATTTCTCTCCGTAATTCGGTTCTTCAATTCACGTGTGCAGTTATATGTGCATACAAGCAACAATGATTTGTGGGGAATCCAAGAGTTGCGGCCATGCGGGGCCTAAAGAACGTCGGTTTGGGAGGTCTGCGTGTGTGCTAAACGACAGAGAATCCTTTAGATTAAATTTTCGTGCACTTGCGATGATGTACAACAACCTCCTGAGACCATCACATCACTGGCACCAGTGGCGCAGCGGTGGCGAGGATTGATTTAAAGGCTCACTCAGAAGTGAGACTTGCAGGAAGCTTGAACGGGTGATCCCTGTTCCCGTCACATACACAAGCAAACACCTTGGTGAGAGACAAGGTCATACCGCTGGTCTGGACAGATTCCAGGTAGCATGTACATGCATGAGAGCCCTGAATTCGGCCTTAACTTGGACACGATTCGGTAAGATGCAGCCCGAATATTGAGTATTACACCAACACATTGTACTGGCTAGTGCGCGTAATCATTGTCCACAACAATTTCGGCTGCGTCAGCACGCACGTTGCGGACAAAAGATATGACTCCATAGGTGTTCGCAACATCCTCATGCCGTCCACAACACGAACGACTCTAAACAAAGTCCTTCCGGTTGGCCATCTGCCCCGACTCCTTTCCATAACCACCTCCCAGTCTCTGAGAGTGGGGAGGTGCTCACCGTACGAAGTATCGTAGCACCAGCGTTGATTGCTGCCTGCCCACGGAACGGAGTAACGGACTTCCAGCAACCTTCCGCCTTTTTCCTTCGAACAAATATCAATCATTCAACACGCGTCCTTTCCGAACCATCTGTTTAATCCATTACCATAAAGTGCCTCCGATTGCAATAACGTGAATGGGGGCCTCCATGTGAGGAAACCCTTGTCCTTCGAGCGTTAAGAGTACGGCATGCAATGAGGTACAGGGTATCAGAAACGACTAACATGGGCGAGCAGCGGAGACGCTATGAATGTGAAGCCCCTTCGGCTAAGTGACCGCAATAGCAACATACTGTTGTTTTCCCATTTAACGGCGATCAACGGCGGATGAGGCTCTGATGTCATGACGTGGGTCTCCTCTCACAATTTACCTGTTGGCCACGAGTAGGTGCGTGTGCAACGAGTTGTACAACGTGTTTTACTCAGTTTCTCTGCCCGCCTAACCCCTCTGGCTTCCTAAGGCTAGCAACCTACGAGATGGAGACTTCCCCGATTGTGATATGAACATAGATGACATGAAGAGGTGCTGACCAGCGAGACATTAAGAGCTGGGCCCTGGGCCAGAGGGTGACGTGTCGAGATCCGCGCAAAGAAACGCGAGCGCGGCCGGTGTGGGGTACAGAGTAAGTCAGATTGCCTAAACAGCTGTTTCCCAAGACGTTCTCCTCGACCCTGATTATGGATTTGCTTTGTATTGCCACTCAGCAGAAACCTTTCCTGGACGGGAAAGGAGGAGCTTCACTCCCTTGCGCGTAGCTCTGTTTTCGTCTTCCGAGAAGTACTGCACAACGCACAAAGCACCGCGATCGAACCCTCGCAACCGCGACTTCGGCAAACATGACTTCATAGTACGCAAGGAACACCACATCACGCGAAAAGCTTACACGACCTCCGGCTTCCATCTTGTAAGCCAACCATGTTAACGTCTACCCCTCTGCCATCCAGCATTAGCCGCCATTGCCACTCCTATTGCTCCAGGGGTGGCGCGTCCCGCAGGTCAAAGTACGATACGTAGTCCAGCTTCACGTTGCCGAAGTACAGTTTCCCGTTGTGCTCGGTGATCGCGGATATGTCAGCAATCTTACTGCCGTCCGGGTCCATCAAAAATTGCAGCGGTTTGCCGTCTGGACTGATCTTCAGGACAGCGCCCCAGCTGTTTGCCGCAACAAGGCGATACAAGGGTACGTCAGGATACGAAGGCGAAGGGGATCACACAGTAATTAGGGTACGATGCTGGTTGCGAATAAGCGGGCACAAGCTGCGGCTGCTACGTCGTAAGCTGCACCCGGAGTCTGGTGCTTTTCTTCCCCTTCCCGGCCGCCCAGTTATTACTCACCGCGGGACGGAGGGCCGGAGCCAATGCGGCAGATACGCCAAAAGGATCTTTACGTCGCAGGGGCCAGGGCCAGGGCCAGGGCCAGGGCCAGGGCGAGGGCGAGGGCGAGGGCCAGGGCGAGGGCGAGGGCGAGGGGATCAAGTGTGATGCCGGATGGTTGTAGCATGGCGTATAATGGGGCCAGGGATGGAGAGGCTGGCCATTGCAAGCCTTGGCACTTGTGCGATATGGCCCGCGGCAAGGCCCCCAGCCGCACTGATGGCCTCCCAACGGGGTCTTCCAACTTCTCCGACAGACAGCGACCGACCCCTTCGCCGCAAATGAGCCGCAAAACCCCGGGAGCCCGTTGTCCAGCATGAAACCCTATGATCCGTGCGTGTACGAAACATGTCGTACCCTCAGTGGCTTAAATACTAGCAGCTTGGGCAGGATCTTGACCGGGACCACGACCGCCACCCAGATGTTGCCGTCGGACGCGAGAGAGACGCCATCGGGGAAGCCCGGCAGCCGATCGATCAACACGTCGGTGGTACCCGCACGGGGGCCCTTCAGCCAGTACCTGTCCAGAGAACGAATCCGTACATGGAGGTAGTGAATAATCTGACTCTTGAAGTGGGGAGCAGGCGGGTAGCAGTAAGTGCAGTTGAACGTGGTAGTGTATACACATATACATATGCAGGCACACATACAGACACATAAACACACACATACATATGCACATATGCACATACTCATACTCATACACATACACACGAATCCCGACGTAAACTCGGACATCGCCTCGTGCGACCCGTACACCACCCTACCAGCACACTCACAGTCCCACACATACACACACGACCACTACTTTCGCTCCTCTCCCAACTTCCCGCCGCATCCCGAATGCACTCTCGGGCTCCTTCACTCCCAGAGAGGGAGCTAAAACACCCCCGGTGACACCACACACACACCCTCACCTGGTGACCCTCAGGCGGCTGCTCTCAGCCACCGCCACAAAGGACTCGTCCGCAGACAGGGTCACACCATTAGGAAACCAAAGCCCCGAAACCAGCTCTTCAGTACGGCGGGTGGCCGGGTCGTACTTCAACAATCGACCGCTGATGGATCCCTGCAGATTCAGATTCGGGGTTTGTGGGGTCTGGTCGGGCAGGGGGGGGGGGTGAAGGGGGGACGCCAGGGAGGCCTACCAAGCGAGACGTTGGGAGCGGGAGGACGGGGCACTGGGCGAAGATGAGTTTACATCAAGTTCATGCCTTGGTTGTACGACACACTGCCGGCAAGCCATGACATTGTTAAGCAAGACACAATCGTCTCTGGCGTCTGGTGTGCAGCCGCGCCGTGAGATTATTTAGCGCCGTTAATGAAGCGAATGATGCTGAGGGACACCTTCCCAGTCCCCATGGTTTCCCGTACTTCCGCCCACCGACCCCGAATTCCGTACTCCGTACACCGATACAAGCAGTGACACTGCCCCGTAAACACCAATCAATCAGCCTAGAGATTTGCGCTGCCCTGAGATCGCCTCCCCTTCCGATGTGACCGCAACCGCAACCATTGGGCCTTGTACGTATCGAGTCAGTCCACACAACGCCCTAACAAACACTACTGGTGTATAAACCTTGTACGGCAGGGTGACCCGACCTACCCCGTACAATCCCAGGAGGTACGAGCGAAGGGTGTCGTAGAAGGCGGGCTTGTCCGGCGAGAGACCCACCGGTATATCCTGATTCAGGTGGTTCAAAATATAAAGGCATAGCCCACAAATTCTTTAATCGTTACCGGGTGGTTGTGGTTATGGTGGCTGCAGAACATGCAATCCCGACGAGGAACGCACGGCACGAAGATAATACATCAATGGTAAGACATCACTATATGAATAGAGACGGCAGACCTTTGTACATCCCCGACCGAACCGGACCGCACTGAGAAGCCCCAGCCCGCTACCACCTCCTAGTGGGTTTGGAATGAGCACCTGCGACGCACTGAAGTAGATGGTTCCATCCACGGCGATGTCCAAAGCGTTTACGTAGGTGATGATGCTGCCGGGGTTTACGGAGGCGTCGGGACTGACTCGGCTGGTGAGCAGCTCGAGGCGCCGGGTGCCCTTTTCCAGCTTCAGGAGGCCCTGAAAGGGGGGGGGACGCGGGGCGAGAGGGGAGCAGAGGAAAGGTCTAGTCGCTGGGCCGCCGGGGTCCTGGTATAATGGTCCTGGTATAATGTGGCAAGTTGGCAATTGGTTTCGGAGTCTGCTAAGATTATGTCCCTCCGCCGCGAGTATATTGGTCGCAAAATAACTCGATTCGGTTGTGTCGGCTGTGTTTTATGTGTGCTTTGTTTATTTTCAGCCCTGTCTATTCAGCTAAGAAGAGTGGCGGGGAGGGAGAGGCGGGGCGGCGCTGCGGCCCACCTTGAGCGCATCCGCGATGATGAGGTTTCCCTCCCGGTCGTAATGGAACCCCAGTGGGCGGCCCGGGCCGATGTAGGCTGCTGCTGGAAGTTCCAATGTCCACTCCTCCGAAAAGACGGCGCCCGGAACCTGAAGGGGGAAAAAAGGGGGAAGGGAGACGGGGGGGAAGAAGAGGCGGAGGTGGGGAGGGGGGAAGGAGAGGCGGGCGAGAGGAGGGGGGAAGGAGAGGCGGGCGAGAGGAGGGGAGAAGGAGAGGCAGGCGAGAGGAGGGGGGAAGGAGAGGCGGGCGAGAGGAGGGGGGAAGGAGAGGCGGGCGAGAGGAGGGGGGAAGGAGAGGCGGGCGAGAGGAGGGGGGAAGGGCGGTTGACGTCATCATACGAGTGCGAATGAATGAATCGATACCCAGAGAGGGAAAAACAAAAGGGACACACAACAACGATGACAACGGGCGAATGGACGGACAAAACATACATAAATACTTAACAGCATTCCGCAGTTGGTGGATATATCATGGACTGGTTTTCAGGGAAGTTGGACTTGCATACGCCGGGTTAGGGGGTACCCGGAGCAAAACATGGGAGGTGCGTTGTGAGGCCAGGCTTGGAGGGTGCTCGGGAAGTTCTTCAGGTGACATCCGGTGATGCCGGGTCGAGTAGGAACGCGGGGGAAGGGTACCGGAGGTAAGAAAGCATAGAGGTACAGGGTGGCCCGGATGCGCAGCTTGCTCAGTGCAACTCCAAACACTCTCCATGCATGCATGCAATACGGCAGTTCGATTTATTCACTCTAGTGGGCCTTACCCCTGCAGCCGGCTCCGCCTCGTAGAGGTATCCAAACTTATCCAGCAGGGTCATGTTGCCAGCTGGGGAGATCGCCACGTGCTCTGCTCGGCACGCGGGCGGCGAAATAATGATCTGTCTCCCAAGATGCAACGTTTCGCAACGGGGTTGTCCGCCCGAGGGAAGAAGAGGTCTTCTCAAGAACAGCATGGAACCTCACCCGGGACAGGACAGGGCAGGGCAGGGCAGGACAGGACAGGACAGGACAGGACAGGGCAGGGCAGGACAGGGCAGGAAACTCTTGGCTTGTTCCGATAACGCCGTAAAAGTGTTGGGCCCGCTCGGGCGACCCCGGGGCTTTTAAGCGGTGTGAAGCACGACTTTCCGGGGGCAGAAAAAATGTCTCCCGCCAGGAAAAACCTTTTACAGGCCACCTGGATGCTGCGCCGTACTCCATGTTCGTGTATGTCAGGTTCATGAACCTTACACCCGGGTTATTCCACCCTCGTACGGAGGTCGGTACGCGAACATGTCAGGGCCTCTGCTGAGGGGTCTCCCCTCCTTTCCCGCTGGAGAACCCACACGCTCGCCTCCCCCCTCCCATTTTCCCCTCCTCTTCCGTTACCCTCCTCTTTCTCCCCCTTTCCCCCGATAGTTACTCTCTTCTTCTTACTGGTTTAATTCGCGGCCTAGGCGACTACCTAGTTTACAACACAGTTCCTTACCATTTTTCCTACTTTGGACGACGTCAGCCATCATTCAACCCTCACGGTTAGTCCTCGTTCCTCCAGTATGAACACCAGGATTCAACTTTTTCGACTTCCCCCTCCCCTCGCTCACCAGACGATTGAATGACGCCTTCGAAGAGGCGATGTCCCTTGCGGAGAATCTCGTTCGGAGCAAAGATGCCCTGGCGCCATACAGGGCAGTAAAAACAGTACGGTAGGCGAATGGCGGCAGGGAAGAGGTCCCAGTACGGCGGTAATCGAGGAGTGGAAGAGTCCTGCCCCGGGCCTAAGACTACCATGCTTTAACGTGGCGGGTTGAAGAACGGGAAATCCATGTCATCCCATTTCCGCGGCCCGCTTACCTCCAGCGGCCTGGGGTTTGTTGGCAGGTCGGCGGGGTCCACATCCTTGAATACGTGGTGCTGTGCAGGGTAAGGCAGCGGAATGCTCCCACGGCCTATGGTGAATGCGAAAGGCGCGGGGGAACCAACGACGCGCAGTCTTGGGGACACGAGTTCTGTAGATTTTTCGGGTAGGCACGAATGTGCTCACAATGCAGCGGTGGGCTACAGCGAGGCGATGGGCGAGTGAAAAGGAGCAGCGGTAGGCTGCCTGCCTGCGACGCCCGCCATGTGTCCGCACCGCATTTTGTTCCGTGCGCGACCCAAGCCTATAAAAGGGATTATGAACTCCAGGTAACAATGTAATAACGATTTACATCGGGGATGAATTTGTGCTTGAAAGTGCCATACTGCGGTAACGCCATGACGCATTGTTACGGAACGCCGAAAGATCACGAAGGCACAGGTTGCGCTTCATTACACGCAAGTGAATAATGTGCAGCCCCTACTTACTGATCCAGAATATCGCAGCGCTTATCAGGCCCACATATAAGGCCGGTCTCCACATTTGTAGCGGTTTCGTGCAGCACAGTTAAAAATCTTTGTAAAACATAAGCAGGACGATATCTTTCACACCGCTTAGTTGATATAGGTCCCAAGCTTGTCAAGGTTTTTAAAATGCTCGGTGACAGGTGAGATGTCAACGGCTTAACGGTCACAATGTTGATCCAACCTTGGGAGAAGGGACTGCATCTCACCATGTCTGACTGGGCCTGAGTGCCGGCTATCCTCATTCACACGATCCTCCTGGACCGACACTCCTTCGGTGCGATGGACACCTCCGATGAAACAATGTGTGCTGAAGCCCTAACCGTATGGGGCCATTGCCCCTGCGCATCGTCGTGTGCACATCTTATCGCCATCGCGGCCTGTCACTGAAGGGGGCAGTGTGAATGTTGCCGCCTCATCAACATGACGCAATGACTTCGAGCTGACATGACATCACATAATGTTGGAATGCTTGAACATATTGTGGTTGGCACAGACGGTCTGTCTGTAAGTCTGTACTCATTCCACTAACGACAACCGTTACAACGACGCGCCTGCAGACGGGCCGGCTTTCTGATCCATTCTCAATGCTGGCTGCCAGAAATGCGAGTAGGAGCGGCATTCGAAGGGCATAAGCTGAAAAGTGAAGTGAACGGGAAGGATTGCACAAACGGAAACGGCCCCCCGGATGCTCCCGAAATATGCAAATTGCAAAAACATAAGTCGGAGCGCGAGTGGAATGCTCATCATGGGTGCCCGTTCGGTGACATTTGGCAGTTTCGCAACCTGACCGCCCCGCAAGCACCGCCTTATTCACTTGGGAAGCCCTAGCCCGGGTAGACCTGCCGCCAACGTGAACCCTGCGGGTAACGTGAACCCCGGCGGCAGGACGAGGCCGCTAGCTTGCTGGATCGGCACGTGTCCCGTCGCAGGAGCCGCAGCAGCACCCCCGAGTGCTCCCAAGGCACCCAGGCTTGCAAGCGCCGGCACTGGCGCCGCCAATGCCGGTGAGGCAGCAGTAGCGGTAGTGACTGTCGGCAGCGCGGGCATGCCCGCCGGCATCAACAGACCTGGCTTGGCCACCCACTCCCCAGCTTGCGCGCGCAGGAACTCGCCCTCCGTCACAAACATTGCCTTGACAGCATTGTCATCGAATTTGCGACCGTCCATCATGTTCCTGCAGCGAGCCGCATCTGCCGCCGTTGAGTACTTTACATACACGCGACTGGCCTCCTGGTTGGTCACGTGCGCTGGCGGCATGGGCACCGCCAGGCCAATGACGGTGCCAATCTTGACCACCTCCTGTTGCACGTCCTCCAGGATCTGAGAGACACACACCAGACGTTGAGCATGGCGTAGATGCGCATTGCGTGAATTGAAGATAACATGCGAAGGGAACATGGGACGGAAGCGCAACGTATGTTAGGGAGGTGCGGATATGTTTGGTTAGGAAAGAAAGGGCGCGCGGGAAGTACAAACAGTCTCTAGGCTGCAGGCGTGTCTTTCCACGCGACCGCATCAAGCGTGAGACCTGCGGCCACCACTGCCCTGCCCGCTGTCGAACCCAGCGAACATTCGTTGCGTTCCGGTTGTATCAGCTGACAGCAGCCCTCCTCACAGCCCCATAAGAGGTGGATGAGAAAAACGAGAGCCAACAGGGAACCTGTACCACCCCGTGGAGGTGCGACCTCCGTCAAGGGCCGCCGGGACCGCTGCTGTGTTGAGGGGACCCCCGCCGACGAATCCGAACCCATTTATAGCGCCTAGCCTGCAGCCATGAGCACCACCGCACCACCGACGGCAGCAGCAGCAACAGCAACGACAGCGGGGACGGCAGCGCACCAACAGCGGCGACATATCCACGGGCAATGAGAGGGGGCAGGGCGGCAGCAACGACACAACACAGTGCACGCCGAAGGTTGCCCTGGAATCGATATCAATGTTCGTGGTAAACGAAGAAACACTCGAGGTAAGCCCTGGATCAAAGGGGAGGAAGTCCCTCCTCAGCGCAGCCGTCCAAGATTCGCGAGTGCGCGACACGGAAAGATCAGAGGCCATCTGGTCCCAGCTGGCGGACACCACCAAAAGCGACAGCGCCTCCTTTAGCACGCTGTTGGAGGGCGCGTGATCGGGCCGTCCCGCACGAGGGGAGTGCCTTTTCCGCACCTCTTTGCGCTCGATCTCGTCACGGATGGTTCCACAGGAGACCATGTTCTCGAGCAAAACCACATTCGTCGGAGTAGTAACCGTCAGAGTTGCAGCGGCAGCAGCTAGCGTATTGGCAGGTGCCGGCATCGCACCCGCCAGGGCTGCCGCAAGGACTTGCGCCTGTCCCAGCTTCGCCGCGTCGGCCAGCTGTGTAGGAGCCTGTTAAATTTATGCCAATAGCACAGCGGTTGCACACTCCGTGGCACTGAAGGATGAACGCGAGGCACCTGACCAGAAGATAGTAGAATCACACGTGATATATTGTACGCAGACCAGAAGCGCTCGCGCGCCCCGGGTCTTTGCCCCCTGAGATGCAACAGTCCCCGACACGCCTTCCCGGACGCTGCAAATCACGGAGCAGTTCAACGCATTCGGCATACGTTTTATTCCCACGCAAACGAGATGCATAATTTCCAACCTTTTCAATGACTATTGCAGTCAACCACTGCGCGTCCCAGAACCCAGGTTATATCAACCGTGCACTCGGGTGCTGCCATGATTCCAGCGGTAATAAGAATTGCATCCTGCAATTTCCCAGACCCCCCATAAAAACTCCCCGCAAATAGAAGCCCATCCGCTGACCTGAGCTACTGCTGTTTGCTGCTGCATCTGCATAGCCTGTCGAGTGGGTGAAGAACACGTTGATCAATCAGTAGCGCTGAAAGGGAGATGTATCCGTAGAGGCTGACCTCGTGGGCCAAACAAACGCTTTACCTGGGCCGAAAATCTACCCCGCCCGCACCTTAAGTCCTATGCGGTCTCTATAGAAACTTATTGCCAAAGCCGAACAACATGTAATCACATATCCAGGCGACAATTCTAGGATAAAGAAAGCGACGACAAGCACAGCTACGTGATAGGACCTAACCGCAATATGATGACAGGCATTGGAGGAAAACGCCTGTGCCTAGCAACATGTGCTTCTAACACACTAATAGGCTTCAAAAAGACTGAAGCCCGGAAGAGTATCCTTAATCTGCGCCGTATCCCGGTCGCCCTTCGCACCACGTATCCCTTCGGTCTCCCGATGTTCATCTGGCGGCCGCACAGCTCCAGCTTGTCAAGCTGTATCGCAGCATCTGTAAGCTCCCGCGTCCGAAACTCCACAAACGCAAAGCGACCCGCTGTAAGGAATGGGGCGGAGGTGGCGAGCGGGGGCCCCGGGATGGGGCGGCCCCGGGGGGGGCCGGGCAAGCAAGTGGACGGCGTCTGGCGTTCCAAGCAAACGCACTGGGTGCCAAAAACATGCACGCACCCGAACTTGCACCTTCGCGGTCAAATTGAATCCCCGGTAGCAACAACTGTCTGCATATGCACCCCCGGGCTCGTACTAGCCTCCCCTCCTATGAGCGAGTCCCGTGCTTACCAGCCGAGTCTAGGTTCACGTTGACCACCGGTGGTGCGTTAGCCGGGTCTGGAACCTGGTTGGCCAGGATAGTGTTAAACAGCTCCTTCAGCATGTCGGAGGTCACCACGCCGATGGCAAGGTTGCCCACTGGAGGAAGGCATACAAAGAGGGCAGCATGAACACCGGGTCAATCTGGAAGCACAGCAAGATGTGACTGGGACGAGAGATGAAGGCAACTGGATGAGGTCAACGCGTGGGCGTACAACCCGAGTGGGCGTTCGAATGCACCCTGAATTACAGTTCCAAGGTGCACATTATCGCATGACATGGGAGGCATGGTAGGAGAGCATGACTTACCGTAAATCTCACGGGCTTTCCGATCCGCAGTTGCAGCACTTGTATTTTGTTGTTGGACCGGTGGCGCCAGCGCCGCCGCTGCGGCGGCAGCTTGTTGCTGCAACAATAACTGCTGTGCAATAAGTTGTCTTTGGAGCTGCTGCTGCTGCTGCAAGGCCGCCATTGCCTGAGCCACCGGGGAGCAGGTAAACGCACCCTCAGTAGGACAGTAAGACATGATTCATACACCAAATTCGTAGCCTCTACGGAGAAGATTCCCCCCCCCTCACCACCACACACCCCTGGCACAAGCGCCTCGTTCCAAAAAAAGGCCTCCGTTACATGTTTTCTGTTCTGAACACCACAACGGTGGCGCTGTAACTAAGACACTGTCTCCGAAGCCAGTCAGCACCCTGTCAATGTACATACCTGGACAGCGCTAATGCTTGCATCGTACGCTAGAGACTTGGCCCGATCCCGGCTCCGACTGCGGCTCTTGCTTCGGCTGCGAGCGCACTCGAATGGAAAAAGGTTTACACTCGGCATCCCATGCTCGTCCTCACCATCAACGTACTGGATATTCAAGATTCCGCACCTGCGTCGTCGGTCGCGTGATCTAGAACGCGACCTGCGGTCACGGTCCCACCGTCGGGACCTTTCCCGTGACCTACGCGTAAATGTACAGCTTGTGCTGAGCCGCATCAACATGAGTAAACATGCAACTGCACGCTTAGACTTTTGAGGTCCAGCAAAACTTTGTCTGCATCTATGGCCCTGTAAGTGCATTACCTTGAGCGCCGCCTGTCCCTTGACCGTGATCGGTCTCTGCTTCCCATTAAAAAGCCCTATTTAGGCCTTATAAAACGCAGTCGATGAAAAAGGGAAAGCACCGTGCAGTTTCTTGAGACCCTTCTGTAGACAAGCAGCGCAGGGAAAAATATCCCTAAATCTCTACGAACAACGTGTAGGAGCTCTGTCAATATCTTTCACTGTGTATCATAGAGGAACAATTAGGTGTTACGTTCTGAATCCAATGGTCCAGGAGGGTTCTCCCATTGGGCAAAGACCGAAAACAAAAGACATCGCCAGTCGCAGGTTTCAGTTCCCATTGTATACAAACCGTTGCTGTTCATTCCAAGGTGCGGAGTTGCGCCTCGCTGTGATGTTTTACGTTGGTTGCCGCCCTAGGCACGTTCAAAGTTAGGCGCTCAATTTGACTTGCAGTGCTGTGGCTTTCCCTCCTAGGAATCTCTTTTCTTTGCATGAATAACCTGTCGGACCAAGTTGAACCCTACTTTCGGTTCCTTCCGCGCAGGCGTCGATGATTCAGAAGCCCTCCCTGAAAAACGGCCAGAAGATCATTAACGATGTCACATCTAAAACAAGTTTGGTGGAGCTCCAGCAGCAGCAGCAGCACCGCAAGGGCGAAAGGTGAGGTTATTGTAGATCCTGGGTTACCGATGACTGTGCCAGACTTGTCTGTCCACTACTACGACGGAGGTTCCTATAACTTTTGGTATGTTTACCGTGTCTGCTTGGTCCTCGATTTATGCTGATTTCTCTGACCTTTGGGCCGCGGACGCTAGAAGGTCCCATGTCGCACTCCCGAAAGTCTGAGCAGCTCTTACAAGCTTTGCATTTTTAGATAGTTGGTCTCTGTGATACCTTGAATCACAGTTGCATTCTTTCTATTCACAGGTCAAGCCATGTTCAGGACGTAGCGAAGAACGGAAACGGCGGTTACCATCAGTCCGCCAGCCATGGCGTCGTTTATGGTCAAGTGGAGAACGGACGGAGCAATCCTGCGAATGGTTCGAGCGGTCTAGCTCATGCACCACAGAATGGTACTCACGGACGCCTCAACGCCAACGGCCACCCCGGCGCTAAGCCCGGATTGGCTGCGAACGGAAATGCTCGACCTCAGCCGTACAATGTCGCTAACGCTGTCAGGCCAGGCGGCAAGCCATCTAGCCATGGTTCAAATGGGGGTGATAGCAAACAGCCTGTCGCTGGACCGTCAGTGCAACCTGCTGCTGGCGGCAGTCGAGTTCGCGACTCAGGCGCTTCTGGCGACGCCCATCCCAACGGCGGCGCTGCCGCAGTTGACAACGGCATCATTGCCGGTAATGGAGGCTTCAATGCTGCCGCCGCTGGGCGGCCGAGGGATGGAAGGCGCCGCGGTGGCCGTGGCCATGGCGCCACTGCCGCCGGTCCCGAAGGCACACCTACAGGTGCAGACACTGCGGCCAACGGAACAGGTAGGGCGGGCGGTGCCTCTGGTGGCGGGGCAGCGGAGCGACAGATGGAGAGGCCTGGACGTCCACGCGGGGACCGTCGATCACGGGGCCCGGCTAACGAGGTGGCAGGCTCAAATGGCGGCATCGCCACCATTGCAAGCGACCCGGTTACTGCCAACGGGACTCGTTCCGCCGTCGAGCACGAGGATGCGGAGCGTGGTGGACAGCGGGGCGGCAGGCCCAGGGGCCGTCGAGGCCGTGGCGGTCAGCCGGCAGGCCCTGCTGAGGGTGTCGAGGCAGGTGATGAGATGCAGCGCATGGCCCCTTTTCCTCAATCTGCCACGGACGAAGCGGAGATGCAGCAGGAGCGGAGTGTCAGGCAGCCACGGCAGAGACCTTTCAGGGCACGTCGTCCGTCCTCACAGACTGGCGCATCTGAGGGTATTACCGGGGAGAACTTCCAGACGCTGCCCACCGATGGACAGCAGAACGCGGGTGGTAAGCAACAGCGCAGGGGAAGGGAGCCGAAACAGCCTCAGTACCAATCTGACGACGCCCCGAAGCAGAAGCCGCAGGACGCTCAGAATGGTGAACGAGATGGGGACCATGGTAGTCGAGGCAGTAGGACCCGCAGCGGACGCCGTCGCAACGGCGGGGAACCAGATATTGGCGGCGGGGGTGCCGAGGTGAGCATGTCTACTGCATATTCTGATCATAAACGTGCGACCATGGTCACCATACAAAATTTTTACCATGATTTCGCGTTATTTGTCACACTTGTGCATGTCCCGTGAGCTATGGTGTTGATCTGCACATGGTATCTCTGGGTGGAGCTTTTCCTTCCGATTGCAATTAATTTATACATTGTCTGTTTCGTCCAGGCCGCGACAAATCGTGGAACAGTTGCAACAACTGACTGGGACGGAGCAGCCGGCGGTCGGCGCCAGCGGCCACCTCGCCCACCTCGCCAATCGCAGCAACCATACCAGCAGCAGCAGGAGCAACTATATCACCAGCAGCCATCCGTATCTGTACGGGATTTGCCCCGAGCAACACCTTCTCAGCAGGAAGTTGAGCTGCCTCCGGCCCCGCCCACCTCACACCTTCATTACCAATCGCCAGTGGCCGTACCGGCGCCATCTAATCAGCAGGTTGCACACCAGTCTCAGGAGGCAATCGCTACCCATGTCCCGCCGCCGCTGCCGCCTCTACAACCACAGCAGCCTCAAGAACCTATTGCGCAGCAGCAACCACAGCAGCACCAGTACCCTCCACTGCCATTCCCTGAAGGGCAGCCGTTATTGGACTTCCCACATCAGCAGCATCTTCATATGCACCACATGTTGCCGCAGCACCAATATCCTCCTCCCCATGACTACCAGCAGCAGCAACACTTCTTGCAGCAGCACCAGCAGCATCAGTTCGATCCCGCCTTCCAACAGTTCCAGCAACAGCTGCTGCAGCAGCACCTGGGACCGCCGGGCCATGGCGCTCACGGTTTTATGCCCGTTCCGTACAATGCGCCTGGTGACCCCATGGGAGGCCCAGTGCCAATGCCGCCCGCATTTTTTGCGCCGGGTATTAACGCATACGGACAAATGCTGGTCCCAGCTCCAGGACCAAATTTCGGCAGCGCGCCTCACGTACAAGAGTCCGACTTGCCTCCCTCAGTACCCGCACTGCAGCATATCTCGTCACCGGAGATTATGGCCAGCGTTCAGCGACTTCAACTCGACGAGCCAGTGTCCGAGGCAGCATTCCCCACCGTGGGCTTGCAGGCCCCACAACAGGAGGAGCGGCGTCTGGTCGCAGATGAGCCCAAGCCTGCTCCGGCAGCCGCCCCTGCAGTGCCCGAGGCTGCGGCGGTCCCCGTCACTATTGAGCCTGAGGTCCCAGTCATGAATGCGCCTGCTCCTGTGAGCGATGCGCCTTCGTCCGAACCAGTGAAGAATGAGTGGGCGGACCGCCTGGCTCAGCAAGCACTGGCACGCATGAACGCAGTCAAGTCTAACCTGCTAAGTGGTGAGCTGCAACAGGGCCCACGCCTATTCTCCACGTGGCGCGGTTTTCATGACGGACTGAGTGCGTGATGTACACCGTTATTCCGACTGCGTTTGTGTGCATTATGTTGGCTCGGGCAAAACTATCGATAGCTCCATGTTGGCTCGCCTTCGCTTGTTTCCTGCCCAAACATGTTGTCGTGCACTGTGCGCCCTGACAGGTACGAGTGGGCTGTCCGAGGTCGCCCGGGCAACTGCGGGAGCGGATGAGCGCCCCCGCAGCAGCGTCCTGGCGCGGCCCGCAGCTTATACCAATGGGTCAGTCACTGGTTCTGCGGGTTACACTACATCGCCACGCGGTGTGTCATTGAATAGCAATGATTCCGAGTCGTGGCGTGGCTATGGTGACGACCGACGCAGCGGAGGCAACGTGGCAAGCTTATCATCCGAGACGTGGCGCAATGGTGCGGCCAGCAACGGTGCCCCTTCTGGTGACGCCGGAAATGGCTGGCGTGCAAGTCTTGCACCTACGGGTGTGGCTGATGCGGCCGAGGCATGGCGTACTCGCAGCCGTCCTGAGGTCGCCTCCGATGCCCAGGTGCCGCCACCTCATCAACCTCGTGAGGAGTCGCCGCCGCAGCCGACGGGTGCGACCAGCTTTGGCTCTGGTAGACCCCGGCTGAACCTGCAACCACGCACGAAGCCGCTTCCTGCCCAGACTGGCACCTCTCCTGCGGCTGGCGGCGACACCACAGCGGCGACTGTTGCTGTTGCAGCTCCGGGGTCGGGTACTGTGGCAACGGCGTCCAACACGCGTTCCTCCATCTTTGGTGCCGCCAGGCCGCGTGAGGAGGTGCTGCGTGAGCGTGGTGTAACGGATCCTGAACGTCTTACTGTCAGCAATGTTGCCTACGCTAATGGTTGCGGCATTAGCGCCGCGAGCAATGGGGGCCGCATGGGCGGTTTCGCTGGCAGTGTGACGAGTGGCGGCAGTGACGAGGACCAGTGGCAGACGGTGGGCAAGGGCGGGCGAAGCAAGCCCCCGCCGTCATCGGCGGATGTGGGGAACGCATTGCTAGACGCGGCATCAGATCCCTTCTTCACCGGCCGCACGACCACAGGACATGGCGTGGCGATTGTGGGCCGCAGCATCCCGTCAGGTCGGGTGTACAATTCTGGTATTGCCCAGTACGGTGGCGGTAGTTACGGCAAGGCCAGTTACGGCAGCCATGGCGCCGGCGGCGACACCTACATGAATGCCTATGGTGCGAGCAGGGGATATTCCCACGCCAATGACGACGATGAGCCATTTTTTAAGCGCAGCTTGCCAACCCGAAATGATGGGCCATTCTAGACCTGTCCATTCGTTTTGGCAGCTGTGGATCCTCAGTCGCTGCCTATCTAGTCATGAGTGTGTTTCAACCTCAGTCCGATCGGAGGATTTCGATGAGAGGTATGTTGATCCAAAAGGCGAAGTGATGCGAGCAGGTTGCAGTGCAGAGGGAGCTGTATTTCGTAGATGTGGCCCGGTCGTACCTTAATGGCACATGGCGATATATCCATGGTGGTTCACCATTTCGCTGCAGTTTCAGTTGTTGTGCACAGCTATGCGATTTTGTAAACTTGCGCAATAGGCCGAACGCCATATGAAGATGGATTAAATTGATGGAAGTGATGATGATTTGTCGTACGTACGGTGCAAGGCAGAGGGAAAGTTCCTGTATTTGTGAGTTCGTAGGCAGGGTGATGGTTCTGGCATGTCAAGTCTGCCACTATCCTGGGACACTCGGCTTCGTGTGTTCACGTCAACTGAACAAGATTCAGCATGGAAGGTTGGACTGTAACCATCGATGCGTTCACTCGGCTCAACCTTCGCCCCAAAAAGAGTGCTTTCACAGTCCCAAAAACTGGAGATGGAGAAATGGACTAAAGAGGGAAAGAGACCAGGGCCACAGTAGTAACCACAAGAGACCAGATAACGGAAATCAATATGCCTGTTCACCTGTGATAAATACAAAAAGATGCACCTATCTTGCAAGGTTTATCTCCAGGATGCTGACATCGTGTTCGTCGTGCTCGTCCAACAAAGAATTTTCAATCAATCACTTCCGTGTTGATAATCTTACTCTTTGGAAGTGATGTAGTAATCTCAATGATAAATAACCATGTAAGGTAATTTAAACAGCGCCTGGCACAAGGATATCGAGTCCCTACCGGAGATGCCGAGGTCACACGAGACGTAATGTGCCTTGTGTTCCTTGTCTTTGGTTGCGGCCCCCGACAGCCGCGACTCCTTCTCGCATTCAATCGGGATGAGTTCTTCAAAAGGTTGGGAGATTTTGAAAAATCCTCTCATCCGTTAAAACCTTGTACCGCGCGGATAGGGTACCGGACTCACAATCCGCGCTCTCCTTCCTAATCCAACATTCCTCTACATGCCGCGACATGATGCCCTCTTACCTCAGGCCGACACAAACTCTACATCTGTGGGATGGTGCGGAGGGACTGCTCGCTGGCCGCGACCTTGGAAGCGGCGGGACCTGGCTAGGCATCAACGTTCGCACCGGTCGGCTGGCGCTGCTGACAAACCTACGCAGCCGTGATTCCATAGACCCAAGCAGCAGTGAACGTAGCTCATATACCAGTCGAGGCGAGCTGGTAACCGGGTTCCTGACGGGCAGCTCGTCCCCTCAGGAGTATGTGCAGGTGAGGGCCTATCGACAAGCTGTTTCGACACGTGCTCGATCGGTCCGTTCCTCCCTTCAAGACTAGGGGCCAGTACCTGCCTCTAACTGCTACGGATATGCTTCCCGGCCCTTTTGTCCCGCGCGAAGTCGATCCCTCACGGCCGTTACCAGGGCTTCAATTTGGTGGTCGGTGACCTGAGCAATGCAGACCCACGGGTCGGTGACCTCGTCTACACCAACAACAGCACGGATAGCGGTGCAACAGCCAGTAAGGAAGGCGATTATGAGAGCACATGGTTGACTGGCTGTAATAGTGGCGGCGGCGATGGGGGAATGTCCGCAGACGCGGGAGCGACGATGGAGCAACTAGAGCCGGGGCGGGTGTACGGTAGGTGGACCTCATCAATGAGCACCCGGTCTTCCGATTGTGCGTATGCACCATAGGGCCCTCGTTCCTCCGTTCCTCCTAACGAAGGCCTCAGCAACGGGCGGATGATGGAGTGGCCGAAAGTGGCGTCCGGGGTCCAGACCTTTCAGGACTTGCTGCCGAGCGTGTGCACAGGTGAGGCTGGATAGGGTCTTCATCCGATGTATGAAGTGTTTGTGTCCGGTCTTTCCTTCACCCGCTTAGAGGAGCTCTCTCCCGCCCTGTTAGCAAGGGCTGGGTGGAGCACCCAAGCACTTCACATCCCAAATTGTCGGAAGCTGATGAAGCAGCCGGTTAGCAACAGCGGTATTAATGATTTTACTTACCTTGTCAGCCTGGTTGGTTAACCATGCAGGCAAGGAGGTGCCGTACGACCGCATCTTTTGCGAACTGCTGGGGGATAGCAGAAGGCTTGTGCCGCGAAAGGCGGCAGTTACCCCCGCGCCCATCCGCGAGTTGGCGAGTAGTGCTTGTGACGGGACAAGGGAGGCGGACAAGGGAAGTACGGCGACACAGCAGCAGCCAGCAGAGGTCAGTGTCGTTTCGGGAGGAGGAGGCACCGTCGAGGAGTACGACGTTCTGTCCTTCCGTGAAGAGCTCGAGCATATCACCAGCGGCCGGTTCGTTTCGGCCGTGAGGTCCCCGGTAAGCGCGGGAAAGGGCGAGGGGGAGGGGGAAGGGGAGGGTTTAGGGTTTTAGGAGGGTTTTAGGGTTTTAGGAGGGATTTTAGGGGGAGGGAGGGGGAAGGGGGGGGGAAAGGGGGAGGGGGGGGGAAGGGGAGGGGGAAATCCACAGCGTCTCCGCACCCTAGGCTTATGCAGTCGTGCAGTTCCCTCGCTTTGCTTCTTCTACGTGCGTTACTAACCCCCCGACGGCACCGTTAAGCTGTGCTCTTTCCTGATCGCTTGGGCCCCATTCTCTCCTACACCTACACCTCGGTTGAGAAGATTAGCGCTGCGGCTGTGGGTCAGTAGTGTAATTCAAGCTGATGCAGTTTGAACTGTGCAAGTCATGAAGTACAATGACGATTTGTCCCGCATCATCGCAGCGACCTCCACCTCCTTACGGCTGCACACGGCTCATTCGGTATGTCTGTCGATGAAGCACCTGTTGGGCGAGGTCCTTCCCTTTCCCCCAAATTGCATTCAAATGTACGCAGTACGGTATGTACGGAACCCGCAGTCAGACGGTGATGGTGATCTGGCATGACGGCTCCGGAGAGGCCCGGGAGCGCTACAGGGAGGGTGACGGCTCCTGGTCTGAGGTTGCGATTCCGTTTCGCTTGGAGACGGGATAGCTGCAATTTTCGCCGCAAAGATGGTGGAGACGGACCGCCGGTCGGGTGGTGAAGGTGGTGTTTCTGAAAGGAAAGGGGGGAAGAGGTGCAGCGCGAAGGGCCTACAAGACTCAAGGAGTAGTTCCCCGGAGGGAGGGCCCGCCCCGAGGCCTGGCATGGTCAGGTCGTCCTCGAGGTATATCTTTTCCGATGTCAGGAGGGGGCGTGGGGGCATCGGTGTCGGCGCGACAAGACGGGAAAATGCACCTCCCGTGGAACCCTGTTTGTACGATATGAAAAACGAGGAGTTGTGTGCAGGATATGATTGCGTGCCATCAGAACGTTGAAGGCAGCTGCCTTGGGCAGCGCGGACTCCCCCCATGACAAGTAATCACCACGGCGGCTGTGAAGTTGCGTTGTTGGTTCTGGATATCCGTATACGAATTCTTGCAACAGTCGTACATATGCACCTCGTATCAATGGTACTGCAACTTTCCAGAGTGGATCCGCAGTTAAGTTCTCGTCCGCTCAGATGCGCTTTTTTACGGGTATATTCCGGAGCTGCAATGACCGCCGTTTTCCAAACCACCACCACCTGGATGCTGCCCTCCTCTTAGACGTCTATCAAGACTGAGAACCGCAAATGGCCACTGGAAGATGCCGGCGGCGTCATTGCACAGCGCGACCTGTACGGCCTGTCCTGACCACCAGACCAGCAGCACGAGCGTAACATCTTAAAAAACGATATCGAGAGAGAACCCCCCAGGCACCGAGCATGCACCGAGGGCGTTTCCGACCGCGCCACCCGCCTCTCAGTGCTTTGTGTCTCGTCGATCGATAGTCTCCGAGATCCCTGGTTGGGTTCATCACACCACAGCCCTCACGTTAATACAGCCAAAGAAGCGGCCGGGCGCGCAGTCCACCGGCAGACGCACGTGTCATGCACAGAAAGCTGAAGCGGCAGGAAGCTCCTAACGCCGCCTATACGCCTAATACGATGCCTCACGAATCCCAGCTGTCAAGGACCCCAATACACAGGCACGACTCCCCGAAGTGCCCCCCACGTTCGGTCCACTATCCCCGGCTCCATGAGGACTCCAAAGAACCAGCAGCTCGCTGTCAGCTCCAAAACCACCAGTGTCATCAGGCGGGAGGCCCACAAGGGCATATGCGTCACCACAGCAGCCAACGAAGCCCCGACACGATGGAGGGTGGACTCGGTGACGGCGCCGCCGGCAGATCCCCGCGCTGCCGTACTTGCCGCGCTCCACTGACGTGCCGTCCTCCGGAGCACCGCCTCGGCCACAAGCAGCAACCCGTGTACGGCGAAGAAGGTGAACCACTGCCCGCTCACAAAGCGCTGGACGTACCAGTGGAAGATCTGGCGGCGGCGACGGCAGGGAGCAGGGGGTGACTGTTTAGGAAGCAGTGGATGGGATAACACAAGCCCAGACGGAAAGCAACACTGGCGATGATGAGTAGGGGAGAAGTCGCGACCCAATTGAGGTTTGGGACGGCGGTGTCGTCCCGGCGGAAAAGCCGTGAGGGCTCCGAAACCCGATTCCCGCCTTAGCTAGGAGACGTATAGATATTCACACAGAACAAGCAGAGTCAGACACAAACACACACGGACACACACACGGACACACACACGGACACACACACGGACACACACACGGACACACGGACACGGCGGCGGGTTGCCTCACCTCGTGCTCGATGCCGCTGAAGGCAAACACCACTAACAGCGCCACCATCCTCCGGACACGTACGTTGCTGAGAGGAGCCGCAGCCGCCACCGCCGCAGCTGCAGACGCCAGCAGCGCTATCGCTGCGGGTCGGCATGCACCGCGTAACCTGCGTTGCCTCTCGTCGCCCCATCCGCTGCGGTCACCGCCGCCACCCCGGCCGGTGTGCACGTCAGCGGAGGTGCCACCGCCGCCGCCTCCTTCCGTACCATTTGCGGCCTCCGGTTTACACCCGAACGCGATGTGGGGAACCGGGGTCCGGGCAATGGCGGGGTTGGCGCTTGCCGCGGCGCCGTCGCCGCCGTCGTGAACCTTGGTTTCGGAGGGACCTTGCGGTGCCAGGTTGATTGCACCCGCCCCGCCCAACCCTGGAGCATTGGGTTTGGACAGAACGCCGCGGATCCACTGTTCACGTGGCCGAGCATCAAGACCGCCACCATCAGCATCAATATCGCCGCCGTCACTGACACGTTCGTGCTGTTGTACGGCGAAGGCCGAAACCAGGCGCCGCCGGCATGCGTTCTGGTACAGGGTCACCTGAGGCTTGTGTTCAGCGCCAGAGGCCACACAGTCGCCACTCCCTCCGTCCTGCAAAACGTCACCTCCAGAGCCGCCGCCGCCGCCGCCGGTGGCGTTAACATTTCCGGTAATGCCTTCATCACCGGCCCCGCTGCCACTCCCGCTGCTGCCCCCGCTGCCACCACCCCTGCTATTGGCACCGCGATCAAGATGGCGGTGGTGGCCAGCTGCCTCCTCCGCTTCCTCGGGCACCAATCGCCCCTCCACGATGGGGTCGTACAGTAACCCCTTGAGGACCCGGCTCTGGGTCACGTTCCAGCGGTGAGCCCAGAAATCTGCCACAAAGGTTAATGTACGGGCATAGTACGGCGCATCTCAACGCCTCAACACGGCTCCCGACCACACAATATACGTGGGATGGGCCGCTGGTAAGGGAGTATGTGGCGCTCCGCCGGTTTGGGTTCCTGGGACACTCCCCTTCCCCCCCTCCCCTCCCCTCCCCTCCCTCCCTCCCTCCCTCTCCCTCCCTCCCTCCCTCCCTCCCTCCCTCCCTCCCTCTCCCTCCCCGACCTGACAGCGATGTGGCCTGAAAAGGGTTGTGGAAGGGCGGCACCAGGTCCACATCCCACCAGATCGTGCAGTACAACGCAGTGAGGTCCATCATGCCGCCCATAATCGCCAACATGCCGTACGCCAAGGCGGCATGTACCGCCAGAGGTGCTATATTGCCGTACCGTACAGCCAGTGCTGAGGTAAAGGTAAAGGCCAGCCACTTGCCCGCCAGCCCACGCAGTAGACGCCGGCGGTCGCCGCACGCGCGGTATGCGCTGCTATGAGTGCGGTGGAGGTTGCTGGGGCTGTAGTACGTATTAGTGGCGTCGCCGCCGCAGTTAGGGCCTGTGGGCTCAGTAAGGGTCAGCAATGGGCGCTCTTAGGGGCGGCATATGCCTTCTCGGGGCTCTTTCAATCGGGGAGGTGCGTCTTTCGCTTTCGTCCCGGCGGCCTCAGCGCCCACAGCAGCAATGCAACAGCCGGCATGTAGCGCTGCCATCGATGTGTTCATCCTCCAACCTCCCTCTGTGGTCTCATTAACAGATGGCCGGCCGGCGACCTTCATGTGCAGTCTCGCAATGTAAGAAGAGGCCTTTACCCTCCCCCACCCGGCTCCGGAACCTGCCGGCGCACCTTCCGGAGTCCTTCCCTCGCATTTGCCATCTCCACGTTCCCCAGCGCGACCGACTCGCGGTACGACAGGACACAGCATGAAGAACGTCACTAATGGCAGGGCCGGCACCCTCCCGTGTGCGGTTGCGTCCCCGTGGGCCCGTGGCTTCGTTGGTAGAGCTGCCAAGGGTCCTCGGCTATAACACGCCGCCAGGAGCTTCGTGACGGGCATTCGCACGCTCATGAATGCGGTGGTCATGGAAAGGATGGGCTCATTGAAGGGGTGGAAAAGGAAAGGCGCGGCGATGAGGGCTGTGACCGCGGGTACTGCCGCGACCAGTCGGCGCCACCCCGGGCGGAGGGGCAGCACCATTTGGTGCGTCCATAGTGTGCAGAGCCAAAGCAAAATGATGCAGATTTGCAGACGCCAGAGCCAACTAATGTCGGTTAGCAGCATGAAGGGCGAAGGATTGAGGCAAGCGCTGGCAAGACTCGTTATCGGGCCTGCTTCGACCCGAGGGTCCGGGACCGGCATGGTCATTGGATATCGTTAGTGCTGGATGCGAACCGTATATATAATTATTAATTTGTTAAATAACTACAGATTTCATGACTTGAGGAGGTAGTTTGCTGCCCTTAAATTTCAGCAAGTGATGGGACTCGCGTAATTTAGAATCGATGTGCGCGTTCCAGAAATGCAATAGACATAAACTTCAAGTTTGTATGTGGCTTCCAGCTGAGATCTATTAGTAACTGTCAAGTATACGAGCAGGTGACGGTTGCCGTCCATAACGTCGGTTGGAAATGTCCTTATTCGAAGAGTCCAAGGACCAAAATGGCCGTCCTTACCTCCATGAGATTTGAGCCCCCAGAACAAATATTATTATCCACAAGATAAAATATGTGCCTATCGTTAGCTATGTGCTATTCATTAGCTACACATCCAGGTGTGGCACCATCACTTAGTTGACCACGGCATAAACATTATAACCATTTTCAACTAACGGCTAAGTGTCAGGCCAACAATATATTACCTTATACCTTCAAAAGCGTTTTTACGGGAGTGCTGGGTACTTCATGTCATCGCTTGCTCAACAGCGCGATAAGCGCAATTACGCGTTACACCTTTTATACACTCGTCAGGTAAGTTGCCCTGTCTATATCTAGCTGTACTTATGGCACAAAAAGTGCACAACAGCATCGCGGCAATTATACCTTCAGGAGTTCGAGGAGTGCTTACAGCAGATAGATAAAATACTCGAGGAGACGGATGGTCTCTGTGAATACGCAATATACATCAAAGCCCTCATCATGCGGCATCGAGGTGGGTGCCACAGCACCACTTGGTGGGCTGGAAGAGTGACCAGCACGGCATTCAATGCGTGTGCTTAAGGAACCCGTTTCTTCCCTTGAGGGGGGAGATGGTGGTGACTGGTTGGCTGATTGAGGGATCCCGGCGCACGGAAGCCATGGTGTCGAATAACCTAAGGTGCAAAATAGCACGTCCCTTCTGTTGGTCCGGACCCATTACGGCCTGAAACCCGGGCGCTCAAGGTGGATCAGGGCGAATCCTTACCGATTGCCCGAGGGCCGTGGGGCTTCCGGGTCTCCATCCATTGAGTGGCAGCACAGCAGCACGGGGCCTTGTCCTGCTGGGAGGACTTCAGTGAGAATAGCGGCTGTAGCTGCGGCTATAGCTGCAGCTGTGGCTGTGGCTGTGGAAGGGACTGGAAGGGCAATCCACAAGCAGTCCGAAGCTCTGCTTACTGACGACGGAGCAGCTCTCAGCGGCTCTCAAAAGCGGCTCAGGACCGCAGCTCAAAGAGAAGTTGCACTTCTGCACTCCAACAGTGGAGTGCGCGGGGATCGCCACAGCTAGTGACGCTCAGCCGCTGAACCCCCGCGGAAAAGCCGGGGCTCACCGCCTTCCGAGCGGGACCGCCTCCTTAGGGGAGGAAGCAGCCAGCTGAAGATTAAAAGCCGTTCTCCAACGCATTGAGCTTGTAATGACTGTGCGGAACACCTCCGGGCCACCGCCATGAGCGAGCCCCTCCTCACATACACAATTTGACAGTTGGCAGTTGACAGTTGCATTCCGGAGTCGATGAGGATGACCCTCATCTTCATATTTCTGACCCGCCCACCTGCCCGTACGGACACGCACGTATCCGTACTCACCCACGCAGGTAAAATCCAGGAATCTCTGCAGCTGTTCCAGCAAGCAACAGCCATCAATCCGCACAACGTGGCGAATCTCAAACAGGTGCGGCCCGGGGGACCACGGGCAGGCCTGAGCAGAGGACGGGGTGGCATAGGGTGGGGCTGGAGGGGGGAAGGGGGGGGGCTGGAGGAGGGGAGGGGGGGGCTGGAGGAGGGGAGGGGGGGGCTGGAGGAGGGGAGGGGGGGCTGGAGGGGGGAAGGGGGGGGCTGGAGGAGGGGAGGGGGGGGCTGGAGGAGGGGAGGGGGGGGGCTGGAGGAGGGAAGGGAGCAGCCTCTGCGGATGAAGCAATGCCGGAGCATGTTGGCTCAGGGTGTGGGACGTGCCTGGCGCAACCTCTCCCCTTGCGTTGCAAGCGACTAAGGACTCACCTGACTATGCACTGCTGCTGCTCGTCGATGATGATGATGATGATGATGATGATGATGATGATGATGATAATGATAATGATGATGATGATGATGATGATGATGATGATGATGATGATGATGATGATAGCTGGCTCAGTGACCTGTCTGTTCTCCGCCCTCCCGCTGCCTTCGCTGCCACCAGGTGGGTCGGTCGTTGTATCTGTTGGGCAAGCATAAGGCCGCGGTAGACGTGTACGAGGAGGCGCAGAAGTTCGGAGCACCCGACTGGGAGATCATGCACAACAAAGGACTGTGCTACATGTACCTCAAACAGTACGAGAGGTACGAGGCACTGTACGAACAATGCCAAGGTTCTTCTGACGGGTGGACTGTTCCGTGTGTATGTGTGCGCACGCGATATGTCATCATGGGGGGCACCTGGCCCAGCAGCGTATCCTCATGGGGCCAGCGTCTCGTGCGAGCAGGGGCAAGGGACGCCAGCTCGCACTCGTCTGTTGTCCACCGCATCAGAAATCCACATGCTCACCCAACCGCCGGCACCCAACCGCCGCTCTCCCTGATGCCCTAATTAGGCTCGATGTGGCCTAGGCCCCTTCCCTCTTCCCTCCTCCCTCCTCCCCTCCATCTGGCCCCCAATGCCTCCGTCAGAGCTATCGAGTCGTTCCGGGTGGCCATCGACATTCAGCCCCACGACTCCACCTTCCTGCAGCTGGGCAACGTGTATAGCAAGATGGAGGACTACTCGCAGGTGCGGCGCTGGGGATGCGGCAATAAGGCATTCCTCCACCCTACATAGCAAGGAGGCCCCTGATGCCCCTCCTCCCGGTTTAGGTTTTGGGGCTCACCTGGGGTTATCTCAGGTCGCTCCCCTGATGTCCGCCTGTCTGCACCTCCCTCTGCCCCCCCCCCCCTTGCAGGCTATCAACGTGTACATGGAGGCTCTGGAGCACTCTCCGGAGAACCCAGAGATCCTGACCACCCTGGGGCTGCTGTTCCTAAGGTGTTGGGGGGAGGCGGGGAGATGGGGCAGAAAGGGGGGGAGGCGGGGAGGCGGGGCAGAAAAAAGGGGGAGGCGGGGAGGCGGGGAGATGGGGCAGAAAAGGGGGGAGGCGGGGAGATGGGGCAGAAAAGGGGGGGAGGCGAGGAGATGGGGCAGAAAAGGGGGGAAGGTGGGGACGCGGGGCAGGGCGGAGGGGGGGAACTGACTTGGCGAGAGCGCACGAGTCCATCAGCACTTGTTGGGACCTCAAAAGCCCCTGCCGCCCGGCCCCCACCCTGCCGGGTCGTGCTTGTGGCCAGTTGGGTCTGGAGGCTGTCCCATGGGGCAGGGCTCCGGAACCCCCTTGCGCGCCTGCTCCCCCCCCCGGCATCGTACACCTCGCACGCGCCCTCAAAGAGCAGGTTCGCCGTTTGATCAGACAAAGCCCAACCTTCTTCCCCACCCTCCGTCTCCCCACCTCCTTACACACACATACACACACAGGACAAACGATAACAACCGCGCATTCGAGTACCTGAGCACCTCTCTAACCCACGAGCCCCGAAACCCTCGAACCATCCTTGCAGCCGGGTCCATTATCCAGGTGGGTGGATGGGCAGATGTGGGGTTGGAGGAGCAGTGAACGACAACGGGTGCGATACGAGGGCCCAGACGATCCTTACACGGGGAGGGGGCGGCCCATAGGGCCCTGTGCTCGGAGGGGAGGCAGCTTGGCCATGGACTGGGATGACAACAGAGACGCGGGACGGGGTCCACGAGGAGCCGTTTCATGCCGTACTAGATGCTGGACGGGGTGCACACGGGGTCGTATCGTGAGGGTGGAACAGATCTCGTACAACCAGGGGGAGCTGGTGGCGGCTAAGGTGACTGCTAACGGACTGGATGACCTGGGGCGGGGCGGGGCGGGGCGGGGGTCCCTTGGAGCGCCTCTCAGCCCCAGACCTTACCACTCCCCCGCGGAACCTCACATCGTCTCCCAAACCCCACTTAACCCAGCTTTCCCTCCACCCTCCTCCACATACCTGCTGTCTCCAGGACCACGCGGACATGGATGTGGCTCTGGTCAAGTACCGGGTGGCGGCGGTTCAGACTCCCAACAGCCCTCAGCTCTGGAACAACATTGGGATGTGTTTCTTCGGAAAGCAGGTGCGGCAGTGCGGGAGCCTGCGGCGGCCCTGAGTGGTGCTCCGAACGAATTGCCGCTGCTTGGGCGATGAGGCCGTGCGGTTGGAGACGTTGGGGGGATGTAATGGGAGAGGTGCAGCCGGTGATGATTTGCCAACTGGCCCATGTAATGCCTGAGGGTCAGAGTGTGTGTGTGTGGGGGGGGGTGGACGGAGGAGACTAATACACGAGATATGATACCGCTGTAGAAGGTGCTATAAAGCATGGTTAACCGCGATGGTGGGGATGCGGGGGGGAAGAAGGGATGTGTGCCTGCATGCCGGTACCTCCGTCTGCACTCACTCTCATAACTCCCTACCCGCGGCCCTTCCGCCACCGACCTCTACTTCATCGCCGGACCTTGCAACAAAAACCCACATCCACAAAACGCATCAACACAACTTGCTTGCGGTTCATTTATATTTACCACCCTCTTCACAGCGACGGCTAATCGCCCTTTTGCTCTTCCTTTCCCCCTTCCTCTTCCTGTCCCCCTTCCTCTTCCTCGACCTCTACCCCTACCTCTGCCTAACCGGTCGCTACACCTCACCCACCCCACCCGCCGCACCGCATGCAGCGGTACATCGCCGCCATCGCATGCCTCAAGAAGGCGCTGTACCTGGGGCCCTTCGAGTGGATCATCTCTTACAACCTGGGCCTGGTCCACCTGCACACAGGCCAGTATGCCTCCGCCTTCCACTACTTCTCCGCCTCCGTCAACCTGAAACCCGACTTCGCGCACTCCTACATGTACCTCGCCGTCACCCTGGCCCGACTGGACGACTTTGAGAACGCGTGCGCGGCCTACGAAAAGGCCATTCAGATGGCGGGACCCCCCGGGGAGCCAGTGTTCCACCTCAACTACGGTAGGATCCAGGAGGGGCGGCCTCGGGGCGAAGGGGGGAAGGGGGGCAAGGGGGGAAGGCGAATGGAAGGAATCCTGGCAAGGGGGGTCACATGGGGCAGCCCTTAGTGTTGGAGGGATCTCATCTGACTGCTCTGCCGCCCGTATCGCCCCCCCTTGGTTTTAGAATGGCACGTCGCCCCTATCCCTCATCCTCTGACACCACGGCCTCCCTTTTCTACCCGCGTTCTTGGCCGTACACAGCAATCCTGTTGTACAATCAGAAGCAGTATGACAGCGCCAAGCTGCACTTGCACCAGTTCCGGGCGCTGTTTCAGGACATGGACGAGGAGGCGCGGCGGGCAGATCCCGAAGTCACCGAGCAGTCGGGGCTGCTGGGGCAGCTGTTGAACATATGAGGGCTGCTAAGGGAAAGAAGGAGAGGGAAAGAAGGAGAGGAGGAGGAGTTGCGTGGCGTACACGTACCAGACCATGTGAGGGGGCATCGGGCCCAGGAGACACAGCGATATGATGGTACATGGGCAAGTGCGCTGGTCCGTGTATTTAAGCTTCTGGAAGGGCGGTTCCGCACCCGCAGGATTTCGCAAAGCTCCCTCCTGCCATTTGCCTCTGGCTTAGGGCTGGGCTGGGCTGGGCTGGGGTGGGACGGGGTGGGGTGGGGTGGAGAGTCGCACCAGCGGTTATGCCGCTGTGCGGCGGGAGGAGGGCGCTGGCCGCTCACTATATGCCGGTATGGATATATCCCGGGAGCCCGGGACAGGAGCAAGAAGAT
This sequence comes from Volvox africanus, assembly GCA_030268105.1. Taxonomy (NCBI): domain Eukaryota; kingdom Viridiplantae; phylum Chlorophyta; class Chlorophyceae; order Chlamydomonadales; family Volvocaceae; genus Volvox; species Volvox africanus. The sequence goes on along the minus strand of BSDZ01000010.1, from coordinate 757,901 downwards.
CTTAGCGCAGGTGGTTCGTCCGCCAGCAGGACGTCCTCCGTGGAAGGGGTGGAGGACGAGAAGAATGAGAGGCGGCGGTTTTCCCGGGTTTGATTCGTTGGGCCGGGTTTGCCCCCGGGGTCCACGTACTAGGTTACCTTTGACGACGGAGTTGTCCTCTGATGTGCCAGAGCGTTGGAAGGCTAGTCTGCGACCCGAACCGCGTATATGTTTATATTATGGCACGTGGACACGTGGACACGTGGACACGTGGACACGACAGCGACGCATTTCACATGACCCAGATCCCACCTGGAAGCGCAATATGACTTCCACCTGACTTTCACCTGAGGGGCCTCGCTGTGTGCTCTTTCATATTTGACGTACGTGAGGAAATACGTATTTATATATGTATTGCTGTATGGTGGTAGTCGTGCCGTTGCGAACCGACTTAACATCTTGCATCCCCTGCTGACACATGGAGCAGAGGCCGGTCGTGCAGGGGGTGATATGGGCGTGGGTCTGCTTGCGGTTTGAGCCCGTGGGGGACCGGGAGGGGTGCAGGAGCCACGAATCCAGATATTCCACGTGCACAACGATAGTGCTTATGGAAACCCAATTGTTGGTAATCAGCGCTCGCAGGTGTAGATGTGAGCTTTGTCCCACCTTAAAAACGCTGATGATCGATTGGCCGGCCGAAACTTCATGTGGCACTCGACTTTACATCGTAACTGTTAATGACGACATTGATGTCAAACGAGATGCTGCGTGTGTGTTTGTGTATGTGTATGTGTAGGTGTGAGTGGGTGGATAGGGGTGGGGTGGGGGAGGTCGACCTGCCAAGGAAACCCAGGACCCCGGTGACCCCGGGTAGTGGATGTCGGGTGACGCTTCCGGTCGCCTGCATCAACCTGCTACATGATTGGAAAGGGTGCCGGGTCATATGCAATACTTGGACGGTGTGCGGTCGGCTTTCCAAAGCCCGAGGCAGGTACTGTGTGCAGGTGCCGCCTGAGAGGTGGATTGGCCGCGTAACCGATATGGAGGATGTGCAGAAACATATCGCACCTGTAGAAAGCTGTTTCATGTGGAAGTTAAGCGCGCGCGAAACGTATCTGCACCTTGGACGATACGGAGACGGTACAAAAAGGCGCACCGAAGAGTGCTGTGAGCGCGCCAAGAGGTCATGTGCAACGCGGTGGCGTATAGTATTGGAAAACGTCGGAGGACATTCCTGGAATCTGAGGCTGAACTGAGGCGATTTCTTGAAGCTGTGAACCAAGGCACCGTCCCACGGGTCAGTCGGTGTTGCTAAACGGACGCGACGAAGCTCCACATATGTGCATTTTAGTTTTGAGCCCTTGATGTCCTTACATGCAGTGCAGTTGCATTTGGATTCCATCTGCGGGGAGAGGGTCGTCACACGTTCCTCCCCATGAATATAATGCCAACAGTTTCAAAAAATCTATACAACTTTTTCAGCTCATACTTATTTCTTTGCACTCATTTTGCAGTCTCTCTCAAAGACTCTTTAGATTGCCTTTCTGGAACAGGCAATTGCTACCTGGAGACGTACTGACGTACCACCTGTCCAAGGGTGCTAATAGTGGTGTTATCTCCCAGGCTAATTTCACATTTAGTGTACGTAATATGACATATATAAAATGATATAGTGCACCTTTCTCTTAGTTAGCTGGTAGGCGAAAACCAAACGCCAAAATGGCTTCGGACTTCAAGGGAATAAGCGAAAAGTTTCGCATGAATCTTGTTAACTCCGATGGGAATTGTGACAGTGTTGTTGTTCAGATAGGCTTGGACGGCTTGAAGCTGTTGAGCGCTTCCGATAACCGGACGATGCGTTCCTATGACCTCAGCCACATTAGCCGCTGGCAGTCCCGCGGTGGTAGCTTAATTCTATACACACGGACTCCAGTGGATGTCGAGGAGAGGCAAACAACCCTCTCCGCAAATGACGTCACCGTGAGGAGCGCGCTGGACACGTTGACATGCTGCTGCATGCAGTGAGTCAGCTTTAAGCGCTCCCTGTGGGTGATGACATGTCACAGAACTGCTTAGGGCGTAACCTGTGGCGCGCGTTGCGCAGGCTCGCGGAACTGTTGCAAAGCAGGCAGACGGAAACAGCGCAGGAGACCGCAAACAACCTACACGCGCTTGTAGCCGGAGGCGGCAAGAAGAAGACGCCGGTGGGTCGTTCCGGGGCTAGGAATTACGCTGCCGGTACTCGGGGCTTTATGCCTTGAACTGTTGACGCCGTTATGCTGAAGGCCCTATGAGCTGTGATTTATCCTGTCACCGTGTCGCACCTCCCCGCATGTTCTCCCGCTGTCCTTTGATATTCTCGAACCCGAACCTGGAGCCCTCGATTTGAAGGTTATCAGAATGCCCTAAGGCAATACTCGGTTTCACGATGGCTCTTGCGCTCTTACCTTATGAGGCAGCTCAAGCCTGTTCAGCTCCACAGCCTTATTCTTGACGTTGGTCCCCCAGTCCAGCGCGGCGGGCATGCGCTTCAGCCCACAGGTGGACCACTTCGTAGCAACCTATTTCCCAAACCCCCCGGTGGATTCCATCTCCTCTGCCCACGTGCCTTCCCGCAGCTTCCGACCGCTGACGAGGTGGAGTACTGGCGCAACCCGGACAAGGCCGGCTGGCTGCAGTCTCAGGGCGAGCATCTCAAGAATTGGCGCAACCGCTGGTTTGTTCTGAAGCAGGGCTACCTGTTCCGTTTCTATAATGACAAGGTCACGGAGGCCATCAAGCCGCGCGGCGTAGTGGACCTCAGCAAGGTGCAGGACGTCAAGGTCGTCCCCGGCCGCTCTAACACCATCCAGCTCAAGACTACCAGCGGCGGCACTGTGTGCTACATTGCCGGCAGCGAGACGGAGGTTGTGGAGTGGGTTTCAGCCATCGAGGGTGCTATGCAGAAAATTTGCAAACATGTTGCCGGCGTGGAGGATGAACCGCCTGCGCAACAGCCCAAGGCGCAGTCGGCCAAGAACCCGGCGGAGTGGCTCCGACTGGTGGAGAAGGGCTTTGAGAGCAGTGCTGTTAGTGGCGGCCGCAGCGGCAGCGGCGGTGCTGGCGGCAACGTGCCGAGTAGGAACCTGGGAAGCACGTTGGTCAACGTAGTAGGGTACGATGAAGTGCCAAGCAGCAGTGGTGCTGGGGCGGGAGCCGGTGGTGCTGGCGGCGGTTATCGTGACATGTACCGTGATACATCGCCATACGCGTCGCTCAACAGGCAGTACAGCAGTGGCTATACGCCGATCCAAGGTGCTGGGGTTTCGTGGGACGGCCGCCAACTTACCGGGGGCTGGGGAACATGGCCGCTGGGCTTCAGCTTAATGTGTGCATGCGGTGAAGAGCGACGAAGTGGGGACTGGGGAAGACTGGTACATACTGGGGGGTTGCAAAGGTGGTGTACAGGCAAGGACCTTACCGGCTTGTGCTGTCGTTCAACGTCGGGTCGGGTGTGTCCCGATGGCCACTGACTCATCTCCCGCAGTTGTCGTCGTTGAGCGACGTCCTAAGGTTAAGGGCTCTAGTGATAATCATCGGTTGTAACGGACCAACCTTTTCGCGCGTTCGGTGTAGGTAAATGCCTTGGCATCGTGTACTACCTGGGTCTTGGGTCTCCATAGCTATAAGGCTTAAGAATCCGGTTCACTGTCAAGGTCCCCTTGGTCTATCCATGGTGCTGTGTTACATCCATCAATGGCGCCTTGCTTTGTCCACACCGCGCGTGACACTTTCCCGCAGGCCTTCCCACAAGCTCGAGCGCCATCGCCGGTGCGCAATTATTGACGAGTGATCTGGATCTCAACTACGGAGGTGGAGGTGGTCTCGTCACGCAGGCCAGTTTTGGGCAGCAGCAACAGCAGCAGCAGCAGCAGCAGGAATCCCGGCACTCATATGTCCCTGCCGCAATGCAAACGCAACAACCTAATGGCGCGTACGGGGCCGCGAAGCCATTCAGTCAGCCGTATGCCTACCCGCTGCAGCCGCAGCAGGGGGCAGTTGTCTCCCTCATCGACCAGGTGCCACAGCAGCAGCCCGCCTACCCCACATACTTCCAACAGCCCACCATGCCAGCACAGCAGCTGCAGCCTCAGCAAGCGGTTCAACCCCAGCAGGTGAGATTGCAGTAAATGGCCAGGGGCCCATGGCCACCCATGAATTTCTGTGACCTCAGCGCGGGTACATCATCTAGCGAAGGGGTTCATATATTGAACACGAATGCGTCGGATGCTTTATTATGAGAGGTTTGTATTTTGATAACATTCATAGCGGACTTAGATTCCCGTTCTTCCAGCTTGCGATTTGCCACATGATTTAACGTGCATATGTGTGCAATGTAAATGTAGGTTGTATTGCCATCTGCGAATTGGCAGGTTCACTTCACCGCTGATGGACGTCCGTATTATTACAATGGCAATACTGGAACGACACAATGGGATGTCCCGTTGAATTCGTGAATTTGTAATGTAAGCAGATGACGTTATGCAGGAAGACGTGTATAATAATATTTTTATTGTGGGCGAATTTTTCCGAAAAAACAAGTAATATACATTGTAATCTTGTCAAACATATGAACTTAATTTGTCAGTTAATTTTAACCCCTATTAGTGTGACAAGACGCAGATATATGACTTTAATTTATCTCACTCTACTCATACGCTAAGTTAAGTTTTTTATCGCGTATTAATACGTGAAGATTCTATATGAGGAAGCAAGTTTCATGATTTTTGGCTACTGTTTAATTACAATCACAAAATTCTGTTTCCTTGTCGCAGCTCCACAACTTCTCATACCCGCTCAAACCGAAACATATACTTTTCCTCTCCTAACAACGCGCAAAACGCTGAGATCAAAACCACATCTCCCAACCGCCAACTATTCATCCGAAACAGCAAATATATTTACGCCGACGGGGTGAACTTGGTGGCATAGGCGAAGGCGTTGACGGCGCTGGGGTTGGCCAGGTGATCCGACAGGTTCTCAATCGGGCCCTTGCCGGTCACGATGGCCTGGACGAAGAAGCCGAACACGGAGAACATGGCCAGGCGGCCGTTCTTGATCTCCTTAACCTTCAGCTCGGCGAAGGTGTCCGGATCGTCAGCCAGGCCCAGAGGGTCGAAGGCACCACCGGGGTGCAGGGGGTCCAGGCCCTCGCCAAGCGGGCCACCGTTGGCACGGTAGGCCTCAGCCAGGCCCATCACCACAACCTGAGGACAAAACACGTGAAACCAATGTTGCATCAAGAATGATTCTGACACCTTCAATGCAGGCATAACACAGAATTCACTGACTACGCAGAACAGTGACTCACTGAAACCACGCAAAGCAAATCCTACTTACACTACTTACACAAAGATCCTACTTACACAAACGACCTCCAGAGCGGGGCATGTCATACCTGGATGGCCAGGGTGGCAATGATGGACTGGGCGTGCACCAGGTTCTCGTTGCCCAGGTAGTTCAGGCCGCCCTCAGCGAAGATCTGGGCGCCAGCCTTGAACCAGACAGCCTCACCAAACGAGACGCCGGCGTACTTGGACAGCAGCTCCGGTGTCACGATGCCCAGAGCGCCAAGCATAGCCCAGCGAGCGTGGATGAGCTCCAGCTCGCGGTAGCGCTTGAAGGTCTCTGGGTCAGCGGACAGACCGGCGGTGTCCCAGCCGTAGTCGCCGGGGAACTCACCGGTCAGGTACGGAGGAACATCGCCCTCAGAGAATGGGCCTGTGAGGAGAAACGCATGCGCAAGCACCAACTTCAAGAAGATACCGAGGAAAAGTGCATTGATATTTTCAAGGCAGACGTCTCATCGTGCCCATGCATCAAAGAATATGATTACGAAGTTTCATATTACCATCAAGATTGACAGGCAGGAGCGAAACGGGGACTGGGCAACATGGCACTGCGAACAGATGGCACAGCGAACAGGAGGCCATGTCCTCACAAGGTGGCGAACGCCAAACACTTACCCAGAAACTTTGGCCGGTCAGGGCCGTACCACTCGATGGCAGCGCGAGGAACGACGCGAGCAGCCTGCACACGGAAGAGTCATACGGGCAGCGACATCGTCAGCAACTCCGGAAGGCTGTATGGAGATTTTTGAAGTGTACCAACTTTCCAGAAAGCTATTACAAGATATAATTGAATCATGTCGATATGTGACGACGGATCTCGCCAATGCCCAAGGTAGCGTCGAAAATCTTCGCGGCTTACCCGGCTGGCCACGGTAGGGCGCACAGAGCTGCGAACAGCGGACTTCATGATGGCGGCCATTTTTGAGTGTAGACACTAGACCCGACTCTAAACCGGTGGTGTACACAAGCAAGAGCAACCGAAGATTTTTATAACAAAGCGTTCCATCCCTGCCGCACAAGGCCCCAGAATCGTACGGAATAGATCGCATACTCTTTTTCGCTGCAAGCTGCTCTACATAATGTGGAATGTACTGTTTGCGATAATGCTCGTGTTGTTGCAATCTCACAGCGGAGGTAGTGTCTGATCTACGTAGAGGTGACCACGCCAGCGCTCTTGGTGGTCACCGCAGCGTTCATTTCGTTCAAGGACTGTGTAAGTCCATAATGAAGCACGGAGTTGATCCCGGATTGATCCCGGATCTACTCTTGTCTGGTCCTTAAGTTATTTCCTGGGTTTGGGACGCACATAACTCGCTCTGGGCTGTCCATCGCTATCTTCATGGCCACATCAGAATGTATTAGATATCTTGTAAACCTAATTCTTCGAGCGTGGGCCGTGATTCAGAGCTTGCAATTTCGGCCATATCCTTGCAGATGCTAAAGACGCGTCATGGTGTTGAGTCAAGTTTGGTATGATTGGCTCGATTGCAGTCTTGCTAAGTATTTTAGGTCGTCGTGTTGGTTATCTAAGGTTCAATATCACCTGCGAGCCGATTCGGTAGCAGCATACCAAGCACCTGCACCGTGAAATCACTTGTTTTCCAGGTTCTCACCTCAACGCAGCAACCACGATAATATGATATCTAGTATGATAGCTCAATGGGTGCATCGGGTGGTCCGAAGGTGCAAATATAGCGGAGACGCCTTGCAGCATACTTGTTGCGCCAGAGATTAACAGTTTGGTCTGCTACCATAGGATAACATCGGTTGAACCGGATCTGGAAGGAATCGAAATACACGGACACATGCTTCAACAGGGCAAGCTGCAAACCCTAAAATCCAAACAAATCCTCTTAGGGAGGTTGTACAGCCTTGGTACCAAACGATGTGGATTTCTGCGCTCTAAGTCAAGCAACGGGCAGTGCTGGCGCTACCAGCATCACGTACAGATTGCCCAACAGGCTCAGCGCTGCTGCCACCTCTCGACAGCCCCCGTCTCGGTTGCTCCCCACAGCCTCGGGCAACGGCGGCAAACTGCAGCACGCCAGCCCCAGCCACAGGAGTCTCCTCTGAACGATAGACCTGCGCGCATGGGTGCTTTTGGGATTGTACATGCTCAGGGCTTGGACTTAGAAACGGTATCGGATACCGGACACCTGCAGAGCATGAACATCCAACGGGGCTGTCCGCACTCGATGCTCCCAAATTCTAACAAAGGAGGACTCATAAACCGTATTCTTGCTTATACAACCTCTTCAACAGACGCGTCAGTGCACTCTACTCACCAACGCGGCCACAGGTCGCTCCCTCCAACCCATCATCCGCTTGCTGCTGCTGTTTCTCGTGCGGGGGTATCAACTGTGCCGGCCCCATGGCTCGGCCATGGCCGCTCCCGACATCTGAGGTTTCCAGATTGGCGCAGCATTCGGCTCCTGTTCGGCTTCACCGATTTTGGCAATCACCGAAAAACACCAAACCTGACCTGATCCCAATCGTCCGGGGTCCCCTTAGCTACGGCCTGTGCGCCGATGTCTCTGTTGCCATTCCTTCCTTCCTGTCCTCTTACCAACCCCCCTAGAATCTTGCGTCCGGCCTCTAGCCTCTGCACTGCCTAACCGCCGCACTGCGGCTTGTCATCTCCGTTTCTTCACCCCTCCCCTCTTTCCCCCCATCGATATTTCAGTGGGACCATTGATATTCCTAATCACGTGTCCCAGTTGTGGCCAGCCGGTTCCTGGCGCTCTGCCCTGCCTGGTGCTCCTCGGCAATGGCAAGAAGGCCGCCGGGTGCCTCGGAACCTGCGGAACCCAAGTAGGCCAGCGCCGTGGGACCCTGCAGCAGGAGCAGATGACAAGTTCTTAAGCTATTATAATTATATTAGAGATGAGATGAAGACACTAGATCCTAAGGCAGGGGAGGGACGGTGGGCAGCAGGGGGGTCATGGCGGTTGGGTCCAGCTCCCGCTAAGCAGGAACTTCCCCTTCCCTGCTGCCGTGTGTCGCCAGGGGTGGAGCGTGTGTGTCTTGACGAATGGTCTTGCGATTTGCCGGGCTGTGTGCTATACTGCGCTGTGCCGCACTAAGCAGTGTTTTGCTGTTTTGTGGGGCTTGACCACTTAAACATTGGGGCTTTTGGTAAAACATGTGTCTATGCCTGTGTTTCGATACGGCAGAGCAAGGGGATAGCTGTTTTTTTCGTGTGTGTGTGTGTGTGTGTGTGTGTGTATGTGTGTGTCTGGTAGCAGTAGACGCAGAGACTGCGGGTGTACGGCGAATGTGGGTTGAGGCTGGCATATGCAGAGACTAGGACCGCACAGACCCCGCAAAGGGCAGCTGCAATTAGTGAAACTGTTGGGGTGGTGGTGTCATGTTCAGCTGATTGTAGTTTGTCGACGAACTTATGTTGGGGTATGTCAGGATGCCTGTCAGGCCTCAGGCGTCTTTCAAACCTCATCGTACATCTTTGTTAACCTTGCAATTGCTAAACCCATTGGGGAAAGGTCCTCGTTCGCCAATGTACAGCAACGCACTCCACGTGATGGCCCTCATATGTGACGACAGCGTCTTCGTGCTCGACGTGTGCCCTCTGAGGAGAGTGTGTGTGTGTGTGTGTGCCCCTATATGTGCGTACGCGTATTATTCGAACATAACCTTGAAAATTGGTCTCTTCCCTTGCTCTTGGGGTATTTGACGCTAGGAATGGTTTTTCTTGGGCCCGTACAAAATGGACTAATTGCAAACCGTTTCCAATTTGGGGGAAGGTATCAGGTAATTAAGTTACGACGGGTTCGTGGCTATCTGGTGTTGCAAGGCGAAAAATGGCCATCTACCTGACCTTCCGTGAGATGACCAATGGTGCTCATACACGCTGTTTGTACCTATCCCACTGTCGGTACTTGGCCAGCCCGCTTCTCCAGGGCTCTCTCGCTTGTGAGCACCGGAGTCCTAGGTTACCAGGAACTGCTGTTCCTGCGGATGGAACGCATAAAGGCAAGCGCACTCGGTTTCTTGCGACGAAAGCCCGGAAAGCAACAAAACACGTACAGCAGGAAGCTGGCTGACATCATACAGTTGAAGAAAGATTCACGTAATGAGAGGCCTTGAACCATCATCCCTGCTGTCACTTCGGCGCGCAGATATTTTTAAACCGCAGCGCCACAGCAGCAGGCTGCTGGCTGCTGGGGTCCCTACTGCTGGCTGCTGGGGCACCTAGGACGCCGCTCGGCTTGCGCTTGGCAGTCAAACAAGTATTTTATTATTATTATTTCTTATTTCTTATTTCTTATTTCTTATTTCTTATTTCTTATTTCTTATTTACTATTATTTATTATTTATTATTTATTATTTTATTATTAAAACATACCAGATAATTCATCCCGAGATGTGCCTAACGGCGGCTTCCCTTCACATGCTGCAATACGAAGACACAGCAGCCGCAACACTTCAATATGTGTATCCCATTAGCTACTATATGGCACCAGAATAGTGCATATTTTAGCACGCGCTGAAGCGCCCCAAGATTCACTGAACTGTTGCCATCGTAGGCCAAGGTTTTAGCGCCGGCCTCCCAAGCAGCACACAACTCCGACCCTCAAAAAGATTAAGGCAGAGACGGTGTTGGCGTTCTGTGGAAAGAAAAGGCCACCGAAGCGAAAGTTTGCGCATCAGCAACTATCCGGGGGAGTAGATATCTTTTGGCGTCCTATAAGCCCCTTACCTTCTGGAAAGCGACAGAACGCCCAAATTGTGGTACAATCAGAGGATCCTTCAATATTCACTAAAAGTTGCTCGAGTTTAGCAGGCTAGGGTAACGTAAGTTTTAGGGGAGCTAGTGGGATACCAAAAATGCCTGCGCAAAACTCAAGGAATAGGCAAGGTGATGATATGAGGTGGTCAAGTCTTCATGGGAAGTATTGATTGGGTTCAAGGCAGCGCTTCATCACGGACTGGTCTTAACTGATTTCGTACACTTATTACGCGAGCGCGCCATCCCAGCAGAACCCCAATCACCTAAACTCTAAATCACCTATTCTCAATTAGTGACGCACAATGGCTACAAAACTTATATGGATCACTTGGAAGCATCATACGTGAAGCCTTTTAAAGAAAGCATGACTGTGCTTGGGTTTCGTTGTCATGGTACCTACAGGAAGGTCCGTCCCGATACAGCCGGACCCATGCCGGTACCCAAACTAGTATGGTACATCAAAGCAAATCATTCACACAGCAGCTCGTGCGCACAAAGACACATAACATCCGTTAACGTGCATATCGTGCATGATGGAGCAAAAGTGTAATGCATTCATTACACAAACGAGCGACATGATACGCTACCCACGAAACCAGAACAGTGGAGGTCAGACATGCGGGCACCTACCGCAGCATGACGCGACGGCCAACTGGGAAGCTGTTGCTCCTGCCGCTGCCGTGGCGGCGTCAGAGGTGTCGATGATGACGGAAGCAAGGTCTATGCCAGTGCCCTGGCTTAGCACCAGTTTCGAACGCTCCAGGGGTCGACATGATCTCTGTTGCCGACACTTCTGCTGCTGCTGCTGCTGCTGCCAGTGCTGCGGGTGCGTTATAGACGGAAGGCTTCAAGCTCCGTTTCCGATGCTGCAGGGGTTGCACCCGCCACGCTGACGATTATTGCCCATGCTTCCACCAATATATACTGATGTTAGAATTGCCACTCACTGTCGTGCCGGCACTCGTAGCAGCGGCTTATTAGTTAACCTTAAAAGCAGAGCTCGCAGGGGTTGACCCGCTGTAGCTACCAGCACTATCCGAAGATGGACTCCTGGCAGCAGCGGCCGCAGTAGCTGCGCATGCGATGAGGATATGAGTGTGGATGCGGCACGTTCTACATTGGCGTGTAGTAGCGGCCCGCACGTGGTGTGTAGCGCTTCCACGTAACACTGCTGGCTGTTGGCAGGAGCCCCACACTGGCTTCCTGGCTTCCTTCACGTTGCGCTGTGGGCTGTCACAAGCTTAGGCAGCTGGGTAATGTTAGTCCTCGGGAACAGTCGCCGCCGCCGCCACCGCCATGAACAGAAGATAGTCCGCCGTCGCTCTTTCTGCACGCCATCCCGGCGCTGCTGCGGGGCGTACAGAGTACGAGCTGTAGTGCCGCCTCGGGAACCACGTCTTCCCACAGCACCCCCTGGAGGGGTACACGTTGAGGTAATTGAGCGCTGAGCGCCTAGTAGGCGGGCAGAGATCCCACACAACGCTTTCGTTCGTCCTATATAGTCTATCAACAACACACTTAAATGTATTGCTGTAGATGACCATGGTGGAGGGAACACCGAACTGTTAATGGTTGGAATCTTTACATGTTTTGAAGGTACTGTGTTGATTCCAAAACATCGGCGTCCTGGTAAGACTTGCCCCCATAGATCCCGATTTGCCGTTTAAGGCTGGCAACTGAAGGCCAGTGTCACGGATGCGGCTTTTCAGCTTTCCGCACTTCCCAAACCAAATTCGCCAACAGTCTCACCTGAAGTAGTTGAGAGCCGCAATGGCCTCTCGAGATGCTGACAGGGTGCTTCTGCACCTTGATGTTGTGCTGTCCTTTGATACTATGCTGTGTGCCGTACATGTACGACTACTACATCGCCTCTCTGAACCCTCTGAAATCCTAGTAAAGCATATCTCAGCAAGTACAGTATACCGGTGCATCTCTTCATTTTTGCCCTGATCTAGAAAGCTCAATGTTGGGCCACCAGATAGATGCACCTTGGCGGGGCTCCAGCTGTCATGCGCCAGGTAGTGCTCGCACCACCTGCATGGAGTCGCACAGTAGGCTGAAACAAGTCGCCGGGACGCCGATCGTTTCAGCGCCGGCCACGCCACTTACCATCATGGTGCGGTGCAGTAGCAAGGGCTGGGGATAGTGACGTGGTGCTGCTGAGTGAACCACCCCACCAACTGCAAACCGTCACTCGGCACGGTGGCGGTTGAGTAGACGTTGATGCTGGGTCGAGGAGACGTTGGAAATCCGGATCTTATCCATGATCGGCGGGGGTTTGAAAGGTTTATTATTAGCGGGATGCATGGATGACACCTTCAGATAATCATCCTGGAATCCCGACATCCGGGTGGCCATGGCCGGTTGTGGAGGCCACCACGGCAGAGGGTTGAGGCCGAAGGGGCGCAGCACCGAATCCAATGCACATGCAGCTTTGCCGATCTGACGCCAGAAGCGTGGGTGGGAGCGAGAATGAAATCAAAACTTAGATTCGTGGCCTGAAGAGGAAACGGCGGAAGAGGGAAGTGGGTGAGCTCGACCGTGAAAGGAAGGCGGGGTGTGAGCCCCGACACTGTAAAGGGCTCGCATTTACCCCTTTACTGACTGCCCCCAGACGAGGCTATAGCGCTAGTGGTAATGCGGGCGGCATCGACCAGTGCCAGATAGGAAATAGCCAGACTGCTGCATAAGACCCAATTTGTGTCGATGTAACAGGACATGGTACGGGCCTCCACGCGGCAATGAGCCAACTTGCCATCGGATGGTCGTTGGTTTCTTGCCAACACCAGAACTTGCAGTAGAGGGCGGATAGGGAAGCTGGACGGCCACGCACGACAATGACGCGGCCAGAGCGGGTGATGAAGCCATGTGTGGTTGTGTGGGCTCAGCAACATGGTGGGTGTTGGACGTGGGTGTTTGGGTGGGGGCCGCTGCACCTTGCATATCCGTCCGTCTACCTTGCGCCAAGCGTCACCCCAGCACGCCGCTGACAACAATGTCAACCTGATGTTCTCACACCACCTTTGCACTGGTGCTTTGTGCTTTGTGCTTTGCTTCACCGATTGATCCTCACCATCGCTGTGCATGTCAGCCGCGCACGAGAGGACAGGAACAGGAAGTGGGAATTAAAAAAATGAAAAAATGGAAACTTGAGATATGTTGTAAATTTTTACGACCATGGAAGCCGCATCAAACGACTCTTACTATATGCGCTCTGGGTTCCTGCTCGTAAATGTCGAAGTTGATTAGGTTCGATCTCCCAGATACCTTGATCAACCGCTGCATGACTCAGACGTACCCGTTCATCAAGCAATCAAACAACTACGGATTGGATTGAGCAACTTCCTGAAGAAATTATTTTTACACTTAGATTTAATTTCATCCTAACAAATATTCAAATACAGTGAAATCGTTGGTTTGGGGAGCTTGCCGGTCTTGTCAGTTCACCCTTGATCCATGCCGCTTCTCGACGTGACAGCCTCACCGATGGTATCGCTCGTAAGAGTATCGAACGTTTTATTTGAAGATTTTGTCTAAATCAATCTGCATGTTTTAGTTCCCTGAGGTAAGAATTTGTGCAACTGCCAGGCGTTTCCATGGTGTACCACCACCGCAGCAAGTCAGACGCGGTAGCCCCTGATACATGGGCAAACCACCGTCTTCTGATCATTTAAGACTTAAATCATTTAGTTACATTCCTTCATAGGAACACAGGAAGGAGGATGCGAGCACGATCGCTTTTCGCCCTGCCAGTGGTTGACCTCTTGTTCTGTGCCGCGACCTACGCTTCAGAACCCAGCATCAGGAATGAATCTACACGGTTCCAATTCTTTGTTACGCGCCGGCGATCACCACCACCAATGCCACCAGATACACCTACCCCACCCGACTACCCTCCATATCCGAGTCCCCTTCCCCCCTGCTCCTCGTTTCCCTCGCCCGCCATCCCCACGTCCGCCCCGCTCTCCAAGGCCACCACTGCCATTCTCGCCCGCTGAACTTGAGGTTAGCTGTCCCACAATCTAAAAGGGCTAATTTGAAAGCTGGAAGCGAAAAACCTCATGGTTTTCAAGACGTAAATAATACTGTGTTAATCTGACCCACAAGCTCTGAAAGCTTCTTGTGAGGATGTCCGTCCCACAATCGACATCCATCCTTCTCCCCATCTTTTGTCCGTACAAACAGCGCAGGCCCTTACAGCAGTAGGGGGGCGTTGCGGCAATCGCGCCATTACCGCCAGTAACACAATATAGTGAACACGTTTATACTGGAATTCACTATGGATTTGTATCGCCCGTATCCCGCTCGAACCGGCTGAACAGCTTCTTGCGCCAACCTTTCCTTGCGCCTGGGCGACCATTGACCCCGGCGGCTTCCCCACGCGGACACCTCTTGTTTACGACCTCACCGGATCCGCAATCTGCCACTGGATCCAAATCCGGATTCGATTACTCATTGGAGGTGAGGGACGGTGCCACTGAGTGCGCGCCGCCAGGCGTCGTATCGCCATAATGGAACAATGTGTCAGTCATGACACAACACGTTGCCTGCATAGCACGTGACAACTGAATTGCCACGCGTCACAACTGACGGCAACGGTCATGCATCTAGACTAGTTTCAAGCACTTACTGTTCCCATCTAAGAACCACCGGCGAGATGTCCCGGACCCGCCGTGCGACCCATGGAATCCATTGTAGGTCAGTGGGCTGATGACGACTCGTACGTTGTCAGTGGCCATCTGCGCCGCGTCGCCCTGCATAAGCTGGGAGGCCGTGACCGCGGAGGACACCGACCCACGGGCCGCAATCCTCATTCAACCCCCCCTTCCCCGAGAAAGACGGCTGATACTTCCAGGTGCTAATTACCCGGACGGCGTCTTCGTTACGACAACTCCAAGCAGCGTTCTAAAGACGTTTCCGTGCAGGTACGGCAGTACGGCAATGGCTTTTCAACCCCAAGCAGGCAGAACTGTTCCTGACCTCACCTCGCCATCATGATTTCCGAATCCCTCACATTTTGGATTAAACCACGAGCACCCCGATGCTCTTGAAGTTGGTGCGCACGCACTACTAGTCGGATAGGGTCAGCTTCTTGCCCTTCAGGCAAAGAAGTGACGTGTTACGCGCTGCTGGTTGAGGGAGAGGCATTCGGGGCTTTTCGGTGGTGCTCTCGGTCGCAGCGTCTCTATTCGAACTGTCGGCTGCAGCCAAATTTTCGTCATGTGCACATAATGATTTGCAAGTCTACTTGACCCCCATCACCACAAACACACAAGCCAGGGTTTGTGCTCACGTCCCACAAGAGGCCGTCTGTTCTGAAGCGTTTGGAGTCATGTCTATTATGCGACCCGCGGACGCATTGCGCTCCAAAACCATCATTATCGCAAACGGCCTCTACGGAGCCGTACGGAGCCGTACGGAGCGTACCCACGCCCTGGCCTTCCTACGTGGCGCTGCTCGCCGCCGCGGCCGCCGACTCCCCACTCGCGGTCCTCACATCCTCTTGTGCGCCGCCGCCGGGAATCGACGCGTGGCGCAAAGTGGTATTATCCTATGGTTGGGACTTCGGCGGTCTGCCTCCCTCCCTGGCGTCCAGTGGGTTCGTGGCCGTGTACCGCCGCTACCCTCTCACCACGATGTCCCCCGGCAGCTACGCCCTCAAGCTCATGAATCCCGAGAACGTGAGCCTGGCGGCGATTGTGAGGGTCAAGGAGGGAAAATCCCGATGTATCGGGCACACTGGCGGAAGTGCGGGAAGTGTTGGCAGCACCGGGTGACGCGATTCTTGTTGGCGGTAACGTCCGTGACATCACATTCGTGTATCATGTTCCCCCCCTTGGAGAACCTCAACAACGCCACAAAGCTAAGCGCCGTCATCACAATGCCGTGGCTGCGGTCACCGCCGCCAGGACCCCCAGGACCCCCATCGGCCCCGTCGCCGCCACGGCCACCACGGCCGCCAGAGCCAGAGCCCCCTCGGTTGCCCCGGCCGTCCCCACCGTGGCCGCCATCACCACTGCCACGTTCACCAAATCCTCCACCGCCTCTGCCGCCCAGCCCCGCTGACTCCCGCCCTCCCCATCGTGGCCCCCAACATAGCCCTCTGCCCCCCTACCCTCCGGAGGACCTCCTGGAGAGTCGCGGACACGAGCATGCCTTCGTTCGTAGAATATAATTTGTCATTCGAAGAAAAGCCGCAAGAACAGAGGAGCAGAGGAGCACAGGAGCGGATGGGGGAACGTCAGCCCGGACGTAAAATCGACCACGCACGGCGGCGGGTCCCGTGCCCCCCGTCCCGCGCCCCCCGTCCCGCGCCCCCCGTCCCGCGCCCCCCGTCCCGCGCCCCCCGTCCCGCGCCCCCCGTCCCGCGCCCCCCGTCCCGCGTCCCCCGTCCCGCGCCCCCCGTCCCGCGCCCCTCGTCCCGCGCCCCCCGTCCGATCACCGTGACATCGCCAGCCCCCGGCCCCTGTCCCCGTCCACCGTCCACCGTTCCAGCATCCTCCGTCCACGTCAATGTGCCCAGTCCCCCACCGTGTCCCCATCCCCCGTCGCCAGTCCGCGTCCCCAGTACCCATCTCCAGTCTACGTCCTGTGTTCCCCGTCCATCCTACGCCCCCGGTCGCCCGTCCCATATCCCCGTGACGTCGCCGGCCCCCATCACCGCCCCCCGTCACAGTCCCTGTCCCTTGTCCCCCGTCTGTGTCTGCCGTCCCCGATCTTTGGTTATACCAAATATCCGGGGTGAAATGCAAAATGCCGTACTTTTGTTTGGTGATTTGGGGATTCGGCGAGAGTCCCGGCGTTTGAGCCTTGACAGATTTCTTTACAAATTGTGGGAGGGTTTCTTGGCTAGCGTTGTATGTTAATAGTATTTCTTATAATCGATGGCTGGGGGGGGCGTCCCTGCATGTAATGCAGCATGCCATGATGTGGCCATGCAGACACAGGTGGCCTGAGCGGGTGATGTACGGCCTCAGGGGGTCTGGGGTTGAAAACAGCGGCTAACTACGCTAGCCCATGTGTGGGGGCCCCTGCGGACCGGAACACTATATAAGGCAGGGAATTGGCAGCACCACGTTTAAGTTGCACGAGAGAGAATGTCAATGGCAGATTAACGTAATTACGCATTCTATGTTAGCCTTGAGACGAGGGCAAAACGTTTCCGGGTCAGGTGTCCAAAAATGAAGCGATTATCACGACATGACCAGTGGTAAGAAATGTAAGCATGTACGATGCAACGACCAAAACTGGACCTGGACAGCACCCAGAAGCAAGGCCGGGGAAAGAACCCTATATTTCCAAGTAGTTTTAAACCGCCGGCAATAATTATTCTCTTAATCCTATTCTCACGATCAGTGATTAAGGATTTCAGCAAAACTCGGATCTCATAGGTACAGGCTGAGTCTGTCTGCCGTCAATTCTTTCAGGCTGCGGTTTATCTGCATCTCCCTCCGCTTACAACCTAAGCGCATGTGGGTATTCATATTTCATTTGATATACTAAATATCGAATGTGTGATTCCGTTATACTTAAAACTACGACATGGTTACGGAATCAAAATATTGAACAAATACCGTATGACTCTCCAATTAGCATGGATCTATGCTGAGTAATGACATCAACGTTACATTTCAAGACTATGTTATGATTCGTTACAAGTACTTCACATGCTTTCCATGCGATAGGCATGTGACAGAAGCTTCCTTCAAAGCCGAAAACATGCATCAGGGCTAACACTATTGACTGATAGCCATTTTCATAAAAAAAATGGAACTTCTAAATCTCAATTAACAGTCCCCCTAGCTCCATAAACAGAAAGGTCAAACAAGTATATTTACACAGCGCAGATAACGTCAGCCGTCTGCATCAACATTTCCATTCGTACATGCATTTACGCCGACGGGGTGAACTTGGTGGCATAGGCGAAGGCGTTGACGGCGCTGGGGTTGGCCAGGTGATCCGACAGGTTCTCAATCGGGCCCTTGCCGGTCACGATGGCCTGGACGAAGAAGCCGAACACGGAGAACATGGCCAGGCGGCCGTTCTTGATCTCCTTAACCTTCAGCTCGGCGAAGGTGTCCGGATCGTCAGCCAGGCCCAGAGGGTCGAAGGCACCACCGGGGTGCAGGGGGTCCAGGCCCTCGCCAAGCGGGCCACCGTTGGCACGGTAGGCCTCAGCCAGGCCCATCACCACAACCTGAGGACAAAACACGTGAAACCAATGTTGCATCAAGAATGATTCTGACACCTTCAATGCAGGCATAACACAGAATTCACTGACTACGCAGAACAGTGACTCACTGAAACCACGCAAAGCAAATCCTACTTACACTACTTACACAAAGATCCTACTTACACAAACGACCTCCAGAGCGGGGCATGTCATACCTGGATGGCCAGGGTGGCAATGATGGACTGGGCGTGCACCAGGTTCTCGTTGCCCAGGTAGTTCAGGCCGCCCTCAGCGAAGATCTGGGCGCCAGCCTTGAACCAGACAGCCTCACCAAACGAGACGCCGGCGTACTTGGACAGCAGCTCCGGTGTCACGATGCCCAGAGCGCCAAGCATAGCCCAGCGAGCGTGGATGAGCTCCAGCTCGCGGTAGCGCTTGAAGGTCTCTGGGTCAGCGGACAGACCGGCGGTGTCCCAGCCGTAGTCGCCGGGGAACTCACCGGTCAGGTACGGAGGAACATCGCCCTCAGAGAATGGGCCTGTGAGGAGAAACGCATGCGCAAGCACCAACTTCAAGAAGATACCGAGGAAAAGTGCATTGATATTTTCAAGGCAGACGTCTCATCGTGCCCATGCATCAAAGAATATGATTACGAAGTTTCATATTACCATCAAGATTGACAGGCAGGAGCGAAACGGGGACTGGGCAACATGGCACTGCGAACAGATGGCACAGCGAACAGGAGGCCATGTCCTCACAAGGTGGCGAACGCCAAACACTTACCCAGAAACTTTGGCCGGTCAGGGCCGTACCACTCGATGGCAGCGCGAGGAACGACGCGAGCAGCCTGCACACGGAAGAGTCATACGGGCAGCGACATCGTCAGCAACTCCGGAAGGCTGTATGGAGATTTTTGAAGTGTACCAACTTTCCAGAAAGCTATTACAAGATATAATTGAATCATGTCGATATGTGACGACGGATCTCGCCAATGCCCAAGGTAGCGTCGAAAATCTTCGCGGCTTACCCGGCTGGCCACGGTAGGGCGCACAGAGCTGCGAACAGCGGACTTCATGATGGCGGCCATTTTTGAGTGTAGACACTAGACCCGACTCTAAACCGGTGGTGTACACAAGCAAGAGCAACCGAAGATTTTTATAACAAAGCGTTCCATCCCTGCCGCACAAGGCCCCAGAATCGTACGGAATAGATCGCATACTCTTTTTCGCTGCAAGCTGCTCTACATAATGTGGAATGTACTGTTTGCGATAATGCTCGTGTTGTTGCAATCTCACAGCGGAGGTAGTGTCTGATCTACGTAGAGGTGACCACGCCAGCGCTCTTGGTGGTCACCGCAGCGTTCATTTCGTTCAAGGACTGTGTAAGTCCATAATGAAGCACGGAGTTGATCCCGGATTGATCCCGGATCTACTCTTGTCTGGTCCTTAAGTTATTTCCTGGGTTTGGGACGCACATAACTCGCTCTGGGCTGTCCATCGCTATCTTCATGGCCACATCAGAATGTATTAGATATCTTGTAAACCTAATTCTTCGAGCGTGGGCCGTGATTCAGAGCTTGCAATTTCGGCCATATCCTTGCAGATGCTAAAGACGCGTCATGGTGTTGAGTCAAGTTTGGTATGATTGGCTCGATTGCAGTCTTGCTAAGTATTTTAGGTCGTCGTGTTGGTTATCTAAGGTTCAATATCACCTGCGAGCCGATTCGGTAGCAGCATACCAAGCACCTGCACCGTGAAATCACTTGTTTTCCAGGTTCTCACCTCAACGCAGCAACCACGATAATATGATATCTAGTATGATAGCTCAATGGGTGCATCGGGTGGTCCGAAGGTGCAAATATAGCGGAGACGCCTTGCAGCATACTTGTTGCGCCAGAGATTAACAGTTTGGTCTGCTACCATAGGATAACATCGGTTGAACCGGATCTGGAAGGAATCGAAATACACGGACACATGCTTCAACAGGGCAAGCTGCAAACCCTAAAATCCAAACAAATCCTCTTAGGGAGGTTGTACAGCCTTGGTACCAAACGATGTGGATTTCTGCGCTCTAAGTCAAGCAACGGGCAGTGCTGGCGCTACCAGCATCACGTACAGATTGCCCAACAGGCTCAGCGCTGCTGCCACCTCTCGACAGCCCCCGTCTCGGTTGCTCCCCACAGCCTCGGGCAACGGCGGCAAACTGCAGCACGCCAGCCCCAGCCACTTGGAGTCTCCTCTGAACGATAGACCTGCGCGCATGGGTGCTTTTGGGATTGTACATGCTCAGGGCTTGGACTTAGAAACGGTATCGGATACCGGACACCTGCAGAGCATGAACATCCAACGGGGCTCTCCGCACTCGATGCTCCCAAATTCTAACAAAGGAGGACTCATAAACCGTATTCTTGCTTATACAACCTCTTCAACAGACGCGTCAGTGCACTCTACTCACCAACGCGGCCACAGGTCGCTCCCTCCAACCCATCATCCGCTTGCTGCTGCTGTTTCTCGAGCCGCGGTATCAACTGTGCCGGTCCCATGGCTCGGCCATGGCCGCCGGAGCTGCTGTTAGCATTACCGCTACAGGACCCGCCGCGGCCGTCCCAGCGGCCTGCAACACACTCGTAGTCCAGCCCCGCCACGAACACGTAGCCTGGGGCCAGGGCCGAGGGCCTCATGTGCGTGGCGGGGTACTTGACGCAGCCGGGCCACTTAGCCACGATGTGCCACCTGCAGGACACCGCGCATACCAAACCCACTCCATCCTGTTTATATTCTGCGAGTTCTTCCTGACGCAGAGTCTCCAATTTATCCGTTCCGATCAGCGACTGTCCACCTCTCCAGCCGGAAACTAGCAAGCAGGAACCGGGAGTCAACAACCTTCCCTCCCCTGAACCTGACACCCAGCCCTTTGTACACCGGGAACTAATCCCCCTTACTTGCGCGGCTCCAGCATCACCACAGACCGTGCGCCACCTGTCGCCGCAAGCAATCCCTCATCGCCGCTGTCGCCACCCTGCTGCCGCGACCGCCCTTCAGCAGCGGCGACTGTGGAAATCCAGGTCAGGCCGTACACCGGGCAACCACCGCCATAAACTCCCAGCCGCTGCACGCAGCCACCGCGCCCCCCTTGCTGAACGTCCCACAGGGATATCTGCGGCAGCGAAGTAAAGTTTGTTAGGACGTGAGGAGGTGGGTGGGTTAGGACAGCGCGTATTAGCCAAACGAGCAGTGAGATCCCAAACCGGCACTAAATCCCACGACACCGTGTGGTTATGCAGGTGGACACCATGCCACGATTTGTGGAGGTGGGAGTGGAGGGGGTCGGATGTGAGGGGAACAAACCCGCTCCCCACATCTGAGGTCCCCAGATTGGCGCAGCATTCGGCTCCTATTAGGCTTCACCGATTTTGGCAATCACCGAAATACACCAAACCTGACCTGACCCCAATCGTCCGGGGTCCCGTTAGCTACGGCCTGTGCACCGATGTCTCTGCTGCCATTCCTTCCTTCCTGTCCTCTTACCAAACCCCCTAGAATCTTGCGTCCGGCCTCTAGCCTCTGCACTGCCTAACCGCCGCACTGCGGCTTGTCATCTCCGTTTCTTCACCCCTCCCCTCTTTCCCCCCATCGATATTTCAGTGGGACCATTGATATTCCTAATCACGTGTCCCAGTTGTGGCCAGCCGGTTCCTGGCGCTCTGCCCTGCCTGGTGCTCCTCGGCAATGGCAAGAAGGCCGCCGGGTGCCTCGGAACCTGCGGAACCCAAGTAGGCCAGCGCCGTGGGACCCTGCAGCAGGAGCAGCAACACACACATCAATCACAACACATCGCGACAAAACATGCAGCTACACGTTAGCTGCGGTGGTCGGGAGATCAGCCGAAGACGAGGGTCTGCATGCTCACTCTTTCTCCACGTGAATTGTCCTCCCAGGACCCTTTGGGTAGAAGCCATATCCAATAACGTACGCATTGACTTCCTCCTCCAGTCCTCCAGTCCTGAGGCACAGCGCGGCCCCATACTCGCATCAAATCCGGCTGAAGAAGACGGCAGCCCACTACCTACCTGCATCGTGTGCAGTGTCCGCAACCGGGCTCCGTTCCGATAAATCAAAACGTCACGCATCCGCTGCCGGGCAACGGCCACCTCCAACAGGGGCCCTTCGAAGAGGGCGCCTCCAGCTTCCGCCCCGCCTCCATCTGCCACCGATCCGACCGACCGAACCGCCAGCCCAGTCCATCCACACTCCCTGCAGGGCCCCGGGTTCTGGGCCGCTTAGTGCCATGTCCGTGGCAAGCTTCTGTTTAATCGGATTCTCCTTGATTGCCTAAATGGGTGATGTACGGCCTCCAATACCTCGGTGAACTCGGCCCGCCCCCCCTTTCCCCGTTGCATGCCCGCATCACAGTGCCCATGGGAAAACTCTGTCTCTCTGTCCCTTCATCAGGCTAGAAGACGAGGATTGTTGTTGAGGATCAACGCAAGTGGCACTCCCAGAGGGTCAGCGGCCGGCCTGGCCAGCTGGCCTGTGACCCAGAATTGCGTTGACCCGGATGACCGCTCTAACACACCCCTGCGTGCGCAAAAAATCTCCCGGGGAAGCAGGCCCGGGGCAAACGACCAACCGCAACCCATCGTCTTGCAGCTCTACTCCGCATGTATTCATTCTTAGCTTTTGCCATTCCGTCTAGGGCTCACCCTTAGCTTATTGTCAGAATGCGAATCCCAAGGGGCTGCATCCCCCATCCCAAGAGGCTGCTCTACAACCCTTTCCTCTAACCTAACTAACCCTTTCCCTTGGCCTCCACTTCCGTCCTTGCTCCCGTCCGTTGTCGTTTAGAGACGTCCTGGGCGACCTCATCCCCAGCCCGACTCCATCACCTCACCCTCGACATGGCACATCCAAGGCCATAAGCTGGTGTTCCCCCGGGCTCCCCTCGTCCCCCGATGGCGGAGCGGACATGGCCGTGGCAAGCAGACGCGCATTGCCTACCGAGTCCACCGCTGCGAGGACGTGGTAGCCTCCTGGCGTTCGGGAGCCGTAGCATGGTCAAAAAAGTGAGGATGCAGGGACACCAAATATGGAAGCAAACCCATGAAAGCACTTGGGCAGGGATTGCACACACGCTGGGGCTGGGTAACGTGCGCCGGAACCCAGTCACTATTGCTGAAGAACGGTGGGATGTCGTACCGTGGATGCCGGCGTACAGGCCCTGTACTTCCGCCGCCATGTTGGAGAGGGGCTCCATTTGTCTGATGTGACCAACCTATTGAGGTTCGTGTGTTAGCAGGGGAGGGTCGAGTGGTCGCTCAGAGAGCGCCGGAGCATCGTAAGCAGGTTTGGCCCTGGCCCGACACAGGCCCAAGCCGACGTCGCTTCCACCTGTTCCACGCCTTTGCTGTGCCAGGTCCTTCGCTTTTAATTTGCTATTGTGGGTGGTAGGACGTGGCAATCTAGTGCTCTACGGTTAGGGTTTTTGGATTGCTTCGGTTACCTGTCACGCATGCGATTTGCCCGGGCTCACGGTTCGGCTCCCACCTGTGCATTGCGGGGCACCAGGACGCCCTCTTTGCCCTGGTCCACATCACCCGACGAGGACGAGCGCGCCGCCAACAGGTCAGAGCCCAGAGAAACCTGCCAATAAGAAGGGTTAAAGGGTGGTCAACGAGCATTGTTGACGGGCGCTTCCGGAGTGCGAGGTGGAAAGATGGGATTGGGTGCGAGATGCGTGTTGCCGACGGCAAAGCAGCATTTGGAGAGCCTTTGTGCTTGTGGATGTTGGGGTGTTGTTTCAAAGTTAAAGGGGTTGCATTTCTCGGGCCTCGTACCAAAGGGAGACATGACGGGGAAAAGGTTGCGTGGTAAGGATCCCGGATCCCGGGATCCGAACGTGCAGGTGAGTGGGAATTGTAGGGTGTCGGGAGAGCGCATCCCCGCACGACGGCGGCCACCTGATTCACACCATCTCACCTCGTATACGTGCTGAGCATTTGCGATGTATGCTAAACAGCTGTCCCCGGCGACCTGTAATCATGGACCGGAAGTGTTCATAATGTCGAGGATCAAATAGTTTACTGTAATTTACAAGCCTTAACTTCAAGCCATGATTAAAAATATACTGCCATATCCTTTAGCATACCCGTAATGCAACTCGATTTGCTTGTAACGAGCCAGGCGTAAAACTCTGCGGCAATTTCAAGTTATATTTAAGCAATGCGCACGGCTGAAGGTCTGGTCCCTTGTCCTGTGAGCCGCTCTTTACGCGCTTTGATGGCCTCTGTCCTAACGTTGCCGTGGGGTCCGCCATTCTCACCGCGAGAGAGAAAGAAATGACAACATCGATTTATATTAACACAAAATAAAATTAACATAAATCATGACTTTGCGCATGACGGGGTCACATTCGTCTGTGTCTGTTCCAAACCGGCCTAACAGGGACGAACCAACGATTCCGTTAAATCTTTCTGCAGTATACAAATTTACTGTCTACAGCTCTACATGTCTTCAGCCTTCCCATCGTCCCCACTAATAGGAACATAAGAAAGTCACCCCTTGGCTGCTATCATCCTGCCAACTGATCAATGCCATTCATTCTCATTTGGTTCACTTTCGTAAGACCCCTTGATGTGTGCGCTTCCACGCCTCAAGCCGCAGCGGCCAAGACCACCGACAAATCCCTCCTTCCGAATTCCATTTCGATATTTAATCCCCAACGGATTCCCTCCGTATGCCCAAAGTATCCCTGTGCACGCTACAGCACGCTCGTCGAAGTCCCCCAACAGCGATCTCCACTCGTAGTATGTGCGGTCCATTCTTGACCACCCTCACCTCCTTTCGCCCATACATTCTTCCATCACCCACCGTACACGCGTACAGTCATAATTTTTCGCTCTGACAGACCCTGAGGCAGAGCTTAATACTTTAAAAAGCTGAACCGGGTCACGAAAACAAGCATGAGGACCTCCAACAGCATGGGCAGAGCGTTGAACACCGCGAAGAATGCAACGAACGAACCAAAGCTCCAATTCTGCAGGTACGGAAATCGTTGGATGGCGTGCGCGATTGACAACGGATGTAACGACACGGCATACTTCGTTTATAAAAGGACATGCACTGCATACAATTGTTTAGGTTGGTGCATGGATGCAAAGGTGGCGGGACTAGGTCGCTAAGGTGATCCGCAAATAATAAACATACTGGAGGTCGCTTGATTGTGGATGGCTGCTTTGCCATGGCTGCTTTGCTCTGCCCTGTTTTCCCCTGAAGCCCCGCTGATACCCCAACCAAGTAGTTTGATGCGGACTAACGTATCATCTCCAACTCACGTCTGTGTAAAAAAGGACTACCAAAATCGTGCCGACAAAGTGCGCCAGCGTGTTCAGTGCCATGACCACGGGGAAGAACATAGATATCCCCAGGAATAAGGAGACGTAGTCCACAGCGAAGCAGCCAATTGCAGCATAGCATAACCCCATGATCCTGACATGGATGGATTTAGGGTTAGGTGGTGTACGAACTGCTGGCTGAGGCACCTACAGTGCCGCATATCGAGAAGATGCCTTGCTAAGAAGCAGGCTTTCAACGATAGACCTAGCATAAGACTCACTGCTTTTTTCGTGCGTCAAACAGAGCATCCGTCTTAGAAATGTGCATGTTCCCGACGACAGCTTCCACGTCAAAGAGTACCGTAACAATAGCTACAAGATGTGCTGTCTTGCACAGGAAGCGAGATGGTAATGTCACCTGTGGAGAAATACGGGAACTAGTAACGCCATGAACTTGCAGCAGGACGAGCTGTCCATGGGCCGTTTTGCACCTCTTCAGGCCTGAAAGGCGCCATTTTCTTTAGTACAATACTGAGTTCTGTTCCAGGAGATCGATGTCGTGACCCTTTTGTCGATAGGTAGACCGAAACTGTGGTCAGTGGTACTATGAGAAAGGCACTGAACACTGTCCTGGCGTGACCAGAATACTTAAAAATTTACAAATGTGTATGTCAAAATAGAGCTTCGTTATATACGTCTTGGGGAACTCTTACCTGCAAAGGGCTTCAGTTCGACAGCTCGCGTACAACGAAAAAGAAGTACGTGCAACGGATACATCGGCACTTTTGACAAAGGTAGGCACATACTTCGAACAAAAGATCGTGCATTTCATTCTGTATACAAATGGATAGATGGATTGACGCAGATGATGATATATCGGCTCGGTCGCGAGGCCCTCCCCAGGGGCGTGTCGCGAGGTTGGGGCTGGCCGGCTTTGTCCAGTCACAAGGTAATCGAATCTCAAACATGTTTTCTTGGGATGGACGGATTCTCCTTTACAACCGTTTGTCGGAAAGTAGCAACTAAGGTTGCAACGCCATACCTCACGATATTGGCGGTATTGCCTTGCAGGATCACTGGGCACTGAGAACGCCAAAACTTTTGGGAAAATCGAGGTAGTGCAGTCTAAGCGGGTACGTACACACCTCAGGCCCGTGGGCTGGGGTTTGGGCCCCCTCCCAAACCGCAATGAACCATGAACACCTTTGCTCAGCACAGAAGAAACTGAGCCCCGGCCTCCTACTACCTCCCATGCCCTGAGAGCAACACCCCGAACCGCTTTCCGCTCCACGTCTGGCCAACTGTAGGACCAACGGAAAGCGGAGGCCACAAGGTTGATGCCGCCACCCAGATTGCCCGGAGGCACTGCCACTGAGGCACCTACGCCTGTGCCCGAGGACGTGCCATCCATTCCGTCGCTACCAGCCGCCACGGGTCCCCCAAAGTGCCCGGTGCCAGACTGGGCGGCGGAGCCCACCGCTGGCTCGCGTCTTTTGGTGTACAAGGACGGCCAGGCCATCCAGGAAGTTCCCCTCGTCAAGGTACAGCGGTTGTAATGTCTGGTCCATTGGTTGATTGGCCATCAGCCCTCACCCCTGTTGTTGCGGGCTAATGCCTGGCTTTTGGGCCCTTACACCTCGTTGCGGCTCCTAGCTGGCATCCGCAGCTACTGCACGAACGGAGCTGTCCCTTCCGCCATTCCGCACGCCCGAAGTGAACCAGCCGTCACCGAGGCATGCGTGGACCTGACGGCGTGATTCAATGCGAATCAGAACCGCACTCCTAATATGTCCGTCAGTGGATCCAGTGGATTCAGTGGATCAACCGTCACTGACGAAGTAATAAATGATGAATTACTACGTGGCACAACCCGACACCTGGAGGTCAGGAGAGGCACAGGTTCCTTACCTCGCAGAAAAGGGACTCGCCTCGCCTCCTCTTTCTATCTATCTTTCTTCCTTTCGTCTTATCTATCTTATCTGATAGCCTATGGTGGAATTCCGGCTCTTATGCTGTGTCTCGTGTGAGCGTGTCTTCCGCCTGCCCCCTCCAGATTGTGACGGTATTTGGGCGGGTGGACGCACTCGCTGATGTGGTACTGGACCACCCCTCCATCAGCCGCCAGCACGCTACCGCTGCCTTCCACGGGGCCCGGGGCACCTGGATGATCACCGACCTTGGTTCGACACACGGAACATTCCTAGGGGACAGACAGCTGGCCAAGGTGAGGACGGTGGTGCGCCAGAGGGGCGGCGAAGTAGAGTCAAACGGACACTCGGCCTGGTGGCCCCCGGTTCGCATCAGTTCTCGCCCCCCCCATGCATTGTGGAGATGGCGTCGCGTTTTCTTGACGTCCCGGAGCTAACCATGTGGATTGGGGCGAACCGCCCTGGGCTCGCAATGTGTCATGGCCCTGACTGATCGTCGCCTTTTGCTCTACTAGGTTGAAACTTTATAACTTCGCATGTTGTCTGATATCCCGTACGTTCGTTACGTTAACACATTGAACTGGTTTTGGCCGGATAACTGCAATGCGGTGGAACGCTCCGCGAGGCGACAGAATGATCCCACGGAGCTCGTTCCGGGTGTCGAGTTGCGCTTCGCGGCTTCCACGCGCCGCTACAAGCTGCCACCAGCGCCGCCGGGGCCGCAGTCACGCAACGCAGCTGTGAATGCCGGTGGTGTGGCGGCAGCACCTGGGTCAGAATCAGGGAGATTGCCATCAGCGACTGCGGCTGCCTCTGCGATGGAAATGCCACCGCCGCCGCCTCCCAAGCGGCCTAGGGTTTGCTTCGCTGACGACACAGGTGCGGGTGCGGAAGAGGGGGAGGGGGAGGGGGAGGGGGAGGGGGAGGGGGAGGGGGAGGGGGAGGGGGAGGGTGCGTAGGCTGGTGGTGTGCTTGGAGTGGTGCGGTGCGCATTGCTGAGCTCCGGGCTTGCATCAGCCTACTTATTGGGGCATGATGGGTTTATTGGGCCGTGATGACCAGGAGAACCATGGGTCACAGGATCCCCCCCTCTCACGGGCGCATATTACCTACCGAAAGCTGCGATATATTACTCGTTACATTTGTTACGCGACTGCTCTGCCGGTCCACTGACATGACGGGCTCTGAACGGTAAGACAGTCACGGCGGGCGGGTGAGTGTAGCTGCGGCATACAGGCAGGCGGCAGTATGTGGTATGTAGCTGTCATGGTGCTGGTCCACTGGCTCACAGGGGCAGTGATCCTTCCACTTTAAGTAGGACCTTGAAATACAACGAGCTAAGCTAAGCCGGGTATGGATTCGGTGTACTCGATCATGCCCACTTATATTAGCAGATGCTGGCGGCCACAGCGGTGGTGGCGGCGAGGACGGCAAGCCCGCGACGTTGGCGGCGGCAGGGCGGCCCCGACAGCTGGAGAACATCATCGGCTTCTCAGACGGCCGCGACTTCGTCGCGCGGGTGGGGCCCCGGGCGGCGGCGCCAGCGGAAGGCCGCTTTGCCGGCGCTGTAGCGACCACCATCGTTCTATCGCCCAAGGGACCGTCCGCCTCAGCGGCCGCGGCAACGGCGCAGCGCGCCAGCAGCAATGGAAGCGGAGAAGCCGTTGCTAGTGGCGGCGGCGGTGGCGGTGGCGGTGGCGGTGGCAACAGCCCACGGCCCCATAGCAGTGTGCACGGCGGTGCAGGTGCCCCGGCAACAGGTGAAGTGCGGCCGCAGTTGAGGGAGCTTGTAGATCGTATTCGGAAGGAGACCCCGAGGGGCGGCGGCGGCACTTTGTACGAGCAGCTTCCGCCGCCGTCACGATAAGGGTTGGAAAAGCCAATGGCGGTTGTCATCTGCCTCTGCTGGCGGGCAGCCAGGATCCATGGATGTGGGGACGTGCAGCCGGTCAGCAGAGGGACGCCCGGGATTTCTACCTCTTTCCCTTCGGTGCCGCCAATGCAGCCAGCGCTGTAATGGCAATTTGGCTAAAACTAGTTCGGCATCAGCGGGTCTGATGGTGAAGATTTGCCGCATGAGTGGAGGGCGATGTGTAAAACAAAGTCCAGGCGCAGCCTTCAGTTGGTGCCTCTCACCGCCGCCGACGGCGCCCGTTGGTCGCAGTTCGACTATCGACTATCGCGTCGATGCTGCCGCCTGCGTGCCGCCTGTGTGGTGGATAGTGGTAATCGTCACTTCTTGGGGAATTCGGTGCTTATTGCCCGAAAGAAGGTGGGAAGTGGCGCATCAGGAAATGGGAGGAAAGGTGGGCCCATGATGGGGCGGAGACCACCTAAGGCTGCCGCGAGTGGCGGATAGAGCGGTGCCGTACGTTACGCACCGTAAGTCCTTGGCAGCACGGGCTGGACTGTGTGGCGATCGGGCCCATGGGACGTTGTTCCATAGGTCAGCCTTTCGCGGGTTCCCCCCTTCGCTACTGTGGAGGAGGTGTTAAAGGGTGGGGAGGATCCCTCGGGCGTGCCGCAATGGCACAGGTTGCTTCAGGCGGCAACCAGGAAGCACTTTGTGTGTCTGTGTGTGTGTGTGTGTGAGCAGCGAGTTGCGCTTATGGATTCTATAATGAGCACATGAGGGCATTTCATCACCCTCGCCAACCGTGCTCGGGAAGGAAATCAATCCATCTCTCTTCGGTACGGCGGGGCGTAGACATGGCGGCAGCACCCTGGAGTTGGGTACAATGGACGGGTAGCAACGTGGAAGGTGTGCTATTTATTTTGGGTAAGCCGCCAGTTACAGTGCTCTGAGAATGACGTGGTGGTCCGTCTTTGGGGAGGAGGGCCGAAGTGGCGTGTGAGCTGGTGGGGTGTGGCCCTGAGTGCTGGGAAGACTGTTTCAGTTTGATAGCGCTGACTCTTCCCGCTTTCCCTCTTCTTCTCTCCTCCCCTTGAGACGCGGACTACAGGGCAGAGGACAGTGTGCGTTGGAGGCGGCCTCGGGGGCGGGGTGGGATGAGAGGAAAGAGGGAAAGGATACTCCTCGTCTGCCATGTTGTCTGCCATGTTGTCTGCCATGCTTGGCTTGATTCCCTGAGAGAGGGACGATTTCTTCTCTTCTGCTCTTGCAGCAATGGTTCGGTCATTGATTCCCGCAGGACATGCCTAACGCCACCCTCAACACCCCACTATGCCTCCGCATGTGTCCCCCTGAGAGTGGGTTAATATGGGTCGCTGAATAACTTAACCACAACCACCCGGGTCGCTATTCGCCTCTTTCTCCCCTCCTCCCCCCCCCGCTCTATCCTCCCGGTCTGTCTGGAGGTCCATGTAACATTTATACCATTTTGAAGATACTGACCACATCCTGTATCCCCATAACAGAGCAGTCACAGAGCATTACGCTGTATCGACTGGGTAAATGGGCTGGGAAGGGGGGGGTATTTACAGCTAGATATTACAATAGCTTCATCATGCCGCCCAAACGATAGCGGCTAAGCGACTAGAGGCTCAATGTGTGAATCGATTTATCGCATTCATCCCACGAGGTCCATTACACATGTAATCAACGATGGTTCATCCAGGCCGAGGGCCTTATCCATTGGGGCAAAAATCGACCTGGAGCGGCTACCATATGTACAAGCAGCGATATATGAGAACAGCGAGCTACAGACGGCTTCGTCCACCTCTGGGCAGAAGTGCAGCTGCTACTTCGCCTTCATCTCCGGCGGCACCCGCCCCAGTCGCTCCCGTCGTCCCCGTCGTCTGGATCCTATACGTCCCATCCACCCCATATATCAACTCCTTCCCTGCAGCCGCCGCCGCCGCTGCAGCAGCTATATCTGTCGGAGCTGGTGGCTCCAGGGACGGCATTAGTAGCCGCCACATCCTGGGCGGCCGGTTCAGTGAAGGGCATGTATGTCGGTGAAGGTTACAGCAATTACCACCGCATCCACCGCCATATTCACTTCCGCAGGACTCGTACGCTGATGTGCACGCTGCTGATGTGTCCTTCCAGCAACCACACGCATGTATTATAATTGCACCTCCCCACTAACAGGCCAAGCGGCCAACTGGGTCTAGTTTCATTTACAAGCTGCTTTGTGAGAGGCACCCGGTGATATATACATTCCCCTCCCTCTCCATCACGAACCCACCCATCACGCTCACGAGCACGCGCTACCTCCCGCACTACCTCCCCCCCCTTCACACACACATGCACAGCTCCCGCTTGTTCCGACAAACCACCCGAAGAACAAATGCACCCGTGCACTCCAACGCATACCTGGCAGCATCCTCATCAGAAACATCGAGCTTAGCCAACTCGGACAGACCCCGCCCCCGCTGTGCGGTTCCCATCATCGAAGAGCTCGCGGTCGCCGCAGCCCAGCGGATGACGGGGGCCAGCTCCTCCGCCGCAATACAGAAGGCCATGTTCTGGAGTTCCGGAAGAAATTCCATAGGGCCCACACGACAGGCATATGAAGAAACGGAAATCGCAGGCGAGTGCAAACGAGTACAAAGGCAGGGGTTGGACATCGACAGCGGGCATGAGGGAGAGGGACTTGTAAAATGAAAATTAAAGGAAGCAGAGGCATTGCCGCCGGTCACAAAGGCTGCGTGCCGGTTGCCAATCGCCCCACGAGAATCGCAGTAGCCGGCCCTCAGCACCCTTGACCCACCTGCTTACTACTACTACGCTCACCCACCTGGCTACGGCCCCTCCATGGATGGCCATCCTTTCAAATTTCACAGATCTATACACCAGATGTGTCGGATGAGATATGCATTGCGGTGAGGACTGAAGTGACATTGGCCCTCGCTAGTTGACGTATCTGAGACATTATCTGATAGCGCAGATGGTATACATTCTATAGCAGCCTTCATTGTTCGCGTTTCGATCTGAACACGCTCACCGGCAAGGTGATGCCTCCCGCGTGTCGTGCGTTGCTGGTGACCAGCCCCACCAATCTCCCGTGACAGTCCAAGAGAGCGCCGCCGCTGCCCCCCGCGTGCGTGGTGGTGCTGGCGATCACCATAGAGGGCCGACCAGAGTGAACCCGCAGCACCTGGCGAGAGGGCAGAGCGGGCCATTCTTCAGCAGAGAGTTTCCTGGTGCCTGATTCTTGGTAGGGCTGGTGCAGCTTCTTGATGCAGCTTCACAAAAACCGAAAGGAGATTGGTTGGCCAAAACCGAAAGAAAGGCAGTTGCTACGTGCTACTAAGGCAGAAGTAACAACCGGACGGCCACACGGACGTGAGGTTATCCTGTCCCTTTGAGGTCATGATGCGGAGATCATATCATGATATGATATATACTTGACAAAATGAAGACCCACACCAACGGATACCTGCAAACCTGTATGACACCTACCCGCGCAACACAACCGTACGACACCAGGGCCGGCCATTCGGCCGAGGGGCCCACGAGGCTGTGTCCGACAGCCCAAACGGGAGTGCCGGGGCTGTACACTGAATACGGCTCCACTTCAGCACCAGCGTTGTCCGTGTTGACCAGCGTAGCCACCTTGGATCCTGGCGTCGGTCGGAACACCGGCGGATCCCGGGTGGCATCGTCCCGGGCGCGCGCTGTATGCCGTACTTCCGCCAGCGCTGGCACAGACGTCCAGCGACTGGTGTAGGACGGCTCCAACTGCAGTACAGCGAGATCCAGATGATTCGACCACATGTACAACACACGAGCACGCACCCAGCGGTACACAGGGCCACGACTGGAACGTGCGCCACCGCAGGTCACGCAAGCTGCATTCACGCCGCCGGCGCCACTACCACCGCTGCCAATTATCGATGGAACGCGTACCCAGCACTGTAGGCGCGCCCACGTGTCGTCTCCGCCGCCTCCATGCCCCCGCGTCGGACGGTTATGAGGAGGGGTCCCGGCGCTATCGCTGGGGCGCTGGAAGAGGTGCGCTGTCGTAACCAGTCGCCCGGTGCTGCTTTCGATGATGACTCCAGTAGCCCAGGAGCCGTTGTAGCGCAGGAGGACAACGGCCTGAAGCACCCAGGACGGCAAACCTTCCGCAGCGGCGCCGGCCGCCAAAGCCGCCGGAGACACGGCCGCACTGCTGCACTCCGCAATCATTGCAGTCGCGAAGGTCGCGTTGGCCAGCAGTGCAGCGGCAGGTACGCCGCTACACGAATGCGGGTAGGCGCCAGGCTGAGCGCTGTCTGCAGCGGTCATCGCCCTGCTAAGAAGACAGGCTGATGGCACCGGAGCGGCCGGTAGGATACCAGATAAGCTCCGTGGCTGTAGAGCCGCCGCAGCAAGCGGCCCCACGGTGGCGGCGGCGGCGGCTCTGCTGTCGTGCGGCCTAGCCACATGGCGCCCGGCGATACCGACGCTCCAAAGCCCCGTGCCAATGGAATGGGAGGCGCGACCGCGTGCCTCAAATGGACCGGAATGCATTCCCCCGTTGCAGGTTGCCCTAGCGTGACAACAGCCACTGACGCAACACGCGGCAGCAGTAGCAGCATCCATCAAGGATGACGCAGCAACGGGCTGTAGCTGTAGCTGCTGCTTCTCTCTTGTTGTGGATGTGCTGGAGATTAGATGGGCCACTGCCGCAGCGCCGTCAGCCGACGCCCCTTGGGATCGCAGTAGCAGTTGTGCGAGGACATCTCTCAGTGCCGCCGCCACATGGGACCAGCCCGCCGCCAGGGGCACCTGGACGCCATCGGCGCGGCGACTGACGGGGATGCACAGTAGTGCCAAAGGCTGTAGCGGAAATGCCGGGGAGCGACTGCCGCCAACGTGGCCCGGGCAGCCGCGAGGAGGTGTCCTTCCTTGGCAGTTGCTACCCCCTAGCTCTACTGCCGCCGCGCCCGGTGCCTGAAGAACCGTCACCAGGGCCCCCTCCATGCCAGGAAATACATGTGCGTCCAATGCGTACAGTGCGGGTCCACAGCTGCAGCGAACATCGGAGTCAGTTTTGACATGATTAGCACTACCACTAGCAGCTGCACCCCCAGCAGGGATATACGCTGTGTGGTCGTGTGGTTCGGGGAGGGCGCACGCAATCACCCCGTTAAAAACTGCGTTGGAGAAGTGGAAGGGTGCCAAGCAGCCGAATGGGCTGCCAACGATAGACACCAGGCATCCAGGGCGTGTCTCAGCGCTGGCGCAGTTAGGTCTGGGGCTCCCCGCTGCCGGCGCCGCCAGCTCGCAGTCCGTTGCATGCACTTGCTGTCGCAACGATACGGCCTCCACGCCGACGGTGGCGCTGCCGCCGTTCCCACTTATCGGGCCAGGAATGCCGCAGTCGCGTGCGGCCGAAAGGGATGAGTAGAGGGAGGCCATCAAGGCCACACATTGCGGGGTGGTCAGGGTCCCCCGAGCAATGGCTGCGCCTTCATCTCCATTTCCGTACTGAGTCCCCCATTTATCGAG
This sequence comes from Volvox africanus, assembly GCA_030268105.1. Taxonomy (NCBI): domain Eukaryota; kingdom Viridiplantae; phylum Chlorophyta; class Chlorophyceae; order Chlamydomonadales; family Volvocaceae; genus Volvox; species Volvox africanus. The sequence continues at coordinate 722,952 of BSDZ01000010.1, read as the reverse complement.
GCGGGGATGCGGCCCTGGCCAGGTGGCGGTGGCGCCGCTGCCATTAGACGAAGCTGGATTCGCAGCTTCATTCGCGGCGAATGTGGCATAAATATGTGGTTTGGGAGGATCCGGTGCTGATGTGAACCCGGCTGCAACTCCCGTGTCGACACTGCAGCCGCTGACCGGCTGAGTCCAGCAAAGGACAAAGGAGCCCTGCTCCACTGGCGTGCAATGCGACCCGCCAATGTGCCATCCAAATGCCCAATCGCTAGAAGACGTGCCACGGTTGAGGCTCTGCAAGAGCTGCGCGGCGGAGCGGGAAACAGCTGGGACCCGGACCGTTGCGATGGGAATGCACATTGCCGCGCCCCCGCTGAGGACCGTGGCAGGGCCGACAGCACATATAGCACAGTCGGCTGATAATGACGGAGGTTCAATGCTGTCCTGGGGAGTAATTCCGGGCTTTAACCATCGGTGTAACACAGCTGCCGGTAGGAGAACAAGCCCATCATGCAAGTTCGCCGCAGAAAGGAGTATGCCAGAGCACGACGTAAATTGCAGACCTTTCGCCGTCGTTGTGAATGCGAGTTGGCCCGTGTGTTGCTCGGCATTCCGTGTTTCGCCCGATACCAAAATAAGCAGGGGTTCAGCTCGCATTTACATCAAGCAAAAACCGAGGGTAAATTGAAAATGATGGAGCTCAGGCCATCCCGCTTACAGGCTTACCCTCAGCGAATCCTGCTCGACTGAGTAGGACTATCGCAATTATCCAACGTAAGCACATCAACGCCATCATTATGCGAAAACAAAGCAATATTGTTTTCCCTGTGTAGCTGCAGTCTTCGTGCCGTATAAGTCGGTAATGTCATCAGCATCCAAGTGCCTCGCGAACGTGTCAACACGAATCAATCCAACGACCATAGACACAGCTTACATGTATGTCCTCTTGCATTTAGAAGGTTCATCTCAATTTAGATGTGGCTAATTTGCACCCACACACCAAGTGACAACTAGTTACCTAGGCGCTCTTGAGACAACTCTTTTGTTGTCATACGAAATTATGTATGTAATTTAAAGTAATGTTCGTTTGTGTTATACAACGCATCCTTGTTGGTGACATTGACGAGCCTGCTTGGCTGCTTATACACTCTCTGGTGATATGCTGGGTCCTACTTGATTGCTGCAACCGTGGTACTGGACAATTAGACGATAGAGAAAAAGAAACACCATGTACAGGATCCAAATGTATGCAGATATGCGCTCTTGTTAATAATTAGAACGAAAACCAACGGATTTCGGTCCCTTGGATAGTTGGAAACCAGCAGCTTCACCTGTTCTTGACGTAGAAAAGCTAGCCCCAAAACACCACTATATGCCTCAGTAGTCACTCAATCCCAAGGTCCCCACAACTGACCATCACAGCCTACCAGCCTATTCCAGTCCCTAAGGCTTCGCTTCGGCGGGCTTGGGTAACCCATGCATGATACGACTCCATCGACAACAAAACGAAGAGCAGGTGTCAGCAGGTCACCGACCGAAATTGTCAACCGATGGGTTATTACCGATGGAGTTCAAGTCAGGTTCTACCTACAAACTGCAGCCCCATCGGGCCGGTCGTCATACCATAGCCACGCCTTAGCGCAGTAACAAAGAGAGAAGAACCCATAAGCAACTAATCCTGATTTGCAACGTTGCAAAATCAGAAAATGATTTGTGCGCCATCACATTGCCAAGACTGAGCCAAACCCTAAGTGCAGCTCTTGCAGCTTACTCAGGAAATCCAGCTCTTCATAGCCTCGGTCTGCTGCGAGACGACGTAATCAGGCAACTAAGATAAGGTGCTGGGTATGGCAGAATGTACGGAGTGCGGTCTGCACCATTTGTGTCAATTCCTGCACGCCGGCTGCCACGGGCGGAGTTTACAATAGCGCTCGAAGATGGAACCGATCGAGCTGGCGAACCGCTGGCGCCTACTTTGCGCAACGCCCAATGCCGGGGCGGGCGCAGGGCCAGGTGCAAGACCGGGGCCCCCACCACCAACCTGTGTGTAAGGGGAGCGGAACACCATGTGTACGGTTATATTACGATGTCCGTCCGCAGTTGCTCTGGATGTTTTGCTGTCCAGTACTGCCCCTACCCGCACAGCACAGCACAGCATAGCACAGCAGAGGATGATACAGCGCGCATGGGTGCACTCGCTCGCCATGGCGTCATGCATTTTCCTGCAGCTAATGATGCGAATCATCACCTCTTTCAGCATCCGTGTTAAGGCTCTCGTGATTGCTTCCCGGCACAGCAGCACAGCGGTTCAGATGCCAAGAACGCCAGTTTGTAACCCGCCTTGACCGTCAAATCCAACATGGTTTGGGAAATTTTGTGGGACGTCAGTCGCGGATGTCGATATGGGAGCCACTTACCTTCGTCCCGCCGCCACTGGTGCCGCCGCCGCGGCCGGTGGGCACCTTGTCCCTGTTATTGGGTTCCGATGCCGAGGCGGGAACTTTTCCCGTGGAGGAACTATTGGTGGAAGGACAAGCGGCACCACCAGTGCCGGACGCGAAGGGCACGTCACACTTCTGAAGCCTGAGACGGCCAGGACGGCGGGGGAGGCAACCAGCAACCAAGAACCAGCAACGTATCGGTGTTAGTGTGTCCTTTTTGTAATGCCGTGACGGGGTACGTGAGCTTGATTAACAGCTTGGATGCTGGTCTCAGGCCGTAGAGTCACAACACAAGCCATGACCACGCACGCACTATGATAGGTTAGCGGGGTTTTAGGACTCTAGTTTTTTAGGGTTTCGGAGCTCATGATCGCGCCGTGGTGTGCAGGCCGCCACAAGCGGTATTTGGCCGAGAAGCAAGAAATCGACACACATGGGTTAGGCCATCGCGACCCAGGTTGCTCAACATCTGCAAGGCCCACAGCGGGCTGATCCAGCGGGCTCCTTTCAGCTCTGTTTGTATTACCGACGTCAAACCCAGGGATAGCCACGTACATCCCAGTAAGCGCAGTCTATGCCCAAGTATGGATGCCACTTACATGTTAGTGACAGTGCCCCGATTGACACCAAAACGCTTCGCCGTCGGATCGCTATCCATCATTACTAGAAGTTGCTCCTGGAGATCAAGATAGCACAAGCAGTACGACAGCGGACCACCTCCGGTGCCGGCGAAGCTCTGCAAAGTGTCGCAACAGGAGGGCTGGCGGCAACGGGGGATGGGGAGGGGAAACGCGCAGCCCGCCGATGAGGGGGTTGGTGACTACCCCGTCATGAAATCAGCAAGGGATTGATCGTGTTGGGGCGGCGGCAAGGACTGGCTGGTGGAGGCGTCGGTCGCGTGGCGGGAATTGGAGATGGGACGCTGGGTAGGTGTGTATATGTGGGACATATTACCTAGTGAGGTGCCTCACCGTGGGTCCTGGAACGCAAGGCGCCAACACGTTGATGTTGCTGGCCTGTTGGAAAGCTGTATTGATACACTTCCCTCTATCAGGGAGCTGCGCCAGGGAGGGACCAGCAGCGAGGAAAAACAGCATTCCCACGAGTGACATTTCCATCGCGCAACGAAGTGGTTTGCCAGGGTGAGGTCAACGAGCCGGGACGCAGGCTTGCACAATACGTTTCTGGGACTTTTCTGACAAACAGAAGCAAAAAATGTAAAGAAGAGTATTTTTTTGCATATTCGAATCGCCTTCATTCTATACTTATTTATACCTGTCATGTGTGTGGGCCAGGACACGTCATGTTAGTGGAGGTCCGGGATTCTGACGGGTCTAAAAAGATTTGATATGTCCGACTGTTAACGCGCAATCCTGTTTTCCGATTGCAACGGGCTATCGTAAAAACCGCAAGATCACTCATTACATGCGGCCATTGATTTACTGATGTGCAGCACCAACCCAAAGCCAACGCATGTTCCTCGCCGACTGTCCATCACCATCGCCCGTCATCTCCTACTCGTACAGTCACTCGTCATAAGGTGCACCTCCATGATGATAGCCGGGAGCTCTTCAAACGTCTCTCCCCACACAGTCCCAGCGGCAGCTGCTGCAAATTCTGCCGGGATGTCCCAAATCATGCTTTTAGACATTTATGGGGCGATCGCTTAACATGCTCTCCTGGCCCTGAAGGGTACGGTGGTCGTGCGGGTCGTGCGGGTCTGCTGCCCGTCAGAGACACATCAAATGAAAGTGCAACTAATACAGCCAAGCCTGGCTTAGTTCACCTAGTTCACCTGTTAACAGCCCAAGACCCTTCACCCGGTATCCCTGCCTGCTTACCGCCTGAGGTTCCTACCTGTCTCCCGATCATTCAAGCATCCAAACGCGGCCTGCTGTGCAGCCCAAGTCACCACAGCCACTACGCCGGACCAACACAGCGGTGGCAGTGGCAACACAATCCCAAGATTCAACGAATTAGATGAAGCTCATATCACCCTGAAATATCTTCCCAACATACGCACGCGTCGCCTGTTCAGGAGCCGCCTCACAGCCGCCCCACACTTTTTGGGTCTCCTTCTCTCTCTCTCTCTCCAGAGGGAGAGGGAGAGAGAGGCACACCCATACAGCATTCAACACACATACAAAATAATATCGTCACGCATCGGCCTTGGACATCGGCCTGGGTGTTTCATAAGGCGTAAAAAGAGGCCCGTGAAGAATGTCATCATCTCCCGCAGACTTGATCATCGCAACACCTACCTGCCTGCCCAAATGGATACGCGCACGGAAAGCGGCTATGGACCTCCTGCGGACGCAAGCACCCTCCTTGGGCATTTGTATCAGCCAACCTCGCTTCTTAAGGACCTCCAGCTCCCTCCAAACCACCACCGCTACCCTAACCCTTCCCTCAGCACCATCTCCTCAGGCTATAGCCCTCCATTCTAGCCGTCCACCTCATCCCATGCTAGTGCCTCCTGTTCCCCTCTACGTCCTCAAGCCGTTGCCTGCTCAGCCGCCAGGTAGCCCTTCATCTTAGCCACCTGCTCCAGCACAGACCGCTTGCTGGTTCCGCCCTCCGTGTCCCGCATCTCAGCGCTGCGGTTGAAGTCCCACACCTAAGCACCGGGAGGCGTAATGACGATCCGATGGACGCAGCAGCGAAACAACGAGCACCACCCCACACGGACGGAAGGCGGGGAGGGATCGGAATCGTTCGGGAGGGAGCGTTGTTTCCCGACAAGACGTCTTCACACCTAGAGCACCGGTAATGATGCAACTAAGGAAGCAACAGGCCTCATAAAGATATTCAGCACGATGATGTGCCCATGCGTTGCCACAGACGAAAGGCACTGGTGATGATAGGCAGTAGATAATCAGCTAGGTGAGTTACGTTAGGCAATATATTTAGATGGCGCCGCATATTGCGACCCGGATAGCCATCTCCACCCTCCCTTTCCCATGCACACTTTAATCATACCACCTCCTGCCCTCTCGCTCGCACCCTATGGACATCGCAAGCCCATGCCATAGTCCCCCCATGCACCCGCTTACCGCAGCAACGTCCTCCGTAAACAGCGGGTGGATAGTCTGCAGATCCGCTACACCCAGATCGCTCAGCCCCACACCTCGGTCCTCCGCCATCTTAACAGCCGCGCCGCTGTGGTGGTGCGTCTCCCTGAAGGGCACTCCCTTGCGCACTAGGTACTCGGCGAGGTCGGTGGCCAGCATGTCAGCGGATAGCCCTATCCAGGTGATAGGAAGGGTTAGGGAGGGGTTAGGAGGGGTCAGGTATCAGGGGGGCAGCAGGGATCAGAGGCGCGATGCAATCAGAAACACAGAAAGATTAGTTATGGATAAGGTAGGGGGTCAAAGGCACGCCTCTGCACGGCGGGGGAAGAACATGACGCACAAGAAGCACGATGACAGAGTCAAGAAGCCACACCTAACGCGTCCCCCTTCCTTACATAACCGCCACTGCCTGCTAACAAACATACATACGTATATAAATTCATGGTGCGCACACGCACCAGAGCGCATCTTTTCAGGCCTTATCTTGATCGTCGACAGCACACCGGTAGCGATGCGCACCACGTCATGCACTGTATCCACCGTATCGAACAGCAGCTCCCAGCATTCCTGGAAATCCTTGTTGTAGGTGGTGGGCGTGCCCTTGAGCACCGCCAGTACCCCCATCAGGTTGCCCTGCACGCGACCGCCCTTGCCCCTGATGCCGGATACAGGAATGGAGTGGGGCATATGGGACGTACCAATCAGGGAGGAGGCGGACGCAGGGCGGGTGGGGAACAGTGCAGTCAGGGGGGAAAGGGGATATGTGTTCCAGAAGCTTGCATGGGGCGGCATGTACGATGACACGTACCACAACGATGACACAGAGGACAGGTTAAACCATTCCGACATCAATGGTCGATATGGTGGATACGTGGACAGGAGAAAAAAGGTATATACGCGATGGCTAAGTAGTGTAACCCGATCGCCTTCCCTCGCCCAGGGGCCCTCGCCCCGGCTTCGTGCCTCCTCCTGAGCATCAAGCACCAAGTAGATGCCTCCACCGCGTGGCTCCCCCCTCCGCATCATCCCCACGGGACCCCCTCGTTCCAATGGAGATACCGGAGGTACAAACCTGATGAGCTCCAGTGCATCCGGGTTCTTCTTTTGAGGCATGAGGCTGGAGCCTGTCGCATAGGCATCCGAGCACTGCACGTAGCCGAAGGGACCGGAGGAGTAGATAATGAGGTCCTCCGCCCAACGCGACAGATGTGTGCACAGCAGGCTGGCGGCGAACACCGTTTCAATCACGAAGTCGCGGTCGGATACCTGCAGGTATGGGGCATGCGGCATGGGGCATGGGGCATGCGGCATGGGGTATAGGGCGCGGAGTTTGGAGGCGGAACATAACACATTGCGAGGTCCTCCAGCATATCTGGGAATGAAGGTCTAAGCGGCGCAAGGATGTGTGGGAGGCCAAGAGGCGGTGAGGGAGGAGCACGTGGGCTCGTGTCACTCAGGGGACTAAGGCTCATCAGAAGGCAGTGCGACTATGTCTTTGTGGTATGCGTCCCGGTGTTGTCGCAGGCCTCGCAATCAAAGAGATCGCGAACCTGAGACCCCTCAGACCCAGGTCGGACTCACGGAGCCCAGTCGGGGTCTCACCGCATCCATGGAGTTGGGGCACACCCCGCCGACGAAGCCCAACTCCTTGGCGATGAACTGGCGGTCCACGAGGAACGGATTACCCGCCAATGCGCCTGGGGAGGTCGAACGGGGCCGAGGTCAGGAACATGTAGGGAGAGGGAGAGGCAGGACGAAGTAAACCCCGGCTCCACCAGTGTGGGCTGATCCTTGGTCGGGCGTACAGGGGGCCCAGCGACCCGCCTCTCGCCTCCCCACACGCATAACTCCATTTCAACATGACCTCATTACAAAAACACACATGCATAGACACAGATAGACACAGACACACTGCTGCATTGGCGATATCTCCCGTGCGGATTAGGAAACGGAAAGTCAACGGACAGCCGCCTCCTTTTCCCTGACTGTTCGCGTCACACGGGCGGACAGCAGCGCGATGACCCACACATCCTCTCCTGGCCCCTCCTGGGAAATGGCGTCCGCAATTCACCATTACAGGCTTCCGCAGCCGCCGGCATAGCATTTTGTTTATCTTGTACTTTTCAGTTTTCAGTGCACTCTTGAGCCATGCTAATGCGCGCACTTGCCGCTCTGGTCATATGTGCTGCCTTTCGGGTCCACCCAGCGTTCAGACATCCGCTCACTTCCCCTGACTACACTGCCCCGCTGCCCCTGACTCACCGGATCCCAGTGGCAGTGTGGCCACTCGCGGCAGCAAGTCCCTCAGCCGCATGTCGTCCCGCTGCCATGCGGCGCAGTGGCACATCAGCCAGTGGCTCCATCGCACCGTCATGGCGTTTTGAAGGTGGGTGAAACCTGGAAGCGGGGTGCGGGGTGCGGGGTGCGGGGTCCAGCGGCACGAGGACGGAGACGGCGAGGTCGGAGGCGGAGGGGAGAAGACTGAGTGAAGGGGTGATGTCAAGGAGCTGCTCCGAAATAATCTTTATTATGAACACATCCGACACACCTAAGTTGTGTTTCCGCGCCTGTGTTTGTCATCTTCACTTCCCCAACGCATCCCCCACGTCCCGTTTAAGGAGGTTAAAAAAGACTCTCCTGCCCAACCAGCCTGCCGCTACTTCCTAATCTGCCCATTTACACTTGCTGTTTCTCTTCTGATAGATATACGCTTCAGGCACACTCAAAAGCACCCACCCGGCATAAGCACGTCCACCTCCGCCTCCGAGCGGTCAGAAGCTACCCGGATAAGCTCCTGCAGCTCCGTCCGCATCACCGCCACCTGGTTAGCCAGCCACAGCCGGTAATCGGTCGCCACCTGCGTTCGGGATTCAGTGGTGAGGAGACGGGAAGGGCAGTAAGACCGGCGGCCTACGCGAAAGGCCCGTCTAATAATGCAACAGGAGGGAGAACTACGCACCATTCAGTCCAGCGGCAAAGGTGCCGGGACGTCGAGTTGTGTGCAGGGAGGGCAGGTGCCAGGGAGGTGGAACGAGCGGTGGAGAGACCCGACTGATGGGCGAGCGATGGCCGCACAGGTGATGAACTTGGCAGCGACACGGCGAGTGAACACCCAACCACACATACACATAACAAACATACCCATATGCACATGCACATATCTCTATACTTACATGCACATATACACACAACAAACACACGCGCGAAACCCACCTGGTCGTTACGCGAGCGGCCGGTATGCAGCTTGCCACCCACAGGTCCGATGAACTCTGTGAGGCGGCGCTCATTGGCCGTGTGGATGTCCTCATCGCCGGGCTTCACCACAAACGAACCCACCTTCCACTCCTCCGCAACCTGGGGGGGAGCCAAACGGAAAGGACAGGCCGGAGAGGACAGGCCGGAAGGCAAGGTGGTGGTAGCCGGGCGACCCCCATGGGGAGGGGAAATGTTGTGTGCTGCGCGTTGTGGACCTTCACTGGGGGTGTGTGGGAGGAGTCGCTGAGCCTGCTTAGCATTGCCCTCGCTATCAATGGTTCTGACAGTTGGCCCAACCACTCCTTCAACGAGGAGCTCCGGCGCTGTTTGCTACAGACCAGAACAGCTGAGCAGCACCAGAAGGAATGATGCAGATGAAGGTGCAGGTTGTAGAGCAGCGACATAACTGACGCACCGCCCTGACCTCTTTGCTGTTACCACGGAGGACTCGCCGCGCGGCGGAAGGAAATGCCAATGACAGAGGTTTGAAGCCAGGCATGCAGATCTGGCATGGCTTTCATTCTTCATGCTTTGGGCGTCAGAAAGGTGATACCACACGCCCAATGTAATTGCCGCTGCGTCGCACCTTGCTTAGGCCGTCCACAATGGTGGCGGCCTCCTCGTGGGTGAGGATGCCCGCCTTGGCGAGAGCCTTGGCGTACGCCTGGCTGCCCTGAGGTTTGGTGCGCACCGGGGCGAGACAGCAGGGCGAGGCAAGGACAAAGGAACCTGAGGGTCGTATGCATAGCGGGCTGGGGTCGAAGGCAGCTTGGAGGGACGGTTCGGGACTTTCGCTGTAGGCCAAATCCGCGAGGGCAGTGGGTGGAGTGGCATCGTAGAAGCTAATGGAAAATAAAACATAAAATAAAAAGTCAAGTTCAAGTAGACACGGCAGCTACCCGTACCTTAATATCCTCGGCCCAAAGGCGTTTGTCGAACGGCAGCGATTCGTTAAACTTCTCCATCAAAGGGTCGGTCTTGCCCGTGAAGCGGCCACCCCAGAGCTTTCTGGTATTATCGGCAGGAGCAGGTGCCGTTGGAGCGCTAGTCGCCTGCAAAGGGATGATTCAAGCAGTTGTTGGAAACGTGTTCATCAATCACCACGACAGCCGCCCTCTCGCTTACCTGAGCCATAACGTTGACGCGCGTCGGTCTCAAAGCCTGTAATTGGAAAATTTTATTTCAGAGTCAGCAATTCGTGATGTTTTCCATAAGGGTCATCATGACACAGCGGGGCAACCGGGACTGGAGCGAAAGACCCCGTCAATACTTCAGGGTTTACCTTTGCCCGACAGCCCCCTCGTTGAGTGTTGCTAACTCCCTGGACATTTCCGACATTGTGCTGATGCAAGGCAATCGGAGCCATGTCTTCGCCGCAAATAGGGTTCACCGATCAAGCAAGTCCAGAACCACAAGCGTATTGATTAAGTGCAAAAAGAATCGGTAAAGTTAACGGTTAAAGGGAATAAGAATTATAGTTAGAAACTTTGGAAGAAATCGGGTCACGTGTTTCCTTGCAGGCGCCGGAATTGAAATTTTGTTTCGTCGCACTTCGCACTCCTTAAAGTACAATCCTAGGGACACAAATTTCATGTGACTGTATTTAACAGGAAATGACCGGGAACGGATTTACTTCCGAGTGTTGCCGTACGGACCGACGTTAGGCGTTGAGTTCTTTCGTCGGTTGGATGTGTTCATATACTATAATGTAATGAAGTGAAATGAGTTGATTTGTTGCATTACCGCCTCCACGTTATGGAGTTGCAGCAGTAAAACAAGGCAGTATGCTTGGTCCTGTGCGAGAAGTATCGTTGCCGCAACGGACAGGTATTCAGAAATTTGTAAAGGTAGTATCACAAATTTTATTTCAGCTGACGTCTTGTGTGTGCCCTGCGAGAACGTTAGAATTTCGTCTGGTCCCACGGGTCAGGAAGGGTCCCCCTGGAAGGGCCCCCCTGGTCAGGAAGGGTGTAATGATTGGGGAACTAAGGGATTATTTGCGTTGGGGCTTATCAGTCTTGGCCGTATTGGCCCTTGAAATCTTAGATTTCAAAGGAGCCCGTGGGCGATCTTGTCCTTGATTTGTCCTCGGCCGATACACATACAACGAGTAAACCTAGTGCAACGTATGAAAGGCAAGCAACGCAATCTGCTTTCTCGAAGCGCTGACGGAGTGGGATTTTTCCCGCCTGTTTCCGTCTACATGCCGTAAATACGGCGCGCTTTGCATGGACATTCTGGCGTGGAGCAGTTGAGGCGTATTTCACCTCGTTTCGGATCCCATGACTCAAGCCACGACTCTCCAACACCAGGAACACCCAAACGGCAAGGAGATATATGGATGCTGAAGTTGCGTCGCAGGTGGAGGATTTGTTCTTCCGGTTGCCCTTCCATGGTGCTTGCTCACTTGCCAATCCAAGCGAAGTTAAAGATTATTGCTACATTGACAATTGTGCTCAGATTTTCCTCGAAGGGCGTTCTACCTGGGTTGCGCCGAGTATGATGTTTGGATAATCGCTTATTGAATATCTGTCGATTTTGCCTTCACGATCCCGCTGTGGTTGCATCATGAAGAATGTCGAGAATGTGGGCTGGGTACCACTTCCGAACCCAGCCCAACTTACATGCAATCCCAAAATATGGTAAAATAGCGCAAGCCAGCCTGCACCAGCAAGCTGTTTAAGACCAAAAGCTCAAGCCGAGCTTTGAATTTGCGAGATACAAGGGGTGGCCATTATCAAGAGCTGCCCTTACCTCGTACCTTGACGGCCTAGCTATGCAGGAACGACATCATGAATCAGGAACGATGATGCAATCAAAAAAATCCCTGCTACGAGGTAACGCCTGACACGGCCGCGCTATGAACATCCTCTATCCTTTTCCTCCTATACGAACCGACGCAAAATATTATATAAACAATCAGCCCTCTCCCACATCACATCACATCACATCACATCCAAAACCAAAACCCACCCCTCAGAAGGACAGGATTCTACACGAACTTACGTCACCATCGCCGGTTGGTTCGGCGCCTTTGGACTCTCCTAGATTATCACGGTTTGCCGGGGACGGACAGCAAGCACCCCAACTGAGCCCTATAGCCATGTACCTTACCTGCGCTGCCACACCGTGACTATGAATCGATAAATGACATCGAAGGCTCCAGTAAGTACCGTATCAAAGGCTCTCGACAGTGCCCCATAAAAACCCGGCCTTGCCCCCTTTTTCCCCGTTTATTCATGGTCCAAAATCCACCGCGGTAGTGGCAGCGGCCGCCATCTCAGCCCCACAGCGTGCCGTAGGTGTAGTATGCAAACACAAGGCCTGCTACTGGCGTCAGGATAAAGAGTGCTCCCACCAAGGTCAGGATATTGAAAGGTGAGCCCTTATACTCGCTGCCGTCCCAGTTATCTCTGCAGCACGCACGTGGATTCCAGGTTGAGGTTGACCGCATGGCATCGCATAGCGTGTGAACTCAAAAAGGACCGAAAGAGCAAATTGTTTTCCAGGAAAACGTGGGAATGCGAGAGCAGACATCCCACAGCATCACATCTGATGGTCGTACCACCCAGCAACTCACGTGTAGAGGTCCTTGCGTTCCTTGCCGTTGTTTGCGATCAGGTTCGCCTGACGCCGATACTCTGCAAGCGTTTGGTTTAAAACGTTAGGCATAAATCGTTTGGCTTCCCTCAGAGCGAAGCATCAGCAGCAGTACTCAATAACTCAACCCCAAGCGAGACAGCTTCATGCGTCAACCAACCGAAAAAACATTTGATGAGTGTGGCTTAAAGAGGCACCCATCGCTAGCACATTCAGAATACAATTTCCCGGGTTTTACTGGCTCAACGCCAGAACTACGACTGGTTGCGAGGTGCATATCCTTGCACAACGCACCAATCTCCTCTCGCACAGTGCGGGGCTTTGCAAGCTCGCGTGTTTTCTTGTACCAATCGTTGCCATAGTCCAGAGTTGGGCCAGCTTTCAGGCCCTTGCTGCTGGGGCCATTCTTTCCCGACGCAGCGGTGACAAGAAGAGCAGCACGCCGGGGGCTGTCGCCTGTGCAATACGGGGCGTGAACGTTACCAAAATGTTGTAATGGATGATATGCGCCCTCGTTCAGGGGCTGCGCTTCGCAACGCGCGTTTTGTGCCTTCATAACGTACGTGCGCACGCACAAATATCAGCCGTCCTTGCTAGCATCGCCATAATTATCCCAAATGTGCTGAAATGCTATCATCCGCAACCCTGTTTTGCACCAAGCTTAGTATCGTACCGTACGTCACTGTCGGAAAATGAATCACGGGCTAGTTACATGATTATGCATGTTAAGGTTAAAACCAGAAATCGTATCTTACTTTTTCATCGCAGTTTTAGGTTAAGTGTTTTGTAACGTGCAAATCAACAAATTATTCATCGGAAAGTGACTGTGTAGACCAACTAAGTAAGAATGGGAGGCGGACTTAATTTTTTAAATAAGAAAACATGGCATCCTGCACGACCACAAAACCTAGAAGAGGTATGGAAACGAGAGCAGAAGGCTGCTGCGGAAGCCAAGAAGGCCGAGGAGCTGCGCAAGCAGCTCGAGGAGGAGCGAAAAAGAAGCGAGTTCGTGCAGATGGCTATGGATACCGGGCACTTAAGGTTGGCAGGAAGGGCCTCGCTTGGTGTACCACTAGTAATGATAGATGGGCTCAAGCTTGCTGGGTTCACCGTGCAGAAAGGAGGAGCGCTTGGATTGGATGTACGGTAGTGGATTACAGGCAAAACAGGACGCAGAGAAGAGGCGCGAGGATATGCTCACGGGGAAGGCGGAAGTCGCCCTCGCCCCGGAGCAGCAGGCCCAGGAGACAAGCCGGGTAAGCGCGAAGAGAACCTTAAGGTTTGGGACGGTGGGCCTCTCATTGTGCTGCTGGGGTCTGAGCCGGGGTCCCCCAAATTGGGGTCCCTATTATGTCGTACCACAGCTAGCACGCACAGACCAAGCTGGCAATTCCGGTGGCCACCTATTATCTATCATCAAAGTCCAATTGGGAGGGGAAAATTATGCACTTGGCGCTCTGAATGATGCGGATTGTTTACTCCGTTGGTGGGTAAGCTGGTATCCGTGCGAATGACGGTATCCGCCCGCCTTCCATTATCCCCCGGGCCCTTTGAAACCCAGGCGGAGCAAGTTGCTTTACTTCCGACCTTCTACGCATCGGCTACGCCAGCCTCACAAAATGAGACGTGGCTGCGATTGAACAATGACCCTCTATTTGCAGTAAGTTCTTCCACTGGGCCTATCTGGTAGCTGGCCGCCAGTGTTGTGTTAAAAAGCATAACACTGATGGATGTTGTGGCCCCCTTCGCGTCCGCTCTGGGTCGGCGAAGAGCGGATTGTGACAAGCGGCGGAGCATCCAATTCCCGGTTAAAGACTTTGTCCTGATCACGACCATTCGCAGATCAAGAGGCAGCAGCAGGAACAGCTTTCCAAACTTCGGGAAAATCCCATCAAGATGATGGAGTTGCTTAAGAACCTGGCTAAGGTACGGCGTCCGTACCCCCGGGGTTTTTCAATGTTTGTGTTTGACCGTCGACGACCTCTATCTATGGTCAAAGATTAAACATCTTCTGGGAGAGCTTAAGCCTTATGGGGCGCATTGAGCCCCGTCAACTGTGAGCCAGTTGTGGATAGGGAGTGCGGAGATGCCTCATTGGTGCATTGTGCAGTCCGCGGTCGTTGGAAATGGTGGCAACTTGGCAACGTATGAGTTCTGAGTTGCCGTCGCATTTGATGTCTGATTGCGACGATTTGCCAAGTGGTAATGCAGGCTAAGGAGAAGGCGGAGAAGAAAAAAGAGAAGAAGGAGAAGAAGAACAGAAAGCGGGAACGTGACAGCGGCAGCGGCGAGGAGGGTGACGGCAGGGCTGCCAAGCGTAGCAGGTAAGGTAACCCGGCGCGGGTGCGCCACTTCCTGGCTTTTCGTGGACGCCTATTTGGAAATAGGGTCGGTGTATGGGGTTCATGACTGCCAACCCATTGGCCACTGGCAATTGCCAGGATGGAATTGTTTGACACCTTGGTACCCTGTTTAGCATGGTGCCGCTAAGTCTGCAATTTTATGGCGCTGGCTGCAGCAACATGAGTACACATTTAGCGGAGCGTGTGACTCTTGGGGGACACGTATGTATCCTCGAATGAAGCTAGAAGGGTGCGCCTAACACGTTTCAGGTCTCCACCTGCGCCGCTGCCACGCTACGGCGCCGGCAGCCATGAGCGACAAGCTCCCCCCCGAGGACACCACGAGCTTGAACATGAGTATCATCAACCTCCAGCTGGGGCCCGCGGGCGCTCGCCGTCCGGCCGGGAGGGACACGACCGCGACCGCGGCCGCGGCGGGGCCTACTCTGAGCGGGAGCAGGATTACCGGCGTGGGGTCGAACGTCACGAGAGGATAGAGTCCGAAAGAAAACCTCAACGGGGACACGAAAGGGACTATGGCAGGAGCGCTGAGCATCACAGCAAGTTCAACGACCGTGACAATAATGCGCACCGGGACTCAATACAGGATGGCCAATTGAGTCTCGGCGGCGCTGGAAGACAAGATGGTCGCGAACGTGATGTCGGCCGCAGTCGGCATGAAGGCGATCGCCGCACGCAGGAGCTGGACCGTGAGCGGAGGCGGGATCGCGAAGGGAAGGATAACCGTGGTGGAGGCGGCGAAGGGGTGCAGCAGCAGGAACGAGTGCGCAAGCATGGCGGGGAGGAGCGCCTTGATGTTAGCGACGCTGGCCGTGATACATCCCCTGCACGGGGACGTGAGGTGCAACAGCTGGGCCACAGGTGGGCTATCGGGCATTTAGCTCGTTGGGTCCCCGTCTATCATATTTCATCAACATTTAGAACAAGAGGAGAACCCGCGATTTGCTTTTTGAATGTTTTGTATTCCAGACGCAGTTCCCGTAGAATAGGACCTCCCTTCAGATAGGACCACCGGGGTATTGTTATAATACTGTACAGCAAACATTGTAGTGAATACCGAGGAACTGCCCTTCGTTGAGGTGGTCACGTTTGGCGCAGCTTTCTTCAGCCCCAGCGCTCTTTCCCCCCCGGGCTGCCTGGCGTCGCAGGTACGGTCTGAAGCACTCCTCTGCGGCGCCGGAGGTACTGCGGCAGGCGGACAACAGCAACCGTGCAGCAGAGACGCGTGCTAAGCTAGAGGAAGCGAGACGCATCCGCGAAGAGGAAGAACGCGCGAAGGCTGCACAGCGTCACGTGCGCAAGGACTACAAGACGGGTCAAATGACTGGTAAGTGCGCACGTCTTAATGGGCGGTGGTGGCAATACCAACGAGCACGCCGTGCAATTTACCGAGTCGGAACGGCAGAAAGATGTTACCGGCGGATGTTGGGGCTGCTGCAAAGGTTGCAGACTTATAAGAGATCACGGGTCGCAGGTAGGCGATGGAACCCAGTGAGTCGTGAGCTAGTACTCGCCATTCATGACCGTGGGAGTGAAAGGGGTGATGCAAGGAAGCTATGCAAGGTGGTTCAAGGACAAAACTTGGGCCGGCTGTGGTCGCAAGGGTGTTTTAACCTTATCCTGGATCGCCACCGGATTACGTAGGTTGCATCCTCCGAGATGGGGGTGTGCTGTTGTGCGAACGAAGGTGATGCCGCCGAGATCGCATAACATGTGGTGAATTTTAGCTGTTGCCATGGCATTTTGGCTATTGCCCTAGCTTGAGGGAGGGTCATGTGCCTGCGTGTCATGTGTTTGCAGAGGAAGAACGCCAAAGGCGGCTCGCTGAAATGATGGGCAACGCGGAAGAGCATGAGATGGTACGCCGGCGGCGATTGGACGCGGCAGCAGCAGCGGATCTGGCCGAAGAGGAAAGTCAGCACCTTGTAAGCCAGGCCAACGCGGCCAGGGGCAGTGATGCCTTCCGTGACGTTGCCGCCAGGGATGTGTACGCTAAGCTCCAGGGCTCACTTGAGGCCCGCGTTAACAGTCGCCGGCATTTCAGTGCGCGGTGATGAGCAGAAGCTGATGTGGGTGGCTGCGGATCTACGACTGGCTGGTACTGTAGGACATGCGCTTCTTCCCTTAACGGCCTACGAATTTGTGTTGTTGTTTGGTGTTGGGGCCACGCCCATCACGGCCGTCTTGAGACCATTATTGGTGTTGTACCTCTCCTTCGTGTTTGCTCATAAGTATCTGCGCGTCTGAAGGCTTTCGACACCGATGCGCGAGCACTTGCAAGGACAGCAAGGCAAGCGCGAGCAAATAGAGACAGCGGAAGACTTCAAGGCGAGAAGAGATATAACTTACAGTCTTACAGATCGAAGCGATGCAATGGACGAAATCGCCGTCAGCGCCGGAAGCAAGCAATCATCACGCGGCGGTGATAAGCGAAGTTTAGGCTTAGCTCGGGCTAAGTAGAATAGCGATTAGCAGTAATAATGTGCAACACACGAGTGCTCTCCGGTATCGAATGTCTTGTCTTACTTAGCCGTCCTCGCATCTGTTATACTCGCAGCATCGCGATGTCGTACGGTTCACACTAAGAGGCCCTAAACCCTAAAACCCTAAAAACCCTAAACCCTCCCGAATACGATCCCTTCCATGCCTAAATCAGAACAATTTTCGGCCAGAGTACCAAAGTACGGTTTTCTGCTGCACTTGAGGTAGCGGTAATGGTTCTGGAGAATACATGGGAGGTATAAAGGTGGCAGTGTGTTATTGGTATTGCTTTTTGAGTTGTGTATGTACATACGTAGAGTCATCAGTCACAATGTGACAAGATAAGCATGGACTCTGCATGGGCAGGCCTGCAAGTGAACCACAAAAAATGCACTGTATCTGGCATCTTACATAAACGTGCATGGTCTGACTGTGGCCTTAACGGACCAACATGTGAGTGCACCTAAAAAGCAGCCCTCCACAATAAGATAAAAAACAGTGGACACCCAATTCCATACCTCCATTCCACAGAACCCTACAAATACCTGCAGGCCTATGTGACAATGACACTAAACTGGAGTGCCCAAATAAACCATGTGTGTACAGCAATAATGGACAAAGGAGAATTTATCCAGAGCTCTCCTGCATCACCAGACCAGTGTATATAATTTATACAAAACTGCAAACACACAGTGGTTGCTTACAGCTTCCCAACACTGGCATATACCCCCAATGATACACGCCTTGTGGATGCAATGATAACATGGATAGCAAGCCGATGCTATCGCCCTCCCTCTAGCTTCCCCACACGGGCAGTGCTTCAGCCTGCAGAACACTGTGGCTGTTGTATCTCTGTGTTAATATCCGCCAAACTGTTTAGGCCCGATCGGAAGATGTCCAGTTTCCTGTCCATCCTGGATATAAGCCTTAGATACCCCAGGATACTACAATGGCCTAGGAAATGGGTCACTATTACCATTATACATTCACAACTCCGCCCACACACTAGTGCTCTCCCTGACGGATGAAGGTCGGTTAGGAGCCATAACCAGGGCCATGCTTGCATTACAATGCAAACTGGCAGCTGAGAAACGGATGCACATGCTCTAACATGAAAGCAGCTTCTCACAACTCCAAAACAGCTCACACTTGCACACGACCATGGCATCTTGGTGACTGAGAAAGGTAACCCATGTAATACCTTCCTGAACACCATCGTAGCAGTGGTCACAATTGTAAACACCCCAAAGGACCAACAAGGAGAGATACACCCGTACTGGCTCCTGCTACCACTAACAGAGGTTGGCCTTGACATGCACATGCTAATATACAAAAACACAACACAGCACCTGATCACCACCACTGAATTCCAGGAGCTCTTTCCCAGAGGGAAGATGCGTTGCACTTGCATCTATGGCCGAGTATAGGTCCTGCGCTTCAGCACCATCCATTTTCTGGGCCCATTGATTCAGTAGGTCAGCTGTTACAAACTCCTTTCCCATGGGGAAAGTACAACAAAGATAGAAGGTGGCGCTAAATAGACTGAGTCTGGCAGTTAGCGCACTGTGCCCCAACACACATCAGCACACAGGCCATGTAAATGGATCTCCACTCAAAGATTGACAGCTTAGGGAGATACCAGAAAACCCTGTCTTCACTCACAAGCCTGAGGCACAAGACAACCCTCCCTACACCAATCCTAGCACCATCATTCGACCCTCACAGACACCGCAATGCACCAGTTATCTGGAACACACAAATGCAACGCAATAGTTGCACAATGACCAACCAAACTGCTACCAAGACCTCAACCCACACACCCAGCTTGCCTGCTGAACGCGAGGATGCTGGACACAAGCGTACGAAATCCCACCACCAGCGGCAAAAGGAGTTCATTAACAACAACACACGATGTGACAATGAACAGGTCGAAACCATGAACACAGCTATCCAGGGTGTGCAACTGCATGACCTGACTACGGAAAACAGCATCCCCTACAGGCTATCCCAAAAATTATGACAGCCCTGTGACAGGATGCATAAAACTGTACACCCTGTTGTATCTCTGTTATGTCCACCTAACCAAAGGCCCAATCGGAAGATGACCATATACGGTCCATCCTGGACACTACCCGTAGATATCCTTGGATACTAACCCACCTTGACCAGCTCCCTCCCTGCCTGCCTCCCTCCCTCCCTGCCTTCCTGCCTCCCTAACTCCCTCCGTCCCTCCCTCCCTCCCTCCCTCCCCGCCCTGCCTACCCCCTTTACCCGCCCTGCCTCACCTGCCTGCCCTGCACAACCAAACCATTCCCACCCTGCCTGGCCCTTCAGTTGTGCTGCTGTGAATTCATTTCAGTATTGCCTGGGAACTACAGATTATAAGTAACATGAAAGGCTCACAGCTGAGGGACGCAAGGGGGTTGCAAGGAAGTTACCACCTGTATCACATCAGCACATGGATCAAGTTGTTCCACAAGATTTTAACTGTGCAGGACGTACATAGTTATGAGGTTGGCCGACGCTAATGGTGGGGTGTGGTTTAGAAGGATACAAGTGATCACTTTGCAATGCTAACATAGCTTGGATGCATGTTTTTTGGATGATAGTATTTGTGGCTAACTCTGTTGCTTGTGATGATGAGTGCACATTTATTATATCCATGGAAAGGAAATTCTTATCAAGAATTTGTATTGTGATGCTGCTGCTGGAAGGATATCATGTTGCTGACGCTGCTGTATGTAGATACTACGCCGAGGCAGTGTGTCAGTGCTCCAAGCACGCAGTCATCAGTAAGCTACGATACGGCGACCACGGCAAACTGCAATGGCAGGAAATCACTTCGAGCATGCCTGAGCAGCACTTTAAAACCGAAAACGTACGCGTTGCTGTACGACCACACTGGAAACAGTTGCCCCGTGCAGCCGCAGCTTTTGCCGGAACCCTAAGTTGCGGAACATCTTTCGAAGTTGCTAACCGCTGTACTCTAATTTAATTATCTTGTGACTGTACTCTGAAACAACTCGCCATCTTTTCGTTGTCATCGCTGTCCATGTAGTCGAACAACTGGGTAAAAATTAGGGTAGACTATAATGGCGGTTAGTTATGCGTCAGCAATTAATGAACAGAAGTTTACAGACGCTGCCAAATTAGTGGATGTGGCAATTGCCTCCTGTCGGTCCGTTGACAAGGAGGCACTAGCGCAACTATTCACCAACAGGGGCTACTGCCAACAGAAGGTTCAGCTTTACCGGAAGGCGTTAAAGGTGTGTGCAGTGGGCGTTACAGATCTTTTCCGTGGAACCCATCAACTTCGATTTCCCGTGGCCTACCCAGGACTATGATGCCGCTCTGGAAGCATTACCTCGGTTTGCACTTGCTTTGTACCGGAAGGGACAAGTGCTTGCGGCACAAAAGAAGTTTCAGGTAGGTTCAAAATGACCGAGGTCGTGGTGAACTTGCCTTTGACGACGTGTCACACCCCACCAGGAAGCGCGCGCGGCTTGGCATGAAGCATTTGAATCGTGCAATGAGCGAAGTGACGTGCAGCTTGTGCTGGACATAGCCGCGGCGCTCCGCGACCCAACCGGCGTTAAGGCAAGTTCACAGGGGCTGTGGTAACATGCCTCTCAGGCGTGCGTTCGTGTGTATGAACCTTCACCGCGGCCGATTACAAAAGTGCCGGTCCCAAAAATATGCCATCGCCTGGCGGTCATACGCACTGCGTTTCCGCAGCGCCACCGCCAAGGCTCCCATGCGGGAAGGGCTACACGGTGCCGCCGCTCTATGCCTCCGCACAGGTGGGGTTCGAAGTTTCGGCGAGCAGCCGCCCCCAGCTGCACTGTGTTGGGGGCCAGGCATTGTTTGGCTTGCAAGTCGTGACCGTCCTCCTACTCGCCATATCACTTGCCGGACAGTATCAGCTGCTGCAGCAGGTAACCAGGCTGCACAGCGTCTCGCATCACTGCCAACCCCGTGGGCCTATATTGCAATGCCCAAACCCCCCCTTGGGGGCCGGCTGACAGTAATACATAGAACAATCCAAATCGGGCGGCGATTGTTTTCAAATCGGAAACTCACGGTCACAGGCGTTGCGTCAATGTGTCAACATGTAATTAGGCCTGCTTAATCTAACCAATGGGATCCACCATCTGACCATTTCCTATGGGGCCATCGCGCCTGACCGCTGCTTTCGCCGACAGGCTGGCTTGAGCGGCGTCATAGGCCCAATTACGCCCGAGCCGTCGGCATTCATTAGTAAAGATCATGCTACCGGAGGGGGTACAGAGGAAACAGCGCAACCGCCTCACTCGCATGGACAGGTGTGCAGTCCGAATACGGATTGTCTGGTGTGCATGGACACGAGTAACTGGTGATAGCCAACCTTGAATTTATATGGCTGTGCACAAGGATGTCCAACATGGCGGCGTAAAGGGTGCCATGGGGCTTGGTGGGGTACTCCTCTATTACGCATTGGGTGTTCTCATGCTATTGCTGTGGTGTGCATGGAGAGGTCCCTCCATTTTTCCAATCCCATTTGGCTCTTAACTCACTATAAGCGTGAACAACTGAGTGATGCACACTTAGTCGAATGACCTATGCGGCTCGCTTCCACAGGCGAACACAGTGGGGCCCAGATGTGTGGGCCCCGCAACAGGCACAGCGAATGGATACGCAGGTACTGCTGCCCACGGTGGGACTGCTGCCGCGTCTCAGGTGGGAACGACGATGGCCGCGCGGGGTGCCACACCTGCGCAGCACCAACAGCCCACTGCCGTTAGCTCTTTAGAGGATGAGGAGTGCGATGTGGTGAACTGCGTGGCGCAACAGCAGGCTGCTCGTAATCGCGTCTCGGCGGCAACGGCAGCTGGCGTTTCAATGGCCCGGGCGGAAGCGACCATGCAGAATAACTCCCTGGCAATTCAGCTGGCGGTGACACAGGTAGGAAGGAATGTTCCCGTATACATGATATGTGAGTGAGAAGGTGTCGCGTCTGGCGCAGACCGTGCGCTATTCGGTAGATTGTGGCGCATCACGATGACTGGTGCTGCAGATATATCCTTTGGGTAGTACTTGGCAATCTGCATGGCTAAGCCAAGCGCATTGTCAAGCCGGATGGTGCCCCGTTCGCTTGTCCATCTCTCTGGCCGGGGTACGATATATATATATATTATCTCGTGCTTGTATTCCTGGCTCGTGTGGTCGGTAACCTGTCCTCGCCTACATAAACCCCTTCCAAATGGCTCTCAACGATGATTACTGGCGGCAACGTAAATCACCCCTGCAGATAAATAACGGAAATGTTGTGGAGGCAGAGGCCATTCTGGATAAAGTCATGTTGACATCACCTAGGGACCTTGGCGCTCGTGTAGCAAGGGGCACCGCACGAGCGTTGCGACGAGACTTAAAAGGTACGGGGGGCAGCCGGGAAGCGGGATGTATCGCCGCAAACCAGCTCGAAGCTATATACCAAACCCACATGGAGAGCGACGCTTGGGTTATTCCAAGTGTGGTGCATGCCGCCCGGATCATAATGGTAATCGGGGCGCCTTAAGAATGGCAAGATGACCTTTGCCGCTTTTATTGTTTGAACTGCCGACCCACAGGTGCAGTTGAAGACTTAACGGTGGCCATTGAAGTGGAGCCCAGATATGCTGACAGCTGGAAGCGCCGTGGCCAGGCTCGCTCAGCGCTAGGTGATCACGAGGGCGCACTGGCGGATCTGCAGAAAGCCATCGACCTTGCCCCACTGTTCGGAGGCGCCGACTCTGCGTCGGTAAGCCATTTGCGGGTTCCCACGATGCCACACCACAGCTTGTGGCCGGCGCGTTTTAAGGTGTCGCCCCGCTGCTTGCCGTGCGAAGCCGTGCGGCAAGATGGCTATTGCGTCAGGACCGCCTGGATAACAGTGCAGGCTCCTAGGCTCCTATGGTTTTGGCTTTCGGGAAGGCCGTGCCTGCGGTCCTGCGCGAACTCCCTCAATGATTTCTGTATGCCAATTTTCCCACAGCCCAGCATCTGCATGTCCGAGTGAGGATCTGTTTGCAGTTTCCAGCAGTAGTAAGACGCATGAATGATGACTGTCTTTACAACTTGTGTTGGACGGGGCATACCCTGACGACAGAGCCGGGCCGAGTGCTGGGTGGAGAAAGGCATGATTTATCAGAAGATGCGCGACTACCGGAGGGCGTGTCGGGACCTGCAACAGGCGGTGAAGCTCGACCCGACCAACTCTCAGGCCTGGAATGTTCTGGGGCTTTGTTCCACAAGTCAAGGTGACATCCGCGATGGCGTCCGGGCATACGAGAAGGCGGTGGAGCTTAACCCGCGGCTGAAGGAGGCCTGGGTCAACATGGGACAGGTAGAGTGGCGCGCATGCAATGCCGGCATGATTGTAGGCCAGGCCAGGGCCGGAGGTTCAACGGCCGGCGGGCAAATTACGGAGCAAGGATTTGGGCTTGAACATGTGTTTCTGCCGGACACCTGTCTTGCACGGAGTTCGTTCAAGCGCTACGGAGTACGTCACCTTTTACACGCCACTGGATGATTACTTAACGGCCGTATTCTATGGCACTCCCGGCTGCTGCAGGCTCTAAAGGAGGAGGGCCGCACAACTGAGGCAGAGCGCGCGCTGCGGAAGGCACTTTCATTAGATTCGGTCGCCCAGCCTTCTGTGCACGTTATGCGGGTGTTGGCGCAAATGAAACAGCAGAAGGGAGAACACGCGGCGGCCATTAAGCTGCTCGACCGCGCAATTTCCGTGGCGGAGGCAAGGGACGAGCAGGTAGGGGTGTATGCCACTTGAGCCAGGTGCGCCAACGGTAATGTGGTGCCCACTATCAACCATAATGTCTTGCGAACACCAACGCATAAGCCTTTTGCTGGCATCTCGGTTTAATTGCATTGTGTCTGGAGGCAGCATGCTATACGGCGCACCTTGTTGCTGCGGGCTTTGCCAAGCCCTATCTGTTGTCGTTCTTTGCGACCCCGATGGCCCCAGGTAATTGAGCTGCTTTACCTGCGAGCCATATGCCATCATGCGTTGGGCGCTGTCCGCGAAGCCATGCGTGACTACGAGGGATGCCTTAACTACGTGCCTAGGTGAGTCTGGGTATTGAGAGGCCCCATGTCTCCGTCATTCGTGTCGCAGCAGGGTTTTACTCGCACCGTTCAGTGGGCTCCGCTCCGCTGAAGTCCACTATTAAGCCTTTCCACATTCATTAGCGAATGTGGGCCTTCGGTACTTGCACACATCCATATGTAACAATCAGGCAATGCTTGCCGCAGGCAGCTAAACCACGGGTTTGCTTAGCTTTCAGATTAAGGGTAGGTCCTTGGGGGCCGCAGAGTCCGAGCCATATCTTTTGCGCTGTATGCCTGCCGCGCAGAAACGGGTCTACCACCCCGACGGAAGAAGCGCGGCAGTTTCAGTTCCTTTCTTTCTACCAGAAGGATATGGCGCTGTATACATATCATTCGCTGGACCGCAAGGCAGCGGACTTCTGTCCCGACTCAGAGCTGCCGGCAGCCTTCAAGGTGGGAATGAGCTCGCCCATTCATGCCAAGAGCACATGAAATCGGTTGCATGGGAATGCAATAACCATTCATTCGAGCCCGTTCCCTGAGGTGGTTGCATTACATTCCCCAAGAACAGTGCAATCTAAAGCAACGTAATCGCACCAAAGTTGCACGAAAGGGAATTAAGATGGGCTCAAGCCCGTATCTTAGCCCATCTTGAGGAAAAGATGCGAGTACTGTAGACGGCATTCGTGCAGTATATGATGAGCCGGAAGGCGCACACGCAAATACAGACATTGAGACCGCCAGACCGGTTAGGGTACCATTGCGGTAGGCAACTTCATCTTTCAGACAATGCGTCTGCCGGCTGGGTTGCGCAGGAGCTATGGTGCAAGAAAGGCCCGCCTACGCCAGAGCTCATCGCACACTATCCACAATACCCGCCGCTACCGTTATCACCACCACCACTGCCGCCGCCGCCGGACGCAGAGAAGTTGAGCCGGCTGACGGCGCTTGCCGACCAGTTGGGCGTGCTTCTTCAAAACAACCATCAGGCGCGTTAAGTTAGACGTTATTTAAGCTATGCCTTGTCTGTCTGTTGCTGCAATAGATGTTCTGCTCTACAGATTTATTTGGGGATTAACCAATCTTCCTTGGAAGGGACGCGGTGTTCTGATGCGTATGCAGCAACAAGCGTCGCTGACATCTCCACAGGATTTCCAGGGCCCCCGGGGCAAATGGTTGAGTGCAAACAGGCTGTTATGATGGAGCGGGCCTCCAGCGTTCTTTACATACTGTACCGTGCCGTTACCGTACCATACCGTACCATTCATGGCTTTGTGAAGCCCGTGCAGTGCAGGAATTCTCCTACATGGCTGCCCGCTGATCAACCACTCCTCTTGCCGTGCTGCCAGCCTGTCGCGAGTCTTCAAGTTACGAAACCACAGAGCTCCGCGTGTGGTAGTCACACCGCACTGTTGGTGAACCCCCTTCACACGTTCACAACCACAATGAACTCCCATGTCTCAACCGTCCCACTGCAGGGCTTTCTCTTCAACGTTCGGCAGCAACGTGCTGCGGGGTATGCGGCAGTTGAACTTGGCCAGGCGCTTCTGGAGGTGGTTGCGGCGCGGCGGGGGGGTCGACAGCACTGGGTGCGCAGTGAGGGTAGCAGCGGCCAGGCCGGCAGTGCAGGGCGGCACTTGTTCGGCTGGCGAGACGCTATGGACATTGTGGTCAAATGGAGACAGCTGTGCGAGCCCAACGACCAGGTATGGGGTCACTGACGGTATGGTGCATTTCTGTGTTCTTACTGACACTGACGGGGATTACAGGCCGGAGGTGTCAGCTGCAGTTGCAGCTGTTTTTGTTAGGCGGATAAGACTGAAGATTAACTTAACGGCAATTATGCACGATGGGCATATTTCGTACAGCGTTGTGTGTCCCGAAGCTTCCGGGACGTGATGCGCAGCCCACGCCGAACAGAAATGCGAATCAGGTAAAAGACAGAGCATACGGAACGCTCGTTTTTTTCCTCGTCGTGAGAAGAATCTCCCAATACTGCATTCCTTAACGCCTTGCCGTTTGAACCTTTATGATTGGCATCTGGTGTCAAATAAGCAGTGAGATTGCTGAGGGGGAGATCTTGCCTTACCGTGCATGAGCATTTCCCCCAGGGAATGCCGCTCGTCTGTTATCGCGCACTTCATTAACTAGCAATTTTAGTTATGCGTCCCACCTGATTCATCGCGATCTTCGTACGATCGTCCCCAGGCCGACCATATCTTCCCAGGTACGTGGCACTACGCAGCAAAGGATGCACAAACTTGCTACGTCCAGAGCACGTGTGTTCCCTGGCTCTAACTTAACGTGTGCTGGCATGGCGAACAATGGTGTGCCATTATTGCAGGTCGTATGGGTGGACCTGCTTACACGCCGGGAGTTCGAGCAAGGCTTCGGCTCCCACACGCCCATGTTTAGCGGCCAGACGAAATGTGTGCGCTACTACATGAACTTTGCGCGCGCTCTAGATCTACAGCGGAAGGTGCTACTCCAGGAGGGCCATGCTTTCGACGCTAACAACCGGACCATTCCCGTCGGCAGCGAGTCCCAGCGCGAGGCTATCCACGCTGCACGCACTGCCGAGGACATGTACCAGGTCATCGCGTAAGTGATTGTTGGTTTCCGTGCCGGGACATCCTCAGGGCGCTTTGTGAGGATCTGCGTACTGTAATCGCACGCAGTCTGCGGCGTTTGTGGCGGCACGTTTTAGGGCAGTTTTTACCCATATACTGTCAGGTGTGCGCTTAACACCATAGGATTGGACGTGTTGCGTGTCCTGTCTTGAACCTCTGCAGGCAGGACAGCTGGGTGGTGGTGCCCATCCATAGCGTGGCCCGTGAAGGGCACATGCTTGAGGGCACGCGGCTGACGCTGGTGCGGGTGCCGAACCAGCCCGATGCCTACGAATTCTCAATCCGCACGCCTGTTACACCGCCGCGCTGGAAAGATTTTGATACCGAGCTTGAGTCCGCGTTCGAAGCCATCCTCCAGGCCTTCGTGGACGGTAAGGATAAGTCGTATGGAAAATAGGATATATCTAGGGCAGCCGCCCTGGGGTGCTGAAACTTGCGAAACGTATCAAGACAAGACGACCTATCTGGCAAGCACATCCGAACTGGGGAACAGTTTCTACCATTTAAATTTGTATGTACAATTCAAATGGGACGTTCTGCCCATGAGTCGCCCGGCGCGTGTGTTACCTTTCTTCCTCGACTGCATTCGGCATTGGAAACAGGCGACACCGGCATGTGTACAGGGACTTGCGCGTTTGCGTCTGTTTCCATAGCGGCGTTCATCTCGCACGTGCTCGCCTCGCATCTACCGACCAACAAAGATCCGTGATCACATTTTATGCGTCAATAAACCTTGGTCATCGCGCAGAGGATCTCCCTAAGCTGGCCCAACGCATCCTCACCTACTGCTACTATTGGTACAACTTCATGCCGCTGGCACGTGGCACTGCGGCAGTAGGTTACACCACTATGCTGAGCATGTTCTGGGCAGCGGGAATGCCGGTGACAGCTGCTATTCCCAAGGACTATCAGGTGCGCACAGTATGGCTTTCCGTGATCCCCGCATTGTATACGTTAGGGTAAAGAGAAGATCACAACGGCCGGCAGGTTATTATGATAGTAATTATGTTTCGGAAATTAGGTGCGGGAATAACGTCGTGTTGGAAGTCGATTACAATTATGTAAGTTTAAATATTGTGTCCTTGAAGAACGTCAACAGTGCATAACCGTGCGTCTGTTCGCCTCAGGTGGATTGGGAGGCGATTCTGTCACAGCATCCTGACAACTTCATCGCTTCCGTTGGGGCGTGGCTGTACCCACCGAAAGCACGCGGACTATCGGGGGAGGCGCATCCAGCCGAAGAAAGATCTACGTTTCCTCCCGTCAGCACGTTACCGAGCGTATCGGAAATATTAGGCTCGGTCCGCCATCGCCTCATCGGCCTGAATGGGGCGACAGCGGAGCGTTTCGTATAGGACGTTTGCGGCCAAGATTCTGTGTCCAACTTTGGGCCCATTATATGATAAGCGATTGTCTTCCAAATGCGCCAAATCCAAATGCGCCGAAGTTACGTCTTATTAGAGTTCGGACGCATGGCAGGATGCTGTGCTCTGTGCTGTGCTGCGGGAGATGTACGGAGGAATTGGGCATGTGGAATGGGCACGCGTATACGTCGCAGGTGAAATTTATATAATTTACCAACAGTGTATTGTAAATAATCGGATTGCTTTAGTCTGTCTTGGCGTTCTTTTTCAAGAAGTCTAAGATTTGCTGCAAACTGCCCTGCAAGCATTTTGATAGTCGGTCTAGTTGCAACGGAAATCTTTTATTTTTTCCTGCTTTAAATAAGGTTTGTTTTAAGCTTTGGAAATGACCTGCTGCGGAGACGACGACTCGGACAGTAAGGAGGTGAGTGAAGGTGTCCCTGCTAATGTTTTATGCTGTATCATGTGGAGGATCGTATTGGTAACATAACTGAAGAGGTTTTAGAGCTTCCACGGTCCGCACCATTTGGGTAGCAACCGTCGCAAAAACTCTGTCAGCGGTTCCCTGCGACAATTCCAATTTCAAAGCGATGTAAAACTTAACCTTGACAGGGATACGTGGTCAAACGGCGCTGTCGTGACGTCTTGTGCCTTCTTCTCTTTGTTGCTTTCTGGGCTGGAATGTTCATCATATGTGCCTTTGCATTCAAAGAAGGTAAGCTAACTTACGCGTTTATATTTGTATGGGGGTGTAAGATTGTGATGAGCGGTCCAAGTATGAAGTATTACCGACGTTGCAGTTACGAGCTTGACGGGCGCCATCGCGGTGCAAACTAACATACTAATGATCTGCAAAATATGGCATGACTGTAGGCGAACCAAACCGTATTCTATATGGAGTCGACTCGTTCGGCATGACCTGTGGATCCAAAAATACAATATTCAACGTAACCTTCGATCTTTCGGATGCCAAGAACATATATTGGATTAAGTGAGTTGTCCTGGGGAGCCCGCCACAATCTACACCCTGCTCGTCTTTGGTCATGGCCTAACCGTCTCCTCCCGACCTCTCATCCCGCAATGCAGCCCCCTCGACTTGCTCAGTGTGACGGGGGTGAGTTACGCCAAGTCGATATGCTCAGCAGGCTGTCCAGGTGCTTCGCAATTATGCTCGGCCGACAGCCTTCCGTGCCAGAATGGAAGCCAGTTCGTGTAAGTGGATTGGATTGTCTCCGGCGTGTCGCCGGTTGTGCAGGCGCCTAACCTTCCGGTCGGCATACCTTCTACAACCAAACGCTTAATAGAAGCCTGGCCCTCATGGCGGTGTACTTATCGACAGGTGCCCTTACTATCGATTTGCTGAGGATAGCCTCTATGGCTTATTACCAAATGTTGCCAATGCGGACACGTCATATTGGAGTGAGCTTGCGCTCCTGACAAACATCACAGACCCGGCGGCGTCATCGTTTATATCGGTGCGCTGGGAATTCTGTAGCCATCTGCGGTGAACGGAGGATCCAGGATTTTTGGATGAGCCGACCGTGGATGGCCGGGCGCGCTGCCAAGCGCGCTCATGGAACCCAAAATGTTCACAACACGGATTGGCACTATGGCCTTACATGGGCAATCATCACATGTGTATTTAGCAGCCATGGGGAATACATTTCAGGTGTTGAACTGCCCTTGAGGTGCAGATAGGTTATGCTTACAGCGGCTACTTTATGATCACGTGTCGCGTTGAGTTTGGTGTTCGGTTTATTTATGCGCGTCTGACGAAATTCTTGGTCGATGCACCGGCTTGGCCGCAACCTGAAACGGAACGTGCAGAAACTGAACAGTCTTGGTGGTGCCTTCTCGAACCTGGCGGCGAATATCAACGTGGCGAACCTCAGCGGCCTGTACTATCAGACTCAGTCGCAGTTCCCCGGAAACGGGCCCTGCTATCCGATCTTGTTTGAAACATCCGCGTTCTTCTACAGGTGAGCTCCATCGGATTCGTGGCTTTTGGAATGGGGGTTCAGTTTCACAAAATGGGGGCACAGGTTGCGCAGCTTATGGCCTGTGAAATCAACTTCAATGTGCGGGGATTTAAGACCCGTCTTCAATCCCAAAACACACGCTCACACATTTGGCGCAACGGCGCTGCTAATCGCTCATATCTCTTGGTTGCGGTGATGCGGTGACGCGCAGGTGTTTCCCGAAGTTCCCTTCCGATGTCACTGCTAACATCAAGGCTACAGTATCCGGCACGATCTCCAAAGCGGTTCAGAACGAGGACGTTAAGAATCTGATTAAGCACTTTGACAGCTCCAGCCAAAGATGGGGTCGGTACGTCGGAGACATCAGTCGCGGCGTCCTGGTAATCGTTATCGGCGGCCTGATCG
The DNA here is from genome assembly GCA_030268105.1 of Volvox africanus. Classification (NCBI taxonomy): domain Eukaryota; kingdom Viridiplantae; phylum Chlorophyta; class Chlorophyceae; order Chlamydomonadales; family Volvocaceae; genus Volvox; species Volvox africanus. The sequence goes on along the minus strand of BSDZ01000010.1, from coordinate 692,298 downwards.
GGAGCCTGGTGCTCTCACTGGTAAGCGCAGGGTGCCATCACACACACAAACACGACGTGCCGGTTACCCGCGGGTATGCCGCTACCTTGAAAATATGTCCTTCTGTTACTTCTCTGCTGAATAGTTCCTGCAGACTTCTGCTTCCGCAGAGGTTTGATCCCAGATGATGAATTCCTGTTGTGCTGCGCGTTATTGCTGGAAAAACTCTATGGCATTGGAAACGATCTATCCTTTAAATGTAACAATGTATTCTTGCTTCAGGCCCAGGAGGGCGCTATGGCAGGCTCACGTGCGTCGCCTCGTGCAAGCGCCCGCACGCATCCTTCTCACACCCTTTTCAAGTTGGCCGCGCGCCTCTCCCTCTTCCCGCTTCACTTGCAGTTATGGCTGGTGATTCTGCGATTCTTGGGAGGAATCATGGTCTGGCTGGGTATTATCATAATCAACTTGTGCTGCATCGGCGCGTGCTTGTTCACCTGGGTGAAGGCAGGGTACCTTGGCAGCAGCGGCGTCGCGCAGGTATGAATTCCGCAACCGGAATGGGACCTAAACAAGATAGCTGATAGACAGCCGCAACATCGCAGTTTGAAGTGCTCCTGGCCCCGCAGCAAACGTAAACCTTGTTTGCAGAAGCTGATGTTGCGTGGGGTTTCGAATTAGGGGATTCGTACCGGCTTTGTTAACCGGCGTGCGTGACCTTTTTCGTGGCATAGTCGCCAGTCGCCGTCTGTCTGCCTCGGGTGCCGCTTCTGTCCACCTCCCTGTGATTATGATACAATATGATGCGGACTTGCCATGTGCTTGTGCGTCCCGCATGTGGCGCAGTCGCGGCGTGCGAAGCTCATTTGAACCCTAGCCTAGATTATGACGTACAAATCTTTCCCGCTTGGACAGGATATCTTGGATGCCCTGCCGGTGGAAATAAATCCAGCAAGCAGCGAACAGCGCACCTGGTTCTGGATTGCGATTGGGACAAGTATTTTTGCGGGCATCGTGCTTCTCATCACGTTGCTTTGCATCACTCGCATCAGAATTGCTGTTGCGTGCGTCAAGGTGAGCTGCAATCATGGGGGCCCAGATGCTCAGTAGGGCTTTACCGTTCACCAGTCGAGAAGCTGTCCTGTACGAATCCCTAGCGACACAGGCACAATTCCTGTCCTTGCTCCGGACTCTCCTAGCCGTGGACGACATCCAAAAACGCCAAGTATTGTTGTGGTGTGCGGCACGTTTCGAAACATGCATGGCACAAGCCCATATGAACAGTCAACGAGTGACGATTGGCCCTGGCATTTCTCTCCGTTAATTCTCTAGGTGGCCAGCCAGGCTGTGGGATCCATGCCGTCCATCATCTTCTTCCCGATCTTGCCCTTCATTCTGGAAGTTGGACTTGTGATCTACTGGATCGCTGTCACGGCCCTCATGTACAGCAGTGGGGATCTAACAGCGCACTGTCGCACGCAAAGTTCAAAAGAAAGTTTCTCCTTCTCGAAATATACCAATGTTTCCAACTGGGATGACGCCACAACATTCAACGCGTCGAGGGCGCTGTCCAGCAGTTTCAATTATTCAGGTTACAGCTTGTCTCCAAATGCCACGCTGGGCAACTGCTACACGAACGTGACTACGTGAGTAAAGGGTCGAGCGTCTGGCTCGTTTATAGATGTGCGCTGCTCGTCCTCCGTTTCTGTGCTGCCTTCTAAATGAATACGGCTGGGGCGGAGCGATGGCTCTTATCTGAATCCCGGATTCACATGCAATCACGCCATATTGAAATGTTGCCCGGCCATGCACCATTGGATTTCATATCCACACCTCCCGCAGTGATCAACGCGCATTCCTCTGCGGCCGTGATCCCAACTGCTACCTCTCCTATGACTGGAACAATCGTCTGAAGTACGCATTCATCTACCACTTCTTCGGTCTATTATGGACAAACCAGGGTGCGTGCGTGTGCGTGAAATGTGGCGGCTATTGTGGCTGTAGCAGGGTTTGGTATCAATACGAAGTAACCTGCCGACCCACCCCCTCCGTCCTCCCGCATGCTTGCAACAAGGTACCAGCATGTGCGGCCTAAGCTGCTTGCAGGTCGAAATCGGCATTCAGGTTTCTAAACCCTTTCCCACCCTGTTATACCCTGTTCGTGTACTTTGCAGTGATCGTTGGCTTTGCCTGTGTGACGATCGCGGGTGCCATCGCTCATTTTTATTGGAGCCGAGGCGATTCCGCCAACATGCCAGCGTTTCCTGTGCTGGTAGCCCTCAAAAACACCGTGATCTACCATATGGGCTCAATCTGTTTTGCAGCTTTTATTATTGCGGTCATTCAGCTCATCAGGTGGGCTTACTGTTCCCGGAGATAGAGGGGGACTGGGAGGGAGAGCTGGGAAGGGATGCCCTGTCGGTTCGCGACCTGAAGCCCCTTCACGCGTCGTGCTGTGCTTACATTCTCCTCCCTCATGTCCCGTGCTCGTTCGCATTAAAGGGCCGCGTTAGAATATTTGGATCGGAAGACCAAGGAAATTCAGCAGCAGAACAAGTTTGCGGAGTGGGCGATGTGCTGTGTGAAGTGCTGCATGTGGTGCCTGGAACAAATTGTGAAGTTCATAAACAGGAATGCCTACATCATCATGGCTATCAAGGGGAAGGGCTACTGTTGCTCGGCGATCCAAGCCGTGAAGCTAATCGTGTCGGTGAGTTTTCACTCACGTCTTGGACGGCGGCACATACAATCACAACACACGGTTGCGGTCAGTAGTTAGCATGCGAAGGAAAACAATGCCTCACGTTCTGACATGCTGAAGACGAGGATGGATGGACAAAGTAAGTGGAAGTGCGGAGCATGCATCCGTGATTTACCCTTTCGGATGAATGTTTCCGGAATTTGAACAGCTACAGTACAGCTACCTCCCATCTCTTGACGCCTTAAAAGAATTGAATGAACAGATTCCCTCTGCATGTACGCATCCAGACCCTAACTCACTGCATTTTGTCCTCGTGAATAACGCTGTCGCAACAGAACGCATTACGGATCGCCGTGGTTAACCTGGTCGGTGATGTACTTATCTTCCTCGGCAAGGTTTCCGTCTCTGCAGCGTGCGGTGTCATAGCGTAAGTTAATCAAGTTGTCCATCTTCGGGCCTGGGTCAGCTTCCGGCAGCCCCAAATGACCTGGTCCGCACACCATTACCGGCTTGCAGGTACGCCATGACAGAGGCGAAATACTACAACTCGCCTGAGGAGCACCCCGACACGTATCTCTACAGTCCCGTCCTAGTCATCGCCATTTCCATCATTATCGCTTTTGCCGTGGCAGGTAAGATTTGGAGACGTCGAATTTACCGTCATAGCTTCACAAGCTTGTCCAGTCCCGTCTTTCCGTGGGATGTTCGCATCCATGCTTGTGGTCCCTTCTAGGACAGAGAGGCATCTGTATAGACGTTCCTACTGGCTACCTACCTGCTACCGGGCAGCCTACCTGAGCAAAATGGCTATGGCCTGGCCAAGCAAGGCGCTCCTTCTCACCACCACGGTCCCCGGCCGCTCCCACCCGCAGAGATATTCTTTGCCGTGTACGAGATGGCAATTGACACCATCATCCTGGCTTTCTGCGAAGACTGCGACGCCAATGACGGCCACCCGAAGTACGCTCCGGAGCTGCTCATGGATGTCATGGGTGGGCCCAAGGACTCGGCGCTGCCTCCCCACAAGTCGTGACCGTTCGCTGTTGAGGCGTTGAAAGCGCGCAAGTGAGCGACATGCCCAAATCCAGGCAATGGATGTTATGCCTCGTGGGCATTTGGCAGGTTTAGGGCAAAAGCGATTTGCCGTTGTAGGCGGGCTTGTGCCGAGAGGTTAAGATAGATAGATTTCAGGTAGGCACTTCCGTGAGCGGTTGCCCCCTCCCCCAGGCGCCTGCGATGTGAAAACGTGATATGGGATGCGGCCAGCTCGTGGTACAAGAGCATGATTCTCCTATTCATCTAGATGTAGTTATTAACCAATCAGTATGACCTTTCCGGGCGAATAAATGTTCGACATGCCTTGCTGTGCCGGCGCATCAGCGAATGGTGCCGAAGGGCTTTTCACCTGAAATCGGCCGCATGTAATGACTTGCGTGTGAATTGCAATGCGGGGTGAGCGGCAGATTCTGCATCGTCGCATAAATTCGTGTCTGTGGAATGGGCCATGCGTCGGTTTTCAGGCGCCATGGACAGGTCGCTATCCTATGAGCCAGACCCCGAGTCATTACCCGGGACAGGCGTGAGTAATGTTTACATGGAGGGTTGTGCGTGTTCTGAGACGTTCTAACTACGACTTTACTGTTGTATATAAACGGACTGTCGCATGCATTCATTCATTCACGAATGAATGTAGCACTTGGCGAACAAAGCCCCATGGAATATGGAAAATAGAATAATGCGTGGCGTGTTTGGATGGTGTGCAGAGCTGTGGACTTATGTGCTACTAACATGCTTCGAGTGGCCCCCCTGGCGTTGCTGTGTATGCTGATGCCCTGGATAGATCAGATTGTCACACAATAAAAGGCGTGCATGGTTACGTTCAAGAGCCTTGTCGTGGTAAGGCAAGTTTCGATGTGTAAGTACCCATCGCCTCAAATCCAACTGCTACTTTCATGCGTACATTCTGCGTGTGGTCAGTGGTTCGTTTTTCAAGCAGCCACTGGATTGACCAGGCCCGGACTGGCCAGACCTCTACAGCAAGTGTACCAAAGCGGAAGGTCCTTGTTCAAGATCACCCCGTGCATTCCGTAAGGGACTCATTGCGCGCCTAGAAACCCTTGGCCCACCCATTTCTTGTTTACCTTTTGCCGTACCTTGACCGACGGTGTGGAGTCACTCCAGAAAACCCTGCTCGTACCCGGTAGGTAGTTAGGCAGCTAACACTGTTAAACTCTGAAGGATATCAGCGTCCCTTCTTCAATATTTAGGCACTGTACAGTCTAAATTTTTGACGCCCTCCGCAGTGCCAAGGAATTTGAAAGTATATCTGACTGGAGTAATTTTATTCCTTTAAAATTGCTAGTAGGTTGTCCAAAAACATTTGATAAGCGACCAGCAGCAACAGCAGCAGCGATTTCTGCGCCTCCGCAACGGCCCCAGGGTGCAGCCGATGCCCAACAGACAGTTGGTGGGCGGCCGACGGGCGCCGCCCAGGTACAGCAACAAACGCAGCAACCCAAAGAGCAGAGCAAGACTACGGTAGCTGCCACAGGTGCTGCTGGCGTCACCCGCAAGCCGGCTTGCCAAGAAACGATGATGCATGGGGAGATAGCCCCTTATGTATTATTGTTGTCCATAAAGCCGACCGTGTCGGTTGTGGCATTTGTCCCTTCTTAGCTGAGATTTTCGAATAGTCTTTTCTAAGGCGTGCTGAGATGACGCATGCGTGTAGTGTGACCTGCGGACAATGATTGTGGTTGGCACATAACAAGGGCCCTTGATGTGGCTGAACTTGCGCCTTTCTGCTAGGTTCTGTGCACTACTGGCTTTGGTTAAATGCGGACGTGGGAGATATGGAAAGCAAGGAATTTCTGTGGGTTGGAGTTATCCATCTTTACAGCCGAAAGGTGTTGGCGTCCATGCGCATTCTAGTGCACACCCAAGCTTGGATCGATCTTCCCTCAACAAGCTGGTGTACAAAGTTAACTGAGAGGCCTATAAATCAGGCCTGTGCTCAGGGCCAGTGCGAGGATGTGCTTGTTTGCTCTGCAGCAACCTCCTCCGGTCGAAACAACAGATGGCGCTGTCGCAGTGCTCACCTCTTGATTCCCCAAGCCTCTGTTAAAAGCACACCGCACCACACCCTGGCCCTCATCCCTCCGGAAAAGGATGCCCTCACCCACCTGGTAACAGCGCATTTGACTCGGGGATCCAATACGTGATGTGGCTCCGGGTGTGTCTGGAAAATTAAACACCCACACACCCAGAACACCGAAACGCCACGTATCGACCTCAAACACCTGGGTTAGGGGGCGGGACAAGGGGGGGAGAAGGCATCAGGGAGAACAGGACGCGAGCATATGAACCGCAGGTGACCACCGGTGCTCCAAATATTAAAACACTACTCGCCAAGGTCAATATAGCATAAATACATAGAAATTAACATTCCGATTACCAAGGTCATTGACTTTGCTACAATGGCCCGGCAGAAGAGAAAATGCAGGAGCATCATAAACTTTAGCCAGTGTAAACTGAATTGATACCGAAAATATGATAATTTTTGTGTTATTGAGTGTGACAATATAGCTCTGCAGCCATATGCCCATATCGGACGTTTTGGGTTGGGCTGTTTTCGGTTAGTAAATAAAACTTTGGTTAGACACATTTGTACTCTTCAGAAAGCCCCCACTTCATTTTCAATTTGTTTATTTTGTTTTCTTGTTTTGTTTTGTTTAGCTTCTACCTAGTTTCATATCCCTACTTTGGTCCTCTTTCCTGCTAAGTAGTGAAAGCAATTATTAATTGGACTTAAAGATATTTGGATGAAGCGAAAACACGAGGCCGTTGGTGCTTTGGGGCTTGGAGGCTACGCCAGTGACGATGAGGAAGAGGACGGCAGTCAGGACCATGGTCCTGAAGACAGCATGGAGGACAAGTTGGAGAACGTAGACGATAAAAGTAAGTGGATATGAGGACGCCATCTGCGGTTGCCTCCAAGGTGCTTTAGGACTGACTGATATTTCTTCTATGCTCAGGGATTTTCCTGCCCAACTACTTAAGTCGTGAGTCCCTGGACCTTAACGAAGTCGAGAGCCTTGAGGCTGGTTCCTTGGATGACCAACGACGTCAATGTCCGGACGGACTTGAGACCTCGGGCGCGGAAGTTGATGGCGGCAAGGGTGGGTTGCTTTCACGTCATATGCTGACGTAGACAGCTGCTAACGTAATGGGGCGTTGCAGGTGGTGCTTCAGGGAGATTGGAACCGGACAACCCTTTAAGCAGGCTGCCCCCGGAGCTACGAGATCCTCTGCCGACGACCTGCTCAGAAGAGTTGCAGGTACCCGCTCCCGCAGTGGCAACTGCCGGCATTTGATGGGGTAACCATGCAGATGCATGATGTGGGGAAGGGGAATTCGTGACTATAGAGCTCGGGCTGCTCTTAACAGTGGCAAATGCCATGGTACTGGTGAGCGCCACAGCAGCCTGGTGGCGACAGCGGCGCCGTGGTCGCAAAAGGCCAACTGTCTTCAACCAGGCAGGCGGGTCTGTCAACCACTAGACCAGGCGTTTGTGGCAAAGGATCTGGGCAGCTGGGGACATGTCATTTTGCACCACAGCCCGGAATCTCTAATGGTCGATGATGGCCTCTCCATCTTCATAGCTTTTGACCTCTACACGGAATTGTCCGAAGCCGAATTACTCGGGAAGGCTCCAGTGCATGGAGCCATTTATTTCTTGACTGTAATCTCCTCCACGTGGTGCCATGCCCGATATTCCCCTATCTTCCTGAAATAGCTTACACGACCTAGATTGGAATGCGATACTTTGCCTAATTCTGATCTCACCATTCCGGCCGCCATGACCTGCAATCCCACGACCTCAGGCACGCTTTGCGCAGTACCTTGACAAGCTGCGGACTAAGGGCATCTCGCTAACGGACTCCATTACGCACCGGAAGGACTTCCGCAACCCGGACTTCTTGCAGAAGCTGGTGGACCACTTCCACGTGCAGGAGCACGGCAGCGCATTTCCGCCGGAGGTCTTCGACCCGGAGAGCCTACCAACAGAGGACACTATAGGCGAGTTGCCTGGAAGGTTGGAGCTCAGCAGGTGGTTTTTTTTCAATTCAACGATGCGTGGGGTTCACATTCTAAATTCGTAATACGAATATGTCTTCCTTTTTGTTGCATACCTGTGCAGTATAATCAGGGTTGGCTGTCCCTCCGCCAGTTGCGGCTCCACGCGAACTTCAGATTTCTTCAGGATTTTACGGCTTCCGGCTTGCATATCTTCAAGCCTTCGTTTGTACTGCGGCATCTTAGGCTGATATTCATGGCCGAAGGTAGCAGCGTCACTTCCGCAGCAACGACAGTCAGCAATACACCAAAAGTGCTGCACTCCTGCAGTTCTGGACTACGCAGTTGGATTGCTTTTCATAGCTGCAGTATGAGGTTTTCCATTTCGCACAGTATATATTAGTACTTCACCGCAACACAGGTGAAAAGGGCTTAGGCAGTGGCTATGCGGGGCACGGGGCCAGTGATATGCCTCTTATGGGCCACCGTGACATTATTATTTCCAGGAACACACAATGGCAGCACGCACTCTTCCCTCCGTCACCGTCATCCTTTAATTAGTTAGCATGCAGAATTACACGTTTTTATGTGGGCATATGTAAAGTATTCTGGTTTCTGTCGCAATCTGCGCAACCCAAATCTTCCAACTTTTTAGCGTTCACCCACCCCGCCGCCGGATGGTCCCTTTCCCTCCAGATCAGCTTATCAAGGCCCTGGAGAGGGAACAAGAGCGCCGCGCACGCTTGCGAGAGCAACAATCTGCCGCTGGCACAGCCCGAATAGATTTCACCAAGGGTTCAGGAGCGTTTGGGCATATTCCGGCTTCCAACAGCGCAAGCAACCTTGCCATGGCACAGGCGTATGCACAGGCAGCAGTGGCTCGGGTGGTAGGTACCAAACGATGACGCACACATGGTCACACATGTGGCTGGACCGATGCCCGAGGGTCTGTTGCTTCGACCGGAGGAGGTTGCTGCAGAGCAAACAAGCACATCCTCGCACTGGCCCTGAGCACAGGCCTGATTTATAGGCCTCTCAGTTAACTTTGTACACCAGCTTGTTGAGGGAAGATCGATCCAAGCTTGGGTGTGCACTAGAATGCGCATGGACGCCAACACCTTTCGGCTGTAAAGATGGATAACTCCAACCCACAGAAATTCCTTGCTTTCCATATCTCCCACGTCCGCATTTAACCAAAGCCAGTAGTGCACAGAACCTAGCAGAAAGGCGCAAGTTCAGCCACACAAGGGCCCTTGTTATGTGCCAACCACAATCATTGTCCGCAGGTCACACTACACGCATGCGTCATCTCAGCACGCCTTAGAAAAGACTATTCGAAAATCTCAGCTAAGAAGGGACAAATGCCACAACCGACACGGTCGGCTTTATGGACAACAATAATACATAAGGGGCTATCTCCCCATGCATCATCGTTTCTTGATAGTGCGCGGCTTGCGGGTGACGCCAGCAGCACCTGTGGCAGCTACCGTAGTCTTGCTCTGCTCTTTGGGTTGCTGCGTTTGTTGCTGTACCTGGGCGGCGCCCGTCGGCCGCCCACCAACTGTCTGTTGGGCATCGGCTGCACCCTGGGGCCGTTGCGGAGGCGCAGAAATCGCTGCTGCTGTTGCCATCTGCTGCTGCTGTCCTTGCCGTCGCTGCTGCTGCTGCAGCCGTTGCTGTGGCTTCCGCCGCCGGAACAGCCGGCGTGTTAGCAGGACAGCCGATTTGAAGAAGAGCACACCCAGCAACAGGCCCCCGCTGGCGTTTGAAACCGTGGATAGTGCTTGGCGGTGCGTGGGCCTCACTTGGCGGCGCATTTCAAGTAGCCGCTGCAGGCGTTCCGCAACCTGCTTGCGCCGGTCCTCCTCGCGCGCGCGCATGGCTTGGAACTCTGCAGCATTGTGCAGCTCTGCTTCTAGGTTAATTCCGCCAGCATCGGCCACGGCATCCGCGAGGCATCGCTCCTGCACGGCCGTCTGCAGGCTGGGCGCCCGTAAACCTAACTTGCGGACGGCCAAGTCCTCCATTTCTTCATCCGTTGCACCAATTACCGACGTTCGCAACTGTCTCCGGTACCAATCGAAAGAGGCGTCTTCCAATTCGCTTGAAAGCTGCTCATCGTTAACTATCTTTCCCTCCGCATACCGTTTTCTAACACGATCGAATTCACGGGGTATTTGATCCTCAAAGGAACTTTGAAATGCTTTCAGATCGGCCGCCGATGGCGGGTGGAGGAGTTCCTTCCCATACTCCACCGCTTTCGCAGTGCAGCCGAGCACCGCGCTCAAAGTATCTGGGATAAGAGCACCTAGTTTGGGCTCAGGGAGGTCGACATTGAAGAATGGGACATGCACCATGGCGTCGGCTTAAATTTGTCACCGAACCGAGAAAGCCCAGACCTTGAGATGTTTAGAGTTGTGATCTGCACTCGTGATAGGCTATAAGCACATGTAAAAGGCAAAATCGCAATCGGATTGTTTGCAAAGCTTCAAACTTCAATGGCTCCCAAGTACAGCGGTAGTTCTTTTGGTTATCCGCTAATCCGATAACGAAAGCTCGGCTACAAATGCCGTAATAACTTTCTTAACACCATAATTGCGAAGTTAACAGTCTCATTTCATTCATTTTTAAATGAGGGGATACAATATATGAGTATTACGATTACCCATAGGCTTCAAGGTATAAGGTTTCGAGTTGCCAGCACCCAAATTGAACTCAATTGCTTCAGCAATGTTAATATATACCACAATGAGACTGTGAACTGCGGAGAAAATGGTTGTGGACTTTGATGGTTAAATCCAGGGAAGGTGGATTCCGGGGCCACAAGCCTACAAGCTGTGCATGACTTTAACAGAGGTTAAATTTGACTTGTAAGTTTCTTCGGCGATACATATGTTAATGTCAGTGGCAAAGTAATAGTCCTAACGTCATCACGGTCTGTTCTGAAGGTTGTTGGTGCAATCTTCTGAAGAATGAGCGGTGTGCAGCGGGTCGACGACCCGTCGCTTCCTGCACCGTGGCAAGCGCTATATGACCCAGCCAGCAGATTGAAGGTAAGTTGTGAGACTTTAGCAACTTCTCTGGATTGCATTCAATCCCTTATGCTTTACTTGCTATTGCTCTCACCTTGCTTGTCTTGGACTCAAATCTATGACAGTACTACTGGAATCCAACGACCAATGGCAAGTTTTATAAGGGGAAAGTGAGGGGAACTTAGCATCCCAACGCGCGTTTTCGTTGCATTTTGCTTCCACAGCGCTCGGATGCCATAAATCTATCATCAACTCTCTGCGCTTAATACTGCAGTAACCACATATGATCGGCCTGGAGGCGGCGCAGCTGCAGCACCTGCGGCGCCATCAGGCGGCGACTACTTCAGCAACAGGGATCGACGGGTGAGGGCAATTAGAATTTTTATGGATCCGATCGATGCCATCGCATCCAGAGAACATTGCGACGGTGGCTTAAAGTTTGTATTGCCATCTATGCAACTGTTTGCTTTTTCAGGAAGACCACGGCTCTGGGGCAAATGGCAACGGCTTCACTTCTACGTCTTACCAGAAAACGGGAATGTCAGGGCAACCCGTCTCAACTGACGGTTTTGTATCAGCACCTGAGTATCGCCGCCAACACGACATCTCCGTGCAGGGCGACCATGTTCCCGATCCATTGCAGACATTCGAGTCTGTCGGGTTTCCTGCCGACATTTTGGATGAGGTACGGTGTTTGGGACCATCCCCGGCGGCAGCTTCTGTGAACGATCTACCTGCCATCGGCACAAAGCCGCGGCGCCAGCCCATGCGTCCTCCCCAGCGACCTCAAGTTATCCGGTCTCAGATGGTTTGCCTTGAAGTCAAGCGATCAAATACAGGCGGCTCAGCACTTAGCCCGCTATCTATTGCAGGACTTGTTAGGCCTTTGACTGAAAGGGTCCTTATCCTAAGGGTCCTGAAAGGGTCCTAATCCTTAACATGGAGGCCAGCCCCTTCTGTAAGGGGAGTCTTCTTTATATGGCGTTACTAGCCCTGGCCAGGACCACCCACGTAGCGCATGCGCAGCCCCTGAAATACGGCCCGCTGCAGGGGCCTTGGCAGTCACAGCATGAAGAGGCACGGCAGGCGACGGGTGAAAGGGGCACTTTGCGTCCCGTCCACTCGCCTGACTGCTTTGGAGGGCAAAAGCACAGCACCCCGGCCTCGCTTTTACCAAGCCACGCTCTACCGCGCGGGCTGGCTGGCAGGCAGGGGGAACGTGCTCCGCTCACCGGCCTCGGGAGTGCTGCGCTGTCAAGGCGAGTACGCAGAAATCTCGCAGCATGGCGGTATTGGCAAAGTAAAAATCTACGTGAACTGAGAGCGACTCGGACTCCAGCGTAGGGTTTAGCCCCAAGAAATCACCTGAACTGGGTTGGTTCTCAAGCCTCTTTTCATGCCTACCTAGCCACGTCACTTCAGCTCCGACATGAATCTGTGTCGGGGGTTCAATGCAGCTACTGGTATCTGTTTTTCAGCGTATTTTTCCAAAGGGTCTCGCATTACGTCGTACCTAGGTGCTTAAAGTTGCGGTGCGTTTTGTTGGATTTCCTTGTATCTTTCATCGGACGCAGTTCTTCTGAATAGCTGCCGCGCCTGCTCAAGTTCTTCCGATTGGTACCCTATGTCCCCACAGATTCGGCGTGCTGGATTTAAAGCACCGACGCCCATTCAAGCGCAAGCATGGCCTATTGCTCTTTCAGGCCGTGACCTTGTTGCGATTGCGAAGACAGGTTCAGGCAAGACATGTGGCTTCCTCCTTCCCGGTATGCTTCATATCCAGCAGACGCGTAAGGATCCGCGGTCAGGCCCTACTCTGCTTGTTCTGGCGCCAACCCGTGAGCTAGCAGTCCAAATTAAGACGGAAGCAGACAAGTTCGGGCGTTCTTCGGGCATTCGCAACACCTGTGTCTACGGTGGTGCTCCGAAAGGGCCGCAGCTGCGTGATTTACAATACGGCGTCCAGATCATTATTGCAACACCCGGTCGTCTGAACGACTTTTTGGAGGCAGGGCAAGTTCGACTACAGCAGGTGCGAATGATCAGCTCTGGCATGGATGGCATGTAATCGCTTTGGGCTTGGGTTAGGATATATGTGATATATCTGAGTTTTACCCTGATAGACCGTTAATGGTGCCATTATAACGCCCCGGCAGGTTTCTTACCTGGTGTTGGACGAGGCGGATCGAATGCTGGACATGGGCTTCGAACCCCAAATCCAGAGGATCGTCCGGACCCTTCCCCGGCAGCGTCAGACGCTTTTCTTCTCCGCTACTTGGCCTCGTGAGGTAAAGCATATTGCCGCCCAATTTGTTGTGAACCAGACAGTGCACGTCTTCATCGGCGGAGTGGAAGAAAAATTGGTGGCCAATAAGTCCATCACTCAGCACGTACTGGTCCTCAACAGCTCTCACGAAAAGTTTGGGGAGCTTGCGCGCATCATCAGGTAATTTGCACTTCAAAACTTCCGTTTATGATGTTGAATGGCGTGTCCAATAACACAGGTTAGAATATGGTAATCATCTTGGATTTTGTTTTAGATCATCTTTGGGCTATAAGTAAACAAAATTATTATGTAAGTTGAGATTACACGATTGTTCAATGGGCTTGCGGAAGATTTGAGAGCATAGCTTGGCCTAGCTATCAGCACTCACTTCGCGTAATGCCACTGTTATTTGTGAACAGGTCGAAACCCCCAGGAACGCGCATCATCATCTTCTGCACTACCAAACGCATGTGCGACCAACTGTCGTACAACATGTCTCGCGAGTTCCGCGCGGCGGCCATCCACGGCGATAAGAAGCAGTCGGAACGTGACTACGTTCTGCAGGCTTTCAAAGATGGCCGTACGCCAATCCTTGTGGCCACGGATGTTGCAGCGCGCGGCCTTGATATTCCAAACGTTGCTGCAGTGGTCAACTTTGACTTCCCTACCGGTACAGAGGACTACATTCATCGCATTGGCCGCACAGGACGTGCCGGCGCTACTGGTGAAGCGTACACGTTCATGACAGGCGAGGATGCCAAGCACGCTCGTGACCTAATCCAGGTCATGCGCGAGGCTCAACAGGTCGTTCCACCGGCGCTGGAGCAGCTAGCCATGCGGGGGGGCTTTGGTGGAGGCGGCCGCAACCGGTGGGCCAGTGGGCCCAGCTACGGGGGTGGTGGCTTTGGAGGTGGTGGCGGGTACGGTGGGGGTGGTTTTGGAGGCAACTATGGCGGAGGGTTCGGCGGTGGCAGCCATGCGGCTGCTGGACATGGAGCTGCGGGCACAGCAGGCGGTGCGGGTGGGGCATATGGCAGCCGTGATGACCGTGACAGGCGGCGAAGCCGCAGCCGCAGCCGGGACCGCAGTCGGCGGCGGTCTCGTAGCCGCAGCCGTTCACGGGATCGGGGTGACCGTGGCCGCGGCAGCCCATCCTATGGCCGCTACAGTCCACGCTAAGGTTGGATAGGACATCTTTGTATCCTGAGGCCTTATGCTAGGTAACGAGGTTGCCGATGCAACCTTTTTTTAGTTGTGTGCGGCGGGATATTAAGGGTAGAGCTTTTGGATTGCAGAATATATGGAGTGTATGTGTGAACGTGAAGCTGGATGAATGAGCTTAGGGTTTTACCGTTGACAGATGCGCCATGTGAATGCAGCCTGGAATGAGGCTGTGTGAATGGGCTAAGAGGTCGATAACTGGCAGCTGTATGCTCCGGCTGCAAAAGCACATAGTTGAGAGACCCAAAGCATTTAATTCCGGCATTATGTCGCCAGACGTACATCGTCTTCACTGCTTCTTGCTTCATTCGGCACCTGTATGGAATCCTCGCTAGCTGTCGAGCTTATGGTTTTCGACCGAGACGGGTCCTGACTGTTGGATTACAAACATTGTAATACATGTTAGCGGTGTTGGCAGCCATTTCGGCACGATAGTTGAGCTGCGGGGTATATAGGACTTTTAGCTGATTACGATATCGTATTTTCTTTACCAATAGAACAGAATTAGCATTGTAAACACCAAGATGATTTAGATTCTTATATTTAAACAAAATGTCAGTAAATGGAAATACAGATAAACAAATTGTTTAAGCGCTGTGTATTCAGTACATGGTTTTGAATCACACACTTTTCTCTACATGGCAGCCCAAATTTAGAAAAGTTGTTTTGGCTTCAAACCATTATGTCTTTGGAAAAAACCAAGACACGAGAGCATCCTCCGTGTTACACGATGCGGTCATAAGGGAAAGGATTTTTCGACCCATGGGTCATAAATTCCTCAACATGTGACAAGTCTACTTCATGCTGGATATATACTATGTCCGAAACACCAATGAATAAGTACAATTAATTGGTAGGCAGGCTTAGATTGACCATTACCCACAGGCGACGGTTATGCATTTTGAGGGATCGACAAGTGATTTACGTTCTCCACACCAATCGTTAGCGGGAATGTTTCCACTCGTTGAAAAGGAATGCTTATATCTTACATAATTGTCGCGGCTCGACGCTCTGCGGCTATTCTCGACGTGAAATGCGGCAGACGCTCGGGCAGTCCTCGTCCCAGCCATCCCGGAGTGCACCGCTGTGTGGCCTCAAGATCTACCTGCATGACACCCTCACGCAGTCCTTGTCCCCGGGGCGCCTCGAAGCCATTCAAATGCAGTTGGTGGAGCGCCTAGGCGCCGCACGTGCCATGACGGACCTGCAGCCCTCCGTGCCACAACAGGTGTACACGTGCACGTCCCCAAAGCCGCTGGACATGGAAAACCTCTGGTACTTTCATGTACCCAGACAGAAACCTAGTTGTTGGAGCCGCACATCGCGCCGGGTCGGTGCAGCCACAATGGTGCAGTTTCGCCGCATTTCACCGGCATTACCACATTAACATAGAACATCAAGCTGCGGAACAAGTGCATGCAGCTACCGCTACCATTACCGCCACCCCCAACTTCACTCAACGTTGTCGCTGCGGCCTATTGCATTCCCACAGGTGACGCATGTCGTGGTGAGTGGACCCCATCTTGACCCCGAGCAGCTAATGGCGTTGGCTGAGCAGCTGAGGCCCGCATTGCAGGCGGGTGCTGGGGACACTATAATATCTATAATATCTATAATATCTATAATATCTATAATATCTATAATATCTATAATATCTATAATATCTATAATATCTATAATATCTATAATATCTATAATATCTATAATATCTATAATATCTATAATATCTATAATATCTATAATATCTATAATATCTATAATATCTATAATATCTATAATATCTATAATATCTATAATATCTCCCCAGTCCCTAACATTCCATCCCCCCATCTCCCCCAACACCTTGGGGCTGGTGGTGGGTGCTGAACCTGGGAAAACCACTGATTTCGGAGAAGTCGGCATGGGAGACTGGATGAGGGTGCCCCGAAACACCGGGGAAGGTAGGGACTGCCAGGTTAGTGGCCACGGGTGATGTACCCCCCTATCCTACACACCTTGGGGCGCTGAACCTCACCAGGTCATCCAGGCGGCGCACCCCACCCTGGAGCTGACACCCGAGGCGCTCGGGGCCAAAATGCGGGTGGTGGATCGCGGCTGGCTCCAGCAAGTTCTCCAGTATGGCAGGTGTGGCATTTCGCATAGGGCCGTTGCGCGTGTGCTGTGCTGCTGAGGCGGTTCCGTAGCCAACGGCCCACCGCTGACGCTGCACTGTACCTCGCTGGTGTTGCGAGCCGTTACATGGCTTCCCCCCCCATGGAGCGCGGCCTCTCACCACACCATCGGCTGCTGGGTCGCCCTTGCGCTCCCGCAGACGCATGCCAGCTTCGCCGCATTCAGTGCCCGTGGTGCTGGAAGCGGTATCTCAGGTATGGCGGTCTGAACGTCAGCAACGGCAAGGAATCGAGAATGGAAGCGGTGACAGCGTGTCTGCCGGAGGAATACCAGCCGCCAAAGCAGATGCTGCACCTAGCTGCTGCAGAGATGACAACAAGAAAGGAAATGAGAACGTCAACACCACCAGCAGCGGCAGTGGCAGCGACAGCGGCAGCGGCAGCGGAATCGGCAGCGGCAGCGGCAGCGGGAGCGGAAGCGGCGCCAGCCTAATGTCGGCGGCTGCCGAAAAGGCCGAGGGTAGTGCGGCCCCCTCGACGCGTCTCGTCGTTCATCTCATTCGGCGTCCAATCTCACCCTTTCCCGGTCCCACTCCTGCCTCCGACGCGCCCCTGGCCAGGTCAGTTGCAAGGCTCGGGTTCGGGCCCGTGGGTCCAAACTACTTAGCCTTCTCATCCCCCCGGCCAGGCCATTCTTCGACCAGCCCCGTCATCCCCCCTAACCAGGTTCTGTGGTTGGCTGGGCGAGTGGCGAGCGGAGCTGGATACGGTCTCTCTGGTGGCGGGTGCGTTGAGCAGAGTTCGCGTCTTGTCGATAACCGAGGCGACTGCGGGCAATAGGGGCCCGGGGATCTCTTCAAGGGAAGAGGCATCTGCGTGCCAGTTAAGCTTCCGGAGATGTGTCACGATGAGGAAGTGCCCTCCGTTTGTGAAACGCTCTGCCTTCGCCCGAGATCATGCTTGCGGCATCATTCAACCAGGCTAAAAGCCAGGCCTGCCCGTGTCCTGATATTTTGAGCATGTCTTTCAATGTACGACATAACTTTGGATTCCCTTGTGCACCCTGCTGTCCTCGCTGCTGCTGTCAAGAGTTCGTATTGTACGGCATCTTCGACTCTGCGAGGTGCGTGTCAATTGGCAACGGTGCAATCGATGCGGCCCTCAGGGAGCTGGTCAAGTACGAGGAGGCGCTGGCTGGGCCGCGGGGTGGGTGTGGTCGTACATACAGTCCTGTACGAATTTACGAATGAAGCCATCCCCTTCCCCTTCCCCTTCCCCTTCCCCTTCCCCTTCCCCTTCCCCTTCCCCTTCCCCACTACACCTCCTTCTACATTCCCTCCTCCCCTCTCTCCTCCTCTCTCCCCCCTCCGATAAATTGGCATCAGATAACACGGACAGAACGCAAACACCCACAAGCCACGCCAGCAGGACCTCTCACCCACCTCGCCTCAGGGCCGGCAGCGCCACCGGAATGGCCAGGGACGGCTATGCCACGACTGGCCGCGCCGCCGCCGCCGGCAGCGACCTAATTAACCACCAAGCGCTCAACTACGCACACGCAGCCGCAGTTGTACGAGCAGGCGCATTCCGAATCACCTCAGACATGTCACCCCAGCGCCTGCAGCACGAGCTACCGTACATAGGGCCCTTCACGGCGCGAATTATACATCAGCTGGCAGTCAGTCAGGAAAGCGGCCCGATCTCCGCCGGCAGTAGCAATGGCAGTAGCGGCGGAGGCTGTAGCTGTGAGCCACTGGAGGCGTTTCGGGCAGACCTTCCTGCGCGTGATTCTCGGGGGCGGCTTCGGCCGGGTACGGAAGGAGCCAGGTGCGAGTGCGGCTTTCGTGGGTGGGGAGTTGTAAGGGCGGAGTGGGACTGTACGGCACAATCATTGCTGGATGGTAGGGCGCATCCCAATACCGCATGAGTCCCCGAAAGCCACGACGCCTTGACATGTTGAAAGATCTAGCCATATTTGGGTTTCGGAGCCACTTTCCGTACTTTTAATGAATACTGGCCAAAAGTGGGAAGTTAGGGAAAAGAAGAGCCCCTGGTGTGTGCGTGTGTGTATTGGGATCCGGAGCCGCAGCTCGTCAAGCCACATTTCGCTTGGCGGGGAGAACGGGGCACAGTCAGTAAACGATGAGTCCACACCAACGATCTATCGACGATCTCGGCAGCATGGCGAATTTTAATTGGCGTCCATTCCATCTTGCGTGTCCTCCGTAGCAAATTATTTTCATAAGGCCCATCTTCTTCGCTCACGTGCGTGTACGAACTATGTACGTTTTCCGCTACTGTGTGTTGACAGCTGCATTTCCACCTCCCCTGTTTCGAATGAACCACCCGGTCATTCCGGCAGAACTAGACGCATGTTTAGCAGCTTGCCTGGCTGCGGCCCCGTACTAGCCAAGTATTGGTGGGACCAAGGCTTCCGTACATTTGAGCAGCTGCAGTCGTACGGCGCTGCAGCGCGGAGAGAGGAAGGTTTAGAGCCGGCTGAGATGATCCCGGGGCCGGGTGCTGAGGGGCCGCGCGGGATGGGGGGTGGCATCGGAGGAGGCGGGAAGGGCGGCGACGGCGACGGCGACGGCGACGGCGACGGGCTTTTCAATGACAGGAAGCGGAAGCGAGCACCTCGCGTAATGCAGACGTCGGGAGATGCTCTGGTAGTCCGACCGGGTGGTGGCGACAAGGAGCTGGAAGATGAGGTCGCGGGAGGGAACGACCGCAGGCCGCACAGTGGGTGGGGTACAACAACAGCGCAGGCGGAGCAAGTCAGCTGCGCATTGACTGAGACGGAACGGCCATCGGAAGGAATCAGCAGCAGCAGTCAGCAGCGGCAGGAGGTGAAGCCCACACGACAGGTCTCAGAAAACACATCGGGGTTGCAGCGCTCCAGGGAACGGCGCACCCCGCCCCAGTGCCTACCCGCCACCAACAGCTGCGATGCCCATTGGAATGAAAATAACGATCAATCCGCAATGCCGGTGGCAGCAACGGTGGTAGGTCCGCAGCCAGCGCGGTCAGCATCGTACATTCGTCACGGCGGCGGCGGCCGCAGCAGCTCCCGCGGCGCCGGGGGCCTGGAGGGCTGGTTTCGGGGCGAGGTGTGGTACTCGCTTGTATACCGGGATCACCTAGGGGAGGTCGTGAGCGCGGAGGAGGTGGCGGAGATGCGGCAGGTGGGAATGGAGGGGTAGAAATGGGGGTCACCACTGGGTGCACAAATGCTGGGTTGTCTTGTGCAACATGAAGTAGAAGCCGCACGTAATAAGTCCGCAGGTAACGAACAAACATCTCTTGCAAGGCCATGAGGCAGGGGGCTTCTAATACGGATACAGGGAGCGCAGAATGCGGCTGTACGTTGTCTCGCTGTCTCGCTGTCTCGCTGTCTTGCTGTCTTGCTGTCTTGCTGTCTCCCGCTGGCTACGAATCAAATCTGCGGCAGTCAGCTACCCACAAGGACAAAGACAAAGGCAAATTCAAATACGAAGACAAGGGCAAGGGCGCTATGAGGCACGATGCTCTCGATGTGGAGCGATATGTCGGGCTGCAGACCTTGCGGCGCTGCACAGTCAAGTGATGGCTCAAGACCCGCGGGCAGACCCAAGCAACCTAATCAAGCCATCCCAGCATGCGAGCATCAAAGTGCTGACTGTGTTTGTTGAGTGCTTAGGGTTTTGCACAGCGTTTTACGTCTCGACTGTGTGGGTATGGTCACATCCTCCTGACCTGCTTGCCGTTTCCCATCACATTCAGGTGTGCGTATCCTGTCTCCCGCATCAGACCCTCCACCTCCCTTGGCATGTCCCCTCGGGACTCCACTCCACTCCCTGCCCTGTTCCCGCCATTGCACCTCCATGGCAAACCCAAGGCGCTGCTCAAAGCCCTGGCCTCCACATCCGGTTCGCGGGATTGGCTGCTGCTGCAAGTGGGTAGTGGCCGAAGGGGCCGCGCGACGGAGGACGTCGACTTCCTAGCCACTCTCCCGGACACGGGACCAGCGCTGCAGCCGGGGAGCGGAATGGAGGGGCGGCCCCACGGCGCCGACATACTGCCCGGGCCAGGCGAGGGCTTGTTGAGGAAGAGGGATGGTGATGGCAGAAACGGAAGCAAGGTCGGAGGATGTGCTGAGGGCGGGGGTTTACGAGCCTGGGATGGTAGTAGCGGCGGCGATTTTAACGGTGATGAAGAGCCGCTGGTGATGCGGTTATACCGGCGGTTGACGGCGGCGGGACGAGTGGTGCCCCTGGAGCGGGGCTTCTGCAGATTGCAGGTACGGATGCCGTACGCGACCATAAGCTGGAGTGTTTAAAACTCAAATCGCAAAGACGCGCTTCAGGGCGCCTGAAGGTGCGTCGCAGAAAGGGATGTCTATCTATTTTTCTATCTATTAATGACATGCATTACAACACGGCTAAGACAAATCCACGCCTGGCACTGCCTGAGTCACATGCCACCGACTGGTGCTACCTGGCGCCCGGAGTCCCTATCCGCACTGGCCGAACGCTTTCGGAGATGAGGCGCCCTGAATCAAGCAACCCTCTCCTCTCCCTCTCCCTCTCCCTCTCCCTCTCCCTCTCCCTCTCCCTCTCCCTCTCCCTCTCCCTCTCCCTCTCCCTCTCCCTCTCCCTCTCCCTCTCCCTCTCCCTCTCCCTCTCCCTCTCCCTCTCCCTCTCCCTCTCCCTCTCCCTCTCCCTCTCCCTCTCCCTCTCCCTCTCCCTCTCCCTCTCCCTCTCCCTCTCCCTCTCCCTCTCCCTCTCCCTCTCCCTCTCCCTCTCCCTCTCCCTCTCCCTCTCCCTCTCCCTCTCCCTCTCCTCCTCCCTCTCCCTCTCCCTCTCTCCCCCTTTCCCTCCCAGGTAAATCAGGAGCCTGGCTATATTGACGCCCTGAAGCGCCGGGTTGCTACTGGCCGATGGGCAGGTGAGGTGGAATGGTTTCGGAGCAGTTTCTGGTTGGGTTAAACCCTTAAACCCGGGACAGATGGATCATATTACAGGAGGAGAGGACAGGGGTCACGTAGGAGTGTAATACACAAGCACGCCAGGCCACGCCACGCCACGCCAGGCGTGACACAGTAACCCTTGTTCCGGGTGGGGGATCGGAAACCTCCCCTCCCCGCAGTACGGCGGAGCTCATCAGGAAATGATACTGCCATCGTGCCCAATCATACGCACGGTACGATACAGGCAATGTGTGCACCTCATTTGGGGGGATGTGATGGCTAAGAATACGTTATCCATATCTGTATCCGTTCTGTACGACAAACGAACAACGACTAATGACTAATGACGCACTGTGGCTTCCCCCACTGACCCCCGCTGCAGCAACCGCTGCATGGCTTGCTGTGGTTGTAATGTTGCAACTTTGCCAAGCTTAGTGATTAATTCCTCTACGGCTCTCTGCGTTGTGCCGAGTCCGCCTTGCCTCTAACCATTCGACACATTGTGCCGCACGTTGCTGCCGCACCTCGCAGCTACATAGCCTCAACACGCAACAGCCTCCACGGCCTCCCTGTCTGCCTCACCCCTCCAGGTCAGGAGCAGATGGACCGGTACGATCATATCTGGTGTATCTGGATCACCGGTTGTGGTCGCCGGCGGCGGCTGGACGTCATGCTGGTGCCGTACGGCCAGCAATGGCCGTACGCGGTGGTCGGCTGGACAGGCAGCAAGCAATTCCTGCGCTTTATGCGACAGCACGCTCTCAACTGCGGGTGCGTGGGTGCGTAGCGAATGAATGTTTTCGTTTCTGCCAATTCCGATTGCACCACCGCACACCACACGCGGGGTGCATCTAGGTGTCCCGCCGCAAACCCATCCCACAGCAGCCGGCGGCGCTGACAATACGGCGATCAGGATCCAAGGAGTTTCAAAGAGATCCAAACCCATTTAGAAATGGGTCACATGCCAGGAGCCAGGGGCCACGGTTTGCGCGCAATGCACGTATATCAACCATGAGCTCGAAAGAACGCTACTTAAGCAGTCCTCATAGTGATACTTGGTAGAGATGTAGAGATGTCTTTTTGTTAAGTTGAACGGGCGCCAGCAAGCTGAAACTTTCCGAAGCCAGTCCACGTCGATACATACACACGACGCAAATAAGCGAAGCGCTCGCCCTCCACCAAACGCCCTTATCGCCTGACCCCTCCCTCCCCTTTCTCGTGCTCCGCTGATGGCGCCTCGGACTTTTGACCAAGCATGTTCACCAACTCCCATGCTACGCTCCGCCAGACCCCGCGAGGTGTCTTTTTGGTGCCCCAGGAGGCCCTCCCAACCGATTCGGCTGGTCGCGAGTTCCGACCCCCAAACTGGTTTGAGCGGTATGGCCTAGAGCGGCAGCAATTGCAGCAGGGACCTACGTCCGCTTCGGGCGGCTCTTCTCCTTTTTACGCCGCCGTGTTTGGCAATAGAGGTGGCAGTCCTCGCACTACCACCGATGCGGCACAGGACTCACGGCCCGTGGATGAGGGCCGCCGGGCGAATCACCACAACATCACGGTATCTGAGACGACGTGCTCAGCAGGGTCCAACTGGAGGGGTACTGAAGGCAGGGACGCAGGCGGCAAGTTCCTGCTGCCTGTAGCTTCGGAGCGCGATATTTTTGAGCTGTTGCGGCTCCCTTACAGAGATCCACATGAGCGGAACGCATGAATGGCTATAGTCAGTTGCAACTGTGCGCAGTTTGGATTCGTTCTGTGGAAATGTACTGCGGTGCCTATACGCACTTATATCAGGCGTGGGCGTGGGCGTGGGCGTGGGCGTAGAATGGAGACTCGCGGCCATCCAGTAGCAATACTCCTGGTGCTATGCCCCAGTGAATCCACCAGTGCCATACGACGGCCTGAGAGGGGGCCGCAGCAACGTGATCGGGGGCGCGCATCCTTTCTGGCGAGTACATCTGCTGGAGAAGTAGGCATGGCTTGGATAAACGCATGCGATGTGTGATAGCAGGTAGTCAGCACTTCCGTGACAATGGCACGCATAGTCAAAAGGTCAAGAGCACTCGGGCGGATGGATGCTTCACCCAGACCCCAAATCCAACCTTTGGATGCATCATACATACCCTCTTGCACGCGCGTCCTCGCCCCTTGGGTCCGCTGTCCTTCCTTCCATATATTCTCCGAGCCCACGTCAGTCGAGACCAGCAAAGCAAGTCGACGCAACCAGGGAGCTTAGGGGAACTGAGTCATCCGCATCACGCATGTCCATCGGGTCCCGATACCGATATTCGGTCAGCTCAAAACAACTCTCCCAGCGGCGACCACCTCTATGTGCCAGACCTCGGATGTTGCTAACAATGGTCAACGACCCTCGTAGCCCCAAAAATATGCCCGAGGTGTCCACACAGCGGACCGCACGACGGTACAGCATGTCGATTACGTATATACGCAATTCGTTATTATGGCATCAACATGAATTCTGAGTTAGCTTGCGAACGTGTTTGCCATAAAAATGAATGTCACTCAAGCTTTATTTTGTGATCCTCCAGGTTGAAGTAGCCTCTCATGGAATGGTGAGGCAGAAGGGGGAAAAAAGGGAGAAGGTGTATGCGATTCCCCCGGAACACTCATGAGCCCACCAGCAATGACTATAGGTCAGTAACAACCGCTGCCACGGCTGGCTTACATCTACCCCACGGCTGTAGCAGCACAGACCAAAGCCGAAGCGGAAGCGATGGCAGCACAGCGAATCAGAATCGCCTGTTATTCGTTTAAATATGATTGCATCACTCATACGGATGGACAAAATTGATGGATGCTTGACCGTACGGGCCCAACTGGGAGAAGCCGAGCCACGGTAGCAATACGCTAGAAGTGTGAACGGGAAAGCATGGCGCCGCGGTGGCTTAGCAGTCAAGCACCTTTCGTTCGCACTCTTATCACGTGCTCGCATACCAATTATTGTAGTCCTTGCGAGCTTTGGTTCCCATAAAACCCTGCCTTAAGAGATAAAACCGTGATGGCTCAGAACCAAATGCTTTCCGGGCATTTTGGCCGGCAGTCAGTGAGCGACGGCTGGGCAGGTAAGGCACTAACCCCCTCGTGACGAGGCCCTTTGGAATTCGGACCTTAAGCTGTCACGGGAATGGCTAGGTGCTGGTCGAGGATAATGGTCAGAATAACAGCTGGTACAGCGTCTTAGACACTTGAGTATACGCGTAACGTCTGCAGGGTCCTGCAAAAAACAGTGCAGCCACTGCGCGTCTCACGCATTCGGCAATATGCACGAATGCACAAATGCACGCACCATGCAGAAAGGCCCATATGAAGGCCCTCATAACGTCATGAGGCCCGTATGACGCGGAGCGCGCGCACCGCACGACAGAGTCAAATAACATACTAGCGTGAGAGGCCCTACGCGGAAGCTATGCGCGTTGCCTAATTAGCGGACATCACCACCATGCCCGTGATGGAGGAGGAGCAGGAGGCATAAGAAGAAGCATGCGGGGCCAAGGGCGTTAAGCTGCCAGACTATGAAATCTAGGCCTCGGCATGACACACTGTCTGCTCATCATCCGCTGTACAGATTTAGATTCGAGCAACGGGGCTGTTAGCCAACACAATGCCAAGTCAACACAACACAGTTTTCATAAGGCCCGATGGCAGCAAAAAACATACCCTCCCCAATGCCTTACCGCGAACCGGTCATAAAAAGCCCTTCCAAGTTATACCAAGTGCGATGTGGTTGTGGTTGCTGTACCGGGCTGCGTGGTTTTGGGCCTGTGGGCCTTCGCATCTCTGCAGCTAACACATCCACAAAACGTCTTTTCGATCAGCTCATAACGTGATCGCTTGATCCTTCCTCGCCCCTGTCTGATTCCGCAGAGCTCTAAGATCCTCTGCACTAAGAGCAGCCGGACGGAAGGCAGGAAGGAGCGTTTCCTGGCGGGTCAAGAGGACGCCCAAAACAAAGACAGCCAGTTGTAACACTTTGCTCCTCACCGGAAACCCAACATCTGCGTCCGTGTCCCACCAAATACCCAACCGACGCACCCTGTCGTTGCCGCTTACTGTAAAAAAATCTTGCTTGACGCGAACTGAAAACAGCTTGCATTGCCTGGTCTTTTTCAAGATACGGCTGCACACGACTGAACTTCAGCATCGTTAGCAACATATAATTGTCCGCAAAGTAGCCACATGAGTGCTTGATCACGTGGGGCACGTATACATAGGCGACTTATCCAGAAGCGGGGGGGGCACGAGGAGGAAGTGGTCTGCTAACGCACCGGCGATACCGTGAGACCGTACAGCAGGCGTTGACGCACTCATCATGACTCACTGAGCTTGAATAGAACTATACCTGGAATTTCTGGCGTCCGACATTCCCACTTGGTTCTTTCCTCTCTCTTCCTCTCTTCATGACGGATCATATATATAAATATAGCATTTGAACTATACGTATATAGCACTATACGTATAGTACTTCTGAAACATATAAAGCTTCCGAAAATTTATATACACACATACATGCATGCGCACATGCATGTGCAGAATCTCCACATCCTGCGTCGCACACGCTTAGAAGTTCGATGATGCAGCACGAGTTCTATAAGGCTCCAAGAATGGGCCTTTCGATGAACACCGCCATGCTGCGACATGCGACCCAAAGGACATCAAAATCAAGTCCAGCATGAAGCATTTTTCCATAATTCTCCCATCTGTCACACTCCTCCAGCGCTACGGACTCAGTATTCATTGCATTCGCTCTTCCGACCCGTGTCATGCTTCCAGCCCTAACGGCTCAGTATATGTTTCGTCGCGCCAGAGCTCTGGCTCGTCCAAGTTGTGACAAGCTGAGTGCACCGGAGCAAGACTCAGGGTACAGGCAGAGCCACTCGGCACCGTGACAGTGACAGCGGCGCCGCCAAAGCCGCCGCCGCGTGCCAGAGTGACGTACCCCTTCCGGCCGCCAGTGCCGGTGCTGCCCTCCGCCAGACCTGAAACCGCGTTCTGCGTAAGGCCGTGCGTTGATGTACTATCACTCCGTGTCGCCAGGCTGCCTAGCCGGCAAAAGGTGCGCGCTCCCGGCGAAGGGGCAGCACTACCACCACCCGGTGGCGGCGGCGGGTGGACGCCTGGTCTCCATCCCGCCGGTGGCCGTGCTGACGTGCGGCTATCATCGCAATCTTCACTGACAGCGCTGTGTTCATACGATTCATAAACCTCCCCTCCGGCTGAAGCCAGAAAAGGGCCTATGCCCAAGTCACCCGTGACACCACTGCCCAAGCCAGTTGGGACAAAGAACCAATGCGGCTGCAATGGCTGCAGCGGTTGGGTGTACAGCTGACAGCATGCAGTTCGGTCGGCCGTGGAGGCTCGCCAAGTTGGAGGATTCCGCAAGCCGGGGTCAAACTGGGCTTCACCCCGGCTCCCGCCGTTTGACGATGCAGCCCACACGCCGCGCTCCATTGCTGCCGCGGCGGGGGATCCGTAATGGCCCTGCATGGACTGTGCGCGCAGCACACCTGCAGCACGCGCCACGTACCCATCGGCATCGTTTGGCCAGTGGCTACCACCCAAACTGTCACTGCCAAGGGTCGGGATAGCGTTGCAAGCTTGCGCACAGCCACATGTTGACTGGCCCCGGCGGTGCTGGAGCAAAATGGGGATAGCATTAGCGGTTGCACAGGTAGAGCCTTGCGCTTGGGCGCGCTGCTGTGCCCCATTCCAGGTCCGGACGTGGCCAGGAAAGGCGGAGCTTACACGCGGCGACTGGGGTACTCGCCCAGCCGCAGGAGGAGCAACCCCGTGCCAAGTTCCGGAAGACGTAGCTACAGCCGTCGTAGCGACAGGATCGAGCTTGGTTACGGCCCTCCCCGCGTCCAATATAGATCTTCCATCGCGGAAAGCCGCAGCGGCATCCCCCTCAGTCCCGTCAGTGTCGGCAGCTGCGTTGGTTACTGTACCTCCTCCGCCAACCCCCGTGAGCTCCTCCCCGTCCTCGCTCGCACCCGCGTGCAGCTCTGGTGTGCGATGATGTGAGTTACCTGCGCTGAGGCCCTTTACATCCAGGGTGGGGCTCCTGCGACAAGCGAGTTCTACACGGCCGTTGGGATGACGCGGTCTCCCGTCATCTGGGCAGGCTTGACTGCCGTGCGCAAGGTCCCGAACTACATCGTATGCGGCCTTTACCGTGCATTCCGAGGACGCGCTCTCAGCCTTTGCAACGGCTGTCGTGAGCGCCGTCGCCAAGATTGGCAACGTTTCGGCGGTCCCGTGCGCGGCATAGGGTCGGGCGTTTTTTAGTGCTCCTGCGGCTCCATAGCCCTTCTGCGCAGCTGTCCGGACTTCTGATGGCCACCTGCTTATGGTGTTGGTAATGTCAGCTTGAATTTCATCGGTCGGCCCTACTGGAGCCCAATCCACAGTAGGGCCTACCTGATGTGCGGGCACCGGTGGTGATGGGTGTGGTGGGTGCCGTTGCTGCCTTAGCTTCGAAACATCCGCCGTGGCGGAAGGCGCCCCTGCATGGGGCACAATCGTGTTGCAACCAAGTTCTCTGCCCTGACCGCCGACGCCAGCGCCAGCGCCAGCGCCTTTCAGCGTGCGCATGTCGGGGCTGGGACTAAGTTGCCGATTCCCGATGGCTGCTGCCGACGGTGCGGGCTGACGTGACTCTGGATGGTAGAGCAGAGCCGGGCCAATGGACTCTCGGTGAAGTGGGTTGCAGACCGCCGGCTCTGCCACAGCCATTTGCTGCCAAGGATGCTGCTGCTCTCTCCGCATGGCCGCCTGCTGCTGCTGCTGCTGTTGCTGCCGCAGCTGCCGCCGGGCATAGCTCTGATGCTGCCGCAGTGCCTGCTGTAGCATTCCGCTAGCACTGCTGCTGCATGCACTTCCACCACCGCCACTACCACCATTCAAGCCCGCGGCGGTGCTGCTGCTACGCGTCCCTGTTGATCCGTGCTGCTGTCCCTGTCCTGTCCTGGAGGACAAAGGCAAGATGGATCCGACGGAAGCCGATGACGAGTTGGCAGCTGTCACTGCTGAGGTGCGCACTGCGGGCGTTACAGCACCAATCACACCTGACCCAAATGCACTTGCTGGTGGATCCGTATCATTCGATTGGTGCAGTGGCGGCGGCGGCGGCGGCGGCGGCCGCGGTTGCGTGTGCGGCGTCAGGTTAAACTCCGTGTCCGACTCTCTCTCATCGCAGCAAGATAGGTCATGCTCTGGCGTGCTGCTCAAGATGGAAGGTCCGACTCCGGTGGCGAAGGCGCCAATTTTGAGGTGGGAATTCGTCCGCTTCACATCGGCCTGCAGCTGGTGACGTAACGACAGCGAAAAGGAGTCTTCCATAACGCCCGCGGCGAATATGCCTCCACAGACTTGCTGAGAGCTGGCACTGGCATCTGAAGGACTTATTCTTGAGACGCCCCCTGCGCCTCCGTCACCATTTGCATCCGCCCGGGACCGCCAAGAAAATGTCGAGATGAGGCCTGGCCGATTTAAGTCTACTGCCAGGGAGCACGGCAAAGAGGTGTACGTCACTGCCGGCGGTGACGCCACCGCTATCGGCGCCCCTCCGCTGCCAGCTACCAGCTGCCTCGACTGCGGCGGTGGAGGTAGCAGTTGCGCAGGCATTACATTGCTGGAAGCGGATACGAAGACAGGCTGCACGTTGGGCTTGCCGGCGCCGCGGCCAGACCCGACGCTGCCGCGACCATCGCTACTATGCGACGCAGCATGCCCTACGGGACAACACGTGGGCCCGGCAGAGGCAATAATCCGGCTACGACTCACGTCCATGCGGGTCCGAGAGGGTGTCAAAGCGGGGGTAGGGTGAACGCTCGGCAGCGGATGGGATTGGGAAAAAGCCAGCGACCCCGCTGCACCGCCACCGGTGGCACCGCTGCCGCCGTAAATCCCGTTCCACGCCTCATTCTGCTGTGGCTGTGGCACGCCGCGAAGCAGGAAGGACGCCGAGCCCCTCAGGAAGAGATCGAGACTGCGGCGAGAGCTGTTGCTGCGACGACCTTCACCTGTCTTTAGAGGGGGTGCCAACGCGATGCTGGAGGGACGCTTGCTGGGCCGGCCTGCGGCGGACCAGTTCCAGGGTGAGGAGAAGGGCGACAGGCGACCGCTTCGTGGGCTGCTCCAGCCGCTGACATTCGAATGATGGGCGCTGGCCATCTGGGCCATCAGCTGGTCATACTCACGCAGAGCCTCCTCCCAGTCGTGAGTGAACCTGTGCAGCGTAATGAGGACAGCGACGTGAGCTCAGTTCGCAAAAGACGCAACAAGTCGCAGAACATGGAAACAGTGATGTACGTCATTGTACGTCAAACGGTGCCTAAATAGTGTACTAGTGACGTGCTCTACGTTCAGGCAGACCGTAAATGAATTGATCACGGACTCGCGGTGAGTCGGGCTACCAGTTAGTCCAGGTCTCAGGAACAAGCCCGTTCCCAGGATTAAGCCCCGGTCTCAGGAACAAGACCGCCTTTAGTCATTGCCTAGTTTAAGCTAATACCAACCCCATCGGCCGGGCCCCCCTCCCAACCCGCCTATGCACCTGCACGCGAAGATCTGCTGCCGCCGGTACCGCGCGCTCGTCAGGCCCGTGCGTCCCAATGGCGGCGGAACCGCCACACCAACCACGGCGGGCGGGCGGGTCTCACTGTTGAAGCCTCCCATGTTGCCCCGCTCGGCCGCCGCCACCTCCTCTGCCTCTGATGGCATCCGGAGACTGGCCTGCATCCGATGCAGCTCCAACATAACGGAGTAGGTGGACAGCACCTGACCGGGTGAGGCCAGAGAAGCCAGCTTCTCAGCCGTGGCGCGAGATGCACCGCTGTACGTGAGACCGTGGTTAGAGGAGGAGATGGCCCACTCCACAAGACCGCAGTCAATCCCCACACGAATCCTGAGGCGCGCGGGGTTGTGAGAGGTCCCCAACAAATTAATCAGCATGTCAAACTGCAGGAGAATACATGGAAGAGGGATTTGCGCTGAAGATTTGCACAATATAGTGTACAAGCTCCTCTTGCTCTTGGTCTGGCAGTGACCATCATATAGCATCACAATAATACGGATGATAAACATATGCCGGAATGCGGGGACAAGACTCTGATTGATATTTGCTGGTTCATGAGCCTCCAGCTTCCCTTTTTACACTCCCTTATCGCATATCACATCACCCTACAGGCCATTGGCTGTTTGAACCTAGTTTCGTGCTCATGCCTGGTAGGAAATGCGTTTTCTCCAAAAACCCGACTGAATCCTAAGAACGCACCTTGGCCCGCGAAGAATCACCGTGTCCTGCTTGTCCGCCACGGCCGGCTCGCTGCCTGACGCGCCCCCTGCTGCTAAAGCCGCCGCCGGCCCGTTCCAGCTTGTAGCAGTGGCGAAACCGGCTGACAACGACACCCCCGGAGCACGGCCGAACGGAGCGCAGCCATCCATACCACCGAGGTGCAGAGAGAAAATGTCACCACCGTCCACCGTATCCTCCATATCGTCGCTTTGCGCCCACGTCAACGGTGTCTTAAGAGTCAAAGGCTTGGTGGTCACCCCAGGCAAAACACCGCCGCCGCCGCTGCTGTGGCCCACGACGTCAGCGGTGACCACACCTTCCCGCACGTTCAACATCCCGTTCTCAGCAGTTGCGGCGGCGCCGCTGCCGCCACCGGCGCCGCTGCTTACTGCGGCAGCCAGAGACGTCAATGCTAGCGCCGCAGCGCCGACACCGCCGCCGTTGGCATCACGGGTATTAGCAACAGGATGCGCTACCCCTGTTGGCATTTGAAGCCGCAATGACTGGGCCGCGAACTTGGTGTTGAAGTAACCTGTTTCCCTGGGTGTGGCTCCAGTTGTCGTCCCGGTCACGGAGCTCCTATCGACAATGGGGATACTGCCCGTGAGCACCGCCGGGGGCGGTGGAGCTGCTGTCACCGCAGCGGCGGTCTCCTGCCTATCATGCATACCCACGCCTTCCAGCTGCCTGGCGCTGATTCGGGAATAATTTCCTATTCGGGATGAAATGCTGCTGGGGATGACGCATACTGAAGGACTGCCATCCCGCACGCCAGCGCCGCTCGCCAGGCCCCTGAAAGTGTGCCGCATCACCGGTGGTGACGGCGGGGCGGCTTTCGCCGAATCCAGATCTGCGGGAGTACTTACAGCGCGTGGGCCCAACGATGTGTATGAGGGCTGCAACCCCCGATCCATTATCCCGGCAAACGCCTCCTCTGAAACCAGTATAACTCCATCCTCCGTAGCGGCCCCACACTCTCCTGTGCGTCTTGTCGCACGAGGGCCTCCTGCCACCGTGGATGCAGGCACTACAGGCGGCTGCGTGGCGGTGGCCGTTCCCAGATGCGCTAACCACAGGGGCGTGTTGTCGCATGTTGTTGTCAGGGCATGAGACAGCTCCTGGGAGTTACGGTTGCGCCCCCGCCCCGATACGGGCGACGGCAGTGCGCCGGATCCCGTGCCGCCGCCACCGCCACCGCCACCGCCACCGCCAGCACGGCTGCTGCACGATGGCACCACGCTGCCGTAGCTGGTGCCAGTAGCGACGGCGGCGGCCGCGGCTGTCGCTGCCACTGCCAGGTGCACACGCGGCAGCTCTTCCTCCTGACAAAGCGCATGCGCTAAGAGGCTGGCAGGCCAGTTCGTCGCTGGGGATGACAGCACCTCTCGGCAGCGTAACGCCCAGCGTGCTGCGTCCAGAGGGAACGCAAATGCGGCGTTAAGGCTGCCTTGTTCCAAATCCTCTGAAATCAAATAGCCGCGATGGCATGCCAGCTGCTCCAGCACGGTGCGCCGTATGAGTGCTAACGCCTGCCCTATGGCACCTTCATCCCAATCCCGGAGGGCGCCAACGTCAGGCACGTTGAGACACGCCATCGCTGCTCGGCCGACGGGTGCAGCGTAGAGTGACAGTCCTACCGGCGCAATCTTGCGGGGCGGTGGCAGAACGGCAGCTCGCACCGCAAGGTCCGGGCCAATTGCCATGAATAGGGACATGGCGCTGGCAGGGTCATAGTCCATTGATTCAGTGGCGGCGCTGGCAGCTGCAGAGGATTGCGCGACACGGTAGCGGCCAACGTTAATAAGCACGGCCTCTGAGGCGGCACCGTGCAGTCCACCGGCCGCAGCGCTGGTCACTAAGGCCTCCATGCAAGCCTCACTAAGGAGAACCAGTCCGCCCTGAGCGACGGGAGGGAAACATACCGGGGCCTTATTAAGAGGCAGAACAGGGCTTGCTAATTTTGGCTGGCCTAACCTAACAATTAGGACTGGCTTTCTTGGGGCCTCCTGAGCATCAATTCGTCACATGCTGCCCTCCTGAAAACGAAATATCATGTCATCAACAGCATGCTAACGACAGGATCATAGATGTCCGTCCATCTCGTATCTATGTATGTACCACTTCAAGTGTGCGGTGTCGCAACTAGCTAGGCCGGGTGAGTTTGTTTGGAGCCCGTGGGCTCCTACCAGCATACCTCTGCATCCGTCCCGGGGCCGCACCTGAGCGCTATCCGCCACCACCCGCACGATGCCGGCACAGTCGCCGCTGTACACCGTGCGTGCGCTGGCTCGGTTGTACGTCATCTCCGATTCGTTAGTGATCCCCGAATGCAGCCCCATCCTGCGTGGAAACATTTATAATATATTTCAATTATATATTCTTGGGCTGAGGCGTTGGTTTGGAAAGGCTAGTACAGGGCAAGCTTCATGCTAAAAAATTTCTCCCACCGTTTATGAATCAGCTGAGCCGCCGCAGACCGAAAGGAAAGACACTAGCCATCCAATATGGTTTACGGGGCGCCAGTTATGTGAAGCGCCATAGCGATTCTGGGCCTGAGGATCATGCGGCATTTGCTTAAGCTCGGTCACTCGCCTGATCCGGAGTCCTCTCCACAGAAGCCGCAGCTTGCGGTCCGTGGGACCACCGCCCTCGTCCACGCCCCGCACCGCCGCCTTGACGGACTCCTCCAGGGTGCAAACGTCCCAGGTGCCCATGCCACCGGTAGCGTACACAGCCTCAGTGATTGCTCCCTGCGGCAGCGGACTGCGGCTGGCTGTCTGCGGTGGTGTCTGAGAACGGGGAATGATGCCGGCGCTGGGGCTAGGGCTGGGGCTGGGGCTGATGCGCTGCGCACGAATACCGGGTACCCCTCGCGACACGTGGCCATTCTGGGAGATCGTAAACAGGGCCTCGCTGCCGTCCGTGCCTTCCACTCCCTGCTCGCCGGCAGTCCTTACGCCAGCAGTGCTGGCGACATTTCCACATCCTCGAGCCGGCACTATGCCAGAACCCGTAGGCGTGCGGCTCGTGCTGGCAGTCGGTGGCAACACCGTGGACGGCCCTGAGCCATACTCTGGTGGCAGCTCATTGACCTTGTCGCAGGCCGTTCTAGGCGTATCACCGCCGTCGGTGCCTCCGCCGGTGGCGCTGCCGCTGATGTGCTCTTCGAGCACTGCAACTGTCTCTCCGCCATGGATGATTGCCCAGCCGCCGCTGCTAGTCAGGGGAGACGCAGAGATGGGTGGAACTTCTATCAATTGCTGCTCATAACGAACGTGTTGAGGATGCTGCTGATGGCGTTGATGGCGATAAGAATGCTGCTGCGAGAATTTTTGCGTAAGTTGTTGTTGATGCGTCTGTTGGATCACGTGCTGCAGGTCAGAATGCAAACCAGCATCCTGCTGTTGTGGCACCTGATGGGGCCGCTGCTGATCATGCAACTGCTGCAACTTGCGTGAGAGCTCTCCCTGTTTGCGCGGCGGCACCCCTTGATGCTGCTGCAGGTAGGGTTCGCTGTTCTGAGCCGGAGTTGAGCCCCGTCCGGCGTGCAGCACCAGCTGCGCCTCCTGGTCGCCGCGGCAGCACGGCGCTTGGGCAACGTCTGTCCCTGGTTGCAGATGCTGAAGTCTCGCCAGAGCTGGCTCCCCGCCATCTCCACAGCCCAACCGCGCAGCTAAGGAGCAAGAAGACGCACTACCGCTGGACATGGGCACTGGCTCCGACAGCACAGCCGCCGCCACCTCGGGTGCGATGGCCGTCACACTTGCCGTGGCGGCATCAACCGGCAACAGCGTGGCGGCACAAAACCCGGAGAGCCCCATTTCAGCTTTGCTGGGCGCAGCCAGCGGCACTGCCATGGGTGCGGTCTGGGTTTTCATCCCTAACTCGGACACCGCACCACCTCTGCAACGGACGTCGGTCCGCCCAATCATTGTCCGAGTCCCCTCGCAGCCATGGTTGTTCAGCATGCTCAGATCAATAGATCTGCGGTGCCAGGGACCCATAGACGAGCCCAGCCGCACCTGAGACAACGTGGATGATGGCGCCGGGGACCCACGGCTACGTGCGGAGCGGGCTAGGGAGACCGGCAATGCCTGGCCCAGCAGCTGCTGAGTGTGAGGGCTTGCGTTGCCACCACCCACACCACCACCCCAGCCAGCCCCACCGCCACCGGAGGTGTGGCTATGTGGCCGGATGCTTATGCGAGATAGGACAGTCTCTAGAGTCGCCGGTCGCCGGAAAGGGAATCCCGCCGGCGCACATGTGTAGACGGGCGTACACATCTGCAAGCGGAAGATGATACGAGACGTCGGCGTGAGCGGCATATCCACAAATCATACAACACGTACATCGCAGGAGCGCCACATGCAGCAATAAGGCAGGGTCCATGCAGCGCCACATGCACCCAGGGTCCTCCGGTTATAAAGTGCTGCACACAGGAATGCAACATGCGAGAAGGTAAAATGCAGGAGCCTGGCAGCACACGTAAACGCGCTTAAGGAGGCTCTGGTCTGGCTCTGGCTCTGAGGATCTGGTCTAAAGAAAGTGGAAAGAGGGGGCTTCGCATGGTACGCATTGGCACGCGTACCATGGGGCCCTGGGCCTGTGTGCACACATGCGCTCCTTCGCATCTACTCCCGGCCTACGTCCCACCAGGATCCAAGCGATGCTGGAAAACTTCACGCCACCCTGTTCCTAACCATGCCATATGGGAGGAATGGACGCTCTGATTTCGGGGATACTGGTACTTACGTATCGTGCTTCGCGCATTTCTTTTGCACCTTCTGTTAGCCTGGCAGTCATTTGAAACTGCATCAACCCCCCCCCTTGTCACACCTCATTCGCCAGGAGTTCCGCGGGCCAGTCCTGCTCCAAAAGCTCCTGTTGGGCCTCCACAGCAAATGATAGAGCTGCGCAGCAGGAGGGCTGAGTTCAGTCATTAGTAGAATGATTTCCGGAAGGGCCTCGGGCCTTAGCCAAGTGGAGGCCTTTCACAAAGCCAAGGATACGTCGTTCGGAATCGATTGAGGTTCTAATATCATGTCAGGACAGGAAAGCGAAGCTGCCGCGCCTCCCCGGCTCACCTGCGTCAGGCCTGTGGAAGGCCAGGATGAAGGAATCACCCTGTGGAATACCGTCCGTGATGGGGTTGGGGTTCGTGAGTTAGAAGATGCGAAGGCTTGAGCAAAAGGTGTGAGGCAGGGCAACAAGAGCTTGCTCTCACGGACCCTCTTTAGCAATCGTGAGATCACGATCGTCCAGAATTCCCCCTCCTCAACCCACTCTTCCTTGAAGTCCTCCCCTTCGAAAAACCAGTGTTAGGTATTGTTCTGCATCACCACAAATATCTACAGCTTTGTGCATTGAGACACAAAGCCCCAAAACTTCAAACATTGTAAGTCTGTTCATCGCGCTTACCTCTCTGAAACTCATCCACTTTTCTTAATGCGTGAGATTATTGCGATCACGTGGCTGGGCCACGACTTGTCATGACTTGCCGCACGGCAGAGACACGGGGATCCTACCACGAGTAACCCCACCGCACAATGAAGACTCTACCCGCCACGTCAGGAGGAATATGCACCGGTGCTCCGCACAGGACCCATGATCCCACTGGCCTGCCAGGAGTCGAGCCAGACTTTGTAGTGGCCAAAACCGCATCCCCAACATTTCTCCTGTGGAGATTATGTCTGCTGTTTATTTGTATGAAGACAGATGTGAGAGCAGGAGGTATGCTCACGTGCAAGCGGGAGGAGGCACACGTAGGCCCTAGAGTCAAGGCGCCGAGGAGGCTATGTTTCCCGCGGGAGACCTACGCCGTTGCAGAGATGCAGACAGCAGTGCGCAGCCAGAGGAAGTGGAAGCTGAACAGGCAACCATGCAGCGCGGAACATGGGCGACGCGTGTGCTGAAGGACCGCAGCCCATTCGCCCCACCAAATGGCTCACCTCCGTGGCAGACTCGTAGCCTGGAGGGGCATTGTGGCGGGCGAAATTTGAGGATAGGGTAGTGCGTCAGCAAGGTTTACCGTATCAGCGATGCGCAGCAGGCGGGTGCACTATAGCAGGGTGCAGCCGCCGCGGCCCTGTATTCACGCTCAAATCCCGTAGACGTCCCGAGCCTAGCAAACAATAAACCGAATTATGCGATGAGTTTACAGGACAAACGCGGGCGCCATTGCGACACTCCTAGACGGATCCCTAAGCGACTCTCTGTCCTGCTAAAAATGCCCGAACCCACAATCACCGAACCAGCAGGCAGCCATCCAGGTATAATCGAGAATAGCACACGAAAAGGCAGCCATAGGACGCGAGTTGGCAATGGCAAGTAAATCGCGTTAGCTCACCTTGATGCCGGACAAGCACCCTGCGCAGGCAGGCGTGGTGCAGCCGGAGTGCACAGTCCATAACTACCTCTGGCAGCTCCTCCCAGAGCCGCGTGGAGCCCTCAATATCTGTTAAGGGGAGAGATCGAGCCCGGGACTTGTGGCAACTGCGGCTAGAGGAACAAAATGCAAATCTAAACCAAGGTATAAGTGATGGTTAATAACGTCAATGTTTAAAACCAAGTCCATTTGGTGGAAACCCTGAGGGTAGGTACTCGAGCGGCGCAGTAAATCCAAAACGGTGACGGGTACGGACAGCCCTGGAGGCGGCCGGTCCACCGACGCAAGCCTAAACTCCTAATCATGCTCCGAGGATGACGCGCGCACGTACAGAACCCAGGCGGCTGCGGTTGAAAGGATCGGGAGGAAATCCCCAGGTATGCCTGCTCAAAGCAACGGGCGATGTCGCGCCTGTGGCTAATGAGGCAGGCCACACGCTACAACCCTACTTCCGGGAAGCATGCGCGTGCTATCATTTTGCCAGGCCCTGTCCAGGCAGAGAATCACAGCTTTCATGCCACACAGCCCCAGCCGGGCAGACATGTAAGTCCGAATAAACCCAATCAGGTCATCGCGCTGCATACCTGTGATCGCCAGCGTCGTGTTGGGAGATACTGTGGGGGCGTCGGGACACCAAGACCCCCGCATACTTCGGCTGCGCAGCCCGCAGGCGCGCCGGTGCACTACGTACAGCCCCGCGACCAGGACCGCCAGCCCTGCGACCGTAATTGCAACGCCCCGCCCCACCGCCTGGCCGATCCCATTGGTGGCGCCGTTGTCGATTTCCCCCGCTTGCTCCTGTTGTTGCTGCGATGGAGCATACCCGATATTGAGGAAGGCGGTGTATTGAGCAGCCGTGCTGCTGGATAAACTGTAGTGGCTGGACAGCGTGGCATAGAGTTGGTCCATGAGGAGCGACAACTGGTCGGCGTCAAGCGGAAAAGGCGCTGTTGTGGAGCAGAAGGAGGAGCAGGAGGAGGACCCGTTGAGCAGTGAAGCCAGGAAATCCGACAGCGCAGACCTGCAGGGGTAGACATTCCGGACAACAGCGGGACAAGAGCGGCAACAGACATGTTTATAGTAACAACAACAACAACAACATTGGGCCACGGCCGCATATTGCTGACGCCCCCGCCTCAGCCACACAAGCATCGAGTCCCGACCAGCCTGATCAGCCCATCTCTATGACCAATCAGTTCCGCACCTGTAGTAGGCCCCACCAGCCATGTGCAGATCCCAAGCCAAATTCGGGTGCATCAAGGCGGCCTGCTGTTCATCCAGTCCCTCGCTGATCAGGGCCGCGTCATACCCGGCCGCCGCCCACGCGGACCGCGCACTAGCCGTGAAGTGGCTCGCGCGGAACGGTGACATTTTAGTCCCCGACTGCATCAGCAGACGGAGGGATTCCTCCGGGCCTGCCAAATACGACAAAGTGTGCCAGGCGAGTAGACGCTGCGCAGTTGTCGAACTGCAGTGAGGAGCGACGTTCGCCGAATCAGTCCTTGGGAGTTTCGAGTCCTTGCGACCGGGCTGGTTGATGGACAATGCTCCTTCCCGTACTTAGCATGTTAGTATGGTAAAAGAAGCGCCCTGCTCTCGCATGGCATTATTACCTCTTTCGTCTTCACCACCCATTGTGCGCGTGTGTGTCGAGCAATTTCAATAGAATATAACTTATAACCTAAGAGTGGAGTGACTACTGTTGATAAACAACTTGGCACGGAAAAGATAGATGGGAAGGAGTCCCCCGCGGGTGATCTCTAACTGCTGTCAGCCAGTTCAGACAAACGCCGGTAGCTGGAAAGCTTCCCCAACGCCCTACAAGATATCATTCACGGATCTGTTACTATCAGCAAGAATCCTGAAGACGCTTCATGAGAATCTGGATGCTGCACTTGCCGTACCCGTTAGTAATCCCGCCAACAAGCAGGTTGCTTGGAATGTACGGTGCACGGTTCACGGATTCGGCTGTGGAATCCCCGTATGGACAGTTCTGGGCGGAGCACGTCACCAGGCTGTATGGACGTTCCTGGCTCAGCACGCACTTAGACCCCGGCAGCTGCGCAACTCCAAATGCGCTGGCACTGATGTCTGGTGCGCCGGTAGCTCCATCGTCCGCGTCAGACCACTGGCGCTGTGCCACCAGTCGCGCCACGTCCTGTAGGAGCGAATATCAGGCGGGAGCGCCGTGGGATGCAATGATTGGGGCAGCACGCCACTGTCACGCCTGCGTCCCGATGACGATAACAACCCATGCTCTACCCGGGTACCACACAATGCGGGTGGAGAGCTCAACGGGACGGGCCTTAGTGCTAATACAGATACCACAGAATGCAGCAAGAGATGATATAAGCGGCGGCATCTGGCCATGCTGCAGTTGCAATCGACAAAGCATGACTTGCCACCTGTCTTTCCTAACCTGACTCACCTTCACCTGTTCAAAAGTCCCAATGGAGATAGCGCAGGTGCCCAGCCGAAGCCCTGGGTGACTGAAGCCACTAACGCCTGCCGGCTGCATAAGCGCAAGCGGCCATATACGCGCGAATAGCTGGACGGCTGCTTTAAATGCTGGAGTCTGAACCAGAGGCTGCATGGTGCTCAGGTCAAAGAATACCCCCTGACCCAAACCCCGGCTCTGGGCGAGGCTGTGCCAAACCGCTGAGAAGAGTGACAGGCCGTCAGACGCTGCGGGGGCGTTGCCAAGTGTGCGGGGTAAAGAAGGTTAAAATTCCGCCGAAGAATCCCAGGACAGGGAAATGAATACCAGAGCCAGGCCGCCTTTGCGAACAAGCATGGCGTGCATGATCGTTGGGTAACGAGTGAGCCTCTATTGGAAGGCTCCGAATGCTGGGGAATCAACGCCTTTGAAATGACGGCGGAAGACATTCAAGATCGTAACATTCCTTCGTGGTTGTTTCGTTTGGCGTACTTGGTATGGGGTTCAGCCGAGCGCAAAGCTCACCTTCAAAAACCTTCAAAGGAGTGCTCTGAACAGAAGTTGCTCGACTGACTCAACGTGGCGTGTGGCATGTACAGTGATTCGGATATGAGACGTCCCCCCGGCAATGGCCGCGTCTACAAGTCCTCGTTTGCGTGTACTTGCCATTGGGGTACAATGGCCAGGGCCAACCAAAGACGCTAGATACGGGACCCCAGGCGCAGAAAGCCTAGAACAAACTTACTCTCTCCATTCGTGGCGCAGAGCGCCACGTTGGGACCCCAGTCTGGACGCGATTTGTTGTAGGACTCCACAAGCTCTGCCAGCTCATCCCAAGTCCTGGGGACCTGCGTCCGTGCGCCACACGCCCGGAGCTCGTTATGGGGCGTAAGAAACAGTTACAGGCCAAGCGCACAAGCATTCCATCCCCCTGACATAAGGAAAACGCACGCACACTTGATATGTACGTGCAACATGCGTGGGAGAACGTCCTGGCCCGGGGGCCAGGGCTTGCAGCTTTCTACTACGCCTTATTTGGACCCAGATGAGCCCTCTTTACCGCTATTTCAAGACTTCCGGATCCCGGGCTGCTGTTGCCTTGAACTGCTGCGGAGCTGAAGGAGCCCTCAGCTACATAGCCCCAAATATCCACGCCGCATCATTCCCCAGGTACCTGCCAACCCATCACTGCCAAAACATCCTTCCGATACACCATCAAGAGCACCGGTGCATCCATAGGCAGCACAGAAGCGCCGCCCATTTCGCCAAGGAAAAGCTTTCCGCGCAGGGGCAGCAGTATATCCGCGTAGCTAAAGCTCCCATCCACAACCGCAAGGTCGCGGAGTGCCAACAGTGCATTCCCCGGCACCAGGGCCCCGAACGCCTCAGCGGCATTCGTGACGATGATGTTCGACGCATTGGCTGTCCCTTGAGAATAAACAAATTGGGTCCGATTGCCCGCAGGCTGGTCACTGGGGCTATTACTACCTGCCGGTGCGCCCAGCGTGCTGATGGCCAAGGAGCAGTTCGTCACCTGGGCCTCAACCAAGCCCTGAGCGCCGCCAGGCACAGGGATAGGCCCGATGGAGAATAACTGTGTGACTGCAGCCCGGACAGCGGGAATTAAGCAGGAAGGCGCGCAAGTGCTGACGACCTGTGCGCACGCATTAGGGAAAAGGAATCGGTTACGTGGCGCCCCTTGCGCGACACGCTTGGGCCCGGCCCATGGTCGCAACGTCCTAGCTTACCAGGGCTCCATAATCATTATCAGCTTGCCGGGCAATCCCAATATACGCCAGATGACGAACGAAGCCAGGTGTCGCCGGGGAGGCCGTGCACCTACTCGCGCGGCGCAGGTGTACAAAAGTGTACAGGTTCACAAGCCCCAGTAAAACAGTCCTCTCAACAAAATAGTCATGCGTCGTACATTAATACCGTTCTTGGAAAGCAGTAACACGGATGTCAGGCAGGGCATTACCTGTCGGGTGTCAACAGAACCTTTAACTCTTCATAGCCGCCGATATTCGCATCGTTATTACTTTGGCCAGCGACCTTTGCAAAGAGTAACAGGAACAGGAGCGCCCGACAGCGCCCGTGCCTGAAGCATAGGCACATAAGGCGCATGCCTAATAAAACATATTGTAATAAGATGCTTGACGTAACAGTCAAGCAAAGGATTAATC
This sequence comes from Volvox africanus, assembly GCA_030268105.1. Classification (NCBI taxonomy): domain Eukaryota; kingdom Viridiplantae; phylum Chlorophyta; class Chlorophyceae; order Chlamydomonadales; family Volvocaceae; genus Volvox; species Volvox africanus. The sequence continues at coordinate 650,646 of BSDZ01000010.1, read as the reverse complement.
ATGACCCCATTCCTTCAGTTCAACCGCAGCCTTAACTTTCTACTAGTTGTAGTGTGACATATTTGCTACAACGCAACCTTTCTTAAGCTGTGCATTAAAATCCATTTTGTCTTCTGCTTGTGCAAAAGAACAAAACTTACGCCATACGTGGCCGTACGAACCGTACATAAATGTACACGATATGATGCTATCTAGTATCTAGGTAAGAACAGTCCTTTCGGCGGCCAATCTAACGGATGGTAAATTCAAAGTTACATTTTGTGTTTGTCTGATTGTACCTGAGTTTTTATCAGAGCATTTTCTCCCTGATTTGGTTGAGCGCGTTTATCTTTGGATAAAGTATATAACTCAAAACTTTCAAACATATGGAAGGTTTGAAAACGCAAGAAGGTTAATTATTTTTGGCGGGAAGATGGCTGCCCTAGCAGCCATCTTCTGACATCTGACCAAAGCGCGAAAGAACTGGCGAAAGGACCGTCCGGTGCGACCGGTCTTCCGTACCTTCGGCAAATATGCCGTACTAAACAATGCCTGCATGCCGGTCGTGTGCGTTGTACGGGGTCCCCGGGAACTCTGTACATACGTTATTATATAGTACACGCGATAGATGATGAAAGTTCTTTCGGACACAGAGGGATTCGCCGTTTAATTATCTTTCGTTCAAACTGAGAACTCAAAGTGCTCACTTTTCCATGTGGCCATACCTCAGCCACGCACACGTTGGCTATGTTGCTCTGCACAGGTCGACTGTCCTGATCCTGTTATTACCCTGTGCATTCATACCTGCAGGTCTATTCCCCTGCACAGTCAAGTTTTCTCCCGAGCACCCGCATAAGCCTCCACGCGTCTATATGCCGAAGGACTTCTTCCACGTCAATGTGTTCCAAAATGGAGCTATGGGCCAACAGACCTCACTGCCGATGCCTGCCCTGCTCTCACCTTAAACGGCCCAGCCGTTTTTTAATGTATGGACGAAACTGCACGTTTAATACTATCTTACAGAGGTGTACGAGCGTGCGCCGGGACGTCATCCTGGCTTGGGTGCCACATATGGCGCGCACCGCTTGCAATCCATCTGCTTGCAAGGCAGTTCGGGTAACTTTCACAGCTCAGCGAGCCTCGCTCGAGAGCCATGTGTTCCTACTACCCGTATTCCGTCTCGAAATCTGCATAAGGACGTCTTGCTTAAGTAGATCGACTTATTTTGATTGTCGTAAGCTGGGCGATGCGTCCGGTTCTGCTGTCGCCAGTTTCATGCAAAGATGCATGCGGCTTTGTCGCGCAGGTGTGTGTCTGTCCGTTCTGAAAGTCGTCTCGGGTCATCTAGGAGGTGAAGCTCTCCTAGTTGCCCCTGTACCAGGGACGCCGCTAGCAATTGGGCAGTTAAGCTGATGCTATTGTGCGCGATCTGGCCATGACGCGATGGGGATGACCGTGATGTGCAGATGTGTCCGGGTGGCGGCAGGACTTCACGATCAAGACAATCTTGGTTGCCGTGCAGGTGAGTGCCACCTGTATAATATAATATAATAATAATGTATTTTATTATTATTATTATTATTGTTGTTGTTGTTATTGTTGTTGTTGTTGTTATTATTATTATTATTATTATTATTATTATTATTATTATTATTATTATTATTATTATTATTATTATTATTATTATTATTATTATTATTATTATTATTATTATTATTATTATTATTATTATTATTATTATTGTTGTTGTTGTTGTTGTTGTTGTTGTTATTGTTGTTATTATTATTATTATTATTATTATTATTTATTATTATTATTATTATTATTATCATTATTATTATCATCATCATCATCTGGTGCCCTGGTGGCACTTTCAGAATATCACGGCATTGCCAAAACAAGAAGCTGCTGAGTAGTATTGAATGACTGCAATCGACCTTCAGGGTGCTCATAACTTTCGTTGCGGATCGCAGCGTCCCATCACTGAGGCCGAAGGGAGGGACTGCTAAGCCAACCTAATAACCCCGGAGATGTACCAAATCAAAGAGTATGTTTAAGGAGATGTTTACATGATATGATTCTCAAATAGGACTTCGGATAGGATGTTCCAGACATTGCCCGTGAAATGTGTTGGTGTTAGGCGGCACCGCGGCTATGCACGAGAGCATTCCGCAGGGAATGCGCTGGTGCGGACCTGATGGGATGCTGATATCAACTTACAGCTCTGCCGATCCAACCGCCACGGTTCACACCCTGATGGCTGCGTTCTGCGAATGCAGGAGTTGCTGAGCAACCCCAACTTTGGCAGTCTCGCGAACGCCCCGGTAATTTACCCCGCCCGTATTCACCTCGTGCGCTGGGTTGGCTACAACCCCAAGCGCCCGAAAGGGGAGTCCCTGTGCTTTAGGGCTCGACACCAACCTGGATGCGATTCCATGTGTAGCTGCGCGGATAGATGTCTATTATTCCTGTTCAATTAAGCCAATGATGACAAGCGGTCGACTTTGAACGATTTCATACTCCCTTCCCCCGAACGGCAGATATTCACGGCAGATATTCACCAATGTAGCCAAGTGAGCGTCTACCTAATCGAGCGCTTACGTTGGTTGGCAGATTGGTGGAGCCTACGGTGGAGCCATGCGTGTTGATGGAGGGGATGTATGTGTAACGTCTTTTGTCGCACTTTCTGCACTGACTGATTGGCTTCAAAACTTATCTGTATCGTCGCCGGCCCAATTTAGTTTGCTTCAGCCGTAAGATAAGTAAGCGTCGCTCTTACCTCGTTCTTGTGTGCGCTACATATGCAGGTGTACCACCTGAAGAGGCACAGCGAGACTACCTAACGTGCATGCATGAACAGACAAGCGAAGTACATGCCCAAGGATGAGTGAAGGTGCCCTTCCGGCTGGCTTGATCATAACGTGGCTCAGTCGGGTTCCACCAACCAGGACGAATCCTGCCGGGATCAACGACCATCATCAACTGGTAGGCAATGAGGAGTTGGTCAGGTTTAGGGGCCTATTGCTGTGTTTTAGGTTACCGGCGTCCCCTCAACGGTTTCATTGCTCATCCTGATTATGTTGCCCTCTACAAATTAGTTATATGTACACAGAAGCGTGCGTCATTTCTTACAATGGTCGATTTCTATGCATTTATGCAAGTAAAGTTCCTCGAGGTCCTCAGGTTTTGGAGGGCGGGACGAGGTTATGGAAGTTGAGGCAGGCCCGCAGCACGGGGCCTCGGCAGGCAGGCTGCCTAATGGGTGGCAGAGAAGAGACAGATGGACTTTGTAAAGAGATGTTGAGGGAGACTGATGAGGACCCGTCCCAATCGCAGCAATGGCAGATGCAGCTGTAGACCAACCCGCCGCGTTCGTGGCTGAAGGTGACCACCCCGTTGCTGCGTCACAGTAAGTTGTGATGCATCCGGCTACGCCAGCGAGTCTAAGGACCCACGTCTCCATTTGGCACCCGCCGTCCCGCCCATACCAGCGCCGAGCCACTCCGCGCACATACTCCGATAGCATCCGAAGAAGTCGACTCTCGCGATACGAATAGCCTTCGTTCGGTAGCGGTCGGGTAGCGTTAGTGGCTTCCCTTGGGTATTTTACAGTTTGATGAATCGCTTGGCCGTCAACAGGGCCGACCTGGAGGGGGGAGCTAACAATAATGACAATATCATCGTCATAATAATAATAATGATAGAATAATAGTAGTAGTAATAATAATACGCCGGCAGTAGCCTGGCGCGTGTAAAATGGGGTGGGGAACTGATGAGTGGCGCAGCCTCCCCTTTACGCCCGCACCACGGGCCTGGGGGGAGCAATGAGTTTATGATGAAACTGAAAGAGGGTCTAATGGAAAGATTGAGTCTCATACAGGTCGGCAAACAAGAGCAACCACCCCAGGACACCGAAATTAGTTCCCTCACCACCTCAGCCCACGAAAAACATCTCCGTACCCAGACCGTACCCAGGAACAGGGGCAGACCTGTGTTCAGCAATAGCAAGTACACCATACAGCGCATCACACGAACACGTCTTCCTTGAGGAGGGTGTTCACGCCTTCCACCACCACCACCTGGGCGTTGCCCGGAGTCACCGGTTTCGTCGTGCCCCTACCATCACAGTGACCTTAGGGACGTGCGCAAGTGACCATCACAAGACTTGCATCGTCCCCGCGCTCTCATGTGCGGACATGTCACGAGATGTCCGATTTGCACTCATGTCGTAACAGACATGTCTTGCACATTTCTTCTCACAGTTCGGTCGACAGCCGGCTTCGTGTGGCGTATCGAGGTTGGTGGTTTGTGCCGTCGTCCTCGTAAATGCATAGCCCATAATTTCTGGTGGTGAACAGAACGGCGTCTGCAGGTGTCTGCAGGAGATGGACCTGCCACCCGTAAAAGGGTCTGGTACGAAACCGGAGGGCGCTGAAGGACACTCAGAGAGATGCAGACCACAGGGGGATTTGCTGCTTGGCTGGATGGTCGGATGGCCCCGAACTGCTTCCCACCCGTTCCCATCCCTGGTAATCCAAGTAGCCTTAAACGTAGCCAAGAAAGAATCTGTTCCCACCCATTTCACCGCGCGACCTAAACCACAGAAGATCCTACCTTTCTGTGCAGAATACTGTCGTGTGGGGAGAATGCGCAACCCACATTGACTTAATTCGTCAATACGGCACATGTGTAATTTGACAACTGCCAACGGTGCGTAACCGGCCGTGGGTAAGCAGCTATCAGCTAAGCCATAACACCTATACTTGCGTCCAGGAAATTTCTAAAATATTGATTTGGTTTACATGCACGTAAGCAATGGCTCTAAGCGGTGTTGCCAAGGCTCGCTTTCAACGCGGGGTGTTTCCTTGCAGACCCGCTCTGTGCAGGTGGATAATTGCAGGCATGAATGTAATGGATCGTTTCTCAACTAGAGTTGAATGTGAATTTAATTATGTTTAATTTAAAGGCAAATTTTCTGCAGACCCCGCATTTTTCGCTCCGCGACGGGTGCTACGCCTCGAGACGCGAAAACCCTTGTCCAACAATGGCTTGCATGGGATCATGATGAACAATCCCGATCTTACATTATGGAACTACTGGAATCAGGCAGGCTTGACCTTCTCACCGAGCTTTTAGGCAATCGACTTGAGTTTGGTAAGGATTGATCCCAAAGTGCATGGCATTCGCATAGCATTTTCGAAGCGACACGCACATTCAAGATGCTTTCCCTGTTTTCCGCTATCTGCCACTGCGGGAATGGGACAGTACGGCATAGCAGGTTGTCTGGATCTGAAAGGGCGGGTAAACTTCCGAGCATACTGCACGGCGAATCACCTAAGATCCTCATGCTATGGGTTCGAGAAATCGCACACATCACCATTCGGTCAATGCCGTGCATTGCGTACGTGCAAGCCCGCCAGTTGCAGCGCATCAGAAGGCGGAGCACTGAAAGGACGTCGTGACGCTGACCTGAAAGTCACATGAGGAGTCAAGGATACGGACTGTCCTGCGCACGGCCTCTATCTGTTACAGATCCAGCGATCTTTCACGCAATCATCCTTTATGCCTTCATGTGAATGTTCCTATATTAACCTCCTTCAATCCCCTTCGCACCGGGCAACGCACAACCGCAGTGTTTAGATTGTTTAGATCTCCCAACAGACACGCCGCCCAGCCAGCGCCTATGGCACAACCCCATGATCACAGCATGATTCATTCCCATCGCTGTCCCACCCCCTGCCTTCCTCATCTTTGCGCAAGGCCTTCTCAGTTCTTTACTTGCAGTAAGTAGTCCCTCCTCTGATCTCCTGCAGGCACAGCAGGACTCCGCGGCAAGTTGGGACCCGGAACATCGCGCATGAATGTGGTGGTGGTGCAGCAAACCGCTCAGGGGCTCTGCCGCTACCTCCAGCAGCAGTGCCCGGACAAGCTGGTGCAGGGGGGACTTGTGGTGGGTGAGTAAGGGTCACACAGCCGCGCCCAGACACACCCTTTTTTCCGCGGGTGATGCCGCCACCCGTTACGTGGGTAGTTTGTCATCTGCCAGTGGAACTACCTCCAAGCTTGTAAAGCAACGAACTAGCCTTCAAATAATAACAAACATGAAGTTTACCGGAAGTTCCTGGGAAATTGTACTTCCGACTGTCGCTGAGTTTGGAAATCACATAACGGATTGTCGTCGTACTGGAGTTTGGTACGTCTGCTGCCAGTTTCACACACACAGACATACACAAACACATCCACACACATCCACACACAAACACACAGAAACACACAGCCCAGGCATTTACCAGTTTGTGGCCTTAATCCTGTGCCGACGCACATGCATACACACAAACACACAGACATGACTCCAGCTGGCCCAGTTGGGGAGTTACTGTGACGGACGCACTTAATGACTCTCCAGTCTGCCACCCCATCCCCACCCCCAATATACACATACACACGCACAATGTCCCGTGACCCGTCTTTGAGCCGTGCAGGATACGATGGTCGGCACGGCTCCCTGGAGTTTGCCCGCATCACTGCGGGGGTGTTCATAAGTGCGGGTGTGCGTGTCGCGCTGTTCGGGAGAATGGTGCCCACACCCTTCGTTGCAGCGGGGGTGGTGGAGCTGGGGGCGGCGGCGGGGGTCATGGTCACCGCATCACACAATCCCAAAGAATACAACGGCTATAAGGTGCGGGTGCGGGTGCGGGTGCGGGTGCGGGTGCGGGTGCGGGTGCGGGTTTGGGTTTTGCGGCGGGGTTACGGCTTCCTTTACGTAATACGCGTCCGCGGGTTTCTGTGCCATGCACTGCCGGGTCCGCTGTTTATCATAACACGCTCTTCCCCGATTCCCCGCTCCCTAGGTGTATTGGGGCAACGGCTGCCAGATCATTCCGCCCCACGACGCGGGCATTGCGGCTGCCATCACAGCTAATCTAGATTTGTGGTCCCTGCCGTCGGAGGTTGAGCTGTTGGGCTCCCCGTCTCTGAGCGACCCATGGGACATCATCACCTCCCGCTATTACCAACGACTGGTGGAGCTGCGCTATCTACCGCCCGGGGGTGCCGAGCGCGCACGGGCACTAGATGCACTCGGCCGGCCCGTGTACACCCCGTTGCATGGCGTGGGCGCCGAGGCCCTCCTGGAGGCTTTTCGGGTGGGGCGGGGGGGGAGGGGCACTATCACAAAGATAACCATAAATACCACAGGACTGATGTTGTGGCTCGTGATGACGGAAGAGGCGAGCTGTGGCCTCCCTGTGGTCTTTCAACACACCGCTACCCCTATACCGCTCGGGTGACCCCCTCTGTATTCCCTTCCATGACCCGTCCGTATCCTGCCTCTCCCTGTCTGCCCATCCCAACTCCCTCCGACCCGAGTTTTGCTCTTTCCTTTCCCCGCCTTCCGACACACGTCTTTGTTTAGTAGGCTCGTCAGGTCCTTCCTTCCTCTCCTCAGTCCTATGCTTCAGCAGATTCATTCTCCGCACCTTCACCTTCGTCGGTGTTCGTCGGTGTTTGTGTCGTCTTTGATTTACATTTGTGCGGCAATCATCCGGAACCACGTACGGCATATTGTTGCGTGACTCGGATGGCGGAGCGGACGTTTACAGCTGATTTGAATGAACTAGCTTTCGATATGTATCGAGCCCACATCCCTTGTTAGAGGGCTCCCGTGGTAGATCTGTTATCTTCCACACACCCTCTGAGTCTTTGACCCCATAACCCGGTGGTGTATGGCCACAGGTCATGGATCTGCCCATGCCGTACGTGGTTCCGGAGCAGCGCGATCCGGATCCTGAATTCCCCACAGTCGTTTTCCCCAACCCGGAAGAGGGCAAGGGCACGTGGGCCATGGCCTTCCAAGCGGGTAAGGATACAGGGGCTGTTCCCCCATATGCATGTATACCGCCCCCTGATCCAAGTGTGCTCTGTTTGTTTGTATATGTGCGTGTGCGTGCGCTCTATATGTGTGTACGTGTAAATGTTTATCTATTTGTGTATACTTGCAGGTGTACAGCAGGGTGCCAAATTGGTCCTGGCGAACGATCCTGGTGAGTGGGTGGGTGGTGTCAAGATGCAAGAGGCTGCTGAGATGTCCCATTACCTCTTAGGGCTTTCCAGGGGCTGGAATTAGGACGTGTGGTTTGGTCCACCCACAGTCACTGACTTGTGGATCTCCCAAATGGAGGCGGGGAGCAACAGCGCGGTCAGGTGCGTTTACCAGTATTGCGAGGATGATTGCGTTTGGCTCAGTGCGGCGGCGGTGCAGCTCAGCTCGGCTCGGCGACTCGGCAGCTCGGCAACTCGGCTCAGCTTGGGTCGGCCGGGCACCGCATGAGGCACATGTTCTCCCTTCGGCCCGCCCGGACACCCCATCCTCCTTAAACCCCTCACCGCCGGATAGACGTCGCATCACCCTTTCCTCCCCCAACCACTTCTCTCATGAACGCCGCGTGCTGCACATCCTCATCAGGTGTAAAATTGCTCCTTGGGTATGCGGCCCACGCTGTCCCCCGACCCCGCTGAAGTCCTTCCTTTTCCTTCCCCCAATCTCCGTGCCCTGTCGTTCCCTTCAGATGCCGACCGACTCTGTGTGGCGGAGCGCTGCCCCGAGCTACCCGGCGGCTGGAGGGTATTCAGCGGCAACGAGATCGGAACACTGCTGGCGCATTGGGTTTGGAGCAATTTCCGAAAGCGCCATCCCGAGGTGGGTGTGAACGGGTTCAGGGGGGGGGAAACGAGGCATACGACGAGGTATACTTCCTCTGCCTTTGGTCTATAGCTTATGTATTGGCTACAGCATGCTGCACTCCGCTCAATGACCGTACACTGGTTTCGTTCTGCTCTAATTATTAAAATTTGCTCTCCATTTCCCGATCCTTTGGCCCCGGGCCACGGGCCGTCGTCTCTCCTTTTCGCTACTACGGGCTGGCGGGATCCGGTTTCCTGATTAGGTGCCCCTGAGCCGCTGCGTGATGCTGGCCTCCACCGTGAGCTCTCAGCTGTTGGGAGCCATGGCAGCAGTTGAGGGCTTTCGTTTCGAGTCGACTTTGACCGGCTTCAAGTGGCTGGGAAGTAAGGCGCTGCAACTGGAGCAGGAGGAGGGGGCGGTGGTGCTGTTCGCGTTTGAGGAAGCAATCGGGTTCATGCTTGGCGCCATGTATCGGGTGCGGTGGGTGGTGAGGGCAGTCGGAGGGGGAGAGAAGGGGGGGACGGGATGCCAAGCTGGGAAGCCTGGATGCCGGAGGCAAGGGAATAGAGGCGAGCAGGGAAGGGGGAGACGGGTTTGCATGGGTATAGCCCTGGTGGTACATGGCAGGGTGAGACGTCGTCGTCAGTGTTAAGGGGATATGGGGATTAAAGAGAGGCCAGTGGGACTGGACAGAGGTGGGCGAGAAGGTCACGGCCTGCTCCCATACGACTTCTGGCCGCAAGCCTCATTGTTACTTCATCATGCTCCCCGAGCAAACGGGGCTCTGTCGGTGGATTCTTTGTGGCTTCCTGATGACCGCCATTGATTTTTCGAACGTTCCGCTCTCCCATCTCTCCATTTTCTTCTGTATCAAAAGGACAAAGACGGCATCTCCGCAGCAGCGACATTCACGGAGCTCGCAGCGCACACGTACGGTAGTGGCCATACCCTTGACGAGCTGCTGCAGGAGCTGTACGACAAATATGGCTATTTTGATTACCGGTCTGGCTACTTCATCACTGACAGTCCGGAAAAGACCTTTAGGGCCATATTCTTGGAGCTGCGGGGAGGTGGGGGAGGCCGGTCTGGAGCCACTGCACGCTACGCCAGCACCGTTGGGGGTGTACCCGTGCTACATGTCCGCGACTTAGGTAAGACCTGCGACATGGAAAGGGAGGCCAAGGCGGCTGGTAGGGCTGCCACCCTGGCTTCTGGTAGGGGGCGAGCCGATGCAGCAACTGGGACCCTTTCCTCCCATTTTACGTCCGCTGCTTTCAGATGTTGTTCTTATCCCAGCTCTCCTCCGTCGTTCAGTCCCCCACTGTCCGCAGTCGCCGTATCGCCAAGCTATGGCGAGTCCTGTTGCCTTCTGTGGGCATATACCCAACCTCATGTCCCAGCCCATTTGCTTGCCATCCGTGTCCTCCCGCTGTCGCTCAGGTACGGGTCTGGACACGAGTCAGGCTGATGGACGGGCGGTGTTGCCCTGGCAATCGGGAGATATGATGATCACTTACACCCTGCAGGGGAACGCGACCCTCACACTCCGCGCGTCAGGTGGGTGTGGTGGCGGTGATCGGGACGGCTTGCGAGGACTCCCCATATATAACCACAAGAACCACATGCAAGCACATGCCCCACATGTGCTCTATCGGTCTGTGGGGTTATCCGCTCTACCACATCGTTGTGGATACAACCCATCCTGCATCGCGACCACGCACCCCGATCCACCCGACCACCCATGCTTGCAATAGCGCTTCTCCCCTTCCTGTCCCCCACATATCGTCACATGCCGATCCTGGTCCCCGTCCAACCGCCTCAGGCACGGAGCCAAAGCTCAAGTATTACCTGGAGGTGCGAGGACGGGACCCTACGGAGACCAGACCACTCGCGGACAAGCTGTTGGCGGCCCTGGCTGAGGAGCTCGTGGGAGTGACCAGACATGGGCTCAGGCTACCGGGGCACTAGCGGGGGTACTTGGGTACTTGGGTACTTGGGTACTTGGGTACTTGGGTACTTGCTTTGATGGAGGCTGCGGACGATGCTCGATGTGACCTGGGAGGGCGCTGGCATCGAGGGACGCGGAGGACTGCCAGGTCGGTCGCCAAGTGAGCCCTCGTGCGGGAGCAACTGCTAGCTAGGGCGGACTGCACACCGGGAGGCAGCAGGGAAGAAGGAGAGGAAGAGGAGGGAAGTCGAATAAATCGAATACTGATACTGAAGAAACGAGGACTAACCGTGAGGGTCGAATGATGGCCGACGTCGTCCAAAGTCAGGAAAGCGGAACGAGCTGTGATGTAAACTAAGCAGGTAGTCACGGAGGCCGCGAATTTAAGCAGTCAAAAGAAGAAGAGAAACCGTAATTATGTATACTATCGGCCTATCGGAAGAGGAGGAGGAGGAGCGGGAGGTAGGATAAAAGGAGGAGGCGGGGGAGGAGGGGAAGGCGAATACACGAGGCCTGATGCTGCTGCTGTAGAGACGCTGCTCGCAACTGTACAGTCACGATACTGACCGTGGAGGTGCATGGGGACGGCTCGCCTTGCTCCTGATGGAGGCGTAACAATCTCGCGTGAAAATTGTACGGTTCACGATAGCAGGAAACGCGAAGAAAGTGATCGCTGACGGCTGCTGCTGCCATGCTCGTGTACCTACTTGACCCGACCAACCCACCAACCTAGCCAGGCCTAGCCTAAAGACCGCGCCCATACCAACCAAACGAAGCACGGTCACGCGAAGTCGCCTGCAGGGCAGCGGCGGCATTAGCAGCCGCATTGGCAATAACGTGCACATGCGAGAGGAAGAAGAAGGGTAAGCGCACGGAAAAGGAGCGCGAGATGAGTAAAACATGTCCAAGCCAGTTCAAAGATGACGAAGGAACCGTGCACCCCACGAAACTGTGCCGCTGAGTTTTGCAGGAAACCAGGAAGAACTTAAGTACAAGAATTATCATTTCGTAATGAATAGAAAGAAAGAAGAAGGATAGAAACATATCGACCAGAACAACTGCCTACACCGGACTTGGTTCCGGAGCTAAGGGATCTCCAATCCTTAGTGACTGCGCTATCTCTGTCTGTCTATGTCATTGTAAGGTACTATGTGGCGAACTCTCGGCTCTATGTTCCTTGATACCTAAGGACGATTCACATCTTATTCCATGCCTGCCCCTTTCTCCCACCGACTCCGACTCCATCCATTCCCTGGATATGGAGAGGTTATCTCACGGGTCAGGCAGGGTATGAGAGATATACTGTCAAGGGTGAGACGCTGTACTGCCCTCTGCTGCTGGACGAGTGAGTGAACGAGTGGAATAAGCTTCGTTACGTTACCGTAGCATGCAAAATAAATCGCCCCTTACCTCCCATTTATAACACGTAACCACACTATGTGTTTTAACCCTTCGTGTGCGTGGATCTCAGGGTATATTGGGGGAACTTATGTTTTCGTGTTTTCGTGACAACAGTGAACGGACTACTTACGTCATGTGTAATGTTTGAGTTCAGTAACGGACTGTACGCACCATTTACGCACGCCATTTGCGTTCAGCGAACTCCTTGCGTTAGATTTGCTTTGGTAGTGCGTGCATACCGTCGGCGTTAGAGGACACGCTAAGTCAAACAACTAAATAATAACGCGAGTCGGGGACGACAGCCGTATCGAACTTGAACTTCAGCAATGCTTCAACGTCTGGAGCCGCGAGCCTCATCATATGTCAGCAGGATATTCGGTCGGAGTTCCAGCTGCTGTAGATTACAGAAACCGTAGCGTAAATGTGAGGATTTAATCCCTCTGCTGGTCCTTGGTCACTGTTGAAGAATGGCGGCCAGAAAAGCAACTGACAGGGACAGTCTTCGAAAACTTCTATGCGCGGATCAAGGATCGCATCCAGAGCTCTACCCGCCATCGCATCTTAGCTACGAAAGAAAGTTTTGCTACCTCCAGCAGGAAGCCTACGTCCCTCCAAAGTTTGCCCCGATCTGGCTAGGTCAATTTCCAAGACCCAACTATGCAAGCAGGAAGCAGCTATCATGCTATCTTCCTCCGACCAGTACCGTTGCTTAGACATGGTTTTTAGTGTAATAATGAACTGTCGCAGATAGAGGCTTCAAGTTTTGTTGTTGTAAGGAATTATTGATATAGTTTCCATAATCTTCAACTTTTACTCGCTTAACATAACGGTGATATCAGCTTTCTGGCTTGTGAGGGCCTTACGACGTCGGCGAGCAGAGAGCTTGTACCATCACGATACCACAAAAGAACGTAACTCGCGCAAGGAATGAAATCACCTTGCTGTGACACTATCCTAATGCCCATGGACATGGTTACCCTTCTTGTCTTGTAGCCCTTTACTGATTTGAAATGTCAATTCTATTCGAAACGCTTTCTCCAAGTTAAACATTATTTTGCTTGAATCTTTCGAGTTTAGAAACTTGTAACACGCAAGCGCTATTCTAGTGAGGCTGAGAAGTCTGTTACCTACCATCAATCCGTCTCGAGCATTAAGATGGACATGCTGGATCCTGAACGCGTGGCAAAAGTCTATATTATGCAATGGATGCATGAAAATGGCTTGCACAACGGTGCGCGTACAGGGCCCCCCAGCTGAAATCGGAAAAGCAGTCATCAAGCACATAATTGAACTATCGGCGCGTCGGAACAAACTCATGTAGATATAACTGGAAACCATTACCATTTCTGTCCCAAACTAAATGCAGCCCTCAAAGCATTGGAAAAGGAGATCGGCTTGCTGTACGACGACTCCCAACTCCCCGCCGCCTCTCAATTAATGCAGGTTAGCAACCGCACGTACTGCTGTTGGGACCTAGACTGTTACAACTGGTTTCTAACCCCAACACGTTGCGCTCGTGGGAGTGCTCCTATGCGCGAGTCCATTTGTGTAGCCAAATCCCTACGACACGACGCGCCATCACCATCCATCACCCTCGCCATCAGCAGCCACTCCAACATCATCAACACCATCCCTATCTTCCCCTCATCCTACATCTCAAACATAACACCGTAAATACAGTTAATTTGGCGACATGTAGAGTTGCACGCGCAGCAGGATCAGTTGGAGGAAGATGACGACGGGGGCGGCGACAATGGAAGCACTGGGGGCGGGTGTGGGGTCGGCCTGCCCGGCCCTGTGGTGGGGTCCCAGCCAGGTGTTAAGGACAGCGAGGGCAGGGGACCTGGGGCCTCGTCCCAGAGGCGGCACCACGAGGAGGCGCTGAGGTTATTGCGAGCCGGTGCAGACGACTACGCAGCACGAGTCGTGGTGGCGGAGGTGCCTGTGGAGGTGCATCGCTCCAACATCATTGCCGTGCGGATGGTTCCGGAGCAGAACTGCGTTGTCACCGCTGCAGGTAGGTTTGGTCGTGGGGGGCCCTAATGGCGGGCTGGGGTTGGTCGGTTGATCGGCTAGTCGGTTGGGGGCTACCTAACGTGACGGCATTGGTGAATCCAGGGTGGGTCATTGAGGTGATGGTGGGGAGTCCACGGTTTCGGAGCAAGCTAACCATAGGTACCAGTATGCGGAGAGCCTTTTGTTACTTTTTTGACTTTTGACCGTTTTAATCACACTCTGTATGTGAGTGTTAATAGAAATGTACGGACCATAACTCGATACTTCAGGTTTCCCCCTTCTCCCCTCCCCTTCTCCCCTCCCCTTCTCCCCTCCCCTTCTCCCCTCCCCTTCTCCCCTCCCCTCCTCCCTTTGCTGGGGATCTTCGGGGATTACGATTCGGTTCAGGGGACGGCTACGTGCGTTGCATTCGGTACGGCACTGACAACGCGGGCGATGGCGGGGGCGGCGCCTCTTTGAAGGTGGTATGGGAGACACGCGTGAGCGAGTCCGCTCTGCTGTGTCTGGCTCTGCATCCCGCATACAGGTTTGTTGGGATGATGGGATAATGGGAACGCAAAGAACCGCAAATCGAGGGGGGGGTATGGGGCACCAAAGGGGCAAGGGGCTTTAAGGTCAAGGATACGTTGCTGAGTGCCCTGCCTCTCTGATCTCCCGCCTGATTACGAAACCCTCAACTAGTTCCTCCCTAGGCATCCGTCCTCCATAGTCCATAGTGGACTGATAGACTTAGTGATATGGTCGTGTGGTGTGTGGGTCGCATCCCGAAAGGATGAGGGGACAGCACGAGGCTGTATCATCACGCTGAGGGTATCATCACGCGGCTTGTCGTCAGGTCCCCAACCGCCCTCGCATAGGTCGTCAGGAGCTAACGCCAACACCACGCCGAGGGGCCTGGTCAACAAGTACCAAATCTCCTTCTTGGTCGTTCTTGTGACCAAGGCGATAACGGGCAGTAGTTAACAGCAGCCGAGGCGAATGGGTGGATGGGAAGTGGGCTGGGCAGCGGATGGCGGGTGACGGGTGGCGGGTGGGCCCGTGCGTTATTGGCTTCGTTGCATCAATACCCCTTATTCTCCTCCCCTCCCCTCCCCTCCCCTCCCCTCCCCTCCCCTCCCCTCCCCTCCCCTCCCCTCCCCTCCCCTCCCCTCCCCTCCCCTCCCCTCCCCTCCCCTCCCCTCCCCTCTCCACGGCGCCAACCTCCATTCCTACAGTCGCGGATTGCCCCTAGTGGCAGCGGGTGCCATGGACGGCCGCGTGGCGGTACTGCATGGCCCTACAGGCGCCACCATTGCAACCCTGCAGCCCCACACCAAGTATGTAGTCCGAGTGGCCTGGGCCCCCGCCCCTTCGACCCTTGGCGGAAGCTTCAGCGGCTCTAGGGAGGATCTGCCTGGCGGCCAGGGCGGCGACAGCCCGGCCCAGGTCCTCCCGCTGATCCTAGTCAGCGCTTCCACAGATGAGACCATCGTAATCTTGAGGCTAGATCTGGATCTGGATGTGTCTCGAGGGGTTTTGGGAAAGGCCCCGGGGCTCTCCGGGTGCTCCTACGGGCAGGCGGAGGGCGATCATGGCGCGGAGGGTGTCCCTAACCCCCTTGGCAATGATCGAGCCGCGGGAGCCGCGGAGTCAACGGACCACAGTGGAAGGGATCACGTCCGCGCACCGGGGCAAGGGGCAAGGGGAGCAGATGCCGAGAGCAACCAAATCTGTGATGCCAATGACAGCAGCAAGGATGGAGGCGACGGCGGCGGCGGTGATGGCGGTGGCGGCGATGGCGATGGCGATGGCAGTGGCGGCGGAGGAGGAGGAGGAGGAGGAGGAGGCGGAGGAGGAGGCGGAGGAGGAGGCGGAGGAGGAAGGGACCGTCCGGCGTGCGTCCTGGGACATCTCCGTGAGAGCGACGCGGAGGGGCTGGGGCAGCTGAAGATCGTCCGACAGGCAAGTGCTTTCCGCGAGAGGCCACGTCCACTTCTCTTTTCCGTCCACTCTTACATTACACAGCATAGCGCCGCGGCCTGGCTATAAGATGCTCGTCCCTTCCTGTTCACTCCTCAGCACCCCAATAATCTTTTTTTGAGTCAGTCAATCAGCCAGACAGCCAGGATATTGCATGACGGTCTGGATTGCGTAAGGGCGCCGGTGTCGCTGTGGTGTTGATGCTGCCTCGCCTTCTCTCATGACGGTCTGCAGGGTCACATGCCCATGTGCCCAATCCACCCCACCTCTTGCCACTGTGTATGCGCACGCTCTCGCCCGCACCGGTGGGAAGACTCCGAAACCAAAATCCTGTGGCCCGCAGATTCCATACGGTGCTGCCGTAATGGATGTGACATTCCTGCACAGCAGGCCCGGAATCGGATTTGGATCCGGATCTGGGAACGGTTTAGGGACCTGGCCCAAGCTGGTGGTTTCAGTGCGGGCGAGTAATTATTTGCGGCTACTGGATGTTGATCAAGTTTTTCGACAGGTCGGTACGCTGGGGGCAGTGGCAGGTGGGCAATGCAGCCGTGGGCAATGCAGCCGTGGGCAATGCAGACGTGCCTGTAGGGTGCTGCATGCACGCCTCTTCATTATGGGATTAGCAATTTGATGATGATGATGATGAGGGGGTGATAGGAGGAGGAGGAGCGGGAGGAGGATGCTCGTCGTCGCCTCGAAATGTGTCGATGAGTGTCTGGTTTGTGTTGTTCACACGCAGGCGGTATCGGCGACGGCGACTAGGGAGGTTCCCGAGGAGCTAATCAACCTCAACGAGGCTGGGGACGACCACGTATCCTTCACCGTCAAGCACCTGGTGGTCTCACCCTGCGGCAAATACCTATTGGTACGGACACGTGCGTGTGCCATGCGTGTCAGCATATCGCAGCATGTGCATATGTGCGTTAGCGCCACTTATAGGAGCAAGCTTTGATGGGTAATCCCCAAATTGATTAGATTAGCTTTTCACAAGCGGCCCAGTTTCCCGCGATCATCTGACTGACGGTGTGATGTTGTGATGCCGGCCCTCCCGCCGGACGCTATCCACCCTCTCCACCCTCGGAGTATCGACAGGTGTGTACAGATTCCCCTCGCCTGCTGGTCCTCCGTACCTCCGACTGGTCTGTGCTGAGGGTCATCTTCGGACTGCCCGTGGACCAGTTCCCGCAGCCAGTGGGCGCCTGGCACCGAGACGCTAATTATATTTATGCTGCCGGAGCCGGCGCGCAGGTAAGGGCAGCGGTGTGCTGGGCTGCATGCAGCTGAGCTCCGGTAAAGAGGCTGCCCCCTGAGCCTTTCAGGAGGTGGTGATTTTGAATGCGGACATATTGTGTACACGTGACGCCTTTAGATCAGTTGAGGTTGGACCGCCGAGAGAGTTATTGTTCAGCGCCCAGTAGAGGTGAGTGGAGCTCGGCCGTGCTGAACTCGCCGAACCTCTCACGGCAGATCACCACCAACAGCGGGACACAAGCACAGAACATCCCGTCCCCCACTGTCCGCCAATCCTCGCCATATCCTGAGCGCTTTGAACTTCCATTAGGTAATCCCTTCCCCACCACCATGATCATGACCACCTCCACCTGGATCGCGCCGTTTTGGACATGATGCATATGTTTGCTCACCAAATAAAACGTCCGACATGCTGGCTCTCATGTTCACACGGAGCCTTTAGCCAGCCCCTGCTGATTCGTTGCGTCCGAATCGCGGCAAATCGAGCATTAGTTGGGTGCGAGGTTTATTACGCAGATCTTCCTCCTGTTTCTTTTTCCACGATGTGAACATTACGCCGCCGCTAATCACTTGAGCCCCAATCAGCTAACAATACACGCTCCCTCTTCCATACCCCCGTCTACCCGGCCTGGCATCTAAGCAACCATTGAACCCCTTCCGCATGCCTCCCTTGGCCGCCCCCCCGGGCCCCCCTCGCCGCCGCCGCCTCTCACACGTTCTGACAGCTGTGTGTGTTTCACCTGGGTAGCGGCCGCCTGGTGCATACCTCCGTACATCATAAAGTCAATGTACGGGACCTAGACTACGATCCAGAACGCAACCTGGTCGCCACTTGCAGCTTTGACAAAACAATCAAGATTCTGGCAGCGGTGGGGACGGCGGGGGGACGGCAGTAGTGGCCAGAGGCTGCCGCTGCTTCCGCACCCGGAGGAGAAAGTGGCTCGATGGAGGCCTAATTAGGAAATTCCATTCGTTTGATTCGTGCAGACATCCCAAAGGTTCTTGCCGTGTGGTTTGTTTCGCTTAAGGACGCAGGCCGTCTCTGGCCGGGTGGGGTGGTATATTCAGTGAGGTATATGGTAGATGGTATGTGGTAGGTGAGGTAGCCGTATACACTAGCTAACGGAAAAAGAGACGCCGTGTCGCTTATAAGCCCAGACATGCCGGGAAAGTTATACCCTTTCCTTTCCGTTCGCAGTGTAAAAATGCAGATGTTGATCTACAGCTGCTGCTCCACATTCAGCCCCACAGTTCAGGCCCCACGTTGCATTTATCATCGCCCCCAACTGGGGCCGCCCGGGTTCTTGGTTTACAAGTTCTTGTGGATTCATATCTGGACAATATGGCGGTAAATAGAACAATTCCAGCTTGTCTTTATGCTTTTCCACATACTGCCCATATTTTCTTGATAATCTTGATAATCTTCTAATCAATCTTCTTTCCAAATGCTTCTACACACTGCACTGCTACTGCTACTACAGCCAAAAACTTCAGTGTCGTCCACTCGTCCACCTAAAGTCTCCAACCTGGCCACCTGATGGCCACAATTGGCGTTTGGATAATTTCCAAAGGAAACATGCAAACGCTTTCTGTGAATGGCGCCTTCTTTAATTTTTTGTTGGGTAATTCTGATTATTGGTGTCTGAGCACTTGCTGCACCACAATTTTTTCCGGTTCCATTTAAAATCATTTTACTTCACTATGTCCCCTAACCCTAAGCCCTCCTTTCGAGCATCAGAGATGGAGATGGAGATGGCAAATGCTCATCTGCCAGGATTTGCCGGTTACCTCAAGGGGTTACCTCCCTGTTCCTGTTTTGCTGTTGCTGCCCCGGCTGACAGTGCCCACTGGTGCTGGGAATCTCCAGCATTTGCACTAGGCAGAGAGCAAAACGTGGCAGGGATTGCTGAATGGGGACGGATCAGGATAACCCCAGCGTGATCCGTGTGGGAGAGGTCCATATGCGCACCTCAAGGGCCGGGGAGCACCAATCATCGTCAATCTTCCTCTCATCCTTAGCCGCTTGGTTGCGGCCGACGTCTCCACCACCCTCATCGTCTTTGTGGCCCACATCGCTAGCCGCCCCGCCCTCGTCCTCATGGATTCTGGCACTTCCCGTAACTTCATCGCCACCAGCTTCCTCCAGCATCCACCACAGCCCCATAGACCTTCCGCCCTCACAAGCCCTCCGCGTCCGCCTCACCAATGGCCACCTGTCCCTCTCCTCTGCCTCCCTCCCCAACACCTCTTAATCCATCGGCTCACACCGTGAAGACGCCACCTTCTACAACCTCGACCTAGACGGGTACGACGCCATCTTCGGTAAACCCTGGCTCACCACAAAACAACCCCCGAGTGGACTGGCGCACCAACACCGTCTCCGCCGGCTGCACCACCATCTTGCACTCCCCGTACCAGCCCTCCACACTTGCTATCGAATTCATCTGAGCCGCTCGCATGCAGAAATGCATCTGCCAAGCAGCTGCTGGAACCCCACCTCCATCCACTTCCAACCCCCCCAAACGTGCACCCTTCATTCCAGCTCCCCAGGTTTACCTCGGCATCCTCCGCCCCCTGTATGACCCTGAAGTCGACCCGGAAGCCCCTCCCTCCCCCCCCACCCCTCCCTCCGCACCACCGGCCATCCAATCCTTTATCCCATGCTACAGCACCATCTTCTCAGAACCCACAGGCCTCCCCCTTTCCCACCCCTGCGACCATCGCATCGTCCTTACCTCGGACGCTCAACCTCCCAAGCAGCGTGAATAGCGCATGTTCCCAGCCGAACTGAAAGAGCTCAACCGACAACTTAAGGACTACCTTGACCGAGGCTGGATGAAATCAGCTATGTCCCCATTTGGTGCTCCCATCCTGTTCGCCCGCAAAGCTGGCGGTAATGGCTTACACCTTTGTGTGGACTTCAGCGGAATTATCCAGCTCACGGTCAAGAATGCTTACCCCCTACCTTGCGAACTTCTCGACCAATTACACGGTGCTGCCTACTTCACCAAAGTTGACCTTTGGTCCGGCTACCGCCAAGTCCATGTCCATGACCCGGACATCCACAAGACCGCCTTCCGCTGCAAATATGGTCTCTAGGAATGTCTCGTCCTCCCCTTTGGCCTCACCGGTGCTCCCGCTACCTTCATGTCCCACCTGAACAACATCCCTCGCCCCTTCCCCAACAATTGCGCCGTGGTTTACCTCGACGACGTTCTCATCTACTTCCACAACTTTTACGGCAGTTGTAGACATGTCAAGTCTGTCCTCCACACCCGCCAACAACACCATCTTCATGTCCAACCCTGCAAATGCTACTTCACACAACCGTCCACCAAAGTCTGCGGCTTCATTGTTTCCCGTGACGGCATCACCACCGAATCTCACGAACTCACCGCCCTCAAGAACTATCCCATCCCAACCTCCATCACCAACGTCCGCGCCTTCTTGGGCTTCACAGGATTCTACCGCCGATTCAATTAAGACTACACCCGCATCACCCACCTCATCTCCCTCAAGATGACCACCCAACCTTTCCTCAAAACCCTACCTCTTGCGGCCATCACCGCCTTTCATTCCCTTCACGACACCCTCACATCAGCCCCAGCCCTCATCTTTCCTCACACGGGCCCCAACCCAACCTTCACCCTCTACACTGATGTGTCCCTCCTGGGCCTTAGCGCGGTCTTGCTCCAGGAACGGGATCACAGCCTACCCCCCATCGCCCTCGAATCCCGCAAACTCAACCGACAATGACCCCATTCATGAACTGGAACTACTCGTCGTCATTCATGCAGTGCGTAAATTCCACTGTTACCTTGAAGGTTGCCATTTCACACTCTACAGCGAGCATGAGATCTTACAACGCTTCTTCACCCAAAAAAGACCTCTCCCGCCACCAGGCCCGTTGGGCCCACCTCCTCGCCCCTTTCCAAGGCTACATCACCATCACCTACCGCCCCTGTCCCCAAAACATGGCCGACACCTTGTCTCGTTTCCCGTCAACCAACCCGACGTAGCCACCCATACACCGCCAGCATCCATCGCTACCCTCACCAACCCCCTCCCGTCACCACCCTCACCTGTTCCCCCCAGGCCACCACATCATCACCCATCAACCACCCATCGACCACCATCGATAAATAGACATGACCTCAGGTATATAGTAAGTATTTCCCTTTTCTGCATAAAGCATGCCTAAAAACCAATCAGCAACGCCCTCCGAATGTAACGGATGCTAGGCTGATCACCCAGACATCCCTAACATGGCTATAATAGTAGTAATAGTAACCATAAAAATATATTTTTTAAAGATATATAACTAATTAACAAACTATCTTCGGAGCACCATATATCAGTCTCTGAAGGGTCGCCGTCCATATGAGTGCTCCAGGGAATGAGAGCGGTGGTTTGGAGACTAAAGGCGTCCAAGCGAACTCACAATGAGCTTAATTCCTAACTTTCCAAGTGACGGAATTCCCGTCACACCGACACACCGACACACCGACACACCTGCCTCACCCTCGCCTCCCACACCTCCCCGGATCCCACCCTCCACGGCACCACCCGCTTGGGTTACACCACTGACCCCATGTTCTCCATCCCCACCTCGATTAAACCATACCTCCATTGATCCAGGTCTACCTGAAAATTTGGTAGGTTTTGCACAATCACTTTGCGTTTGCAGACGTACAAAGCGTAATGCGGCTGTAATGCGCGGTAGTTGATTGTTGTGATATTCGGTCAGACTTCTTCAATCTTATTATGTGTTCATTACTTGAACGCTTTGTCAGGACCGTACTACGTCTGAATTTTCAAATGCGAAGGGTCTTATGTACGACCTTTTCACCAAGTCGCTATTTGTTCCCCGAAGCTGAATTGCTTCATTAGCTGTTTGTAACATCTATTGCTCGCCCATACTTTGAAGTGTCTTTGTGGCTCGAGGCATAGTGTCAGCGAGGCAGAGGTCCGTGCTTAAGTGCACCCGGTGTGGAAGGCCGGGGCTTGTAGAGAAGAAGTGTTGGAAGAAGTGGGACGGTGTGGCAAAGGCCGTTAAGGAAGGAAAGACTGAGGTAGTTGCGCTGACCTTGGCGACGCGTGTTTGTGAGTTTGTTCCGCAAGTGACTAATCAGCTCAGGGAGGTAAATGCTGAGGTAGGGTCTGAGGATGACTCCATCTGGGATAACCCGTGGTGTAGGGAGAGATTTGTTGCACTGAGTGCGGCGGTTGTTAAGGAGGTATCCGTTCAGGACCCTTGGTGGCTGGACTCCGGTAGTAAGTATCATATTACCGGGAACAGGCAGGTCCTGCATAACTTCCGCCCTTTACCCTCGGGGTTGAGGATCAACATAGAGGTGGGAAACGGGTGTGTTTTGCCTGCTGAGTGCTACGGAGACCCGACCCGTGCACCTGGGGTAACTATAAAGCATGTGTTTTATGTGCAGGGATTGAGGCACAACCTGGTGTCCGTATCAAGCCTGTCGGATAAGGGCTTTGATGTGATGTTCAACCAGTTGGAGGCTAGGATCACACACGGTGACGTCTCCATTGTCGCCGCTCGCTGCAGCACTGGACTTTATAAGTTCATGTCAAGTACATGTGAAGTTGCTGCTGATTTTGCCTCTCCTGTTAAGCCCCCGGCTGCTCCTACATTGCTGGCGCCTGAGGCCAAGTCGGCGTCGCTCTGGCATCGACAGCTTGGACATTTAGGGCTCACCAACATGAAGGGGTTGGTGCAAGAGGGGATGGTGAAGGGTTTGGACGTCACTGCGAAGCAATTAAGAGAGTTTGAGGGTCGGAGGTGTGAGCCGTGCATTCTAGGCAAGCATGCTTGTGATCCCTTCCCTGCGTCTGAAAGTAAAACGCAGAAGGCTATGCAATTGTTGCACCTGGATGTGTGCGGACCTTTGCCAATATCTTCATGTGGTCATAAGTTTTTCGTGACCATACTTGATGACTACACCGGAGCATCTCTTGTACAGGCAATTAAAGAAAAGTCCGATGTCGCTGATTTTGTGGAGAGAGCGGTTGCCATGCTGCAGGTGCAGAGTAACACCACGCTGCAGTGTATACGCAAAGATGGTGGAGCCGAGTTTGTCAATCGCCATGTTGAGTCTTACTGTGTTTCTAAGGGTGTTCGTCACCAGCTATCAGCGCCGTACACTCCCCAGCAGAACGGCATGGCTGAGAGGCTTAGCCGTACCTTGCTAGATAAGGTTAGGGCCATGTTGGCCGAGTCTGCTGTGCCAAAGGAGTATTGGCAAGAGGCGTTGGCGGTTGCTAATTTCGTGCGTAATCGTTCACCAGTAGCGGGGAAGTCTAAAACCCCATATGAGCTGTTGACTGGTGTGGTGCCAGATGTTTCATTGTTGCGAGTGTTTGGTTGTACTGCATACGTGCATGTGCCTAAGGGTAAGCGCGACAAGCTTGATCCAAGGGCGCAGAAGGGCACGTTCCTTGGGTATGAGCCCAACTCCAAGGCATACCAGATTCTACTGGAAGACGGGCGTATTCAGATTACTCGTGATGTTGTGTTCCATGAGGATGAGTTTACTTTTGGTGGTCATATTCAGCCGGAGTTGGAGGTGTTTGGCGTTCAGGGTGGTCCATCAGTCCCTGTTGCTGGTGCCGCTGCGGGAAATGCAGGACAGGCCGGCAGGGCTGGTGTAGTTGTTGCAGGTGTCCCTGTTGTTGCTCACGCTGCTGGTGCCCCCGTGGGAAATGCGGTTGTGGCCGGCGTGGGTGCTACAGGTGGTGCTCCCATCATTCCTGCTGCTGGTGCCGCCGCGGGAGATGCGGGTGAGGCAGGCATGGATGACGGTGAGGTCCCTCCTTGGTGGAGGATGATGATGAAGGGGAGGAGGAGGAGGAAGAAGATAATGGCGAGGCAGAGTCGGACGGTGGTGAGGACAACGATGACTCTGCTGGTGGTTCTGGAGCTAGCGGTTCTGGCTCAGGACTCTAGTGGTGATACCGGGGACTCTAGTAGCCTGGATCCGACCCCTCCTCGTCCAGTTCGTCAAAAAAAGCCGCCCAGTTGGCAAAACGACTACGCCATGTTAGCCATGGAACCGGAGATGAAGGAGCCTAAGACTCTGGAAGAGGCTCAGTCCCGTGTTGATTGGCCGCAGTGGAAGGCGGCAATGGATGAGGAGATGGCATCCTTGCATGAAGAATCGCACCAATGGGTGCGCAGAAGATTGGGTGTCTTTAAGATAAAGCGCGATGCTGATGGAAATGTTGAGCGCTATACAGCTCGCCTGGTCGCAAAAGGGTTTACTCAAAGGGAAGGAGTTGATTTTGGGGAGGTTTTCGCCCCTGTTGGGAAGTACGCCAGTATTCGTGCTTTGCTGGCTGTTGCTGCAGATTGTGATCTCGAGCTTCATCAGCTCGACATCAAGACTGCGTTTTTGCACGGTGAGTTAGTAGAGGAAGTGTACACCGAGCAGCCGCCTGGTTATTAGTTGGGTGGTCCTAATGTAGTGTGCAAGTTGCGTCGGGCTCTGTACGGCCTTCACCAGGCCGCTTGTGCCTGGTGTGTTCGTTTGCGCAAGGAGCTGGAGAGCATGAGTTTCAAGCCTTGACCGGCTGACCCTGGCTTGTTTGTGAAGATAGAAAATGGTGAGCCAGTCTATGTTCTGGTTTACGTGGACGATTTGCTGTTGGCGTGCATGTCTTTGGCAGTGATTGGGCAGGTGAAAGCTCAGCTGCTGCGTGTGTTTGCCATGCACGATTTGGGGGAGACCCGGTTTTATCTGGGTTTTGAGGTTGAGCGCGACCGGGATGCCCGGACCATTTCCGTCACTCAAAAGCGGTGTATCTCGAACATTTTGGAAAAGTTCGGGATGAAGGGGTCAAACTCGCGTGCCACCCCTATGGATGCGAATTTGCGCCTGACGGCAGAAGGTGTTCCGCTTGACACGTCAGTTCATCCGTACAGTGAGGTAGTTGGGATCCTGCTGTATTTGGCCGTTTGCTCACGGCCTGATATTTCTTTTGTGGTTGGTTCATTGGCGAGGTTTATGGCTAAGCCAACTGTCAACCACTGGAACGTGGCGTAGGGCGTGCTACAGTACTTGGTGGGAATGCAGGCTTTGGAAATTAAGTTTGGCGGTGGTGCCCATGTTCAGGGCTACTGTGATTCGGATCTGGCGGGAGCTGAGGGCCGCCGATCAACCACAAGCTTGTCTACTTACTAAACGGAGGAGCTATAATTTGGTCGTCGAAGCTTCAGCCTACCATGGCTACGTCAACCGCGGAGGCCGAGTACATGGCAACTGCAGCGTCGATTAAGGACGCTCTGTGGCTATGTCACTTGTTGCACGATTTGGGTGTTCGTGTGGGCACTGTTCTGGTGAAGTGTGACAGCACCGCCTGCATTGGGATGATGGAGAGTTCGATGTCCACGGCTCGCACGAAGCACCTGGACATCTGTCATCACTTTGCACGAGAGCGCATTGAGCGAGGTGAAATCCGCATGGTTCATTGCTCCACTGCGGAGCAGTTGGCGGATGTGTTGACTAAGTCCCTACCTAAGGGGAAGTTTCAGTTTTGCGTTGCAGGGATGGGTCTGGGGTAGTTTCGCGATTGACCCTGCGTGGGAGGTAGATTCGTTTCAGTTTACTGCCCTAGATCCGTGTGGGAGCTTTTCGAACGCTTCTGTTTTCTTTCGGTCACCAACGTTGCGCTTCGTCGTAGCAAGAGAGTTGTAATTATGTCTTTGTTTGAATGTTTACAGACGCAATTGTTAGGAAAGCGTCATATAGTATGCTTGCAGTGCGTACGGGAAGTCGCTATTTGTTCCCCGAAGCTGAATCTGTAGCTGTTTGTAACATCTATTGCTCGCCCATACTTTGGAGTGTCTTTGTAGCTCGAGGCATAGTGTCAGCTCGCTTGTCCAGCGTTGTGCTGAACTGGACCTTTTCTCAGCTGTTGCGACGACAGTTTCACACATTGATTCTAGGTGACCCATGGGTGCAATCAACGGGGCTGTCCTAGAATTGCATCATCATGTATCGTCTATCTGGTAGACCTGTTCTGCGAAACGGGCCTTTTGCGGCCATTACTTCGAAATATACTCCGATTGATTTGCACCCATTGATTTGCCTGCCGAACCAGTTGAGAAAACTCCCGAACAGGTGCGTCTGACCGTTCAAGGGCATTCCCCAGCCGATTTGTGTTTACGCGCGTTATTACTGGAGAAAGAACATCTCTTTCCTGAACAGTTACCTGCTGTATTACCTAAGGACCGCGAGTTACCGATGGTCGTTTCGTTGGAAACCGGTAAGAAACCTCCCGCCCAACGAATGTTTTGATATTGCTTGACGGAACAAGGTGAAATGCAACGGCAAATAACAGAATTGCTTGCGAAAGGTTTTATAGAACCATCGTGTTCGCCTGTTGGTGCGCCTGTTCTTTTCGTCAAGAAAGAGGACAGAACTTTGGGTATGTGCCTTGACTATCGTGCTGTTAACAACCTTAGGATATTGAATCCCTGTCCCTTACCACGAATAGACGACTTGCTTCATCTGTTGCGGGGCGCAAACAATTTTAGTTCGCTCGATTTGACCCCAGGGTATCATCAGATCCCAAGTCGAACAAACTGCGCTCCTTACCCAATCCCCAAACCCCCTTTAATCCAGATCGAAAGAAGGCACTCGACTATCATAGCGTTTATTATTAATAGCGAGTAGTCAAGAGAAAGATCCACTAGATCAGGCAAACCGTCACATGTCGCTCACAGATGTCACAAGTCTAGCGGTGTCTAGTGTCTACCTCTCTGGACACAGACAGAGAGAAGCTAACGGACGGGCCAACACTGACTCACTTGCCTCACTTGCCTGCCTGAGAAAGCTGTTATATCATTGCCAAGGTCAGTCCCAACATATGGCCTGAATACGGCCTGAAAAACACACAAATACACATACACACAATCCCATGGTTCAATTGTCTTCGGAGCGCTCAAGACAGCCCAGCTCCGCCACTAGGACTGCATGCTCTGGACCTTCCCCTCCTGCGGCCCCATCACCAGATGGGCTTCTCCAGATGCAGCCTTTAGATAACGACAATCGGCCGTATGCTTCCACCTCCACCTCGACTCCCACCCGCATCTCTCCTCTGCCAGATTCCTCGGCAAACTGAGTTCCCAGTCCATCCGTATCCCGTGGATCTGCATCCGTGCTGCCCTCCGAGTTCATAGTCCCAGCTTGAATACTACCGGCCCTTCCTGGCTGAACCGCATCGCAGCCGCCACTGCTACCTTCCCCACTGCCTGTTTGGGAGCTGCATCGTCCGTAAGCCGCACGACTGCTGTCATTGTTGCGATAGATGCCGCAATCCTGCAGCTGCACGCTGCCGTCCGCACCCACACGCACTCCGGCGCCCATATTTCCCGAGAAGGTGCATCGCAACGCCGTCACACGCGCGCCGGTACCTTCAACATACAGGCCATCTCCATACCTACCCATGTAGCCTTGCTGCCCACCGCGGTCAAACCCACCGCAACCGCCGCTGCGAACCCCTACCGCACTGCCGTTTGCACGGGCGGTGCAGCTGTCCAAGTTTGCACAACCACCAGCCGCCACCTCCACGCCGCTACCGGTGTTGGCCAGCAGCTCACAGCCCCGGAGGACGGCCATGGAGCCCACACCACCGACATGAAGCCCGGATGCACCATTGCCCTGAAGGCGGCAGTCCCGCAGGTCAGCGGTGGCGCCCTCGCCAATGGCCAGACCGTGGGCTTCATGGGAGGATAGCTCGCATCGCGCCGCCAACAGACGCCCACCGCGAGTTCCCACCTGCATGGGGGTCAGAAGCCTTTCACCTGGCACTTCGTATTCTTATGGGACAGGACGGGCAAGCTGAAGGGATAGGACAGGCAAAAGCTGAGGGACGATCAGCAAGTGCCATATGTTCAAAAGGGGGTTCCAGAAATGGATGAGCTGCAACCAGCCGCTGTGAGGACAGAAGCGAGTACTGTTTTCATACCTATTGTTTGAAATGAGAAAAGTTGATCTGCCAATGGCCTAAACGAGTTCATGTCTGCTACACACCGACTTCAAGGCAACGCGTATGTCCGTCCGTTCATGCACTGTTGCCCGTCCGTCCCCCACGCCCCGCACCGCTCCCCAACCAGTCATCTCGTTCACCATCCAGTCCGACCCCGGCATTGTTCCCCGGCCCCACGCACCACGGCGCCCTGCTGGCAGCCAGTAGCCCGACAATCCTCCAAGCTGGCGGACGCGCCAGCTGTCACCACGAGTGCGGCCTGGCTCCGGAACCCCTCAAACAACGACCCACGGGCCATCACCAACGAGCCCTTGCCCTCTGCCAGCACGCCTGGGCCGCATGCCGATGTCGTCGCCGTGTCGCCACCACCCTCATCGCGACCGCCGCCATCACTATCAGTGTCGCTGGAGGTCACCTCCTCTGGCTGCGTCACCGCTGCCACGTCTCCAGCCCCGTCCGCAGCGCCCAAAGTGTCATCACCAGCCTCCTTGTCTTGGTTGGAGATGTAGGGACCGTTGAACCTGCAGCTCACAAGCTCCAGGGATCCTCCAACCATCACTGCCGCACACGCGCCACGAAAGCGCCGCACCCGGCAATCTGTGACCGTGACGGAGGCATTGTCGCGGCAGCAGACACCGTGTCCACCGCCTGCCTCCAAAGTGCAACGGCTTAGCGACATCACCCCGTCTGACGCCTGGGCTGCGGCCACCGAAGAACCTCCAACCACGCAGTCCTCCAGAACCGCGCTACAACCCTTGCCCTTCACCTGCGAAATGTCAAGGAAATTGCTTTCTTACAAATAGCACGCCCACATTCAGACATTCACATTTACATCATCATGATTAGAACATCAATACCTCCATCACCACCCGCAGCGTTGATGAGTTAATGGTCAGATTTCTTGTTCGACTCCGCCCGATCTCCACCGCTACAGAAGACCATGCGCATGAGACCACGAACAACACATTGGCAATAAGCCGGAGGCACAGCAAAGCGGCGGCTGCGGCTCGGGAGCTTTCCCAATTTGCACAAGACATCGAAGGGAGAGCGTCTTGGGTAGCGGTCTTTGGGAGTGGTTTCCCGCCCGGCTCCCCAAACGGCGTACATAAAGACCCCTTTAATTGGCCCCCGGCGGAGCTTCTCGGAGAGACGGAAGCAATGAGGCAACACGTGGTGCGTTACGACAATGACCAGCCGGGTGAGTACAACACACAGACTTAGCTAATGTACGGCCGCCAGCCTCGGGGAGCCGCCGCCGCCTACCCCCCTCTCACCTGCAACCCCACGCTGCGGCTGGCCCCAAGCAATAGCCGACACCTCGTCAGTGTCAGCTCTCCGCCGCCCACATAAGACTGCTTAGTGACGAGGAGCGCCGGCCGTATGGCGCCGCCGGCTGAGGCGGCGGGCGCTGGTATTGGCCCCGCTGGCGCCGCCGCCACCGCTGGCGCCGCATCCCTGATGATGATGTCATCCAGACGAGCAGCTTTGGCCACTACCACGAGCTGCTGTTCGGGGTTGAGCACCAGCTCCCCATTTACCAACCACAGACCGGGAGCTGTGACCTGTGACATGCATATTTGGGGTGAGATGACCACGTGTGGTAGAAGTGGCAGATGTGGCGGCTATTCGAATATGAGCTGCCCGAACCTGATCGTTGGCGTTTCAATACACACACGGGACACGAGCCCCGGCCAAAACTCGTAATGCCAACGCAGGCATCGCGAGGAGAAAACCCTAAGCGGTGTGAATTACTCATCTTCACACCTAACGAACGTCCTGGATCGTGTTACGCGAGATGGGGAAGTGAATGTGAAGGTCTCCGTCAGTCAGTCAGTCAGTCAGTCAGTCAGTCAGTCAGTCAGTCAGTCAGTCAGTCAGTGAGTGAGTCAATCAGTCAGTGAGTCAGTCCGGGTGAATGCCATCGCTTGCCCGCTCAACCGATGGTAGTTGCGAAGGCCGCGAACCCCTGCATCGAATGCTTAAGCACACATATGCTCTCCTTCCACCTGGTGACATGGACCATCCCAGTCGCCGCTGCTGAAGTAAATACTTGCATGTCTTTCCAAGTGAAGGAAGGTTGTAAGATGTTGAAGGTTGTTAGGTTGCTAGGGCACGTACGACAAAGCGCACACCATTGTACCTTCATGACGGGTGCAGCCAATGGCCCAGTGAACGTATTGCCCTGCAGGTCGATCGTGGTGCCCGGCCCGGCGCGGTCAATACACTCCGCCAGCTCCTGGAGGCGCGATGAGGACAGCTGGAGGAAAGTGCGCGCTGTCGTGAGGCCGAGCGAAGAGTCCAGCGCCGTGTTGGCAGTAATGGTTGCCGAGGCGGACAGGAAGAACGGGGCGCTGCTGCTGCCGCTGCCGCTGCCACCGGGACCGGGACCGGGACCGGGGCTCGCTGTCGCGGTTGTGTTTGTGTTGGCGGAGGTGATGGGAGCACCGGGGAAGCCCCTTCCTGTGGCACTGGGGGAGGCGAAGGTGTCCCGCGCAGTCCCCTGCAGTGGATGGAGCATCAGGAGTGTGAAGGGCAGTTGGTGCGCCTATGACCCTTCCGCCACAAGTGCAGAAATATATTTGGATTACGCAGTTCAGCAAATCTACGGAAAAGGGGACGAGGACTAAATCCAGATGAAAGCCAATGTCCAGGACAAAGCTGTCGAGGCGACGGACTTGTGAGATGATGATCAGATATGCACTGCGCGGTACTCGATGCCAAAATCGGTCCCTAATGCGATGCGGTCAGGTGTAAAATGGCTCTCACGCACCTTACGAAAAGCAGCGCTCTTGACCCGTAGGCCGCCTATGCCCACGGGCGGTCGCGGGGACGGCGGTAGCAGGGGCGGGGGCGGCGGCGCGTTGTGTGTCGCACCCGCCTTGACTCCGCTGCTCGTGGCGGGGACCAAATCAGCGCGCGCTAGGGGCTGAGAGTGCCCAGGCCCTGATTTGCGTGGTGGAGTGGGCGCGAAGGAGCGTCTACTGGCTATGGTAGGTGATGACGCCGTCGAAAGCGAAGCGTCGGCAGTGGGCGATGACGCCAGCGTCAGAGATGCCCCACAGGTAGATGTGGGGCCGCCATCAGCTAAGCAGCCACTATCATGGGAGTCAAGGTGCAGAAAACCCAACGTAAGCGGCACCACCGCCGTCGTTGCCTGCTGTGCTGTCGATTCCTCGTCCGGCTTCTCCAAGGCTGCGTCTTGGGTTTTCGCCAGCGGCAATCGTGCGTCCGCTACCCCACGCAGCAGTAAGGCATCCGATGGCTCGTCCGCTGCGCCGACAGCGCATATCCCCCCAAGGCCTTCTGATGAAATCGCTTGCGGTTCCGCGTTTGCCATCCCGTCAGTTGATAGTTCTAAGTTAGGTGCTGCTGCAGCTGCTGCAAGCAGTTGGTCCGCCGCCTTGTCCGTTGAAACCTGCTCTGGTGTAGGCCCTCCCGAGATGGGGATCGGGGCAGCGGGACGTGAAGACGGCGCCAATGGACGCCGTCCGCAGCGTCCCACCGGGGTACCTAGCAGCATGGCTTGATGCTCGGTGGAAGCGGCGGTGTTGGGGACTTCAAGGCTTCCACCGAGTAACGACGCAGGATCCGTTGCCTGCAGGGACAATGACCCGGCCTTTGCGGCGCTCCTCGCAGCCACTGAGCAGCCATACGGTCCTAGATCGCCTGACTTCGGAGCGTCGGACCCGTTGAGCTCCCTGGCCAGCTCCAGCTTTCCGGGGTGGCTGTCGCCGCCGGTCGCGGCCTCCGACACTGACTTTGGATGCAGGCGGGGAGGTGACGGAGCTACTGCCGATGTCGCGACAGTAGCTGCTGCCATTAACGACGCTGTCAGGCCTTCACTACGTCGCTTAGCAGCACTGCGTACCAGATTTCCTCCAGCGGGACTGGCTGTCGCCGACGGCGTAACCGTCCTGGGGACATGAGGAGATCGACGTCCGGGCGATGCCGTGGACACGGGTCCCGCCCGCCGCCCTGGCGTCGCGCTTCCGGCCCCACACCGATCTTCAGACTGCAGTGGTGATGCCCGGGTGAGGCCTGGTCGCCCCGCGGAGGAGCCGAGCGCAGACAATTCGAGCGGCCGCTGCTTTCCCTGCGATGGGGGCTGCGACGTGCCTGTGCTTGAGGCTGGGGACGACCCGGCCCCGCCCGAATTAGCCGCACCTCCATGCACTCCGCGGTGCAGAAGCTGCAGGCGCTGGCGGCGCTGGCGGCGGAGGCCCGCGGACGACGAGCCGAGAAAGGGCAGGTCTTCGTCATCGTTGATGACGGCACGGATGGTGGCCGCGGTGGTAGCAGCGAGTTCATTGAGGTCCTCACTCAGCTCGGCCATGCCCTGGAAACATCAAGGTGGCGAAGATTTTTCACAGAAAACATTCACATCGGACACCGGGGATAGCCAGGACATGATGTCACCAGATAACGTAATCGTAGCGCCACTCGTTGGTTGTCTCACGCGTACTGCTTCTCTCACACTACTGTGTACTGCCTTGTCCTCGAATGTTAAAACGCTCCGCAACCTCTCCCTGATGCCCCCATACGTCACGGCCTCTCCGCCCATCGCGCCATGTCCTCCTTTCGTGGTGTTTCCCTCTGTTTACCCACCTGCGCCATGTTGTCGAAGAGGCGACGGGCCCCTTGCAGCAGGCTGCCGAACAGCCCCTCGAAAGGCAGCAGCGACTCCTCAGGGGGGGATTCAGTGGACGGAGTGGCGGTGGAGGTGGAAGGTGCTGAGGGGTTGACGGAGATCCCCCCCTTGGGCTCGGGGCCGCTCTGCGAGTTACGATGGCTGGTGCATGCACGGGGAGGAACAAGGTTGGAGAAGAGCAGGAGGATGAAGCCCGTATGTGTGTAGGATAGGGGGGTACATCACCCGTGGCCACTAACCTGGCAGTCCCTACCTTCCCCGGTGTTTCGGGGCACCCTCATCCAGTCTCCCATGCCGACTTCTCCGAAATCAGTGGTTTTCCCAGGTTCAGCACCCACCACCAGAATCCAGCGGAATTCCGTATGTTTGGGGACTTGTACAAACCAGGGAATCGGGGACTCGGGTGCAGAGGATCATCACAGGCACGAAAGCCTAAGCACACGCGCAGAAAGCTGCATGCATTACATAACTAGAGGACTGGACGGAAGCACCGCCACGGCTATTTTTAAGTGGAACGGATGGCATGGGGCTCCGAGCATGGCACAGGGGTGGGGGGGGCGGGGAAGAGGAGGGAGACGGCGGAAGCGGAAGCAGGCTTGCCAAGGGAACTGGTTCTTGCATGACGCGGTTAGTGCCGATTGAACTGAGGTATCACCCATGATGATGGTGATTATGGTGGTGAAACACGATGATGGCGATGATAATGATAAGAGATGCGCGTATACTCATCAAGTTGCCTAATAATTAATATCTAAGCTCACAAGTCACAACCCTTTATGTATCGTCCTCATCCCACTCACCCGTACTGTCGCGAATTGGTGACGTCACGCAGCAGAGGCGACAGCGGCTGCTGCACCCTCGCGTTGCCGCGAATAACCACCGGCGATGCCGCAGTGATGGCCGCTGCAGAAGACGTCGGCAGCGCGGGTGATTCTCCCGCCGCCGCCGACTGCTGACCGCACATGCCGCTTCCACCGGCGGTGGTGACAACCGTATCGTCCACATCATCCACCTCCACCCGAGCCACCTTCACATCCATCAGCAAGTCCCCCGAACTGGGGTCATTCGTTGAGACCAAAGTTCGTGCCGCGGCGCCCGCGGAATCCGCTCCAGGCAACATCGCGCCCCGGTTCGCCGCGATTGCTTTGCCGTTGCTGTTGCCTCCCTTGCCGTTACCACCGCTGCGTGTCTCGGTCGCCCTAGGAGATGCCCTAGAGGCGGGGCTGACTGCATGTTGCTGCTCGCCCTGCAGCAGCCGCACCAGCAAACCTGGGCTGCTGATAGCGCTGCCGGTGCTGGCAGGTGGTGCGTCGTTAGATGTCGCAGGTAGAGACGCTTTTTTTGTGCCCGGCTTGTCGCCGGCATCTCCATAGAATGAGGGCGAAGTGTCGAGTCGCCCCCGCCCCGAAGCTGCAGCCCCGTCCTCCTGCCGCCGGCTCGGCTCGTCGTCAAGATTTCTGGAGCTCAGCGGCCCCGGTGGTACCATTGGCTCTTGCTTTCCCTGCACCTCCCGCTCCTCGGCCCCTTCCTCGATCCCGACGACCTCCCTCGGGCACTCCTCTTCCTCCTCCAGGTACAGGTGCTCCACCTCTAAGCCAAACATCCCCAGAATGAGCCGATCCAGATCTGCTTGATCGGGAGGGGGGTGCAGTGGTCAGGCGGTGTCAAGGCGGATTACCCCCCTAGGCGGAAGGAGTATGGAAAATGGGAACGACCCCAAACCACGACTCTAGATATTTTCAAAACAAATCGCAAGTCCAAATATCCAGATATACTTTTACACATCCTTCAGTTATACCCTAAAACCCTAAAACCCACTCCACCGGCCGTGGCGTCCCACGATGCTCCTTGAGCGCAGAGGATGCTCTCACCCTCGGGTGTCTTGGTGCCCTCCAGCAGCCGCAATGACGCCGACACCTCCTCCACCACCCGGCGGAGCACCTGCTGGTGCTTCAGTTGGTTCTGTGAGGCCACATCATTGCAACGGGCTCAGAGTAGTCAGGAACGCAACGACGCGGGAATATGACTCGGGAATAGGACGGCACTCACAAGAGGAGCGCATTCCTCCTGGCCCTCCGGGTCCACCTCACCTCGCATCCCAGGCTCTTCGCCGCGTTGTCCGCCGGGTCGAAGGGGCATTCCACTGGCACCAGGAAGGCCCGGTTGAAAGGCTGCTGCACCAGCTGGCCCGACCAAGTGGACACTCGCCAGCGCCTGGCCGCCGTGCGAATCAAGGGGGTTTGGAGGAGGTTTTTGCAGCAGAAGCGTGACGCTGAAGTAACGCAAAACCCGCATCAGGAAAACAATCTATTTTAGCCCCTACCCGTGTGAGCCAAGTGTCAAGAGGGCGAGACGAGTCCAGAGAGTGCCATCCCGGCTCGCTTAAGAAACCCTAAGTTGGCAAAGGCAAGTTCAAATACACATATCCCCCACCCATCATCAAGATTTGATGCTGTGGGGGCAAGAACACGACACACGTACTCGCGAACGCGCCGCTGCGTACAGGGGTGTGTTCAACAGACGTACTCGTATGTGTGAGTGTTTGACATGCGCGTGAGTTCAGAATGGAGAGTCCGGGATCCAGATAGCGACTTGCTCAGCTCAGCATCACGAGGCGAAGGCAAGAGGCAGAATGGCAGCAGCACATAGACCTCACACCAGCACATAGCTTCCGTTTGCTTTCCCAGCGCCTCTGGCCATTGGCCTGGAAATATGTGAAGCTTCGCTGGTTTCGCCTACTACTGCTCCCCGCCTACCCACCTGTTCCAGGAAAGCTGCCAGTGGGCCAACAGCCGGTCCAACACTACGAGGAACCAATGGAACAGCGACAGCAGACCCCCCGGTGCAGGCGGGTCCGCATGGCCGCCTGCCGGCCAGCCCAGGACCTCGGGTGGCCCCGTGAGCCTGTGGGCGTGTGTGTTCGGATAGGTAACCGATTTCTGAGAACTGAGAATTGCGCGTGTTTTAAAACCTATAAAAAAACACACCCTTCCGGAAAACCTCCGCTGAACCGTTTCGCCGGGAGAGAACCGCTCAGCTCCGGCGTCCTTGAACGAATGGGAGAGATCCAAAACAGGCACCTCACCATGCACCGGGCTTAGCCACAGCGGCCTTCCCCCGCTTTCTCATTCGCCGCTTCCACGCCCTGCCAGGCAATGCAGTCGCTCATCCAGTTCCCGAACACGTGCGTGCGTTGCTAATCTCGATGCGGGAGTACCATTATGTTTCAGCACTTTCCTATTTTCTCAGCTAGTGCGCACAAAATACCAATCTTTTTGCCAGGTTTTGCCAAATCCATTTCGTGTATTTAATATAAAGGAAAATTGCTCAAAAATAAAAAATATTAAAGCGGTGTCGCCTTTGATCGTACTCACCGTCTGCGATCGGACATTAACACTTTTACTCAAATGAGCACTTGACATGTTATCTATCATCTACCAACTAGCTTACTTACTCAATCGACGAACATACGCCCGAAACCCTCGGAGGCGCTCCCACCTGGATTGAATTTCCCGAAGAACAGATGGCAGGCCTTCCGAAGAGGCAGTCAACCCGGGCAGGCGCTGCGTGGGACGCACCGTCTGCGGCATGGCGCCGGCTGTGCTGGTACTGCCGCCGCCCAAATTGCCGAGAGCCAGGATCCCGCCGCTGCCGCTAAAGCTCCCGGTCGAGGCCGCGATGCTGCCACCACTGGACGTTGTTGAGTTGGCGCCACCAGGCCCCGTCCCAGCTGCAGCTGAGGGGTCCAGGGCGCCGCACACCCGCCACAACGGTGGCAGCAGGGGCTGTGGCTGGAATGTCTGTGCCGAGAAGATAACCTGAAACACGTAAAAAAAACGAAAGAATTCTAAGAAAGCAATGTAGCCGTGAGTTAGCGACCCATGGGTCAACATGTGACCGCCACGAGCCATGCACACAATAGGGCGCATACAAGCAGGCCTGCGGAGCCTTCCCCCAATCAGTCCCTTTCCCAAGGGACACAGGATCACTTCAAACGCGCCCCAGGGCCGCGTACCAGGTTGACCAGCGCCCATGAATTGAAGGTGCCGGCGGCCGGGTTGTTCAGTCCGTGCGCTTCAGCCCACAGCTCAACCTGCATTCCGGGGCACGGGTTCTGCCGATGTCAGGGATTCTGCCGATGCTTACGACGTGCCCCTCATCGGCGATGCGCCATGTGCCTGGACTAGCACTGTGTGTACAGCTCCAAGTGGCGAAGCTGAGGATTCCCATGAAGCATTCTGTACGCTGGGTAATGGAAAAATATACACATACAAATGCATAACATATACACTAAAAGCTTTGTAAGCCCGAAGGCGCCAACCTCCCGGTCTATTGTATATATGCTAAGAGGTCAACCTCCCAAAACCTCCTTTGTTCATCGTCATCGTCATCCAGTTGGTTTGTCCCCGAACTCCGGCGCACCAGCTGGATGAGGCCGCGCAGCCGAGGTTCCAGCTGCACCAGGCCCCTCACCACTTGCGGCCGAAGTGCAAAGTTTGGGTAGGCGATACATACCCGCACCGGGATGCCGCTGCCGGCGTGCTCGAAGCTGTGGAAATATGTGGGTGTTCGAGTATGTTATGCCAACCGCGCAAAACAGCCATAGCCCATTGTGATGCTGAATGGGATCGCCCATACTGTGATACTCACCCCGCGAGTGCGTGAGTATTTGGCACCAGTTGGCGAGATCCTGGAATATTCCTACGTCTTTAGCACTGCACCGTTTCCACTCCTGACGAACCCAACTCTATTGAGGAAAACATAACCAACTTGAGCTCCTGGGACGTACCTGACGGATGGCACCCGAGCCGTCCGGTTGATGTTGACGGTGCCCTGTGCCGCAATGCCGGAAGCCGCTATAAGGGAGTGAGCACGCTCCAGGAGGGCCAACCGCTCAGCCGAGCTGCGGAGCTCCTGTAGAGATGCGGGGAAAGGCATCGGAAGGGGCTTTGACCTGACGTAGAGATCCGGTGTGCGGGGGGAAGGGGGCCACCGGGGCGATGTGGCGACAGATTTTTTCGTCTGCGTGCTGATGTGGATCCTTTTGCCAGACAACTGGCGAGATGGGGTGCTGATGGTGGAGGTGCATGATGGATGTTTGAACGGCTGGAGGAGAGACGGCGACGTGTCCATGACCCCAGCAAGGACACATCGCTGCCAGGAGCAGTGAGAGGCGACGACCGAGGGGAGGCTGGGTGCGGGTGCTGCGGATGGGCAAGCTTGCTTACCACATCCACGAGGGTGTTGGGGCCCGCTGACCCTGGCAGTTTCCCAGTCACAGCCACTTCCAGCGCGGATGAGTTGTTGAAGCAACCCATGAGGAATGAGCCGTGGAATCCAGCAGCCAAGAAACCTCCAAGCTGAAAACCGAGTGACGCCAAGCGCTCAGTGAGGTCGGCACATATCTCCAACCGGGCCTCTTCATCCTCAGGGGTGGGGGCCTCCATCTATTGGAAAGGCCGACAGTTTTAGATTTCAGCTGAAAATCACTCTCAAAATCCATTTTACATAATATATAACACGTACCTGAGCAATCTTATGCCATAAGTCCTCAAGGGTTCCAACCAAGGAGGACGACGGTCCCTGCCGTTGCTTGGTGTACTCATCCCAAGCCTGGCCGATCAGGTTTTCCATACTACTCATCTTCCTGACAAGATACACTTACTTGTCTTTGGTCAATGGCCGGTTTAATAAGCAGTAGCTCCCTGAACACAACATCCCTTCTGGCCTATCACTTGATTGATTTCCTACATTGCACCCAAAATAGTCAGTAATTCTAAGCTCTGTGTAGGATAGGCGAATTTGCTCATTGACATTTTTTAAACCGTCGTACCAATTATGTTTGGGCATCGACTTGCTTCGCGAAGCAAAGTATGTATGGTTTCTGCAAAGTGCGACTGGCTTGAAAAGATTCCTTACGCTGCATTTGAATTTGGAACTCATTCTTCTTTATGTTTGCCTTGGGTCTTCGGTGTCGGGATACCCGTTTATCAACTGGCAGGTTATACGCCGCACATGATCATAAAATAATCATGTAGGTTAGGAATTATACATTAAGGAAGCTTGCCGTGTTGGCCTTTAACCATGGCGCCGAAAGCCAAGGAAGACGTGCTAGTACAGAAATCACCGGCGGAGTTTTTTGCAGAAAACAAGAATATCGCTGGATTCGACAACGTGAGTTTGCCGAAGCGACCCGCCGGGACGGTCTTCGGTCAACACGACAAACCGTTTCACCATCGAATTGTGGTCGTCCTGGCACGTCCAAACAAACGGGACTGCAGAATAGCTACCCAAATCCCCATCCCTATTGCGTCCAGCTTTAATGATCGCCAGCGAGCTCCGAATCCACATAATGCTAGTTCCACCCTATATGCCGACCCGTCGTCTGTTCGGATTGCGTTGCATGCAGAGTTACTACTCGTGCTAGATTGTGTCGCTTCAATGTTGTTGTTGAAATCCTTCCCTGCCTGATCTGCCGACGTCTTATGCCACACCACGTATGCACTGCACTGCACCCTCAAACCCTGGCAGCCCGGTAAATGCTTGTACACCACTATCCGTGAGCTCGCGGAGAATGCTCTCGACGCGGCGGAATCCATCAGTGAGCTGCCGTTCATCGAAATCACGATGTGGGTCGAGAGCTGAAGCAGCAATGGGATGGGATGGGATGGGATGGGATGGGATGGGTTGAGTTGAGTTGAGTTGGTGCTTAGGGGACGAAAGTGGCGGGCGATGCTTCGGTCCTGTAAGACGTGCTTAGAGGCTAGGACTGGGGTTGGGGCTTAAGGGATGGTGCCGGAGAGGGAGCTTCAGGTCTGTTCAACAAGTCTGTAGCCGCCGCAGCAGCAGCAGTAGCAGCTTGCAAGGAGGGGGAATTCAAAGCTTGAGGCGGCTGTGTATGTGGAAGGCTCAGCCCCATAATCATACAGGCGCAAATTTGAAAGACGGCGAAGGTGCTTGTCGTGCTGAGGACGTGTATCGTAGCGGTCCTGTCGTAATGGCACAGCCCTGGTTTTCGTTGCAGTGCTCCAACGAAACCGACAACAGGTGAAATTTCAAGATGCACACGAAGGCATCCAAATGCGGTGATGCAAGAGAACGTCTTGTCATCAGCATTAATACTAAGAGCACCATCAACACCAGCAGAACCAGCAAAACCAGTACCGTTGTGGTTTGGCATGTCGCGAGTTGGAGGTGAGAAAGCAAAAGAGCGCCCCGCTGTTGACCCCAGCCCCCCGGCCCCCCGCCGCACCGCACCCTGACCCACTTTGTGCTTCCCGCCACGATGCCCTTGCCTTGGCTTCCTTCCTCCCGCACATGCCCCCGCCGCCGCCCGGCAGTGAGGAGGTCTCCAAGGCCCGTCTGAACCGTATCCGTGGGGTGGAGGAACACGGTCGTTTGGACGAGCAGCTGTACCAGGACTTTGAGAGCGAGGACGCCCGCAAGGTGCGGCGGGAGGGGGCCAGAATCACGTAGGGCTAAAGCGCTGCTCAGTAGGGAATGCAGGAGAACTACAAAAATGGACGGTAACGATGCCAACCTGGCGCTGCTGCTGCTGCGAGTGCTGCTGCTGCTGTGATTACCACGTCCCGGTGCCTCTTGAGGGTATGGGCCCCTTGCCATGGGCGGCCCTCTTGACCTCGGTGTTTTCTCGATCTGGTCTCTTCCGCCGCTCGCTGAAGTCCCCACACCGATATCTGTCCCCTCTGCCCCCATCCAGCCAGCCACACCTTTTCGTACGTTCCTCTCAACACTCTTATCCCCCAGCCGTCTCGTCTGCCTAATAACACTGCCCCAACGTCTGCAGAAGCGTTTAGCGAAGGAGGCTAAGGACAAAGAGCGGCTGCAGAAGCTGATCGAAAAGGTAAGGTGGTTACGGCTGGTGATTCATACGTGGCTGCGAGAGGCGGCTCGGGCGACGATGGTCGCAAGGGTGGTGGGGAGGGTGACGCTCATGACATTTGAACAGCGGTTCGTTTCGCTTACCAAGGACGAGAGTGAGAGGGGCTTAAGGAGGGTAAACGAGGGGCGATACACACAGACACACACACAGGCAACGGCACAAGTGACAACCCCATGGACTTGGTGAGGGCATGTTATGAATGGATGTGCGTTCATGCTTGTA
Organism: Volvox africanus; assembly: GCA_030268105.1. Taxonomy (NCBI): domain Eukaryota; kingdom Viridiplantae; phylum Chlorophyta; class Chlorophyceae; order Chlamydomonadales; family Volvocaceae; genus Volvox; species Volvox africanus. Next base: position 609,626 of record BSDZ01000010.1, on the reverse strand, counting down.
TGGGAGTGTGCACGCGGGTGTTTGTGTGCGCACATGCATATGTGAGTGTATCCATACGTGTGTGTGTATGCGTCCGCAGCACGGCGGAGGGGCGGCCGCGGTGGAAGCGAAGAAGAAGGAGCTGGCGGCAAATGCGGCTGGCAAAGCCGGGGCCAGTATGCGAGGAAACCTGTTCTACAAGGTCACTGTGAAGGTGCCGATCCAGGGGGAAAGGCGAGGAGGGGGTCATTGATCGCGGTGCAAGGGATGGCGGGAGCAGCAGCAGCAATACATCAGCAACAACAACAGCAACGGGCCTACGAGTCAACAGGAACTCTCTGACGGGTGCAGCGCACCTAAGACCCTAAACAAGCTGCGTTTGTGTCAATGCGGCCGTTTCCTGACATGGCTTGGGCTACAGACACTATTTATTAACAAAGTACGGAGTGCAGAGTACGGAGTACGGATGCGGATTCCCGTGGTGCCTATGGAACACCAGTCTCTAGACTCGTCTTTCGCTCACGCCGACGAGTGCAAATCTGAGCTCGTCCTTCGACGCCTTTGCGTCTCGCCGAGACACAAACTTCTATCGCACCCTTCTATCGTTTATCACTACTTCTGCCCAATCCACAGGACAACGGCGCGGGCATGCCCCACCGCGACATTCCCAACATGCTAGGCCGCGTGCTGTCCGGCACCAAGTACGGCGTCAAGCAGACGCGTGGCAAGTTCGGGCTTGGTGCTAAGATGGCGCTCATCTGGTCCAAGATGACGACGGGATTGCCTTTCGAGATTATTAGCGCGCGGCGGGGAACGTCCTCCCGGAGCCATTACGTGCTGGACATCGACATACACAGGCGTGTGTGTATGTTTGTAGGCGGGGGGAAGGGGAGAGAGGGTTCCAGGAAAGCCTGCGTGATGGCGGACGCTGAGCAATGTGTCTTAGTCTTGACAATTACATCAGGGAACCTAGGTGGAGAAACGGAGGAAGGAGGGATTTCGTAAATTATTACTATAATACTATGTTATATATAACATCAATAATAATGTAAAAGAGATATTTGCATATGTGTGGAGAAACAGAAATTAGATGGGAATGGGGAAGGGAGGCGGGTGCTGCCTTGGGGGGAGGAGGCGGGTGTTGTGGCAGAGGAGGGTATGCAGTGGGGTCAGGCAGGGAAACATGAATGTGGGGTTAAGAGGTGCGCCGAAGAGGCCTACTTGCGATGGGTGTGTTGCCATCGGGGCCGCCATTACTTACTCCTCAAACCTCTACCCGTTTCCCGCCACCAGACAATCACTAACTCTGGGTTCCGGACCTCTCTACTGTTCACACACACACAACACACGTATATTGTAGTGGGTGCAGCAAGCTGCGCTGGGCCCAGCTCTGACCTCCTTGCTTGCATGAGCTGCTGCTGTTAAGGAAACTTTCCTGATTGGGTCAGGTCAGGTCAGGTCAGGTCAAGGATATATTATGGACCGGCAGACGGCGAAGCGAAAATGGGACTGCAGAGGATACGCGGATACAGATGCCTAATCGTCCCAACCCAACACCTAACACCTAACACTCAACACCTAACACCTAGCGAATGCCTTACAAGATACAAACGCCTAACTCCTTAACTCCCCGGATATCAGACCCCTGACTCCGCACCCATCCGCGGCCGCTTCTGCTTCCCGCAATGAAAATAGAACAGAAGAAGTTAAGAAAACAAAGAAAATAGTTCAATAACGCAACTGAGTCCCCCGTAATCCGGTAACAGAAATGAGCCCAACGTGCACCTGGAGGAGCAGCTGCCCAACCCCGACCAGTGGCACGGATCCGTGCTGAGTCTCACCATAGAGGGCAACTGGCAATATTACCGGTGAGATGCCGGGGACGGGGCATAGGCTGGAGGCCCGAGCAGGGGGCCTAGTGCTTTGGGTGGGGGAGGAGGTAGGCGCAAATGGGTTGCTATGGCTGCTGCAGGTCTGGAGTTTGGGTGGGGCTGGCATTGGGGGGGAGGGGAGGGGACGACGAGGTTCCGGTTTTGCCGTACCTGACCTTCTGAGGAAAGGAAAAGAAAGGAATAGAAAAGGACTGCGTGTGTAACCTATGTGAAAGTGGGGGGAGGATAATGGTGCACTCAATATGTATGGTGTATCAGATGTTACATTATCGTGGACGAGTTGTCTGGCCCCTACATCACCACATCCCGCTCTCATCCCCCCGGCCCACCACCACCCCGCGCACATCGGGGGCGCAGATCCAAGATCGTGCGTTACCTGCGGCAGATCGCCGTCATTACGCCGTACGCGCATTTTTGCTTCACATATAAGGCGGAGGAGGACAAGAACAGCATGCGGATCAACTTCAGGCGGGCCGGGGCCATAGGAGGGGGAATGCACTTTTTCCATTGAACTAGACGTACACCAGGGTTGGGGGCTAGGCCCTGGGGCACCAGGCAAATTGGGGGCGGGGGGTTGCGTGTGGGAGGACATATAACCGTATTTGGGGCGGACACACCGTCCTAGGCTCCTAGCACCAAATTAGTAATACCAACGCTCGTAGCGTAGTACGAGCTTATGCATCTTATGAAAGCGGTTTTAGCAAAGAAAATCACCTTATAACCCTAAAGATGTTGTAATTCCTGACGATCTTCCGAACAAAACGTTAAACTGCCCCCTGTCCCCCTGCCGAGCGGTAACATGTCTCGTTTATCCATCATCCGCCCTGCCCCATGCGCCCCATCCTCCAGGCGCCGTACGGATGTGATGCCGCCGCCCCCACGTGCTACCAAGCACCACCCATCGTCCGTGGATTTGGAGCTCGTTAAGCGCCTCATCGCCGCCACGGGAACCAAGACACTCACTGCCTTCCTGCGCAAAGAGTTCGACTGCGTCAGCCCTGCGCTTGCCGGTGAGGCCTTCAAGAGCTGCCTGGGCGCTGCCTGGCCGGGCTGTGAACCCGCCACGTGGATGGCTCTGGGGCTCACAAGCACACACTCATTCACACACACGAGCACACACAGGATCCCATTGTACTTTTATTGTGCTCTTCAACAGCATTAACGAATTGTCAACTCGGCCTTTACTATTATTTTGTTGCTGCTGTGTTTGCGCGCGTGTGTGCAGAGCGGCTGGTGGGGGAGATGCAGGCTGGGGTGGAGGGGGACATGAGCCCACGACAGCTAACAGACAAACAGGTGTGTATGTGTGTATATGTGTGTGCACGCGTGTGATCTTTTATTGGACGTTGCCATGTGTTTGTGTGTGTGTTGGGTTTATAGGGATGGGATGGCTCCGAAGTGACGTTTCTGGTGAGGGCACGACGGTGGCCTGATGGTGTGTGGAGGTGCTTACGAGTTGGAGGATGCGAGTATATGAAGATTTTAAACAAGAATTCACAGACGCAGAGATTCCTGAGGAGCTATGCCTCATCACAGCGCACATGCGGATGGGGGAGGGAGCTCTGGTAACCAATGTAATAGAGGGGCCTTCCGACCGGCTGACCGGGGTTAACTGGGGTTAGCCCGGGTTTAACTGTGCACCCGCTGCACACCACGCCAGCTTCCCCACATCCCCCGCCCTTCTTGGCCCCATACCCGTCCAGAGCGCATCCCCGTTCTGTGCAGGTCGTCCGGCTGCACCAGCTGCTCCACGAGGTCCGCTTCGATGACCCCAAGGGCGACCACCTAAGTCCCGCGGGTGAGCCAGGAAGTCGGGTTCTGGGGACCTTATTCGGGTAACCGAACCAGGTGCCGAAGTCGATACGCAGCGGGATCTGATGACACCGCGACCGCATTCGGCGGCTACGGTATTTCGATTGTTGGACATGCAGCCCACTGGGAGTAACCCAACCGAGTCTATCAGAGCTCTCAAGCGGCAGGGACCAGGGCCAGTGGGAGAAGGGCCAGGGGCAGAGGGGCCAGGGGCAGAGGGGCAAGGGGCAGAGGGGCAAGGAGCTGAGAGAAGGGGCGATACCCCTTGATTCTCGCTGGCACGAGGCGGATCCCTCTCAGCAATTAACGCTCCCTAGCCACCCATGGACAGTTTCCTTCCCTAACACTCACGCACCTTTTCTGGCGCCCATTCTCTCCGCTCCCAGGGGAATACAACCTCCGCCTGGGTGTTATGAAGGAGCTGGCCCCTGACATGATTGCCACCCACCAGGGGGATGTGCGGGTGTTCGAGGGACACGCCTTCATCGTGGAGGCGGCGGTCAGCGTAGGCGGCAGGGACATCAAGCCGGGTGAGTGATGGGTTTTAACTAGGGTTGGGGAATCCGTATCAGTGTGGGAAGTCGTGATATGCCCGATCAAGTGTTTCCACATTACAAAGTCTGAGAAAGGGGACGCTCGGGGCCGAAGAGAGGTATGTGTGACCTTTAGTTGGTTGCCACTTCCTCCTCCTCCTGCTCCTCCTCCTCCTGCTCCTGCTCCTCCTCCTCCTCCTCCCGCTCCTCCTCCTCCTCTTCCTCATTATCAGCATCATCTTGGATAACGCTCCATGACTATCACCTGCCGCAACACTACCCCTTTCGGGCAGGGTCTACAGGGGCAGCTAAAGGCAGGCTCCAAAACTCCTCCTCCTCATTCTTCAACGCCACTTGTCAACTTCAAAACACGCTGCCCTTTAATCGTTTGCGTTTCTCATGGCAATCGCAATCGCAATCGCATTCACATTCACATTCACATTCACATTCACACAAACACGTATATGAATACCTTCTGGACACCTGGTGCAGGCATCAACGTGCACCGCTTCGCCAACCGCATCCCGCTGCTATTTGAAGGCGGCTCCGACGTTATCACAAAGACCGCCCTCAAGCGCATTAACTGGGCGTCCTACAAAATCAACCAGGCCACCGACAAGGTAACCGGGGAAAGTCCCCCACGTGGGGTGGCTTATCTATTTCATCGTGTAGTAACTATCACACCCCGCGTCACCTGCTGTCGTTGCCAGGTGATATCTTTTCTTGTCTTGCTCGGTCCTCTTCTCGTTTGATCTCTTTGCCCTCCATGCCGGCCTGCGGCACCGGCCCCGGGACCTATATCGCGTCCCCTGTTGCCGCTGCCAGGTGGGTGTGTTCGTGAGCATTGTGAGCACAAAGATACCCTTCAAGGGCGCGGGCAAAGAGTACATCGGTGATGATGTGGAGGAAATGGTGGCGGCGGTGAAGTCCGCGATCCAGGTTGGTGGGTACAGAATGTGCCTGCTTCGGAAACGACGGGAGGTGTTGAATGCGACGAGCCCGTGAGAAGATGTGAGGCGTGGAAGGAAAACGGAACCGCAAACTCAACTTTCACGTGTTGCGAACGGGCGCACTTAAGTGCGTTATGTGTATGTGCCAAGAAACGTCTGTGTGTGTGTCTGTGTGTCTGTGTGTGCATACGTCCAGAAATGTGCTCTTCAATTATACCCAACCCAAAGCCCCACTTTAATCCCTCTCCAATCATTTCGCGTCGACACAGTGAACGACGTGCGACCAACTGTTAACATTCCCCCCGTTTCCCCTCCATTGCTCAGGCGTGTTGTCTGCAGCTCAAGGTGAAAATCGTCCGCGCGATTGCGGCCAGGGAGCAGAAGCAGCGCAAGCGAAACCTCACGAAATACATCCCCGATGTTGCCAAGGCGGTCTACTCGGTTTTGGAACGGATGGCGGAGCGTGCTATTGAAGCAGGCGGTGGAGGACGTGGAAGCAGTGGAAGCGCCCTGGGGGACAAAGAGGAGGTGAAGCCCGAACAGGAGGCCACGGCGAAGCGGCGGCGGTTGGAGGTCCATGATTCGCGGCAGTTGCTGCCGGCAGTTGCGAGTCACGAGCTGACGGCGGCGACACTCCAGGCGCGGCTTACTGAGTATGTGGAGCGGATTGACACGGACATGGTGCGACTTACGGAAGAGATCCCAGCTTTGTACAACGACACGCGGGGCTTGGATAAGAGCATGGATGCTTTGTTGAACTGTGCATGTGTTTTGGATCATTGCAGGCAGAAGAGAATTGTATGGGGCTTATTTTTTAACAGCTTCAATTTTGGAATCGTGTACATTGGGTTCAGTTGGATTTGGCCGGGGTGGGATGGATTTGGGTGGTCAAAGGAGCACGAGTGGTATGAAGGGTCAATGCAGTCCCCTATGCAGCAGAAGTCATGATCCAGGTATTCCGAGTGGGACGCATCGGCAACCCCGACCACTACCCGCCGAACCCCTTATTATAGGCCTCTGGGTTCAACCCTTGCTGGGAGTCCCATCCTCCAGGAGGGGGATGTTTGCCGCCTCATCCCAATGGAAATCAATCAACCTGTGGTCGGACCATCAGTGCCTTTTATTACACACGCCGAGGTTCTTCCCCCTTCTTCTTCCCTCTTCCTCTGCAGGCGCTCGAGTACCAGGTACAGCAAGGCCTGGCTGCGGGCGTGGCCAAGGTACGGAAACCACAGGGAATAATCACGCGCTGCTGTTTACATGTTACGAGCTCCCGAGCACCTTTTTTGTAATGGCTATTTGGTTTGAAAATAGTGGACTCAATATTTATTACTCAGTAATTCCGCTACCTTAATGTTGTTTATCCAGGTGCCGTGGTAATTGCCGTGCATCACGACGCACGGCAAAACCCCTTTTCCTCCTGGTGTGCCTTTCGTACCTCTGCCTGCTGTGCTGCAGGAGCCGCTCTACCTAGTGCCCCTCAGCGCCCGCCACAGTCACAGCCTGGAGCTTCACGCGAACAATGTCGTCGTGAAGTTGTTGACTGGATACACATGACATTGTTAAACGGGCTGGGGAGGGAAAAAGGCAGCAACAGAGCTTCAGGATAGTGTGTGGGTTCACGGGACCCACCTACATGCTAAATACTTCCCAGTATTGTCACTGAGTGAAAAGCACAAGACCAGGAGCTCCCCAGGAGAAGGGCAGCGGCCCCAGGGAGGCTGTAACATTACACAAGAGGACGGCGCCAATGAAGATGCGTCAGAGAGTAAGAGGACTTATTGCTAGGATTGCGCGCGAAAGAGGCGTTTGGGTGATCAGGGTATTCGATGCGTCGTAATACACCATTTGAATGGTCCTCTGATTGTATTTTGACCCATCGCCGAGATGGTGTCGACAGTACGCGCAAAGCTTGGTTGTCGATCAAGTATCAGGGTCATCTCTCCAGGATACAAGGAACGCCCGCAAGGCTGGCTGCACAGGAGGTTTTATATAGGCGTGCACGAGGGTCCGGGGGATTGCTCTCCGGGACAGCGGCGAAACACTCGGAAATGACAGCGGCCGGGTGACCGCCTGTCGTTTTTCCGAAAAATCACCCAAAGGAAAGGAAGAGCAGCACCTCAGCCCTTACAGAATACACCCCAATGCCCAGCCGTCTACATAACAACCATGTACTATGCCGCAATGCCCGCAGCTGCCAGGGAGACTCCGCAGACCGATAATGTACATATCAAGTAGCGACCCCATATACCAGTGAGATGGCGATGCGTCCTTTCCCCTTTGGCGCCGTCACAGACCAAAGCGCGAAAGCAACTTTGCAGTAAGCAACTTGACACCATAAATCTCTCTGTCTCACCTTATCCAGGCAAGCTCTCCCTGCACATCAAAAAACACACAGAGCCTTCCACATCGGAGTTCATTGCCTAAACCACCTACCCCTGCCTCACCTCAAGTTACAGGCCTGTACCTGCTCGTCGTCAAGCAGGATTGCAACATCAGACGCGCCCCTGGCGGTGACTGTGAAGCCCTTCAGGTTGCAAGTAAACATGAGAACTGGATGGCACGCCCACCTTGTTACACATCTCTTCGCGTCTTCTGCGCTTCTGAGGCGCCCTATCCAATGACCATACCCCGCTCACCCCAAACATTTGGATAGCATAATGTTCAGGTACACATCCTTACCGGCACAGCATGGACACACAGAGAGACATCAGCCTGGAAGAATACATACATGCCAATCACTTTTGCACCCTACAACCACCCGCAGCTCACGTCGCGACCACCAAACCGGGCCGGCGCCCCTTCTTGCCCTCCACCCGTTTCTCATCACCACTCGTATCATCTGAATTTTCCTTCGCACCGCCGCTGCCATCGCCACCAGCGCCGCCCTCCTCCTCCCCAGGCCCAGTCTCCGTCTCCATCGTTTTCTCCCCGGTCACCAGCTCTTGGGCCTTACTGGCTCCGGAGCCGTGCCTGAAACGGTCGATATTCCGGAGCTCTTGGCACATGAAAGGCCGCTTGCCTAGCAACCTTTCAACATCATCCAAATTCAGCACCTGCAGTGTAAGAGATGAGAAAGTAAAAAAGATCCACGGCTGAAATTTAAAAGCCCGAAACCCTAAACTCAGGAGGGTAAATAGCAACCGCAATTCCGTTGCGATCCGTTGCCTAAAGCAACTAAGCTGTACACCGTCCTGTGCACCCGGAGGGGAGGAAACAGACATTCAGACAGACAGGCGAATCACCGTCCCCATCTCCACATCATGCACGTGCATAGGTGCTTAGGGTAGGGTGCCCAGGTGCATACCTCCTTTCGCAGCAGCTCTGCTGTCATGGCCTCAATCTGTTCCCGGTGCTTCTCCACCAGTGCCACGGTGCGCTTGTAGGCCATGTCCACAAAGCTGCGGACCTGTGGGTGCGGAGTGCATGAGGGTAGGGGCCGGACACGGGCAACGACAACAAGGAGAGGAAGATGGGTTCTATGACAGACGAGGAACCCATGGGAGAACGGGCTCTAATATTTCCCGAAAGTGTTGGGTATGCGGATCGGTGTCGTCAGCAGTCTTCACCCAGGAGGATAACTCCAACACATCAAACCGTATACCAACCAGTCCGATGGTACCTTGCTGAGTAATCAGCTGATTTGCGGAGGAGAGCCGAAGTGTGTCAATTTGACACTAAGAGGAGTCTCTCTCTCACTAATATATTTCTTTCTTTTATTATTACTAAAGAGTATTATATTAATATATATTAAAATATCAATTAACCATTAATTCGAGAGGAATAAAAGAGCGCTAAATAGTCCTCAAACTCACCTCCTCATCGATAAGTCGGGCCGTCTCATCCGAATAGGGCTTGTCAAAGGCGTCACGCTCCATGCGGAAGGACACCAGTCCCACCTTCTCATTCATGCCGTACACCGCCACCTGAAGCAGGGAATAAGAGGGTGAGGGGCCAACGGAGGCGGTATGAAGCGCTACGAGGATGTTGGCTAGTGAGCGCCCGTCCAGCCACTCCCGTAATTCAAAGCGCTAGCATGTGAGCTCCCGGGCAGGCCATAAGAGAACCGACAGGCAGAGAAAGGAGTCTGGAATACTGCCGCCACAAGGTGCCACATTACGTGATTCTTTATCGCTCAATCCCTAACACAGAGGGCCTTGACATGAAACATTCCAGCATTCCTCACACCTCCCTTTTCTTTAGCATACTGGAACTCTGCTCCCTCTTCTCCCCTAAGCCCGACCCACGAGTCGGAAGACCGCCCTCCATGCCCTTACCTGCGAATACGCCATCTGAGTGATTCTTTCCAGGTCGTTGACTGCTCCCGTACTGATCTTGCCCAGCATCACCTGCTCAGCCGCCCGACCGCCCAGAGTTGCGCATACGCGGTCCAGCAGTTGCTCCTTGAGATGCGAGTAAACCATAGAGGGAAGAGTGGGCGAGTTTTGGGGAAACAAAGGTGAGGGGATAACGGAGAACAAATGGAAACAGAATGGTGTGACGGACATGTCATTTGATTGCCTGTAAGGGGCAGACGAGGAAGGCAGAGATCGCCGATTGCAATGACCACGAACCGCAGGCTTACGTGCTTTCAATATGATAAATTAATATTATATCAATTCATTATACTGAAAGCACGAACCCACAAGCGCCACCAGATACCGCCCCTTACCTTCGTTAGCAGCAGGTTCTCGTTGGGGAGATACTGCGCAAAGCCAAGGGTGGCGGTGCCACGAGGTACAATGGACACTTTCAGCAAAGGCTCTGCATACTCAAGGAACCAGGAGACCACCGCATGGCCGGACTCGTGGTAAGCCACTGTACGGCGCTCCTCAGTCGAAATGACCTGCGGGTAAGGCATCAAATATACAGACAGAATGGATAACTAAACTGATTGATCGATTGATTGGAGAGGGTGAGGAAATTTTTCATAGAGGAGAGTTTAGTGATCGTGTGTGTTAGGGAGGGGAGTCACGGCCTTATGTGAGAAGGACTTGCAAAGAGATTAAGGAAGGCGAGCTAACGAAACGCGTCCATGTGGCGCACAAAAGCTGACACCTGCCTCCCGTCCACCGGCTCGTCGCACATCATTCCCACAAGGCGAGTATGCACCCTGTATCATATCGTACCGAAAAACGATACGATAGGAGGATCCCTGACCAAGAATTGATTACACACCCCCAAAACCCTCAACCCACCTTGTTCTTTTTCTCTAGCCCGCCAATGACCCGGTCAATAGCCGCCTCGAAGTCCGGCAAATCTACCGAGTCCTGCGAACAGCGTGCATCAGCGTGGGGGGTACAAAACAGCGAAAAGAGCCCCAGGTCAGCTCCAGGGGGAAGCGGCGGACGAAACATTACATCGTCCGATGCCACGCCGCGACAGAATCAAGACCAGACAACTTCTAAGACCTAATAATGCAGCCCCACCATCAGCTGGAGTCTATGACAGCACCACCTCTACCCCACACTGCAGACCTTGTCTTTCCTCGCCGCGTGAAGCGCCGCCTCATTGCACACGTTGGCGATATCAGCGCCGCTCATGCCTGGCGTCAGCGCTGCAAGCCGCTCCGCGTAGAAATCGGCCTCACGGGCGAGCTTGAGCTTCCCGAGGTGCACCCGGAATATCTGCTCACGCCCCTTGATGTCCGGAGTATCCACCGTGATCATGCGGTCAAACCTTGGGGCGAGCAAAGTCATGCACTATTCGACGGAGGTAATGGAGTACAGGCTCAACTGAAAAATGGCGACTGCAAAAAAGCCGCAGCCAGCCCCACAAAAACTCCCTCGGACTCTATCCCTCCCCATCTCCCACGTGCCTTGACCCTAGCCCCAACCCCGCTAAGAAGCCTTAGCCACAAACCTGTTCCACGCAGTGTTCCCTGCCCACTGCCAGGGCACTAACTTACCTTCCCGGCCTCAGCAGGGCCTTATCCAGGATGTCGGGCCTGTTCGTACCACCCAGGACGACCACTCCGCTTGTGGTGGCGAATCCGTCCATCTGAGGTACAAGGGGTTGGATGCCGCAGTTTGAGCAAACTGTTGCACATACACTTCACCTTGGCGTTGTCGTCCTACTCGGACCACTTCATTATGCCAGTCCGTGCATCACGTACAACTCGCCTAAGAGGAAAGAAGGAAAAGAAGTCCCTCGTCTCCCCTCCCCTTTCTGCGCCTCCCTCCCTTTTTACTGCCTACCCATCTCTCCCCCATCTTTTTCTCTTCCCCCCCCCTCCCCAGATCCTCACCTCGACCAGCAGCTGATTGAGCGTGTTCTCTCGCTCATCGTGGCCCCCCATGGCGCCACCGCGACCGCGAGCCCGGCCGATGGCGTCGATCTCATCAATGAAGATGATGGAGGGGTTCTGGTTGCGCGCCTGCGCTAGGTGGATAATGGGAACCCAATGAGAAGTTAATCGATAATGAACTGTAAGCAGCGTATTATATTGTACCACGATACATGTCAACGAAGGAACCACGCATACACATACCGCTCCCTCTCCCCGACAAACAAACAAGCCCTACACTCTTTCCTCCCCGATGAGCACAGATCTGTCCAGTCTCGCTGCACCCACCTGCGCGAACAGGTCCCGTACTCGGGCGGGCCCCACCCCGACGAACATCTCCATGAAGTCGCTGCCAGAAATGGAAAGGAAGGGCACTCCCGCTTCGCCGGCCGTGGCCTTAGCCAGCAGTGTTTTGCCCGTGCCAGGGGGGCCAACCTGCCATGGACGCGGATGTGTGTGGGTTAGGGACGGGACACGAACACATATCCAACCTCTTGGAAAGGTATATATCCATGCCTCAACTTCAACGCTCGGTGAGAGAATAGCTGCCCTCACCTTGGCGGACCTAACTCGAAATAACCGCCTCTCAGACAGACTCGACATAACCGTCTTAAAACGTATCCTAAAAGCCACATCCGAACCTGTCCATATCTTGCAACTGACACATACTGTGCGCAAGAATTGCCACATACGCATTACACAATACACCCCCTCCATCCATACCTGCGCCTGCGCCTGTTGGCACATATACTCGTCACCATCTGGTTGTCCTCTTCTTCCCCGTCCCTGTCCTAGCATGCCCTTTACTGGATCCCCGTGCGCACAACTCACGAGCAGCGCGCCCTTCGGAATTTTCGCTCCCAGGTCGATGTACTTCTTCGGATTCTTCAAAAAGTCTACGAACTCCATAATCTCGGTTTTGGCTTCATCGCAGCCCGCCACGTCCCTGAACACAATACGCTCCTTTGACTTGTCCATAAAGGATACGTTGGCCTTCGACTGAAGATGTGGGCATGAGGTGGGGTTAACAAGGGGGGTTGGGGAAGTCGGATAAAACGAATCCTGGTGCTGATACTGAAGAAGGGAAGACTAACCGTGAGGGTCGAATGATGGCCGACGTCGTCCAAAGTAAGGAAAGTGGAATGGGGGTGGGTGGGGAGATGGGAGCTTCTACAAAGCTCTTTACCAGAGGACTAAACTAACACAATCACCACCACCACCACAGTCTTTAGAGAGATGTGCGGTCATAGTTTAATTGTGTTTAGAGGAGCAGGACCGTGCTTATAAGCCGCTGCAGTTATCAGCTACCTGTCTCAATGAAACTGCAAATATCTCCTCGTAAGGCCAGATGCGCAAAGGCCAGATGCTCCGCCCGAATATGCCCCCTCCCACCCACCAGCGTCCTCCTCAAGGGCCACCGACCACGCGTTCTCCAATAATCATAATACGGTTTTGACACATTCCAGCTTCGACTGGACTTCTTAATAATCCTGCCTTTGTTTTGCCTCCGTGCGTTGGCCCCCCTTCCGGCCCCACTGGCGCCCCAGGATCCGCACCAGCCTCCGGGATCAGCATCGTACTATACATACTAGAGATACGAAAACTTCCACCGGATGCATCATTCCCTTACATGGAGGTCCGCCTGCCTCCCTCGCTCCCTGCCGCCCCACCCTCCCCGCATGCGATCCTCGGCCTCACCATGCCGAAGAAGCCTCCCGCGCCGCCCATGCCGCCCCTGCCATTGCGTCCCCCCAGTCCGCCGCGGCCTAGTCCTCCCATGCCAGTCATCTGCCGCATCTGGCGACTGATGAGCCAGTAGGTGGCACCCATCAGCAGCAGGGTGGGGGCCACCTCAAGGAGCACGTTCACCAGGCTGACCTCGTCCACGTACCTAGAGGGAGCGGGGCACGGCGGGGGGAGGGGAGGGAGAGGAAGACGTAAATGTGCAATGCTATAGGAAGTACAATCAGATAGGTAATGAAAACAGTTGTAGATCCGATGGAGGGAAGTAGGGAGGGAGGGAGGGTGACTTAAATGTACCGCAACGCAACAAGATATAGAAACAGAGACTCGATGGAACAGTTAAGACGCATAGAGCCAGGGAAAAGCCTGGGACTGCTGTAAGACGCTGCGAGAAGTACAACCTAACCAACTGGGCGAGGGGGGACCAGAATGCATAAGCAACAGAACCGGTCACACGAGAAGCCCACGGGCGCCTAGCTATTACTGAAAGCTGACAGAGGGGGAGGGTCTTGGGTTATGGGAAGGTGCGAGTGATGGGATGGTTATCTTCACAAACGACCCCGTCTACAGCGCCTTCTGTTCTTGCTCGGCAAAACTGCCGCTGAGGAAAATAGGCGGATTCAGACCCCAATCCCTCCTTTGTAACCTCAATGTTGTTGCCTCTACGCACATTCATCAACTCCTTTTCATCATCCAGTACGCAGCCTCCAAACCCCCCGTCATTCCCACGCAGATCCGGAACGCGTCGCTCTTCAGCGTCCTCCCACACGTTCGGCCATTTCGCGTGTATGTCGGAGTTGTGCATCCCTTGCTCCATCTCCACCCAACAGCCAAGAAAACCCCCTCCCTCCACCGACACAGGCACGTCGCGTTTCCCCCTTTTCAAATGACAGAAGCACGTCTCGGTAACGCCACGCTAACCCCCAATCCCTCACAAACAACCTTAACTCCCACCCAGTTCGCGCCATGAGCGGGGCCCACGAGCCCCACACATCCCCCGACCCACTTCACAGGCACCATCTGCGATGGCGGAATGCCCAGCTCCCGCTGCGCCTCATCTAACTTGCGCTCAAACGAGTCCACCGATCCAATGTGGAAGTAGTATCGCAGCATTGCGCCCGGGCCCGAGCCCACCCGAGCTCCGGCGCCAGCACCGCTTGTAGTGGTTCCAGCAGAGCCGTCTGCAATGAAGACCTCTTCCTGGGACTGCTGCTGCTGGGCCGCTGAGGTACCAGCACCCACACCCGCGGGGGTCACATCCGCGGCGGCGCTGCTGGACCGGACATAAACCTGTGCCGAGAGCGGGAAACGCAGCTTGAAACGGGTGAGCGGGAAGCGCCGAGCAGCCGTGAAAACCTTGGCTGCGTACCGAGCTATCCGGGTCTTGCCCTAAGGATCAAAAACCTCTCATCATGCATAAAGCTTGTACACAGCAGACATCCCACCTGGCCATACGTGCTAGCAGTACTCCCATCACTTACCAATATCTCATCATCAGCATCACCAGGAATGCCCCAATGCCGTCGACACCGGTAATTGTCAAGGAATATCACTGAAATTGCATCGTCATGAACACCACTGCCGCAATCAGAAAAGCTACTTCATCATAAGAACTTCCATTCCTAAGGGCACCGGCGCCATCCACGGTCTTTGATGACTGGCCAAAGCATGCTCATTTCTCTCCCATGTCAAGTACCCTGAACCCAGTGTCCGCCCCGCCACCACGTGTGTGTATGTTTGTAGGCGGGGGGAAGGGGAGAGAGGGTTCCAGGAAAGCCTGCGTGATGGCGGACGCTGAGCAATGTGTCTTAGTCTTGACAATTACATCAGGGAACCTAGGTGGAGAAACGGAGGAAGGAGGGATTTCGTAAATTATTACTATAATACTATGTTATATATAACATCAATAATAATGTAAAAGAGATATTTGCATATGTGTGGAGAAACAGAAATTAGATGGGAATGGGGAAGGGAGGCGGGTGCTGCCTTGGGGGGAGGAGGCGGGTGTTGTGGCAGAGGAGGGTATGCAGTGGGGTCAGGCAGGGAAACATGAATGTGGGGTTAAGAGGTGCGCCGAAGAGGCCTACTTGCGATGGGTGTGTTGCCATCGGGGCCGCCATTACTTACTCCTCAAACCTCTACCCGTTTCCCGCCACCAGACAATCACTAACTCTGGGTTCCGGACCTCTCTACTGTTCACACACACACAACACACGTATATTGTAGTGGGTGCAGCAAGCTGCGCTGGGCCCAGCTCTGACCTCCTTGCTTGCATGAGCTGCTGCTGTTAAGGAAACTTTCCTGATTGGGTCAGGTCAGGTCAGGTCAGGTCAAGGATATATTATGGACCGGCAGACGGCGAAGCGAAAATGGGACTGCAGAGGATACGCGGATACAGATGCCTAATCGTCCCAACCCAACACCTAACACCTAACACTCAACACCTAACACCTAGCGAATGCCTTACAAGATACAAACGCCTAACTCCTTAACTCCCCGGATATCAGACCCCTGACTCCGCACCCATCCGCGGCCGCTTCTGCTTCCCGCAATGAAAATAGAACAGAAGAAGTTAAGAAAACAAAGAAAATAGTTCAATAACGCAACTGAGTCCCCCGTAATCCGGTAACAGAAATGAGCCCAACGTGCACCTGGAGGAGCAGCTGCCCAACCCCGACCAGTGGCACGGATCCGTGCTGAGTCTCACCATAGAGGGCAACTGGCAATATTACCGGTGAGATGCCGGGGACGGGGCATAGGCTGGAGGCCCGAGCAGGGGGCCTAGTGCTTTGGGTGGGGGAGGAGGTAGGCGCAAATGGGTTGCTATGGCTGCTGCAGGTCTGGAGTTTGGGTGGGGCTGGCATTGGGGGGGAGGGGAGGGGACGACGAGGTTCCGGTTTTGCCGTACCTGACCTTCTGAGGAAAGGAAAAGAAAGGAATAGAAAAGGACTGCGTGTGTAACCTATGTGAAAGTGGGGGGAGGATAATGGTGCACTCAATATGTATGGTGTATCAGATGTTACATTATCGTGGACGAGTTGTCTGGCCCCTACATCACCACATCCCGCTCTCATCCCCCCGGCCCACCACCACCCCGCGCACATCGGGGGCGCAGATCCAAGATCGTGCGTTACCTGCGGCAGATCGCCGTCATTACGCCGTACGCGCATTTTTGCTTCACATATAAGGCGGAGGAGGACAAGAACAGCATGCGGATCAACTTCAGGCGGGCCGGGGCCATAGGAGGGGGAATGCACTTTTTCCATTGAACTAGACGTACACCAGGGTTGGGGGCTAGGCCCTGGGGCACCAGGCAAATTGGGGGCGGGGGGTTGCGTGTGGGAGGACATATAACCGTATTTGGGGCGGACACACCGTCCTAGGCTCCTAGCACCAAATTAGTAATACCAACGCTCGTAGCGTAGTACGAGCTTATGCATCTTATGAAAGCGGTTTTAGCAAAGAAAATCACCTTATAACCCTAAAGATGTTGTAATTCCTGACGATCTTCCGAACAAAACGTTAAACTGCCCCCTGTCCCCCTGCCGAGCGGTAACATGTCTCGTTTATCCATCATCCGCCCTGCCCCATGCGCCCCATCCTCCAGGCGCCGTACGGATGTGATGCCGCCGCCCCCACGTGCTACCAAGCACCACCCATCGTCCGTGGATTTGGAGCTCGTTAAGCGCCTCATCGCCGCCACGGGAACCAAGACACTCACTGCCTTCCTGCGCAAAGAGTTCGACTGCGTCAGCCCTGCGCTTGCCGGTGAGGCCTTCAAGAGCTGCCTGGGCGCTGCCTGGCCGGGCTGTGAACCCGCCACGTGGATGGCTCTGGGGCTCACAAGCACACACTCATTCACACACACGAGCACACACAGGATCCCATTGTACTTTTATTGTGCTCTTCAACAGCATTAACGAATTGTCAACTCGGCCTTTACTATTATTTTGTTGCTGCTGTGTTTGCGCGCGTGTGTGCAGAGCGGCTGGTGGGGGAGATGCAGGCTGGGGTGGAGGGGGACATGAGCCCACGACAGCTAACAGACAAACAGGTGTGTATGTGTGTATATGTGTGTGCACGCGTGTGATCTTTTATTGGACGTTGCCATGTGTTTGTGTGTGTGTTGGGTTTATAGGGATGGGATGGCTCCGAAGTGACGTTTCTGGTGAGGGCACGACGGTGGCCTGATGGTGTGTGGAGGTGCTTACGAGTTGGAGGATGCGAGTATATGAAGATTTTAAACAAGAATTCACAGACGCAGAGATTCCTGAGGAGCTATGCCTCATCACAGCGCACATGCGGATGGGGGAGGGAGCTCTGGTAACCAATGTAATAGAGGGGCCTTCCGACCGGCTGACCGGGGTTAACTGGGGTTAGCCCGGGTTTAACTGTGCACCCGCTGCACACCACGCCAGCTTCCCCACATCCCCCGCCCTTCTTGGCCCCATACCCGTCCAGAGCGCATCCCCGTTCTGTGCAGGTCGTCCGGCTGCACCAGCTGCTCCACGAGGTCCGCTTCGATGACCCCAAGGGCGACCACCTAAGTCCCGCGGGTGAGCCAGGAAGTCGGGTTCTGGGGACCTTATTCGGGTAACCGAACCAGGTGCCGAAGTCGATACGCAGCGGGATCTGATGACACCGCGACCGCATTCGGCGGCTACGGTATTTCGATTGTTGGACATGCAGCCCACTGGGAGTAACCCAACCGAGTCTATCAGAGCTCTCAAGCGGCAGGGACCAGGGCCAGTGGGAGAAGGGCCAGGGGCAGAGGGGCAAGGGGCAGAGGGGCAAGGGGCAGAGGGGCAAGGAGCTGAGAGAAGGGGCGATACCCCTTGATTCTCGCTGGCACGAGGCGGATCCCTCTCAGCAATTAACGCTCCCTAGCCACCCATGGACAGTTTCCTTCCCTAACACTCACGCACCTTTTCTGGCGCCCATTCTCTCCGCTCCCAGGGGAATACAACCTCCGCCTGGGTGTTATGAAGGAGCTGGCCCCTGACATGATTGCCACCCACCAGGGGGATGTGCGGGTGTTCGAGGGACACGCCTTCATCGTGGAGGCGGCGGTCAGCGTAGGCGGCAGGGACATCAAGCCGGGTGAGTGATGGGTTTTAACTAGGGTTGGGGAATCCGTATCAGTGTGGGAAGTCGTGATATGCCCGATCAAGTGTTTCCACATTACAAAGTCTGAGAAAGGGGACGCTCGGGGCCGAAGAGAGGTATGTGTGACCTTTAGTTGGTTGCCACTTCCTCCTCCTCCTGCTCCTCCTCCTCCTCCTCCTGCTCCTCCTCCTCCTGCTCCTGCTCCTCCTCCTCCTCCTCCCGCTCCTCCTCCTCCTCTTCCTCATTATCAGCATCATCTTGGATAACGCTCCATGACTATCACCTGCCGCAACACTACCCCTTTCGGGCAGGGTCTACAGGGGCAGCTAAAGGCAGGCTCCAAAACTCCTCCTCCTCATTCTTCAACGCCACTTGTCAACTTCAAAACACGCTGCCCTTTAATCGTTTGCGTTTCTCATGGCAATCGCAATCGCAATCGCATTCACATTCACATTCACATTCACATTCACACAAACACGTATATGAATACCTTCTGGACACCTGGTGCAGGCATCAACGTGCACCGCTTCGCCAACCGCATCCCGCTGCTATTTGAAGGCGGCTCCGACGTTATCACAAAGACCGCCCTCAAGCGCATTAACTGGGCGTCCTACAAAATCAACCAGGCCACCGACAAGGTAACCGGGGAAAGTCCCCCACGTGGGGTGGCTTATCTATTTCATCGTGTAGTAACTATCACACCCCGCGTCACCTGCTGTCGTTGCCAGGTGATATCTTTTCTTGTCTTGCTCGGTCCTCTTCTCGTTTGATCTCTTTGCCCTCCATGCCGGCCTGCGGCACCGGCCCCGGGACCTATATCGCGTCCCCTGTTGCCGCTGCCAGGTGGGTGTGTTCGTGAGCATTGTGAGCACAAAGATACCCTTCAAGGGCGCGGGCAAAGAGTACATCGGTGATGATGTGGAGGAAATGGTGGCGGCGGTGAAGTCCGCGATCCAGGTTGGTGGGTACAGAATGTGCCTGCTTCGGAAACGACGGGAGGTGTTGAATGCGACGAGCCCGTGAGAAGATGTGAGGCGTGGAAGGAAAACGGAACCGCAAACTCAACTTTCACGTGTTGCGAACGGGCGCACTTAAGTGCGTTATGTGTATGTGCCAAGAAACGTCTGTGTGTGTGTCTGTGTGTCTGTGTGTGCATACGTCCAGAAATGTGCTCTTCAATTATACCCAACCCAAAGCCCCACTTTAATCCCTCTCCAATCATTTCGCGTCGACACAGTGAACGACGTGCGACCAACTGTTAACATTCCCCCCGTTTCCCCTCCATTGCTCAGGCGTGTTGTCTGCAGCTCAAGGTGAAAATCGTCCGCGCGATTGCGGCCAGGGAGCAGAAGCAGCGCAAGCGAAACCTCACGAAATACATCCCCGATGTTGCCAAGGCGGTCTACTCGGTTTTGGAACGGATGGCGGAGCGTGCTATTGAAGCAGGCGGTGGAGGACGTGGAAGCAGTGGAAGCGCCCTGGGGGACAAAGAGGAGGTGAAGCCCGAACAGGAGGCCACGGCGAAGCGGCGGCGGTTGGAGGTCCATGATTCGCGGCAGTTGCTGCCGGCAGTTGCGAGTCACGAGCTGACGGCGGCGACACTCCAGGCGCGGCTTACTGAGTATGTGGAGCGGATTGACACGGACATGGTGCGACTTACGGAAGAGATCCCAGCTTTGTACAACGACACGCGGGGCTTGGATAAGAGCATGGATGCTTTGTTGAACTGTGCATGTGTTTTGGATCATTGCAGGCAGAAGAGAATTGTATGGGGCTTATTTTTTAACAGCTTCAATTTTGGAATCGTGTACATTGGGTTCAGTTGGATTTGGCCGGGGTGGGATGGATTTGGGTGGTCAAAGGAGCACGAGTGGTATGAAGGGTCAATGCAGTCCCCTATGCAGCAGAAGTCATGATCCAGGTATTCCGAGTGGGACGCATCGGCAACCCCGACCACTACCCGCCGAACCCCTTATTATAGGCCTCTGGGTTCAACCCTTGCTGGGAGTCCCATCCTCCAGGAGGGGGATGTTTGCCGCCTCATCCCAATGGAAATCAATCAACCTGTGGTCGGACCATCAGTGCCTTTTATTACACACGCCGAGGTTCTTCCCCCTTCTTCTTCCCTCTTCCTCTGCAGGCGCTCGAGTACCAGGTACAGCAAGGCCTGGCTGCGGGCGTGGCCAAGGTACGGAAACCACAGGGAATAATCACGCGCTGCTGTTTACATGTTACGAGCTCCCGAGCACCTTTTTTGTAATGGCTATTTGGTTTGAAAATAGTGGACTCAATATTTATTACTCAGTAATTCCGCTACCTTAATGTTGTTTATCCAGGTGCCGTGGTAATTGCCGTGCATCACGACGCACGGCAAAACCCCTTTTCCTCCTGGTGTGCCTTTCGTACCTCTGCCTGCTGTGCTGCAGGAGCCGCTCTACCTAGTGCCCCTCAGCGCCCGCCACAGTCACAGCCTGGAGCTTCACGCGAACAATGTCGTCGTGAAGTTGTTGACTGGATACACATGACATTGTTAAACGGGCTGGGGAGGGAAAAAGGCAGCAACAGAGCTTCAGGATAGTGTGTGGGTTCACGGGACCCACCTACATGCTAAATACTTCCCAGTATTGTCACTGAGTGAAAAGCACAAGACCAGGAGCTCCCCAGGAGAAGGGCAGCGGCCCCAGGGAGGCTGTAACATTACACAAGAGGACGGCGCCAATGAAGATGCGTCAGAGAGTAAGAGGACTTATTGCTAGGATTGCGCGCGAAAGAGGCGTTTGGGTGATCAGGGTATTCGATGCGTCGTAATACACCATTTGAATGGTCCTCTGATTGTATTTTGACCCATCGCCGAGATGGTGTCGACAGTACGCGCAAAGCTTGGTTGTCGATCAAGTATCAGGGTCATCTCTCCAGGATACAAGGAACGCCCGCAAGGCTGGCTGCACAGGAGGTTTTATATAGGCGTGCACGAGGGTCCGGGGGATTGCTCTCCGGGACAGCGGCGAAACACTCGGAAATGACAGCGGCCGGGTGACCGCCTGTCGTTTTTCCGAAAAATCACCCAAAGGAAAGGAAGAGCAGCACCTCAGCCCTTACAGAATACACCCCAATGCCCAGCCGTCTACATAACAACCATGTACTATGCCGCAATGCCCGCAGCTGCCAGGGAGACTCCGCAGACCGATAATGTACATATCAAGTAGCGACCCCATATACCAGTGAGATGGCGATGCGTCCTTTCCCCTTTGGCGCCGTCACAGACCAAAGCGCGAAAGCAACTTTGCAGTAAGCAACTTGACACCATAAATCTCTCTGTCTCACCTTATCCAGGCAAGCTCTCCCTGCACATCAAAAAACACACAGAGCCTTCCACATCGGAGTTCATTGCCTAAACCACCTACCCCTGCCTCACCTCAAGTTACAGGCCTGTACCTGCTCGTCGTCAAGCAGGATTGCAACATCAGACGCGCCCCTGGCGGTGACTGTGAAGCCCTTCAGGTTGCAAGTAAACATGAGAACTGGATGGCACGCCCACCTTGTTACACATCTCTTCGCGTCTTCTGCGCTTCTGAGGCGCCCTATCCAATGACCATACCCCGCTCACCCCAAACATTTGGATAGCATAATGTTCAGGTACACATCCTTACCGGCACAGCATGGACACACAGAGAGACATCAGCCTGGAAGAATACATACATGCCAATCACTTTTGCACCCTACAACCACCCGCAGCTCACGTCGCGACCACCAAACCGGGCCGGCGCCCCTTCTTGCCCTCCACCCGTTTCTCATCACCACTCGTATCATCTGAATTTTCCTTCGCACCGCCGCTGCCATCGCCACCAGCGCCGCCCTCCTCCTCCCCAGGCCCAGTCTCCGTCTCCATCGTTTTCTCCCCGGTCACCAGCTCTTGGGCCTTACTGGCTCCGGAGCCGTGCCTGAAACGGTCGATATTCCGGAGCTCTTGGCACATGAAAGGCCGCTTGCCTAGCAACCTTTCAACATCATCCAAATTCAGCACCTGCAGTGTAAGAGATGAGAAAGTAAAAAAGATCCACGGCTGAAATTTAAAAGCCCGAAACCCTAAACTCAGGAGGGTAAATAGCAACCGCAATTCCGTTGCGATCCGTTGCCTAAAGCAACTAAGCTGTACACCGTCCTGTGCACCCGGAGGGGAGGAAACAGACATTCAGACAGACAGGCGAATCACCGTCCCCATCTCCACATCATGCACGTGCATAGGTGCTTAGGGTAGGGTGCCCAGGTGCATACCTCCTTTCGCAGCAGCTCTGCTGTCATGGCCTCAATCTGTTCCCGGTGCTTCTCCACCAGTGCCACGGTGCGCTTGTAGGCCATGTCCACAAAGCTGCGGACCTGTGGGTGCGGAGTGCATGAGGGTAGGGGCCGGACACGGGCAACGACAACAAGGAGAGGAAGATGGGTTCTATGACAGACGAGGAACCCATGGGAGAACGGGCTCTAATATTTCCCGAAAGTGTTGGGTATGCGGATCGGTGTCGTCAGCAGTCTTCACCCAGGAGGATAACTCCAACACATCAAACCGTATACCAACCAGTCCGATGGTACCTTGCTGAGTAATCAGCTGATTTGCGGAGGAGAGCCGAAGTGTGTCAATTTGACACTAAGAGGAGTCTCTCTCTCACTAATATATTTCTTTCTTTTATTATTACTAAAGAGTATTATATTAATATATATTAAAATATCAATTAACCATTAATTCGAGAGGAATAAAAGAGCGCTAAATAGTCCTCAAACTCACCTCCTCATCGATAAGTCGGGCCGTCTCATCCGAATAGGGCTTGTCAAAGGCGTCACGCTCCATGCGGAAGGACACCAGTCCCACCTTCTCATTCATGCCGTACACCGCCACCTGAAGCAGGGAATAAGAGGGTGAGGGGCCAACGGAGGCGGTATGAAGCGCTACGAGGATGTTGGCTAGTGAGCGCCCGTCCAGCCACTCCCGTAATTCAAAGCGCTAGCATGTGAGCTCCCGGGCAGGCCATAAGAGAACCGACAGGCAGAGAAAGGAGTCTGGAATACTGCCGCCACAAGGTGCCACATTACGTGATTCTTTATCGCTCAATCCCTAACACAGAGGGCCTTGACATGAAACATTCCAGCATTCCTCACACCTCCCTTTTCTTTAGCATACTGGAACTCTGCTCCCTCTTCTCCCCTAAGCCCGACCCACGAGTCGGAAGACCGCCCTCCATGCCCTTACCTGCGAATACGCCATCTGAGTGATTCTTTCCAGGTCGTTGACTGCTCCCGTACTGATCTTGCCCAGCATCACCTGCTCAGCCGCCCGACCGCCCAGAGTTGCGCATACGCGGTCCAGCAGTTGCTCCTTGAGATGCGAGTAAACCATAGAGGGAAGAGTGGGCGAGTTTTGGGGAAACAAAGGTGAGGGGATAACGGAGAACAAATGGAAACAGAATGGTGTGACGGACATGTCATTTGATTGCCTGTAAGGGGCAGACGAGGAAGGCAGAGATCGCCGATTGCAATGACCACGAACCGCAGGCTTACGTGCTTTCAATATGATAAATTAATATTATATCAATTCATTATACTGAAAGCACGAACCCACAAGCGCCACCAGATACCGCCCCTTACCTTCGTTAGCAGCAGGTTCTCGTTGGGGAGATACTGCGCAAAGCCAAGGGTGGCGGTGCCACGAGGTACAATGGACACTTTCAGCAAAGGCTCTGCATACTCAAGGAACCAGGAGACCACCGCATGGCCGGACTCGTGGTAAGCCACTGTACGGCGCTCCTCAGTCGAAATGACCTGCGGGTAAGGCATCAAATATACAGACAGAATGGATAACTAAACTGATTGATCGATTGATTGGAGAGGGTGAGGAAATTTTTCATAGAGGAGAGTTTAGTGATCGTGTGTGTTAGGGAGGGGAGTCACGGCCTTATGTGAGAAGGACTTGCAAAGAGATTAAGGAAGGCGAGCTAACGAAACGCGTCCATGTGGCGCACAAAAGCTGACACCTGCCTCCCGTCCACCGGCTCGTCGCACATCATTCCCACAAGGCGAGTATGCACCCTGTATCATATCGTACCGAAAAACGATACGATAGGAGGATCCCTGACCAAGAATTGATTACACACCCCCAAAACCCTCAACCCACCTTGTTCTTTTTCTCTAGCCCGCCAATGACCCGGTCAATAGCCGCCTCGAAGTCCGGCAAATCTACCGAGTCCTGCGAACAGCGTGCATCAGCGTGGGGGGTACAAAACAGCGAAAAGAGCCCCAGGTCAGCTCCAGGGGGAAGCGGCGGACGAAACATTACATCGTCCGATGCCACGCCGCGACAGAATCAAGACCAGACAACTTCTAAGACCTAATAATGCAGCCCCACCATCAGCTGGAGTCTATGACAGCACCACCTCTACCCCACACTGCAGACCTTGTCTTTCCTCGCCGCGTGAAGCGCCGCCTCATTGCACACGTTGGCGATATCAGCGCCGCTCATGCCTGGCGTCAGCGCTGCAAGCCGCTCCGCGTAGAAATCGGCCTCACGGGCGAGCTTGAGCTTCCCGAGGTGCACCCGGAATATCTGCTCACGCCCCTTGATGTCCGGAGTATCCACCGTGATCATGCGGTCAAACCTTGGGGCGAGCAAAGTCATGCACTATTCGACGGAGGTAATGGAGTACAGGCTCAACTGAAAAATGGCGACTGCAAAAAAGCCGCAGCCAGCCCCACAAAAACTCCCTCGGACTCTATCCCTCCCCATCTCCCACGTGCCTTGACCCTAGCCCCAACCCCGCTAAGAAGCCTTAGCCACAAACCTGTTCCACGCAGTGTTCCCTGCCCACTGCCAGGGCACTAACTTACCTTCCCGGCCTCAGCAGGGCCTTATCCAGGATGTCGGGCCTGTTCGTACCACCCAGGACGACCACTCCGCTTGTGGTGGCGAATCCGTCCATCTGAGGTACAAGGGGTTGGATGCCGCAGTTTGAGCAAACTGTTGCACATACACTTCACCTTGGCGTTGTCGTCCTACTCGGACCACTTCATTATGCCAGTCCGTGCATCACGTACAACTCGCCTAAGAGGAAAGAAGGAAAAGAAGTCCCTCGTCTCCCCTCCCCTTTCTGCGCCTCCCTCCCTTTTTACTGCCTACCCATCTCTCCCCCATCTTTTTCTCTTCCCCCCCCCTCCCCAGATCCTCACCTCGACCAGCAGCTGATTGAGCGTGTTCTCTCGCTCATCGTGGCCCCCCATGGCGCCACCGCGACCGCGAGCCCGGCCGATGGCGTCGATCTCATCAATGAAGATGATGGAGGGGTTCTGGTTGCGCGCCTGCGCTAGGTGGATAATGGGAACCCAATGAGAAGTTAATCGATAATGAACTGTAAGCAGCGTATTATATTGTACCACGATACATGTCAACGAAGGAACCACGCATACACATACCGCTCCCTCTCCCCGACAAACAAACAAGCCCTACACTCTTTCCTCCCCGATGAGCACAGATCTGTCCAGTCTCGCTGCACCCACCTGCGCGAACAGGTCCCGTACTCGGGCGGGCCCCACCCCGACGAACATCTCCATGAAGTCGCTGCCAGAAATGGAAAGGAAGGGCACTCCCGCTTCGCCGGCCGTGGCCTTAGCCAGCAGTGTTTTGCCCGTGCCAGGGGGGCCAACCTGCCATGGACGCGGATGTGTGTGGGTTAGGGACGGGACACGAACACATATCCAACCTCTTGGAAAGGTATATATCCATGCCTCAACTTCAACGCTCGGTGAGAGAATAGCTGCCCTCACCTTGGCGGACCTAACTCGAAATAACCGCCTCTCAGACAGACTCGACATAACCGTCTTAAAACGTATCCTAAAAGCCACATCCGAACCTGTCCATATCTTGCAACTGACACATACTGTGCGCAAGAATTGCCACATACGCATTACACAATACACCCCCTCCATCCATACCTGCGCCTGCGCCTGTTGGCACATATACTCGTCACCATCTGGTTGTCCTCTTCTTCCCCGTCCCTGTCCTAGCATGCCCTTTACTGGATCCCCGTGCGCACAACTCACGAGCAGCGCGCCCTTCGGAATTTTCGCTCCCAGGTCGATGTACTTCTTCGGATTCTTCAAAAAGTCTACGAACTCCATAATCTCGGTTTTGGCTTCATCGCAGCCCGCCACGTCCCTGAACACAATACGCTCCTTTGACTTGTCCATAAAGGATACGTTGGCCTTCGACTGAAGATGTGGGCATGAGGTGGGGTTAACAAGGGGGGTTGGGGAAGTCGGATAAAACGAATCCTGGTGCTGATACTGAAGAAGGGAAGACTAACCGTGAGGGTCGAATGATGGCCGACGTCGTCCAAAGTAAGGAAAGTGGAATGGGGGTGGGTGGGGAGATGGGAGCTTCTACAAAGCTCTTTACCAGAGGACTAAACTAACACAATCACCACCACCACCACAGTCTTTAGAGAGATGTGCGGTCATAGTTTAATTGTGTTTAGAGGAGCAGGACCGTGCTTATAAGCCGCTGCAGTTATCAGCTACCTGTCTCAATGAAACTGCAAATATCTCCTCGTAAGGCCAGATGCGCAAAGGCCAGATGCTCCGCCCGAATATGCCCCCTCCCACCCACCAGCGTCCTCCTCAAGGGCCACCGACCACGCGTTCTCCAATAATCATAATACGGTTTTGACACATTCCAGCTTCGACTGGACTTCTTAATAATCCTGCCTTTGTTTTGCCTCCGTGCGTTGGCCCCCCTTCCGGCCCCACTGGCGCCCCAGGATCCGCACCAGCCTCCGGGATCAGCATCGTACTATACATACTAGAGATACGAAAACTTCCACCGGATGCATCATTCCCTTACATGGAGGTCCGCCTGCCTCCCTCGCTCCCTGCCGCCCCACCCTCCCCGCATGCGATCCTCGGCCTCACCATGCCGAAGAAGCCTCCCGCGCCGCCCCTGCCGCCCCTGCCATTGCGTCCCCCCAGTCCGCCGCGGCCTAGTCCTCCCATGCCAGTCATCTGCCGCATCTGGCGACTGATGAGCCAGTAGGTGGCACCCATCAGCAGCAGGGTGGGGGCCACCTCAAGGAGCACGTTCACCAGGCTGACCTCGTCCACGTACCTAGAGGGAGCGGGGCACGGCGGGGGGAGGGGAGGGAGAGGAAGACGTAAATGTGCAATGCTATAGGAAGTACAATCAGATAGGTAATGAAAACAGTTGTAGATCCGATGGAGGGAAGTAGGGAGGGAGGGAGGGTGACTTAAATGTACCGCAACGCAACAAGATATAGAAACAGAGACTCGATGGAACAGTTAAGACGCATAGAGCCAGGGAAAAGCCTGGGACTGCTGTAAGACGCTGCGAGAAGTACAACCTAACCAACTGGGCGAGGGGGGACCAGAATGCATAAGCAACAGAACCGGTCACACGAGAAGCCCACGGGCGCCTAGCTATTACTGAAAGCTGACAGAGGGGGAGGGTCTTGGGTTATGGGAAGGTGCGAGTGATGGGATGGTTATCTTCACAAACGACCCCGTCTACAGCGCCTTCTGTTCTTGCTCGGCAAAACTGCCGCTGAGGAAAATAGGCGGATTCAGACCCCAATCCCTCCTTTGTAACCTCAATGTTGTTGCCTCTACGCACATTCATCAACTCCTTTTCATCATCCAGTACGCAGCCTCCAAACCCCCCGTCATTCCCACGCAGATCCGGAACGCGTCGCTCTTCAGCGTCCTCCCACACGTTCGGCCATTTCGCGTGTATGTCGGAGTTGTGCATCCCTTGCTCCATCTCCACCCAACAGCCAAGAAAACCCCCTCCCTCCACCGACACAGGCACGTCGCGTTTCCCCCTTTTCAAATGACAGAAGCACGTCTCGGTAACGCCACGCTAACCCCCAATCCCTCACAAACAACCTTAACTCCCACCCAGTTCGCGCCATGAGCGGGGCCCACGAGCCCCACACATCCCCCGACCCACTTCACAGGCACCATCTGCGATGGCGGAATGCCCAGCTCCCGCTGCGCCTCATCTAACTTGCGCTCAAACGAGTCCACCGATCCAATGTGGAAGTAGTATCGCAGCATTGCGCCCGGGCCCGAGCCCACCCGAGCTCCGGCGCCAGCACCGCTTGTAGTGGTTCCAGCAGAGCCGTCTGCAATGAAGACCTCTTCCTGGGACTGCTGCTGCTGGGCCGCTGAGGTACCAGCACCCACACCCGCGGGGGTCACATCCGCGGCGGCGCTGCTGGACCGGACATAAACCTGTGCCGAGAGCGGGAAACGCAGCTTGAAACGGGTGAGCGGGAAGCGCCGAGCAGCCGTGAAAACCTTGGCTGCGTACCGAGCTATCCGGGTCTTGCCCTAAGGATCAAAAACCTCTCATCATGCATAAAGCTTGTACACAGCAGACATCCCACCTGGCCATACGTGCTAGCAGTACTCCCATCACTTACCAATATCTCATCATCAGCATCACCAGGAATGCCCCAATGCCGTCGACACCGGTAATTGTCAAGGAATATCACTGAAATTGCATCGTCATGAACACCACTGCCGCAATCAGAAAAGCTACTTCATCATAAGAACTTCCATTCCTAAGGGCACCGGCGCCATCCACGGTCTTTGATGACTGGCCAAAGCATGCTCATTTCTCTCCCATGTCAAGTACCCTGAACCCAGTGTCCGCCCCGCCACCACGTGTGTGTATGTTTGTAGGCGGGGGGAAGGGGAGAGAGGGTTCCAGGAAAGCCTGCGTGATGGCGGACGCTGAGCAATGTGTCTTAGTCTTGACAATTACATCAGGGAACCTAGGTGGAGAAACGGAGGAAGGAGGGATTTCGTAAATTATTACTATAATACTATGTTATATATAACATCAATAATAATGTAAAAGAGATATTTGCATATGTGTGGAGAAACAGAAATTAGATGGGAATGGGGAAGGGAGGCGGGTGCTGCCTTGGGGGGAGGAGGCGGGTGTTGTGGCAGAGGAGGGTATGCAGTGGGGTCAGGCAGGGAAACATGAATGTGGGGTTAAGAGGTGCGCCGAAGAGGCCTACTTGCGATGGGTGTGTTGCCATCGGGGCCGCCATTACTTACTCCTCAAACCTCTACCCGTTTCCCGCCACCAGACAATCACTAACTCTGGGTTCCGGACCTCTCTACTGTTCACACACACACAACACACGTATATTGTAGTGGGTGCAGCAAGCTGCGCTGGGCCCAGCTCTGACCTCCTTGCTTGCATGAGCTGCTGCTGTTAAGGAAACTTTCCTGATTGGGTCAGGTCAGGTCAGGTCAGGTCAAGGATATATTATGGACCGGCAGACGGCGAAGCGAAAATGGGACTGCAGAGGATACGCGGATACAGATGCCTAATCGTCCCAACCCAACACCTAACACCTAACACTCAACACCTAACACCTAGCGAATGCCTTACAAGATACAAACGCCTAACTCCTTAACTCCCCGGATATCAGACCCCTGACTCCGCACCCATTCGCGGCCGCTTCTGCTTCCCGCAATGAAAATAGAACAGAAGAAGTTAAGAAAACAAAGAAAATAGTTCAATAACGCAACTGAGTCCCCCGTAATCCGGTAACAGAAATGAGCCCAACGTGCACCTGGAGGAGCAGCTGCCCAACCCCGACCAGTGGCACGGATCCGTGCTGAGTCTCACCATAGAGGGCAACTGGCAATATTACCGGTGAGATGCCGGGGACGGGGCATAGGCTGGAGGCCCGAGCAGGGGGCCTAGTGCTTTGGGTGGGGGAGGAGGTAGGCGCAAATGGGTTGCTATGGCTGCTGCAGGTCTGGAGTTTGGGTGGGGCTGGCATTGGGGGGGAGGGGAGGGGACGACGAGGTTCCGGTTTTGCCGTACCTGACCTTCTGAGGAAAGGAAAAGAAAGGAATAGAAAAGGACTGCGTGTGTAACCTATGTGAAAGTGGGGGGAGGATAATGGTGCACTCAATATGTATGGTGTATCAGATGTTACATTATCGTGGACGAGTTGTCTGGCCCCTACATCACCACATCCCGCTCTCATCCCCCCGGCCCACCACCACCCCGCGCACATCGGGGGCGCAGATCCAAGATCGTGCGTTACCTGCGGCAGATCGCCGTCATTACGCCGTACGCGCATTTTTGCTTCACATATAAGGCGGAGGAGGACAAGAACAGCATGCGGATCAACTTCAGGCGGGCCGGGGCCATAGGAGGGGGAATGCACTTTTTCCATTGAACTAGACGTACACCAGGGTTGGGGGCTAGGCCCTGGGGCACCAGGCAAATTGGGGGCGGGGGGTTGCGTGTGGGAGGACATATAACCGTATTTGGGGCGGACACACCGTCCTAGGCTCCTAGCACCAAATTAGTAATACCAACGCTCGTAGCGTAGTACGAGCTTATGCATCTTATGAAAGCGGTTTTAGCAAAGAAAATCACCTTATAACCCTAAAGATGTTGTAATTCCTGACGATCTTCCGAACAAAACGTTAAACTGCCCCCTGTCCCCCTGCCGAGCGGTAACATGTCTCGTTTATCCATCATCCGCCCTGCCCCATGCGCCCCATCCTCCAGGCGCCGTACGGATGTGATGCCGCCGCCCCCACGTGCTACCAAGCACCACCCATCGTCCGTGGATTTGGAGCTCGTTAAGCGCCTCATCGCCGCCACGGGAACCAAGACACTCACTGCCTTCCTGCGCAAAGAGTTCGACTGCGTCAGCCCTGCGCTTGCCGGTGAGGCCTTCAAGAGCTGCCTGGGCGCTGCCTGGCCGGGCTGTGAACCCGCCACGTGGATGGCTCTGGGGCTCACAAGCACACACTCATTCACACACACGAGCACACACAGGATCCCATTGTACTTTTATTGTGCTCTTCAACAGCATTAACGAATTGTCAACTCGGCCTTTACTATTATTTTGTTGCTGCTGTGTTTGCGCGCGTGTGTGCAGAGCGGCTGGTGGGGGAGATGCAGGCTGGGGTGGAGGGGGACATGAGCCCACGACAGCTAACAGACAAACAGGTGTGTATGTGTGTATATGTGTGTGCACGCGTGTGATCTTTTATTGGACGTTGCCATGTGTTTGTGTGTGTGTTGGGTTTATAGGGATGGGATGGCTCCGAAGTGACGTTTCTGGTGAGGGCACGACGGTGGCCTGATGGTGTGTGGAGGTGCTTACGAGTTGGAGGATGCGAGTATATGAAGATTTTAAACAAGAATTCACAGACGCAGAGATTCCTGAGGAGCTATGCCTCATCACAGCGCACATGCGGATGGGGGAGGGAGCTCTGGTAACCAATGTAATAGAGGGGCCTTCCGACCGGCTGACCGGGGTTAACTGGGGTTAGCCCGGGTTTAACTGTGCACCCGCTGCACACCACGCCAGCTTCCCCACATCCCCCGCCCTTCTTGGCCCCATACCCGTCCAGAGCGCATCCCCGTTCTGTGCAGGTCGTCCGGCTGCACCAGCTGCTCCACGAGGTCCGCTTCGATGACCCCAAGGGCGACCACCTAAGTCCCGCGGGTGAGCCAGGAAGTCGGGTTCTGGGGACCTTATTCGGGTAACCGAACCAGGTGCCGAAGTCGATACGCAGCGGGATCTGATGACACCGCGACCGCATTCGGCGGCTACGGTATTTCGATTGTTGGACATGCAGCCCACTGGGAGTAACCCAACCGAGTCTATCAGAGCTCTCAAGCGGCAGGGACCAGGGCCAGTGGGAGAAGGGCCAGGGGCAGAGGGGCAAGGGGCAGAGGGGCAAGGGGCAGAGGGGCAA
This sequence comes from Volvox africanus, assembly GCA_030268105.1. Taxonomy (NCBI): domain Eukaryota; kingdom Viridiplantae; phylum Chlorophyta; class Chlorophyceae; order Chlamydomonadales; family Volvocaceae; genus Volvox; species Volvox africanus. The sequence goes on along the minus strand of BSDZ01000010.1, from coordinate 577,519 downwards.
GGAGCTGAGAGAAGGGGCGATACCCCTTGATTCTCGCTGGCACGAGGCGGATCCCTCTCAGCAATTAACGCTCCCTAGCCACCCATGGACAGTTTCCTTCCCTAACACTCACGCACCTTTTCTGGCGCCCATTCTCTCCGCTCCCAGGGGAATACAACCTCCGCCTGGGTGTTATGAAGGAGCTGGCCCCTGACATGATTGCCACCCACCAGGGGGATGTGCGGGTGTTCGAGGGACACGCCTTCATCGTGGAGGCGGCGGTCAGCGTAGGCGGCAGGGACATCAAGCCGGGTGAGTGATGGGTTTTAACTAGGGTTGGGGAATCCGTATCAGTGTGGGAAGTCGTGATATGCCCGATCAAGTGTTTCCACATTACAAAGTCTGAGAAAGGGGACGCTCGGGGCCGAAGAGAGGTATGTGTGACCTTTAGTTGGTTGCCACTTCCTCCTCCTCCTGCTCCTCCTCCTCCTCCTCCTGCTCCTCCTCCTCCTGCTCCTGCTCCTCCTCCTCCTCCTCCCGCTCCTCCTCCTCCTCTTCCTCATTATCAGCATCATCTTGGATAACGCTCCATGACTATCACCTGCCGCAACACTACCCCTTTCGGGCAGGGTCTACAGGGGCAGCTAAAGGCAGGCTCCAAAACTCCTCCTCCTCATTCTTCAACGCCACTTGTCAACTTCAAAACACGCTGCCCTTTAATCGTTTGCGTTTCTCATGGCAATCGCAATCGCAATCGCATTCACATTCACATTCACATTCACATTCACACAAACACGTATATGAATACCTTCTGGACACCTGGTGCAGGCATCAACGTGCACCGCTTCGCCAACCGCATCCCGCTGCTATTTGAAGGCGGCTCCGACGTTATCACAAAGACCGCCCTCAAGCGCATTAACTGGGCGTCCTACAAAATCAACCAGGCCACCGACAAGGTAACCGGGGAAAGTCCCCCACGTGGGGTGGCTTATCTATTTCATCGTGTAGTAACTATCACACCCCGCGTCACCTGCTGTCGTTGCCAGGTGATATCTTTTCTTGTCTTGCTCGGTCCTCTTCTCGTTTGATCTCTTTGCCCTCCATGCCGGCCTGCGGCACCGGCCCCGGGACCTATATCGCGTCCCCTGTTGCCGCTGCCAGGTGGGTGTGTTCGTGAGCATTGTGAGCACAAAGATACCCTTCAAGGGCGCGGGCAAAGAGTACATCGGTGATGATGTGGAGGAAATGGTGGCGGCGGTGAAGTCCGCGATCCAGGTTGGTGGGTACAGAATGTGCCTGCTTCGGAAACGACGGGAGGTGTTGAATGCGACGAGCCCGTGAGAAGATGTGAGGCGTGGAAGGAAAACGGAACCGCAAACTCAACTTTCACGTGTTGCGAACGGGCGCACTTAAGTGCGTTATGTGTATGTGCCAAGAAACGTCTGTGTGTGTGTCTGTGTGTCTGTGTGTGCATACGTCCAGAAATGTGCTCTTCAATTATACCCAACCCAAAGCCCCACTTTAATCCCTCTCCAATCATTTCGCGTCGACACAGTGAACGACGTGCGACCAACTGTTAACATTCCCCCCGTTTCCCCTCCATTGCTCAGGCGTGTTGTCTGCAGCTCAAGGTGAAAATCGTCCGCGCGATTGCGGCCAAGGAGCAGAAGCAGCGCAAGCGAAACCTCACGAAATACATCCCCGATGTTGCCAAGGCGGTCTACTCGGTTTTGGAACGGATGGCGGAGCGTGCTATTGAAGCAGGCGGTGGAGGACGTGGAAGCAGTGGAAGCGCCCTGGGGGACAAAGAGGAGGTGAAGCCCGAACAGGAGGCCACGGCGAAGCGGCGGCGGTTGGAGGTCCATGATTCGCGGCAGTTGCTGCCGGCAGTTGCGAGTCACGAGCTGACGGCGGCGACACTCCAGGCGCGGCTTACTGAGTATGTGGAGCGGATTGACACGGACATGGTGCGACTTACGGAAGAGATCCCAGCTTTGTACAACGACACGCGGGGCTTGGATAAGAGCATGGATGCTTTGTTGAACTGTGCATGTGTTTTGGATCATTGCAGGCAGAAGAGAATTGTATGGGGCTTATTTTTTAACAGCTTCAATTTTGGAATCGTGTACATTGGGTTCAGTTGGATTTGGCCGGGGTGGGATGGATTTGGGTGGTCAAAGGAGCACGAGTGGTATGAAGGGTCAATGCAGTCCCCTATGCAGCAGAAGTCATGATCCAGGTATTCCGAGTGGGACGCATCGGCAACCCCGACCACTACCCGCCGAACCCCTTATTATAGGCCTCTGGGTTCAACCCTTGCTGGGAGTCCCATCCTCCAGGAGGGGGATGTTTGCCGCCTCATCCCAATGGAAATCAATCAACCTGTGGTCGGACCATCAGTGCCTTTTATTACACACGCCGAGGTTCTTCCCCCTTCTTCTTCCCTCTTCCTCTGCAGGCGCTCGAGTACCAGGTACAGCAAGGCCTGGCTGCGGGCGTGGCCAAGGTACGGAAACCACAGGGAATAATCACGCGCTGCTGTTTACATGTTACGAGCTCCCGAGCACCTTTTTTGTAATGGCTATTTGGTTTGAAAATAGTGGACTCAATATTTATTACTCAGTAATTCCGCTACCTTAATGTTGTTTATCCAGGTGCCGTGGTAATTGCCGTGCATCACGACGCACGGCAAAACCCCTTTTCCTCCTGGTGTGCCTTTCGTACCTCTGCCTGCTGTGCTGCAGGAGCCGCTCTACCTAGTGCCCCTCAGCGCCCGCCACAGTCACAGCCTGGAGCTTCACGCGAACAATGTCGTCGTGAAGTTGTTGACTGGATACACATGACATTGTTAAACGGGCTGGGGAGGGAAAAAGGCAGCAACAGAGCTTCAGGATAGTGTGTGGGTTCACGGGACCCACCTACATGCTAAATACTTCCCAGTATTGTCACTGAGTGAAAAGCACAAGACCAGGAGCTCCCCAGGAGAAGGGCAGCGGCCCCAGGGAGGCTGTAACATTACACAAGAGGACGGCGCCAATGAAGATGCGTCAGAGAGTAAGAGGACTTATTGCTAGGATTGCGCGCGAAAGAGGCGTTTGGGTGATCAGGGTATTCGATGCGTCGTAATACACCATTTGAATGGTCCTCTGATTGTATTTTGACCCATCGCCGAGATGGTGTCGACAGTACGCGCAAAGCTTGGTTGTCGATCAAGTATCAGGGTCATCTCTCCAGGATACAAGGAACGCCCGCAAGGCTGGCTGCACAGGAGGTTTTATATAGGCGTGCACGAGGGTCCGGGGGATTGCTCTCCGGGACAGCGGCGAAACACTCGGAAATGACAGCGGCCGGGTGACCGCCTGTCGTTTTTCCGAAAAATCACCCAAAGGAAAGGAAGAGCAGCACCTCAGCCCTTACAGAATACACCCCAATGCCCAGCCGTCTACATAACAACCATGTACTATGCCGCAATGCCCGCAGCTGCCAGGGAGACTCCGCAGACCGATAATGTACATATCAAGTAGCGACCCCATATACCAGTGAGATGGCGATGCGTCCTTTCCCCTTTGGCGCCGTCACAGACCAAAGCGCGAAAGCAACTTTGCAGTAAGCAACTTGACACCATAAATCTCTCTGTCTCACCTTATCCAGGCAAGCTCTCCCTGCACATCAAAAAACACACAGAGCCTTCCACATCGGAGTTCATTGCCTAAACCACCTACCCCTGCCTCACCTCAAGTTACAGGCCTGTACCTGCTCGTCGTCAAGCAGGATTGCAACATCAGACGCGCCCCTGGCGGTGACTGTGAAGCCCTTCAGGTTGCAAGTAAACATGAGAACTGGATGGCACGCCCACCTTGTTACACATCTCTTCGCGTCTTCTGCGCTTCTGAGGCGCCCTATCCAATGACCATACCCCGCTCACCCCAAACATTTGGATAGCATAATGTTCAGGTACACATCCTTACCGGCACAGCATGGACACACAGAGAGACATCAGCCTGGAAGAATACATACATGCCAATCACTTTTGCACCCTACAACCACCCGCAGCTCACGTCGCGACCACCAAACCGGGCCGGCGCCCCTTCTTGCCCTCCACCCGTTTCTCATCACCACTCGTATCATCTGAATTTTCCTTCGCACCGCCGCTGCCATCGCCACCAGCGCCGCCCTCCTCCTCCCCAGGCCCAGTCTCCGTCTCCATCGTTTTCTCCCCGGTCACCAGCTCTTGGGCCTTACTGGCTCCGGAGCCGTGCCTGAAACGGTCGATATTCCGGAGCTCTTGGCACATGAAAGGCCGCTTGCCTAGCAACCTTTCAACATCATCCAAATTCAGCACCTGCAGTGTAAGAGATGAGAAAGTAAAAAAGATCCACGGCTGAAATTTAAAAGCCCGAAACCCTAAACTCAGGAGGGTAAATAGCAACCGCAATTCCGTTGCGATCCGTTGCCTAAAGCAACTAAGCTGTACACCGTCCTGTGCACCCGGAGGGGAGGAAACAGACATTCAGACAGACAGGCGAATCACCGTCCCCATCTCCACATCATGCACGTGCATAGGTGCTTAGGGTAGGGTGCCCAGGTGCATACCTCCTTTCGCAGCAGCTCTGCTGTCATGGCCTCAATCTGTTCCCGGTGCTTCTCCACCAGTGCCACGGTGCGCTTGTAGGCCATGTCCACAAAGCTGCGGACCTGTGGGTGCGGAGTGCATGAGGGTAGGGGCCGGACACGGGCAACGACAACAAGGAGAGGAAGATGGGTTCTATGACAGACGAGGAACCCATGGGAGAACGGGCTCTAATATTTCCCGAAAGTGTTGGGTATGCGGATCGGTGTCGTCAGCAGTCTTCACCCAGGAGGATAACTCCAACACATCAAACCGTATACCAACCAGTCCGATGGTACCTTGCTGAGTAATCAGCTGATTTGCGGAGGAGAGCCGAAGTGTGTCAATTTGACACTAAGAGGAGTCTCTCTCTCACTAATATATTTCTTTCTTTTATTATTACTAAAGAGTATTATATTAATATATATTAAAATATCAATTAACCATTAATTCGAGAGGAATAAAAGAGCGCTAAATAGTCCTCAAACTCACCTCCTCATCGATAAGTCGGGCCGTCTCATCCGAATAGGGCTTGTCAAAGGCGTCACGCTCCATGCGGAAGGACACCAGTCCCACCTTCTCATTCATGCCGTACACCGCCACCTGAAGCAGGGAATAAGAGGGTGAGGGGCCAACGGAGGCGGTATGAAGCGCTACGAGGATGTTGGCTAGTGAGCGCCCGTCCAGCCACTCCCGTAATTCAAAGCGCTAGCATGTGAGCTCCCGGGCAGGCCATAAGAGAACCGACAGGCAGAGAAAGGAGTCTGGAATACTGCCGCCACAAGGTGCCACATTACGTGATTCTTTATCGCTCAATCCCTAACACAGAGGGCCTTGACATGAAACATTCCAGCATTCCTCACACCTCCCTTTTCTTTAGCATACTGGAACTCTGCTCCCTCTTCTCCCCTAAGCCCGACCCACGAGTCGGAAGACCGCCCTCCATGCCCTTACCTGCGAATACGCCATCTGAGTGATTCTTTCCAGGTCGTTGACTGCTCCCGTACTGATCTTGCCCAGCATCACCTGCTCAGCCGCCCGACCGCCCAGAGTTGCGCATACGCGGTCCAGCAGTTGCTCCTTGAGATGCGAGTAAACCATAGAGGGAAGAGTGGGCGAGTTTTGGGGAAACAAAGGTGAGGGGATAACGGAGAACAAATGGAAACAGAATGGTGTGACGGACATGTCATTTGATTGCCTGTAAGGGGCAGACGAGGAAGGCAGAGATCGCCGATTGCAATGACCACGAACCGCAGGCTTACGTGCTTTCAATATGATAAATTAATATTATATCAATTCATTATACTGAAAGCACGAACCCACAAGCGCCACCAGATACCGCCCCTTACCTTCGTTAGCAGCAGGTTCTCGTTGGGGAGATACTGCGCAAAGCCAAGGGTGGCGGTGCCACGAGGTACAATGGACACTTTCAGCAAAGGCTCTGCATACTCAAGGAACCAGGAGACCACCGCATGGCCGGACTCGTGGTAAGCCACTGTACGGCGCTCCTCAGTCGAAATGACCTGCGGGTAAGGCATCAAATATACAGACAGAATGGATAACTAAACTGATTGATCGATTGATTGGAGAGGGTGAGGAAATTTTTCATAGAGGAGAGTTTAGTGATCGTGTGTGTTAGGGAGGGGAGTCACGGCCTTATGTGAGAAGGACTTGCAAAGAGATTAAGGAAGGCGAGCTAACGAAACGCGTCCATGTGGCGCACAAAAGCTGACACCTGCCTCCCGTCCACCGGCTCGTCGCACATCATTCCCACAAGGCGAGTATGCACCCTGTATCATATCGTACCGAAAAACGATACGATAGGAGGATCCCTGACCAAGAATTGATTACACACCCCCAAAACCCTCAACCCACCTTGTTCTTTTTCTCTAGCCCGCCAATGACCCGGTCAATAGCCGCCTCGAAGTCCGGCAAATCTACCGAGTCCTGCGAACAGCGTGCATCAGCGTGGGGGGTACAAAACAGCGAAAAGAGCCCCAGGTCAGCTCCAGGGGGAAGCGGCGGACGAAACATTACATCGTCCGATGCCACGCCGCGACAGAATCAAGACCAGACAACTTCTAAGACCTAATAATGCAGCCCCACCATCAGCTGGAGTCTATGACAGCACCACCTCTACCCCACACTGCAGACCTTGTCTTTCCTCGCCGCGTGAAGCGCCGCCTCATTGCACACGTTGGCGATATCAGCGCCGCTCATGCCTGGCGTCAGCGCTGCAAGCCGCTCCGCGTAGAAATCGGCCTCACGGGCGAGCTTGAGCTTCCCGAGGTGCACCCGGAATATCTGCTCACGCCCCTTGATGTCCGGAGTATCCACCGTGATCATGCGGTCAAACCTTGGGGCGAGCAAAGTCATGCACTATTCGACGGAGGTAATGGAGTACAGGCTCAACTGAAAAATGGCGACTGCAAAAAAGCCGCAGCCAGCCCCACAAAAACTCCCTCGGACTCTATCCCTCCCCATCTCCCACGTGCCTTGACCCTAGCCCCAACCCCGCTAAGAAGCCTTAGCCACAAACCTGTTCCACGCAGTGTTCCCTGCCCACTGCCAGGGCACTAACTTACCTTCCCGGCCTCAGCAGGGCCTTATCCAGGATGTCGGGCCTGTTCGTACCACCCAGGACGACCACTCCGCTTGTGGTGGCGAATCCGTCCATCTGAGGTACAAGGGGTTGGATGCCGCAGTTTGAGCAAACTGTTGCACATACACTTCACCTTGGCGTTGTCGTCCTACTCGGACCACTTCATTATGCCAGTCCGTGCATCACGTACAACTCGCCTAAGAGGAAAGAAGGAAAAGAAGTCCCTCGTCTCCCCTCCCCTTTCTGCGCCTCCCTCCCTTTTTACTGCCTACCCATCTCTCCCCCATCTTTTTCTCTTCCCCCCCCCTCCCCAGATCCTCACCTCGACCAGCAGCTGATTGAGCGTGTTCTCTCGCTCATCGTGGCCCCCCATGGCGCCACCGCGACCGCGAGCCCGGCCGATGGCGTCGATCTCATCAATGAAGATGATGGAGGGGTTCTGGTTGCGCGCCTGCGCTAGGTGGATAATGGGAACCCAATGAGAAGTTAATCGATAATGAACTGTAAGCAGCGTATTATATTGTACCACGATACATGTCAACGAAGGAACCACGCATACATATACCGCTCCCTCTCCCCGACAAACAAACAAGCCCTACACTCTTTCCTCCCCGATGAGCACAGATCTGTCCAGTCTCGCTGCACCCACCTGCGCGAACAGGTCCCGTACTCGGGCGGGCCCCACCCCGACGAACATCTCCATGAAGTCGCTGCCAGAAATGGAAAGGAAGGGCACTCCCGCTTCGCCGGCCGTGGCCTTAGCCAGCAGTGTTTTGCCCGTGCCAGGGGGGCCAACCTGCCATGGACGCGGATGTGTGTGGGTTAGGGACGGGACACGAACACATATCCAACCTCTTGGAAAGGTATATATCCATGCCTCAACTTCAACGCTCGGTGAGAGAATAGCTGCCCTCACCTTGGCGGACCTAACTCGAAATAACCGCCTCTCAGACAGACTCGACATAACCGTCTTAAAACGTATCCTAAAAGCCACATCCGAACCTGTCCATATCTTGCAACTGACACATACTGTGCGCAAGAATTGCCACATACGCATTACACAATACACCCCCTCCATCCATACCTGCGCCTGCGCCTGTTGGCACATATACTCGTCACCATCTGGTTGTCCTCTTCTTCCCCGTCCCTGTCCTAGCATGCCCTTTACTGGATCCCCGTGCGCACAACTCACGAGCAGCGCGCCCTTCGGAATTTTCGCTCCCAGGTCGATGTACTTCTTCGGATTCTTCAAAAAGTCTACGAACTCCATAATCTCGGTTTTGGCTTCATCGCAGCCCGCCACGTCCCTGAACACAATACGCTCCTTTGACTTGTCCATAAAGGATACGTTGGCCTTCGACTGAAGATGTGGGCATGAGGTGGGGTTAACAAGGGGGGTTGGGGAAGTCGGATAAAACGAATCCTGGTGCTGATACTGAAGAAGGGAAGACTAACCGTGAGGGTCGAATGATGGCCGACGTCGTCCAAAGTAAGGAAAGTGGAATGGGGGTGGGTGGGGAGATGGGAGCTTCTACAAAGCTCTTTACCAGAGGACTAAACTAACACAATCACCACCACCACCACAGTCTTTAGAGAGATGTGCGGTCATAGTTTAATTGTGTTTAGAGGAGCAGGACCGTGCTTATAAGCCGCTGCAGTTATCAGCTACCTGTCTCAATGAAACTGCAAATATCTCCTCGTAAGGCCAGATGCGCAAAGGCCAGATGCTCCGCCCGAATATGCCCCCTCCCACCCACCAGCGTCCTCCTCAAGGGCCACCGACCACGCGTTCTCCAATAATCATAATACGGTTTTGACACATTCCAGCTTCGACTGGACTTCTTAATAATCCTGCCTTTGTTTTGCCTCCGTGCGTTGGCCCCCCTTCCGGCCCCACTGGCGCCCCAGGATCCGCACCAGCCTCCGGGATCAGCATCGTACTATACATACTAGAGATACGAAAACTTCCACCGGATGCATCATTCCCTTACATGGAGGTCCGCCTGCCTCCCTCGCTCCCTGCCGCCCCACCCTCCCCGCATGCGATCCTCGGCCTCACCATGCCGAAGAAGCCTCCCGCGCCGCCCATGCCGCCCCTGCCATTGCGTCCCCCCAGTCCGCCGCGGCCTAGTCCTCCCATGCCAGTCATCTGCCGCATCTGGCGACTGATGAGCCAGTAGGTGGCACCCATCAGCAGCAGGGTGGGGGCCACCTCAAGGAGCACGTTCACCAGGCTGACCTCGTCCACGTACCTAGAGGGAGCGGGGCACGGCGGGGGGAGGGGAGGGAGAGGAAGACGTAAATGTGCAATGCTATAGGAAGTACAATCAGATAGGTAATGAAAACAGTTGTAGATCCGATGGAGGGAAGTAGGGAGGGAGGGAGGGTGACTTAAATGTACCGCAACGCAACAAGATATAGAAACAGAGACTCGATGGAACAGTTAAGACGCATAGAGCCAGGGAAAAGCCTGGGACTGCTGTAAGACGCTGCGAGAAGTACAACCTAACCAACTGGGCGAGGGGGGACCAGAATGCATAAGCAACAGAACCGGTCACACGAGAAGCCCACGGGCGCCTAGCTATTACTGAAAGCTGACAGAGGGGGAGGGTCTTGGGTTATGGGAAGGTGCGAGTGATGGGATGGTTATCTTCACAAACGACCCCGTCTACAGCGCCTTCTGTTCTTGCTCGGCAAAACTGCCGCTGAGGAAAATAGGCGGATTCAGACCCCAATCCCTCCTTTGTAACCTCAATGTTGTTGCCTCTACGCACATTCATCAACTCCTTTTCATCATCCAGTACGCAGCCTCCAAACCCCCCGTCATTCCCACGCAGATCCGGAACGCGTCGCTCTTCAGCGTCCTCCCACACGTTCGGCCATTTCGCGTGTATGTCGGAGTTGTGCATCCCTTGCTCCATCTCCACCCAACAGCCAAGAAAACCCCCTCCCTCCACCGACACAGGCACGTCGCGTTTCCCCCTTTTCAAATGACAGAAGCACGTCTCGGTAACGCCACGCTAACCCCCAATCCCTCACAAACAACCTTAACTCCCACCCAGTTCGCGCCATGAGCGGGGCCCACGAGCCCCACACATCCCCCGACCCACTTCACAGGCACCATCTGCGATGGCGGAATGCCCAGCTCCCGCTGCGCCTCATCTAACTTGCGCTCAAACGAGTCCACCGATCCAATGTGGAAGTAGTATCGCAGCATTGCGCCCGGGCCCGAGCCCACCCGAGCTCCGGCGCCAGCACCGCTTGTAGTGGTTCCAGCAGAGCCGTCTGCAATGAAGACCTCTTCCTGGGACTGCTGCTGCTGGGCCGCTGAGGTACCAGCACCCACACCCGCGGGGGTCACATCCGCGGCGGCGCTGCTGGACCGGACATAAACCTGTGCCGAGAGCGGGAAACGCAGCTTGAAACGGGTGAGCGGGAAGCGCCGAGCAGCCGTGAAAACCTTGGCTGCGTACCGAGCTATCCGGGTCTTGCCCTAAGGATCAAAAACCTCTCATCATGCATAAAGCTTGTACACAGCAGACATCCCACCTGGCCATACGTGCTAGCAGTACTCCCATCACTTACCAATATCTCATCATCAGCATCACCAGGAATGCCCCAATGCCGTCGACACCGGTAATTGTCAAGGAATATCACTGAAATTGCATCGTCATGAACACCACTGCCGCAATCAGAAAAGCTACTTCATCATAAGAACTTCCATTCCTAAGGGCACCGGCGCCATCCACGGTCTTTGATGACTGGCCAAAGCATGCTCATTTCTCTCCCATGTCAAGTACCCTGAACCCAGTGTCCGCCCCGCCACCACCGCCACAATTGCCGCAACACAACTGCAAGAAAATTGAAGTCAAGCTCCCCAAGCCACCGCTCACTCCCGCAACCATGAAGGACCTCTCCCCCCGGGTCCCCGCTTCACCCTTACCTTAACAATGCTCCCATTCGCCACCTCTAGCCTCACCACCTGCCCACTGGCCAGCAACTGGTTTCGGAACTCCTGGAACGAAATCTCCGAAGTGCGGCCACCACCCTCCCTGCTGCCGGAGATGCTGGGACCGAACAGCAGCCATAGAGCCCCCAGCAACAGCGAGTTCATCAGAGTGGCACCCAAATCCAGCTTCTGTGATTCGGGATCTATGAAGAGGAGCGGGTGGGCGGCAGGAACGAGGAACACGAAGGGCACGAAGCTGGTGAAGACGTGCAAGGAGCCATGACGGGGCGCTTACGTGGAATAGACCTAAGGGTGCCCAGAGGCTTAAATACACAACGATAGCAAGCAAAAGGCTTCCGAGAGGGTAGTAATGATACCGATGGACGAAAGGTCGGACTAAGCGGGAGTCGTGGTGGACTGGCGAACCAATACGACATGGTCAGGGCGGGTTAAGGGAGTCTGCCATTTGAAGGATGGAAACAGTATTCGCCCAATTACACCTCGGCAACCAGCGCAAGAAGATTTTGACACCTATGTGCGGGATATACTCACTCGCCATCTCTTCATCGCCCAATCAAGGAAATCGCCGTGCCACTAACCTGAACCCTCGTTCCTGTTCTGATTGCCGCCGCCACTGCCGCCGACATTCCCCTCTGACTTCGATGACTTGGAGGACTTAGAAGCACTAGTACCCTGCCCCTTCGGAGCGAAATTCTCGAACCCTGCAGCACAGCATGCTCGCCGTTCAGGCTTGAGGGAGAAAAATACGGGCCCGTAGCTCCCTCCGAACCTTTTCGTGGCGCGTTGCTTCCCATGTAACGCCTGAACAGGTTTGCAAGGAAGCCCTCCTCCTGCGAATGTGCAGCATCTGGGTGTAAGACCCCTCTACCATAAACGTTGTCCTAAACCTGGAATCCTATCTCGACATTAAGTAATCAATCATATTACAAACCTGCTTTAGAGTGCCGGGACGAAGCACTGAGTGGCTAGCAAGTAAGCCCTTGCGCATAGACTGCTTTGTAAACAAGCGTGTGAGCCCAAAGGCAGTATCTAAAATAGAAGGACTTCCGGATGGTCCCGCAAGCCGGCCAGATAGCAAGCGCTCTGCTAAGAGGATTTCGTCGCTGCCATGAGCACTGTGCTGTTGGTGCAGCAGCAACTGCAATCGCTGAGCATTTCTACGCAGCATTTCTCTAGTGCAGTTGTGGAAAAACGCCGAGCAGAACTGAGCAAGACAATCCGTTGGTGTTGTGGACTGGCCACGTCGCTATCAGGTGCACTGTCAAGATGGGGGCAAAGAGAACGAGACTTAACAAGATCCAAAACGCATCCAAACGGCGTTTCTATTTCTCAATTTGTCTACGGGCAACGATGGAGCAATCGCGGCATTACCTCACTACGCAGTGATTACAGTACCATCATCTGGTCCGGAACCTATGGCCGCGATTCATTATGCGAAACGCTATAAACACCGTATTTGACTACCTTTGCAATTTTCTGCAAGACGGACTAGAGTAAATAACCTATGTTTATTGTTACGTTATTACATGACAGCGAGGAAAACATGTTGGTCAGGGCAAATAATCAACTTAATGAGCGCGGTGTAAGCCAGATATTAAAAACAGGTTCTGGCGGCGAGGAACACGGCCGCAAAGAGCGGCAACCCATCCGACAGTGGAACCGCCGGTGCAATCCCCCTATCAGACCCGGTGTTAAAATATATGAGAGAGATAGAAGACTGTACCTCGAACTCACCCTACGGCAGTAACAGCAAGGGAATATGTGTGAAGCCCAACCCCACCGAAACGCCTGCACGACGACCGTCCGCTCCTTGAGGTGTCGGAGGGGAAGGTGGCGCAAACTGCAGAACACATTATTGAAGGCCTAGGACTACACACCCGGGAGCTACCCTTGCTCCGACGTCATGCTGTGTGAAGCAGTCCACTGCCTTTGTCCCTTGGCAGTAAAACAGGGAATTGAAGCGCTCCAGCTGCTTGTTGCGATCCGAAGCAAGCCGGTCCACTGTGTGGAACCCCACCTCCTATCAAGCCATCGAAATCAGTCTGGCGCCGACTGCTAATCCCAGCTCTCCTGGATTTTGCTAAAGAAATTTGCAACCAGGTTCTGCTCCCGTGGGATTCAGGCCACGGAAAGCTGCACTTGTTGGCCTTACACCGCCAGAAAACCTTCAGAGCAACCGCCTGCTATTTGGTCCCCTTGCTCCCTTTCGTAGCTATGGACCGTGCATTAGTGCTGTTGGTCAGGACGTGCACCCTTCTGCCCCTTCTGCCCCCTCCAGTGGCCTGCAGGGAGAACCATGCGAGCATCTCCCGCATGGTGGACGATTCCGCCCTTGCCTCAAGAGACAGGTAACCACCAGCTACGGTTTCACTAGCCATGAACCCCGCCCATGTCAAGTCACTGGCATCCGTGCGGATTTCCACACCCACTGTGCTGGCAAGGCACACAATTGGGGCTGACAGGGCCTCCCGGTTCATCCCCTGCCAAAGTGCAACTCTTCCGGTACAACTGCCGTCACTACCGTCGTTCCCCCCTTCCGGCCGTAGCAGCTACCGAATGGCGCCGCTGCAACGACTGCTGCAGGGCAAGGCCGACAGCCCAGACACGTGTGGGGTACGGGCTCGTAGATGCCTTCATGGTTGGCACCCGGCTGCCGGAAGACTCTAGCCTTAACAGGTGGTGAGCTTTTTCGGTGGTACAGTATCACCGTACGCGAGCTGATGTGGAGCTTCACCAGCAACGATACACAACTTTTGTAAGTCTATGGATGGAACGAAAACGACTTTGCTGGGAGAATGGTGCGGACGTGAGCCATCTTATTAACGACGCTGGCGTTCATTCGGGTGCTCTGGACTGATTGGATTGGAGGCAGCAACTAGGCAACGGTTGTGGTAGAGAAGGCGGGGTTGTAAACCCCAGTGCCACTACTGCCGCTAATCATGGGACTCCTGGGTAGGGGGGTGGGGGTCAGGAGGCCACTTGCTGCGCATAGCTCAATGGAATATTCGAGGTATGAAAGACCGGAAGCTGGAGAACAACAGCTTACCTAAGGTGGCCTCAGATTATGTTGTGCATCCTTTTACTAAACCCCATCCTGTCGGCAAATGATATTCCCAGGCAGGTTTTGCCGCAAGGTGTCTTCCAATCTTTGCAATGGTATCCGCCCAACAGTAAAGGCCCGACCAGAAGACGTCCGGTTTCCTGGCCATCCCGGATATAAGGTTGGGAAAGTTCCCGATAAAAAGACGTTTTTCAGGGGGTTTAGCCAGGAGCCCCGCATCTACACTGGGTTATCCTTGTTATCGTTTTTAAAACAAGCTAGCACAAAGCACAAATAGCATGCATCATTGTAATGTGTTTCGTAAAGAAATTTGTTGTGCACTTTTGGGTGATTGCACAGGATCTACTTGGGGTTCTATGGTAGTCCAAGGGTTATGGTACTCATGGGCTTGAGATGTTGACCGTTAGATCTTGGGGGTCACGTGGAATGCGTGCCATGTGTGCCCTTACGGCTAGCTTGTTTGGGGTGGGACTGCAGTAGTTGAGTGCCGCAAAGAGATGCTGACAGAAGTCTGCGCGGTGGTGGCAATGCAGCCCACCCGTGGCCTCAAAAGCAGTCCGTGGGCACCCTTCCGTAACAAACGGACAGCTTCCTTACGCCCGACTAGCTCCTGTTCGATTCGCGGCCATTGCGGTCACGGCAAAATTAACCATAGGCACCGCCTCAGCTTTGCCCCCTCTGGTGTGACATGTTCGAACGACAGGAAAGGTACCTTAATCGACAGAGTACCCTTGCACAAATGCAGGGTTGCGGTCTCCATGTCAATGCGCACGCGGTACTGTCGTAATGTTGCAGACCCCATTATGTATGGTGCAGTCTCTGCTAAGCCTTGCAACACGTACGGCTGGGTCACAACACGCAAAGGGCCTAACGATAGGCTAAGGGTGATCCTGCCCACGATGGGATGCTTACCCCCATCAGCAAGGGTAACCTGTGGACAATCAGACGACTCTGGGGTCAACCCCAGCGCATTCATCTCTGCGACAGAGATGAAGTCGTCACTGTCAATGAGTGCCTTCAGAGTACGGCCATTTAGACCGAACTGAATCACCGGGACACGGTTATCTACGAGTGACTGCCCGGCAGACAACGTCAGTGCACTTAGAGCGGGTTTTGAACTTACCGAACCCTCATCAGGAGCTTCATACCAAACGTCAACCGAGTAGGATGTCCCTGGCCACGGAGCCAGCATACCCTCCCGATCCACACCGTTAAACAAAACGGTGCCCGGCTCGAACCGGTGGACACACCGCATACCCCTTAACGATGCCTCTGCCTTGCTCCGACAGAAAGCAGGGAGTAATACACATGCGGCGGTGCCCGGATATTGACGCCTCGATACCAATTTGTTGTACCTCTCCTTCGTGTTTGCTCATAAGTATCTGCGCGTCTGAAGACTTTCGAGACCGGTGCGCGAGCACTTGCAAGTACAGCAAGGCAATCAAGAGCAAACAGACACAGCGGAAGACTTCAAGGCAAGAAGAGATATAACTTACAACAATGCAGACCGAAATGATGCGATGGACGAAATTGCCGTCAGCACCGGAAGCAAGCAGTCATCACGCGGCGGTGATAAGTAAAGTTCAGGCTTAACTCGGGCTAAGTAGGATAGCAATTAGTAAGAAGAGTGTTGAACACACGAGTGTTCTCTGGTATTGGAATCTCTCTTTTACTTAGCCGTCCTCACATCTGTTATACTCACAGCATTGTTACACCGTACAATTCACACTAGGAGGCCGATCCTAAGTGTGACAACCCTACTGTGCATAGGCGATGTTCACATATAACAACCGATTAGCCTTTCCGGCATTCGCATGATGCAAGGGTCCGAATAACGATATTCGGTTGCAAGGCATGCATCGCGACGAGTGCGGCGCTCTCAACGTGTGCTGTAATAAAGTAATATTATATCAAATAATATTACTTATCGATTCATAGCACGAGCATAATGCACTTCTCGATCGTTCGGGATTTCATGCATGCTAGGCGGATCAGCCATGATGCGATGTTGCAATGTATAAGGGTAACATGCCAAAACGTGTATAAATGTATGCAAATACATTTATGTGATGCAAGTTCATTCATATGCATAAGTCATTCATGCGTTCATCAAGACAGCACTTTGCCTCGTAGCGTCACATCGACCTACACATCGGCGGGAAACGAACCGTAGCACAACAGGCGGAACTGTGCGGAGCCTATGGTTAACTTCATTCTAGCGGCGTTCGTCCGCCGAAATAAAGAACCCAAGCTTGAAGGGTGCAAAAGAAGCCTATCAAATGATAAGGGAAGGTACCCATGAATTGCTTGTGAGGCCTCGGGTGCAATCGAATGTCGAGAACACTCTCCGAATGTCACCGCCGTACAGTCTCTTGTGAAAGATTCTGAGGTCGCAGCCCCCTTCCTTTGCCAAACTATACCGATGCATTTGTCATCCTGGGGCTCCCACCTATGTTACCTGTTGCCTTATGATCCCTCTTGTGCCCGAGCGCAACCTGTTTCACGACCTATGTACAGGTTAAGTTCATTGAATTTGGATGAAGTGAAGCGGCAAGTGAGGGATCTGCGTGCAAAGGGTATGATTCGGCCCAGCACATCGCCATATTCTGCACCGATATTGTTTGTCGGTAAGAAGGACGGGACTCTGCGTATGTGCATTGATTATCGGGGCTTGAATGTGACTACGATTAAAAATCGCTACCCTTTGGCGCGCGTCGATGACCTGCTTGATAAGTTGTAAGGTTCAGCTTATTTTTCCTCGATTGAACTCCAACAGGGGTATAATCAGATACGCATTGCTGCTACTGATATTCCGAAAACTGCTTTCCGGACACCCTTTGGTCACTTCGGGTACACGGTCTTGTCGTTTGGGCTTACTAATGTGCCCGCCACATTTCAAGCAGTGATGGATTGCATGTTCAGACCGTATATCGACAGGGTTGTCGTTTGTTATTTGGATGATATTTTAATATATTCCAAGACACGCGAGGAGCACCTGAAGCATCTCGAGCTCGTGCTTGAGGTGATGAAGTGGGAGCAATTGTTTGCTAAACGCGCCAAATGTTTTTGGGTGCAGCCTCAGGTGGAGTATTTGGGACACATTGTATTGGCCACTGGAATAAGAATGGATCCACGGAAGGTAACTGTGGTTCGTGAATGGCCCGGGCCTCAGAACCTCACCGAACTACGCCAGTTCTTAGGTTTGACCAACTACTTCCGTAAATTTATTAATAAATACTCCATTATTGCGGCCTCGCTTACAAATCTGACGAAGAAAGGAGGCTTCGCTTCTCTCGAAGCTTGGACACTCGGGTGTCAGCGGGCATTCGAAGAGCTCAAGCGAATCGTCGCCGACGACATTACTCTCTCTTTTCCTGATTATTCATTGCCGTTCCGTGTAGAAGTAATATCGGATGCTTCCCTACATGGAAGCGGTGCTGTATTGTTGCAGGAAGAATGACCAATTGCCTTCACAAGTAAGAAATTCTCAGGTGCGGAGACCCACTACACGACCAGAGAACAGGAGCTGTTGGCAGTTCTACATGCTCTAAAGGAAAGGCGCTGTTACCTTGAAGGCTCTTGTGCTACGGTTCGTTTCCCGCCGATGCGTAGGTCGATGTGACGCTACGAGGCAAAGTGCTGTCTTGATGAACGCATGAATGACTTATGCATATGAATGAACTTGCATCACATAAATGTATTTGCATACATTTATACACGTTTTGGCATGTTATCATTATACATCGCGACATCGCATCATGGCTGATCCGCCTAGCATGCATGAAATCCCGAACGATCAAGAAGTGCATTATGCTCGTGCTATGAAACGATAAGTAATATTATTTGATATAATATTACTTCATTACAGCACACGTTGAGAGCGCCGCACTCGTCATGATACATGCCTTGCAACCGAATATCATTATTCGGACCCTTGCATCATGCAAATGCCGGAAAGGCTTATCGGTTGTTATACATGAACATCGCCTCTACGCAGTAGGGTTGTCACACTTAGGATCGGCCTCCTAATGTGAATTGTACGGTGTAACAATGCTGCGAGTATAACAGATGTGAGGACGGCTAAGTAAAAGAGAGATTCCAATACCAGAGAACACTCGTGTGTTCAACACTCTTCTTACTAATCGCTATCCTACTTAGCCCGAGTTAAGCCTGAACTTTACTTATCACCACCGCGTGATGACTGCTTGCTTCCGGCGCTGACGGCGATTACATCAATTGCATCACTTCTGTCTGTAAGATTGTAAGTTATATCTCTTCTTGCCTTGAAGTCTTCCGCTGTGTCTGTTTGCTCTTGTGTGCCTTGCTGTACTTGCAAGTGCTCACGCATCGGTATCTCAAGTCCCCAGACGTGCAGATACTTATGAGCAAACTCGAAGAAGAGGTACAACAAAGGCCGCCCTTTTACACTGAAGACCGATCACAAACCGCTGACATTTTTACAAAGTGTCCCCACGCTCAACCGACGACAAGCCCGGTGGATGGAGTATCTATCTTGTTTCGACTGTACATGGGAATATATCGCCGGCAGAATTAATATTGCTGACGCCCTCAGTCGACATCCTTCCCTACACGCTACGATTCTGGCAGCACCGAATACCCCATTCGTGCAGTCAGGAGGTGCCGATAGCAGTGGACCTTGCGCAGCGACTCAAGATGGCGTATGAAGTGGATCCATGGTTTGCTTGGAACATCTACGCAAGCACAACGATTTATGGTTGGGAATGGATGGCTCGACAACACAAATCGTCGTGCCGAACAATGACGCTTTGCGCTACAATATTGTTGCTCGGTTCCACGAGGACCCGTTGGCAGGACATCCTGGAAGCACGCAATTGGCAGAGCTGGTACGATGCTCGTTCTGGTGGCCGCGCATGGTAAAGGATGCGGAAAACTTCGTGCAAAGGTGCAGTTTATGTCAGCACAATAAAGCACTATCCGGTAAGGGCCAGGGGTTATTACAACCTTTACCTATACCAGATGTACCTTGGGAAAGTGTTTCAATGGACTTTGTAGTCGCGCTGCCAAAAACTGAGGGGGGATACGACTCGGTTTGGTTGTTCGTTATGGTCAATCGTTTGACCAAGATGGTTCACTTAGCCCCCTGCACCTCGTCTTGCACCGCTGAGCAAACAGCACGATTATTTTTGATAACGTGGTCTGATTGCATGGCATTCCTAAAAATGTGATATCCGATCACGGCGGTCAATTCACGTCTAAGTTTTGGGAAGCGCTATGTGAACTCGTCGGTATGCGCGTTCATTTGAGCACAGCATATCACCCACAATCCGATGGGCAAACGGAACGCACAAATCGCACGTTGGGTGATATGTTAAGGAATTTCGCGGGACGCACACCCTCTGTTTGGGATACGTTCCTGACTTCGGCAGAATTTGCGCTTAACAATGCTGTTAACCGTTCTACAGGTCAAAGCCCCTTCTTTCTGAATTATGGATTCCATCCTGCGCTACCCGTGTGGCGAGAGTTGGAGGTAAATATCCCGGCGGCTAAAACCTTTGCCAAGTCGTTCCTATCCCGCATGACAGACGCGAAGGCATGTTTGGATGCGGCCCAACAACGGATGACGGACTACTATAATAAATCCAAACGAGACGTAACATTTTTGGTGGGACAAATGGTGTTATTGAGCACTAAGAATCTGCGTTCGCTCGCCGACGGTTCCCAAAAATCATTACCTCGCTGGATTGGTCCATATCCCGTTGTTTGCATGGTTAGGAAATGTTGCTGTAGAGCTATCCCTACCCCCTGACATGAATATTCATCCCACGTTTCACATCTCTCTCATCCGTCCTTATCGCGGTACAGTACCCGTTACAAACAACACCGATGCCCCTGCAGTAATGAACCCCGGTCCCGAGACCTGGATCGCAGGCAAACAAAAGGTGTACGATGTGGAACAGATACTGGATTATCGGGTTCGTCGTATAGGTCGACAGCGATGAAAGAGGAAGGTGCACGAGTATCTGGTCAAATGGACAGGCTATTCTAGTGAGCACAACTCTTGGGAGCCGACGCATAATTTCTCGCCAGAGATGAAGCCCCTACTAGAGGAAGCTCGTCTACGTGCCACACAGACCCAATGATCTTTGCAGCCGATGCTGTCTGATGCAGTGAGGATGCTGCATATGGGAGGGGGATAGTTGTTGTACGCCGGTTCGATCACCGTTTACACCGAAGTAAGCTGCAATACATTCGAGCACTACCAAGCATGATATAATCATATTAGCATGATATATTCGAGTATATCTAGCTAATCAGGCACGTCACATTATCATCTACGACATCACGCTGTAGGTCAACATGTTTGACTCAAAGCTGATATCAATGCGCGATCTATCTATTGGCATAGTATATCACGTAATAATGTTTTAAATATTATTACCTCATCCGTGTCATAAACCATACGCGTATGCGGGAACACGACGATCGCGATGGTTGGGTCGGCAACCGAATATCGATATTTGGACCTTCGCATATTGCATGCGTTGCATCCATTAACATCACGGATTACGCGATATTCAGAGCAGTGCTAAGATAGTACTCACACTTGAGATTGAAATCCAGTGAGACCTGATACTGCACATCGGTATCGCGACGTGATAGGTGCGAGGATGGCCGCCTAGAGACCAAAGTTGGCTCGATGCTACTTTGGATTAAGTACCCGTGTACTTAACTCAATATAATTCTCATATATACGTTTTACTCACATATATTCGGCCTGAGCTATTTCAGCATACCATCTCCAGCCGGATGATGAACATTGCCTGCGGGGTCTGACGGCAGACTTCTGATTTGCAACTGAAGGTCATTGTAAGTTGGATCTTTCCTTGTTGCTGAGTCTTCAGCTGTCATCTTACTCGCATTAAATCGCCTTGCTGTTTGTAAGCACGGTGCACACATAGCTAACATCCAGACGTGCAGATTCAGTGCATGGTCGAAGAAGGAAGGATACAACATAAGATACGAATGCTCTGAGAAACATAGGCGCTTTGCATAATTATGACATTAGTAATAATATTTGCTATATTATTACACCATCGCTGGCATACGTAATGTGCGAGTGTGACGAGCATCTAAGTCGCAGTGGTCGATCGGCAACCGGATATTGCTATTCGGACCCTTGCATCTTGCGGACGCCATGAAGGCTTAATTGTCGGAATACACAGATATTGATGCCCTGCGTTAGGGTTTGTCACACTTAGGATTTACCTCCTAGTGTGAGTTGTACTGCATATCGATATCACACGTATATTAGATGTGAGGACAGCCATGTAGGGCAGAACATCTTCGTATGATATCGGAACACGCCTGTGTTCAGTTGGACTATTGCTATTTACTCTGCTATTTCGGCCCGAGCTAAGTCCGAGCTAAGCCCGAGCTTCGCCCTTTGCTATTCGCCAATCGCTGTATGATGATCGCCGCCCGCTGGGTCTGATGGCCGATCATAATATTGCATCCTTTGATCACTGTAAGTTATATCTTTCCTCGCTCTCAAGTCTTCCGCTGTCTCTTGCTGCTTCCAAGTGCTTTATTGTACTTGCAAGCACTTCTGTTCTAGTGTCAAAGCCCCAGACGTGCAGACACTCTATGAGCAAAACTGAGGAGAGATACAACAGCTGGCTGGGTCAGGGGGTTGATGATGAAAGGGAATGCAAGAGGGAGGGGAGAAGATATGTATCCTGGTTAGATATTTAGGTAGGCCGCCTACCAAGCTAAACCACCTTGCCAAGCCATCTAGCAAGGATGTAGGTATCCAAATAGTCTGCTGGTGGCTACCAGCACCAGCATTTTCGTTCCCACAACTCGGGGATTAGCCACCATCGGGTTAGAGGTTATCCCCTGGGTTGGGTTATCCAAATTTACTAATTCAGTTTAGGACGGTTAATAAGCTGTGCATACATGATAACAAATATACATGTTTTACCGAGAGGTTTGCTTGATATCAAGAAAGAACGAAGGGTTGCTGCTGGCGTGCTTAAAGCCGGAAAAGGGTGGGGTAATCATACACAATGACCTCATTGGTCGTGACAAAACAGTGATGGCAATGATCATCAAGCGTTTGGTCTGGAGACTGCCTGATGGAGGCCTAACCACAGTGCCAATTTATGGATGAATAGTCCGCGAAGCCACACAGCTGCCATTGTATTATGGCACATTTATTGTCGATGCGGCGAACCTGAATTGATAAATACGCGAGATTGGTATCAAAAGCGTGGCTCTGCCAGCTTTACCAATACTGCGACACCTGACGATGCGCGGACCAAGCCGGCATACGTAGTTATTGAGACGTAGACTATCAGACATAAGGAAGCCTGACGTAATTACGAGAAAGTATAAGTTACATATTATCTGATAGTAAAGAAGTCCGAATAGTTTGTTCTGGAGTCGGCACATATACTTGCACGTCTAGCACTACAAACAGTACGAGCTCGGGTTGATAGCTTACCGCCGAGTACAGCTACAACAGTGGGATTGTTGCTAGTATGGATCGCTATATCCAACTGATATACCATTTTATAACACGCCCCCTCGAGGCATGCCTAACAACAAGTGAAAGAAGATAATTCCAACCAGGGCGGTTCTTGAAACCGAAAAGCTTAAGCCAAACGAGTTCACCCCAAACAAACTTAGAGTGCTTACTCGGCCAACCCCATCGCCGTAATGCACTTCCTAAATTTTATCTCTCAAAGTGCCTTGGTTAGCATATCTGCCACCATATCCTCCGTCAAACAGTGAGGCAAGGCAACTTCCTTCCGCAGGACTCGTTCCCGCAGTAGGTGATGTTGTACGTCGATGTGCTTACAATGAACCAACATTATTGGGTTGTTCCCATGGCTCATCAATCCCTTGAAATCTGTTCTAATCTCAATAGCCTGTGTCCCCAGACCCAAGTCTCTGGCCAGCTTGCGAAGCCCAAGTGCCTCCCGCACTGCAGCTGCCGTGGCCTGGTACTCTGCCTCAACTGTTGAAGCTGCCGCCGTGCGCTGCAATTGGCTGTTCCAGCTGATAGCTGCGCCGTTTAGCAAGAATACGTAGCCGGTTGTGGACCTCCGAGTGGCTGGATCTCCAGCCCAGTCGGAATCGTTGTAGCCCACCATGGCAAGATCGCCATCTCCGTCAAAGCATAGTCCGAGGTCCTTGGTACCCGCCAGGTATCGTAGCACCCCCAAAGCCAAGCCCATGTGAACCTTAGATGGCTTGCCCATAAAGCGCGCCAGAACGCTAATTGCCTGCACGATATCCGGTCTTGTACTCGTCGCCAGGTAGTTCAATTCGCCGACAAGCGCCCTGTACTTGGTGTTGTCTACGAGCTCCTTGTTGTTGTCGTCTGCTGGCAGGGCTCTAGTACCAGGAGGTAGTGGAGTTGTTCGAGGCTTTGTGTTGACGAGTTGATGCCGCTGCAGCAGCTCCTCAATGTAGCGTCGCTGCGATAGCTTTACCTCCCCGTGCGCTCCCTGGCTTATCTCCATACCCAGGAAAACTTTTGCCTCTCCAAGATCTCGAATCTTGAAGGCTTGTCCGATTGCTGCTTTCACTCTCCTGATGAGTGCCTCATCTTCTGAGGTGATGATGATGTCATCCACGTGCACCAGCAGGTAGACGATCTCCTTCTCGTCCCTCTTGATGAACAGTGCTGGGTCCGCTACTGACGGTTTGAACCCCAGCTTGTCCAGCTCCGCCGCTAGCTTCATATACCAGCAGCGTGGGGCCTGTTTCAGCCCGTAGATTGAGCGTAGAAGCCTGCACGCCTGCTCTGGATCTGCTGACTCGTAACCATGCGGCTGCTGCATCCAGAGCTCCTCCTCTAGCTCCCCGTTCAGGAAAGCTGTCGAGACGTCTAGCTGATGGATCGGCATTGCTTTAGCCACAGCCACCCCCAGGAGCATACGAAGCAAAGCAAAACGCGAGGTTGGAGCAAATAGCTCCCCATAATCAATCCCCGCCCGCTGCTCGTAGCCCTTCGCCACCAAACGTGCCTTGTAGCGCTCAATCTCGCCATCCTCTGCACGTTTGACCTTATACACCCACCGACAAGGCAGAATCCGCGCACCATTCGGTGGTTTTGCTAGCTCCCAGGTCCCGTTTGTGAGCTGTCCCGAGATCTCCTCATCCATGGCACGTCTCCACTCTTCAGAATATGGGCCGTCAGTGGCCTCCTGGTATGAAGCTGGCTCTGGTACTTCTTCCTCGATTGCAGCATTGATCCGCCCGAACGTGACCCTTCCGTTGGGCTCATGCCTCCATTCAATCAGTCGCTTTCGCGCACGTAGCGGATAGCGACGTTCCTGCATAGTTGCATCCGTACCGCCATTGTTGTGGTCCTGCTGCTGTACCGGTCCTCCTCCTCTCGTTGAGTCTCCACCATTGCCTCCACGGGACTGCTCTGTATTTTGCGTCCGGGGGAACTGTGCTTCTGGAATGCCTCCGTGCCTCTATGGCGCCGCTGTCTGGCCGCTGCTGGTGGATGCACCATGGTTCACTTCAGCAGCTCCCTGGCCCATGTCGGTGTTGACCAGCGTATCTCCGCCGCCCCCTGGCGACGGAACGCCGCCAGACTCCTCGACATCCTTCTCAGGTTCATCATCGGGATCCTCATAGCGATTTCCAACGGTTGACTTGTCGAACCCAGCCGCCGTGCATGAGCGGCCTTTTCTGGTCGGTCGCCGTACTGCGTGATGATGGATAGGATACAGCCGTCCCACCTTGTCAGCTCTTAGGATCGTTCTCCCCTTATCCTGCACGAGTGCCTTGTTATGGCCCAGCAGAATTGTAGGGCCACGCTCATCAAAGATCCCTGCTGAGATCAGCTGTACTGTCGCCTTGGGCACCACATAGGCGTTCTTGAGCTCAATTTGTAGCCCCTTGACGGTGTTACTTGTTGTATCCTTAATGCATTTCGGTAATTCATAAAGATTTTATGATATAATATATTTAATTATCAGATTAACTGTTTCATGTTCCCATCTGGCATTCGATTTGTGGATTTGGTCTCGGCTGTCGACGACCAATGCTAACCGACTTCCTGAAACATCCGAACCTGTCGGTTACTCCATAACCTGTATGGAGTGGGCCATTTACCGACTGAATGGTAAATGGTGGAACACCTGGTTCCTGGTTCACTGAATCTCCGGTTGTAGTGGTGACTTCTGAAGGTCACGCCCGGTTCGAGGCCTTATGGTCTCTCAAGTACGACCTAGTCGGCGGCTCTACTTAATCGGGCTCTGGCACAATAACCGGTATCTTTTGATACCACCCTTCGTGGGTACCATATACAACAAGCTGGTATCAAGACTGTTCCTCCCTGGGACGTCTCGTCAAGTCTTCCGCTGAAATCTTTCAAGCCTTCTCAAGTCTTTCTGTGGTAACTGCTCAAGCCACTCAAGCTACCCTTTTATAAATGGACATCGACCACGATCTTCCTTCTGCCGACATCCCTCTGGACATGGAGACATTGCCTGAGGAGCTGAGCGCCGCCATTTTCGCTGCGGCTACCACCGGTCTGTAATATTCACGAAATTAGTCTAGTGACACTTAGAACCTGCTCTCTGTGAGTTCGGTTGTGCTTTCTGTTAAAGTCAATCGCGGTCAACGTGACTCGCGACCTAGACAATTTTGCCTTCTCTGTTAGGTAATATCTTTCTGCAACACTGCTTTCTATCTAGAACTTGTATTGCAGTTTTGCTGAGGAATCCGTGTAGTTGCGGGTTCGATAGTACCTTCACATCGAATCCAACGAGGAGTCGACTTCGTGAATTCACTTCGGCTTTCACTAATACATATATAATATATATATATATATATATATATATATATATATTACTTGAAAGGTATTGTGTTTATTCCAACCGCCGTGAGTGCTTCTGCAGTGTCAACACCTCAGACCCGTCGGAGCGGCACTTCTGCCCAGTCACTCCGATCCATCGCAAATCAACTTCACGCGCGGACTTCAAATTTTTTGAAGTTCATCGAAGGCATCCATTCGTTGGGCAGGCCCTGGTCCTTGCCTTTGCTTTGCCTTTCGCCAGAACAGTCACTCGCAGTTCGATCTGTTAGGCTTTCAGGCATACAATATGCAAGCCTCAAACTTAGCGAATGCTGTCTCGGCTCTTGCTGCCAACACCTTTCAGTTTGTTGGCCGGATTGCTGCTAATGCTAGCCAAGCGAATAGGTGGGAATGGCTCTCTAGGTTGACACAGCCACCAAATGCTGCTGTGGCAGGTGGTATCGACCTTCCGAACCAGCTTCACCTATTCCCAGGCAAGGTGGCACAGCATCCCCTGAGGCACCTACATCACCTATTTATGCCCCATCCCCTTTTTATGTTCATGGCCCTGCTGTAGTGTCAAACCATTTGACACCTGGTGCCGTGGATATTCCTGGGATGGCTCCCGCTACTGCTGCAACAATTTGTGCTGCTGTTGCGGGCACCTCTTCCAGGCCACCTGGGCCTCCTCATACTGAACATGAGGACGAGGTGATAAAAATAGCGATCGCAGTGCCTAAGCTGAATATCCCTATGGATGTTAAGCTTTCTGATTTAGGACGAGTTGCTGCGCCTCTTACACGGGCCTTTGTCCGTAATGTTAGGAACTACTTTGCCACAGCCCGTGGGGGTCAACAGGACTCTACGTGCCGTCTTTTCTTGGCCACTGCCTTTGAAGGCGCGGCAAGATTATGGCACGATCAATGGACTAACGCAAGGGATTCCTATACATCTGAGGAACTGCTAGAAGCACTGCTTGTCCGCTTTGCACCCCAGGTCCAGTCACATGACTGAAATTAAATGCTGGCAAATACCGCATGAGCCCTGGAGAAACTGTCTCTGCCTATCAGAGCCGCTTTGAGGCTCTTGTCACGCCCATTGTGGACCTGTCTGATAGTGAGCGTGTGTTTTGGTTTCAGCAGGGCCTGTCATCCGACCTTAGTGGGGACTGTGCAACTGACCTGTCGGGTAAAACCTTTAAGTCATATACAGACTTGGTTCAGTTCTCCCTGGGAGCTGAACTTAGGTTACTGGCCCGACGGGAATCTGACAAACTGGCCCGTCCCAAACTGAACATGCTGTCGGTACAGGACATGGCTTTCGACGACCCTGACGAGGAGACCCTGTTGCCCCCGACCAAAAAACCGCGGGCTGCATCCGTTCGTACAGGCATCACTGGGCACGAGGATCAGCCGCGGCAGGTTATGGGCGCCGGTAAGTCTAAGAGGGGCGGCGGACAGCAGGGGGGGCACTTGGCCCCAAAAGGGGGCCACGTGCAGAAGAAGGGGCCTAAGCAGAACCTGGCGGAGTATTTAACCACATTCAAATGTACTAGACGGGAGTTCCATTTTCGTAAACAGCATGGGATGTGCCTCCGTTGCAGTTCCGACCAGCATAGGGTCGACTCCTGCCCAATGCTGGGGTTGGAGAAAAATAAGGGTAAGGACCACTAGGAACTTGCCCAGGCTGGTATAGAGGGATCACCTCCTGGGGTTCTTGCTGTGAGCCGGATGGTAGGAAAGTGCCGTGCAGTACGGGCTCTTTTGCCCTCTGTTTTAAACCAAGTGGAGCAGGTGATAGGGAGACGTTCTTTTGATGCATGAACTGTCCGTGCCGGCTTTGATGGCTTTTGTAATCTGTTTGAGCCTCAGTTTTTTCTGCATCAGTGGTTACGCAGTTTGGCCTGAAACCTAGCCCATGCTCCTGGTCAGAAGTTACCCTTGCTGATGGGGGTAAGCAGGCTATCTTGGGACAGGTTAATCTTCGTCTATCTGCAGGTCCTTTAAGGTTAAATGTCCGCCCATACGTGTTGCCTGAGCTAACTGACGCTGCCATGTATATCTTGGGTTCTTCCACCCTAGCACAGTATGGGGCTGTCCTTGACTATGAGTCTAAGTCTTTGCGCCTGCGCAAGGGGACTCTAGTCTGCAAGGTACCCTTTACCACTGCCGGACAGCCACCAGATCAGACAACACCTGCGCCTTGCTTTAATTATGCAACCACTGCTATCTGTCAGCACACTGAACCTGAAGTTGTTGGCAGGAAAGCAGCAGTTCGCATGATTCGCAAGGGGGCTCATGCTTTACTAGTACGGCCCAAGTTGCACCTGAATGCAACTTCTATCCCAGCTGATGCCACTGACCCTGAGCTTGAGGCCCTGTTACCGGAATATGCAGATATATTCCAGGAGGTCCCTGGCAAGCCTCCGATGCGGCCTGTGGATCACACCATACCTTTGGTGCCTGGCGCAGTACCCGTTTCCCGCCCCATGTATCGGCTAAGCCCCTTGGAGCTGGACGAGGTCAAACGACAGGTTACTGAGCTGCTGAAAAAAGGTATGATACGGCCAAGCACATCCCCATACTCCGCCCCTATTCTGTTTGTGGGAAAGAAGGATGGGACTCTGAGAATGTGCATTGATTATAGGGGGTTAAATGCTGCAACGGTTAAGAACCGTTACCCCCTCCCACGTGTCGATGATCTGCTGGATAAGCTAAAAGATTCTGCATTCTTTAGCTCTATTGACCTCCAGCAGGGGTATAATCAGATTTGTATAGCAGAATCTGACATCCCTAAAACGGGTTTCCATACACCGTTTGGCCATTTGAATATACTGTCCTTAGTTTCGGACTGACGAACGCCCCTGCAACGTTCCAAGCCGTCATGGACCGCATCTTCAGGCCATAAATCGACAAATTCGTCATCTGTTATCTGGACGATATCCTGGTGTTTTCAAAGACCCGTGAGGAGCACATACAACACCTCCGCCTGGTCTTTGAGGTTCTGCGGCGTGAGCAGCTGTATGCTAAGCGTTCTAAGTGCCACTGGGCACAACCACAGGTGGAGTATCTGGGGCATATAGTGTCTCAGGGTGGCAAACGGATGGACCCCCGGAAAACTGCTGTTGTTCGGGATTGGCCAGTGCCCTCCAACCTTCAGGAACTGCGTAAGGTTTTGGGCCTGACCAACTACTTTCATAAGTTCATATAGCGCTACTCAGTCATTGCTGCACCGCTAACAAACCTCACATGTAAGGGAGCCTTCTCTTCACCTGAGGCCTGGACCCCCCCCATGCCAAGCAGCTTTTGATGTTTTGAAGCGTGCTATCTCTGATGATATTATCCTGCACTTCCCTGACTACTCATTGCCGTTCCATGTAGAGGTCATAACTGATGCATCTATACATGGGACGGGGGAAGTTCTGTTACAGCAGGGACGCCCCATTGCATACACGAGTAAGAAGTTTTCAGGGGCTGAAACCCGTTATACTACAGGGGAACAGGAATTTCTTGCGTCCTACATGCCTTGAAGGAATGGCGATGTTACCTAGAGGGCCGACCTGTTGCCCTTAAGACTGATCACAAACCCCTTATGTTTCTGCAAGGTGTGCCCTCCCTTAACCGACGCCAGGCCCGCTGGATGGAATACCTGGCACGGTTTAACTTTGATTGGGAGTACCTGAGCGGCTCACTTAACATAGCTGATGCTCTCAGTAGGCACCCCTCACTGCATGCAGCCATTCTGGCGGTAAGCACACGGAGTAGGTCTCAGGCAAATCCTAATTTCGTGCCCTCCGATTTTACCAAGCGCTTGAAACAGGCTTATGCAGCCGACCCGTGGTTCACAAATCACAACAACACGGGGCACTTGGTACAGGAGCATGGCTTATGGATCCGATCGGAAGGATCCCACCGTCAGATTGTCGTACCTAACGATGATGATTAATTACGTCGTGAACTTCTCTCACGTTTTCATGACGGCCCTCTTGCTGGGCATCCTGGCTGCACGTGGTTACTGGAGCTTTATTCCCGATGCTCTGTGGGAAAGCGTCTCTATGGACTTTATTGTTGCGCTGCCCAAAACTGAGGGAGGATAAGACGCCGTGCTGGTCCTGGTCGACCGTTTCACTAAGATGGTCCACCTGCCCGTCTATTTTTCGACAATGTGGTACGTTTGCATGGGGTCCCCAAGGCCGTGGTATCTGATTGCGGCACTCAATTTGCAAGTAAGTTATGGGGCGCCCTGGGAACTCTGGTAGGAATGCGGGTGAATCTGTCCACCGCCTACCACCCCCAATCTGATGGGCAAACAGAGCATGTTAACCGTGTCCTGGGTGATATGCTCCGTAACTTCGCAGGACGCACCCTTACTGCATGGGATACCTACCTAACCGCTGCTGAGTTTGTGTTGTATCCTTAATGCATTTCGGTAATTCATTAAGATGTAATAATTATCTGTTTATTATTTTATGATATAATAAATTTAATTATCAGATTAACTGTTTCATGTTTCCATCTGGCATTCGATTTGTGGATTTGGTCTCGGCTGTTGACGACCAATACTAACTGACTTCCTGAAACATCCGAACCTGTCGGTTACTCCATAACCTGTATGGAGTGGGCCATTGGTGTCTCGGGAGGATCCCGAACTGGGTAACGGTAGTTCGACTGGGGAGTATCGTCTTGGGGAATATGTAAATTGTTAATGTTCGGTGCAATCACAGGTTCCCCACCGAGAATACTGATACTAGTCCGCTCATTCCCTTCTGTAGCCTGATGATACTGTTTACACGACATGTATTCTAGTCAGTATCTTGCAAGGGTAGAGAGGGATGGGATTATGCCTTAAAGTTTCTTCCGTGCACCGTTCGCGCACGCGTATATTCCGACGAGAATGGTAATGTAACCCACCAACGTGTAGGAGCACTCGAATTGATGTAGCCTTAGTAGCTGGTTCTGCCAGATGTTCAGCTATCGGAAGAACAATATCGTGAATGAAGGCGATGGGACTCCTTCTGCGGATTCAAGACCTCACTGGCAGCGAATATATGATTAGTATTGAAGGACAAATACTATATCAATGGTTTGGAAAGAGAATGATACAATACAGACTTCTCGATGGGGTTATCTCGTGATGCCCTTCGCCGCTGCTCGCTCGCGCGAGAATCTACTCTCCAATAACGATAATAAGACAGCCGTGAGTCAAACCGTCTCACTACCAAATTTGTTGTATCCTTCCTTCTTCGATCATGCACTGAATCTGCATGTCTGGATGTTAGCTATGTGTGCACCGTGCTTATGAACAGCAAGGCGATTCAATGTGAGTAAGATGACAGCAGAAGACTCAGCAACAAGGAAAGATCCAACTTACAATAGTCTTCGATTACAGATTGGTAGTCGGCCGTCAGACCCCGCGGGCAATGTTCATCATCCGGCTGGAGATGGTCCAAATATGCGAAGGTCCAAATATCGATATTCGGTTGCCGACCCAACCATTGCGATCATCACGTTCCTGCATATGCGTATGGTTTATGACACGGATGAGGTAATAATATTTAAAATATTACTACGTGATATATTATGCCAATAGATAGATCGTGCATTGATATCAGCTTCGAGTCAAACATGTTGACTGACAGCGTGATGTCGTAGATAATAATGCGACGTGCCTGATTAGCTAGATATACTCGAATATATCATGCTAATATGATTATATCATGCTCGGTAGTGCTCGAATGTATTGCAGCTTACTTCGGTGTAAACGGTGATCGAACAGGCATACAACATCAGGCCTATCAGCGATGCAACTGGTAGTACGATGTGGCAAGTCGCAATGCATGGCATCAAACTAGCTAAATATATGCAAATATATTCATAACTAGTATGCATTTATTACGTTCACTTATGGCCTTGTAGAGTTGCATTGACCTACACATAGGCAGTAATCAAACCGTAATACAACACCAGCCATAAACACACACACACACACATATACATGCACAAGGTGCTTCTCCTTTCAGAGCAAGTAGTCTCCAACAGTGTTACAGTAGTAGTCGTACATTTATGGCCCACACACCAGCACAATATCAAGGTGCAGAAGAACCCTGTCAGCATCTTGAGAGGCCTTTACGGTTCTCAACTCTTACATCCTCATCCATTCACCGAATCAACTTCAACATGTATTTGCTAGCTTCAGCCATCACCACCAGAGCTCATTATATCAGCAGTCGGCAAAATCTTGCGGGTCAACGGCACATCCCACTCTTTGTAGTATGTATCTGTAGTGTCCTGGGGTATCTACGGCTAGTGTCAAGGATTCTGGACCACAGATGGTCATCCTTCCGATCGGGCCTTTGTAGGCCGACACAACAGAGATACAACAGTATCCTCAAGTTTATTAGGGACAGAGATACAACACTTGCTCCAGTCCCAGCCAGCTTGTAATAAGCAGCCACTATAATGACGTCCTACATACACAACCGATCCATTGACCAAGTAGCTAGGGGCTGCCTGCTAACTCATCACCGCTCAATTGTAAGAGCGGTGTAAGGGGCTTAGGGTTTAGGGGTTTAATAATGTTTTGGTAGCATGCAATTTTAAGGTATGTGTGAGTAGGAGACAAGTTTTGAACCCTGAGACTTCAGAAGGCATACATGGCACCATCTATAAATTTAATGTATGAACTATTCTTCATTCATCATCATGGACTCCACAGCCATGCCATCCCTGCGCATACTGCAAAACTTGTGGCAAGACGCCAAATAGAGAGTGGCCAATTGGTGGATGAGGAACCTGCATAGGCCGATACACGAGTGATGAGGGACGCCACCAACACAACAAAGAAATGTGTCGGTATTTTTGTAGTTACGTCAGGGCTAGCAGTGTAACGTGTTGCTTGGGTGGTTGTAGGTTTTAGGTAAATATGAGTGTACGGCATTATTCAACCACGCACTAACAATATAAATGCACGGCATAACAGTTGATGATGAGGCAAGAACATTTTAAAATATGGTATACAGAAATGAAAACGACACTTATCCCACACACACATACATACATATATATGCACGACTAATATGCACGACTAATATGCCCCTGGAGTTCCAGATTCTACCCCGACCGAGAGCGGGCCAAAGACCTTAAAGTCAAGGGCAGGGTGCCCCCATGTCGATGGACGGTGACGACCCCAATTAAAGTGACCTGCGAGCTGACCAGTAGCGGAGTTGACGCCTTAGTTGATTCGGCAGATTCCGCTGGATGCTGGTGGTGGGTGCTGAACCTGGGAAAACCACTGATTTCGGAGAAGTCAGCATGGGAGACTGGATGAGGGTGCCCCGAAACACCGGGGAAGGTAGGGACTGCCAGGTTAGTGGCCACGGGTGATGTACCCCCCTATCCTACACACATATATATATGTGGTTTTAGGGTTTCAGGGTTAGAGTTTTAGGGTTTTAATATATAGAATTTATAGGGTTTTAGGGTTTAAAACCCTAAACCTTAAAACCCTTTTTGGACAATTCACCTCGTGGAGGCGGTGATGGCGGCGGTGATGAGGATGGCAATGGCAGTGATGATGGTGGCGGTGATGGCGGTGTTGGTGATGGCGATGGCGGTGATGGTGGTGGAGGTGATGGCCGTGGAGGTGATGGCGATGGCGGTGATGGCGGTGGCGGTGATGGCGGTGGCGGTGATGGCGGTGGAGGTGACGGTGATTGCGGTGGCGGTGATGGCGGTGGCGGTGAAGGCGGTGGAGGTGACGGTGATGGCGGTGGCCGTGATGGCGGTGGCGGTGATGGCGGTGGAGGTGACGGATGTGGCGTTGGCGGTGACGGCGGTGGTGGTGATGGCGGTGATGGTGGTGGAGGTGGTGATGTTGGTGGTGATGTTGCTGGTGGTGGTGGCAGGCCTGGGAACCAAAAACAGTGACGGAGATGTATGCAGAAACTTTCTGATTGGTGATGAAAGCAGTTATATGAAGTGCCACATAGGTGTATTATATATAGCTTATTATGGTTTACCTGTTGCTTCATTCCGGTGCACTGATAACTTCTTAGTGATGGCAGGTTTACTCTATAATTTATCAAACGTCCTTTAAATGATTGCTTGGCGGTACAAAAAATAATATTCACTTTTATACTAGCCGTGCGTATAGCCTGATTGGTAAGGGTAGCAGTTCACCACCCACCTACAGATGACCGATACACCAGATGATTACCACTGTTTTCAGCTACAAGCTGAAGGCTTCCGTCATCCATCAGCTTCGCGGTATAGGGCCCCACGGGCTTGGACGCTGTTGGCACAGCCGTCGTCCACACTGGCACCGGCGTGGAAATTCCAGTGTAAAAGCAGTTCACCACCAAATTTGCGTCGCTGCTCTGCATGAATATAACAACAAAATATATAATTAGTTATTAGGGTGCAGCAGCAGCAGTGCGTCCAGCCATTTGCTTGAAAACCCCACTGCGTGGGTGCCAACTCTTGCTCAATTAGTTGTCATTTACCTCTCTCTCTCTCTCTCTCTCTCTCTCTCTCTCTCTCTTTATCTTTCTCTCTCTACCTATCTCCCTGGTCATCTGCTGCTGTCTTAGGGTTTTACACGGATGGGATTTTAGGGTTAAGGATAGGGTTTTTAGGATAGGGTTTAACACATTTAGGATTGTACATGGATGTCCGTATACGGCCAGATCTTTATCGACAATTGTCTACAGGAATCCTCTATTGTTGGAGCTTATCCAAGAGTACAACACTCCTACAATCTGCACCTTGTCGTACTGCAAGCGACTATTTATCCCTAAGGGAAGACCCCGGTGTTTATCAACACCTCCGTTTCGGGTTCCAGTCATTTCTCTTCCAAGTCGCCAGGCAGGCTGTTATGTTGTACCTCTCCTTCGTGTTTGCTCATAAGTATCTGCGCGTCTGAAGGCTTGCGACACCAATGCGTGAGCACTTGCAAGTACAGCAAGGCAAGCGCGAGCAAACAGAGACAGCGGAAGACTTCAAACAAGAAGAGATATAACTTACAGTCTTACAGATCGAAGCGGTGCAATGGACGTAATCGCCGTCAGCGCCGGAAGCAAGCAATCATCACGCGGCGGTGGTTAGCGAAGTTTAGGCTTAGCTCGGGCTAAGTAGAATAGCGTATAGCAATAAAAATGTAGAACACACGAGTGTTCTCCGGTATCGAATATCTTGTTTTGCTTAGCTGTCCTCGCATCTGTTATACTCGCAGCATCGCAATGTCGTACGATTCACACTAGGAGGCCGATCCTAAGTGTGACAATCCTACTGCGTATAGGCAATGTCCAAGCATAACAACGTATAAGCCTTTCCGGCATTCGCATGATGCAAGGGTCCGAATAACGATATTCGGTTGCAAGGCATGCATTGCTACGAGTGCAGCGCTCTCAACGTGTGCTGTAATGAAGTAATATTATATCAAATAATATTACTTATCGTTTCATAGCACGAGCATAATGCGCACTTCAATGATTCGGTATTTCATACATGCTAGGCGGATTTGCCATGATGTGATGTCGCGATGGATAATGATAACATGCCAAATGCATATATAAATGTATGCGAATACATCTGTATCATGCAGGTTCATTCATATGCAATAATCATTCATGCGTTCATCAAGATAACACTTCACCTTGTAGGGTCGCATTGACGTACGCATCGGTGGGAAACGAGCCGTAGCACAACAATTATCCCCCCTCCCGTATGCAGCGTCCTCGCTGCATCATACAGCATCGACTGCAGGGGTCATTGGGCTTGCGTGGCACGTTTGCGGGCTTCTTCGAGCAGGGGCTTCATGTCCTGCGAGAAGTTGCGTGCCGGTTCCCATGAGTTGTGCTCGCTGGTATACCCTGTCCACTTGACCAAGTACTTGTGTACTGTCCGCTTACGTCGGTGTCGGCCCACACGATGCGCGCGATAATCTAACACCCGCTCCACATCGTAAAACTTCTGTTTACCAGCGATCCAGGTCTCAGGAACTGGTTCGATCACTGTGGGGGCGTTAGCAGGCTCAGGGACGGGTTCCGTACCACGATAAGGACGGACAAGCGATACGTGAAATGTGGGGTGAATGGTCATATCAGCGGGCAATGCAAGCTCCACAGCCACATTCCCAACCATGCGCATGACAGGATACGGACCAATCCAGCGGGGTAAGAGTTTTCAGGATCCGTCGGCCAAGGAACGCAAGTTCTTGGTGCTTAGCAACACGAGTTGCCCTTCCGAAAACGTCACATCCTGCTTGGATTTGTTGTAGTATTCCGTCGTTCGTTGCTGCGCCGCGTCCAAACACGACTTTGCGTCTGTGATTCGGGACATAAAAGACTTGGCAAAAAGTTTAGCAGCAGGCACGTTCACTTCCAACTCACGCCACATGGGTAGCGCGGGATGAAACCCGTAGTTAAGAAAGAACGGACTTTTGCCTGTAGAGCGGTTAACAGCGTTGTTAAGCGCGAATTCTGCCGCAGTCAAATATGTATCCCAAACGAGGGGTGTGCGACTAGCATAATTGCGCAACATATCACCCAACGTGCGGTTTAAGCGTTCAGTTTGACCATCGGTCTGCGGGTGATACGCTGTGCTCAGGTTGACGCGCATGCCAACTAGTTTGCAGAGCGCTTCCCAAAACTTAGACGTGAACTGCCCACCGCGGTCCGAAATCACATTTTTGGGAACCCCGTGTAACCGGACCACGTTGTCGAAAAACAAACGTGCGGTTTGTTCAGCCGTGCAGGACGATGTGCATGGTGCTAGGTGGACCATCTTAGTCAGGCGATCGACCATTACAAACACCGCATCATATCCCCCCTCAGTTTTGGGCAGCGTGACTACGAAGTCCATGGAAACACTTTCCCAAGGCGCATCCGGGACAGGCAACGGTTGCAACAACCCATGACCCTTACCAGACAAAGCCTTATTGTGCTGGCACAGACTGCATGTCTGTACGAAGTTCGCCGCATCGTTAGCCAAACGAGGCCACCAAAAGGAACGTTGCACCAAGTCAATCAATCGCTTGCTACCAGGGTGTCCTGCTAACGGGTCCTCGTGGAACCGCGCAAGGATGTCATAGCGTAGCGCGTCGTCGTTCGGAACGATGATTTGCGTAGCTGCACCCTCCGTCCGTAGCCAAAGGCCATTCTGCTTGCGAAGGTTTTCTACATTAGCCGGGTCCGCAAACCAGGCATCTGCGTTGTAGGCCACCTTCAACCGCTCTGTGAGGTCCGTCGCGATCAGCATCTCCTCATTATGGGGTCGCACGACGGGTGCTGCTAAAATTGCAGTGTGTAGCGTCGGATGTCGACTGAGAGCATTGGCAATATTCAATTTACCAGAAATATACTCCCAGGTGCAGTCGAACCTAGCTAGGTATTCCATCCACCTAGCCTGACAGCGGTTCAACGTCGGAACACTTTGCAAAAACGTTAGGGGCTTGTGGTCAGTCTTTAAAGAAAATGGGCGTCCCTCGAGGTAACAGCGCCATTCCTTTAAAGCATGCAACACTGCCAGAAGCTCCTGTTCCCCGGTGGTGTAGCGAATCTCCGCACCAGAAAACTTCTTACTCGTGAAGGCAATCGGTCGCCCTTCCTGTAACAATACAGCGCCGCTTCCAAATACTGAGGCATCAGACACTACCTCAACACGAAACGGCAACGAGTAATCAGGGAATGCAAGGGTGACATCTTCGGCAACGGTTCGCTTGAGCTCTTCGAATGCCCGCTGGCATTGCGACGTCCACGACTCGAGCAAAACAAAAACGCCTTTGCGAGTTAAGTTAGTAAGCGGGGCCGCAATGATGGAATAATTTTCAATGAACTTTCGGAAATAATTGGTCAAGCCAAGGAACTTACGCAGTGTTGTACCTCTCGTTCGCGTTTGCTCATAAGTATCTGCACGTTTGGAGACTTTCGACACCGATGTGTGAGCACTTGCAAGTACAGCAAGGCAAGCGCGAGCAAACAGAGACAGCGGAAGACTTCAAACAAGAAGAGATATAACTTACAGTCTTACAGATCGAAGCGGTGCAATGGACGTAATCGCCGTCAGCGCCGGAAGCAAGCAATCATCACGCGGCGGTGGTTAGCGAAGTTTAGGCTTAGCTCAGGCTAAGTAGAATAGCGTATAGTAATAGTAATATAGAACACACGAGTGTTCTCTGGTATCGAATGTCTTATCTTGCTTAGCCGTCCTCGCATCTGTTATACTCGCAGCATCACAATGCCGTACGATTCACATTAGGAGGCCGATCCTAGATGTGACAATCCTACTGCGTATAGGCGATGTCTACTCATAACAACGTATAAGCCTTTTCCGGCATTCCCATGATGCAAGGGTCCGAATAACGATATCCGGTTGCAGGGCATGTATCGCGACGAGTGCGGCGCTCTCAACGTGTGCTGTAATGAAGTAATATTATATCAGATAATATTACTTATCGTTTCGTAGCACGAGCATAATGCGCACTTCAATGCTTCGGGCTTTCATGCATGCTAGGCGGATTTGCCATGATGCGATGTCGCGATGGATAATGACAACATGCCAAATGCATATACAAATGTACACGGATACATTTATATCATGCAGATTTATTCATATGCAATGTGTTCATCACAATAGCACTTCACCTTGTAGGATCACATCGACCTACGCATCGGCGGGAAACTAACCGTAGCACAACAATTATCCCCCCTCCCGTATGCAGCGTCCTCGCTGCATCATACAGCATCGACTGCAGGGGTCATTGAGCTTGCGTGGCACGTTTGCGGGCTTCTTCGAGCAGGGGTTTCATGTCCTGTGAGAAGTTGCGTGCCGGTTCCCATGAGTTGTGCTCGCTGGTATACCCTGTCCACTTGACCAAGTACTCGTGTACTGTCCGCTTACGTCGGTGTCGGCCCACACGACGCGCGCGATAATCTAACACCCGCTCCACATCGTAAAACTTCTGTTTACCAGCGATCCAGGTCTCGGGAACTGGTTCGATCGCTACGGGGGCGTTAGCAGGCTCAGGGACGGGTTCCGTACCACGATACGGACGAACAAGCGATACGTGAAACGTGGGGTGAATGGTCATATCAGTGGGCAATGCAAGCTCCACAGCCACATTCCCAACCATGCGCATGACAGGATACGGACCAATCCAGCGGGGTAAGAGTTTTCGGGATCCGTCGGCCAAGGAGCGCAAGTTCTCGGTGCTTAGCAACACAAGTTGCCCCTCCGAAAACGTCACATCCTGCTTGGATTTGTTGTAGTATTCCGTCGTTCGTTGCTGCGCCGCGTCCAAACACGACTTTGCGTCTGTGATTCGGGACATAAAAGACTTGGCAAAAAGTTTAGCAGCAGGCACGTTCACTTCCAACTCATGCCACACGGGTAGCGCGGGATGAAACCCGTAGTTAAGAAAGAACGGACTTTTGCCTGTAGAGTGGTTAACAGCGTTGTTAAGCGCGAATTCTGCCGCAGTCAAATATGTATCCCAAACAAGTGGTGTGCGACCAGCATAATTGCGCAACATATCACCCAACGTGCGATTTGTGCGTTCGGTTTGACCATCAGTCTGCGGGTGATACGCTGTGCTCAGGTTGACGCGCATGCCAACTAGTTTGCAGAGCGCTTCCCAAAACTTAGACGTGAACTGCCCACCGCGGTCCGAAATCACATTTTTGGGAACCCCGTGTAACCAAACCACATTATCGAAAAACAAACGTGCGGTTTGCTCAGCCGTGCAGGATGATGTGCATGGTGCTAGGTGAACCATCTTAGTCAGACGATCGACCATTACGAACACCGCATCGTATCCCCCCTCAGTTTTGGGCAGCGTGACTACGAAGTCTATGGACACACTTTCCCAAGGCGCATCCGGGACAGGCAACGGTTGCAACAACCCATGACCCTTACCGGACAAAGCCTTATTGCGCTGGCACAGACTGCATGTCTGTACGAAGTTCGCCGCATCCTTAGCCAAACAAGGCCACCAAAAGGAACGTTGCACCAAGTCGATCAATCGCTTGCTACCAGGGTGTCCTGCTAACGGGTCCTCGTGGAACCACGCAAGGATGTCGTAGCGTAGCGCGTCGTCGTTCGGAACGACGATTTGCGTAGCTGCACCCTCCGTCCGTAGCCAAAGGCCATTCTGCTTGCGAAGGTTTTCTACATTAGCCGGGTCCGCAAACCAGGCGTCTGCGTTGTAGGCAACCTTCAACCGCTCCGCGAGGTCCGTCGCGATCGGTACCTCCTCGCTACGCGGCCGCACGACGGGCGCTGCTAAAATTGCAGCGTGTAGCGACGGATGTCGACTGAGAGCATCGGCAATATTCAATTTACCAGAAATATACTCCCAGGTGCAGTTGAACCTAGCTAGATATTCCATCCACCTAGCTTGACGGCGGTTCAACGTCGGAACGCTTTGCAAAAACGTTAGGGGCTTGTGGTCAGTCTTTAAAGTAAACGGGCGTCCCTCGAGGTAACAGCGCCATTCCTTTAAAGCATGCAGCACGGCCAGAAGCTCCTGTTCCCCGGTGGTGTAGCGAATCTCCGCACCAGAAAACTTCTTACTCGTGAAGGCGATCGGTCGCCCTTCCTGTAACAATACAGCGCCGCTTCCAAATATTGAGGCATCAGACACTACCTCAACACGAAATGGCAACGAGTAATCAGGGAATGCAAGGGTGACATCTTCGGCAACGATTCGTTTGAGCTCTTCGAATGCCCGCTGGCATTGCGACGTCCACGACTCGAGCGAAACGAAAACGCCTTTGCGAGTTAAGTTAGTAAGCGGGGCCGCAATGATGGAATATTTTTTAATGAACTTTCGGAAATAATTGGTCAAGCCAAGGAACTTACGCAGCTCCGTGAGGTTCTGAGGCGCGGGCCAATCGCGAACCACGGCGACCTTCCGCGGGTCCATCTTCACACCGGTGGCCGACACAATGTGGCCCAAATATTCCACCTGAGGCTGCGCCCAAAAGCATTTGGCGCGTTTAGCAAACAATTGCTCCCGCCTCATAACGTCGAGCACGAGCCGAAGATGCTCCAAGTGCTCCTCGCGCGTCTTAGAATATACCAAGATGTCATCCAGGTAGCAAACAACGAACCTGTCGATAAACGGCTTAAACATTCGGTCCATGACCGCCTGAAACATTGCAGGGGCATTGGTCAAGTCTTCGGCCTGGTCAGGGCCCCCAGAGCTTGTCCTCTCAGGGCAAGTCGCATATAAATAAACAAAGAAACAAAGAAGATAGACAATATATGGAGAGAGGGAGGGAAGGCGTGCATGTATGTTTACGTACTACTTGCTGATGGACCAGTACGCAGCTGCTGCGAGTGGAAATATGATTGCTGCTTGTCTCCATCCATGTCATCCAGCTGCCAAGTATGCATGACTCATACCTCCATCTAACAACAATAAATGCATAATTATATATTATGTTATGCATGGTGGCACTCTGGAAACCAAATTACTACGTAAACTATTAGTACGTACCCAGTCCTTTCAGGGCAAGTAGTCACCCACATAAAGTACTGCGATAACACCTAAAGTGTGCATGTACCCAGTAGGTATATAGACGGTCATCTACACTCGCTCCTGTCTGGTAACTAGCTGCTGATAATAAACAACATATAATGTGTGCTACCTGCCTCTCGCTCGGTTATAATAATAACATGCAATAATCTCCATGCATCCCACCCGGCAGGGAGTTGGTCCGAGGATGTGCCCATGGTTTCAGGGGATGATTATTTGAATTCACCTGGTAACACTTACCAACTCACGCTGCTTGGCTATAGCACCGACCTGAGCATTGTAAACATGGCAACGAATGCAGTTGTGTGGGCCATTAGCGGGCTCGTCAGCTATCCGGCCGGCTGTCATATTTCCAAAGCGATGTTGCAGGTATACAATATATATATATATATGTGTGTGTGTGTGTGTGTGTGTGTGTGTGTGTGTGTGTGTGTGTGTGTTTGCCAGGCTCTTGCCAGGTCAGTTTCGGGTTAGAGAGGGTTCCCCGTCCTTTGAGCAGCTAGGTGTCCCCCGTTTTCTGTTGGGCCCTTCTGTGGCTTCTTGGTGACCCTGAGTGCTCTGTTAGTGGCCAGGCGAGAGCCTCTGAGGTTTTGCTGGCCTGACTGAGAGGGAGAGCACGTGGCAGGACAGACAGACAAAGCCACGTGCTCCTCCCCTGCGCTGTGGCTCGGTCCGGTCAGGACCCCTGGTGCTTGTCTTTGGAGGGCGAGTCGCCCACAGTGTAACACCCATAATATACATATATACATATATACATATATACATATATACATATATACATATATTATATTATATTATATTATATTATATTATATTATATTATATTATATTATATTATATTATATTATATTATATTATATTATATTATATTATATTATATTATATTATATTATATTATATTATATTATATTATATTATATTATATTATATTATATTATATTATATTATATTATATTATATTATATTATATTATATTATATTATATTATATTATATTATATTATATTATATTATATTATATTATATTATATTATATTATATTATATTATATTATATTATATTATATTATATTATATAGTTATTATATATTATAATATATATGTATTCTATATATATATTCAATTTGCAATATATATATATAAGAATAAGAATAAGAATAAGAATTTCAGAATAATTTCAGAGGCATTCTCACTCATGCATCACGCACTTCAACAGATACTGTGACGCACGTATGGCTAATTACAAACACCGATCTGGACATAAAATTGAAAAATCAACATGATAAGAATAAGAATACTTAAGAATGTAAAATATCGAAGTGAGGATAACAACTTATTCCAACTCAAATCTAACCCTGTCTAGCTATCTGATGGATTGCTGGCTGGCTGATGTAACATGTTGTGCTACGGTTCGTTTCCCGCCGATGCGTAGGTCGATGCG
Source organism: Volvox africanus (assembly GCA_030268105.1). Taxonomy (NCBI): domain Eukaryota; kingdom Viridiplantae; phylum Chlorophyta; class Chlorophyceae; order Chlamydomonadales; family Volvocaceae; genus Volvox; species Volvox africanus. The sequence continues at coordinate 534,522 of BSDZ01000010.1, read as the reverse complement.
ACCCTACAAGGCGAAGTGTTATCTTGATGAATGCATGAATGATTATTGCATATGAATGAACCTGCATGATATAGATGTATTCGCATACATTTATATATGCATTTGGCATGTTGTCATTATCCATCGCGACATCACATCATGGCAAATCCGCCTAGCATGTATGAAAGCCCGAAGCATTGAAGTGCGCATTATGCTCGTGCTATGAAACGATAAGTAATATTATTTGATATAATATTACTTCATTACAGCACACGTTGAGAGCGCCGCACTCGTCGCGATGCATGCCTTGCAACCGAATATCGTTATTCGGACCCTTGCATCATGCGAATGCCGGAAAGGCTTATACGTTGTTATGCTTGGACATCGCCTATACGCAGTAGGGTTGTCACACTTAGGATCGGCCTCCTAATGTGAATCGTACGACATTGCGATGCTGCGAGTATAACAGATGCGAGGACTGTAAGTTATATCTCTCTTCGTCTTGAAGTCTTCCGCTGTCTCTGTTTGCTCTCGCTTGCCTTGCTGTACTTGCAAGTGCTCACGCATCGGTGTCGAAAGTCTCCAGACGTGCAGATACTTATGAGCAAACGCGAACGAGAGGTACAACAAATTGGTATCGAGACAGGTTCGTTGCCTAACTGTCTCTCTTTGTCTAATCGGAAGTAGGTTCTTTCTATGGCGAGTTCCAGCGACGAACCACGAGGACTGCTAGATACATTTGCCGAAGACCTAGGCCGCGCTGTTTTGGACGCCGCCACTTCCGGTTTGTAATTGTTAAATTGCTTTTGCTTAGATTGCTGCACTTGTTGTGTAAGTGTACGCTCTGAGTCGCAGGTAATCTCAGTGCACCGGCATTATTTGCCGCGGCGACTGAGACCGGCTTTCGTCCGGACCATTTGGCGACTCTCATCGCCCAAACTACGGAGATCAGGACTCAGCTGGGCAAGTACTTGCTGAGTTTACTGAATCTTCTCAAGAGTACTGTCGGTAGGCTCACCGAATTGTTTTGTACTCTTGCCTTTGCGATAGAAGTCAGCTTCTATTACGCAAACCTAGGGTATCGATTCGTGCTCCATGTCCGCGGAACACGACGATACGCTGCACACTAGCCTAGCTAGCCAACCCGATTTTGTTGTGGCTGCTAGAGCTCCGGATAGGGGTCTTGAGGCTGTTGGTGCGCGAGCCACTCAAGATCCCCTTTTCCTTCAGACCCCTGCTCACTTAATTGTGCCGCATTCAGCAGTGAACACCAATATGGACAACACTGCTGGACCAAGGGTTCTGCCATTACCTCAAGCTCGAGGGCATGATGACATCCCTGAGGTGATGAGATTGTCAATTCCCGTTCCTAGGCTCAATATCTCGCTAACTGAAAAGACAGCAGGACATAGCATAGCCGATGCAACTCGTGCGTACGTGCGTGACGCTAAAAAGTATCTCCAGGCTGTTCATGGTGGCGATAATGATGGTATCAGGTGTCTCTTCGTTGGTAACACCCTTGAGGGCTCAGCGAAGGACTGGTATCGCGAATGGACCACCGCCCAGGGCAACTATACTTTTGACGAGATGATTGCCGCTTTGCTCGCACGGTTCGCTACTGAGGTTCAAGCACGTGATGTGGAGGCTCGTAAGGTTTTGGCAGCCGGTAGCTACCACATGCGTCGGGGTGAAAATGTACCCGCGTACCAGTCACGCTTCGAAGCACTTGTGACCCCCATTGCTGATCTCACTGAAACCAAGCGTGTCTTTTGGTTTAGGCGAGGCCTGACGAAAATTTTGGCTAAATGGTGCGCTACTGACTTGGCTGGGGTGCCGATCAAGTCGTATGATGCCTTGGTCACTTTTGCTAAGGGTACGGAGATACGACTCCTTGCCGGTGAGGAAGAAGTCAAGTCTGTCCCTCGTGCAAATGCCGTGCAAGTGCAGGATCCGCTTGGGGAAGCTGTAGCTCTCGACCAGGAACTCGGAGCGACCCGCCCCACGCCTACTGCCGCGACGCGACGTAGCAACCGGCAACGCCAGGCGCGCGGGGGCGCTAGCTCGGGTGTCCGCGGGTCAGGAGGAGCAGGTCCGAGCTCGGACCCTGCTAAGAGCAGGAAGCGTGGTGGTGCGCCGTCGTCGGCAGCCAAATAGCGCTCTGACCCCAATGCGAAGCGGACTCACACGGATGACTCGTTTATGCCAAAATGGAATTGCAATCGTTCCGAGTTCGAACGTCAGAAAGCGGCCAATGTTTGTCTACGGTGCGCAGAGAGTCATCCTACGAAGGATTGCCCGTTACTGCCGCCGTTTTTACCTCAGCCGAAATAGGGGTTTGCCCGGGTTCCTGTGGAGGGGGCACCACCCAGGATTTCTGAACTAACGCGTGGTCGGTGGTCATCCTTACGGCCAGCCGTGAAGGCATTGTTGCCTTGCGTACTTGGACACATCGAGCGAGTCATTGCGCGACGCATCATGCTTGACGGACGCACGGGACTTCTCTGCTTCGATCCGTTGTGTAATTTGTTTACACCTCGCCGTCCCCTGTCGTCTATCGATCTGTCTAACCACGTGGTTTTGTTCATCCCCTCGTCTCTGCGTGAGATGTCGGAACAGTTGGCCGTTTACAGGAGATGTAAGCGTCAATATCCAGGCACCGCCGCATGTGTATTACTCCCCGCTTTCTGTCGGCGCAAGGCAGAGGCATCGTTGAGGGGTATGCGGTGTGTCCACCGGTTTGAGCCGGGCACCGTTTTGTTTAATGGTGTGGATCGGGAGGGTATGCTGGCTCCGTGGCCAGGCACATCCTACTCGGTTGACGTTTGGTACGAAGCTCCTGATGAGGGTGCCGTAGGTTATGGACCCGCCCTAAGTGCACTGACGTTGTCTGCTGGGCAGTCGCTCGTAGATAACCATGTCCCAGTGGTTCAGATCGGTTTGAATGGCCGTACTCTGAAGGCACTTGTTGACACCGGTGCCAGCGACGACTTCATCTCTGTTGCAGAGGTGAATGCGCTGGGGTTTGTTGTGCTATGGTTAGTTTCCCGCCGATGCGTAGGTCGATGTGATCCTACAAGGCGAAGTGCTATTGTGATGAACACATTGCATATGAATGAATCTGCATGATATAAATGTATTCGTGTACATTTATATATGCATTTGGCATGTTGTCATTATCCATCGCGACATCGCATCATGGCAAATCCGCCTAGCATGCATGAAAGCCCGAAGCATTGAAGTGCGCATTATGCTCGTGCTACGAAACGATAAGTAATATTATCTGATATAATATTACTTCATTACAGCACACGTTGAGAGCGCCGCACTCGTCCCGACACATGCCCTGCAACCGGATATCGTTATCCGGACCCTTGCATCATGCGAATGCCGGAAAGGCTTATACGTTGTTATGCGTAGACATCACCTATACGCAGTAGGATTGTCACATTTAGGATCGGCCTCCTAATGTGAATCGTACGGCATTGCGATGCTGCGAGTATAACAGATGCGAGGACGGCTAAGCAAAACAAGATATTCGATACCGGAGAACACTCGTGTGTTCTACATTTTTATTGCTATACGCTATTCTACGTAGCCCGAGCTAAGCCTAAACTTCGCTATTCACCGCCGCGTGATGATTGCTTGCTTCCGGCGCTGACGGCGATTTCGTCCATTGCATCGTTCCGATCTGTAAGACTGTAAGTTATATCTCTCTTGGTCTTGAAGTCTTCCGCTGTCTCTGTTTGCTCTCGCTTGCCTTGCTGTACTTGCAAGTGCTCACGCATCGGTGTCGAAAGTCTCCAGACGTGCAGATACTTATGAGCAAACGCGAACGAGAGGTACAACAGGGTTGACCCCAGAGTCGTCTGATTGTCCACAGGTTACCCTTGCTGACGGGGGTAAGCATCCCATCGTGGGCAGGATTACCCTTAGCCTATCGATAGGCCCTTTGCGTGTTGTGACCCGGCCGTACGTGCTGCAGGGCTTAGCAGAGACTGCACCGTACATAATGGGGTCTTCGACATTACGGCAGTACCGCGCGCGCATCGACATGGAGACGGCAACCCTGCATATGTGCAAGGGTACTCTGTCGATAAAGGTACCTTTCCTGTCGTTCGAACATGTCGCACCAAAGGAGGGCGAAGCTGAGGCGGTGCCTATGGTTAATTTCGCTGTGACTGCAATGGCCACGCGAATCGAACCAGAGCTAGTCGGGCGTAAGGAGGCCGTCCGTTTGTTACGGAAGGGTGCCCACGGACTGCTTTTGAGGCCGCGGGTGGGCTGTTGTGCCACCACTGCGCAGATTTCTGTGGATCCTGAGGTTGAGGCCCTACTGTCCCAGTATGAGGACGTCTTTAAAGATATCCCTGGCCTACCACCTATGCGTCCTGTTGATCACACAATCCCTCTCATGCCTGGAGCGCAGCCTACGGCTCGGCCAATGTACAGGATGAGTCCATTGGAGCTGGACGAGGTAAAGCGCCAGGTGACGGATTTGCTCGCGAAGGGTATGATACGCCCCAGCACATCCCCGTATTCTGCACCGATTTTGTTTGTCGGTAAGAAGGATAAGACCTTGCGCATGTGCATCGATTACCGGGGGTTGAATGCGAATACGGTGAAAAATCGCTACCCTTTGCCACGCGTCGACGACCTGTTGGATAAGCTGAAGGGCTCGGCTTATTTTTCCTCAATTGACTTACAACAGGGCTACAATCAGATTCGCATTGCTGCCTCTGATATCCCGAAAACCGCTTTTCGGACGCCCTTCGGTCTCTTCGAGTATACGGTTCTATCGTTTGGTTTGACCAATGCCCCTGCAATGTTTCAGGCGGTCATGGACCGAATGTTTAGGCCGTTTATCGACAGGTTTGTTGTTTGCTACCTGGATGACATCTTGGTATATTCTAAGACGCGCGAGGAGCACTTGGAGCATCTTCGGCTCGTGCTCGACGTTATGAGGCGGGAGCAATTGTTTGCTAAACGCGCCAAATGCTTTTGGGTGCAGCCTCAGGTGGAATATTTGGGCCACATTGTGTCGGCCACCGGTGTGAAGATGGACCCGCGGAAGGTCGCCGTGGTTCGCGATTGGCCCGTGCCTCAGAACCTCACAGAGCTGCGTAAGTTCCTTGGCTTGACCAATTATTTCCGAAAGTTCATTGAAAAATATTCCATCATTGCGGCCCCGCTTACTAACTTAACTTGCAAAGGCGTTTTTGTTTCGCTCGAGTCGTGGACGTCGCAATGCCAGCGGGCATTCGAAGAGCTCAAACGAATCGTTGCCAAAGATGTCACCCTTTCATTCCCTGATTACTCGTTGCCATTTCGTGTTGAGGTAGTGTCTGATGCCTCAGTATTTGGAAGCGGCGCTGTATTGTTACAGGAAGGGCTACCGATTGCCTTCACGAGTAAGAAGTTTTCTGGTGCGGAGATTCGCTACACCACCGGGGAACAGGAGCTTCTGGCCGTGCTGCATGCTTTAAAGGAATGGCGCTGTTACCTCGAGGGACGCCCGTTTACTTTAAAGACTGACCACAAGCCCCTAACGTTTTTGCAAAGCGTTCCGACGTTGAACCGCCGTCAGGCTAGGTGGATGGAATACCTAGCTAGGTTCGACTGCACCTGGGAGTATATTTCTGGTAAATTGAATATTGCCGATGCTCTCAGTCGACATCCGTCGCTACATACTGCAATTTTGGCAGCGCCCGTCGTGCGGCCGCGTAGCGAGGAGGTACCGATCGCGACGGACCTCGTGGAGCGGTTGAAGGTTGCCTACAACGCAGACGCCTGGTTCTCGGAGCCGGCTAATGTAGAAAACCTTCACAAGCAGAATGGCCTTTGGCTACGGACGGAGGGTGCAGCTACGCAAATCGTCGTTCCGAACGACGACGCGCTACGCTACGACATCCTTGCGTGGTTCCACGAGGACCCGTTAGCAGGACACCCTGGTAGCAAGCGATTGATTGACTTGGTGCAACGTTCCTTTTGGTGGCCTCGTTTGGCTAACGATGCGGCGAACTTTGTCCAGACATGCAGTCTGTGCCAGGGAAATAAGGCTTTGTCCAGTAAGGGCCATGGGTTGTTGCAACCGTTGCCTGTCCTGTCCTGTGTTGTACCTCTCGTTCGCGTTTGCTCATAAGTATCTGCACGTCTGGAGACTTTCGACACTGATGAGCGAGCACTTGCAAGTACAGCAAGGCAAGCGCGAGCAAACAGAGACAGCGGAAGACTTCAAGACGAAGAGAGATATAACTTACAGTCTTACAGATCGGAACGATGCAATGGACGAAATCGCCGTCAGCACCGGAAGCAAGCAATCATCACGCGGCGGTGGTTAGCGAAGTTTAGGCTTAGCTCGGGCTAAGTAGAATATCGTATAGTAATAGCAATATAGAACACACGAGTGTTCTCTGGTATCGAATGTCTTATCTTGCTTAGCCGTCCTCGCATCTGTTATACTCGCAGCATCACAATGCCGTACGATTCACATCAGGAGGCCGATCCTAGATGTGACAACCCTACTGCGTATAGGCGATGTCTACGCACAACAACGTATAAGCCTTTCCGGCATTCGCATGATGCAAGGGTCCGGATAACGGCGAGTGCGGCGCTCTCAACGTGTGCTGTAATGAAGTAATATTATATCAGATAATATTACTTATCGTTTCGTAGCACGAGCATAATGCGCACTTCAATGCTTTGGGCTTTCATGCATGCTAGGCGGATTTGCCATGATGCGATGTCGCGATGGATAATGACAACATGCCAAATGCATATATAAATGTACACGAATACATTTATATCATGCAGATTCATTCATATGCAATGTGTTCATCACAATAGCACTTCGCCTTGTAGGATCACATCGACCTACGCATCGGCGGGAAACTAACCGTAGCACAACAATTATCCCCCCTCCCGTATGCAGCGTCCTCGCTGCATCATACAGCATCGACTGCAGGGGTCATTGAGCTTGTGTGGCACGTTTGCGGGCTTCTTCGAGCAGGGGTTTCATGTCCTGTGAGAAGTTGCGTGCCGGTTCCCATGAGTTGTGCTCGTCGGTATACCCTGTCCACTTAACCAAGTACTCGTGTACTGTCCGCTTACGTCGGTGTCGGCCCACACGACGTGCGCGATAATCTTACACCCGCTCCACATCGTAAAACTTCTGTTTATCAGCGATCCAGGTCTCGGGAACTGGTTCGATCGCTACGGGGGCGTTAGCAGGCTCAGGGACGGGTTCCGTACCACGATACGGACGAACAAGCGATACGTGAAACGTGGGGTGAATGGTCATATCAGCGGGCAATGCAAGCTCCACAGCCACATTCCCAACCATGCGCATGACAGGATACGGACCAATCCAGCGGGGTAAGAGTTTTCTGGATCCGTCGGCCAAGGAACGCAAGTTCTTGGTGCTTAGCAACATGAGTTGCCCTTCCGAAAACGTCACATCCTGCTTGGATTTGTTGTAATATTCCGTCGTTCGTTGCTGTGCCGCGTCCAAACACGACTTCACGTCTGTGATTCGGGACATAAAAGACTTGGCAAAAAGTTTAGCAGCAGGCACGTTCACTTCCAACTCATGCCACACGGGTAGCGCGGGATGAAACCCGTAGTTAAGAAAGAACAGACTTTTGCCTGTAGAGCGGTTAACAGCGTTGTTAAGCGCAAATTCTGCCGCAGTCAAATACGTATCCCAAACGAGGGGTGTGCGACCAGCATAATTGCGCAACATATCACCCAACGTGCGGTTTGTGCGTTCGGTTTGACCATCAGTCTGCGGGTGGTACGCTGTGCTCAGGTTGACGCGCATGCCAACTAGTTTGCAGAGCACTTCCCAAAACTTAGACGTGAACTGCCCACCGCGGTCCGAAATCACATTTTTGGGAACCCCGTGTAACCAAACCACATTGTCGAAAAACAAACGTGCGGTTTGCTCAGCCGTGCAGGATGATGTGCATGGTGCTAGGTGAACCATCTTAGTCAGACGATCAACCATTACGAACACTGCATCGTATCCCCCCTCAGTTTTGGGCAGCGCGACTACGAAGTCCATGGAAACACTTTCCCAAGGCGCATCCGGGACAGGCAACGGTTGCAACAACCCATGGCCCTTACCAGACAAAGCCTTATTGCGCTGGCACAGACTGCATGTCTGGACAAAGTTCGCCGCATCGTTAGCCAAACAAGGCCACCAAAAGGAACGTTGCACCAAGTCAATCAATCGCTTGCTACCAGGGTGTCCTGCTAACGGGTCCTCGTGGAACCACGCAAGGATGTCGTAGCGTAGCGCGTCGTCGTTCGGAACGACGATTTGTGTAGCTGCACCCTCCGTCCGTAGCCAAAGGCCATTCTGCTTGCGAAGGTTTTCTACATTAGCCGGGTCCGCAAACCAGGCGTCTGCGTTGTAGGCAACCTTCAACCGCTCCGCGAGGTCCGTCGCGATCGGTACCTCCTCGCTACGCGGCCGCACGACGGGCGCTGCTAAAATTGCAGCGTGTAGCGACGGATGTCGACTGAGAGCATCGGCAATATTCAATTTACCAGAAATATACTCCCAGGTGCAGTCGAACCTAGCTAGATATTCCATCCACCTAGCTTGACGGCGGTTCAACGTCGGAACGCTTTGCAAAAACGTTAGGGGCTTGTGGTCAGTCTTTAAAGTAAACGGGCGTCCCTCGAGGTAACAGCGCCATTCCTTTAAAGCATGCAGCACGGCCAGAAGCTCCTGTTCCCCGGTGGTGTAGCGAATCTCCGCACCAGAAAACTTCTTACTCGTGAAGGCAATCGGTCGCCCTTCCTGTAACAATACAGCGCCGCTTCCAAATATTGAGGCATCAGACACTACCTCAACACGAAATGGCAACGAGTAATCAGGGAATGCAAGGGTGACATCTTTGGCAACGATTCGTTTGAGCTCTTCGAATGCCCGCTGGCATTGCGACGTCCACGACTCGAGCGAAACAAAAACGCCTTTGCAAGTTAAGTTAGTAAGCGGGGCCGCAATGATGGAATATTTTTCAATGAACTTTCGGAAATAATTGGTCAAGCCAAGGAACTTACGCAGCTCCGTGAGGTTCTGAGGCACGGGCCAATCGCGAACCACGGCGACCTTCCGCGGGTCCATCTTCACACCGGTGGCCGACATAATGTGGCCCAAATATTCCACCTGAGGCTGCGCCCAAAAGCATTTGGCGCGTTTAGCAAACAATTGCTCCCGCCTCATAACGTCGAGCACGAGCCGAAGATGCTCCAAGTGCTCCTCGCGCGTCTTAGAATATACCAAGATGTCATCCAGGTAGCAAACAACGAACCTGTCGATAAACAGCCTAAACATGCGGTCCATAACCGCCTGAAACGTCGCAGGGGCATTAGTCAAACCAAACGATAGGACCGTATACTCGAAGTGACCGAAGGGCGTCCGAAAAGCGGTTTTCGGGATATCAGAGGCAGCGATGCGAATCTGATTGTAGCCCTGTTGTAAGTCAATTGAGGAAAAATAAGCCGAGCCCTTCAGCTTATCCAACAGGTCGTCGACGCGTGGCAAAGGGTAGCGATTTTTCACCGTATTCGCATTCAACCCCCGGTAATCGATGCACATGCGCAAGGTCTTATCCTTCTTACCGACAAACAAAATCGGTGCAGAATACGGGGATGTGCTGGGGCGTATCATACCCTTCGCGAGCAAATCCGTCACCTGGCGCTTCACCTCGTCCAGCTCCAATGGACTCAACCTGTACATTGGCCGGGCCGTAGGCTGCGCTCCAGGCATGAGAGGGATTGTGTGATCAACAGGACGCATAGGTGGTAGGCCAGGGATATCTTTAAAGACGTCCTCATACTGCGACAGTAGGGCCTCAACCTCAGGATCTGGAGAAATCTGCGCAGTGGTGACACAACAGCTCACCTGCGGCCTTAAAAGCAGTCCGTGGGCACCCTTCCGTAACAAACGGACGGCCTCCTTACGCCCGACTAGCTCTGGTTCGATTCGCGCGGCCATTGCGGTCACAGCGAAATTAACCATAGGCACCGCCTCAGTTTCGCCCTCCTTTGGTGTGACATGTTCGAACGACAGGAAAGGTACCTTAATCGACAGAGTACCCTTGCACATATGCAGGGTTGCGGTCTCCATGTCGATGCGCGCGCGGTACTGTCGTAATGTCGACGACCCCATTATGTACGGTGCAGTCTCTGCTAAGCCCTGCAGCACGTACGGCCGGGTCACAACACGCAAAGGGCCTATCGATAGGCTAAGGGTAATCCTGCCCACGATGGGATGCTTACCCCCGTCAGCAAGGGTAACCTGTGGACAATCAGACGACTCTGGGGACAACCCCAGCGCATTCACCTCTGCGACAGAGATGAAGTCGTCGCTGGCACCGGTGTCAACAAGTGCCTTCAGAGTACGGCCATTCAAACCGATCTGAACCACAGGGACACGGTTATCTACGAGCGACTGCCCAGCAGACAACGTCAGTGCACTTAGGGCGGGTCCGTAACCTACGGCACCCCCGTCAGGAGCTTCGTACCAAACGTCAACCGAGTAGGATGTGCCTGGCCACGGAGCCAGCGTACCCTCCCGATCCACACCATTAAACAAAACGGTGCCCGGCTCGAACCGGTGGACATGCCGCATACCCCTTAACGATGCCTCTGCCTTGCACCGACAGAAAGCGGGGAGTAAAACACATGCGGCGGTGCCTGGATATTGACGCCTACACCTCCTGTATATGGCCAACTGTTCCGACATCTCACGCAGAGACGAGGGGATGAACAAAATCACGTGGTTAGACAGATCGATAGACGACAGGGGACGGTGAGGTGTAAACAAATTACACAACGGGTCGAAGCAGAGAAGTCCCGTGCGTCCGTCAAGCATGATGCGTCGCGCAATGACTCGCTCGATGTGTCCAAGTACACAAGGCAACAATGCCTTAACGGCTGGCCGTAAGGATGACCACCGACCACGCGTTAGTTCAGAAATCCTGGGTGGTGCCCCCCTCCGCAGGAACCCGGGCAAGCCCCTATTTCGGCTGAGGTACAAACGGCGGCATTAGAGGGCAATCCTTCGTGGAATGGCTCTCCGCACACCGTAGACAAACGTTGGCCAATTTCCGACGCTCGAATTCAGAACGATTGCAATTCCATTTTGGCATATACGTGTCGTCCGTGTGAGTCCGCTTCGCATTGGGGTCGGAACGCTGTGCGGCTGCCGTCGACGGCGCACCACCACGCTTCCTGTTTTTAGCCGGGTCCGAGCTCGGACCTGCTCCTCCTGACCCACGGACACCCGAGCTAGCGCCCCCGCGCGCCTGGCGTTGCCGGTTGCTGCGTCGCGTCGCGGCAATAGGCGTGGGGCGGGTCGCTCCGAAGTCCTGGTCGAGAGCTACGGCTTCCCCAAGCGGATCCTGCACTTGCACGGCATTTGCACGAGGGGCAGACTTGACTTCTTCCTCACCGGCAAGGAGTCGTATCTCCGTGCCCTTAGCAAAAACGACCAAAGCATCGTACGACTTGATCTGCGCTCCAACCAAGTCAGTAGCGCACCATTTCGCCAAAATTTTCGTCAGGCCTCGCCTAAACCAAAAGACACGCTCGGATTCAGTGAGGTCAGCAATGGGAGTCACAAGTGCTTCGAAGCGTGACTGGTACGCAGGTACATTTTCATCCCGACGCATGTGGTAGCTACCGGCTGCCAAAACCTTACGAGCTTCCACATCGCGTGCTTGAACCTCAGTAGCGAATCGTGCGAGCAAAGCGGCGACCAACTCGTCAAAAGTATAGTTGCCCCGGGCGTTGGTCCAATTGCGATACCAGTCCTTCGCTGAGCCCTCGAGGGTGTTACCAACGAAGAGACACCTGATACCGTCATTATCGCCACCATGAACAGCCTGGAGATACTTTTTAGCGTCACGCACGTACGCACGAGTTGCATCGGCTATGCTATGCCCTGGTGTCTTGTCGGTCAGCGAAATATTGAGCCTAGGAACGGGAATCGACAATCTCATCACCTCAGGGATGTCATCATGCCCTCGAGCTTGAGGTAATGGCAGAACCCTTGGTCCAGCAGTGTTGTCCATATTCGTGTTCACTGCTGAATGCGGCACAATTAAGTGAGCAGGGGTCTGAAGGAAAAGGGGCTCTTGAGTGGCTCGCGCGCCAACAGTCTCAAGACCTCTATCCGGTGCTCTAGCAGCCACAACAAAATCGGGTTGGCTAGCTAGGCTAGTGTGCGGCGTATCGTCGTGTTCCGCGGACATGGAGCACGAAACGATACCCTAGGTTTGCGTAATAGAAGCCGACTTCTATCGCAAAGGCAAGAGTACAAAGCGATTCGGTGAGCCTACCGACAGTACTCTTGAGAAGATTCGGTAAACTCAGCAAGTACTTGCCCAGCTGAGTCCTGATCTCCGTAGTTTTGGCAATGAGAGTCGCCAACTGGTCCGGACGAAAGCCGGTCTCAGTCGCCGCGGCAAGCAATGCCGGTGCACTGAGATTACCTGCGACTCAGAGCGTACACTTACACAACAAGTGCAGCAATCTAAGTAAAAGCAATTTAACAATTACAAACCGGAAGCGGCGGCGTCCAAAACGGTGCGGCCTAGATCTTCGGCAAAAGTATCTAGCGGTCCTCGTGGTTCGTCGCTGGAACTCGCCATAGAAAGAACCTACTTCCGATTAGACAAAGAGAGACAGTTAGGCAACGAACCTGTCTCGATACCAAATTGTTGTACCTCTCGTTCGCGTTTGCTCATAAGTATCTGCACGTCTGGAGACTTTCGACACCGATGCGCGAGCACTTGCAAGTACAGCAAGGCAAGCGCGAGCAAACAGAGACAGCGGAAGACTTCAAAAAAACCCTAAGGCTTATACGTTGTTGTGCGTAGACATCGCCTATACGCAGTAGGGTTGTCACATCTAGGATCGGCCTCCTGATGTGAATCGTACGGCATTGCGATGCTGCGAGTATAACAGATGCGAGGACGGCTAAGCAAGATAAGACATTCGATACCGGAGAACACTTGTGTGTTCTACATTACTATTGCTATACGTTATTCTACTTAGCCCGAGCTAAGCCTGAACTTCGCTAATCACCGCCGCGTGATGATTGCTTGCTTCCGGCGCTGACGGCGATTTCGTCCATTGCATCGTTCCGATCTGTAAGACTGTAAGTTATATCTCTCTTCATCTTGAAGTCTTCCGCTGTCTCTGTTTGCTCTCACTTGCCTTGCTGTACTTGCAAGTGCTCGCGCATCGGTGTCGAAAGTCTCCAGACGTGCAGATACTTATGAGCAAACGCGAACGAGAGGTACAACAATTTGGTATCGAGACAGGTTCGTTGCCTAACTGTCTCTCTTTGTCTAATCGGAAGTAGGTTCTTTCTATGGCGAGTTCCAGCGACGAACCACGAGGACCGCTAGATACTTTTGCCGAAGATCTAGGCCGCACCGTTTTGGACGCCGCCGCTTCCGGTTTGTAATTGTTAAATTGCTTTTACTTAGATTGCTGCACTTGTTGTGTAAGTGTACGCTCTGAGTCGCAGGTAATCTCAGTGCACCGGCATTGCTTGCCGCGGCGACTGAGACCGGCTTTCGTCCGGACCAGTTGGCGACTCTCATTGCCAAAACTACGGAGATCAGGACTCAGCTGGGCAAGTACTTGCTGAGTTTACCGAATCTTCTCAAGAGTACTGTCGGTAGGCTCACCGAATCGCTTTGTACTCTTGCCTTTGCGATAGAAGTCAGCTTCTATTACGCAAACCTAGGGTATCGTTTCGTGCTCCATGTCCGCGGAACACGACGATACGCCGCACACTAGCCTAGCTAGCCAACCCGATTTTGTTGTGGCTGCTAGAGCACCGGATAGAGGTCTTGAGACTGTTGGCGCGCGAGCCACTCAAGAGCCCCTTTTCCTTCAGACCCCTGCTCACTTAATTGTGCCGCATTCAGCAGTGAACACGAATATGGACAACACTGCTGGACCAAGGGTTCTGCCATTACCTCAAGCTCGAGGGCATGATGACATCCCTGAGGTGATGAGATTGTCGATTCCCGTTCCTAGGCTCAATATTTCGCTGACCGACAAGACACCAGGGCATAGCATAGCCGATGCAACTCGTGCGTACGTGCGTGACGCTAAAAAGTATCTCCAGGCTGTTCATGGTGGCAATAATGACGGTATCAGGTGTCTCTTCGTTGGTAACACCCTCGAGGGCTCAGCGAAGGACTGGTATCGCAATTGGACCAACGCCCGGGGCAACTATACTTTTGACGAGTTGGTCGCCGCTTTGCTCGCACGGTTCGCTACTGAGGTTCAAGCACGCGATGTGGAAGCTCGTAAGGTTTTGGCAGCCGGTAGCTACCACATGCGTCGGGATGAAAATGTACCTGCGTACCAGTCACGCTTCGAAGCACTTGTGACTCCCATTGCTGACCTCACTGAATCCGAGCGTGTCTTTTGGTTTAGGCGAGGCCTGACGAAAATTTTGGCGAAATGGTGCGCTACTGACTTGGTTGGAGCGCAGATCAAGTCGTACGATGCTTTGGTCGTTTTTGCTAAGGGCACGGAGATACGACTCCTTGCCGGTGAGGAAGAAGTCAAGTCTGCCCCTCGTGCAAATGCCGTGCAAGTGCAGGATCCGCTTGGGGAAGCCGTAGCTCTCGACCAGGACTTCGGAGCGACCCGCCCCACGCCTATTGCCACGACGCGACGCAGCAACCGGCAACGCCAGGCGCGCGGGGGCGCTAGCTCGGGTGTCCGTGGGTCAGGAGGAGCAGGTCCGAGCTCGGACCCGGCTAAAAACAGGAAGCGTGGTGGTGCGCCGTCGACGGCAGCCGCACAGCGTTCCGACCCCAATGCGAAGCGGACTCACACGGACGACACGTATATGCCAAAATGGAATTGCAATCGTTCTGAATTCGAGCGTCGGAAATTGGCCAACGTTTGTCTACGGTGTGCGGAGAGCCATTCCACGAAGGATTGCCCTCTAATGCCGCCGTTTGTACCTCAGCCGAAATAGGGGCTTGCCCGGGTTCCTGCGGAGGGGGGCACCACCTGGGATTTCTGAACTAACGCGTGGTCGGTGGTCATCCTTACGGCCAGCCGTTAAGGCATTGTTGCCTTGTGTACTTGGACACATCGAGCGAGTCATTGCGCGATGCATCACGCTTGACGGACGCACGGGACTTCTCTGCTTCGACCCGTTGTGTAATTTGTTTACACCTCGCCGTCCCCTGTCGTCTATCGATCTGTCTAACCACGTGATTTTGTTCATCCCCTCGTCTCTGCGTGAGATGTCGGAACAGTTGGCCATATACAGGAGGTGTAGGCGTCAATATCCAGGCACCGCCGCATGTGTTTTACTCCCCGCTTTCTGTCGGTGCAAGGCAGAGGCATCGTTAAGGGGTATGCGGCATGTCCACCGGTTCGAGCCGGGCACCGTTTTGTTTAATGGTGTGGATCGGGAGGGTACGCTGGCTCCGTGGCCAAGCACATCCTACTCGGTTGACGTTTGGTACGAAGCTCCTGACGGGGGTGCCGTAGGTTACGGACCCGCCCTAAGTGCACTGGGCAGTCTGGTTGTCTGCTGGGCAGTCGCTCGTAGATAACCGTGTCCCTGTGGTTCAGATCGGTTTGAATGGCCGTACTCTGAAGGCACTTGTTGACACCGGTGCCAGCGACGACTTCATCTCTGTCGCAGAGGTGAATGCGCTGGGGTTGTCCCCAGAGTCGTCTGATTGTCCACAGGTTACCCTTGCTGACGGGGGTAAGCATCCCATCGTGGGCAGGATTACCCTTAGCCTATCGATAGGCCCTTTGCGTGTTGTGACCCGGCCGTACGTGCTGCAGGGCTTAGCAGAGACTGCACCGTACATAATGGGGTCGTCGACATTACGACAGTACTGCGCGCGCATCGACATGGAGACCGCAACCCTGCATATGTGCAAGGGTACTCTGTCGATTAAGGTACCTTTCCTGTCGTTCGAACATGTCGCACCAAAGGAGGGCGAAGCTGAGGCGGTGCCTATGGTTAATTTCACTGTGACCGCAATGGCCACGCGAATCGAACCAGAGCTAGTCGGGCGTAAGGAGGCCGTCCGTTTGTTACGGAAGGGTGCCCACGGACTGCTTTTAAGGCCGCAGGTGAGCTGTTGTGTCACCACTGCGCAGATTTCTCCAGATCCTGAGGTTGAGGCCCTACTGTCGCAGTATGAGGACGTCTTTAAAGATATCCCTGGCCTACCACCTATGCGTCCTGTTGATCACACAATCCCTCTCATGCCTGGAGCGCAGCCTACGGCCCGGCCAATGTACAGGTTGAGTCCATTGGAACTGGACGAGGTGAAGCGCCAGGTGATGGATTTGCTCGCGAAGGGTATGATACGCCCCAGCACATCCCCGTATTCTGCACCGATTTTGTTTGTCGGTAAGAAGGATGGGACCTTGCGCATGTGCATCGATTACCGGGGGTTGAATGCGAATACGGTGAAAAATCGCTACCCTTTGCCACGCGTCGACGACCTGTTGGATAAGCTGAAGGGCTCGGCTTATTTTTCCTCAATTGACTTACAACAGGGCTACAATCAGATTCGCATCGCTGCCTCTGATATCCCGAAAACCGCTTTTCGGACGCCCTTCGGTCACTTTGAGTATACGGTCCTATCGTTTGGTTTGACGAATGCCCCTGCGACGTTTCAGGCGGTTATGGACCGAATGTTTAGGCTGTTTATCGACAGGTTCGTTGTTTGCTACCTGGATGACATCTTGGTATATTCTAAGACGCGCGAGGAGCACTTGGAGCATCTTCGGCTCGTGCTCAACGTTATGAGGCGGGAGCAATTGTTTGCTAAACACGCCAAATGCTTTTGGGCGCAGCCTCAGGTGGAATATTTGGGCCACATTATGTCGGCCACCGGTGTGAAGATGGACCCGCGGAAGGTCGCCGTGGTTCGCGATTGGCCCGTGCCTCAGAACCTCACGGAGCTGCGTAAGTTCCTTGGCTTGACCAATTATTTCCGAAAGTTCATTGAAAAATATTCCATCATTGCGGCCCCGCTTACTAACTTAACTCGCAAAGGCGTTTTCGTTTCGCTCGAGTCGTGGACGTCGCAATGCCAGCGGGCATTCGAAGAGCTCAAACGAATCGTTGCCAAAGATGTCACCCTTGCATTCCCTGATTACTCATTGCCATTTCGTGTTGAGGTAGTGTCTGATGCCTCAATATTTGGAAGCGGCGCTGTATTGTTACAGGAAGGGCGACCGATTGCCTTCACAAGTAAGAAGTTTTCTGGTGCGGAGATTCGCTACACCACCGGGGAACAGGAGCTTCTGGCCGTGCTGCATGCTTTAAAGGAATGGCGCTGTTACCTCGAGGGACGCCCGTTTACTTTAAAGACTGACCACAAGCCCCTAACGTTTTTGCAAAGCGTTCCGACGTTGAACCGCCGTCAAGCTAGGTGGATGGAATATCTAGCTAGGTTCAACTGCACCTGGGAGTATATTTCTGGTAAATTGAATATTGCCGATGCTCTCAGTCGACATCCGTCGCTACACGCTGCAATTTTAGCAGCGCCCGTCGTGCGGCCGCATAGCGAGGAGGTACCGATCGCGACGGACCTCGCGGAGCGGTTGAAGGTTGCCTACAACGCAGACGCCTGGTTCTCGGAGCCGGCTAATGTAGAAAACCTTCGCAAGCAGAATGGCCTTTGGCTACGGACGGAGGGTGCAGCTACGCAAATCGTCGTTCCGAACGACGACGCGCTACACTACGACATCCTTGCGTGGTTCCACGAGGACCCGTTAGCAGGACACCCTGGTAGCAAGCGATTGATCGACTTGGTGCAACGTTCCTTTTGGTGGCCTCGTTTGGCTAACGATGCGGCGAACTTTGTCCAGACATGCAGTCTGTGCCAGCGCAATAAGGCTTTGTCCGGTAAGGGCCATGGGTTTTTGCAACCGTTGCCTGTCCCGGATGCACCTTGGGAAAGTGTTTCCATGGACTTCGTAGTCGCGCTGCCCAAAACTGAGGGGGGATACGATGCAGTGTTCGTAATGGTTGATCGTCTGACTAAGATGGTTCACCTAGCACCATGCACATCATCCTGCACGGCTGAGCAAACCGCACACTTGTTTTTCGACAATGTGGTTTGGTTACACGGGGTTCCCAAAAATGTGATTTCGGACCGCGGTGGGCAGTTCACGTCTAAGTTTTGGGAAGCGCTCTGCAAACTAGTTGGCATGCGCGTCAACCTGAGCACAGCGTACCACCCGCAGACTGATGGTCAAACCGAACGCACAAACCGCACGTTGGGTGATATGTTGCGCAATTATGCTGGTCGCACACCACTCGTTTGGGATACGTATTTGACTGCGGCAGAATTTGCGCTTAACAACGCTGTTAACCGCTCTACAGGCAAAAGTCCGTTCTTTCTTAACTACGGGTTTCATTCCGCGCTACCCGTGTGGCGTGAGTTGGAAGTGAACGTGCCTGCTGCTAAACTTTTTGCCAAGTCTTTTATGTCCCGAATCACAGACGTGAAGTCGTGTTTGGACGCGGCACAGCAACGAACGACGGAATATTACAACAAATCCAAGCAGGATGTGACGTTTTCGGAAGGGCAACTCATGTTGCTAAGCACCAAGAACTTGCGTTCCTTGGCCAACGGATCCAGAAAACTCTTACCCCGCTGGATTGGTCCGTATCCTGTCATGCGCATGGTTGGGAATGTGGCTGTGGAGCTTGCATTGCCCGCTGATATGACCATTCACCCCACGTTTCACGTATCGCTTGTTCGTCCGTATCGTGGTACGGAACCCGTCCCTGAGCCTGCTAACGCCCCCGTAGCGATCGAACCAGTTCCCGAGATCTGGATCGCTGATAAACAGAAGTTTTACGATGTGGAGCGGGTGTAAGATTATCGCGCACGTCATCCCTGGCACAGACTGCATGTCTGGACAAAGTTCGCCGCATCGTTAGCCAAACGAGGCCACCAAAAGGAACGTTGCACCAAGTCAATCAATCGCTTGCTACCAGGGTGTCCTGCTAACGGGTCCTCGTGGAACCACGCAAGGATGTCGTAGCGTAGCGCGTCGTCGTTCGGAACGACGATTTGCGTAGCTGCACCCTCCGTCCGTAGCCAAAGGCCATTCTGCTTGTGAAGGTTTTCTACATTAGCCGGCTCCGAGAACCAGGCGTCTGCGTTGTAGGCAACCTTCAACCGCTCCACGAGGTCCGTCGCGATCGGTACCTCCTCGCTACGCGGCCGCACGACGGGCGCTGCCAAAATTGCAGTATGTAGCGACGGATGTCGACTGAGAGCATCGGCAATATTCAATTTACCAGAAATATACTCCCAGGTGCAGTCGAACCTAGCTAGGTATTCCATCCACCTAGCCTGACGGCGGTTCAACGTCGGAACGCTTTGCAAAAACGTTAGGGGCTTGTGGTCAGTCTTTAAAGTAAACGGGCGTCCCTCGAGGTAACAGCGCCATTCCTTTAAAGCATGCAGCACGGCCAGAAGCTCCTGTTCCCCGGTGGTGTAGCGAATCTCCGCACCAGAAAACTTCTTACTCGTGAAGGCAATCGGTAGCCCTTCCTGTAACAATACAGCGCCGCTTCCAAATACTGAGGCATCAGACACTACCTCAACACGAAATGGCAACGAGTAATCAGGGAATGAAAGGGTGACATCTTTGGCAACGATTCATTTGAGCTCTTCGAATGCCCGCTGGCATTGCGACGTCCACAACTCGAGCGAAACAAAAACGCCTTTGCAAGTTAAGTTAGTAAGCGGGGCCGCAATGATGGAATATTTTTCAATGAACTTTCGGAAATAATTGGTCAAGCCAAGGAACTTACGCAGCTCCGTGAGGTTCTGAGGCACGGGCCAATCGCGAACCACGGCGACCTTCCGCGGGTCCATCTTCACACCGGTGGCCGACACAATGTGGCCCAAATATTCCACCTGAGGCTGCACCCAAAAGCATTTGGCGCGTTTAGCAAACAATTGCTCCCGCCTCATAACGTCGAGCACGAGCCGAAGATGCTCCAAGTGCTCCTCGCGCGTCTTAGAATATACCAAGATGTCATCCAGGTAGCAAACAACAAACCTGTCGATAAACGGCCTAAACATTCGGTCCATGACCACCTGAAACATTGCAGGGGCATTGGTCAAACCAAACGATAGAACCGTATACTCGAAGAGACCGAAGGGCGTCCGAAAAGCGGTTTTCGGGATATCAGAGGCAGCGATGCGAATCTGATTATAGCCCTGTTGTAAGTCAATCGAGGAAAAATAAGCCAAACCCTTCAGCTTATCCAACAGGTCGTCAACGCGTGGCAAAGGGTAGCGATTTTTCACCGTACTCACATTTAACCCCCGGTAATCAGTGCACATGCGCAAGGTCCCATCCTTCTTACCGACAAACAAAATCGGTGCAGAATACGGGGATGTGCTGGGGCGTATCATACCCTTCGCGAGCAAATCCGTCACCTGGCGCTTTACCTCGTCCAGCTCCAATGGACTCATCCTGTACATTGGCCGAGCCGTAGGCTGCGCTCCAGGCATGAGAGGGATTGTGTGATCAACAGGACGCATAGGTGGTAGGCCAGGGATATCTTTAAAGACGTCCTCATACTGGGACAGTAGGGCCTCAACCTCAGGATCCACAGAAATCTGCGCGGTGGTGACACAACAGCTCACCCGCGGCCTTAAAAGCAGTCCGTGGGCACCCTTCCGTAACAAACGGACGGCCTCCTTACGCCCGACTAGCTCTGGTTCGATTCGCGTGGCCATCGCGGTCACAGCGAAATTAACCATAGGCACCGCCTCAGCTTCGCCCTCCTTTGGTGCGACATGTTCGAACGACAGGAAAGGTACCTTTATCGACAGAGTACCCTTGCACATATGCAGGGTTGCCGTCTCCATGTCGATGCGCGCGCGGTACTGTCGTAATGTCGACGACCCCATTATGTACGGTGCAGTCTCTGCTAAGCCCTGCAGCACGTACGGCCGGGTCACAACACGCAAAGGGCCTATCGATAGGCTAAGGGTAATCCTGCCCACGATGGGATGCTTACCCCCGTCAGCAAGGGTAACCTGTGGACAATCAGACGACTCTGGGGTCAACCCTGTTGTACCTCTCGTTCGCGTTTGCTCATAAGTATCTGCACGTCTGGAGACTTTCGACACCGATGCGTGAGCACTTGCAAGTACAGCAAGGCAAGCGAGAGCAAACAGAGACAGCGGAAGACTTCAAGACCAAGAGAGATATAACTTACAGTCTTACAGATCGGAACGATGCAATGGACGAAATCACCGTCAGCGCCGGAAGCAAGCAATCATCACGCGGCGGTGAATAGCGAAGTTTAGGCTTAGCTCGGGCTACGTAGAATAGCGTATAGCAATAAAAATGTAGAACACACGAGTGTTCTCCGGTATCGAATATCTTGTTTTGCTTAGCCGTCCTCGCATCTGTTATACTCGCAGCATCGCAATGCCGTACGATTCACATTAGGAGGCCGATCCTAAATGTGACAATCCTACTGCGTATAGGTGATGTCTACGCATAACAACGTATAAGCCTTTCCGGCATTCGCATGATGCAAGGGTCCGGATAACGATATCCGGTTGCAGGGCATGTGTCGCGATGAGTGCGGCGCTCTCAACGTGTGCTGTAATGAAGTAATATTATATCAGATAATATTACTTATCGTTTCGTAGCACGAGCATAATGCGCACTTCAATGCTTCGGGCTTTCATGCATGCTAGGCGGATTTGCCATGATGCGATGTCGCGATGGATAATGACAACATGCCAAATGCATATATAAATGTACACGAATACATTTATATCATGCAGATTCATTCATATGCAATGTGTTCATCACAATAGCACTTCGCCTTGTAGGATCACATCGACCTACGCATCGGCGGGAAACTAACCGTAGCACAACAAACCCCAGCGCATTCACCTCTGCAACAGAGATGAACTCATCGCTGGCACCGGTGTCAACAAGTGCCTTCAGAGTACGGCCATTCAAACCGATCTGAACCACTGGGACATGGTTATCTACGAGCGACTGCCCAGCAGACAACGTCAGTGCACTTAGGGCGGGTCCATAACCTACGGCACCCTCATCAGGAGCTTCGTACCAAACGTCAACCGAGTAGGATGTGCCTGGCCACGGAGCCAGCATACCCTCCCGATCCACACCATTAAACAAAACGGTGCCCGGCTCAAACCGGTGGACACACCGCATACCCCTCAACGATGCCTCTGCCTTGCGCCGACAGAAAGCGGGGAGTAATACACATGCGGCGGTGCCTGGATATTGACGCTTACATCTCCTGTAAACGGCCAACTGTTCCGACATCTCACGCAGAGACGAGGGGATGAACAAAACCACGTGGTTAGACAGATCGATAGACGACAGGGGACGGCGAGGTGTAAACAAATTACACAACGGATCGAAGCAGAGAAGTCCCGTGCGTCCGTCAAGCATGATGCGTCGCGCAATGACTCGCTCGATGTGTCCAAGTACGCAAGGCAACAATGCCTTCACGGCTGGCCGTAAGGATGACCACCGACCACGCGTTAGTTCAGAAATCCTGGGTGGTGCCCCCTCCACAGGAACCCGGGCAAACCCCTATTTCGGCTGAGGTACAAACGGCGGCAGTAACGGGCAATCCTTCGTAGGATGACTCTCTGCGCACCGTAGACAAACATTGGCCGCTTTCTGACGTTCGAACTCAGAACGATTGCAATTCCATTTTGGCATAAACGAGTCATCCGTGTGAGTCCGCTTCGCATTGGGGTCAGAGCGCTATTTGGCTGCCGACGACGGCGCACCACCACGCTTCCTGCTCTTAGCAGGGTCCGAGCTCGGACCTGCTCCTCCTGACCCGCGGACACCCGAGCTAGCGCCCCCGCGCGCCTGGCGTTGCCGGTTGCTACGTCGCGTCGCGGCAATAGGCGTGGGGCGGGTCGCTCTGAGTTCCTGGTCGAGAGCTACAGCTTCCCCAAGCGGATCCTGCACTTGCACGGCATTTGCACGAGGGACAGACTTGACTTCTTCCTCACCGGCAAGGAGTCGTATCTCCGTACCCTTAGCAAAAGTGACCAAGGCATCATACGACTTGATCGGCACCCCAGCCAAGTCAGTAGCGCACCATTTAGCCAAAATTTTCGTCAGGCCTCACCTAAACCAAAAGACAAGCTTGGTTTCAGTGAGATCAGCAATGGGGGTCACAAGTGCTTCGAAGCGTGACTGGTACGCGGGTACATTTTCACCCCGACGCATGTGGTAGCTACCGGCTGCCAAAACCTTACGAGCCTCCACATCACGTGCTTGAACCTCAGTAGCGAACCGTGCGAGCAAAGCGGCAATCATCTCGTCAAAAGTATAGTTGCCCTGGGCGGTGGTCCATTCACGATACCAGTCCTTCGCTGAGCCCTCGAGGGTGTTACCAACGAAGAGACACCTGATACCATCATTATCGCCACCATGAACAGCCTGGAGATACTTTTTAGCGTCACGCACGTACGCACGAGTTGCATCGGCTATGCTATGTCCTTCTGTCTTTTCAGTTAGCGAGATATTGAGCCTAGGAACGGGAATTGACAATCTCATCACCTCAGGGATGTCATCATGCCCTCGAGCTTGAGGTAATGGCAGAACCCTTGGTCCAGCAGTGTTGTCCATATTGGTGTTCACTGCTGAATGCGGCACAATTAAGTGAGCAGGGGTCTGAAGGAAAAGGGGATCTTGAGTGGCTCGCGCGCCAACAGCCTCAAGACCCCTATCCGGAGCTCTAGCAGCCACAACAAAATCGGGTTGGCTAGCTAGGCTAGTGTGCAGCGTATCGTCGTGTTCCGCGGACATGGAGCACGAAACGATACCCTAGGTTTGCGTAATAGAAGCCGACTTCTATCGCAAAGGCAAGAGTACAAAACAATTCGGTGAGCCTACCGACAGTACTCTTGAGAAGATTCAGTAAACTCAGCAAGTACTTGCCCAGCTGAGTCCTGATCTCCGTAGTTTGGGCGATGAGAGTCGCCAAATGGTCCGGACGAAAGCCGGTCTCAGTCGCCGCGGCAAATAATGCCGGTGCACTGAGATTACCTGCGACTCAGAGCGTACACTTACACAACAAGTGCAGCAATCTAAGCAAAAGCAATTTAACAATTACAAACCGGAAGTGGCGGCGTCCAAAACAGCGCGGCCTAGGTCTTCGGCAAATGTATCTAGCAGTCCTCGTGGTTCGTCGCTGGAACTCGCCATAGAAAGAACCTACTTCCGATTAGACAAAGAGAGACAGTTAGGCAACGAACCTGTCTCGATACCAATTTGTTGTACCTCTCGTTCGCGTTTGCTCATAAGTATCTGCACGTCTGGAGACTTTCGACACCGATGCGTGAGCACTTGCAAGTACAGCAAGGCAAGCGAGAGCAAACAGAGACAGCGGAAGACTTCAAGACGAAGAGAGATATAACTTACAGTCCTCGCATCTGTTATACTCGCAGCATCGCAATGTCGTACGATTCACATTAGGAGGCCGATCCTAAGTGTGACAACCCTACTGCGTATAGGCGATGTCCAAGCATAACAACGTATAAGCCTTTCCGGCATTCGCATGATGCAAGGGTCCGAATAACGATATTCGGTTGCAAGGCATGCATCGCGACGAGTGCGGCGCTCTCAACGTGTGCTGTAATGAAGTAATATTATATCAAATAATATTACTTATCGTTTCATAGCACGAGCATAATGCGCACTTCAATGCTTCGGGCTTTCATACATGCTAGGCGGATTTGCCATGATGTGATGTCGCGATGGATAATGACAACATGCCAAATGCATATATAAATGTATGCGAATACATCTATATCATGCAGGTTCATTCATATGCAATAATCATTCATGCATTCATCAAGATAACACTTCGCCTTGTAGGGTCGCATCGACCTACGCATCGGCGGGAAACGAACCGTAGCACAACATGTTACATCAGCCAGCCAGCAATCCATCAGATAGCTAGACAGGGTTAGATTTGAGTTGGAATAAGTTGTTATCATCACTTCGATATTTTACATTCTTAAGTATTCTTATTCTTATCATGTTGATTTTTCAATTTTATGTCCAGATCGGTGTTTGTAATTAGCCATACGTGCGTCACAGTATCTGTTGAAGTGCGTGATGCATGAGTGAGAATGCCTCTGAAATTATTCTGAAATTCTTATTCTTATTCTTATTCTTATATATATATATTGCAAATTGAATATATATATAGAATACATATATATTATAATATATAATAACTATATAATATAATATAATATAATATAATATAATATAATATAATATAATATAATATAATATAATATAATATAATATAATATAATATAATATAATATAATATAATATAATATAATATAATATAATATAATATAATATAATATAATATAATATAATATAATATAATATAATATAATATAATATAATATAATATAATATAATATAATATAATATAATATAATATAATATAATATAATATAATATAATATAATATAATATAATATATGTATATATGTATATATGTATATATGTATATATGTATATATGTATATATGTATATATGTATATATGTATATATGTATATTATGGGTGTTACACTGTGGGCGACTCGCCCTCCAAAGACAAGCACCGGGGGTCCTGACCGGACCGAGCCACAGCGCAGGGGAGGAGCACGTGGCTTTGTCTGTCTGTCCTGCCACGTGCTCTCCCTCTCACTCAGGCCAGCAAAACCTCAGAGGCTCTCGCCTGGCCACTAACAGAGCACTCAGGGTCACCAAGAAGCCACAGAAGGGCCCAACAGAAAACGGGGGACACCTAGCTGCTCAAAGGACGGGGAACCCTCTCTAACCCGAAACTGACCTGGCAAGAGCCTGGCAAACACACACACACACACACACACACACACACACACACACACACACACATATATATATATATATTGTATACCTGCAACATCGCTTTGGAAATATAACAGCCGGCCGGATAGCTGACGAGCCCGCTAATGGCCCACACAACTGCATTCGTTGCCATGTTTACAATGCTCAGGTCGGTGCTATAGCCAAGCAGCGTGAGTTGGTAAGTGTTACCAGGTGAATTCAAATAATCATCCCCTGAAACCATGGGCACATCCTCGGACCAACTCCCTGCCGGGCGGGATGCATGGAGATTATTGCATGTTATTATTATAACCGAGCGAGAGGCAGGTAGCACACATTATATGTTGTTTATTATCAGCAGCTAGTTACCAGACAGGAGCGAGTGTAGATGACCGTCTATATACCTACTGGGTACATGCACACTTTAGGTGTTATCGCAGTACTTTATGTGGGCGACTACTTGCCCTGAAAGGACTGGGTACGTACTAATAGTTTACGTAGTAATTTGGTTTCCAGAGTGCCACCATGCATAACATAATATATAATTATGCATTTATTGTTGTTAGATGGAGGTATGAGTCATGCATACTTGGCAGCTGGATGACATGGATGGAGACAAGCAAGACATTACAAGCAGCAATCATATTTCCACTCGCAGCAGCTGCGTACTGGTCCATCAGCAAGTAGTACGTAAACATACATGCACGCCTTCCCTCCCTCTCTCCATATATTGTCTATCTTCTTTGTTTCTTTGTTTATTTATATGCGACTTGCCCTGAGAGGACAAGCTCCGGGGGCCCTGACCAGGCCGAAGCACAGCGCAGGGGGGAACACATGGCTTAGTCAGTTCATCCTGCCGTGCACTCCTCGCCTCACTCGAGCCAGCTAGGGGCACGCAGGACTCATGAGCCTCAAGCCTGGCTACTCAAAAGAACAAAGCCTTAGCAAACCTCACGAGCTCCTAGACAGAGGGGGCAAGAGAGCTACCTCTACCTATAAGCAAGAACACACATATCTATATGTCTATCATATATATCTATGTTGTGATATTCGGTCAGACTTCTTCATGTGTTCATTGCATGAACGCATTGCCAGAACCGTACTGCGTCTGAATTTCAAATGTGAAGGGTCTTATGTACGACCCCTTCACCAAGTCGCTATTTATTCCCCGAAGCTGACCTGCTTCTTTAGCTGTTTGTAACATCTATTGCTCACCTGGACTTTGGTGTGTCCTAGTGGCTTGAGGCATAGTGGCAGCTCGCTTGTCCAGCTTGTGCTGAACTGGACCTCAGCTGTTGCAACGCGAGTTTCACAACAATCTATAGACATATAGATATAATATGTATAGATCAACCCTATATACTACATTTATGTGTGTGTGTCTGTGTGTGCAGCAAGCACCAGGCAAGCAAACAGCAACACGCCTTGTTATCAGTTGGGATGTATAGCGATCCGTTCGAGCAACAATCGTGTTGTTGTAGCTGTACTTGGCAGTACGCTATCGACCCACGCTCGTCCAATCTGTAGTGCTATAAGTGAGTATTTGTGCCAACTTTGGAGCGAACAATGAAGTCATCTTACAACTATCGGACACTATGCAACGAATACTTTCCCGTAACAACGTCAGGCTTCCTAATGTCTGATCTGTCGCACCCTGCTTCATGCACCAATTGCAGAGGCGGATGTCATCATCTCCGATAAGGTCAAGAGTGTGATGGCCAAGAATGTCAAGAACCATCACCTCCAAACCCTTGTTCAGGTGGCAAATGCGAAGGCCGCCTGGTGCTTTGGTGCCGGCTACATTCGCGTCAATCTGCAACAAGAGTCAAACTTCGACAGGAGCTAAGCGACTTCAAAATGGCCAATGGAGGAGAACTGCCGGTCTACATCAGCCGAGCTTGACAGCTGCAGTCACATTTGCTGGATGTGGGACACGTCGTCACAGATGCAGAGCTCTCAACTATCATCATTAAAGGGCTCCCCAACAAATATGACGTGGTCATGACAGTTCTCACTATGCAGAAAGGGGAGCTGGACTCATGGCTTATGTGTTGCCGGACGACGACAAAAGGGAGTCATTGGCATTCATCACGCATCAAAGTGGTGGCAACGCCAGCTCAACAGGCCAAGGTCAGATAAGTAAGCAGAAGAGTAAGTCCAACACCACCTGCTACTACTGCGGTAAGCCAGGACATTTCGTCGGGGTATGCAAGAAGCATCTGGCGGGTCAACAGCAAGGAAATTATGGACGTGGCGGGGACAACCTTCAGCGCAGGGAGCCCATCAAAATGGGGTATGCTGTTGGAAGTGAGTCACAGTTGGACGCAAGGCATCTGGACTCGGCATCAGAGTGGCATACCACCTATGATGTGATGGAGCTGGAGGATATGCGAGATGTGCTGCCGGAAAAGATGTTTACGGTGGTGGGCTATGATGGCTCAAGGCATCTGCCGACACATGTAGGTCACTATGTTGTACACCGGTTCAATCACCATCCATGCCGAAGTAGGCTTGAGTTTACCAAAGCATGGATAAACATGATATGAGCATACTAGCGTGATATATTCATGTATATCTAGCTAAATTAGCATTTCGCATCACCATTAGTGACATCGCACTGTCAGTCAACATGTTTGACTCGAGGTCGGCACCGATGCATGGCACCATTATAGGATAATATATCAAGTAATAATATTTCAAATATTATTACATCATTTGTATCATAAACCAGTGACGTATGTGGCAACCGAATATTGATATGTGGACCTTTGCACCCTGCATACGTTGCATCCATTAATATCACGAATTACGCGGTATTCAGGAGACTGCTCTGATAGTACTCACACTTGGGATCGGGATCCAGTGTGATTTGTAATGCACATCAGCATCCCGAACGTGATAGGTGCGAGGACAGCCGCCTAGAGACCAAAGTCGGCTCGACGCTACTTTGGATAAAGTACTCTCGTACTTAACTCAATCCAATTGCCATACATACGTTACAATCATTTCTTATCGGCCTGAGCTATTTCAGCATATCATCTTCAGCATACCGCATCATCATTCACGACATCGCGCTGTTGGTCAAACATGTTTGACTCGGGATTGATATCAATGCGAATCCATTATGGCATAATATATCAAGTTATAATATTTCAAATATTATTGCATCATTCGTATCATAAACCACATGCGTATGCGGAAATACGACGATCGTGATGGTTGGTCGGCAACCGAATATTGATATGTGGACCTTTGCACCCTGCATACGTTGCATCCATTAATATCACGAATTACGCGATGTTCAGGATAGTGCTATGATAATAATCACACTTAAGATCGGGATCCAGTGTGATTTGTAATGCACATCAGTATCACGAGTGTGATAGATGCAAGGACGGCCGCCTAGAGACCGAAGTCGGCTCGATGCTACTATGGATTGAGTACTCGTGTACTTAACTCAGTCTAATTCCCATACATACGATATACTCATTTCTTATCGGCCTGAGCTAATCCAGCATTCCATTTCCAGCCGTATGATGAACGCTTGTAAGTTGAATCTTTCCTTGTCTTCAAGTCTTCCGCTGTCACGTTGCTCGCACTGGAGTGTCTTACTGTTCGTAAGCACGATCCACTTGTAGCTAACACTCAGATGTGCAGATTCAGTGCATGATCGAAGAAGGAAGGATACAACAGATGCAATGGAGGAGACTCTACGAGAGGTGGAGGGCTGGTGCAGCATCTGACCAAGAATGGCGGTGCAGATGTGAACATGCAGGATCGTTGCTATCCGCTAAATGAGTGAAAGCGACTGATTGAATGGAGGCATGAGCCCAACGGCAGGGTCACGTTATGCAGTGATCATGGAAGAAATCCTGGAGCTAGCTACATATCAGGAGGCGACTAACCGCCCCAATGCTAAAGAGTGGGATGACGTGCCATGATGGGGAGATCACGGCACAGCTCATGAATGGAACCTGGGAGCTGGCAAAACCACCGGCTGGTGCCCGGATATTGCCTTACTGGTGGGTGTATAAGCTCAAACATGCAGAGGATGGCGGGATCGTGCACTTTAAGGCACGTTTGGTGGCGAAGGGTTACAAGCAGCGGGCAGGGATTGACTATGGGGAGCTATTCACTCCAACCTCGCGCTTTGCTTTGCTTCATATGCTCCTCGCGGTGGCTGCGGCAAAAGGGATGCTGATCCACCAGCTAGACGTTTTTACAGGTTTCCTGTCAGTCAGCGGACTCTGAACAGGCCACCATCAATCTATGGGCTGAAACAGGCCCCCCGCTGCTGGTATGTGGAACTAGTAGCGGAGCTGGACAAGCTGGGGTCCAAACCATCAGTAGTGGCCCCAGCACTGTTCATCAAGAGGGATGAGAAGGAGATCGTCAACCTGCTGGTGCACGTGGACGGCATCATCATCACCTCAGAAAACGATGAACTCATCAAGAGGGTAAAGGCAGCAATCGGGCAGGCCTTCAAGATTCGAGATCTTGGAGAGGCAAAAGTCTTCCTGGGTATGGAGATCAACCGGGGAGCGAACGGGGAGGTAAAGCTGTCGCAGCGGCGCTACATGGAGGAGCTGCTGCAGCGGCATCAACTCACAAACGCAAAGCCGCAAATGACTCCACTACCTCCTGGTTCTAGAGTACTACCATCAGAAGATGGCAACAGAGAGCTTGCAGACAGCACCAAGTACCGGGCGCTTGTCGGTGAAGTAAATTACCTGGCGACGAGCACAAGGCCCGATATCACGCAGGCAATAAGCATCCTGGCGCGCTTTATGGGCAAGTCATCTAAGGCTCACAGAGGGCCTGGCTTTGGGGGTGTGTCGATGTTTGGCGGGTACCAAGGAGCTCGGACTATGCTTTGGTGGAGATGGAGATGTAGCCATGGTGAGGTACAGTGATTCCGACTGGGCAGGAGATCCAGCCACTCGGGGATCTACAACCGGCTACGTCTTTCTGCTAGGCGGAGCAGCTTTCAGCTGGAACAGCCAATTGCAGCGCACAGTGACAGTTTTGTCAGTGGAGGTGGAGTACCAGGCCACGGCAGCTGTAGTACGGGAGGCGCTTTGGCTTTGCAAGCTAACGGGAGACTTGGGTTTAGGGTCAAATGCTATAGAGATTTGGATGGATTCCCAGGGGGCGATGAGCATGGGGAACAACCTGATAACATTGGTCCGTTCCAAGCACATCGATGTGCAGCATCACCTAGTATGGGGGCGAGTCTCTAGGAAGGAAGTTGCCCTGTCCTGCTATTCGACAGATGATAAGGTGGCAGATGTACTGACTAAGGCACTTGGAGAGATCAAGTTCAGGAAGTGCATTATGGAAATGGGGTTGGCAATCTAAGCATTCGGGTTTTGCTTGAGGTGAACTCGTTTGGATGCGTTTCTGCTTGGAGTTATTTTCTATCACTTGTTGCTAGGAGCGTCTCGAGGGGGCGTGTTATGAAATGGTGTATCAGTTGGGATCTATAGCGATCCATTCTAGCAATTCTCCGTACTCAGCAGTATGCTATCGACCCGCATAAGCGAGTATCTGTGCCAACTCCGGAGCAAAGAATTTAGTTTTCTTTTGATTATCGGACACTATGTAACGAATACTTTCTCGTAACAACGTCAGTCCTCCTAATGTCCGTTAGTCTCATCTCATCTCATCTCAACATCTCAACAGGCCTCCGCAAGCAGCAGATAGATGGAGAAATAAACAGATAGACGGCCAGACCACGTACAACGTAGATACACACACACACACACACACACACACACACATATATATATATATATATATATATATAATTCATGGACAATATGAAAGATGGGAGTATAGACAATGATCCCGACAGAAGCTGAGGTGACGGTTATTACCGCCTCAGCATGCATAAATACAGCGGGATCAATACGTCATCTTTGTTGGTATGATATAATGCGGCTAGCATGGCTATATCAATGAATTAACGCACGAGCTGATTGCATGTATGCATCCCGCACATCCCTGCCAACCATTATTGGCAGGTCTAGTTATGGGCTAATTTACTCTGGTTAAATCTAATTTAAGTCCTATTAGGTCTGATTGAATGCCCTGTTGGGCCTACTTCGCCCAGCTAGTATGTAGTTTGAAGGGCATCCGGCACACCCCAGCCAGCGGCCATCCATGCATCCCCAAAACATTGAGATTTACATAACGTTCCAGATCAATGTATCTGCATGACCTGCATGTCCAGGCACTTACCAGGGACGGTAGCGAGCGCTAATGGTGGTAGATAGGTAGGTGAAAATCGATCCAGCAGCAGCAGCAGTGTATTCATTTGGCATCAGGCATGAGGGGCATCATCAGGCATGAAGGAAGAAATAATCAAGCAAGGCAGATAATTCATTCGGTTTGTTAATGTGATGAGTTTGCTAGCTGATTCAATGCGAGGACGACGTAGCAGGTAGCAGGTAGGTGTACGTATGTGTGGCGCGCGCGGCTGTTGACAATGCAGATGATGGTAATGCTCAACGAATACATACACAGATGATGTATATAGCCCATCTTGTAAACGCGACAGAAATATACACGGCATCATTACGTACATGCTGAAAGGCTGCGGCCCTTATTCTTGGCGGGATGGGACACGGCGGTAGATCCCATCGCTTGGATGACAGCAGAAGCAACAGCTTCAGCACCGCCGTCGTCCTCCTGAGGGCGCAGCTTGCGTTTGTGTTATCAAGTGTTATATCAGTTGGGATCTATAGCGATGCGTTCTAGCAACAATCGTGTTGTTGTAGCTGTACTCGGCAGGACGCAATCGACCCACGCTCGTCCAATCTGTAATGCTACACGCGCGCGAGTCTTTGTGCCATCTCCAGAACGAACAAGTTAGCCTTCTTTTGACTATCAGATATAATGTATTGAATACTTTCTCGTTATAGCGTCAGGCTTCCTAATGTCTGGTAGTCGACATTACAACAATAAATATGATGACGCGAGCGAAACGAAATCAGATAAAGACAATAATCAAACAACAAAATGCACATACGTGGACAGCTACCTGGATAAGTCAGGAAATACTCACATGGAAACTTTGCCCGCCAGTGGTGAAAGCCAAGAATACGACGATCGATAGCGCAGCAGCGCAGAGAGGATGCACGGTGGACGACATCTGTCGTTTTTGATCAGCAGCAACCGGCGGGGGTATCAACCGCAGGATATAGGGTACATGCCTATTTCAGCGGCAAACTTTGATGAGAAAACAATTAAATTATTAAGAAAGATAAATTTGTCTATTCATCATGCCAAACATGTGTTTCAAGGATTTGTTTTAAGGAAGGCAAGTTAGCAATGTAACAGGAGTACCAGGACTACTGCGTTTCATTATGCTGCTGGACGAGCTTGCATGCTCGTCCTGTCTTCGCTCGCGCCTTCGACACGTTGCCAAACGGATGTGCACTTGTGTGTGTTTAATCTGCTCCCTGATTCAAAAATGGTCATCATGCGAGCGAGCGTTGCGTTTATCTACGTGTACCCGGGCACGTACGTGCGTGTATTAACAAGATACTCACCAGCAGGGAGATTGCTGTAGAAACAGGCAGCGAGTGGCAGCCCCGATGCTACAAGTGCAAGCAAATGGGACGCCTGCGATATGAATGTCCCCAGCTGCGGAACCAGCAGCAGCAACAGAACAACCGCGGTGGCCGGCGAAACAACTTCGTGATGATCAGTACTGCCGTCGAGCTGGAACAGGCACGTGACGTGATCCAAGAATACGCGGATTGGAAACTGGACACAGGAGCAGCACTACATGTTACTGACCGCATGGAGGACCTAACCGACTTCGTCCCAGTGGAGAATGGGCCGACTTTGGAAGGCACCTACAACGTAAAGCAACAAGCGGTGGGCTACGGCACCGTGGAGCTGGTCGCGTTCGTAGGCGAAGAGGTTTTAAGTTTGTTGATAACAGAGGTGTGGTATGTACCGGATCTAGGGCACAGGCTGGCGATAGTGAAGGTGACGGTTAAGTATGGCAAACATACCACCTATAAGAACCTTATGTACGGCCAGCTCCTCCCAGATGGCCTAATCACCTCTGCGTGATGACACGCGCCCACCAGAAACGAGTGGAAACTCTTGCCCTTGTAGAGGACTCAGTGGAGCTCTGACACCGACGTTTCGGACACCTGGGCTATGAGGGCCTTGGAAAGCTTGCGCGCGAGGGGATGGTTGAGGGTTTTAACGTGTCTGCGGACCGGGTCAGAAAGTCTGCAGAAGCAAATCACAAATGCGAGCCCTGCGTAAAAGCGAAGCACACGCGCGCACCTCACCCCCCGTCAGGCAACGTGACGAACCTATTGTTGCAGCGTGTGCACACGGATGTTTGTGAGATGCCTGTTGTTTCTAAGGGCGGTGCACGGTACGTTGTGACGTTTCAGGATGAGTACTCCGCTTTTTCAGTGGTACGGTTGGTGCGCACAAAAGATATGGTACCGGAAGCGATCATTGAAGTGCTCAATCAAATGGAGAAGCAGACCGGAAGGAGTGTCCCGGAAGTACAGTCGGACAGAGGGCGCGAGTACATCAATGTGCGTTTGCGCAAGTTCTTTTGGGAGAAAGGGATCATGCACGACACGTCTGTACCCTACACTCCTGAGCACAATGGCCGTGCGGAACGTCTTAACCGCACGCTGCTGGAGAAGGTGCGAGCCATGCTACAAGATGCGAACTTGGGACAGGAGTTTTGGGCCGAAGCGATTTCAACGGCCTGTGCGATTCGTAACTGTCCCCCGTCAAGTGGCTTGAAAGCCCCCCCACGAGCTCTTTCACGGTTACAAACCTGATGTCTCGGTTTTGCCTGTGTTTGGCTGCACGGCGTGGGTTTTCACAGAGAGGCAACATCGAGGAAAGTTAGACGCGGTTAGTCAAAAGGGCATCTTCGTGGGATACGATCGCGGTAGTAAAGGTTACCGTGTGTTCTTACCGGAAAAGAACGTCGTGGTGACACGTGCGATGTTCGTTTTGACGAGTCATCCCCAAGTGCAGAACCAGCTGCGCCGGCGATTGCTGAAGACGCTGATGCTGCGAGTGTTGACAATCCCGCTGAATTTGTGGGGGAGTCTGACGAAAATGGCATCGATGAGGGTGGCGCAAACACGGGCGGCGCAAGTACAGGCGGCGATAATACAGGGGAGATAAGCGGCGACAACAGCAACGAGGGCACACAACGCTCTGCGTCTGCGGGGGAGATTGCTAGTACAGCCGCAGACCCTCGTTAACCCCGGAGAGAGCACCGAAAGCCTGCCCGATTTGCCGGAATTACCACCCTTAACACAGCTCCCGGAGACAAGGAGCCGTCCACCTATGTGGAAGCCATGGATTCCCCAGAAGCCGAGGAATGGAAGCAGGCGATGGAGGACGAAATCGCGTCTCTTCATGCGCACGGTGCCTGGCGACTGGAACATCCGCCAGCAGGGGCCAATGTGATCCCAGGCAAATGGGTCCAAGTTCGACAAGTCCAAGTTCGACGCTGATGGCAAGCTAGAGCGCCGCAAAGCACGTTATGTCGCGAAAGGTTTTAAGCAAGTAGAAAATGTAGATTACAGCGAGGTTTTTTCCCCTACCTCCACACAGACCACCGTCCGAGCTTTCTTTGCCACAGCAGCGGCTGAATGCATGGATGTGCATCACCTAGATATGCGCACTGCGGTTTTGCACGGTGACTTGGAGGAGGTGATCTACGTTGAGCAACCACCGGGTTTTGAGACTGGTGAGCCGGGGCAGAAATGCCGTTTACTGAAGGCGTTGTATGGTCTCAAGCAAGCAAGCCGTGCGTGGCACAAGAAATTAGTTGCCACGCTGGAGGCCAACAAGTTTGAGGTGTCTACGTCTGATCCAAGCCTGTTTAGCAAGCGGGACGGGTCACGTGTCGTCCGTTTGCTAGTTCACGTTGATGATTTGCTGATTTCTAGCCATTGTGCCAAGCTGCTAACTGAAGTAAAGCAACAGCTGATGAAGGAGTTCGAAGTGAGGGATCTGGGCGAGGTTTCACTTTTCCTTGGTATTGAGGTTGTGCGCGACCGTGGCACTAGGTCGATGAAGATCTTACAGAACAGATATGCACTGGACTTGGTGCAGAAGTTTGGACATGCAAATGCTAAGCCTGATTCGATCCCCATGCAGCCAATTCGAGGGCTTTTGAACACCAGGGGTATCGGCGACGAGGAGCAGGAGCCGTTTCAGGAAGCCACCCAGTATCGTTCGCTGGTAGGCGGTTTGATGTATCTGGCTGTTTGCACCCGGCCTGACATCGCGCAAGCGGTTCGCAGACTCGCGCGGTACATGTCAAAGCCAACACCGGCACACTGGGAAGCTGCGAGAGGAGTTTTGCGGTACGTGAAAGGTACGGCTGTGTACGGCATTAAATACAGCCGTGGTGAGCCACTATTTGGCTATGCTGACGCCGACTGGGCGAGTGATCGGGATAACCGCCGATCGACCACCGGCTATGTGTTCATTTTGCACGGTGGGGCTGTAAGCTTGAAGAGCCGTCTGCAGCCCACAACGGCTGCGTCGTCAGTCGAGGCGGAATATATGTCAGTATCTTCCGCAACACGCGAGGCGATGTTCTTGCGCAAGTTGATGTTTGATTTGGGTTGCCCTGTCGAGGCAGTGCGCATCTGGGACGATAACCTGGGCGCAATTAACCTTATCAGAAATCCGACTACATCAGATCGTTCCAAGCACATAGATGTGCAGCACCATTTTGTGCGGGAGAAGGAGCGTTTTGGTTACGTGAACTTTGAATATTGCCCGACAGAGAGCATGGTAGCGGATATGCTGACCAAACCTCTGCCGGAGGCACAATTTGTGAAGTTTAGGTCAGCATGGGAGTTCCCTGAAGGTATCTCGTAGAAGGCAGTGTTCTGTTCGCGGGCGAGTGTTGATGTTCGACCAGAACGACTGCTTATACCGGACTTGGTTCCGGAGCTAAGGGATTTCTAATCCCTAGTGGCTGCGCCCTCTCTGTCTAGGTTATTACACTGTAAAATATGTGGTGAACTCCCGGCTCTATATTCCTTGATACTTAAGGACAATCAAAAACAACCCCGCCATGATACTCATGTGTGTATATGCAAGTTGCTTTTGTAGCGGCGGCAGCAGATATAAATATACAGTCGAGGCCGAAGGCCGGAACGAATATATATGTATATGTATCGGACGATTTGCAGTGTATCTTGAGTAGACGACTGAACCGTATGTATATGTTTTCAGTCGTCTACTCGACATATCCTGCAAATCGTCCGACGGCTCTCTGCATCTGGACGAGCTCGCCCGCCATTCGTTTGGGCCTTCGGCCCTGACTCACTGGCTGGCTCGCTCGTCCAGCAACAGAGCAGAGAGCCGTACCCTGCTGTCTCACTCTTGGCAGTATACTTCTCATGTCCTGCCTGACTCCTGAGGTAGCTACGCCATATTATCACCGAGATGGACGGCCCGCCCAAGCGAGCGACAAATACTGATCAGCACGATCCTGAAGGCAGCAGTGCTTGATAGGTCGAATAATTGAGGTCCAATCATCAAAGTTACAATTATACAATGGTCTGAGGTGCGCTTGTGGTAAAAACCTTGCTTGGACGCTTAGCATTAATGCCAACGGCAGGCAGGAGCATGCATGCAAAGGTCGCTGACTCTCTGATCAGCTACTCTGTAGGGCGCGCCTATATTCGTTACTTTATTCCCCGGTATACGTACAAAAACGAGACGACGGAGTTCCCTGCCTTATTTGGTACTACTAGCTAGCTATAGGTGCACATGCATGTAACAAACTTCGTTGCTTGCTTTGGTAATAACGGATTCGAAACGTACATGATCGAGCAACATTATTAACACCTATCGAAGAAAGTTCGCATTGCGAAAAGTTGACAGCGAACGCCGCAAGGCCTATCCATGTGCGAAGATATATCGATGTATGCACGCGAGGATGTATGTGCGTACCTTCGAAAAGCAAGCGCGGCAAGCGTATGCGTTGCTTGTAGCTCGCGCGCAAACCATGCATGCTGGTATTCGCGCTTCCTAGAAACCTTTTTAACACTGTTAACATTGTCCACACAAGCTTTCGAAAGCTTGTTTTTACACGTGCATGTCTTTACACGTGCAAATGAATTTGTTTTAAATGCGAAGTTCGCTCGTGCGCGGGAGTTTCTCTACGCTGGACTCTGTATAGATGGACGACATTGGGCCTTTATTTGCTAAGGCGGATATAATAATAGCCAGATAAAGATACAACATACATGTTCAGTTCTCCAGAGTTCTCAACACCGTTTTTAGGGCGTACGTGCTACATTATTGTCGTTATTTGGTAAATCGTCCATCAGGCTTCACCCGTACGATAATAGGTGAGAACTACTATATATACCTCTTGCATTCTGTCGGCACGCACTTGATTGATACCCCCGCCGGTTGCTGCTGGTCCAAAACGATAGAAGTCGTCCACCGTGCATCCTTTCTGCGCGATTTCGCTATTGACCGTCGTATTCTTGGCTTTCACCATTTGCGGGCAAAGTTTCCATGTGAGTATTTCCTGACTTATCCAGGTAGCTGTCCGCGTATGTGCGTTTTGTTGGTTAGTTAGCAAACCCTGTTGATCAGCAGTTCCATCTGTAACCGTCATGACTGCCGAGCGTGGCGTAGTAAGATGGATAGGGGCCTGAAACACAAGAGGATCTCGAGCAGTAATTGTGTCAATAGTCTCAGGATCCCTATCAAACGTTCTAGGAACGTTACCCGGCTCAGGTTGACATGCCAAGCCTACAAACGACAGGTTGTCACGTTCCGCCATCATGGAACACTGACCAATACATTCAAATTGCGTGACAATAAACGATGCACATAATTCTAAAGCAAGTGTGCAAGCGATTCACATGAATCTAGTACAAGAGCACAAGCAATTCGGTCAGCGCACCGACAGTACTCTTGCAGGCTTCGAGTAGATATGGCATATACGTACTCAGTTGGTCCCTGTAGTCCGCGCGATCAAAGCCTCCAGCTGATTAGAACACAAGTTGTAACCAGGAGCTACCGCAAGCAGTGCCGGACATCTAGTTTCACCTGCAACTCAGAGCGAAGGCTCACTCCACAATTGCAGTAAACTACAAAGGCATAAAAGCAATCACAATTCGGAAGCTACAGTATCTAATACGGCGTGGACAAGTTCTTCGGCGATAATGTCTAGTGGGCGACGTCGCCCATGGTCGACAATCGTCCTAGAAAGAACTTACTTCCGATTGAGCATCATTAGACAGTCAGGCAACGAACCTGGTAGGGACTGCCAGGTTAGTGGCCACGGGTGAAGCTGTACCCCCCTATCCCACACACAACTCCAGGGGCATTTCACCATAATCATGCATCACGCACTTCAACAGGTACTGTGACGCATGCATGGCTTATTACATACACCGATCTGGACATAAAATTAAGAAATCAACATAATAAGAATAAGAATACTTAAGAATGTAAAATTTCGAAGTGATGATAACAACTTATTTCAATTTAAATCTAACCCTGTCTAGCTGCTTGATGGGTTGCTAGCTGGCCGAACTAACAGCCTACCTGGCGACTTGGAAGAGAAACGACCAGAACCCGAAACGGAGGTGTTGATAAACACCGGGGTCTTCCCTTGGGGATAAATAGTCACTTCCAGTTCGACAAGGTGCAGATTGTAGAAGTGTTGTACTCTCCGATAAGCCCCAGCAATAGAGGATTCCTATAGACACTTATCTATAAAGATCTGGACATATACGGATATCCGTGTACGGAGTATTACAGCCATAGCCGTAGCCATGTACTGTATGATGTACTGATGTACGGTATGTATTATGTACCGCTGTACGGTAAGCGCCTTTATGATATTTGGTATTTTTAGGATAGAGTGCCTTTAGGAATATCAATGAATATTGACATAATCTGTCACAGCTGGATGGATTAATAATTAGAGGCAGTATATGCATGATGAGTAATAACTGAATGTTAATAATAATGCTATGCATAGTAATGACCAAAAACAGCAAATCTCAAAAACGCCATGCAAGCGTTGATTAGTGATTTTTTGGTAAATATACAACGAGTACACTTATTGTAAAATAACTCGTAATAAGGCAGGGTGTAAACCCTAAGACAGCAGCAGATGACCAAATTTCAGTTCATAGAAATGCTGCACATGCTCCCTCTGCTGCATATGCATGCGCATTGTATAATTTTATCAAGCC
This sequence comes from Volvox africanus, assembly GCA_030268105.1. Lineage (NCBI taxonomy): Eukaryota > Viridiplantae > Chlorophyta > Chlorophyceae > Chlamydomonadales > Volvocaceae > Volvox > Volvox africanus. Next base: position 494,339 of record BSDZ01000010.1, on the reverse strand, counting down.
CTCTTTGGGCACATACTTGCAACCAATCATTCACTAGCTATACATGTATTACATCCACTATCGAAGGTAGATGGAGAGAGAGAGAGAGAGAGATGACAATTAGTTCAGCAAGAGATGGCACCCACGCAACGGGGTTTTCAAGCAAATGGCTGGACGCACTGCTGCTGCTGCACCCTAATAACTAATTATATATTTTATTGTTTTATAAATGCAGAGCTACGACGCGAATTTGGTGGTGTCCTGCTCTTTGAGCGGAACTGTCACGCCGGTGTGGACGACGGATGTGCCAACAGCGTCCCAGCCCTTGGGGCCCTATACCGCGAAGATGCTCGATGACGGAACCCTTCAGCTTGTAGCTGAAAACAGTGGTTATCAACTGGTGTATTGGTCATCTGTAGGTGGGTGGTGAACTGCTACCCTTCGTAATCAGGCTGTACGCACGGCTAGTTTAAAAGTGAATATTATTTTTTGTACCGCCAAGAAATCAATGAAAGGACGTTTGATAAATTAAAGAGTAAACCTGCCATCACTAAAAAATTGTCAGTGCACCGGAATGAAGCAACAGGTAAACCATAATAAATTATATATAATACACCTATGTGGCACTTCATATTACTGCTTTCATCACCAATCAGAAAGTTTCTGCATACATCTCCGTCACTGTTTTTGGTTCCCAGGCCTGCCACCACCACCATCACCACCTCCACCACCATCACCGCCACCATCACCGCCACCACCGTCACTGCCACCATCACCGCCACCACCGTCACCGCCACCGCCATCACTGCCACCGCCATCACCGCCACCGCCGTCACCGCCACCGCCATCACCGCCACCGCCATCACCGCCACCACCGTCACCGCCACCGCCATCACCGCCACCGCCGTCGCCACCGCCATCACCGCCACCGCCATCACCATCACCGCCATCAACGCGACCGCCATCACCGCCACCACCACCGCCATTACCACCGTTGCCATCACCGCCACCGCCATCACCGCCATTGCCATCACCGCCATTTCCATCCCCATCACTGCCGCCATCACCGCCGCCACGAGGTGAATTGTCCACCTTTAGGTATACATATATATATATATATATATATATGACCCATATATATATATATGACCCAAAACCCCAAAGCCAAACCCTAAACCCTAAACGCAAACACACACACACACATATATATATATATGGGTTTGGGTTTAGAGTTTTGGGTTTGGGGTTACATATGGTTTTACGGTTTAGGGGAATAAACCCTAAAACCCTAAAACCCTATATATGTAGATGTGTGATAAGTGTCGTTTTCATTTCTGTATACCATGTTTTAAAATGTTCTTGCCTCCTCATCGACGGTTATGCCGTGCATTTATATTGTTAGTGTATGGTTGAATAATGCCCTACACTCATATTTACCTAAAACCTACAACCACCCAAGCAACACGTCACACTGCCAGCCCTGACGCAACTACAAAAATACCGACACATTTCTTTGTTGTGTTGGTGGCGTCCCTCATCACTCGTTTATCGGCCGATGCAGGTTCCTCATCCACCAATTGGCCACTCTCTATTTGGCGTCTTGCCACAAGTTTTGCAATATGCGCAGGGATGGCATGGCTGTGGAGTCCATGATGATGAATGAAGAAGAGTTCATACATTAAATTTATAGATGGTGCCATGTATGCCTTCTGAGGTCTCAGGGTTCAAAACTTGCCTCCTACTCACACATACCTTAAAATTGCATGCTGTAAAAACATTATTAAACCCCTAAACCCTAAACCCCTAACACACCGCTCTTACATTTGAGCGGTGATGAGTTAGCAGGCAGCCCCTAGCTACTTGGTCAATGGATCGGTTGTGTATGTAGGACGTCATTATAGTGGCTGCTTATTACGAGCTGGCTGGGACTGGAGCAAGTGTTGTATCTCTGTCCCTAATAAACTCTGGGATACATACTACAAAGAGTGGGATGTGCCGTTGACCCGCAAGATTCTGCTGACTGCTGATAGTCATGATGGCTGAATCTAGCAAATGTTGAAGTTGATTTGGGTGAACGGATGGGGATGTAGTAGTTGAGAACCGTAAAGGCCTCTCGAGGTGCTGACAGGGTGTTGTATCTCTGTGTTAATATCCGCCAAACTGTTTGGGCCCTATCAGATGATGTCCAGTTTTCCGCACATCCTTAACATTAGCCTTATAAGGTATCTAATTAGATACCCCAGGATGCAACAAGTCATTCCCCTCACATAGGGTGCGGCCTAGCATCGTATATTCCAAGGGCCTGCCGCCTCCCTAGTATGTAGTCAGACAGATTCGATTCCTTACGGCCTAGTGACGGGCCCCCAACCCACCACTATAACAAGGAATTCGTGCGTTAGTTAATGTTGTATATCTGTGTTAATATCCACCTAACTGTTTAGGCCTGATCATTCTGGATATCAGCCTTAGGGACTACAGTGAAGGCTGTCTTATCCAAAACTTCAGGAGACATTTGAATCTATCTGGTGATACCCCTGCTGTAAGTCCAGGGAGCTAAAATGCCGTCTTTTAATATCTTGTTAAGAGCACCGTAATCTAAGACCATGGGAACACCTCGCCCATTTGCCTTTCGACAAGAATAACTGGCGCCTCATAGGGTGAGGTTGAGGGTTCAATTTAACCGTTATGAAACAGTTTGATAACTTGCTTTAGCACCTCTTGTTGTTCTATTTTGGTTAACTGGTATGCCTGCTTAGCGGGTGGTACTGCACCATCCACCAAGGGATGGGTTGTGTGTGGCCTACATCACGGTCGGGAGGTGACCCTGTGAGTTCCCGGAAGACATCTTTGTATTCCTCCAGTAGTTCTGAGATTGTTGCATTGGAAAGGAGATCACTCCCACAGGAGTTGGTATTAGTAGCTATATTTTGTAAAGGTAGCTCTTCCGCTTGCACTAGGAGGTAACTGTTGTATCCCTCCTCGCTGCTCATGCACTTATCTGCACGTCTAAACCTAAAGTGCCAAGGGCCAAATGCTCACAAGACAGACCAAAGCATTCGGACGCGATCTCAGGGGCAGCGGAAGACTTCAGAGTGAAAAGGTTACAACTTACAGCCAATTAGACGCGATGCGGTGCATTCGGCTTTCAGAACCGACGCCAGGTGATCATTAGAGACTGGTCAAAGCTTAAGGTATTAGGCCGTCCTCGCAGCTATTATACTCGTGATACCGATATGCGGTAAACACCACACACATACCAGATCGTCGATCCGCAGGTGTGACAAACTCTAGCAGCGTATCACAGATATTCGCATACATTATTATCAAGACTTCCAGGAATTTATGCAATGCGAATGGCTCATTATCAATATTTGGTTGCCGACTAACCACTGGGGTCGTCGCACTTCTCACACTTATGCGTCGCTCATGTCAGCATTTAGGTAATAATACATCAAATATTATTACTGAACAAGTCATGCCATTTTAATGCTCATTACCCACGTTCGTCGGTTCGAGTCGAACGTTCGTTGGTTGGCGCATTATTGATACAGCTGGCAACGCAACACAAAGATCTCCCAATTGCAAGGATTCTGCAATGCATAACTAGTTAAATACATAAAAAATATTTATTTCTATCAATGCATTAATTATGTTCCCTTATCGTCTTATTAGGTCACATTGACCAATCGACAGTAATCGAACCGTAATTCAACAATAACTTCGCGCTCCTTTAGCAATTTGTTTAACAGCGGCCTTAGCGGAGACTGTTTCTACAGCATTCGCCGCATAAAGGGTAGCTGCGACTTAATTTATGAGGGTTATCGCATCTAGGTTGTCGTCAATTCCCGGGGAAGCCCAAAGCGAGGTTGTAAATGTGTGCACCGCGTTTGGCCTTTACACACCATTAATGTATGGATTGCCTTACACATGGTGGCCTTGCGTTTTGCGTCTTCCCAACCAGTCATTAGTCATGATGATTTCAACACGTGTTATCTCTTGCTTTATGACAAGTTGTCAAACTGTATCATGGAAGTCGTCAATTTGCAGTTTGGTAACAACTGAGCCTTCAATTAAGTCAATATTACCATTGGCCACCTTTACGGAGCTGGTGGAGCTATTCTTGAGTGCAAGAGCCATCTTCTTACTGGTTTCAAGGGATATAAACCCAGCTGTGGTGCCTTTGCAATCAGCACCGGAGTGGGCCAGTACTTTGCAGACCGTTTGGCACAGGCGAGCATCAAAGATCATAGAAGGGGTATTCCCCAATATGGAGTTTAAGTGCACGGTAGTGGATGGCCGGTCGTACCATAGCTGAATAGGCCATGGGATACCTGGCATGAGATCTCTCGCTCCAGTACTATTTCGCTTCAGGAATAGTTTGGTGCCTGGTGTGCATGTTTTGATCCGGCCAAAGCCTGCTGCTCGCATGCTGTGCTCAACTTGGTTCCACTTTCGGACTACAAAGACTGCCTAAGTATTTTCTGGGTCTTTGTGTTTGCAGGAGATGTAGTGTTTTTGCCCCAATGCAATTTGATCATATGCAGAATTCGTCCATGTAAACTCACCCGAGACATTTCAGTCAAACAATAAGTTTGATGGTGAGGCAAGACGTGGACAGAGACTGTTATCACCTGAAGCATCACAAGCGGCGTCAAATGTAAATTGACAGCCAATATGACCCTCAACCCGACGAAATTCGTCAGGCGGGAACATTTCATCACAACGAAGGGTCATGGGCAAAACAAACCCTATGTCTGGTGTGACCGGTTGTACTAGTTCACACTCCTCCACACATTTGCCAGGGTTCTACTGCATTTTGGACTCGAGCTTGGCAGCAAGCGCCATCTTCTCCGCCTCCGCCTTAATAGCCTTGGTGCAGTCCAGTACATGATCCGGCCAAGACTGACCCGGCTCCTTGAAGCCATAGCAATATCGGCAACGTATGCCAGCAGTGTCCGAATGATGGTCTGTTTGGGGCTTCTTGCTCATGGGCTGCCAGCCCTGAAGGGATCGGGGGGAAGGGTGTTTGGGTAGGAGGACTCGGGTTTAGGGGTGGTAGCTTTACCGTGGTAGCTTTCAGCTCAACTATGGCGGTTTTGTCTTTTCCTGCCTTCCACCGCACCTCTTGACCCACTGCATACAAGATGCATTTGTCTACGTCTGTATTTTTTCTGATCGACTATAGCGCGCAGCATCGGCTATTAGTCGATTGGGGGGAAAAGTCGATCTCTAGTCGACCAGACTATAGTCGTATACTATAGTCGACATCGTCTATAGTCGTCCGACTATAGTGCCGACTATAGCCGTCTGTAATTTTCCTGATCTACTATAGCGCGCAGCATCGGCTAATAGTCGATTGGGGGGAAAAGTCGGCCTCAACTATAGTCATGTACTATAGCCGAGATGGTCTATAGTCGTCCAATTATAATGCCGACTATACCTGGTACAGGCAACAGCTAACAAATTTGAGATTCTCGCAGCGTTTTTTCATGCCACACTGCTTAGGAAGTAGTGCCTACAATGGATAATATCCATCCTCTCAGCCCCTAACAGCTCCGACGTTCACCTAGCATTAAAGTCGCACGCTTGTCCTGGGATGAGATTATTGCAGCCAAAAGAAACAGGTGTTTATGAAGCAATTTTTTACCTACACTATTCTCACGTGCAACCAATGTCTTAAACTCGTCAGCTACCATTTGACATTGTTTTGTCCCGTGTGGGACCATGGCAGACGACGCAAGCTTTACCTAGGAGTAACCATAAGAGTTTCAGCCATATTAATTCTGGATGCGTGCTGAATTAGGGAAGCAGCCAAATGAAGACTGCTCTGTCGCCACATACTACGCGCTCGCGTTATACGGCAAGCGAATAAGGTTGCCATTTTTTATTCGGGTTTGCATAGAATAGTTGTAGGCATTGCATCACACGGAGCGTAGACGACATCACAGGAAAGGTGCATAACGACATCTCCAATGGAGGGTTACACGGGATCCAGGGTTGTGGATGCAACAGCAGCCTCCCCTGCATGCACAGCATCGCATCAGCTACGCTGTCATGGTGACCTGTCCAGATCCCCTATGCCAGCGCCGAGCTCCTCGACACAACCCCAATCCTTACAGCCTGGCAAAGCGCCTTCAGATGTGTGAGAGCTCCGGGCACTGGTGATGTTGTGAGCTGCAGGAAGCACGGAAATGGGCATGAGAAGGCGAGGATCCACAGGCAATCTGCACTCCGACCCGTACCTGATTTTTCAGGTGGCTTACACGCGTCGTCCTCACAGGGAGTGACGTCCTCTGCATCACGGGGAGAGACGTCCTCTGCATTTGGGAAAACAAATGCGTCAAGGTGCAACCCCTGCGTCCAAAAATCGATGTGTGGCCCCAGCTGCCCAAAGCCACCGTGCACCAACGCTCACCTTCACCCGTTGGTAGCAGGTGGACCGCGTCGTCAAGGAGAAAGTCCTTGAGGCACTTCACCTCGTTCACGGCGCACGGAATGAAGACAAATCCTTTAGGACGCGGCATACCTAATACGAAGGTCTCCATGACGTCGATGATAGCGGCTGCGAGGCTGTCTTCAAGAGGAACAAGCTCTTCCTTCAAAGCGCACATAATTGCCGCCATCACCGCTGCGTCCAAGAGAATGCCGTCTTCCACCTTGCATACCGCGCACTCAACATCAGGCCACATAGCAGACATCAGTTGTGCTGCGCGTGTAATGTCCATTGGAGGTGTCGTTATGCACCTTTCCTGTGATGTCGTCTACGCTCCGTGTGACGCAATGCCTACAACTATTCTATGCAAACCCGAATAAAAAATGGCAACCTTATTCGCTTGCCGTATAACGCGAGCGCGTAGTATGTGGCGACAGAGCAGTCTTCATTTGGCTGCTTCCCTAATTCAGCACGCATCCAGAATTAATATGGCTGAAACTCTTATGGTTACTCCTAGGTAAAGCTTGCGTCGTCTGCCATGGTCCCACACGGGACAAAACAATGTCAAATGGTAGCTGACGAGTTTAAGACATTGGTTGCACGTGAGAATAGTGTAGGTAAAAAATTGCTTCATAAACACCTGTTTCTTTTGGCTGCAATAATCTCATCCCAGGACAAGCGTGCGACTTTAATGCTAGGTGAACGTCGGAGCTGTTAGGGGCTGAGAGGATGGATATTATCCATTGTAGGCACTACTTCCTAAGCAGTGTGGCATGAAAAAACGCTGCGAGAATCTCAAATTTGTTAGCTGTTGCCTGTACCAGGTATAGTCGGCATTATAATTGGACGACTATAGACCATGTCGGCTATAGTACATGACTATAGTTGAGGTCAACTATAGTTCCGACTTTTCCCCCCAATCGACTATTAGCCGATGCTGCGCGCTATAGTAGATCAGGAAAATTACAGACGGCTATAGTCGGCACTATAGTCGGACGACTATAGACGATGTCGACTATAGTGCCGACTTTTCCCCCCAATCGACTATTAGCCGATGCTGCGCGCTATAGTCGATCAGAAAAATTACAGACGACTATAGACGATGTCGACTAAAGTATACGACTATAGTCTGGTCGACTATAGATCGACTTTTCCCCCCAATCGACTTTTAGCCGATGCTGCGCGCTATAGTCGATCAGAAAAAATACAGACGAAAGAACGAAAGATAGGTAGATAGATAGATAGATAGGTAAGTAGGTAGGTAGGTAGGCAGGTAGATAACTCTATAAACCCTATCCATACATGTGCAAGCCCCGATTGGACCACCTACTGGCCTTTAGGTGAATTTCTACGCCAACCCGCACCTCTTCGGGGCCATGGGATCGCACTTAACCACTGATCACATTTAACCACTGATGAGCCTGTCAGTGAGGGCGGACACGTATGTGGGCAGAAACGACATAGGAGCCACGTTATCCTTGCTGCTCATACTCTTACCGAGGCCCCCACAGATCCATTGCCACCTGGGATCTCCTTAAGAAACAAGCCGTTGGCAGTTTGGATTAAAGATGCAACTTCTGACAAGCAGTCATGGAGCCCTAATTCTCGAGGCCATCTTAGGGGATGAAGATACATAAATAAGTAATTAGCAGACAATCACATGAAGCATTCAAGTAAAGAGCGAGGTGCAAGTGTTGTCAAACGTCATCTGAGATTGCTTGCTTTTGAACGCATGCATGCATGATAGGCCCCACCCCATGATAAGCCGAATAGGTCAGCAATTCTACAATTCTCATGTAACACGACGCTGCCTACACGATTGAGTGATTGAGGGTTTGATCGGATGGTTGGCTGCTTCATCTTCATCTTCATCTTCATCTTCATCTTCATCTTCATCTTCATCTTCATCTTCATCTTCATCTTCATCTTCAAACGTATACACATGCATCCATTACGAACATATCAACACATATATAAATAGGAGAGGTGCAGCAGCCAACTTAGCATTTACACGTACTCATGCATCAGTGTCGTCATTATTCTTGTCGTTATTGCCTTCCAGTCTAATCAAGGAAGGCAATAACGACACCTTATTGCCGCAACGGTTGAATCAAGGTTTACAATATCCTTACGAGTATTGCAAGCAACCTGATAAATAAAAATTGATCTGCAGAATATCCAACCTCAGAAACTTTTAGGTTAACTAAGGCGTCATATAGTGATTCTTTAGATATCTCCGGTGTTATCTGGTTTGTATAACCATCAATTCCGGGTAACGTATTTTGATATTTTCCGTGAAGGTCTTTGGGTAGTTTTTCAAGAGGATATATCTGACCCTCTAAGAAACCATTGATAGAATAACGTGCATTTATCTTATCGACTGTGTATAAATACCTTTTATAAAATAATAATATAATTATCAGGAAGCTGACCTTGATAAGGGAAGTGTTCCTGCCATGTTTTTACCATGGAAGGGGAGAATCCAGGTAACTTGTTTCATTCCATATTAAAATAAGACATTATAACGAAAGCGCGTCACGAAAGCACGTCTCAGCGCGTCTGTAGCGTTAATCATGTTGTTTAAGTAAAATCAGTTGTATTAAAGATGCAAGTGTCAAAAAGATGATGTGAATTTATGTAAGTATGTTGTTACAAAGCATGATTGAGTTCTTCCGTATGTATGGCCTGGGCGAGCGAGCGAGCCAGGAAGCTCAATGGAATAGTTGAAAAATATAGAATAATGAAGATAAATAAAAATATATAATGAATAGGCATATGTTGCAGCAACAAGCACCTACTGTATGCTATTCTGCGTGCGTACGCGTACGTTGTTCACATGCTCTGAGAAGCGGCCCATTGTCATGGGGTTTAAACCCAAAATATTTTATTTGCATAAGACAATCTGAGTGTCAGTACCCCTTGTTTCTCATCGTCCAATTCTTCATCGACCGACTGAAAAAGCGGCAGTACGTCCACTCGAGCATATGAGGTTTTCCTTCTGCCATTATTTTATGACCACTTTTTATGATCATAATCTCATGTAAATTACATCTTTTAAACTGCATCTTGTTTTAACATGGCTTCAAATGCATTCGATTTTACGATCAGCCGTATAGGAACAGTAGGGAACGGGATACATGCGCGGGCGATAGTAGGAACGGGCGAGATGATGCAGGACAAAAGCTTGCAGGAACACCGGGCTCATATATAGCTCTTTCTGAACGCACGTATGGTTCAAAAACATTATTGCATAAACAAAGTATCTAACAATATACGTCGGTGATTTAATCCCCAAGAGCTACATTCACATACTAAGAGTACATGGCGGCTGACGCAGCCTCGCGCGCGAGGGAAAAAGACAAACGGCGGAAGGCGCTGATGGCAACAGAGCAGATCACTTTCATAGCCACACTGATAATATTGGTGATGTGAGATACGTTGCTTGTATTGTTTGGTGTATATGTTTGATTAAATAATGATCATGCCATATGTCGCTATCAAGTATATAGATAGTTAAATTGATGAATAGATCGCATGCTGATGACGACATATAGCTCTGATACATCACTCGCCCTCGCGTCCCTGCTGCCGTACTTGCTCGGTACACATGCATGCGACACCACGCGCGCATTGCCTGCAGGCTGCAACTTACCTATCTTGACATCACAAGTAACGCTGCTGCTACTTACATTTGCATCTCCCTGTCATCACCGCGCATATATATTGGTGCAGTGCTGCGACTGATGTTCCGCGGGCATGTGCCCGTGTTGGCATTGTTACTGCTACCGAAACATCAGCAGGTGCGCTGCGTGACTGCACGCCGGGGATGGAGATTGCCTCTGTACGGCTTCCGTACATACATTCGCTGAATAAGTTTAGAATCCTTGTATTTATTTACGCGCCTATACTTATAAAGTGTGTATAGCTGGCTAGCTTGATATCCAACTAATGAACTAGCTAACCTCAACTAATAGATCCAAAAGTACTCTTCAATATTAGCCTCCATCTATCTGATACTAAATAATTCACATGTTGGGATGCATATATTTCACATATATGCTGCAGTAGTGTGCACCCACGCACTTAGCTCGTCTGTTGCTGGTACGACAACTATCACCCCACCGCTACCCGCAGAAAACGTAGGAGAAGCCCCACGTGGATATCCATCGTTCCTCGTCGGACTTAAACCACCTAAATCACCGCCTCCTTTCCCACCCCCATCGCCGCCTAGACCACCATCTCCTCCTCGATCTCCTTCCCCCCCCCAAACCTCCACAGCAACCTAAGAATTCACTTAAGCCTAAGCTTCCAGCTTTGCCTTCATCTCCTCCACCATCACCTGCACCGCCTCCGCCTCCTCGGCCGCCACATAACCCTCCCCGTATGCCTGGACCGAGCCCGCCACCACCAACTCGAAAATCCGCCTTGTCGACTCCGCCCCCACTTTCAACGCCGTCTGACTCGATGAGCGTTTCGCCAACGAAAATTCCATGTCCACCTCTAGCTCCCTCCTTGGCTAATTGTCAAGGGCCGTGTATTCCTTGTGACCCTCAAGCTCCAAATCTCCCCACTCCCGAACCGATAGTATCTTCCGATGCAGGCGGCCCATCTCCCCTCATCACCACTCCAACGCCTTCGTCACCTCCAATGTCTGCTGTATCTCCTCCAACATCACCTGTACCGCCTCCGTCTCCTCTGAGACCTTCCCCCCCAACCCCTCAACAACAAGCCAATCCTCACCTACCACAACGCGAGGACGACGCTCATCCAAGCCACCCAGACATAAACGCAAGTCGCCATCGCCAACGCTATCACCCAAGAGGACGGCCCAAGAGGACGCCGAATACCGTGAATCACCAAATCAATCACCAAATAAAGTCACAGATGGGTGAAGTGGCGAGGCAAGCAGAGCAGAGCAGACACAGCACATCACGCACCGCACAGGGAGCAGTTGTATCGACGCAGTCCACAGGCGCCGCTGCAGGACTGATGAGGCTTGTGGATAGTTATTAAGCGTGCCTGCCTCACCCTGCATGCCATATGCCTCATAATGATATACATGCATGGATGATCGGACGGAGGGCTGGGCTTGAATTGGCAACAAATAACAGATAGATAGATAGATGGGGGCGTAGATGCGTGTACGTAGCTAGCTAGCTAACTGTTGGCTTTAAGACCAGCAGCGGCTGTTTCCTGCTTGTATTTCTGTTGAGCTACGGTTAGTTTTCCGCCGATGCGTAGGTAGATGTGATCCTACAAGGCGAAGTGCTATTGTGATGAACACATTGCATATGAATGAATCTGCATGATATAAATGTATTCGTGTACATTTATATATGCATTTGGCATGTTGTCATTATCCATCGCGACATCGCATCATGGCAAATCCGCCTAGCATGCATGAAAGCCCGAAGCATTGAAGTGCGCATTATGCTCATGCTACGAAACGATAAATAATATTATCTGATATCATATTACTTCATTATAGCACACGTTGAGAGCGCCGCACTCGTCGCGATACATGCCCTGCAACTGGATATCGTTATCCGGACCCTTGCATCATGCGAATGCCGGAAAGGCTTATACGTTGTTATGCGTAGACATCGCCTAGACGCAGTAGGGTTGTCACATCTAGGATCGGCCTCCTGATGTGAATCGTACGGCATTGTGATGCTGCGAGTATAACAGATGCGAGGACGGCTAAGCAAGACAAGACATTCGATACCGGAGAACACTCGTGTGTTCTATATTACTATTGCTATACGCTATTCTACTTAGCCCGAGCTAAGCCTGAATTTCGTTAATCACCGCCGCGTGATGATTGCTTGCTTCCGGCGCTGACGGCGATTTCGTCCATTGCATCGTTCCGATCTGTAAGACTGTAAGTTGTATCTCTCTTCGTCTTGAAGTCTTCCGCTGTCTCTGTTTGCTCTCGCTTGCCTTGCTGTACTTGCAAATGCTCGCGCATCGGTGTCGAAAGTCTCCAGACGTGCAGATACTTATGAGCAAACGCGAATGAGAGGCACAACAAATTGGTATCGAGACAGGTTCGTTGCCTAACTGTCTCTCTTTGTCTAATCGGAAGTAGGTTCTTTCTATGGCGAGTTCCAGCGACGAACCACGAGGACCGCTAGATACTTTTGCCGAAGACCTAGGCCGCGCCGTTTTGGACGCCACCACTTCCGGTTTGTAATTGTTTAATTGCTTTTACTTAGATTGCTGCACTTGTTGTGTAAGTGTACGCTCTGAGTCGCAGGTAATCTCAGTGCACCGGCATTGCTTGCCGCGGCGACTGAGACCGGCTTTCGTCCGGACCAGTTGGCGACTCTCATTGCCGAAACTACGGAGATCAGGACTCAGCTGGGCAAGTACTTACTGAGTTTACTGAATCTTCTCAAGAGTACTGTCGGTAGGCTCACCGAATCGCTTTGTACTCTTGCCTTTGCGATAGAAGTCGGCTTCTATTATGCAAACCTAGGGTATCGCTTCGTGCTCCATGTCCGCGGAACACGACGATACGCCACACACTAGCCTAGCTAGCCAACCCGATTTTGTTGTGGCTGCTAGAGCACCGGATAGAGGTCTTGAGACTGTTGGCACGCGAGCCACTCAAGAGCCCCTTGTCCTTCAGACCCCTGCTCACTTAATTGTGCCGCATTCAGCAGTGAACACGAATATGGACAACACTCCTGGACCAAGGGTTCTGCCATTACCTCAAGCTCGAGGGCATGATGACATCCCTGAGGTGATGAGATTGTCGATTCCCGTTCCTAGGCTCAATATTTCGCTGACCGACAAGACACCAGGGCATAGCATAGCCAATGCAACTCGTGCGTACGTGCGTGACGCTAAAAAGTATCTCCAGGCTGTTCATGGTGGCGATAATGACGGTATCAGGTGTCTCTTCGTTGGTAACACCCTCGAGGGCTCAGCGAAGGACTGGTATCGCAATTGGACCAACGCCCGGGACAACTATACTTTTGACGAGTTGGTCGCCGCTTTGCTCACACGATTCGCTACTGAGGTTCAAGCACGCGATGTGGAAGCTCGTAAGGTTTTGGCAGCCGGTAGCTACCACATGCGTCGGGATGAAAATGTACCTGCGTACCAGTCACGCTTCGAAGCACTTGTGACTCCCATTGCTGACCTCACTGAATCCGAGCGTGTCTTTTGGTTTAGGCGAGGCCTGACGAAACTTTTGGCTAAATGGTGCGCTACTGACTTGGTTGGAGCGCAGATCAAGTCGTATGATGCTTTGGTCGCTTTTGCTAAGGGCACGGAGATACGACTCCTTGCCGGTGAGGAAGAAGTCAAGTCTGTCCCTCGTGCAAATGCCGTGCAAGTGCAGGATCCGCTTGGGGAAGCTGTAGCTCTCGACCAGGAACTCGGAGCGACCCGCCCCACGCCTACTGCCGCGACGCGACGCAGCAACCGGCAACGCCAGGCGCGCGGGGGCGCTAGCTCGGGTGTCCGTGGGTCAGGAGGAGCAGGTCCGAGCTCGGACCCGGCTAAAAACAGGAAGCGTGGTGGTGCGCTGTCGACGGCAGCCGCACAGCGTTCCGACCCCAATGTGAAGCGGACTCGCACGGACGACACGTATATGCCAAAATGGAATTGCAATCGTTCCGAATTCGAGCGTCGGAAATTGGCCAACGTTTGTCTACGGTGTGCAGAGAGCCATTCCACGAAGGATTGCCCGCTAATGCCGCCGTTTGTACCTCAGCCGAAATAGGGGCTTGCCCGGGTTCCTGCGGAGGGGGCACCACCTGGGATTTCTGAACTAACGCGTGGTCGGTGGTCATCCTTACGGCCAGCCGTTAAGGCATTGTTGCCTTGTGTACTTGGACACATCGAGCGAGTCATTGCGCGACGCATCACGCTTGACGGACGCACGGGACTTCTCTGCTTCGACCCGTTGTGTAATTTGTTTACACCTCGCCGTCCCCTGTCGTCTATCGATCTGTCTAACCACGTGGTTTTGTTCATCCCCTCGTCTCTGCGTGAGATGTCGGAACAGTTGGCCATATACAGGAGGTGTAGGCATCAATATCCAGGCACCGCCGCATGTGTATTACTCCCCGCTTTCTGTCGGCGCAAGGCAGAGGCATCGTTAAGGGGTATGCGGCTTGTCCACCGGTTCGAGCCGGGCACCGTTTTGTTTAATGGTGTGGATCGGGAGGGTACGCTGGCTCCGTGGCCAAGCACATCCTACTCGGTTGATGTTTGGTACGAAGCTCCTGACGGGGGTGCCGTAGGTTACGGACCCGCCCCAAGTGCACTGACGTTGTCTGCTGGGCAGTCGCTCGTAGATAACCGTGTCCCTGTGGTTCAGATCGGTTTGAATGGCCGTACTCTGAAGGCACTTGTTGACACCGGTGCCAGCGACGACTTCATCTCTGTCGCAGAGGTGAATGCGCTGGGGTTGTCCTCAGAGTCGTCTGATTGTCCACAGGTTACCCTTGCTGACGGGGGTAAGCATCCCATCGTGGGCAGGATTACCCTTAGCCTATCGATAGGCCCTTTGCGTGTTGTGACCCGGCCGTACGTGCTGCAGGGCTTAGCAGAGACTGCACCGTACATAATGGGGTCGTCGACATTACGGCAGTACCGCGCACGCATCGACATGGAGACCGCAACCCTGCAAATGTGCAAGGGTACTCTGTCGATTAAGGTACCTTTCCTGTCGTTCGAACATGTCACACCAAAGGAGGGCGAAACTGAGGCGGTGCCTATGGTTAATTTCGCTGTGACCGCAATGGCCGCGCGAATCGAACCAGAGCTAGTCGGGCGTAAGGAGGCCGTCCGTTTGTTACGGAAGGGTGCCCACGGACTGCTTTTAAGGCCGTGGGTGAGCTGTTGTGTCACCACCGCGCAGATTTCTGTGGATCCTAAGGTTGAGGCCCTACTGTCGCAGTATGAGGACGTCTTTAAAGATATCCCTGGCCTACCACCTATGCGTCCTGTTGATCACACAATCCCTCTCATGCCTGGAGTGCAGCCTATGGCCCGCGGCCAATGTACAGGATGAGTCCATTGGAGCTGGACGAGGTGAAGCGCCAGGTGACGGATTTGCTCATGAAGGGTATGATACGCCCCAGCACATCCCCGTATTCTGCACCGATTTTGTTTGTCGGTAAGAAGGATGGGACCTTGCGCATGTGCATCGATTACCGGGGGTTGAATGCGAGTACGGTGAAAAATCGCTACCCTTTGCCACGCGTTGACGACCTGTTGGATAAGCTGAAGGGCTCGGCTTATTTTTCCTCAATTGACTTACAACAGGGCTACAATCAGATTCGCATCGCTGCCTCTGATATCCCGAAAACCGCTTTTCGGACGCCCTTCGGTCACTTTGAGTATACAGTCCTATCGTTTGGTTTGACTAATGCCCCTGCGACGTTTCAGGCGGTTATGGACCGAATGTTTAGGCCGTTTATCGACAGGTTCGTTGTTTGCTACCTGGATGACATCTTGGTATATTCTAAGACGCGCGAGGAGCACTTGGAGCATCTTCGGCTCGTGCTCGACGTTATGAGGCGGGAGCAATTGTTTGCTAAACGCGCCAAATGCTTTTGGGCGCAGCCTCAGGTGGAATATTTGGGCCACATTGTGTCGGCCACCGGTGTGAAGATGGACCCGCGGAAGGTCGCCGTTTTCATTTCGCTCGAGTCGTGGACGTCGCAATGCCAGCGGGCATTCGAAGAGCTCAAACGAATCGTTGCCGAAAATGTCACCCTTGCATTCCCTGATTACTCGTTGCCATTTCGTGTTGAGGTAGTGTCTGATGCCTCAGTATTTGGAAGCGGCGCTGTATTGTTACAGGAAGGGCGACCGATCGCCTTCACGAGTAAGAAGTTTTCTGGTGCGGAGATTCGCTACACCACCGGGGAACAGGAGCTTCTGGCCGTGCTGCATGCTTTAAAGGAATGGCGCTGTTACCTCGAGGGACGCCCGTTCACTTTAAAGACTGACCATAAGCCCCTAACGTTTTTGCAAAGCGTTCCGACGTTGAACCGCCGTCAGGCTAGGTGGATGGAATACCTAGCTAGGTTCGACTGCACCTGGGAGTATATTTCCGGTAAATTGAATATTGCCGATGCTCTCAGTCGACATCCGTCGCTACACGCTGCAATTTTAGCAGCGCCCGTCATGCGGCCGCGTAGTGAGGAGGTACCGATCACGATGGACCTCGCGGAGCGGTTGAAGGTTGCCTACAATGCAGACGCCTGGTTCGCGGACCCGGCTAATGTAGAAAACCTTCGCAAGCAGAATGGCCTTTGGCTACGGACGGAGGGTGCAGCTATGCAAATCGTCGTTCCGAACGACGACGCGCTACGCTACGATATCCTTGCGCGGTTTTACGAGGACCCGTTAGCAGGACACCCTGGTAGCAAGCAATTGATCGACTTGGTGCAACGTTCCTTTTGGTGGCCTCGTTTGGCTAACGATGCGGCGAACTTCGTCCAGACATGCAGTCTGTGCCAGCGCAATAAGGCTTTGTCCGGTAAGGGCCATGGGTTGTTGCAACCGTTGCCTGTCCCGGATGCGCCTTGGGAAAGTGTTTCCATGGACTTCGTAGTCGCGCTGCCCAAAACTGAGGGGGGATATGATGCGGTGTTCGTAATGGTCGATCGCCTGACTAAGATGGTCCACCTAGCACCATGCACATCATCCTGCACGGCTGAACAAACCGCACGTTTGTTTTTCGACAATGTGGTTCGGTTACACGGGGTTCCCAAAAATGTGATCTCGGACCGCAGTGGGCAGTTCACGTCTAAGTTTTGGGAAGCGCTCTGCAAGCTAGTTGGCATGCGCGTCAACCTGAGCACGGCGTATCACCCGCAGACTGATGGTCAAACCGAACGCACAAATCGCACGTTGGGTGATATGTTGCGCAATTATGCTGGTCGCACACCACTTGTTTGGGATACGTATTTGACTGCGGCAGAATTCACGCTTAATAACGCTGTGAACCGCTCAACAGGCAAAAGTCCGTTCTTTCTCAACTACGGATTTCATCCCGCGCTACCCGTGTGGCGTGAGTTGGAAGTGAACGTGCCTGCTGCTAGACTTTTTGCCAAGTCTTTTATGTCCCGAATCACAGACGCGAAGTCGTGTTTGGACACGGCGCAGCAACGAACGACGGAATACTACAACAAATCCAAGCAGGATGTGACGTTTTCGGAGGGGCAACTTGTGTTGCTAAGCACCAAGAACTTGCGTTCCTTGGCCGACGGATCCTGAAAACTCTTACCCCGCTGGATTGGTCCGTATCCTGTCATGCGCATGGTTGGGAATGTGGCTGTGGAGCTTGCATTGCCCGCTGATATGACCATTCACCCCACGTTTCACGTATCACTTGTTCGTCCGTATCGTGGTACGGAACCCGTCCCTGAGCCTGCTAACGCCCCCGCAGCGATCGAACCAGTTCCCGAGACCTGGATCGCTGGTAAACAGAAGTTTTACGATGTGGAGCGGGTGTTACATTATCGCGCGCGTCGTGTGGGCCGACACCAACGTAAATGGACAGTACACGAGTACTTGGTTAAGTGGACAGGGTATACCGACGAGCACAACTCATGGGAACTGGCACGCAACTTCTCGCAGGACATGAAGCCTCTGCTCGAAGAAGCCCGCAAACGTGCCACGCAAGCCCAATGACCCCTGCAGTCGATGCTGTATGATGCAGCGAGGATGCTGCATACGGGAGGGGGGATAATTGTTGTGCTACGGTTAGTTTTCCGCCGATGCGTAGGTAGATGTGATCCTACAAGGCGAAGTGCTATTGTGATGAACACATTGCATATGAATGAATCTGCATGATATAAATGTATTCGTGTACATTTATATATGCATTTGGCATGTTGTCATTATCCATCGCGACATCGCACCATGGCAAATCCGCCTAGCATGCATGAAAGCCCGAAGCATTGAAGTGCGCATTATGCTCATGCTACGAAACGATAAGTAATATTATCTGATATCATATTACTTCATTATAGCACACGTTGAGAGCGCTGCACTCGTTGCGATACATGCCCTGCAACTGGATATCGTTATCTGGACCCTTGCATCATGCGAATGCCGGAAAGGCTTATACGTTGTTATGCGTAGACATCGCCTAGACGCAGTAGGGTTGTCACATCTAGGATCGGCCTCCTGATGTGAATCGTACGGCATTGCGATGCTGCAAGTATAACAGATGTGAGGACGGCTAAGCAAGACAAGACATTCGATACCGGAGAACACTCGTGTGTTCTATATTACTATTGCTATACGCTATTCTACTTAGCCCGAGCTAAGCCTGAATTTCGCTAATCACCGCCGCGTGATGATTGCTTGCTTCCGGCGCTGACGGCGATTTCGTCCATTGCATCGTTCCGATCTGTAAGACTGTAAGTTGTATCTCTCTTCGTCTTGAAGTCTTCCGCTGTCTCTGTTTGCTCTCGCTTGCCTTGCTGTACTTGCAAGTGCTCGCGCATCGGTGTCGAAAGTCTCCAGACGTGCAGATACTTATGAGCAAACGCGAACGAGAGGCACAACAATTTCCAATCAGGTTGGTCATCTATCTATCCATGCGTGTGCATACGTGAGTATATATGTATATGCTTCGTTTTCATAATAGCATGGATTCTCGTTTTGGCTTGCTTATGGCTGGTTTAGGAGTTGGTTTCTGATATGTACATACATCCACCAATCTCTCTGCATCCGCTGTGGGGCGGGGCTTGTTCCATTTTAGTCCTCCATGTTAGGGGTCCTCTTTTTCTATCTATCCATCATTCGTAATCCTTTTTTATTTCGTGCAAGTCTAGCACGCCATCAATACAGCTATATGCATTTGTGGCTGTGATTTCGTGGTTGCTTTAACCAGATAGATAGATCATGGAAGACCGCCATTGTGATATACGGTGGTATGCATGTACAGCAAGCAAATTATTCGTTGGAACGACCTTTAACCATGCTTTAGTCTATCTATCTGCTGAGGAAGAGCTTTACTAACGTACCTCCGTCCGTCCTTCCATCCGGATAATAAGTCATTTGGGGGGGGGGGGGAAACAACTTCCATCTGCAAAAGCCCGTTGATCGGTCCGTGCTTATGCCCAAGCTTGGGGGACTCCGAACCGTATGTAAACAGGATCCTGAGTATGTAAGAAAGAAGCCATGAAAATAATGAGGTTTACTTAATATTTTGTAATGTCTGTTACAGTGTAGGCAATATGCATTATTTGTACGTTGAAGTCGTTGAAGTTGTTTTATTAGTGAAGCTAGCATTATCAACGTACGAACTTCGTAAAGTAATTATGATGATGGCTGGGTGAGTTTCAGTTTTTTCCTAACAAACTTAAATGAGAAACCTGCAGCACGCAGATATATATCTACCCGGAAAATGTAACATTCATCAAGAAGTACGGTCCTGCTTGCTTTCTAATGATGACAACCTAATAACTAGCAGCAGGTTACTACAAGCAATCACAGATGGTGCACCATCTCTGAACATATTATAACGTATTTGGTATATATGTGTAATTAGGAACTGTGAGCATATACAACGTATATGCATATGCTATATATTTGGCACTTAGTTCCTTACCTTGAAAATCCACGATATTCTAGATGATCTTCAAACAAGTTATAACCTACCATCCAAGTTATAACCTACCATCCAAGTTATAACCTATCTATCTATCTATCTATCTATCTATCTATCTATCTATCTATCTATCTATCTATCTATCTATCTATCTATCTATCTATCTATCTATCTATCTATCTATCTATCTATCTATCTATCTATCTATCTATCTATCTATCTATCTATCTATCTATCTATCTATCTATCTATCTATCTATCTATCTATCTATCTATCTATCTATCTATCTATCTATCTATCTATCTATCTATCTATCTATCTATCTATCTATCTATCTATCTATCTATCTATCTATCTATCTATCTATCTATCTATCTATCTATCTATCTATCTATCTATCTATCTATCTATCTATCTATCTATCTATCTATCTATCTATCTATCTATCTATCTATCTATCTATCTATCTATCTATCTGTCTATGTGGTTATCATAGGATGATCAGTGTTATTACTCATCGTCACTCACAGAAACACTATGCCTCACGACGTTCACTTTATCTTTTGTGCCCAAGTAAAAACTAGAACTGTTCGTGTTATCAGATCGGCAAATTCTGCGTAATGCTTATTAACGCACGCCGCCTTTATATTTACACATACATTCGTGAATGCAATTATTTGATTTTGCATTTATTGACATATTATGTATTATATATATATGTATATAACCCTATATACATGTATATAAACCCTATATGTATGTGTGTATATATATATATATAATTCCATAATGAAATAAGACTTAGGGTGTCTTTGAATTATTAGTGTAAGGTGGATATAGAGCACCCTGCATGCATATCGTATGTGTGTTCATGATCGTTACATGACAGTTGCGTGCTTTTTTAATCTACCCATTATCTACCTGTATTTACAGTTACTTCTCATGTAATCTTGATGAACATCTTACCAATCCCAAGGAAGATGACGCCACATAAGGACTAGTTATAACGCGCTAATGCATACAGGCAATGTGTGAAGTATTAGGGTACAAGTACGGCAATCCATAAAAAGACTCAGAGCCGAAGCCATCATCCACCCCCAGGTAAGGCGAGCAGGATGCGTGACTGTATTTATTTGCACAATATGTCGCATCACTTACTGCTTGATACTGACACACCACTTATTGCCTGATACATTATTCTTTTCTCCTTGTCCCTTCAAAACTTGTATGGCCTTTCACGGCACTGTGTCGTGACAAACTAGCAGAACAACGTGTACTTAAATTCATTTATAATTCCACCGCTGCTGCTGGCTCTTCGCACGTATGTAAATACACACACATGTGTATATGTATGTGTGTGTCTGTATATAGAAATGTATGTGCTTTTAAGTGATCAAATCGGTATGTACATATATACACATATAATAATAGCTCTATGTGTTTTTGTATGATACTTGGACCTATTCATCGTAAGTTAGCCAGTGATACTATAAATGTTGGCTTTTGTTTTATAATCCTCGCTCGTACTCCCGCAAACGTATGCACAACTCACACTTAATAACTTCTGGCTGATCTCTGATGACAGGCCCTTGGCACGTTTCCTTAACTGCATTTCAAAGCCAACATCCCGGCGCCGAATTCACCACAAGATAGCGGCTGCTAGTGGTAGCGGCAGTAACACCACTGCTGCCATCACGAGCCTCGATGGCCACTGCCGTTCACTCATCATGCCGACGTACACTTTGGACTTGCCGAGAAACTTGCCACATACGTGCATGTTTCATTCGGGGACTTGCGTGAGGACCGGGGAGTTCACGGTCATTGAGTGCTCAAGAAAGAGAAAGGATGAGCAGGAGGGCAAGAGAGGAGGGGAGAGAGGAGGGGAGAGAGGAGGGGAAGAGATGAGGCAGAAGAACGGATGTGTAATGATCGGGTTTGAACTACCGTACCTAAACACGGGTTTTACCCTATTTGTATGAAGATCTCTCCTTCTCTGCGGAGACTCTCTCCACGCTAGGACTGCGGAGACTCTCTCCATGCTAGGGCTGCGGAGACGAGCTTTGCGTACTCATATAGAGAGGGGGATAAGGAAGTAGGGAATGGTCGTATATATGTCTTAGGATGTTACATTCTGGGCAACTTGACCTGCAAGGACAAGCACCGGAGATCCTGACCACCGGGCCGAACCATATGTATGTATGTAGATATATAGATGCCGTTGCTGACGCACGAATTAATAATCTTATTCATTATATATCACATATAGATCACATATGTACATATTTGTAAAATATTCGCACATTCATACACGAATATTTGAGTCCATGGCGTACTTTGGCTTCTTAAATATTAGATAGATAGGTAGATAGATGGATAGTAGCGCATGTACATAATACAAACTGCACGGTAATGAAAACGTCAGCAAGCACGATACATGGCCGTGTGCCCACCCTGCACTGTTAATTGGCACGCTGCTGTACTGCCGTACAATGCGTTCCCTGCATGCAGCCGCTGCCGCCGATACCTCCTCCGCCTCCGCCTCCGCCTCCGGCTCATCCTCTTGAAGGGTGGTGTAAGTGGTGATGGCAATCCTGGATGGAAAGAGCGAAGGGGGCAGACAGATAGATCGATAGATAGGTTGATAGATAGCTAGATGCTTTTGAAGGTTGTGCTACGGTTCGCTTTCCGCCGATGCGTAGGTCGATGTGACACTACGAGGCGAAGTGCTGTCTTGATGAACGCATGAATGACTTATGCATATGAATGAACTTGCATGACATAAATGTATTTGCATACATTTATATACGTTTTGGCATGTTACCATTATACATCGCGACATCGCATCATGGCTGATCCGCCTAGCATGCATGAAATCCCGAACGATCGAGAGGTGCATTATGCTCGTGCTATGAAACGATACGTAATATTATTTGATATAATATTACTTCATTACAGCACACATTGAGAGTGCCGCACTCGTCACGATACATGCCTTGCAACCAAATATCGTTATTCGGACCCTTGCATCATGCGAATGCCGGAAAGGCTTATCGGTTGTTATACATGAATATCGCCTATGCACAGTAGGGTTTTCACACTTAGGATCGGCCTCCTAGTGTGAGTCGTACGGCGTCGCGATGCTGTGAGTATAACAGATGCGAGGACGGCTAAGTAAGACAAGATATTCCGATACCGGAGAACACTCGTGTGTTCAACACTCTTATTGCTAATCGCTCTTCTACTTAGCCCGAGCTAAGCCTGAACTTCGCTTATCACCGCCGCGTGATGATTGCTTGCTTCCGGCGCTGACGGTGATTTCGTCCATCGCATCGCTTCGGTCTGCATTGTTGTAAGTTATATCTCTTCTTGCCTTAAAGTCTTCCGCTGTCTTTGTTTGCTCTCGATTGCCTTGCTGTACTTGCAAGTGCTCGCGCACCAGTCTCGAAAGTCTTCAGACGCGCAGATACTTATGAGCAAACACGAAGGAGAGGTACAACAAATTGGTAACAGGTTCGTTGCCTAACTGTCTCTTTGTGTCAAATCGGAAGTAGGTTCTTTCTATGGCAAGTTCCAGCGATGAACCACGAGGACCGCTAGATACTTTCGCCAAAGACCTAGGCCGCGCCGTATTGGTTGCCGCTGCTTCCGGTTTGTAATCATTTGATTGATTTTGTCTAAATTGCTGCACTTGTTGTGTAAGTGTACGCTCTGAGTCGCAGGTAATCTCAGCGCTCCGGCATTGCTTGCCGCGATGACTGAGACCGGCTTTCCTCCGGACCAGTTGGCGACTCTTATCACCCAAACTACGGAGATCAGGACTCAGCTGGGCAAGTACTTGCTGAGTTTGCTGAATCTCCTCAAGAGTACTGTCGGTAGGCTCACTGAATCGTTTTGTACTCTTGCTTTTGCGATAGAAGTCGTCTTCTTTTACGCAAGCCTAGGGTATTGCTTCGTGTTCCATGTCTGTGGAACACGACGATACGCCGCTCACTAGCTTAGCAAGCCAACCCGATTTTGTTGTGGCTGCTAGAGCGCCGGATAGAGGTCTTGAGACTGTTGGCACGCGAGCCACTCAAGAGCCCCTTGTCCTTCAGACCCCTGCTCACTTAATTGTGCCGCGTTCAGCAGTTAATACGAATATGGACAACACTGCTGGTCCACGGGTTCTGCCATTACCTCAATCGCAAGGGCACGTTGCCATTCCTGAGGTGATGAGATTGACAATTCCCCTTCCTAGGCTTACGATCTTGCTGGGGGAAAAGACACCAGGCCCTAGCATAGCCGATGCAACTTGTGCGTACGTGCGTGACGCTAAAAAGTATCTCCAGGCTGTTCATGGTGGCGATAATGATGGTATTAGGTGTCTCTTCGTTGGCAACACCCTCGAGGGCTCAGCGAAGAACTGGTATCACGAATGGACCACCGCCCGCATCGACTATACTTTTGACGAGTTGATTGCTGCTCTGCTCGCACGATTCGCTACTGAGGTGCAAGCACGTGATGTGGAGGCTCACAAGGTTTTGGCGGCCGATACCTATCACATGCGTCGGGGTGAAAACGTACCTGCGTACCAGTCACGCTTCGAAGCACTAGTGACCCCCATCGCTGACCTCACCGAGAATGAGCGTGTCTTTTGGTTTAAGCAAGGCCTGACGAAACTTTTGGCTAAGTGGTGCGCTACTGACTTGGCTGGGGTGCCGTGAAAGTCGTATGATGCCTTGGTCACATTTGCTAGGGGAACGGAGGTACGACTCCTTGCCGGTGAGGAAGAAGTCAAGTCTGCCCCTCGTGCAAATGCTGTGCAAGTGCAGGATCCGCTTGGGGAAGCTGTGGCTCTAGACCAGGAACTTGGAGCGACCCGCCCCGCGCCTACCGCCACAGCTCGACGCAGCAACCGGCAACACAAGGCGCGCGGGGGCGCTAGCTCAGGTGTCCACGGGTCAGGAGGAGCAGGTCCGAGCTCGGACCCAGCTAAGAGCAGGAAGCGTGGGGGCGCGCCGTCGATGGCAGCCGCACAGCACTCTGACCCCAATGCAAAACGGACTCGCACGGATGACTTGTTTATGCCAAAATGGAATTGCAATCGTTCCGAGTTCGAGCGTCGGAAAGCGGCAAATGTTTGTCTACGGTGCGCAGAGAGCCATCCTACCAAGGATTGCCCGTTGCTGCCGCCGTTTGTACCTCAGCCGAAATAGGGGTTTACCCGGGTTCCTGTGGAGGGGGCACCACCCGGGATTTCTGAACTAACACGTGGTCGGTGGTCATCCTTACGGCAAGCCATGAAGGCATTGTTGCCTTGCGTACTTGGACACATCGAGCGAGTCATTGCGCGATGCATCACGCTTGACGGACGCACGGGACTTCTCTGCTTCGATTCACTGTGTAATCTGTTTACACCACGCCGTCCCCTGTTGTCTATCGATCTGTCTAACCACGTGGTTTTGTTCATCCCCTCATCTCTGCGTGAGATGTCGGAACAATTGGCCGTGTACAGGAGATGTAGGCGTCAATATCCGGGCACCGCCGCATGTGTATTACTCCCTGCTTTCTGTCGGCGCAAGGCAGAGGCATCGTTAAGGGGTATGCGGTGTGTCCACCAGTTCGAGCCGGGCACCGTTTTGTTTAATGGTGTGGATCGGGAGGGTATGCTGGCTCCGTGGCCAGGAACATCCTACTCGGTTGACGTTTGGTACGAAGCTCCTGATGAGGGTTCTGTAAGTTCAGAACCCGCCCCAAGTGCACTGACGTTGTCTGCCGGGCAGTCCCTCGTAGATAACCGTGTCCCGGTGATTCAGATCGGTCTAAATGGCCGTACCCTGAAGGCACTCGTTGACACCGGTGCCAGCGACGACTTCATCTCTGTCGCAGAGGTGAATGCGCTGGGGTTGTCCCCAGAGTCGTCTTATTGTCCACAGGTTACCCTTGCTGACGGGGGTAAGCATCCCATCGTGGGCAGGATCACCCTTAGCCTATCGATAGGCCCTTTGCGTGTTGTGACCCTGCCGTACGTGTTGCAAGGCTTAGCAGAGACTGCACCGTACATAATGGGGTCTGCAACATTACGACAGTACCGCGTGCGCATTGACATGGAGACCGCAACCCTGCATTTGTGCAAGGGTACTCTGTCGATTAAGGTACCTTTCCTGTCGTTCGAACATGTCACACCAGAGGGGGCGCCGCATAACGAGGAGGTGCCGATCGCGACGGACCTCACGGAGCGGTTGAAGGTTGTCTACAATGCAGACGCCTGGTTCTCGGAGCCGGCTAATGTGGAATACCTTCGCAAGCAAAATGGCCTTTGGCTACGGACGGAGGGTGCAGCTACGCAAATCGTCATTCCGAACGACGACACACTACGCTACGATATCCTTGCGCGGTTCCACGAGGACCCGTTAGCAGAACACCCTGGTAGCAAGCAGTTGGTCGAGTTGGTGCAGCTTTCTTTCTGGTGGTCTCGCTTGGCTAACAATGCGGCGAACTTCGTACAGACATGCAGTCTGTGCCAGCGCAATAAGGCTCTGTCCGGTAAGGGGCGTGGGTTGTTGCAACCGTTGCCTGTCCCGGATGCACCGTGGGAAAGTGTTTCCATGGACTTTGTAGTCGTGCTGCCCAAAACTGAGGGGGGATATGATGCGGTGTTTGTGATGGTCGATCGTCTGACTAAGATGGTCCACCTAGCACCATGCACATCGTCCTGCATGGCTGAGCAAACGGCACGCTTGTTTTTCGACAATGTGGTTCGGTTACACGGTGTTCCCAAAAACGTGATCTTAGACCGTGGTGGACAGTTCACGTCTAAGTTTTGGGAAGTGCTCTGCAAGCTAGTTGGCATGCGCGTCAACCTGAGCACAGCGTACCATCCGCAGACTGATGGTCAAACCGAACGCACAAATCGCACGTTGGGTGATATGTTGCGCAATTATGCTGGTCGCACACCCCTCGTTTGGGATACATATTTGACTGTGGCAGAATTTGCGCTTAACAATGCTGTTAACCGCTCTACAGGCAAAAGTACGTTCTTTCTTAACTACGTTCTTTCATCCTGCGCTACCCGTGTGGCATGAGTTGGAAGTGAACATGCCTGCTGCTAAGATCTTTGCCAAGTCTTTTATGTCCCGTATCACAGACGCGAAGTTGTGTTTGGACGCGGTGCAGCAACGAATGACGGAGTACTACAACAAATCAAAGCAGGATGTAACGTTTTTGGAAGGGCAACTCGTGTTGCTAAGTACCAAGAACTTGCGTATGTTGGCCGATGCATCCCGAAAACTCTTACCCCGCTGGATTGGTCCATATCCTGTCGTGCGCATGGTCAGGAATGTGGCTGTTGAACTTGCATTGCCCGCTGATATGACCATTCACCCCACGTTTCACGTGTCACTTGTCCGTCCTTATCGTGGTACGGAACCCGTCCCTGAGCCTGCTAACGCCCCCGCAGCGATCGAACCAGTTCCCGAGACCTGGATCGCTGGTAAACAGAAGTTTTACGATGTGGAGCAGGTGTTAGATTATCGCGTGCGTCGTGTGGGCTGACACCGATGTAAGCGGACAGTACATGAGTACTTGGTCAAATGGACAGGGTATACTAGCGAGCACAACTCGTGGGAACTGGCACGCAACTTCTCGCAGGACATGAAGCCTCTGCTCGAAGAAGCCTGCAAACATGCCACGCAAGCCCAATGACCCCTGCAGTCGATGCTGTATGAAGCAGCGAGGACGCTGCATACGGGAGGGGGGATAATTGTTGTGCTACGGTCCGCTTCCCACCGATGCGTAGGTCGATGTGACACTACGAGGCGAAGTGTTATCTTGATGAATGCATGAATGACTTATGCATATGAATGAACTTGCATGACATAAATGTATTTGCATACATTTATATACGTTTTGGCATGTTACCATTATACATCGCGACATCGCATCATGGCTGATCCGCCTAGCATGCATAAAATCCCGAACGATCGAGAGGTGCATTATGCTCGTGCTATGAAACGATACGTATTATTTGATATAATATTACTTCATTACAGCACACGTTGAGAGTGCCGCACTTGTCGCGATACATGCCGTGCAACCGAGTATCGTTATTCGGACCCTTGCATCATGTGAATGCCGGAAAGGCTTATCGGTTGTTATACGTGAACATCGCCTATGCACAGTAGGGTTTTCACACTTAGGATCGCCTCCTAGTGTGAGTTGTACGGCGTCGCGATGCTGCAAGTATAACAGATGCGAGGACGGCTAAGTAAGACAAGACATTTGATACTGGAGAACACTCGTGTGTTCAACACTCTTATTGCTAAACGCTCTTCTACTTAGCCCGAGCTAAGCCTGAACTTCGCTTATCACCGCCGCGTGATGATTGCTTGCTTCCGGCGCTGATGGTGATTTTGTCCATCGCATCGCTTCAGTCTGCATTGTTGTAAGTTATATCTCTTCTTGTTTGAAGTCTTCCGCTGTCTTTGTTTGCTCTCGATTGCCTTGCTGTACTTGCAAGTGCTCGCGCACCAGTCTCGAAAGTCTTCAGACGCGCAGATACTTATGAGCAAACATGAAGGAGAGGTACAACATTGAACACGTTACAAAAGTCCCCGACGATATAGAAACGAACTGCTTCAGTTTGAGGAAACAGAAACCGTGTAAGTCTTTTAAATGAATATCGTAATTTCGTTGTTAATTGTCCGCCGACCAGTCATACAGTCAACTCGTTGCGCGTGCGGAGCTCAGCCTCTGCGCAACCGTGTTCCGAATTCCCAGGTGGAGTCCCCTCCGAACTGACCTGGGCAATGCCCTACTTTGGCTTCGGAGCCAAAGGCGGCAACAAAGGGCACTCCCTCGTGGGATGTACCATCAAAAATCCCTTTCTTTTCTTTTTCTCTCTCTTTCTGGTACATATCACACCAGATCCCCAATCCGCAAGTGTGATACACCCTAACAAGCATATCACCGATATTCACACGCAGTATATTACCAATATCTACCTTCCCGGCACTTATGCAGTGTGATAGGCTGAATATCAATATTTGGTTGTGGAGCTTAACCGCCATGGTCATACCTGCAATCATACCTCAGACCATCACACGTATACCTTAATAACCATGGTGTAAATATCAATATTAATCAATGTGAGTGTTAGCGCACTCATATATAATAATTCCAAGATGCATACGCAAACTTGCCTTCTCACAGTAACCGCACCTCGAGTCACACTTCTCACACTTTTGCATCAATCACGCAAGCTTTGATGATATAATATAGAAAATATTTAGGCTTATTGAATTCAGCCAATTATTAATAATCAACTACGTATGCCGGCTTGGTCCGTGCATCGTCAGGTATCGCAAAATTGGTTCGCATACTTATCAATTCAGGATTATGCAGATATATAAATGTGTGTGTAGGATAGGGGGGTACATCACCCGTGGCCACTAACCTGGCAGTCCCTACCTTCCCCGGTGTTTCGGGGCACCCTCATCCAGTCTCCCATGCCGACTTCTCCGAAATCAGTGGTTTTCCCAGGTTCAGCACCCACCACCAGCATCCAACGGAATCTGCCGAATCAACTAAGGCGTCAACTCCGCTACTGGTCAGCTCACAGGTCACTTTAATTGGGGTCGTCACCGTCCATCGACATGGGGGCACCCTGCCCTTGACTTTAAGGTCTTTGGCCCGCTCTCGGTCGGGGTAGAATCTGGAACTCCAGGGGCATATTAGTCGTGCCATAACAGTCGTGCCTGAACACCATATATCTTTTGATTATAAATATATATTTATGTATTTAATGTATTATATATTTATATAATGCATTAAATTAAGGATCAGCAGTCGTCTTGTCAGGTTGCATCGACCGCCGCATTGACAATAAATGAGTCGTAATACAACGGCAGCTGTGTGGCTTGGCGGACTATTCATCCATAACTTGGCACTGTGGTTGAGCCTCCATCAGGCAGTCTCCAGCCCAAACGCTTGATGATCATTGCCATCACTGTTTTGTCACGACTAATGATGTCATCGTGCATGTGTAACAGAGGGGTCGCCTAGCTGTTAGGTGTAGCTATAATGGCAAGCTCCGAGTCATGGTGCCGCAGGGCACGAGGCGTAAGGGTGACTCCGTGTAGATTACATTATAGTATGTGTGTATGTGTGTAGGATAGGGGGGTACATCACCCGTGGCCACTAACCTGGCAGTCCCTACCTTCCCCGGTGTTTCGGGGCACCCTCATCCAGTCTCCCATGCCGACTTCTCCGAAATCAGTGGTTTTCCCAGGTTCAGCACCCACCACCAGCATCCAACGGAATCTGCCGAATCAACTAAGGCGTCAACTCCGCTACTGGTCAGCTCGCAGGTCACTTTAATTGGGGTCGTCACCGTCCATCGACATGGGGGCACCCTGCCCTTAACATTAGGGTCTTTGGCCTGCTCTCGGTCGGGGTAGAACCTGGAACTCCAGGGGCATATTAGTAGTATTATAGTAGTATTTTATAATAGAAGAAGAATGTAACTGGAAGTATCTGTCTCAAATAATCCGGGCGCCTTAAATAGCGCTGCCTGGCACCTAAGGGGGCCTTACGTCTATTCAAGACTGGCGCGCATTCTACAACTGACACCGTTGTACGAATGCTCGTATGCAAGTAGTCCCATGCGACTTGTCCAAGTTCTATGCGTTAGATTTATAATAACTAATCTATTATTACGCAATTAAGTTATTGTCATACAAGCCAGAAATGCGACAAGTCAGTTTCACTCGTTCTGGCGCTTCTGCACCATTCGCCCTGTTACACCATCCCCCCTCCGTGAAGGGTTGCGTCCCCGCAACTCTAACTCCAGCGAACTCCACGAAGTGGTAGGTAACGGGCGTGTTTTAATGACCAAGGGTCTAGTTACGTTTGCGAAAACTGCTGCGTTGCTGCCGGGTTTTGGCCACAGAACGGGGGTGGTCGCGTTTGTACTGCGCGATCAGTTCCGTGACATCCTCCAGTAGGATAGCTTCGTCGATAAAGATGTTCTCGGACTCATCATAGCCCTTGAACTTGACGCCATATGTGACGCGACCAGTGATGGGGGTATATGGCGGCTGACAATGGCCTCCACATGCCACCACAGGTCTCCAGTGGAGTTGACGAAGGGCTCAGGTGTGGCTTGGGCCACGGCTCGGTCCGGAAAAGCGTCGTCCGCCGTCCTGAATGGGCGGAGTTGCCTCACCTTGACGACAGGGTGGATGCGCATGTGCACCGGTGTTGTGCGGCCTTGATATGCAGCTGGCTTGGGAGAGCGCAATTTCACGGTCGATCATGAACAATGTGACCGACGGGTTAGCGGGCTCCCAGTTGGGGTGCTTGGCAAGTAGCTGTAGCGGGGTAGTGGGCTCATAGCCCAGGACTAGCTTGAACGGGGTGAAGCCCGTCGAAGCTTGGACGCTCGAGTTATATGCGAACCCGAGTTGGGGTAGGAGATCACACCAGTTGGTGTGGTTGGCATCCACGTAGTGGCGGAGCATCTCCTCTAGGGTGCGGATGGCTCGCTCTGTCTGGCCGTCCGTCTGCGGGTGGTGTGCAGTGGACATGTCGAGGTTTGTACCAGACAGCTTGAACAAGGTTTGCCAGAAGGTGCCTGTGAACTTGGGGTCACGGTCGGAGACAATGCTCTCTGGCTGACCGTAGAACAGGAACACCCAGTCGTAAGCGACCTCTGCTAGGCGCTCGGCTGTGATGTTCGTGTTGACAGGGATGACACGCATCATCTTGGAAAGCCGGCTTACAAAGACGGCGATGGCGTTGTCGCCATGGTGCGATTTTGGCAGGTCCGTGATTAGGTCCAGGGAAATGGACTGCCAGGGCCGCTCGGGGATGGGCAGTGGTTGAGATTTGCCCAGGGGGCGGCCATGCCTGTGTTTGCACCGTTGGCACGAGGGGCAGGTGGTGGTGTAGGTATCCACCGATCTGTCCATGTTCGGCCAGTAGTATAATTGGCTGAGCCGGGCAAGGGTTTTGTCGCGGCCCAGGTGGCCTGCAATGGGGATGTCATGGGCCTCACGCAGCAGCTTGGCGCGCAATCCCGGGATGTCTGGGATGTACAGGCGAGCCTGCAGGGCACCACGCGGCTCGTAGTACAGCAAGCTCTTGTATAGCTTGAACGGGGGGTCCTCTTTGGAGTTCTTGGCGGCTTGCTCCTTGAGGCGAGTGTAGGTCTCATCCTGTGTACCATCTCTGCGGATGGTGGTGGCCAGGTCATTGGCAGCCTTGGCCACAGAGACCGTCATGGTGTGGACCCGCAGGTCCGGTCGTCGGCTGATTGCATCAGCCACGACGTTGGTCTTGCCCAGCTTGTGCTCGATGACGTAGTTGAATTCCTTGAGCTCCGCAAGCCAGCGCACTTGGCACTGGTTTAACCGGGGTTGCATTTTGCACGCCGAGACTGCCGAGTTATCGGTCCAGATGGTCACCGGGTGAGGTCCCTTGAGGTGGTGCCACCAGACACGAAGGCAGTGGACAACCGCAAGCATTTCGCGGTCGTGTGCAGGGTACTTGCGCTCCACCGGGGTAAGCTTCCGGCTCTCGTATGCGATCACTCTCTTGACGCCGTCTTGGACTTGGGACAGAACTCCGCCTGTGGTGTAGTCTGAGGCGTCGGTGGTGAGCATGAAGGGCGCATTGGGGTCTGGGGGTGCCATGACAGGGGCCGAGGTTAGGGTGTCCTTAAGCACTTGGAAAGCTTGTTCGCAGGACTTGTCCCACTTGGTGATGGCCTGCTTGTGGCCTTTGCCCGTGTGTCCGGCCAGGAGGTTGGTGAGGGGGTGTGCGATGTCCGCGAAGCCCTTCACCATGCGGCGGTAGTACTGCGCCAGTCCGAGGAAGGAGCGCAGATCCGTGATGGTCTGCAGGGAAGGCCAATCTTGGATTGCCTTGACTTTGCGTGGGTCGGCGCTGATGCTGTCTTTGCTCACAATGTGGCCTAGGAAGTCGATCTTGGTAGTCCCAAAGGCGCACTTGGATGCCTTGTGTAGAGCTGGTGTTCACGTAGCACTTGTCGCACGGTCTCGAGGTGTTGGGCATGTTCATCTGCCGTCTTGGAGTATATGAGGATATCATCAAGGTAGATGAGCACGAAAGTGTCCAGGTAGGGGCGGAAGATGTCGTTCATCAGGCGTTGGAACGTGGCCGGTGCATTGGTGAGACCGAAGGGCATAACTGTGAACTCAAAGTGTCCGTAGCGTGTGTTGATGGCCGTCTTGGGGATGTCCTGTGCTGCAACTCGGATCTGGTGGTAACCGGACTGGAGGTCGATTTTGCTGAACACGGCGGCGCCATGTAGTCGGTCCAGTAGTTCATCGATGCGAGGCAGGGGATAAGCGTTGCGGACGGTGGCCTTGTTGAGGGCCCGGTAGTCGATGCACATGCGCAGTCCGCCATCCTTCTTTTGGGCGAACAGCACCGGGGCACCGTACGGCAATACGTTAGGGCGGATCCAGCCCTTCTCCAGGAGCGAGGTGATTTGGTTTTGAGCTCGGCCAACTCGTCCTGGGACATGCGGTACGAGTTGCGGCTCATGGGTACGGAGGTGGTGAGCTCGATTGAGTGGTCGACAGCACGCGTGGGAGGCATGTCCGTTGGTTCTGCAAAGACGTCGGCGTACTGGGAGGTGATGTGCATCATATCGACGCCCGGGGTGCTGATGTCTTGGGTGTTGACCTCATGTACAACACAAAGGCTGTACTGCTTGGTAGCTCACACAACGCACTTGAACTGCAGTGCAGACAGGAGCTTGGGGGCGCGTTCGTTAACGGCCTCGGGTGGGTCGCCCCGAAGCACGTGCTTGGTGAGAGCGGTCCGCAGCGTGACCGTGTTGGTCCTCCAGCATAGTGCGGGTTCCACTGTGCGAGCCAGTCCTTGCCCAGCACCACATCAAAGTCACCCAGGTCAGTGGCGACCAGGGTGCTACGACATTTGAAGGTGCGTATGGTGACGGAAGCGTTGGGTAGGACGTACGGGCAGTCTTGTTCTTGGCCGTTAGCCAGCTTCACCGACATGTGGCTGGCGGTCTTGGCGGCCTTGACTTCCCTGCGGGCAAGCCACTGAGTGTGGACAAAACTGCCGGTGGCTCCACCGTCGATCAGGATGACGGCTGTACGGCCGTTGACGGTGCCCTTGAATGCCAGTTGCTGGTGTGCTGCATTGCATACCATGCTGGTTAACTTGGTTGCGCTGAGTTTAAGCGCAGGGTCGGCCGCTGGGTCGGCCTCTGGGTCGGCCTCTGGGTTGGCCTCTGGGTTGGCCTCTGGGTTGGCCACTGGGTTGGCCACTGGGTTGGCCTCTGGGATGGCCACTGGGTTGGCCTCTAGGATGGCCACTGGGTTGGCCTCTAGGATGGCCACTGGGTTGGCCACTGGGTTGGCCTCTGGGATGGCCACTGGGTTGGCCGCTGGGTTGGCCGCTGGGTTGGCCTCTGGGTTGGCCTCTGGTGCGGCCACAAGTGCCACGGGTGTGGCCACCGGTGCTATCACTGGGGTGGGCCGGTGTGTAGACGCCTTGAACGTCCATGTCGGTGCCGGCATAGGTAGCTTGGGGGTCTGGGTACCTATGTGCGCCGATGCGAGCACACCTAGGTTCACTGGCGGTTTTTTGGAATGAACTTGGTGCAGTGGGCGGTGTCATGTCCCACCTCACGGCAGTGGAAGCAACAGCCCTCGTCAAGGCATTTTTGCCTCTCTTCTGGTGTCAACTTGGGGAGCTGGGGTACTGCCACGTGGGAGCGGCCACCCTTGCTGCCGTTGCCTTTGGGTTTGCCTTTGGGCACGAAGCCCGAGGTATTGAGGGCGTGGAGTTCCATGGGCGTTGCCTTGGATGCGGGGCGGCTGCTGTCCATCGCTCCTTTGATGGCACTGTCCAGGCGGTTGGCAGTGTTGGCGACATCCGGGTAGGTCATGGAGTCCACACTCTGCGGGACTAACGCAAGACCCTTGCGGATGACCGTGGGCAGGACAGCCAGGAGGCGGTCCTTTTTCTCCGTGTCAGACATATTGTGGATACGTAGGCACAGTCGATCAATATGGGAGACCAGTTGCGCTACGGACCCTTAGTACTGCACCTTGCGTAATTTGTCGCGTGCCTTGTCCTCCTCCAGGTGGTCCGTGAATTGGTCGCGCAACCAGGCGAGTGCTTGGTCGAAGGTGTAAGCGTGGGACTCGATATGGGCGCGCCAGTACAAGCTGGCGTCGCCCGTAAGCAGGTGAGGCAGGGCGCATCGGCGTGCCTCAGGCGGCATCTGTAGTCCATCGAAGTACTTGAGTGCCTTGTACTCAAACTCGTCCCAGGTGTAGGCGTCCTTCTTGGGGTCGCCAGCGTAGAGGGCGGGACACATGTGCTTGAGCATGTCCTTGAGCAGGGTGTTATGCATGGGGGCGTTCAAGACTTGGGCGGAAGCGTGATACGCGGCTTGTTGCGCTGCCTGTTGAGCGGCGTGTTGGGCGGCCTGTTGCACCGTGTGGTGCGCAGCTTGTTGTGCTGTAGCCGCCGCTGTGCTGGTGACTGGGGCTTGCAGCTGGACTAACAACGAGGGGAGGGCGGCCTCCAGCTTCTGATGGAGCAGGCGCTCCACGTAGGTGCCAATGTGATCGATGGTGAAGGCAGTGGGGAGCGAGGTGGAGCTGGCCGCCGAGGGGGTGGCAGTGGTGTGGGCTGGACGTTGATCGGCCTGTGTGAGCTCATGTCGCAGCTGCTCGACTTCAAGTTGGAGGGCTGCGATCCGGGCGGCACTGTCGCGCTGGGGTGGTACGCTAGCACGACTGACACGTGAGTGCGAGCGGGACCGGGACCAGGACACTTGGGACGCCATAGTTCTTGTCTGGACTTACGTATGGGCGACAGAGTCCTGGTCCACGAGCGTTTGGGCTGAGAGGTATTGGGTGCGTCGGCCGAGGAGACACCGTAGGGAGGGTGGGTGGGAAAAAATTTTCCTCAAAGCGACTTGATGACGCGACGATGGCTTGGTCCAGCGGGGTGCGGGAAGTCGCCCACGCAATTGCCAAAGCCAACCCGCAGGCGCGGGTTGGGTTGTCTTGGAGGTTTTGGTGTTCGAGCGACTTGGGAAGCTCAAACAAAAAGGTCTTGGATCTTCAAGGTCTCGATCCAGTGTAACAGAGGGGTCGCCTAGCTGTTAGGTGTAGCTATAATGGCGAGCTCCGAGTCATGGTGCCGCAGGGCACGAGGCGTAAGGGTGACTCCGTGTAGATTACATTATAGTAGTATTTTATAATAGAAGAAGAATGTAATTGGAAGTATCTGTCTCAAATAATCCGGGCGCCTTAAAAAGCGCTGCCTGGCACCTAAGGGGACCTTACGTCTATTCAAAACTGGCGCGCATTCTACAACTGACACCGTTGTACGAATGCTCGTATGCAAGTAGTCCCATGCGACTTGTCCAAGTTCTATGCGTTAGATTTATAATAACTAATCTATTATTACGCAATTAAGTTATTGTCATACAAGCCAGAAATGCGACAAGTCAGTTTCACTCGTTCTGGCGCTTCTGCGCCATTCGCCCTGTTACAGCATGATTACCCCAACCTTTGATTAACCCACCCCTTCCGGCTTTAAGCACGCCAGCAGCAACCCTTCGTTCTTTCTTGATATATCAAGCAAACCTCTCGGTAAAACATGTATACTTGATTTCATGTATGCACAGCTTATCAACTGTCTTAAAGTGAATTTGTAAATTTGGATAACCCAACCCAGGGGATATAACCTCTGACCCGACTTAACCCGAACCAGGAGCCAATAATAACATTCTTACATAAAATTCACAAAAAGTCTTGGATTGGTGTAATTATCTCCTCGGAATGATTATTGAAGATAAGCGTTAGGTAGGTGGCTAATCCCCAAGTTGTGGGAATGAAAACGCTGGTGCTGGTAGCCAGCAGCAGACTATTTGGATACCTACATTCTTGCTAGATGGCTTGGCTAGGTGGTTTAGCTAGGTAGGCGGCCTACCTAAATATCTAACCAGGATACATATCTTCTCCCCTCCCTCTTGCATTCCCTTTAATCATCAACCCCCTGACCAAGCCAGCCATATACACACACAAATACACACATGG
Organism: Volvox africanus; assembly: GCA_030268105.1. NCBI lineage: Eukaryota > Viridiplantae > Chlorophyta > Chlorophyceae > Chlamydomonadales > Volvocaceae > Volvox > Volvox africanus. Next base: position 457,242 of record BSDZ01000010.1, on the reverse strand, counting down.
TGCTTCTCCTTTCAGAGCAAGTACTCTCCAAAAGTGTTACAGTAGTAATCGTACATTTATGGCCCACGCACCAGCACCAATACTACATTGTTATCAAGAAAGTTCGCCCGGGTTCATATACCCTCACCTACAGTATGGTGAGGGCGGGTCAGACTGGTCGGTAGGTTGGGGGCCCGTCACTAGGCCGTAAGGAATCGAATCTGTCTGACTACATACTAGGGAGGCGGCAGGCCCTTGGAATATACGATGCTAGGCCGCACCCTATGTGAGGGGAATGACTTGTTGCATCCTGGGGTATCTAATTAGATACCTAATAAGGCTAATGTTAAGGATGTGCGGAAAACTGGACATCATCTGATAGGGCCCAAACAGTTTGGCGGATATTAACACAGAGATACAACAGTCTATAACTATATATATATATATATACCTAAAGGTGGACAATTCACCTCGTGGCGGCGGTGATGGCGGCAGTGATGGGGATGGAAATGGCGGTGATGGCAATGGCGGTGATGGCGGTGGCGGTGATGGCAACGGTGGTAATGGCGGTGGTGGTGGCGGTGATGGCGGTCGCGTTGATGGCGGTGATGGTGATGGCGGTGGCGGTGATGGCGGTGGCGATGGCGGTGGCGGTGATGGTGGTGGCGGTGACGGTGGTGGCGGTGATGGCGGTGGCGGTGATGGCGGTGGCGGTGACGGCGGTGGCGGTGATGGCGGTGGCGGTGATGGCGGTGGCGGTGACGGTGGTGGCGGTGATGGTGGCGGTGACGGTGGTGGCGGTGATGGTGGCGGTGATGGTGGTGGAGGTGGTGATGGTGGTGGTGGCAGGCCTGGGAACCAAAAACAGTGACGGAGATGTATGCAGAAACTTTCATATTGGTGATGAAAGCAGTAATATGAAGTGCCACATAGGTGTATTACATATAATTTATTATGGTTTACCTGTTGCTTCATTCCGGTGCACTGACAATTTCTTAGTGATGGCAGGTTTACTCTTTAATTTATCAAACGTCCTTTCATTGATTTCTTGGCGGTACAAAAAATAATATTCACTTTTAAACTAGCACTATAACAAGGAATTCGTGCGTTAGCTCGCGTTAGGCTCGCGTTAGGGACCCCTAACGCAAGCCTAACGCAAGCTTAACGCAAACTAACGCGAGCTAACGCAAAGCCTAACGCAAATCAAACGCATTGTGTTATTGCTTGCGTATCGCTAACGCAATCCTAACGCACCTAACGCAATCGCAAATAAACTTTTTTGGGAGGGAACGAAAATGTTTGCTTTTACTTTGCGTCAGCTAACGCAACCTAACGCGAACTTACACAATGTCAAACGCACCCACATAGATTCTAAGGTGTGCGTTAGGCCTAACGCAACGCAAGCGTTAGAGACCCATACGCAAGCAAAAATACATAGCGTGCATGGAAGTTAATGCACTTAAAGTTCTCTAACGCACAATATACGCACGCCTAACGCACATTAACGCGCATTAACGCATGCTTGCGTATGCTGCGAATAATGTGTACACAGCTAGCAGTTGTGGGTTGCGTAAAAGTTTTATACGCATGTAACTAACATATTCGCACGCTTTCGCAAGGTCTTACGCGTGCGATAGCAACATTCGCGCCACTTTCGCTTTGCGTACGAGGCAGCCTCGCATTCTTGCTCACTGTAACTACTTTTGGTCGTTCTGGTTATTTCTTTACTGTTTCAGTTATCGTTCCTGTTATTGTTTGCTGTTTTGCCAACCCGCTGCAGAATTATTTTTTGTGTACGGATACTATCCTGTCGTAATGTACGTAGCTGTTATGAAGAATATCAATAGGATTTCAGTATTGATAGATGAAAATATTCCAGGAAATAATTTACAGCTCAATATTCGGGAAGCATCCAGGTAAGCAGCCATTGGTGAGTACGCATTAATTCAACGAAACAATCAAATTTCTACACATCCAATCCTGCCAATCAAATTCTGTTTATGAGTTCAATAATCATTTGTACCATGCACCAATCATTTCAATCATCATTAGGTACATACATCCTAACTTCATCTGCCACCGCACATTTAGCAGCCCGCTCTAATATAAGCTTAGAAACAAACATGTTAGATGTTAGTTCTATCTAATCGTCTTCTATTTCACTATCTTCGTTGTCATCATCCTCTCGCGCACTGGTGGCATCATCCTGCTCGTCCTCACTCTTCTCGTCCTTGCTCACCTCCTCCTGAAGCAACTCCTGAAAAATTCAGAAAAGGAAAATTAGATATTATTTACATGCATAAGTATAAAGGTAAATTAAGCCGACACGACCCAGCAATTATCAATTTCGGTTACGATATCTTTAATCATGATGGATGGGCAGTGCTTCTAGGTACTATGTACGTGGACACTTTGTTACCTGTTTCTTCTTACTCCCTGAGCTCCCACGTTGACGTCGTGCCCGTGTACATCGCACATCTTCCGAAGCACTCTTGACCTTTACCAGTCGAAACAACAGATATTAGAATATTACATTCATACAAGCAGGAAATTAAGACAACAAGCTGAACTCAGGAAATTTACCTTCTTTCACCGGTGGTCGTACCTGTCATTATTGTCGTCACCGTCCGTAGACTTGTCTTCCACCGGCACCTGCTGGTCCAAAACACGTTAAGGGACTAGATAGTGATAATAAATATTATTAAAAAGTAATTAATGTCGGGCCTCAATATAATGTACCTTTCTTTTGATGCCCGTGCTTGTCCGTCTCACTTTCGTGGATGGCCGCACATCGTCATCGTTACCTTCAAGGGCCATCGTTAACACACATATATGATTTTAGAAATGATAAGCTTACATTTTTTATTAAAAAAGAGAAAAACAAATCGACATATACCACATCAAACCACAAAGCACGCAGCAAATTAAAAGACTAGAACGAAACATAAAATTACAACTCACCAAAATGGGAAGACAGGATGAATGGGCTGTACCTTTTTCGCTGCCGCCTTGCTTGAGTTTGTAGCATTCCTGCTGGAGTTCCTTGCCTTAGAGGGCTCTGAACTCTTTGCCTACATGAAAAGGAAGTATGTTTGAGGAATATAGGAACAATTACATAAAAGACAAAAAGGAGAAAACAGGTTAAAGGACATTAATGACCTGTACATCCCTGTACATGCAATCAGTAATGTACATCACCCATCCTGCAATAACCTTGCTAAGTGCGCCTGGAAATTTGCACACCCCTTCATCCACTCTCTTTACCACTATTATTTGGACTAACCTGTCGGCGTCTAGCGGCCTTGATCTCCTTCTCCTTCTGATGTATGCGAGCTGCATTGGCAGCCAGCACCATCATCAATGCATCTTCACCATGTGCGGGCTGCTTTTGGCGTTGGCTAGTGCGCCCATCCTGAGTTCCTGGCGGCTCGTCATTTCGGCCGCTTTTCTGCGGTTTGGTAGCAATTAAGCATTTTGTAAATGAGGAAATAAAGGCATGAAAAAATTGTTATTGTTTTACTAGCTAAAATAAGAAACAAATGTTATGCATGAACTGTGACGTACTTTCTGCAAACATACTAAGAAGTACGTACTATTATGGTGGCGAAGCAGCAGCAATAATTAAAGTGAACACATGCATAATCACATCTTACCGTAGTGCCTTTTGGCAACTCCAGTGCACCAAGGCCTGGTGTATGCTGAGCTGTTCCACCAGCTCCAACCGGCACTGGAGTGGCTGGTACGGTGAAGGATGTCTTACTGCTTTCAATCTGCTTCCGCTGCACAAGTGCATTAATAAGCTCCTGCTGCCGATCTGTCACATTCAAATCCTCCATCGCAATGCGGCGCTCACTGGGACCCGCATCTGGGTTATCTGGCTGAGCGTACTTGAAGCTCCTCCAGGCTGCCCGAGACTCCTTGTTCCATAGCTTCTTCCATGGCTTCTTCTCAAGGTCCTCTACATAAAAATAATGCGAAGACGAACATCAACGCCAGATGCCATAATACACATCATTGTCAAAAATTTTCGTAATCCAGTACATAGCGTAAGCGGCATGCATGTCCTCTGTCGTAAAACAAATCTTTGGCCCACGTTTACCCCAAATTCCATTTTTCAAAATACATAGAAAGGATTTTTTTATCAATCAACCTGATCAAAAAATGTTGTAAAACAAGTATATAGATGACAGTAGCAGTAGGAGCTCACAAACCTGGCTTGCAGGCAAGTTCCTCCTTGTGGGTGGCCTTCACCTTTTCATACCTTGCACGTTGGGCATTGTAATCCGTTGCGTATCTACAAAGTACATGGGATGCACCGAATGAAAGTGCTTACTTATGATGCTGTGCATGCTTCATTCTATTGTTGTCTGTCCCCACTGAAAGTAAGCTAGTGATATGGATGGCATGTATGATTACCACAAACAAGATAATCACTAGAAGCATGACATTAGGAAAATAAACATGTACGTACTTTTGCCATTTCTTCTTGAAGCAGTCGACTGTAACTCTTGGCTGTAAGTCAGCCACTTGTGCAAAGCCAGCAGTAAAGCACTTATCCCAAACGGGCTGCAGATGCGGCTCACATTGAATATCCTTCGCAATGAGGACCCGTGAATTCTTCAGGCTGCTGTCGAGGTTGTACGGCACGTTGTCGCGGACGGCTTTGTTGATGGCGGCCTGCTCATATGACCTGTTCCGCTTTGATGGCTCACCACGTTCATAATCCTTTCGTATACTGATTCTGCTTACTTCAGGGGATACCAATTGAACAGATGGCTGTTTTAGGGATATATGGATAGTTAGTTTCTTCTGAGCCTGGTTCCAAGCCTTCCCCTTAAAATGTGCATGACGTTTTTTTATGCGATGACAAAATAATAACCGTGCTGAAAATTGTGGCGTGAATCCGTTGAAGTATTCATTCCCGTGCAGCGATTGAACTAATCTGCCTTGCAATATGTCTGGATTTGGGAAGCATTGGGGTCATAGAGTACGTCTCACACATGGTCAATTTTCATGGTCAATTTTCACACCTACGCAAAGCTGCTATGGTGCTTGCCGGAAAAGGCTATATAATTTTGGGGGCCTGCTCGATGTGTAACTGTGGCTCTTGGTGACTTTGTTTGGGTCTCCATCTGGCGACATTGTTGCCTGGCTGCTGTGTAAGGTTTGCTGTTGCCAACTTTCCGCGATCCTTACCCACGCTTGCTAACTCCGGCAGCTTGCTGCTCAATAATTAGAAACCCTTCCATAACTAGAAAGGTAGCCATGAACAGACATGTGTGGCACTTAAGAGTTTTATGTTACAAAGTAAGCCACATGTACTGGTTCTAAATCCATATAATGGTAGCGATTTAGCGATGTTAACAAGCGTTCACCAGAGCAATCTCTTGTATAACGACTAGTATTCATAGCGCTATCCTAAATTAACTTTGAAGATATTTTATGCACAAAGTCTCCAATGCTACTGCACAATAAGAGCAAGTAAGCAAACTAAATAAATCCGGCGAACCCGTGCTCCGAACTTTATTATGCGCTATCTACATAAACTTTGCGTAAACTGCGTTACAGTGCGTTACGTGCGTATGGTAACGCAATGTACGCAGGAACTACGCAAGCTGTTTGCGTAAAGTTAACGCGTGCGTTAGGTTTGCGATCGCGTGCGTTAGGTTTGCGTTAGGCTCGCGTTAGAACATATTTTCGATTTTCGAGCACCACGAAACGTAATAAAAATTACAGGGAACTTTTATAATCATTATAAATATTGTTTTCATTTAAAGGAACTTGAAAACGACGCACTATAACAGACGTTCTGTCCAGTTTTCTATTTCTTTGCGTTAGGCTCGCGTTAGGCTAACGCAACCGCTAACGCACAAAACGCACACATACGCGCCCTAACGCAGCCTAACGCGAGCCTAACGCACGAATCTGTTGTTATAGTGTAGCCGTGCGTACAGCCTGATTACGAAGGGTAGCAGTTCACCACCCACCTACAGATGACCAATACACCAGTTGATAACCACTGTTTTCAGCTACAAGCTGAAGGGTTCCGTCATCCAGCATCTTCGCGGTATAGGGCCCCAAGGGCTGGGACGCTGTTGGCACATCCGTCGTCCACACCGGCGTGACAGTTCCGCTCAAAGAGCAGGACACCACCAAATTCGCGTCGTAGCTCTGCATTTATAAAACAATAAAATATATAATTAGTTATTAGGGTGCAGCAGCAGCAGTGCGTCCAGCCATTTGCTTGAAAACCCCGTTGCGTGGGTGCCATCTCTTGCTGAACTAATTGTCATCTACCTCTCTCTCTCTCTCCATCTACCTTCGATAGTGGATGTAATACATGTATAGCTAGTGAATGATTGGTTGCAAGTATGTGCCCAAAGAGGGCTTGATAAAATTATACAATGCGCATGCATATGCAGCAGAGGGAGCATGTGCAGCATTTCTATGAACTGAAATTTGGTCATCTGCTGCTGTCTTAGGGTTTACACCCTGCCTTATTACGAGTTATTTTACAATAAGTGTACTCGTTGTATATTTACCCAAAAAATCACTAATCAATGCTTGCATGGCGTTTTTGAGATTTGCTGTTTTTGGTCATTACTATGCATAGCATTATTATTAACATTCAGTTATTACTCATCATGCATATACTGCCTCTAATTATTAATCCATCCAGCTGTGACAGATTATGTCAATATTCATTGATATTCCTAAAGGCACTCTATCCTAAAAATACCAAATATCATTAAGGCGCTTACCGTACAGCGGTACATAATACATACCGTACATCAGTACATCATACAGTACATGGCTACGGCTATGGCTGTAATACTCCGTACACGGATATCCGTATATGTCCAGATCTTTATAGATAAGTGTCTATAGGAATCCTCTATTGCTGGGGCTTATCGGAGAGTACAACACTTCTACAATCTGCACCTTGTCGAACTGGAAGTGACTATTTATCCCCAAGGGAAGACCCCGGTGTTTATCAACATCTCCGTTTTGGGTTCTGGTCGTTTCTCTTCCAAGTCGCCAGGTAGGCTGTTAGTTTGGCCAGCTAGCAACCCATCAAGCAGCTAGACAGGGTTAGATTTAAATTGAAATAAGTTGTTATCATCACTTCGAAATTTTACATTCTTAAGTATTCTTATTCTTATTATGTTGATTTCTTAATTTTATGTCCAGATCGGTGTATGTAATAAGCCATGCATGCGTCACAGTACCTGTTGAAGTGCGTGATGCATGATTATGATGAAATGCCCCTGGAGTTGTGTGTGGGATAGGGGGGTACAGCTTCACCCGTGGCCACTAACCTGGCAGTCCCTACCAGGTTCGTTGCCTGACTGTCTAATGATGCTCAATCGGAAGTAAGTTCTTTCTAGGACGATTGTCGACCATGGGCGACGTCGCCCACTAGACATTATCGCCGAAGAACTTGTCCACGCCGTATTAGATACTGTAGCTTCCGAATTGTGATTGCTTTTATGCCTTTGTAGTTTACTGCAATTGTGGAGTGAGCCTTCGCTCTGAGTTGCAGGTGAAACTAGATGTCCGGCACTGCTTGCGGTAGCTCCTGGTTACAACTTGTGTTCTAATCAGCTGGAGGCTTTGATCGCGCGGACTACAGGGACCAACTGAGTACGTATATGCCATATCTACTCGAAGCCTGCAAGAGTACTGTCGGTGCGCTGACCGAATTGCTTGTGCTCTTGTACTAGATTCATGTGAATCGCTTGCACACTTGCTTTAGAATTATGTGCATCGTTTATTGTCACGCAATTTGAATGTATTGGTCAGTGCTCCATGATGGCGGAACGTGACAACCTGTCGTTTGTAGGCTTGGCATGTCAACCTGAGCCGGGTAACGTTCCTAGAACGTTTGATAGGGATCCTGAGACTATTGACACAATTACTGCTCGAGATCCCCTTGTGTTTCAGGCCCCTATCCATCTTACTACGCCACGCTCGGCAGTCATGACGGTTACAGATGGAACTGCTGATCAACAGGGTTTGCTAACTAACCAACAAAACGCACATACGCGGACAGCTACCTGGATAAGTCAGGAAATACTCACATGGAAACTTTGCCCGCAAATGGTGAAAGCCAAGAATACGACGGTCGATAGCGAAATCGCGCAGAAAGGATGCACGGTGGACGACATCTGTCGTTTTGGACCAGCAGCAACCGGCGGGGGTATCAATCAAGTGCGTGCCGACAGAATGCAAGAGGTATATATAGTAGTTCTCACCTATTATCGTACGGGTGAAGCCTGATGGACGATTTACCAAATAACGACAATAATGTAGCACGTACGCCCTAAAAACGGTGTTGAGAACTCTGGAGAACTGAACATGTATGTTGTATCTTTATCTGGCTATTATTATATCCGCCTAAGCAAATAAAGGCCCAATGTCGTCCATCTATACAGAGTCCAGCGTAGAGAAACTCCCGCGCACGAGCGAACTTCGCATTTAAAACAAATTCATTTGCACGTGTAAAGACATGCACGTGTAAAAACAAGCTTTCGAAAGCTTGTGTGGACAATGTTAACAGTGTTAAAAAGGTTTCTAGGAAGCGCGAATACCAGCATGCATGGTTTGCGCGCGAGCTACAAGCAACGCATACGCTTGCCGCGCTTGCTTTTCGAAGGTACGCACATACATCCTCGCGTGCATACATCGATATATCTTCGCACATGGATAGGCCTTGCGGCGTTCGCTGTCAACTTTTCGCAATGCGAACTTTCTTCGATAGGTGTTAATAATGTTGCTCGATCATGTACGTTTCGAATCCGTTATTACCAAAGCAAGCAACGAAGTTTGTCACATGCATGTGCACCTATAGCTAGCTAGTAGTACCAAATAAGGCAGGGAACTCCGTCGTCTCGTTTTTGTACGTATACCGGGGAATAAAGTAACGAATATAGGCGCGCCCTACAGAGTAGCTGATCAGAGAGTCAGCGACCTTTGCATGCATGCTCCTGCCTGCCGTTGGCATTAATGCTAAGCGTCCAAGCAAGGTTTTTACCACAAGCGCACCTCAGACCATTGTATAATTGTAACTTTGATGATTGGACCTCAATTATTCGACCAATCAAGCACTGCTGCCTTCAGGATTGTGCTGATCCCTCGCTTGGGCGGGCCGTCCATCTCCGGTGATGATATGGAATAGCTACCTCAGGAGTCAGGCAGGACATGAGAAGTATACTGCCAAGAGTGAGACAGCAGGGTACGGCTCTCTGCTCTGTTGCTGGACGAGCGAGCCAGCCAGTGAGTCAGGGCCGAAGGCCCAAACGAATGGCGGGCGAGCTCGTCCAGATGCAGAGAGCCGTCGGACGATTTGCAGGATATGTCGAGTAGACGACTGAAAACATATACATACGGTTCAGTCGTCTACTCAAGATACACTGCAAATCGTCCGATACATATACATATATATTCGTTCCGGCCTTCGGCCTCGACTGTATATTTATATCTGCTGCCGCCGCTACAAAAGCAACTTGCATATACACACATGAGTATCATGGCGGGGTTGTTTTTGATTGTCCTTAAGTATCAAGGAATATAGAGCCGGGAGTTCACCACATATTTTACAGTGTAATAACCTAGACAGAGAGGGCGCAGCCACTAGGGATTAGAAATCCCTTAGCTCCGGAACCAAGTCCGGTATAAGCAGTCGTTCTGGTCGAACATCAACACTCGCCCGCGAACAGAACACTGCCTTCTACGAGATACCTTCAGGGAACTCCCATGCTGAGCCTAAACTTCACAAATTGTGCCTCCGGCAGAGGTTTGGTCAGCATATCCGCTACCATGCTCTCTGTCGGGCAATATTCAAACACCACGTAACCAAAACGCTCCTTCTCCCGCACAAAATGGTGCTGCACATCTATGTGCTTGGAACGATCTGATGTAGTCGGATTTCTGATAAGGTTAATTGCGCCCAGGTTATCGTCCCAGATGCGCACTGCCTCGACAGGGCAACCCAAATCAAACATCAGCTTGCGCAAGAATATCGCCTCACGTGTTGTGAAAGATACTGACATATATTCCGCCTCGACTGACGACGCAGCCGTTGTGGGCTGCAGACGGCTCTTCAAGCTTACAGCCCCACCGTGCAAAATGAACACATAGCCGGTGGTCGATCGGCGGTTATCCCGATCACTCGCCCAGTCGGCGTCAGCATAGCCAAATAGTGGCTCACCACGGCTGTATGTAATGCCGTACACAGCCGTACCTTTCACGTACCACAAAACTCCTCTCGCAGCTTCCCAGTGTGCCGGTGTTGGCTTTGACATGTACCGCGCGAGTCTGCAAACCGCTTGCGCGATGTCAGGCCGGGTGCAAACAGCCAGATACATCAAACCGCCTACCAGCGAACGATACTGGGTGGCTTCCTGAAACGGCTCCTGCTCCTCATCGCCGATACCCCTGGTGTTCAAAAGCCCTCGAATTGGCTGCATGGGGATCGAATCAGGCTTAGCATTTGCATGTCCAAACTTCTGCACCAAGTCCAGTGCATATCTCTTCTGTAAGATCTTCATCGACCTAGTGCCACGGTCGCGCACAACCTCAATACCAAGGAAAAGTGAAACCTCGCCCAGATCCCTCACTTCGAACTCCTTCATCAGCTGTTGCTTTACTTCAGTTAGCAGCTTGGTACGATGGCTAGAAATCAGCAAATCATCAACGTGAACTAGCAAACGGATGACACGTGACCCGTCCCGCTTGCTAAACAGGTTTGGATCAGACGTAGACACCTCAAACTTGTTGGCCTCCAGCGTGGCAACTAATTTCTTGTGCCACGCACGGCTCGCTTGCTTGAGACCATACAACGCCTTCAGTAAACGGCATTTCTGCCCCGGCTCACCGGTCTCAAAACCCGGTGGTTGCTCAACGTAGATCACCTCCTCCAAGTCACCGTGCAAAAACGCAGTGCGCACATCTAGGTGATGCACATCCATGCATTCAGCCGCTGCTGTAGCTAAGAAAGCTCGGACGGTGGTCTGTGTGAAGGTAGGGGCAAAAACCTCGCTGTAATCTACATTTTCTACTTGCTTAAAACCTTTCGCGACATAACGTGCTTTGCGGCGCTCTAGCTTGCCATCAGCGTCGAACTTGGACTTGTAGACCCATTTGCCTGGGATCACATTGGCCCCTGCTGGCAGATGTTCCAGTCGCCAGGCACCGTGCGCGTGAAGAGACGCGATTTCGTCCTCCATCGCCTGCTTCCATTCCTCGGCTTCTGGGGAATCCATGGCTTCCACATAGGTGGACGGCTCCTTGTCTCCGGGAGCTGTGTTAAGGGTGGTAATTCCGCCAAATCGGGCAGGCTTTCGGTGCTCTCTCCGGGGTTAACGAGGGTCTGCGGCTGTACTAGCAATCTCCCCCGCAGACGCAGAGCGTTGTGTGCCCTCGTTGCTGTTGTCGCCGCTTATCTCCCCTGTATTATCGCCGCCTGTACTTGCGCCGCCCGTGTTTGCGCCACCCTCATCGATGCCATTTTCGTCAGACTCCCCCACAAATTCAGCGGGATTGTCAACACTCGCAGCATCAGCGTCTTCAGCAATCGCCGGCGCAGCTGGTTCTGCACTTGGGGATGACTCGTCAAAACGAACATTGCACGTGTCACCACGACGTTCTTTTCCGGTAAGAACACACGGTAACCTTTACTACCGCGATCGTATCCCACGAAGATGCCCTTTTGACTAACCGCGTCTAACTTTCCTCGATGTTGCCTCTCTGTGAAAACCCACGCCGTGCAGCCAAACACAGGCAAAACCGAGACATCAGGTTTGTAACCGTGAAAGAGCTCGTGGGGGGGCTTTCAAGCCACTTGACGGGGGACAGTTACGAATCGCACAGGCCGTTGAAATCGCTTCGGCCCAAAACTCCTGTCCCAAGTTCGCATCTTGTAGCATGGCTCGCACCTTCTCCAGCAGCGTGCGGTTAAGACGTTCCGCACGGCCATTCTGCTCAGGAGTGTAGGGTACAGACGTGTCGTGCATGATCCCTTTCTCCCAAAAGAACTTGCGCAAACACACATTGATGTACTCGCGCCCTCTGTCCGACTGTACTTCCGGGACACTCCTTCCGGTCTGCTTCTCCATTTGATTGAGCACTTCAATGATCGCTTCCGGTACCATATCTTTTGTGCGCACCAACCGTACACTGAAAAAGCGGAGTACTCATCCTGAAACGTCACAACGTACCCTTAGAAACAACAGGCATCTCACAAACATCCGTGTGCACACGCTGCAACAATAGGTTCGTCACGTTGCCTGACGGGGGGTGAGGTGCGCGCGTGTGCTTCGCTTTTACGCAGGGCTCACATTTGTGATTTGCTTCTGCAGACTTTCTGACCCGGTCCGCAGACACGTTAAAACCCTCAACCATCCCCTCGCGCGCAAGCTTTCCAAGGCCCTCATAGCCCAGGTGTCCGAAACGTTGGTGTCAGAGCTCCACTGAGTCCTCTACAAGGGCAAGAGTTTCCACTCGTTTCTGGTGGGCGCGTGTCATCACGCAGAGGTGATATAGGCCATCTGGGAGGAGCTGGCCGTACATAAGGTTCTTATAGGTGGTATGTTTGCCATACTTAACCTTCACCTTCACTATCGCCAGCCCGGACTCAAAGTCCGCCGTATACCCTTTTTTATCCAAAACTGTGCCCTAGATCCGGTACATACCACACCTCTGTTATCAACAAACTTAAAACCTCTTCGCCTATGAACGCGACCAGCTCCACGGTGCCGTAGCCCACCGCTTGTTGCTTTACGTTGTAGGTGCCTTCCAAAGTCGGCCCATTCTCCACTGGGACGAAGTCGGTTAGGTCCTCCATGCGGTCAGTAACGTGTAGTGCTGCTCCTGTGTCCAGTTTCCAATCCGCGTATTCTTGGATCGCGTCACGTGCCTGTTCCAGCTCGACGGCAGTACTGATCATCACGAAGTTGTTTCGCCGGCCACCGCGGTTGTTCTGTTGCTGCTGCTGGTTCCGCAGCTGGGGACATTCATATCGCAGGCGTCCCATTTGCTTGCACTTGTAGCATCGGGGCTGCCACTCGCTGCCTGTTTCTACAGCAATCTCCCTGCTGGTGAGTATCTTGTTAATACACGCACGTACGTGCCCGGGTACACGTAGATAAACGCAACGCTCGCTCGCATGATGACCATTTTTGAATCAGGGAGCAGATTTAACACACACAAGTGCACATCCGTTTGGCAACGTGTCGAAGGCGCGAGCGAAGACAGGACGAGCATGCAAGCTCGTCCAGCAGCATAATGAAACGCAGTAGTACTGGTACTCCTGTTAAATTGCTAACTTGCCTTCCTTAAAACAAATCCTTGAAACACATGTTTGGCATGATGAATAGACACATTTATCGTTCTTATTAATTTGATTGTTTTCTCATCAAAGTTTGCCGCTGAAATAGGCATGTACCCTATATCCTGCGGTTTTATAGCGAAGGGTATAGTATTAGGTAGCAGCAGTACGTCGTAGTAGCTAGCAGGTAGTTGTAAAAATAGTATTATTACTAGAAGTAAACGTTTTCTTCCGTAATCCAATCGTCCCATAACCTAATCAAGATTATTCCGCGGCGGTCGAGTTATTCGGTTGGATTCTCTGCATGCATGCGTGGCGGGGGGCGGGCGAATCCGTAAATCGTCCATCAGGCTTCACCTATACGGCAATATGTGGGAATTACATATACGTCTCAATAAAAATTCGACATTTCTGTCACAGGTTGCTGCTTGAGTGATAACGGAAGCTTGTATGTCAGCCCGCTCGTCTACGTTCATACACTACTCTTATTACGTACTTTACATGCAACCACGTACACACTAAGTGTTCCGTCCTTCATGCGCTGAAACCAACTTGGCTGAAAGTTGACCATCCTTTGGGGATACGCACACACTGCGCTTGTGCATTCTGTCGGCACGCACTTGATTGATACCCTCGCCGGTTGCTGCTGATCAAAAACGACATATGTCGTCCACCGTGCATCCTCTCTGCGCTGCTGCGCTATCGATCGTCGTATTATTGGCTTTCACCACTGGCGGGCAAAGTTTCCATGTGAGTATTTCCTGACTTATCCAGGTAGCTGTCCGCGTATGTGCATTTTGTTGTTTGGTTATTGTTTTTATCTGATTTCGTTTCGCTCGCGTTATCATATATATTGTTGTAATGTTGACTACCAGACATTAGGAAGCCTGACGCTATAACGAGAAAGTATTCGATACATTATATCTGATAGTCAGAAGACTAAATTGTTCGCTCTGGAGATGGCACAAAGACTCGCGCGCGTGTAGCATTACAGATTGGACCAGCGTGGGTCGATTGCGTCCTGCCGAGTACGGCTACAACAACACGATTGTTGCTAGAACGGATCCCTATAGATCCCAACTGATATAAAATTTGATAACACAAACGCACGCTGCGCCCTCAGGAGGACGACGGCGGTGCTGAATCTGTTGCTTCTGCTGTCATCCAAGCGATGGGATCTACCGCCGTGTCCCATCCCGCCAAGAATAAGGGCCGCAGCCTTTCAGCATGTACGTAATAATGATGTTTATATTTCTGTCGCGTTTACAAGATGGGCTATATACATCATCTGTGTATGTATTCGTTGAGCATTACCATCATCTGCATTGTCAACAGCCGCGCGCGCCACACATACGTACACCTACCTGCTACCTGCTACGTCGTCCTCGCATTGAATCAGCTAGCAAACTCATCACATTACCAAACCGAATGAATTATCTGCCTTGCTTGATTATTTCTTTCTTCATGCCTGATGATGCCCCTCATGCCTGATGCCAAATGAATACACTGCTGCTGCTGCTGGATCGATTTTCACCTACCTATCTACCACCATTAGCGCTCGCTACCGTCCCTGGTAAGTGCCTGGACATGCAGATCATGCAGATACATTGATCTGGAACGTTATGTAAATCTCAATGTTTTGGGGATGCATGGATGGCTGCTGGCTGGGTGTGCCGGATGCCCTTCAAATTACATACTAGCTGGGCTAAGTAGGCCCAACAGGGCATTCAATCAGACCTAATAGGGTTTAAATTAGATTTAACCAGAGTAAATTAGCCCATAACTAGCCCTGCCAATAATGGTTGGCAGGGATGTGCGGGATGCATACATGCAATCAGCTCGTGCGTTAATTCATTGATATAGCCATGCTAGCCGCATTATATCATACCAACAAAGATGACGCATTGATCCCGCTGTATATATGCATGCTGAGGCGGTAATAACCGTCACCTCAGCTTCTGTCGGGATCATTGTCTATACTCCCATCTTTCATATTGTCCATGAATTATATATATATATATATGTGTGTGTGTGTGTGTGTGTATCTACGTTGTATGTGGTCTGGCCGTCTATCTGTTTATTTCTCCATCTATCTGCTGCTGCGGAGGCCTGTTGAGATGTTGAGATGAGATGAGATGAGACTAACGGGCATTAGGAACACTGACGTTGTTACGAGAAAGTATTCGTTACATAGTGTCCGATAATCAAAAGAAAATTAAATTCTTTGCTCCGGAGTTGGCACAGATACTCGCTTATAGCACTACAGATTGGAGGAGCGCGGGTCGATAGCATACTGCTGAGTACGGAGAATAGCTAGAATGGATCGCTATAGATCCCAACTGATACACCATTTCATAACACGCCCCCTCGAGACGCTCCTAGCAACAAGTGATAGAAAATAACTCCAAGCAGAAACGCATCCAAACGAGTTCACCTCAAGCAAAACCCGAATGCTTAGATTGCCAACCCCATTTCCATAATGCACTTCCTGAACTTGATCTCTCCAAGTGCCTTAGTCAGTACATCTGCCACCTTATCATCTGTCGAATAGCAGGACAGGGCAACTTCCTTCCTAGAGACTCGCCCCCATACTAGGTGATGCTGCACATCGATGTGCTTGGAACGGACCAATGTTATCAGGTTGTTCCCCATGCTCATCGCCCCCTGGGAATCCATCCAAATCTCTATAGCATTTGACCCTAAACCCAAGTCTCCCGTTAGCTTGCAAAGCCAAAGCGCCTCCCGTACTACAGCTGCCGTGGCCTGGTACTCCACCTCCACTGACAAAACTGTCACTGTGCGCTGCAATTGGCTGTTCCAGCTGAAAGCTGCTCCGCCTAGCAGAAAGACGTAGCCGGTTGTAGATCCCCGAGTGGCTGGATCTCCTGCCCAGTCGGAATCACTGTACCTCACCATGGCTACATCTCCATCTCCACCAAAGCATAGTCCGAGCTCCTTGGTACCCGCCAAACATCGACACACCCCCAAAGCCAGGCCCTCTGTGAGCCTTAGATGACTTGCCCATAAAGCGCGCCAGGATGCTTATTGCCTGCGTGATATCGGGCCTTGTGCTCGTCGCCAGGTAATTTACTTCACCGACAAGCGCCCGGTACTTGGTGCTGTCTGCAAGCTCTCTGTTGCCATCTTCTGATGGTAGTACTCTAGAACCAGGAGGTAGTGGAGTCATTTGCGGCTTTGCGTTTGTGAGTTGATGCCGCTGCAGCAGCTCCTCCATGTAGCGCCGCTGCGACAGCTTTACCTCCCCGTTCGCTCCCCGGTTGATCTCCATACCCAGGAAGACTTTTGCCTCTCCAAGATCTCGAATCTTGAAGGCCTGCCCGATGGCTGCCTTTACCCTCTTGATGAGCTCATCGTTTTCTGAGGTGATGATGATGCCGTCCACGTGCACCAGCAGGTAGACGATCTCCTTCTCATCCCTCTTGATGAACAGTGCTGGGGCCACTTCTGATGGTTTGAACCCCAGCTTGTCCAGCTCCGCTACTAGTTCCACATACAAGCAGCGTGGGGCCTGTTTCAGCCCATAGATTGATGGTGGCCTGTTCAGGGTCCGCTGACTGACAGGAAACCTGTAAATACGTCTAGCTGGTGGATCAGCATCTCTTTTGCCGCAGCCACCGTGAGGAGCATATGAAGTGAAGCAAAGCGCGAGGTTGGAGTGAATAGCTCCCCATAGTCAATCCCTGCCCGCTGCTTGTAACCCTTCACCACCAAACGTGCCTTAAAGTGCATGATCCCGCCATCCTCTGCATGTTTGAGCTTATACACCCACCGGCAAGGCAATATCCGGGCACCAGCCGGTGGTTTTGCCAGCTCCCAGGTTCCATTCATGAGCTGTGCCGTGATCTCCCCATCCATGGCACGTCATCCCACTCTTTAGCATTGGGGCGGTTAGTCGCCTCCTGATATGTAGCTGGCTCCAGGATTTCTTCCATGATCACTGCATAACGTGACCCTGCCGTTAGGCTCATGCCTCCATTCAATCAGTCGCTTTCACTCATTTAGCGGATAGCACTGGACCTCACTCCGTCCACCAGGTCGTATGAGGAACCAGCGGATAGCACCAACCATCGCGATCGTCGCATTTCCGCATACGCATGTGGTTTATGATACGAATGATGCAATAATATTTGAAATATTATTACTTGATATATTATGCCATAATGGATTCGCATCGATATTGATCCTGAGTCAAACATGTTTGACTGACAGCGCAATGTCATGAATGATGATGCGATATGCTACATTAGCTAGATATATCCGAATATATCATGCTAATATGCTCATATCATGTTCAGTCATGCTTAGATGAGTTCAAGCCTACTTCGACATGAGCGGTGATCGAACCGGCGTACAACAGCATCCACGGGACTGCTCAGTAATCCGCGTCCGGGGAAACTGTTCTGGCGGCATGCCCCGTGCCTCTGTGGCACCACTGTCTGGCCGCTGCTGGTGGATGCACCACACCACTCTCCGGCCCATGCCGGTGTTGGCCGGTGTATCTCCACCACCCCCTGGTGGCGGAATGTTGTCTGCCTCTTCGACATCCTCCTCAGGTTCATCACCGGAATCCTCATAGCGGTCGCCAAAAGCTGACTCGTCAAACTTGACTGCCAAGTGAACACTAATATGACGTCGTTGAACAGGATGCAATACTGCCTCCCTTGCTCATATCCGGCCAGCACCCCTTTTTGACTCATGGGTTGCAGCGTGTTCCACTTCTCTTTCGGCACATGCATATATGTGGTACAGCCAAAAATTCTCAAATGGCTTATATCCAGCTTCACCCGCATGAATGCCTCATAGGGTGTTACTGTTGCCCCCATGACCGCCAAAACATTACGCAAAAGATTCACCATAGCCATGGCCTCTGTTGTATCTCTCCTCAGTTTTGCTCATAAAGTGTCTGCACGTCTGGGGCTTAGACATTAGCACAGAAGCGCTTGCAAGCACTCAAAAGCAGCAAGAGACAGCGGAAGACTTGAGAACAAGGAAAGATATAACGTACCATGATCAAAGGATGCAATGATATGATCAGCCGTCAGACACAGCGGGCAGCGATCATCATACAGCGAATGGCAAATAGCAAATGGCGAATCTTGGGCTTGCTCAGACTGCAATAGCAGAGCAAATAGCAATAGTCCAGATGAACACAGGCGTGTTCCGATAGCATACGAGATTGTTCTGCTCTACATGGCCGTCCTCGCACCTAATATACACGCGATACCGATATGCAGTACAATTCACACTAGGAGGTCAATCCTTAAGTGTGGTAAACCCTAATGCCGGGTATTGATATCCACGTATTCTGACAATTAAGCCTTCATAGCGTCCGCAAGATGCAAGGGTCTGAATAGCGATATCCGGTTACCGATCGACATCTGCAACTTAGTTGCTCGTCACACTTGTGTTGTACCTCTCCTTCATGTTTGCTCATCAGTATCTGTGCGTCTGAAGGCTTGCGACACCAATGCGTGAGCACTTGCAAGTACAGCAAGGCAAGCGCGAGCAAACAGAGACAGCGGAAGACTTCAAACAAGAAGAGATATAACTTACAGTCTTACAGATCGAAGTGGTGCAATGGACGTAATCGCCGTCAGCGCCGGAAGCAAGCAATCATCACGCGGCGGTGAATAGCGAAGTTTAGGCTTAGCTCGGGCTAAGTAGAATAGCGTATAGCAATAATAATGTAGAACACTCGAGTGTTCTCCGGTATAGAATGTCTTCTCTTACTTAGCCGTCCTCGCATCTGTTATACTCGCAGCATCGCAATGCCGTACGATTCACACTAGGAGGCCGATCCTAAGTGTGACAACCCTACTGCGTATAGGCGATGTCCATGTATAACAACGTATAAGCCTTTCCGGCATTCACATGATGCAAGGGTCCAAATAACGATATTCGGTTGCAAGGCATGCATCGCGACGAGTGCGGCACTCTCAACGTGTGCTGTAATGAAGTAATATTATATCAGATAATATTACTTATCGTTTCATAGCACGAGCATAATGCGCACTTCAATGATTCGGTATTTTATGCATGCTAGGCGGATTTGCCATGATGCGATGTCGTGATGGATAATGACAACATGCCAAATGCATATATAAATGTATACGAATACATCTATATCATGCAGGTTCATTCATATGCAATAGTCATTCATGCGTTCATCAAGATAGCACTTCGCCTTGTAGGGTCGCATCGACCTACACATCGGCGGGAAACGAACCGTAGCACAACAACTTGCACATTATGTATGCCAACGATGGCGTAATGATATAGCAAATATTATTACTTAAAAGCTCATGTCATAACTATGCAACGCACCTATGCATCTCCGAGCATCCGTATCTTCGGTGTATCAGTGATGCGGATGGTAGTGCGATGTGACAAGTCGCACTGCATGGCGTCAAACTAGCTAAATATCTGCAAATATATTCATAACTAGTATGCATTTATTACGTTCACTTATCGCCTTGTAGAGTCACATTTGACCTACGTATAGGTGGTAATCTAACCGTAATACAACAGCCTCTGCCCAAAGCTTCTGTGGCAATCCAGACTCAGCCAGCATTGCCCAGGTCTTCTCCAACAGCGTCCTGTTGAGGTGCTCTACCGCCCCATTCCTACAGTCTTACCGTGGATAATCCCTTTTTTGCCAAAGTAGGCGCCCCTGAGTGAGTTGAACTCGGTCCCACGATCGGTGCGCACCTCCTTCACACGACGGTGAGTCATATTCTCCAGTGCCTCCATCCTTATCTTGACCTTCTTTCCAACTGCATCCTTGGCCTCTGTGAATGCAACTGTAGAGAATCCAGTGCAGTCATCCAGCAGTGTTGTCATGTACTGGGATCCACCCAACGAAGTCTCAGGCATTGGTCCACAGACGTCCAGGTGTATTAGGCCCAGAGGTTTTACCCCCTTGTGTCCAGTGGATGGGAATGGTCCACATGTCTAGCTGGCTGCCTCCAGGCTCGCACGATCCAACTCCATCCCGGTTACCATGTTCTCCCGGCACATTCACTCCAGGCTTGTGCAGCCCAGGTGCCCCAAGCGCCGATGCCACAGCGCTGCCTTTAAGTCTCCTGACCCAACCACCGCACATGAACGGCCTTTGCTAGCTGGACGCCCTGCTGCGTGATGACAAATAGCATAGAGCCGTCCGTAGCTGTCTGCTCGTAGGATGGTCTCCCCTTTGCCTGCACAAGTGCTGAGCAGAATCGTAGCGCCATGCTCATCAAAGATCCCTGCTGAGATCAGCTTTACCATCGTCTTTGACACCACATAGACGTTGTTGAGCTCGATCTTCAGCCCTTTAACTGTGTTGCTTCACATGGTGTAGTGTGTTGTATCCTTCCTCCTTCGCTCATGCACTAAATCTGCACGTCTGAGTGTTAGATAGAAGTGCTTCATGCTTACGAACAGTAAAGCACTTCAGTGCGAGCAATGTGACAGCGGAAGACTTCAGAGCAAGGAAAGATTCAACTTACAATGATCCACGATTACAGAATAGTAGTCTGCCATCAGACCCCGCAGGCAGTGTTCATCATACGGCTGAAGATGATATGCTGAAATAGCTCAGGCCAATAATAAATGATTGTAACGTATGTATGGCAATTGGATTGAGTTAAGTACGAGAGTACTTTATCCAAAGTAGTGTCGAGCCAACTTCGGTCTCTAGGCGGCTGTCCTCACACCTATCACGTTCGGGATGCTGATGTGCATTACAAATCACACTGGATCCCGATCCCAAGTGTGAGTACTATCAGAGCAGTCTCCTGGATACCGCGTAATTCGTGATTTTAATGGATGCAACGTATGCAGGGTGCAAAGGTCCTAATATCGATATTCTGTTGCCGCATACACGACTGGTTTATGATACAAATGATGTAATAATATTTGAAATATTATTACTTGATATATTATCCTATAATGGTGCCATGAATCGGTGCCGACCTCAAGTCAAACATGTTGACTGACAGTGTGATGTCACGAATGGTGATGCGAAATGCTAATTTAGCTAGATATACATGAATATATCACGCTAGTATGCTCATATCATGTTTATCCATGCTTTGGTAAACTCAAGCCTACTTCGGCATGGACGGTGATCGAACCGGCGTACAACATAGTGACCTACATGTGTCGGCAGATGCCTTGAGCCATCATAGCCCACCACCGTAAACATCTTTTCTGGCAGCACAGCTCGCATATCCTCCAGCTCCATCACATCATAGGTGGTATGCCACTCTGATGCCAAGTCCAGATGCCTTGCGTCCGACTGTGACTCACTTCCAACAGCATACCCCATTTTGATGGGCTCCCTGCACTGAAGGTTGTCCCTGCCACGTCCATAATTTCCTTGCTGTTGACCCGCCAGATGCTTCTTGCATACCCCGACGAAATGTCCTGGCTTACCGCAGTAGTAGCAGGTGGTGTTGGACTTACTCTTCTGCTTACTTATCTGACCTTGGCCTGTTGAGCTGGCATTGCCACCACTTTGATGCATGATGAATGCCAATGACTCCCTTTTGTCATCGTCCGGCAACACATAAGCCATGAGTCCAGCTCCCCTTTCTGCATAGTGAGAACTGTCATGACCACGTCATATTTGTTGGGGAGCCCTTTAATGATGATAGTTGAGAGCTCCGCATCTGTGACGACGTGTCCCACATCCAGCAAATGTGACTGCAGCTGTCAAGCTCGGCTGATGTAGACTGGCAGTTCTCCTCCATTGGCCATTTTGAAGTCCCTTAGCTCCTGTCGAAGTTTGACTCTTGTTGCAGATTGACGCAAATGTAGCCAGCACCAAAGCACCAGGCGGCCTTCGCATTTGCCACCTGAACAATGGTTTGGAGGTGATGGTTCTTGACATTCTTGGCCATCACACTCTTGACCTTATCGGAGATGATGACATCCGCCTCTGCAATTGGTGCATGAAGCAGGGTGCGACAGATCAGACATTAGGAAGCCTGACGTTGTTACGGGAAAGTATTCGTTGCATAGTGTCCGATAGTTGTAAGATGACTTTATTGTTCGCTCCAGAGTTGGCACAAATACTCGCTTATAGCACTACAGATTGGACGAGCGTGGGTCGATAGCGTACTGCCAAGTACAGCTACAACAACACGATTGTTGCTTGAACGGATCGCTATACATCCCAACTGATAAAAAGGCATGTTGCTGTTTGCTTGCCTGGTGCTTACTGCACACACAGACACACACACATAAATGTAGTATATAGGGTTTATCTATACATATTATATCTATATGTATACAGATTGTTGTGAAACTCGCGTCACAACAGCTGAGGTAAGGTCCAGTTCAGCACAAGCTGGACAAGCGAGCTGCCACTATGCCTCAAGCCACTAGACCGAATATCACAACACTCCCACGCGGGCAGGCTTCCTGTACTCACTGCAAGCATATAATATGACACTTTCCTAATAATTGCGCCTGTAAATTCAAACAAGGACAAAATTAAAGCTCAACTGTGACGACAAGGTGCAACATTGATGACCGAAAGGAAAACAGAAGCGTTCAAAAAGCTCCCACGTGGACAGTATGTCTCCACGCAATCAACGCCAACTGGCAGCCTTTCAAACTTCGATTCCACCACTGCCAAAACTTCAAAGTGAACACTTGGGTACCTGTAGCGCAAGACGTCTCCCATGCACTCAGCGAACACTAAGGTTACACAATCTTTCAAAGGACGGTCGCACTCCAGAGACTTAAGCTCGTACGGAACACTCCCACGAAATTGACATTCACAGGGCTGGACACAAGGACATGCCGAGAACGCAAGCAGAGCCAATCAAGTTGGACTAGACACAGGGAAATGCTGAACAAGCGCATCGGGCTGGACACAGGGAAATGCTGCACACAAGCAGAGCCAAGCAAGTTGGACTAGACACAGGGAAATGCCAAACAAGCGCATCAGGCTGGACACAGGTGTTGTATCCTTCCTTCTTTGATCATGCACTTGAATCTGCGCATCTGAGTGTTAGCTACGCGTGCATCGTGCTTACAAACAGCAAGACAATCCAATGCGAGCAATGGGACAGTGGAAGAATTATCGATAAGGAAAGATTCAACTTACAATAGTCTTCAATTGCAAAATAGGAGTCTGCCGTCAGACCCCATGGGCAGCGTTCATCATACGGCTGGAGATGGTATGCTGGAAAAGCTCAGGCTGATAATAATTGAGTAAAGCGTATGTACAGGAATCATATTGAGTTAAGTACGTGGGTACTTAATCCAAAGTAGTCTTGAGTTGACTTCGGTCTCTAGGCAGCCGTCCTCACACCTATCATGTTCGCGATACCGATGTGCAGTACAAGTCTCACTGGATTTCAATCTCAAGTGTGAGTACTATTATAGCACTTTCCTAAATATCGCGTAATCCATGATATTAATGGATGCAACGTATGCAGTGTGCAAAGGTCCGAATATCGATATTTGGTTACCGACCCAACCATCGTGATCATCGCGTTTCCAGACGCGTATGCATGTGGTTCATGTTACGAATGATGTAATAATATTTGAAATATTACTACTTGATGTATTATGCCATAATGGGTTCACGCATCGATATCAGCCTCGAGTCAAACATGTTGACCGACAGCATGATGTCGTGAATGATAATGTGACGTGCTATATTAGCTAGATATATTCGAATATATCATGCTAAAATGCTAATGTCACGTCCAGTCATGCTTAGATGAAAGCAAGCCTGTTTTGACATAAGCGGTGATTGAACTGGCGTACAACAACAGTGAGACACCACACACAACCGGCAATAGCAGAGGTGATCAACCTCTCAGGCAAACCACAACACAACGCAATAAACGCATGCTCGGGCAATGTAATCCAAACAAGGTGCGAAAAACTGCTTTACCCCTCTACAGAGTCAGGCCTACGGGGTTCAGGTCCTTTCCCTGTTCCCGGCGCTTCTTGAAACAGCGGGCCTCATCATGACCCGTCGTTCACTACCTCCTTGGTATCAAACACTGCTACAATACATGGTCTAATTCTCCACACCTCGACATTGATACCATGTCGAAGTCAGCAAAAGACTTGACCCCTCCATGGGCTGTATTGTCCAGCGCTCCTATCGCCTCCTTGTCCGGTGCTCCAAGTGCCTCCCTATCCGGCATTCCAGGCGCCTCCTTGTCCGGCGCTCCAAGTGCCAGGATCACCAACTGATCCGCTATTATCGCTGTCTTAACGGACGACTGGCATGTACCTGCCACTGACAGGTGTAGATGCTCCAGACGAACCCAAAAGTGATACAAACCGCCGTGATGAGCTCTGGTGCAACATATCGGTCAAATGAGCTTCCACGACATACAAAAAAAACTCAGGACAAAGCACGTCCTCAGCAATGGCCACTGCGTCACGCGGGGCTCATAACCTGTTGTGAAACTCGCATCGTAACAGCTAAGGTCCAGTTCAGCACAAGCTGGACTAGCGAGCTGCCACTATGCCTCAAGCCACTAGGACACACCAAAGTCCGGGCGAGCAATAGATATTACAAACAGCTAAAGAAGTAAGTCAGTTTTGGGGAATAAATAGCGACTTGGTGAAGGGGTCGTACATAAGACCCTTCGTATTTGAAATTCAGACGCAGTACGGTCCTGGCAATGCATTCATGCAATGAACACATGAAGAAGTCTGCCCGAATATCACAACATAGATATATATGATAGACATATAGATGTGTGTGTTCTTGCTTTTAGGTAGAGGTAGCTCTCTTGCCCCCTTTGTCTAGGAGCTTGTGAGGTTTGCTAAGGCTTTGTTCTTTTGAGTAGCCAGGCTTGAGGCTCATGAGTCCTGCGTGCCCCTAGCTGGCTCGAGCGAGGCAAGGAGTGCACGGCAGGATGAACTGACTAAGCCATGTGTTCCCCCCTGCGCTGTGCTTCGGCCTGGTCAGGGCCCCCGGAGCTTGTCCTCTCAGGGCAAGTCACATATAAATAAACAAAGAAACAAAGAAGATAGACAATATATGGAGAGAGGGAGGGAAGGCGTGAATGTATGTTTACGTACTACTTGCTGATGGACCAGTACGCAGCTGCTGCGAGTGGAAATATGATTGCTGCTTGTAATGTCTTGCTTGTCTCCATCCATGTCATCCAGCCGCCAAGTATGCATGACTCATACCGCCATCTAACAACAATAAATGCATAATTATATATTATGTTATGCATGGTGGCACTCTGGAAACCAAATTACTATGTAAACCATTAGTACGTACCCAGTCCTTTCAGGGCAAGTAGTCGCCCACATACAGTACTGCGATAACACCTAAAGTGTGCATGTACCCAGTAGGTATATAGACGGTCATCTACACTCGCTCCTGTCTGGTAACTAGCTGCTGATAATAAACAACATATAATGTGTGCTACCTGCCTCTCGCTCGGGTATAATAATAATATGCAATAATCTCCATGCATCCCGCCCGGCAGGGAGTTGGTCCGAGGATGTGCCCATGGCTTCATGGGATGATTATTTGAATTCACCTGGTAACACTTACCAACTCACGCTGCTTCAGTTTGTCACCGACCTGAGCATTGTAAACATGGCAACGAATGCAGTTGTGTGGGCCGTTAGCAGGCTCGTCAGCTATCCGCCCGGCTGTATTATTTCCAAAGCGATGTTGCAGGTATACAATATATATATATATATATGTGTGTGTGTGTGTGTGTGTGTGTGTGTGTGTGTGTGTGTGTGTGTTTGCCAGGCTCTTGCCAGGTCAGTTTCGGGTTAGAAAGGGTTCCCTGTCCTTTGAGCAGCTAGGTGTCCCCCGTTTTCTGTTGGGCCCTTCTGTGGCTTCTTGGTGACCCTGAGTGCTCTGTTAGTGGCCAAGCGAGAGCCTCTGAGGTTTTGCTGGCCTGAGTGAGAGGGAGAGCACGTGGCAGGACAGACAGACAAAGCCACGTGCTCCTCCCCTGCACTGTGGCTCGGTCTGGTCAGGACCCCCGGTGCTCGTCTTTGGAGGGCGAGTTGCCCACAGTGTAACACCCAGCGAGAGAAATGCTTGCCCAGGTTACGGTCTCACGACCCCGTCGACCACAACAGTAATCCGTTGCGGCTGCTGATGGCGCAACCACCTGCTAGTCCAGTGGGATCTAAACCCTAAAACCCTTTATATATATATGTAAACCCTAAGAATAAGAATAAGAATAAGAATAATTTCAGAGTCATTTTCACTCATGCATCACGCACTTCAACAGATACTGTGACACACGTATGGCTTATTACAAACACCGATCTGGACATAAAATTGAAAAATCAACATGATAAGAATAAGAATACTTAAGAATGTAAAATGTCGAAGTGATGATAACAACTTATTCCAACTCAAATCTAACCCTGTCTAGCTATCTGATGGGTTGCTAGCTGGCTAATTTAACAGCCTACCTGGCGACTTGGAAGAGAAACGACTGGAACCCGATACGGAGGTGTTGATAAACACCGGGGTCTTCCCTTAGGGATAAATAGTCGCTTGCAGTACGACAAGGTGCAGATTGTAGGAGTGTTGTACTCTAGGATAAGCTCCATCAATAGAGGATTCCTATAGACAATTGTCGATAAAGATCTGGCCGTATAAGGACATCCATGTACAACCCTAAATTGTTAAACCCTATCCTAAAAACCCTATCCTTAACCCTAAAATCCCATTCGTGTAAAACCCTAAAACCCTACATATTACAGCCATAGCCGGGGAGGAACACGTGGCTTTGTCTGTCTGTCCTGCCACGTGCTACCCCTCTCACTAGGGCCGGCGAGCCCTCACAGGCTCTCGCCTGGCCACTCACAGAGCACCCAGGGCCACCAAGAAACCACAGAAAGGCCCAACAGAAAACGGGGGACACCTAGCTGCTCAAAGGACGGGGAAACCTCTGTATGTATTATGTATGTATTATGTACCGCTGTACAGTAAGCCCCTTTGTGATATTTGGTATCTTGAGGATAGAGTGTCTTGAGGAATATAATTGAGTATTGACAGAGTCTGTTACAGCTGAATGGATTAATAATTAACGACGGTACATGCATGATCAGTATAACGAATGTTAATGATAATGCTGTGCACTGCGCCGGTTACCTACGTACCTTTATCATCACCCGTATACCTTGGCTTATCACTTGTTGTGATGATTATTTTTAACATTCATTTCGTACCATTATTACTGGCTGGTACTATGTACTACTCACTCGTAAAGGCACAGGCAAACATGCATATGTATAGTAATGACCAAAAACAACAAATTACAAAACGCCATACGAGCTTTGATTGGCGGTTTTTTATCGGTAAATATACAAGTACACTTATTGTAAAGTAACACGTAATAAGGCAGGGTGTAAACCCTAAGACAGCAGCAGATGACCAGAGAGATAGATAGAGATAGAAAGATAAAGAGAGAGATAGAGAGAGAGAGAGGTAAATGACAACTAATTGAGCAAGAGTTGGCACCCACGCAGTGGGGTTTTCAAGCAATTGGCTGGACGCACTGCTGCTGCTGCACCCTAATAACTAATTATATATTTTGTTGTTATATTCATGCAGAGCAGCGACGCAAATTTGGTGGTGAACTGCTTTTACACTGGAGATCCCACGCCAGTGCCAGTGTGGACGACGGCTGTGCCAACAGCGTCCAAGCCCGTGGGCCCCTATACCGTGAAGCTGATGGATGACGGAAGCCTTCAGCTTGTAGCTGAAAACAGTGGTAATCAACTGGTGTATTGGTCATCTGTAGGTGGGTGGTGAACTGCTACCCTTACCAATCAGGCTATATGCACGGCTAGTATAAAAGTGAATATTATTTTTTGTACCGCCAAGAAATCAATGAAAGGACGTTTGATAAATTATAGAGTAAACCTGCCATAACTGAGAAATTATCAGTGCACCGGAATGAAGCAACAGGTAAACCATAATAAACTATATATAATACACCTATGTGGCACTTCATATAACTGCTTTCATCACCAATCAGAAAGTTTCTGCATACATCTCCGTCACTGTTTTTGGTTCCCAGGCCTGCCACCACCACCACCAACATCACCACCAACATCACCACCTCCACCACCATCACCACCATCACCACCACCGCCATCACCGCCACCGCCATCACCGTCACCTCCACCGCCATCACCGCCACCGCCATCACCGTCACCTCCACCGCCATCACCGCCACCGCCATCACCGCCACCGCCATCACCGCCACCGCCATCACCGTCACCTCCACCGCCATCACCGCCACCGCCATCACCAACACCGCCATCACCGTCACCTCCACCGCCATCACCGCCACCGCCATCACCAACACCGCCATCACCGTCACCTCCACCGCCATCACCGCCACCGCCATCACCAACACCACCATCACCGCCACCATCATCACCGCCTCCACGAGGTGAATTGTCCAAAAAGGGTTTTAAGGTTTAGGGTTTTAAACCCTAAAACCCTATAAATTCTATGTATTAAAACCCTAAAACCCTAACCCTAAAACCCTAAAACCACATATATATATATGTATGTGTGTGTGTGTGTGGGATAAGTGTCGTTTTCATTTCTGTATACCATATTTTAAAATGTTCTTGCCTCCTCATCGACGGTTATGCCGTGCATTTTTATTGTTAGTGCGTGGTTGAACAATGCCGTACACTCATACTTACCTAAAACCTACAACCACCCAAGCAACACGTTACACTGCTAGCCCTGACGTAACTACCAAAATACCGACACATTTCTTTGTTGTGTTGGTGGTGTCCCTCATCACTCGTGTATCGGCCTATGCAGGTTCCTCATTCACCAATTGGCCACTCTCTATTTGGCGTCTTGCCACAAGTTTTGCAGTATGCGCAGGGATGGCATGGCTGTGGAGTCCATGATGATGAATGAAGAAGAGTTCATACATTAAATTTATAGATGGTGCCATGTATGCCTTCTGAGGTCTCAGGGTTCAAAACTTGTCTCCTACTCACACATACCTTAAAATTGCATGCTGTAAAAACATTATTAAACCCCTAAACCCTAAACCCCTAACACACCGCTCTAACATTTGAGCGGTGATGAGTTAGCAGGCAGCCCCTAGCTACTTGGTCAATGGATCGGTTGTGTATGTAGGACGTGATTATAGTGGCTGCTTATTACGAGCTGCCTGGGACTGGAGCAAGTGTTGTATCTCTGTCCCTAATAAACTCGAGGATACTGTTGTATCTCTGTTGTGTCAGCCTACAAAGGCCCGATCGGAAGGATGACCATCTGTGGTCCAGAATCCTTGACACCACCCGTAGATACCCCAGGACACTACAGATACATACTACAAAGAGTGGGATGTGCCGTTGACCCGCAAGATTCTGCTGACTGCTGATATAATGAGCTCTGGTGGTGATGGCTGAACCTAGCAAATACATGTTGAACTTGATTGGGTGAATGGATGAGGATGTAAGAGTTGAGAACCGTAAAGGCCTCTCGAGAGTCTGACAGGGTTCTTCTGCACCTTGATATTGTGCTGGTGTGTGGGCCATAAATGTACGACTACTACTGTAACACTGTTGGAGACTACTTGCTCTGAAAGGAGAAGCACCTTGTGCATGTGTATGTGTGTGTGTATGTTTATGGCTGGCTGGGTCAGGGGGTTGATGATTAAAGGGAATGCAAGAGGGAGGGGAGAAGATATGTATCCTGGTTAGATTATTAGGTAGGCCGCCTACCTAGCTAAACCACCTAGCCAAGCCATCTAGCAAGGATGTAGGTATCCAAATAGTCTGCTGGTGGCTACCAGCACCAGCATTTTCATTCCCATAACTCGGGGATTAGCCACCATCGGGTTAGAGGTTATCCCCTGGGTTGGACTTCAGTTTAGGACGGTTAATAAGCTGTGCATACATGATAACAAATATACATGTTTTACCGAGAGGTTTGCTTGATATCAAGAAAGAACGAAGGGTTGCTGCTGGCGTGCTTAAACCCGGAAAAGGGTGGGGTAATCATGCACGATGACCTCATTGGTCGTGACAAAACAGTGATGGCAATGATCATCAAGCGTTTGGTCTGGAGACTGCCTGATGGAGGCCCAACCACAGTGCCAATTTATGGATGAATAGTCCGCCAAGCCACACAGCTGCCATTGTATTAAGGCTCATTTATTGTCGATGCGGCGAACCTGAATTGATAAATACGCGAGATTGGTATCAAAAGCGTGGCGCTGCCAGCTTTACCAATACTGCGACACCTGATCATGCACGGACCAAGCCGGCATACGTAGTTATTGAGACGTAGACTATCAGACATAAGGAAGCCTGACGTAAGTTCGAGAAAGTATAAGTTACATATTATCTGATAGTAAAGAAGTCCGAATAGTTCGTTCTGGAGTCGGCACATATACTTGTGCGTATAGCACTACAAACAGTACGAGCTCGGGTCGATAGCCTACCGCCGAGTACAGCTACAACAGCGGGATTGTTGTTAGTATGGATCGCTACATCCAACTGATATACCATTTTATAACACGCCCCCTCGAGACATGCCTAACAACAAGTGAAAGAAGATAATTCCAACCAGGGCAGTTCTTGAAACCGAAAAGCTTAAGCCAAACGAGTTCACCCCAAACAAACTTAGAATGCTTACTCGGCCAAGCCCATCGCCGTAATGCACTTCCTAAATTTTATCTCTCAAAGTGCCTTGGTTAGCACATCTGCCACCATATCCTCCGTCAAACAGTGAGGCAAGGCAACTTCCTTCCGCAGGACTTGTTCCCGCACTAGGTGATGTTGTATGTCAATGTGCTTAGAATGAACCGACATTATCGGGTTGTTCCCATGGCTCATCAATCCCTGGAGATCCGTTTGAATCTCAATACCCTGTGTCCCCAGACCCAAGTCTCTGGCCAGCTTGCGAAGCCCAAGTGCCTCCCGCACTGCAGCTGCCGTGGCCTGGTACTCTGCCTCCACTGTTGAAGCTGCCGCCGTGCGCTGCAATTGGCTGTTCCAGCTGATAGCTGCGCCGTTTAGCAAGAATACGTCGCCGGTTGTGGACCTCCGAGTGGCTGGATCTCCAGCCCAGTCGGAATCGCTTTAGCCCACCATGGCAAGATCTCCATCTCCGTCAAAGCATAGTCCGAGCTCCTTGGTACCCGCCAGGTATCGTAGCACCCCCAAAGTCAAGCCCATGTGAACCTTAGATGGCTTGCCCATAAAGCGCGCCAGAACGCTCATTGCCTGCGTGATATCCGGTCTTGTGCTCGTCGCCAGGTAGTTCAATTCGCCGACAAGCGCCCTGTACTTGGTGTTGTCTACGAGCTCCTTGTTGTTGTCGTCTGCTGGCAGGGCTCTAGTACCAGGAGGTAGTGGAGTTGTTCGAGGCTTTGCGTTGACGAGTTGATGCCGCTGCAGCAGCTCCTCAATGTAGTGTCGCTGCGATAGCTTTACCTCCCCATGCACTCCCTGGCTTATCTCCATACCCAGGAAAACTTTTGCCTCTCCAAGATCTCGAATCTTGAAGGCTTGTCCGATTGCTGCTTTCACTCTCCTGATGAGTGCCTCGTCTTCTGAGGTGATGATGATGTCGTCCACGTCACCAGCAGGTAGACGATCTCCTTCTCGTCCCTCTTGATGAACAGTGCTGGGTCCGCTACTGACGGTTTGAACCCCAGCTTGTCCAGCTCCGCCGCTAGCTTCATATACCAGCAGCGTGGGGCCTGTTTCAGCCCGTAGATTGAGCGTAAAAGCCTGCACGCCTGCTCTGGATCTGCTGACTCATAACCATGCGGCTGCTGCATCCAGAGCTCCTCCTCTAGCTCCCCGTTCAGGAAAGCTGTTGAGACGTCTAGCTGATGGATCGGCATTGCTTTAGCCGCAGCCACTGCCAGGAGCATACGAAGCGAAGCAAAACGCGAGGTTGGAGCAAATAGCTCCCCATAGTCAATCCCCGCCTGCTGCTCGTAGCCCTTCGTCACCAAACGTGCCTTGTAGCGCTCGATCTCGCCATCCTCTGCACGTTTGACCTTATACACCCACCGACAAGGCAGAATCCGCGCACCATTCGGTGGTTTTGCTAGCTCCCAGGTCCCGTTTGTGAGCTGTGCCGAGATCTCCTCATCCATGGCACGTCTCCACTCTTCAGAATATGGGCCGTCAGTGACCTCCTGGTGTTGTACGCCGGTTCGATCACCGCTTATACCGAAGTAGGCCGCAATCCATTCGAGCACTACTGAGCATGATATAATCATATTAGCATGATATATTCAAGTATATCTAGCTAATCAGGCACGTCGCATTATCATCTATGACATCACGCTGTCGGTCAACATGTTTCACTTGGGGCTGATATCAATGCGCAAACCCACTATTGGCATAATATATCACGTTATAATACTTTAAATGTTATTACCCCATCCGTGTCATAAACCATACGCGTATGCGGGAACGCGACGATCGCGATGGTTGGGTCGGCAACCGAATATCGATATTCGGACCTTGGCATATTGCATACGTTGCATCCATTAATATCACGGATTACACGATATTTAGAACAGTGCTATGATGGTACTCACACTTGAGATTGGAATCCAGTGAGACTTGTACTGCACATCGGTATCGTGAACGTGATAGGTGCAAGGACGGCCGCCTAGAGACCGAAGTTGGCTCGACGCTACTTTGGATTAAGTACCCACGTACTTAACTCAACCTGATTCTCATACATACGTTTTACTCATTTATATTCGGCCTGAGCTATCCTAGCATACCATCTCCAGCCGGATGATGAACATTGCCCACGGGGTCTGACGGCAGACTACCATTCTGTAATCGAAGACTATTGTAAGTTGGATCTTTCCTTGTTGCTGAGCCTTCCGCTGTCACATTACTCACATTGAATTGCTTTGCTGTTCGTAAGCACGATGCACGTGTAGCTAACACCCAGATGTGCAGATTCAGTGCATGATCGAAGAAGGAAGGATACAACAAATTTGGCATTGAGACCTGGTTCGA
Source organism: Volvox africanus (assembly GCA_030268105.1). Taxonomy (NCBI): domain Eukaryota; kingdom Viridiplantae; phylum Chlorophyta; class Chlorophyceae; order Chlamydomonadales; family Volvocaceae; genus Volvox; species Volvox africanus. The sequence goes on along the minus strand of BSDZ01000010.1, from coordinate 423,926 downwards.
CTCACGGCTGTCTCATTACCTTTGTTGGAGAGTAGGTTCTCGCGCGAGCAAGTGGCGGCGAAGGGCATCACAAGACAACCCCACCGGAAAGTTTGTATTGTATAATCTTATTTCCAAGTCATTAACATGATATTTGTCCTCCAACACTAATCATATATTTGCTACCAGCAAGGTATTGAGATAGCAGAAGGAGTCCCATCATCTTCATACCCGATATTGATTGTCCGATATTTGAACATCGGGCAGAACAAGCTACTAAGACTACATCAGCCCAAGTTTCTCCAACGTGTTAGTGAGTCACATTACCATTCTCGTGGAAATACACGCATGCGCAAACGGTACACGGAAGAAACTATAAGGTATAACTTCAACTCTATATCCTTGCAAGATACTGATTAGAATACATGTCTTATCCACGGTATCACTTAGCTACAGAAGGGAATGAGCAGGCTAGTGTCGGTATTCTCGGTGGGGAACCTGTTGTTGCACCGAATATAATTAATTTACATGTTCCCCAAGACGATGTTTGTTGTACCTCTCGTTCGCGTTTGCTCATAAGTATCTGCACGTCTGGAGACTTTCGACACCGATGCGCGAGCAAACAGAGACAGCGGAAGACTTCAAGATGAAGAGAGATATAACTTACAGTCTTACAGATCGGAACGATGCAATGGACGAAATCTCCGTCAGCGCCGGAAGCAAGCAATCATCACGCGGCGGTGATTAGCCAAGTTCAGGCTTAGCTCGGGCTAAGTAGAATAACGTATAGCAATAGTAATATAGAACACACAAGTGTTCTCCGGTATCGAATGTCTTATCTTGCTTAGCCGTCCTCGCATCTGTTATACTCGCAGCATCGTAATGCCGTACGATTCACATCAGGAGGCCGATCCTAGATGTGACAATCCTACTGCGTCTAGGCGATGTCTACGCATAACAACGTATAAGCCTTTCCGGCATTCACATGATGCAAGGGTCCGGATAACGATATCCGGTTGCAGGGCATGTATCGCGACGAGTGCGGCGCTCTCAACGTGTGCTTTAATGAAGTAATATTATATCAGATAATATTACTTATCGTTTCGTAGCACGAGCATAATGCGCACTTCAATGCTTCGGGCTTTCATGCATGCTAGGCGGATTTGCCATGATGCGATGTCGCGATAGGTAATGACAACATGCCAAATGCATATATAAATGTACACGAATACATTTATATCATGCAGATTCATTTATATGCAATGTGTTCATCACAATAGCACTTTGCCTTGTAGGATCGCATCGACCTACGCATCGGCGGGAAACTAACCGTAGCACAACAATTATCCCCCCTCCCGTATGCAGCGTCCTCGCTGCATCATACAGCATCGACTGCAGGGGTTATTGGGCTTGCGTGGCACGTTTGCGGGCTTCTTCGAGCAGGGGTTTCATGTCCTGTGAGAAGTTGCGTGCCGGTTCCCATGAGTTGTGCTCGTCGGTATACCCTGTCCACTTAACCAAGTACTCGTGTACTGTCCGCTTACGTCGGTGTCGGCCCACACGACGCGCGCGATAATCTAACACCCGCTCCACATCGTAAAACTTCTGTTTACCAGCGATCCAGGTCTCGGGAACTGGTTCGATCGCTGCGGGGGCGTTAGCAGGCTCAGGGACGGGTTCCGTACCACGATACGGACGAACAAGCGATACGTGAAACGTGGGGTGAATGGTCATATCAGTGGGCAATGCAAGCTCCACAGCCACATTCCCAACCATGCGCACGACAGGATACGGACCAATCCAGCGGGGTAAGAGTTTTCGGGATCCGTCGGCCAAGGAACGCAAGTTCTTGGTGCTTAGCAACACGAGTTGCCCTTCCGAAAACGTCACATCCTGCTTGGATTTGTTGTAATATTCCGTCGTTCGTTGCTGTGCCGCGTCCAAACACGACTTAGCGTCTGTGATTCGGGACATAAAAGACTTGGCAAAAAGTTTAGCAGCAGGCACGTTCACTTCCAACTCACGCCACACAGGTAGCGCGGGATGAAATCCGTAGTTAAGAAAGAACGGACTTTTGCCTGTAGAGCGGTTAACAGCGTTGTTAAGCGCGAATTCTGCCGCAGTCAAATATGTATCCCAAACAAGTGGTGTGCGACCAGCATAATTGCGCAACATATCACCCAACGTGCGGTTTGTGCGTTCGGTTTGACCATCAGTCTGCGGGTGATACGCCGTGCTCAGGTTGACGCGCATGCCAACTAGTTTGCAGAGCGCTTCCCAAAACTTAGACGTGAACTGCCCACCACGGTCCGAAATCACATTTTTGGGAATCCCGTGTAACCGAACCACATTATTGAAAAACAAACGTGCGGTTTGCTCAGCCGTGCAGGATGATGTGCATGGTGCTAGGTGAACCATCTTAGTCAGACGATCGACCATTACGAACACCGCATCATATCCCCCCTCAGTTTTGGGCAGCGCGACTACGAAGTCCATGGAAACACTTTCCCAAGGCGCATCCAGGACAGGCAACGGTTGCAAAAACCCATGGCCCTTACCGGACAAAGCCTTATTGCGCTGGCACAGACTGCATGTCTGGACGAAGTTCGCCGCATCGTTAGCCAAACGAGGCCACCAAAAGGAACGTTGCACCAAGTCGACCAATCGCTTGCTACCAGGGTGTCCTGCTAACGGGTCCTCGTGGAACCGCGCAAGGATGTCGTAGCGTAGCGCGTCGTCGTTCGGAACGACGATTTGCGTAGCTGCACCCTCCGTCCGTAGCCAAAGGCCATTCTGCTTGCGAAGGTTTTCTACATTAGCCGGGTCCGCAAACCAGGCGTCTGCGTTGTAAGCAACCTTCAACCGCTCCGCGAGGTCCGTCGCGATCGGTACCTCCTCGCTACGCGGCCGCACGACGGGCGCTGCCAAAATTGCAGCGTGTAGCGACGGATGTCGACTGAGAGCATCGGCAATATTCAATTTACCAGAGATATACTCCCAGGTGCAGTTGAACCTAGCTAGATATTCCATCCACCTAGCCTGACGGCGGTTCAACGTCGGAACGCTTTGCAAAAACGTTAGGGGCTTGTGGTCAGTCTTTAAAGTAAACGGGCGTCCCTCGAGGTAACAGCCCCATTCCTTTAAAGCATGCAGCACGGCCAGAAGCTCCTGTTCCCCGGTGGTGTAGCGAATCTCCGCACCAGAAAACTTCTTACTCGTGAAGGCAATCGGTCGCCCTTCCTGTAACAATACAGCGCCGCTTCCAAATATTGAGGCATCAGACACTACCTCAACACGAAATGGCAACGAGTAATCAGGGAATGCAAGGGTGACATCTTCGGCAACGATTCGTTTGAGCTCTTCGAATGCCCGCTGGCATTGCGACGTCCACGACTCGAGCGAAACGAAAACGCCTTTGCGAGTTAAGTTAGTAAGCGGGGCCGCAATGATGGAATATTTTTCAATGAACTTTCGGAAATAATTGGTCAAGCCAAGGAACTTACGCAGCTCCGTGAGGTTCTGAGGCGCGGGCCAATCGCGAACCACGGCGACCTTCCGCGGGTCCATCTTCACACCGGTGGCCGACACAATGTGGCCCAAATATTCCACCTGAGGCTGCGCCCAAAAGCATTTGGCGCGTTTAGCAAACAATTGCTCCCGCCTCATAACGTCGAGCACGAGCCGAAGATGCTCCAAGTGCTCCTCGCGCGTCTTAGAATATACCAAGATGTCATCCAGGTAGCAAACAACGAACCTGTCGATAAACGGCCTAAACATTCGGTCCATAACCGCCTGAAACGTCGCAGGGGCATTAGTCAAACCAAACGATAGGACCGTATACTCAAAGTGACTGAAGAGCGTCCGAAAAGCGGTTTTCGGGATATCAGAGGCAGCGATGCGAATCTGATTGTAGCCCTGTTGTAAGTCAATTGAGGAAAAATAAGCCGAGCCCTTCAGCTTATCCAACAGGTCGTCAACGCGTGGCAAAGGGTAGCGATTTTTCACCGTATTCGCATTTAACCCCCGGTAATCAATGCACATGCGCAAGGTCCCATCCTTCTTACCGACAAACAAAATCGGTGCAGAATACGGGGATGTGCTGGGGCGTATCATACCCTTCGCGAGCAAATCCGTCACCTGGCGCTTTACCTCGTCCAGCTCCAATGGACTCAACCTGTACATTGGCTGGGCCGTAGGCTGCGCTCCAGGCATGAGAGGGATTGTGTGATCAACAGGACGCATAGGTGGTAGGCCAGGGATATCTTTAAAGACGTCCTCATACTGCGACAGTAGGGCCTCAACCTCAGGATCCGCAGAAATCTGCGCGGTGGTGACACAACAGCTCACCCGCGGCCTTAAAAGCAGTCCGTGGGCACCCTTCCGTAACAAACGGACGGCCTCCTTACTCCCGACTAGCTCTGGTTTGATTCGCGCGGCCATTGCGGTCACAGCAAAATTAACCATAGGCACCGCCTCAGTTTCGCCCTCCTTTGGTGTGACATGTTCGAACGACAGGAAAGGTACCTTAATCGACAGAGTACCCTTGCACATATGCAGGGTTGCGGTCTCCATGTCGATGCGAGCGCGGTACTGCCGTAATGTCGACGACCCCATTATGTACGGTGCAGTCTCTGCTAAGCCCTGCAGCACGTACGGCCGGGTCACAACACGCAAAGGGCCTATCGATAGGCTAAGGGTAATCCTGCCCACGATGGGATGCTTACCCCCGTCAGCAAGGGTAACCTGTGGACAATCAGACGACTCTGGGGACAACCCCAGCGCATTCACCTCTGCGACAGAGATGAAGTCGTCACTGGCACCGGTGTCAACAAGTGCCTTCAGAGTACGGCCATTCAAACCGATCTGAACCACAGGGACACGGTTATCTACGAGCGACTGCCCAGCAGACAACGTCAGTGCACTTAGGGCGGGTCCGTAACCTACGGCACCCCCGTCAGGAGCTTCGTACCAAACGTCAACCGAGTAGGATGTGCTTGGCCACGGAGCCAGCGTACCCTCCCGATCCACACCATTAAACAAAACGGTGCCCGGCTCGAACCGGTGGACATGCCGCATACCCCTTAACGATGCCTCTGCCTTGCGCCGACAGAAAGCGGGGAGTAAAACACATGCGGCGGTGCCTGGATATTGACGCCTACACCTCCTGTATATGGCCAACTGTTCCGACATCTCACGCAGAGACGAGGGGATGAACAAAACCACGTGGTTAGACAGATCGATAGACGACAGGGGACGGCGAGGTGTAAACAAATTACACAACGGGTCGAAGCAGAGAAGTCCCGTGCGTCCGTCAAGCGTGATGCGTCGCGCAATGACTCGCTCGATGTGTCCAAGTACACAAGGCAACAATGCCTTAACGGCTGGCCGTAAGGATGACCACCGACCACGCGTTAGTTCAGAAATCCCAGGTGGTGCCCCCTCCGCAGGAACCCGGGCAAGCCCCTATTTCGGCTGAGGTACAAACGGCGGCATTAGAGGGCAATCCTTCGTAGAATGACTCTCCGCACACCGTAGACAAACGTTGGCCAATTTCCGACGCTCGAATTCGGAACGATTGCAATTCCATTTTGGCATATACGTGTCGTCCGTGCGAGTCCGCTTTGCATTGGGGTCGGAACGCTGTGCGGCTGCCGTCGACGGCGCACCACCACGCTTCCTGTTTTTAGCAGGGTCCGAGCTCTGACCTGCTCCTCCTGACCCACGGACACCCGAGCTAGCGCCCCCGCGCGCCTGGCGTTGCCGGTTGCTGCATCACGTCGCGGCAATAGGCGTGGGGCGGGTCGCTCCGAAGTCCTGGTCGAGAGCTACAGCTTCCCCAAGCGGATCCTGCACTTGCACGGCATTTGCACGAGGGGCAGACTTGACTTCTTCCTCACCGGCAAGGAGTCGTATCTCCGTGCCTTTAGCAAAAACGACCAAAGCATCGTACGACTTGATCTGCGCTCCAACCAAGTCAGTAGCGCACCATTTAGCCAAAAGTTTCGTCAGGCCTCGCCTAAACCAAAAGACACGCTCGGATTCAGTGAGGTCAGCAATGGGAGTCACAAGTGCTTCGAAGCGTGACTAGTACGCAGGTACATTTTCATCCCGACGCATGTGGTAGCTACCGGCTGCCAAAACCTTACGAGCTTCCAGATCGCGTGCTTGAACCTCAGTAGCGAATCGTGCGAGCAAAGCGGCGACCAACTCGTCAAAAGTATAGTTGTCCCGGGCGTTGGTCCAATTGCGATACCAGTCCTTCGCTGAGCCCTCGAGGGTGTTACCAACGAAGAGACACCTGATACCGTCATTATCGCCACCATGAACAGCCTGGAGATACTTTTTAGCGTCACGCACGTACGCACGAGTTGCATCGGCTATGCTATGCCCTGGTGTCTTGTCGGTCAGCGAAATATTGAGCCTAGGAACGGGAATCGACAATCTCATCACCTCAGGGATGTCATCATGCCCTCGAGCTTGAGGTAATGGCAGAACCCTTGTTCCAGCAGTGTTGTCCATATTCGTGTTCACTGCTGAATGTGGCACAATTAAGTGAGCAGGGGTCTGAAGGAAAAGGGGCTCTTGAGTGGCTAGCGTGCCAACAGTCTCAAGACCTCTATCCGGTGCTCTAGCAGCCACAACAAAATCGGGTTGGCTAGCTAGGCTAGTGTGCGGCGTATCGTCGTGTTCCGCGGACATGAAGCACGAAACGATACCCTAGGTTTGCGTAATAGAAGCCGACTTCTATCGCAAAGGCAAGAGTACAAAACCACTCGGTGAGCCTACCGACAGTACTCTTGAGAAGATTCAGCAAACTCAGCAAGTAATTGCCCAGCTGAGTCCTGATCTCCGTAGTTTGGGCAATGAGAGTCGCCAACTGGTCCGGACGAAAGCCGGTCTCAGTCGCCACGGCAAGCAATGCCGGTGCACTGAGATTACCTGCGACTCAGAGCGTGCACTTACACAACAAGTGCAGCAATCTAAGTAAAAGCAATTAAACAATTACAAACCGGAAGCGGCGGCGTCCAAAACGGCGCGGCCTAGGTCTTCGGCAAAAGTATCTAGCGGTCCTCGTGGTTCATCGCTGGAACTCGCCATAGAAAGAACCTACTTCCGATTAGACAAAGAGAGACAGTTAGGCAACGAACCTGTCTCGATACCAAATTGTTGTACCTCTCGTTCGCGTTTGCTCATAAGTATCTGCACGTCTGGAGACTTTCGACACCGATGCGCGAGCAAACAGACACAGCGGAAGACTTCAAGATGAAGAGAGATATAACTTACAGTCTTACAGATCGGAACGATGCAATGGACGAAATCGCCGTCAGCGCCGGAAGCAAGCAATCATCACGCGGCGGTGATTAGCCAAGTTCAGGCTTAGCTCGGGCTAAGTAGAATAACGTATAGCAATAGTAATGTAGAACACACAAGTGTTCTCCGGTATCGAATGTCTTATCTTGCTTAGCCGTCCTCGCATCTGTTATACTCGCAGCATCGCAATGCCGTACGATTCACATCAGGAGGCCGATCCTAGATGTGACAACCCTACTGCGTCTAGGCGATGTCTACGCATAACAACGTATAAGCCTTTCCGGCATTCGCATGATGCAAGGGTCCGGATAACAATATCCGGTTGCAGGGCATGTATCGCGACGAGTGCGGCGCTCTCAACGTGTGCTTTAATGAAGTAATATTATATCAGATAATATTACTTATCGTTTCGTAGCACGAGCATAATGCGCACTTCAATGCTTCAGGCTTTCATGCATGCTAGGCGGATTTGCCATGGTGCGATGTCGCGATAGGTAATGACAACATGCCAAATGCATATATAAATGTACACGAATACATTTATATCATGCAGATTCATTTATATGCAATGTGTTCATCACAATAGCACTTTGCCTTGTAGGATCGCATCGACCTACGCATCGGCGGGAAACTAACCATAGCACAACAATGTTCCCCAGCCGAACTACCGTTACTCAGTTCAGGATCCTCCCCAAACATCAAATTCCATCGGACTTAACGAGGTGGAGCAAAATCCAGAACTGGCGTCATTACAAGGACTTACGAACGAAGGCGGGGTCTCCGATTTCGTCGTCCCAACACCTCAGCTCCATATCCCTTACGATGCCGAACCCAGGATTATTGCAAGCGCCACCCGCTCCTATGTCCGTGACGTTAAGAGGTATTTAAAATTGGTGAAGGGCGGTGACCGCGACGAGGTGAAATGCCTATTCGTCGGAGCCACACTAGGCAATGTCGCAAAGGAATGGTATGACCACTGGACCACTGTGCAGGAGCACTTTACGTTCGAAGAATTGACCAACGTGCTTCTCACTCGTTTTGCCCCAGGAAATCAGTCGCAAGTTGCTGCCATGTATCGGGAGTTGCATGCAGGCACTCATCAAATGCGACCCAACGAATCGGTGGAGGCCTATCAGTCACGTCTCGAAGATCTAATAGCACCAATGGTTAGTTTTTCAGAAGGAGACTACATTTACTGGTTTCAGCGAGGTCTCTCACTCACGTTAGCTCGAGTGAGTACTGCAGACCTGGCACTGGAAGGGACGAGATCATATGTGCGATGGGTTCAGATCGTTCGTAATACTGAGGCTCGCATTAGGACAGAACAAGAACCTCGGCAGCCCCGACACCGTTGTCAGCCACTAAGACTGAAAATGTTACCAACAAGACCGCTCCTGCACCCGAGACCACCGGTATTCCGTTATCACCGGCTCCCATGCATCCTGGTGGGGTTCCCCGTGTCAGTCACACTCCAAACCCAGGACCTCAAGAACTAACTCCAGAAGATTCCATGATGACTCGGAGTATGTGAAAAAGGAAGAATGTACAACAGACTACCACCGAGTCGTGTGGGGCTGAATCAGAGTTGAAGCGGTCACGAATGCAGAACAGGTGGCTTACCAAGTGGGGGTGTACACAAATGGAGTTTGCGCAGCGGCGACAACTGGGAGTTTGCCTTCGGTGTGCATCAAATCACCCTACGAGGAGCTGCCCGCTCTTACCCCCGTTAGCCATAGGACTACAGTCGACAGACGAAATACCTGATGCGACCTCCGTTGAAATTGCTGAGGCAACGGACCAACAGTGACACTGGAATATTCTCTGACGTGGAGCCATAGTATACGTACTGGTTTGGGTTAATTTTGATTGTAATCCGCGAGGTCTATATGATGAGATCCTTCACTACCATTGGTTAGCTAGCTCGATGGTTAGTATTCGTTGTGTCCCTAACGAATCATTTACCGATTGATGGCAGCGTAGCTTAATTGGAAAACCACTGACGTTCCCATCAGGAGGTATGGGTTCGAATACCATCGCTGTCACCATGGGTGGCTCGAGGCTTACAGCAACCTGTGGGTATGTGGTGGCAAGCCCATCACCAAAAGGCTAGGAGCCGTGGATGAGGAAACATAGGACAAGCAAGGCCCCTCTGAAGCTGGACAAGAAATTGATCGGAGGCTACTAAGAAAGCATGGCTAAGCCGAACCTCGCACGAGACTAAGATGAGGGGTGCAGAATTCCTAAACGGCTGAAGCGGGTCGTAGGGGGCTTAGTACGCTCCGCCAGGACAAAGGGTGCCGCAAGCACAGGGTGCCATGTGGTAGTGCGTGACATGGGCGGTGCAGATTTCAGGAGGCCAGGAGCACCTGACTCTGGCAAGATGCAAGAACGGGTCGTGTCCCACAGCGAGAGTGTGGCGTGTGACCAGCGATAATGGTTCATTCAACGTTGGTTGATCGAAGAAGATGGACAATCAACCAGGATAGCGGTGGAGATATGGAGTATAGGGAGTCCGTGAAGTGTACCCCCTCAGTCGCCGTACTGCCTGATAATGGATAGGATACAGCCGTCCCACCTTGTCAGCTCTTAGGATCATTCTCCCCTTATCCTGCCGCGCATGAGCGGCGTTTCCTGATCGGTCGCCGTACTGCCTGATAATGGATAGGATACAGCGGTCCCACCTTGTCAGCTCTTAGGATCATTCTCCCCTTATCCTGCACGAGTGCCTTGTTATGGCCCAGCAGAATTGTAGGGCCACGCTCATCAAAGATCCCTGCTGAGATCAGCTGTACTGTTGCCTTGGGCACCACATAGACGTTCTTGAGCTCAATTTGTAGCCCCTTGATGGTGTTACTCCACATGGTGTAACGGCCCACGTGGGTCGGCTTATACTTGGAGCCATCGTAGCCAACCACCGTGAACATTTCTTCTGGCTGCACAGCTCTCACGTCCTCCAGCTCTGTCGCGTCGTAGGTGATATGCCATTCTGACGCTGAGTCCAGGTGCCAGGCATTCGACCGCGACTCATTTCCAACTGCATACGCCATTTTTGTGGGCTCCCTGCGCTGAAGGTTGCCCCTGCCGCGTCCAAATGTTTTGCTGTTGGTCTGCCAGGTGCTTCTTGCATAATCCGATAAAATGCCCTGGCTTGCCGCAGTAATGACAGATAGCGTTTAACCTACTCCTCTCCTTACTTTGTTGATTGTTGAGCTTTGTTGAGCTTGCCTTGTGTTGTACCTCTCCTTCGTGTTTGCTCATAAGTATCTGCACGTCTGAAGACTTTCGACACCGATGCGCGAGCACTTGCAAGTACAGCAAGGCAAGCGAGAGCAAACAGAGACAGCGGAAGACTTCAAGACGACGAGAGATATAACTTACGGTCTTACAGATCGGAACGATGCAATGGACGAAATCGCCGTCAGCGCCGGAAGCGAGCAATCATCACGCGGCGGTGATTAGCCAAGTTCAGGCTTAGCTCGGGCTAAGTAGAATAGCGTATAGCAATAGTAATATAGAACACACGAGTGTTCTCCGGTATCGAATGTCTTGTCTTGCTTAGCCGTCCTCGCATCTGTTATACTCGCAGTATCGCAATACCGTACGATTCACATTAGGAGGCCGATCCTAGATGTGACAATCCTACTGCGTATAGGCAATGTCTACGCATAACAACGTATAAGCCTTTCCAGCATTCGCATGATGCAAGGGTCCGGATAACGATATCCGGTTGCAGGGCATGTGTCGCGACGAGTGCGGCGCTCTCAACGTGTGCTTTAATGAAGTAATATTATATCAGATAATATTACTTATCGTTTCGTAGCACGAGCATAACGCGCACTTTAATGCTTCGGGCTTTCATGCATGCTAGGCAGATTTGCCATGATGCGATGTCGCGATGGATAATGACAACATGCCAAATGCATATATAAATGTACACGAATACATTTATATCATGCAGATTCATTTATATGCAATGTGTTCATCACAATAGCACTTTGCCTTGTAGGATCACATCGACCTACGCATCGGCGGGAAACTAACCGTAGCACAACAGCTAACGCCCCCGCAGCGATCGAACCAGTTCCCGAGACCTGGATCGCTGGTAAACATAAGTTTTACGATGTGGAGCGGGTGTTAGATTATCGCGTGCGTCGTGTGGGCCGACACCGATGTAAGCGGACAGTACACGAGTACTTGGTCAAGTGGACAGGGTATACCAGTGAGCACAACTCATGAGAACCGGCACACAACTTCTCACAGGACATGAAGCCCCTGCTCGAAGAAGCCCGCAAACGTGCCACGCAAGCCCAATGACCCCTGCAGTCGATGCTGTATGAAGCAGCGAGGACGCTGCATACGGGAGGGGGGATAATTGTTGTGCTACGGTTCATTTCCCGCCGATGCGTAGGTCGATGCGACCCTACCAGGTGAAGTGCTATTTTGATGAACGCATGAACCATCAATGCATATGAATGAACTTGCATGATATAAATGTATCTGTATATATTTATATATGCATTTGGCATGTCACCATTATCCATCGCGACATCGCATCATGGCAAATCCGCCTAGCATGCATGAAATCCTGAATCATTGAAGTGCACATTATGCTCGTGCTACGAAACGATGAGTAATATTACTGGATATAATATTACTTCATTACAGCACACGTTGAGAGCACCGCACTTGTCGCGATACATGCTTTGCAACCGAATATCGTTATTTGGACCCTTGGATCATGCTAATGCCAGAAAGGCTTATACGTTGTTATGCTTGGACATCGCCTATACGCAGTAGGGTTGTCACACTTAGGATCGGCCTCCTAGTGTGAATACATGTGCGATACATGCCTTGCAACCGAATATCGTTATTCGGACCCTTGCATCATGCGAATGCCAGAAAGGCTTATACGTTGTTATGCTTGGACATCGCCTATACGCAGTAGGGTTGTCACACTTAGGATCGGCCTCCTAGTGTGAATACATGTGCGATACATGCCTTGCAACCGAATATCGTTATTCGGACCCTTGCATCATGCGAATGCCAGAAAGGCTTATACGTTGTTATGCGTAGACATTGCCTATACGCAGTAGGATTGTCACATCTAGGATCGGCCTCCTAATGTGAATCGTACGGTATTGCGATACTGCGAGTATAACAGATGCGAGGACGGCTAAGCAAGACAAGACATTCGATACCGGAGAACACTCGTGTGTTCTACATTACTATTGCTATACGCTATTCTACTTAGCCCGAGCTAAGCCTGAACTTGGCTAATCACCGCCGCGTGATGATTGCTCGCTTCCGGCGCTGACGGCGATTTCGTCCATTGCATCGTTCCGATCTGTAAGACCGTAAGTTATATCTCTCGTCGTCTTGAAGTCTTCCGCTGTCTCTGTTTGCTCTCGCTTGCCTTGCTGTACTTGCAAGTGCTCGCGCATCAGTGTCGAAAGTCTTCAGACGTGCAGATACTTATGAGCAAACGCGAACGAGAGGTACAACAATTTGGTATCGAGACAGGTTCGTTGCCTAACTGTCTCTCTTTGTCTAATCGGAAGTAGGTTCTTTCTATGGCGAGTTCCAGCGACGAACCACGAGGACCGCTAGATACTTTTGCCGAAGACCTAGGCCGCGCCATTTTGGACGCCGCCGCTTCCGGTTTGTAATTGTTTAATTGCTTTTGCTTAGATTGCTGCACTTGTTGTGTGAGTGTATGCTCTGAGTCGCAGGTAATCTCAGTGCACCGGCATTACTTGCCGCGGCGACTGAGACCGGCTTTCGTCCGGACCAGTTGGCGACTCTCATTGCCCAAACTACGGAGATCAGGACTCAGCTGGGCAAGTACTTACTGAGTTTACTGAATCTTCTCAAGAGTACTGTCGGTAGACTCACCAAATTGTTTTGTACTCTTGCCTTTGCGATAGAAGTCGGCTTCTATTACGCAAACCTAGGGTATCGTTTCGTGCTCCATGTCCGCGGAACACGACGATACGCCGCATACTAGCCTAGCTAGCCAACCCGATTTTGTTGTGGCTGCTAGAGCACCGGATAGAGGTCTTGAGACTGTTGGCGCACGAGCCACTCAAGAGCCCCTTTTCCTTCAGACCCCTGCTCACTTAATTGTGCCGCATTCAGCAGTGAACACGAATATGGACAACACTGCTGGAACAAGGGTTCTGCCATTACCTCAAGCTCGAGGGCATGATGACATCCCTGAGGTGATGAGATTGTCGATTCCCGTTCCTAGGCTCAATATTTCGCTGACCGACAAGACACCAGGGCATAGCATAGCCGATGCAACTCGTGCGTATGTGCGTGACGCTAAAAAGTATCTCCAGGCTGTTCATGGTGGCGATAATGACGGTATTAGGTGTCTCTTCGTTGGTAACACCCTCGAGGGCTCAGCGAAGGACTGGTATCGCAATTGGACCAACGCCCGGGGCAACTATACTTTTGACGAGTTGGTCGCCGCTTTGCTCACACGATTCGCTACTGAGGTTCAAGCACGCGATGTGGAAGCTCGTAAGGTTTTGGCAGCCGGTAGCTACCACATGCGTCGGGATGAAAATGTACCTGCGTACCAGTCACGCTTCGAAGCACTTGTGACTCCCATTGCTGACCTCACTGAATCCGAGCGTGTCTTTTGGTTTAGGCGAGGCCTGACGAAACTTTTGGCTAAATGGTGCGCTACTGACTTGGTTGGAGCGCAGATCAAGTCGTATGATGCTTTGGTCGCTTTTGCTAAGGGCACGGAGATACGACTCCTTGCCGGTGAGGAAGAAGTCAAGTCTGTCCCTCGTGCAAATGCTGTGCAAGTGCAGGATCCGCTTGGGGAAGCCGTAGCTCTTGACCAGGACTTCGGAGCGACCCGCCCCACGCCTACTGCCGCAACGCGACGTAGCAACCGGCAACGCCAGGCACGCGGGGGCGCTAGCTCGGGTGTCCGTGGGTCAGGAGGAGCAGGTTCGAGCTCGGACCCGGCTAAAAACAGGAAGCGTGGTGGTGCGCCGTCGACGGCAGCCGCACAGCGTTCCGACCCCAATGCAAAGCGGACTCGCACGGACGACACGTATATGCCAAAATGGAATTGCAATCGTTCCGAATTCGAGCGTCGGAAATTGGCCAACGTTTGTCTACGGTGTGCGGAGAGCCATTCCACTAAGGATTGCCCGCTAATGCCGCCGTTTGTACCTCAGCCGAAATAGGGGCTTGCCTGGGTTCCTGCGGAGGGGGCACCACCTGGGATTTCTGAACTAACGCGTGGTCGGTGGTCATCCTTACGGCCAGCCGTGAAGGCATTGTTGTCTTGCGTACTTGGACACATCGAGCGAGTCATTGCGCGACGCATCACGCTTGACGGACGCACGGGACTTCTCTGCTTCAATCCGTTGTGTAATTTGTTTACACCTCACTGTCCCCTGTCGTCTATCGATCTGTCTAACCACGTGGTTTTGTTCATCCCCTCGTCTCTGCGTGAGATGTCGGAACAGTTGGCCATATACAGGAGGTGTAGGCGTCATTATCCAGGCACCGCCGCATGTGTTTTACTCCCCGCTTTCTGTCGGCGCAAGGCAGAGGCATCGTTAAGGGGTATGCGGCATGTCCACTGGTTCGAGCCGGGCACCGTTTTGTTTAATGGTGTGGATCGGGAGGGTACGCTGGCTCTGTGGCCAAGCACATCCTACTCGGTTGACGTTTGGTACGAAGCTCCTGACGGGGGTGCCGTAGGTTACGGACCCGCCCTAAGTGCACTGACGTTGTCTGCTGGGCAGTCGCTCGTAGATAACCGTGTCCCTGTGGTTCAGATCGGTTTGAATGGCCGTACTCTGAAGGCACTTGTTGACACCGGTGCCAGCGACGACTTCATCTCTGTCGCAGAGGTGAATGCGCTGGGGTTGTCCCCAGAGTCGTCTGATTGTCCACAGGTTACCCTTGCTGACGGGGGTAAGCATCCCATCGTGGGCAGGATTACCCTTAGCCTATAGATAGGCCCTTTGCGTGTTGTGACCCGGCCGTACGTGCTGCAGGGCTTAGCAGAGACTGCACCGTACATAATGGGGTCGTCGACATTACGACAGTACCGCGCGCGCATCGACATGGAGACCGCAACCCTGCATATGTGCAAGGGTACTCTGTCGATTAAGGTACCTTTCCTGTCGTTCGAACATGTCACACCAAAGGAGGGCGAAACTGAGGCGGTGCCTATGGTTAATTTCGCTGTGACCGCAATGGCCGCGCGAATCGAACCAGAGCTGGTCGGGCGTAAGGAGGCCGTCCGTTTGTTACGGAAGGGTGCCCACGGACTGCTTTTAAGGCCGCGGGTGAGCTGTTGTGTCACCACCGCGCAGATTTCTGCAGATCCTGAGGTTGAGGCCCTACTCTCGCAGTATGAGGACGTCTTTAAAGATATCCCTGGCCTACCACCTATGCGTCCTGTTGATCACACAATCCCTCTCGTGCCTGGAGCGCAGCCTACGGCCCAGCCAATGTACAGGTTGAGTCCATTGGAGCTGGACGAGGTGAAGCGCCAGGTGACGGATTTGCTCTCGAAGGGTATGATACGCCCCAGCACATCTGTTGTGCTACGGTTAGTTTCCCGCCGATGCGTAGGTCGATGCGATCCTACAAGGCGAAGTGCTATTGTGATGAACACATTGCATATAAATGAATCTGCATGATATAAATGTATTCGTGTACATTTATATATGCATTTGGCATGTTGTCATTACCTATCACGACATCACACCATGGCAAATCCGCCTAGCATGCATGAAAGCCCGAAGCATTGAAGTGCGCATTATGCTCGTGCTACGAAACGATAAGTAATATTATCTGATATAATATTACTTCATTAAAGCACACGTTGAGAGCGCCGCACTCGTCGTGATACATGCCCTGCAACCGGATATCGTTATCCGGACCCTTGCATCATGCGAATGCCGGAAAGGCTTATACGTTGTTATGCGTAGACATCGCCTAGACGCAGTAGGGTTGTCACATCTAGGATCGGCCTCCTGATGTGAATCGTACGGCATTGCGATGCTGCGAGTATAACAGATGCGAGGACGGCTAAGCAGAATAAGACATTCGATACCGGAGAACACTTGTGTGTTCTACATTACTATTGCTATACGTTATTCTACTTAGCCTGAGCTAAGCCTGAACTTCGCTAATCACCGCCGCGTGATGATTGCTTGCTTCCGGCGCTGACGGCGATTTCGTCCATTGCATCATTCCGATCTGTAAAACTGTAAGTTATATCTCTCTTCGTCTTGAAGACTTCCGCTGTCTCTGTTTGCTCTCGCTTGCCTTGCTGTACTTGCAAGTGCTCTTGCATCGGTGTCGAAAGTCTCCAGACGTGCAGATACTTATGAGCAAACGCGAACGAGAGGTACAACAATTTGGTATCGAGACAGGTTCGTTGCCTAACTGTCTCTCTTTGTCTAATCGGAAGTAGGTTCTTTCTATGGCGAGTTCCAGCGATGAACCACGAGGACCGCTAGATACTTTTGCCGAAGACCTAGGCCGCGCCGTTTTGGACGCCGCCGCTTCCGGTTTGTAATTGTTTAATTGCTTTTACTTAGATTGCTGCACTTGTTGTGTAAGTGCACGCTCTGAGTCGCAGGTAATCTCAGTGCACCGGCATTGCTTGCCGCGGCGACTGAGACCGGCTTTCGTCCGGACCAGTTGGCGACTCTCATTGCCCAAACTACGGAGATCAGGACTCAGCTGGGCAATTACTTGCTGAGTTTGCTGAATCTTCTCAAGAGTACTGTCGTGAACACGAATATGGACAACACTGCTGGAACAAGGGTTCTGCCATTACCTCAAGCTCGAGGGCATGATGACATCCCTGAGGTGATGAGATTGTCGATTCCCGTTCCTAGGCTCAATATTTCGCTGACCGACAAGACACCAGGGCATAGCATAGCCGATGCAACTCGTGCGTACGTGCGTGACGCTAAAAAGTATCTCCAGGCTGTTCATGGTGGCGATAATGACGGTATTAGGTGTCTCTTCGTTGGTAACACCCTCGAGGGCTCAGCGAAGGACTGGTATCGCAATTGGACCAACGCCCGGGACAACTATACTTTTGACGAGTTGGTCGCCGCTTTGCTCACACGATTCGCTACTGAGGTTCAAGCACGCGATGTGGAAGCTCGTAAGGTTTTGGCAGCCGGTAGCTACCACATGTGTCGGGATGAAAATGTATCTGCGTACCAGTCACGCTTCGAAGCACTTGTGACTCCCATTGCTGACCTCACTGAATCCGAGCGTGTCTTTTGGTTTAGGCGAGGCCTGACGAAACTTTTGGCTAAATGGTGCGCTACTGACTTGGTTGGAGCACAGATCAAGTCGTACGATGCTTTGGTCGCTTTTGCTAAGGGCACGGAGATACGACTCCTTGCCGGTGAGGAAGAAGTCAAGTCTGTCCCTCGTGCAAATGCCGTGCAAGTGCAGGATCCGCTTGGGGAAGCCGTAGCTCTTGACCAGGATTTTTGAGCGGTCCGCCCCACGCCTACTGCCGCGACGCGACGCAGCAACCGGCAACGCCAGGCGCGCGGGGGCGCTAGCTCGGGTGTCCGTGGGTCAGGAGGAGCAGGTCCGAGCGCGGACCCGGCTAAAAACAGGAAGCGTGGTGGTGCGCCGTCGACGGCAGCCGCACAGCGTTCCGACCCCAATGCAAAGCGGACTCGCACGGACGACACGTATATGCCAAAATGGAATTGCAATCGTTCCGAATTCGAGCGTCGGAAATTGGCCAACGTTTGTCTACGGTGTGCGGAGAGCCATTCCACTAAGGATTGCCCGCTAATGCCGCCGTTTGTACCTCAGCCGAAATAGGGGCTTGCCTGGGTTCCTGCGGAGGGGGCACCACCTGGGATTTCTGAACTAACGCGTGGTCGGTGGTCATCCTTACGGCCAGCCGTGAAGGCATTGTTGCCTTGCGTACTTGGACACATCGAGCGAGTCATTGCGCGACGCATCACGCTTGACGGACGCACGGGACTTCTCTGCTTCGACCCGTTGTGTAATTTGTTTACACCTCGCCGTCCCCTGTCGTCTATCGATCTGTCTAACCACGTGGTTTTGTTCATCCCCTCGTCTCTGCGTGAGATGTCGGAACAGTTGGCCATATACAGGAGGTGTAGGCGTCATTATCCAGGCACCGCCGCATGTGTTTTACTCCCCGCTTTCTGTCGGCGCAAGGCAGAGGCATCGTTAAGGGGTATGCGGCATGTCCACTGGTTCGAGCCGGGCACCGTTTTGTTTAATGGTGTGGATCGGGAGGGTACGCTGGCTCTGTGGCCAAGCACATCCTACTCGGTTGACGTTTGGTACGAAGCTCCTGACGGGGGTGCCGTAGGTTACGGACCCGCCCTAAGTGCACTGATGTTGTCTGCTGGGCAGTCGCTCGTAGATAACCGTGTCCCTGTGGTTCAGATCGGTTTGAATGGCCGTACTCTGAAGGCACTTGTTGACACCGGTGCCAGCGACGACTTCATCTCTGTCGCAGAGGTGAATGCGCCGGGGTTGTCCCCAGAGTTGTCTGATTGTCCACAGGTTAGCCTATCGATAGGCCCTTTGCGTGTTGTGACCCGGCCATACGTGCTGCAGGGCTTAGCAGAGACTGCACCGTACATAATGGGGTCTTCGACATTACGACAGTACCACGCGCGCATCGACATGGAGACCGCAACCCTGCATATGTGCAAGGGTACTCTGTCGATTAAGGTACCTTTTCTGTCGTTCGAACATGTCACACCAAAGGAGGGCGAAACTGAGGCGGTGCCTATGGTTAATTTCGCTGTGACCGCAATGGCCGCGCGAATCGAACCAGAGCTGGTTGGGTGTAAGGAGGCCGTCCGTTTGTTACGGAAGGGTGCCCACGGACTGCTTTTAAGGCCGTGGGTGAGCTGTTGTGTCACCACCGCGCAGATTTCTGCGGATCCTGAGGTTGAGGCCCTACTGTCGCAGTATGAGGACGTCTTTTAAGATATCCCTGGCCTACCACCTATGCGTCCTGTTGATCACACAATCCCTCTCATGCCTGGAGCGCAGCCTACGGCCCGGCCAATGTACAGAATGAGTCCATTGGAGCTGGACGAGGTGAAGCGCCAGGTGACGGATTTGCTCGCGAAGGGTATGATACGCCCCAGCACATCCCCGTATTCTGCACCGATTTTGTTTGTCGGTAAGAAGGATGGGACCTTGCGCATGTGCATTGATTACCGGGGGTTAAATGCGAATACGGTGAAAAATCGCTACCCTTTGCCACGCGTTGACGACCTGTTGGATAAGCTGAAGGGCTCGGCTTATTTTTCCTCAATTGACTTACAACAGGGCTACAATCAGATTCGCATCGCTGCCTCTGATATCCCGAAAACCACTTTTCGGACGCCCTTCGGTCACTTTGAGTATACGGTCCTATCGTTTGGTTTGACTAATGCCCCTGCGACGTTTCAGGCGGTTATGGACCGAATGTTTAGGCCGTTTATCGACAGGTTCGTTGTTTGCTACCTGGATGACATCTTGGTATATTCTAAGCCCCTAACGTTTTTGCAAAGCGTTCCGACGTTGAACCGCCGTCAAGCTAGGTGGATGGAATATCTAGCTAGGTTCAACTGCACCTGGGAGTATATTTCTGGTAAATTGAATATTGCCGATGCTCTCAGTCGACATCCGTCGCTACACGCTGCAATTTTGGCAGCGCCCGTCGTGTGGCCGCGTAGCGAGGAGGTACCGATCGCGACGGACCTCGCGGAGCGGTTGAAGGTTGCCTACAACGCAGACGCCTGGTTTGCGGACCCGGCTAATGTAGAAAACCTTCGCAAGCAGAATGGCCTTTGGCTACGGACAGAGGGTGCAGCTACGCAAATCGTCGTTCCGAACGACGACGCCCTACACTACGACATCCTTGCGCGGTTCCACGAGGACCCGTTAGCAGGACACCCTGGTAGCAAGCGATTGATCGACTTGGTGCAACGTTCCTTTTGGTGGCCTCGTTTGGCTAAGGATGCGGCGAACTTCGTCCAGACATGCAGTCTGTGCCAGCGCAATAAGGCTTTGTCCGGTAAGGGCCATGGGTGGTTGCAACCGTTGCCTGTCCCGGATGCGCCTTGGGAAAGTGTTTCCATGGACTTCGTAGTCGCGCTGCCCAAAACTGAGGGGGGATACGATGCGGTGTTCGTAATGGTCGATCGTCTGACTAAGATGGTTCACCTAGCACCATGCACATCATCCTGCGCGGCTGAGCAAACCGCACGTTTGTTTTTCGATAATGTGGTTCGGTTACACGGGATTCCCAAAAATGTGATCTCGGACCGCGGTGGACAGTTCACGTCTAAGTTTTGGGAAGCGCTCTGCAAACTAGTTGGCATGCGCGTCAACCTGAGCACGGCGTATCACCCGCAGACTGATGGTCAAACCGAACGCACAAACCGCACGTTGGGTGATATGTTGCGCAATTATGCTGGTCGCACACCACTCGTTTGGGATACGTATTTGACTGTGGCAGAATTCGCGCTTAACAATGCTGTTAACCGCTCTACAGGCAAAAGTCCGTTCTTTCTTAACTACGGATTTCATCCCGCGCTACCCGTGTGGCGTGAGTTGGAAGTGAACGTGCCTGCTGCTAAACTTTTTGCCAAGTCTTTTATGTCCCGAATCACAGACGCGAAGTCGTGTTTGGATGCGGCGCAGCAACGAACGACGGAATACTATAACAAATCTAAGCAGGATGTGACGTTTTCGGAAGGGCAACTCGTGTTGCTAAGCACCAAGAACTTGCGTTCCTTGGCCGACGGATCCCGAAAACTCTTACCCCGCTGGATTGGTCCGTATCCTGTCATGCGCATGGTTGGGAATGTGGCTGTGGAGCTTGCATTGCCCGCTGATATGACCATTCACCCCACGTTTCACGTATCGCTTGTTCGTCTGTATCGTGGTACGGAACCCGTCCCTGAGCCTGCTAACACCCCCGCAGCGATCGAACCAGTTCCCGAGACCTGGATCGCTGGTAAACAGAAGTTTTACGATGTGGAGCGGGTGTTAGATTATCACGCGCGTCGTGTGGGCCGACACCGACGTAAGCGGACAGTACACGAGTACTTGGTTAAGTGGACAGGGTATACCGACGAGCACAACTCATGGGAACCGACACGCAACTTCTCACAGGACATGAAGCCCCTGCTCGAAGAAGCCCGCAAACGTGCCACGCAAGCCCAATGACCCCTGCAGTCGATGCTGTATGATGCAGCGAGGACGCTGCATACGGGAGGGGGGATAATTGTTGTGCTACGGTTAGTTTCCCGCCGATGCATAGGTCGATGTGATCCTACAAGGCGAAGTGCTATTGTGATGAACACATTGCATATGAATGAATCTGCATGATATAAATGTATTCGTGTACATTTATATATGCATTTGGCATGTTGTCATTATCCATCGCGACATCGCATCATGGCAAATCCGCCTAGCATGCATGAAAGCCCGAAGCATTGAAGTGCGCATTATGCTCATGCTACGAAACGATAAGTAATATTATCTGATATAATATTACTTCATTAAAGCACACGTTGAGAGCGCCGCACTCGTCGCGATACATGCCCCGCAACCGGATATCGTTATCCGGACCCTTGCATCATGCGAATGCCGGAAAGGCTTATACGTTGTTATGCATAGACATCGCCTAGACGCAGTAGGGTTGTCACATCTAGGATCGGCCTCCTGATGTGAATCGTACGGCATTGCTATGCTGCGAGTATAACAGATGCGAGGACGGCTAAGCAAGATAAGACATTCGATACCGGGGAACACTCGTGTGTTCTATATTACTATTGCTATACGTTATTCTACTTAGCCCGAGCTAAGCCTGAACTTCGCTAATCACCGCCGCATGATGATTGCTTGCTTCCGGCGCTGACGGCGATTTCGTCCATTGCATCATTCCGATCTGTAAGACTGTAAGTTATATCTCTCTTCGTCTTGAAGTCTTCCGCTGTCTCTGTTTGCTCTCGCTTGCCTTGCTGTACTTGCAAGTGCTCGCGCTTTGGTGTCGAAAGTCTTCAGACGTGCAGATACTTATGAGCAAACGCGAACGAGAGGTACAACACCACCAGACACGAAGGCAGTGGACAACCGCAAGCATTTCGCGGTCGTGTGCAGGGTACTTGCGCTCCACCGGGGTAAGCTTCCGGCTCTCGTATGCGATCACTCTCTTGACGCCGTCTTGGACTTGGGACAGAACTCCGCCTGTGGCGTAGTCTGAGGCGTCGGTGGTGAGCATGAAGGGCGCATTGGGGTCTGGGGGTGCCATGACAGGGGCCGAGGTTAGGGTGTCCTTAAGCACTTGGAAAGCTTGTTCGCAGGACTTGTCCCACTTGGTGATGGCCTGCTTGTGGCCTTTGCCCGTGTGTCCGGCCAGGAGGTTGGTGAGGGGGTGTGCGATGTCCGCGAAGCCCTTCACCATGCGGCGGTAGTACTGCGCCAGTCCGAGGAAGGAGCGCAGATCCGTGATGGTCTGCAGGGAAGGCCAATCTTGGGTGGCCTTGTTGAGGGCCCGGTAGTCAATGCACATGCGCAGTCCGCCATCCTTCTTTTGGGCGAACAGCACCGGGGCACCGTATGGCGATACGCTAGGGCGGATCCAGCCCTTCTCCAGGAGCGAGGTGATTTGGTTTTGAGCTCGGCCAACTCGTCCTGGGACATGCGGTACGAGTTGCGGCTCATGGGTACGGAGGTGGTGAGCTCGATTGAGTGGTCGACAGCACGCGTGGGAGGCATGTCCGTTGGTTCTGCAAAGACGTCGGCGTACTGGGAGGTGATGTGCGGCATATCGACGCCCGGGGTGCTGATGTCTTGGGTGTTGACCTCATGTACAACACAAAGGCTGTACTGCTTGGTAGCTCACACAACGCACTTGAACTGCAGTGCAGACAGGAGCTTGGGGGCGCGTTCGTTAATGGCCTCGGGTGGGTCGCCCCGAAGCACATGCTTGGTGAGAGCGGAGTTTACTGCAATTGTGGAGTGAGCCTTCGCTCTGAGTTGCAGGTGAAACTAGATGTCCGGCACTGCTTGCGGTAGCTCCTGGTTACAACTTGTGTTCTAATCAGCTGGAGGCTTTGATCACGCGGACTACAGGGACCAACTGAGTACGTATATGCCATATCTACTCGAAGCCTGCAAGAGTACTGTCGGTGCGCTGACCGAATTGCTTGTGCTCTTGTGCTAGATTCATGTGAATCGCTTGCACACTTGCTTTAGAGTTATGTGCATCGTTTATTGTCACGCAATTTGAATGTATTGGTCAGTGTTCCATGATGGCGGAACGTGACAACCTGTCGTTTGTAGGCTTGGCATGTCAACCTGAGCCGGGTAACGTTCCTAGAACGTTTGATAGGGATCCTGAGACTATTGACACAATTACTGCTCGAGATCCTCTTGTGTTTCAGGCCCCTATCCATCTTACTACGCCACGCTCGGCAGTCATGACGGTTACAGATGGAACTGCTGATCAACAGGGTTTGCTAACTAACCAACAAAACGCACATACGCGGACAGCTACCTGGATAAGTCAGGAAATACTCACATGGAAACTTTGCCCGCAAATGGTGAAAGCCAAGAATACGACGGTTGATAGTGAAATCGCGCAGAAAGGATGCACGGTGGACGACATCTGTCGTTTTGGACCAGCAGCAACCGGCGGGGGTATCAATCAAGTGCGTGCCGACAGAATGCAAGAGGTATATATAGTAGTTCTCACCTATTATCGTACGGGTGAAGCCTGATGGACGATTTACCAAATAACGACAATAATGTAGCACGTACGCCCTAAAAACGGTGTTGAGAACTCTGGAGAACTGAACATGTATGTTGTATCTTTATCTGGCTATTATTATATCCGCCTTAGCAAATAAAGGCCCAATGTCGTCCATCTATACAGAGTCCAGCGTAGAGAAACTCCCGCGCACGAGCGAACTTCGCATTTAAAACAAATTCATTTGCACGTGTAAAGACATGCACGTGTAAAAACAAGCTTTCGAAAGCTTGTGTGGACAATGTTAACAGTGTTAAAAAGGTTTCTAGGAAGCGCGAATACCAGCATGCATGGTTTGCGCGCGAGCTACAAGCAACGCATACGCTTGCCGCGCTTGCTTTTCGAAGGTACGCACATACATCCTCGCGTGCATACATCGATATATCTTCGCACATGGATAGGCCTTGCGGCGTTCGCTGTCAACTTTTCGCAATGCGAACTTTCTTCGATAGGTGTTAATAATGTTGCTCGATCATGTACGTTTCGAATCCGTTATTACCAAAGCAAGCAACGAAGTTTGTTACATGCATGTGCACCTATAGCTAGCTAGTAGTACCAAATAAGGCAGGGAACTCCGTCGTCTCGTTTTTGTACGTATACCGGGGAATAAAGTAACGAATATAGGCGCGCCCTACAGAGTAGCTGATCAGAGAGTCAGCGACCTTTGCATGCATGCTCCTGCCTGCCGTTGGCATTAATGCTAAGCGTCCAAGCAAGGTTTTTACCACAAGCGCACCTCAGACCATTGTATAATTGTAACTTTGATGATTGGACCTCAATTATTCGACCTATCAAGCACTGCTGCCTTCAGGATCGTGCTGATCAGTATTTGTCGCTCGCTTGGGCGGGCCGTCCATCTCGGTGATAATATGGCGTAGCTACCTCAGGAGTCAGGCAGGACATGAGAAGTATACTGCCAAGAGTGAGACAGCAGGGTACGGCTCTCTGCTCTGTTGCTGGACGAGCGAGCCAGCCAGTGAGTCAGGGCCGAAGGCCCAAACGAATGGCGGGCGAGCTCGTCCAGATGCAGAGAGCCGTCGGACGATTTGCAGGATATGTCGAGTAGACGACTGAAAACATACATACGGTTCAGTCGTCTACTCAAGATACACTGCAAATCGTCCGATACATATACATATATATTCGTTCCGGCCTTCGGCCTCGACTGTATATTTATATCTGCTGCCGCCGCTACAAAAGCAACTTGCATATACACACATGAGTATCATGGCGGGGTTGTTTTTGATTGTCCTTAAGTATCAAGGAATATAGAGCCGGGAGTTCACCACATATTTTACAGTGTAATAACCTAGACAGAGAGGGCGCAGCCACTAGGGATTAGAAATCCCTTAGCTCCGGAACCAAGTCCGGTATAAGCAGTCGTTCTGGTCGAACATCAACACTCGCCCGCGAACAGAACACTGCCTTCTACGAGATACCTTCAGGGAACTCCCATGCTGAGCCTAAACTTCACAAATTGTGCCTCCGGCAGAGGTTTGGTCAGCATATCCGCTACCATGCTCTCTGTGTTGTGCTACGGTTAGTTTCCCGCCGATGCGTAGGTCGATGTGATCCTACAAGGTGAAGTGCTATTGTGATGAACACATTGCATATGAATGAATCTGCATGATATAAATGTATTCGTGTACATTTATATATGCATGTGGCATGTTGTCATTATCCATCGCGACATCGCACCATGGCAAATCCGCCTAGCATGCATGAAAGCCCGAAGCATTGAAGTGCGCATTATGCTCGTGCTACGAAACGATAAGTAATATTATCTGATATAATATTACTTCATTAAAGCACACGTTGAGAGCGCCGCACTCATCGCGATGCATGCCCTGCAACCGGATATCGTTATCCGGACCCTTGCATCATGCGAATGCCGGAAAGGCTTATACGTTGTTATGCGTAGACATCGCCTATACGCAGTAGGGTTGTCACATCTAGGATCGGCCTCCTAATGTGAATCGTACGGCATTGTGATGCTGCGAGTATAACAGATGCGAGGACGGCTAAGCAAGATAAGACATTCGATACCGGAGAACACTTGTGTGTTCTACATTACTATTGCTATACGTTATTCTACTTAGCCCGAGCTAAGCCTGAACTTCGCTAATCACCGCCGCGTGATGATTGCTTGCTTCCGGCGCTGACGGCGATTTCGTCCATTGCATCATTCCGATCTGTAAGACTGTAAGTTATATCTCTCTTCGTCTTGAAGTCTTCCGCTGTCTCTGTTTGCTCGCGCTTGTCTTGCTGTACTTGCAAGTGCTTGCGCATCGTTGTCGAAAGTCTCCAGACGTGCAGATACTTATGAGCAAACACGAACGAGAGGTACAACACTCTGTCGGGCAATATTCAAACACCACGTAACCAAAACGCTCCTTCTCCTGCACAAAATGGTGCTGCACATCTATGTGCTTGGAACGATCTGATGTAGTCGGATTTCTGATAAGGTTAATTGCGCCCAGGTTATCGTCCCAGATGCGCACTGCCTCGACAGGGCAACCCAAATCAAACATCAGCTTGCGCAAGAACATCGCCTCACGTGTTGTGAAAGATACTGACATATATTCCGCCTCGACTGACGATGCAGCCGTTGTGGGCTGCAGACGGCTCTTCAAGCTTACAGCCCCACCGTGCAAAATGAACACATAGCCGGTGGTCGATCGGCGGTTATCCCGATCACTCGCCCAGTCGGCGTCAGCATAGCCAAATAGTGGCTCACCACGGCTGTATGTAATGCCGTACACAGCCGTACCTTTCACGTACCACAAAACTCCTCTCGCAGCTTCCCAGTGTGCCGGTGTTGGCTTTGACATGTACCGCGCGAGTCTGCAAACCGCTTGCGCGATGTCAGGCCGGGTGCAAACAGCCAGATACATCAAACCGCCTACCAGCGAACGATACTGGGTGGCTTCCTGAAACGGCTCCTGCTCCTCATCGCCGATACCCCTGGTGTTCAAAAGCCCTCGAATTGGCTGCATGGGGATCGAATCAGGCTTAGCATTTGCATGTCCAAACTTCTGCACCAAGTCCAGTGCATATTGTTGTACCTCTCGTTCGCGTTTGCTCATAAGTAACTTACAGTTCAATGCTTCGGGCTTTCATGCATGCTAGGCGGATTTGCCATGATGCGATGTCGCGATGGATAATGACAACATGCCAAATGCATATATAAATGTACACGAATACATTTATATCATGCAGATTCATTCATATGCAATGTGTTCATCACAATAGCACTTCGCCTTGTAGGATCACATCGACCTACGCATCGGCGGGAAACTAACCATAGCACAACACATATCTCTTCTGTAAGATCTTCATCGACCTAGTGCCACGGTCGCGCACAACCTCAATACCAAGGAAAAGTGAAACCTCGCCCAGATCCCTCACTTCGAACTCCTTCATCAGCTGTTGCTTTACTTCAGTTAGCAGCTTGGTACGATGGCTAGAAATCAGCAAATCATCAACGTGAACTAGCAAACGGATGACACGTGACCCGTCCCGCTTGCTAAACAGGCTTGGATCAGATGTAGACACCTCAAACTTGTTGGCCTCCAGCGTGGCAACTAATTTCTTGTGCCACGCACGGCTTGCTTGAGACCATACAACGCCTTCAGTAAACGGCATTTCTGCCCCGGCTCACCGGTCTCAAAACCCGGTGGTTGCTCAACGTAGATCACCTCCTCCAAGTCACCGTGCAAAAACGCAGTGCGCACATCTAGGTGATGCACATCCATGCATTCAGCCGCTGTTGTAGCTAAGAAAGCTCGGACGGTGGTCTGTGTGAAGGTAGGGGCAAAAACCTCGCTGTAATCTACATTTTCTACTTGCTTAAAACCTTTCGCGACATAACGTGCTTTGCGGCGCTCTAGCTTGCCATCAGCGTCAAACTTGGACTTGTCGAACTTGGACCCATTTGCCTGGGATCACATTGGCCCCTGCTGGCGGATGTTCCAGTCGCCAGGCACCGTGCGCGTGAAGAGACGCGATTTCGTCCTCCATCGCCTGCTTCCATTCCTCGGCTTCTGGGGAATCCACGGCTTCCACATAGGTGGACGGCTCCTTGTCTCCGGGAGCTGTGTTAAGGGTGGTAATTCCGCCAAATCGGGCAGGCTTTCGGTGCTCTCTCCGGGGTTAACGAGGGTCTGCGGCTGTACTGGCAATCTCCCCCGCAGACGCAGAGCGTTGTGTGCCCTCGTTGCTGTTGTCGCCACTTATCTCCCCTGTATTATCGCCGCCTGTACTTGCGCCGCCCGTGTTTGCGCCACCCTCATCGATGCCATTTTCGTCAGACTCCCCCACAAATTCAGCGGGATTGTCAACACTCGCAGCATCAGCGTCTTCAGCAATCGCCGGTGCAGCTGGTTCTGCACTTGGGGATAACTCGTCAAAACGAACATTGCACGTGTCACCACGACGTTCTTTTCCGGTAAGAACACACGGTAACCTTTACTACCGCGATCGTATCCCACGAAGATGCCCTTTTGACTAACCGCGTCTAACTTTCCTCGATGTTGCCTGTCTGTGAAAACTCACGCCGTGCAGCCAAACACAGGCAAAACCGAGACATCAGGTTTGTAACCGTGAAAGAGCTCGTGGGGGGGCTTTCAAGCCACTTGACGGGGGACAGTTACGAATCGCACAGGCCGTTGAAATCGCTTCGGCCCAAAACTCCTGTCCCAAGTTCGCATCTTGTAGCATGGCTCGCACCTTCTCCAGCAGCGTGCGGTTAAGACGTTCCGCACGGCCATTCTGCTCAGGAGTGTAGGGTACAGACGTGTCGTGCATGATCCCTTTCTCCCAAAAGAACTTGCGCAAACACACATTGATGTACTCGCGCCCTCTGTCCGACTGTACTTCCGGGACACTCCTTCCGGTCTGCTTCTCCATTCGATTGAGCACTTCAATGATCGCTTCCGGTACCATATCTTTTGTGCGCACCAACCGTACCACTGAAAAAGCGGAGTACTCATCCTGAAACGTCACAACGTACCCTTAGAAACAACAGGCATCTCACAAACATCCGTGTGCACACGCTGCAACAATAGGTTCGTCACGTTGCCTGACGGGGGGTGAGGTGCGCGCGTGTGCTTCGCTTTTACGCAGGGCTCGCATTTGTGATTTGCTTCTGCAGACTTTCTGACCCGGTCCGCAGACACGTTAAAACCCTCAACCATCCCCTCGCGCGCAAGCTTTCCAAGGCCCTCATAGCCCAGGTGTCCGAAACGTTGGTGTCAGAGCTCCACTGAGTCCTCTACAAGGGCAAGAGTTTCCACTCGTTTCTGGTGGGCGCGTGTCATCACGCAGAGGTGATATAGGCCATCTGGGAGGAGCTGGCCGTACATAAGGTTCTTATAGGTGGTATGTTTGCCATACTTAACCTTCACCTTCACTATCGCCAGCCCGGACTCAAAGTCCGCCGTATACCCTTTTTTATCCAAAACTGTGCCCTAGATCCGGTACATACCACACCTCTGTTATCAACAAACTTAAAACCTCTTCGCCTATGAACGCGACCAGCTCCACGGTGCCGTAGCCCACCGCTTGTTGCTTTACGTTGTAGGTGCCTTCCAAAGTCGGCCCATTCTCCACTGGGACGAAGTCGGTTAGGTCCTCCATGCGGTCAGTAACGTGTAGTGCTGCTCCTGTGTCCAGTTTCCAATCCGCGTATTCTTGGATCGCGTCACGTGCCTGTTCCAGCTCGACGGCAGTACTGATCATCACGAAGTTGTTTCGCCGGCCACCGCGGTTGTTCTGTTGCTGCTGCTGGTTCCGCAGCTGGGGACATTCATATCGCAGGCGTCCCATTTGCTTGCACTTGTAGCATCGGGGCTGCCACTCGCTGCCTGTTTCTACAGCAATCTCCCTGCTGGTGAGTATCTTGTTAATACACGCACGTACGTGCCCGGGTACACGTAGATAAACGCAACGCTCGCTCACATGATGACCATTTTTGAATCAGGGAGCAGATTTAACACACACAAGTGCACATCCGTTTGGCAACGTGTCGAAGGCGCGAGCGAAGACAGGACGAGCATGCAAGCTCGTCCAGCAGCATAATGAAACGCACTAGTACTGGTACTCCTGTTAAATTGCTAACTTGCCTTCCTTAAAACAAATCCTTGAAACACATGTTTGGCATGATGAATAGACACATTTATCGTTCTTATTAATTTGATTGTTTTTGTTGTGCTACGGTTCATTTTCCGCCGACGCGTAGGTCGACGCGATCCTATGAGGCGAAGTGCTTTTGTGATGAACGCATTGCATATGAATGAATCTGCATGATATAAATGTATTCGTGTACATTTATATATGCATTTGGCATGTTGTCATTATCCATCGCGACATCACATCATGGCAAATCCGCCTAGCATGCATGAAAGCCCGAAGCATGGAAGTGCGCATTATGCTCGTGCTACGAAACAATAAGTAATATTATCTGATATAATATTACTTTATTACAGCACACGTTGAGAGCGCCGCACTCGTCGCGATGCATGCCCTGCAACCGGATATCGTTATCCGGACCCTTGCATCATGCGAATGCCGGAAAGGCTTATACGTTGTTATGCGTAGACATCGCCTAGACGCAGTAGGGTTGTCACATCTAGGATCGGCCTCCTAATGTGAATCGTACGGCATTGCGATGCTGCGAGTATAACAGATGCGAGGACGGCTAAGCTAGACAAGACATTCGATGCCGGAGAACACTCGTGTGTTCTATATTACTATTTCTATACACTATTCTACTTAGCCCGAGCTAAGCCTGAACTTCGCTAATCACCGCCGCGTGATGATTGCTTGCTTCCGGCGCTGACGGCGATTTCGTCCATTGCATCATTCTGATCCGTAAGACTGTAAGTTATATCTCTCTTCGTCTTGAAGTCTTCCGCTGTCTCTGTTTGCTCTCGCTTGCCTTGCTGTACTTGCAAGTGCTCGCGCATCGGTGTCGATAGTCTCCAGACGTGCAGATACTCATGAGCAAACGCAAACGAGAGGTACAACAATTTGGTATCGAGACAGGTTCGTTGCCTAACTGTCTCTCTTTGTCTAATCGGAAGTAGGTTCTTTCTATGGCGAGTTCCAGCGACGAACCATGAGGACCGCTAGATACTTTCGCCGAAGACTTAGGCCGCGCCGTTTTGGACGCCGCCGCTTCCGGTTTGTAATTGTTTAATTGCTTTTGTTTAGATTGCTGCACTTGTTGTGTAAGTGTACGCTCTGAGTCGCAGGTAATCTCAGTGCACCGGCATTGCTTGCCGCGGCGACTGAGACCGGCGTTCGTCCGGACCAGTTGGCGACTCTCATTGCCCAAACTACGGAGATCAGGACTCAGCTGGGCAATTACTTGCTGAGTTTGCTGAATCTTTTCAAGAGTACTGTCGGTAGGCTCACCGAATCGCTTTGTACTCTTGCCTTTGCGATAGAAGTCGGCTTCTATTACGCAAAACTAGGGTATCGTTTCGTGCTCCATGTCTGCGGAACACGACGATACGCCGCACACTAGCCTAGCTAGCCAACCCGATTTCGTTGTAGCTGCTAGAGCGCCGGATAGAGGTCTTGAGACTGTTGGCGCGCGAGCCACTCAAGAGCCCCTTTTCCTTCAGACCCCTGCTCACTTAATTGTGCCGCATTCAGCAGTGAACACGAATATGGACAACACTGCTGGACCAAGGGTTCTGCCATTACCTCAAGCTCGAGGGCATGATGACATCCCTGAGGTGATGAGATTGTCGATTCCCGTTCCTAGGCTCAATATTTCGCTGACCGACAAGACACCAGGGCATAGCATAGCCGATGCAACTCGTGCGTACGTGCGTGACGCTAAAAAGTACCTCCAAGCTGTTCATGGTGGCGATAATGACGGTATCAGGTGTCTCTTCGTTGGTAACACCCTCGAGGGCGCAGCGAAGGACTGGTATCGCAATTGGACCAACGCCCGGGGCAGCTATACTTTTGACGAGTTAGTCGCCGCTTTGCTCGCACGATTCGCTACTGAGGTTCAAGCACGCGATGTGGAAGCTCGTAACGTTTTGGCAGCCGGTAGCTACCACATGCGTCGGGATGAAAATGTACCTGCGTACCAGTCACGCTTCGAAGCACTTGTGACTCCCATTGCTGACCTCACCGAATCTGAGCGTGTCTTTTGGTTTAGGCGAGGCCTAACGAAACTTTTGGCTAAATGGTGCGCCACTGACTTGGTTGGAGCGCAGATCAAGTCGTATGACGCGTTGGTCGCTTTTGCTAAGGGCGCGGAGATACGACTTCTTGCCGGCGAGGAAGAAGTCAAGTCTGCCCCTCGTGCAAATGCCGTGCAAGTGCAGGATCCGCTTGGGGAAGCTGTAGCTCTCGACCAGGACCTCGGCGCGACCCGCCCCACGCCTACTGCCGCGACGCGACGCAGCAACGGGCAACGCAAGGCGCGCGGGGGCGCTAGCTCGGGTGTCCGTGGTACAGGAGGAGCAGGTCCGAGCTCGGACCCAGCTAGGAACAGGAAGCGTGGTGGTGCGCCGTCGTCGGCAGCCGCACAGCGTTCCGACCCCAACGCGAAGCGTACTCGTACGGACGACACATTTATGCCAAAATGGAATTGCAATCGTTCCGAATTCGAGCGTCGGAAATTGGCCAATGTTTGTCTACAGTGTGCGGAGAATCATTCCACGAAGGATTGCCCTCTAATGCCGCCGTTTGTACCTCAGCCGAAATAGGGGCTTGCCCGGGTTCCTGTGGAGGGGGCACCACCCGGGATTTCTGAACTAACGCGTGGTCGGTGGTCATCCTTACGGCCAGCCGTTAAGGCATTGTTGCCTTGTGTACTTGGACACATCGAGCGAGTCATTGCGCGACGCATCACGCTTGACGGACGCACGGGACTTCTCTGCTTCGACCCGTTGTGTAATTTATTTACACCTCGCCGTCCCCTGTCGTCTATCGATCTGTCTAACCACGTGGTTTTGTTCATCCCCTCGTCTCTGCGTGAGATGTCGGAACAGTTGGCCATATACAGGAGGTGTAGGCGTCAATATCCAGGCACGGCCGCATGTGTTTTACTCCCCGCTTTCTGTCGGCGCAAGGCAGAGGCATCGTTAAGGGGTATGCGGCATGTCCACCGGTTCGAGCCGGGCACCGTTTTGTTTAATGGTGTGGATCGGGAGGGTACGCTGGCTCCGTGGCCACACCTATCCTACTCGGTTGACGTTTGGTACGAAGCTCCTGATGGGGGTGCCGTTGGTTACGGACCCGCCTTAAGTGCACTGACGTTGTCTGCTGGGCATTCGCTCGTAGATAACCGTGTCCCTGTGGTTCAGATCGGTTTGAATGGCCGTACTCTGAAGGCACTTGTTGACACCGGTGCCAGCGACGACTTCATCTCTGTCGCAGAGGTGAATGCGCTGGGGTTGTCCCCAGAGTCGTCTGATTGTCCACAGGTTACCCTTGCTGACGGGGGTAAGCATCCCATCGTGGGCAGGATTACCCTTAGCCTATCGTTAGGCCCTTTGCGTGTTGTGACCCGGCCGTACGTGCTGCAGGGCTTAGCAGAGACTGCACCGTACATAATGGGGTCGTCGACATTACGACAGTACCGCGCGCGCATCGACATGGAGACCGCAACCCTGCATATGTGCAAGGGTACTCTGTCGATTAAGGTACCTTTCCTGTCGTTCGAACATGTCACACCAAAGGAGGGCGAAACTGAGGCGGTGCCTATGGTTAATTTCGCTGTGACCGCAATGGCCGCGCGAATCGAACCAGAGCTAGTCGGGCGTAAGGAGGCCGTCCGTTTGTTACGGAAGGGTGCCCACGGACTGCTTTTGAGGCCGCGGGTGAGCTGTTGTGTCACCACCGCGCAGATTTCTGCGGATCCTGAGGTTGAGGCCCTACTGTCGCAGTATGAGGACGTCTTTAAAGATATCCCTGGCCTACCACCTATGCGTCCTGTTGATCACACAATCCCTCTCATGCCTGGAGCGCAGCCTACAGCCCGGCCAATGTACAGGTTGAGTCCATTGGAGCTGGATGAGGTAAAGGGCCAGGTGACGGATTTACTCGCGAAGGGTATGATACGCCCCAGCACATCCCCGTTTTCTGCACCGATTTTGTTTGTCGGTTAGAAGGATGGGACCTTGCGCATGTGCATCGATTACCGGGGGTTAAATGCGAATACGGTGAAAAATCGCTACCCTTTGCCACGCGTTGACGACCTGTTGGATAAGCTGAAGGGCTCGGCTTATTTTTCCTCAATTGACTTACAACAGGGCTACAATCAGATTCGCATCGCTGCCTCTGATATCCCGAAAACCGCTTTTCGGACGCCCTTCGGTCACTTTGAGTATACGGTCCTATCATTTGGTTTGACTAATGCCCCTGCGACGTCTCAGACGGTTATGGACCGAATGTTTAGGCCGTTTATCGACAGGTTCGTTGTTTGCTACCTGGATGACATCTTGGTATATTCTAAAACGCGCGAGGAGCACTTGGAGCATCTTCGGCTCGTGCTCGACGTTATGAGGCGGGAGCAATTGTTTGCTAAACGCGCCAAATGCTTTTGGGCGCAGCCTCAGGTGGAATATTTGGGCCACATTGTGTCGGCCACCGGTGTGAAGATGGACCCGCGGAAGGTCGCCGTGGTTCGCGATTGGCCCGCGCCTCAGAACCTCACGGAGCTGCGTAAGTTCCTTGGCTTGACCAATTATTTCCGAAAGTTCATTGAAAAATATTCCATCATTGCGGCCCCGCTTACTAACTTAACTCGCAAAGGCGTTTTCGTTTCGCTCGAGTCGTGGACGTCGCAATGCCAGCGGGCATTCGAAGAGCTCAAACGGATCGTTGCCGAAGATGTCACCCTTGCATTCCCTGATTACTCGTTGCCATTTCGTGTTGAGGTAGTGTCTGATGCCTCAATATTTGGAAGCGGCGCTGTATTGTTACAGGAAGGGCGACCGATCGCCTTCACGAGTAAGAAGTTTTCTGGTGCGGAGATTCGCTACACCACCGGGGAACAGGAGCTTCTGGCCGTGCTGCATGCTTTAAAGGAATGGCGCTGTTACCTCGAGGGACGCCCGTTTACTTTAAAGACTGACCATAAGCCCCTAACGTTTTTGCAAAGCGTTCCGACGTTGAACCGCCGTCAAGCTAGGTGGATGGAATATCTAGCTAGGTTCAACTGCACCTGGGAGTATATTTCTGGTAAATTGAATATTGCCGATGCTCTCAGTCGACATCCGTCGCTACACGCTGCAATTTCGGCAGCGCCCGTCGTGCGGCCGCGTAGCGAGGAGGTACCGATCGCGACGGACCTCGCGGAGCGGTTGAAGGTTGCCTACAACGCAGACGCCTGGTTCTCGGAGCCGGCTAACGTAGAAAACCTTCGCAAGCAGAATGGCCTTTGGCTACGGACGGAGGGTGCAGCTACACAAATCGTCGTTCCGAACGACGACGCGCTACGCTACGACATCCTTGCGCGGTTCCACGAGGACCCGTTAGCAGGACACCCTGGTAGCAAGCGGTTGGTCGACTTGGTGCAACGTTCCTTTTGGTGGCCTCGTTTGGCTAAGGATGCGGCGAACTTCGTCCAGACATGCAGTCTGTGCCAGCGCAATAAGGCTTTGTCCGGTAAGGGCCATGGGTGGTTGCAACCGTTGCCTGTCCCGGATGCGCCTTGGGAAAGTGTTTCCATGGACTTCGTAGTCGCGCTGCCCAAAACTGAGGGGGGATACGATGCGGTGTTCGTAATGGTCGATCGTCTGACTAAGATGGTTCACCTAGCACCATGCACATCATCCTGCACGGCTGAGCAAACCGCACGTTTGTTTTTCGACAATGTGGTTCGGTTACACGGGGTTCCCAAAAATGTGATCTCGGACCGCGGAGGACAGTTCACGTCTAAGTTTTGGGAAGCGCTCTGCAAACTAGTTGGCATGCGCGTCAACCTGAGCACGGCGTATCACCCGCAGACTGATGGTCAAACCGAACGCACAAACCGCACGTTGGGTGATATGTTGCGCAATTATGCTGGTCGCACACCACTTGTTTGGGATACATATTTGACTGCGGCAGAATTCGCGCTTAACAACGCTGTTAACCGCTCTACAGGCAAAAGTCCGTTCTTTCTTAACTACGGATTTCATCCCGCGCTACCCGTGTGGCGTGAGTTGGAAGTGAACGTGCCTGCTGCTAAACTTTTTGCCAAGTCTTTTATGTCCCGAATCACAGACGCGAAGTCGTGTTTGGACGCGGCGCAGCAACGAACGATGGAATACTATAACAAATCTAAGCAGGATGTGACGTTTTCGGAAGGGCAACTCGTGTTGCTAAGCACCAAGAACTTGCGTTCCTTGGCCGACGGATCCCGAAAACTCTTACCCCGTTGGATTGGTCCGTATCCTGTCGTGCGCATGGTTGGGAATGTGGCTGTGGAGCTTGCATTGCCCGCTGATATGACCATTCACCCCACGTTTCACGTATCGCTTGTTCGTCTGTATCGTGGTACGGAACCCGTCCCTGAGCCTGCTAACACCCCCGCAGCGATCGAACCAGTTCCCGAGACCTGGATCGCTGGTAAACAGAAGTTTTACGATGTGGAGCGGGTGTTAGATTATCGCGCGCGTCGTGTGGGCCGACACCGACGTAAGCGAACAGTACACGAGTACTTGGTTAAGTGGACAGGGTATACCGACGAGCACAACTCATGGGAACCGGCACGCAACTTCTCACAGGACATGAAACCCCTGCTCGAAGAAGCCCGCAAACGTGCCACGCAAGCCCAATGACCCCTGCAGTCGATGCTGTATGATGCAGCGAGGACGCTGCATACGGGAGGGGGGATAATTGTTGTGCTACGGTTCATTTTCCGCCGACGCGTAGGTCGACGCGATCCTATGAGGCGAAGTGCTTTTGTGATGAACACATTGCATATGAATGAATCTGCATGATATAAATGTATTCGTGTACATTTATATATGCATTTGGCATGTTGTCATTTTCCATCGCGACATCGCATCATGGCAAATCCGCCTAGCATGCATGAAAGCCCGAAGCATGGAAGTGCGCATTATGCTCGTGCTACGAAACAATAAGTAATATTATCTGATATAATATTACTTTATTACAGCACACGTTGAGAGCGCCGCACTCGTCGCGATGCATGCCCTGCAACCGGATATCGTTATCCGGACCCTTGCATCATGCGAATGCCGGAAAGGCTTATACGTTGTTATGCGTAGACATCGCCTATACGCAGTAGGATTGTCACATCTAGGATCGGCCTCCTAATGTGAATCGTACGGCATTGTGATGCTGCGAGTATAACAGATGCGAGGACGGCTAAGCTAGACAAGACATTCGATGCCGGAGAACACTCGTGTGTTCTATATTACTATTTCTATACACTATTCTACTTAGCCCGAGCTAAGCCTGAACTTCGCTAATCACCGCCGCGTGATGATTGCTTGCTTCCGGCGCTGACGGCGATTTCGTCCATTGCATCATTCTGATCCGTAAGACTGTAAGTTATATCTCTCTTTGTCTTGAAGTCTTCCGCTGTCTCTGTTTGCTCTCGCTTGCCTTGCTGTACTTGCAAGTGCTCGCGCATCGGTGTCGATAGTCTCCAGACGTGCAGATACTCATGAGCAAACGCGAACGAGAGGTACAACAGTTTTCTCATCAAAGTTTGCCGCTGAAATAGGCATGTACCCTATATCCTGCGGTTGATACCCCCGCCGGTTGCTGCTGATCAAAAACGACAAATGTCGTCCACCGTGCATCCTCTCTGCGCTGCTGCGCTATCGATCGTCGTATTCTTGGCTTTCACCACTGGCGGGCAAAGTTTCCATGTGAGTATTTCCTGACTTATCCAGGTAGCTGTCCACGTATGTGCATTTTGTTGTTTGGTTATGGTCTTTATCTGATTTCGTTTCGCTCGCGTCATCATATTTATTATTGTAATGTTGACTACCAGACATTAGGAAGCCTGACGCTATAACGAGAAAGTATTCGATACATTATATCTGATAGTCAAAAGAAGGCTAAATTGTTCGTTCTGGAGATGGCACAAAGACTCGCGTGCGTGTAGCATTACTGTTATAAAATGGTATATCAGTTGGATATAGCGATCCATACTAGCAACGATCCCGCTGTTGTAGCTGTACTCGGCGGTAAGCTATCGACCCGCGTTCGTACTGTTTGTAGTGCTATACGCACAAGTATATGTGCCGACTCCAGAACGAACTATTTGGACTCCTTACTATCAGATAATATGTAACTCTACTTTCTCGTAATTACGTCAGGCTTCCTTATGTCTGATAGTCTACGTCTCAATAGGTTATGAGCCCCGGTCAACATTGACCGCGGAGCCTGACATCTTTTGCCCATTCTAGTGTTGATCTTCGCGTTTATAGGTCTTCACAATGGGAAAGGATAGGCTGGACGAGCCGCTGGACCTACACAACTACTCAACTTGGAAACTACGATTCCAATTGTTGTGCGCGGGGCTTGGATACAGTCGCGCCCTGCTACAAGCACCAATTGCAGAGGCGGATGTCATCATCTCCGACAAGGTCAAGAGTGTGATGGCCAAGAACGTAAAGAACCATCACCTCCAAACAATTGTTCGGGCGGCAAATGCGAAGGCCGCCTGGGACGCTTTGGCGGCTACGTTCGCATCAACCTGCAACACGAGAAAGGTAGCACTACGACAGGAGCTAAGTGATTTTAAAATGGCTAATGGAGAGGAGCTGCCAATTTATATCAGCCGCGCGCGACAGCTACAGTCGGACTTCTGGATGTGGGACACGCAGTCGCAGACATGGAGCTCTCTACAATTGTCATCAAAGGACTTCCGAGCAAGTATCATGTGGTAACAACAGCCCTGACAATGCGTGAAGGAGAGCTGGACTTCTCGCAAGTGGTCGCGCGACTCATGGCGTATGTGATACCGGACGATGACAACAGGGAGTCATCATCCGCATACATCACACACCGAAGTGGTGGCAACGCAAGCTCTACAGGCCGTAATCAACAAAGTAAGCAGAGGAGCTAGTCAAACGCTATCTGTCATTACTGCGGCAAGCCAGGGCATTTTATCGGAGTATGCAAGAAGCGCCTGGCAGACCAACAACAAAATTATGGACGCGGCGGGGGCAACCTTCAGCGCAGGGAGCCCACAAAAATGGCGTATGCAGTTGGAAACGAGTTGCGGTCGAACGCCTGGCACCTGGACTCAGCGTCAGAATGGCATATCACCTACGTCGCGACAGACCTGGAGGACGTGAGAGCTGTGCAGCCAGAAGAAATGTTCACGGTGGTTGGCTACGATGGCTCCAAGTATAAGCCGACCCACGTGGGCCGTTACACCATGTGGAGTAACACCGTCAAGGGGCTGCAAATTGAGCTCAAGAACGTCTATGTGGTGCCCAAGGCGACAGTGAAGTTGATCTCAGCAGGGATCTTTGATGAGCGTGGCGCCACCATCCAGCTGGGCCACAACAAAGCACTCGTGCAAGCAAAGGGGAGGACAATCCTACGCGCAGACAAAGTGGGACGCCTCTATGTTGTTCGCCATCACACAGCAGGGCGTTTAGCCAAGAAAGGCCGCTCATGTGCGGCGGTCGGGTCAGAAGGCTCGAAGGCAGCGCTGTGGCATCGGTGCTTGGGGCATCTGGGCTACAAGAGCCTGGAACGTATGTGCCGGGAACACATGGTAACCGGCATGGATTTGGATCGCGTGAGTCTGGAAGCAGCCAGGTCGCGGATCTGCGAGCCCTGCATTTATGCAAAGCAAACACGTGGACCATTCCCGTCCACTGGACACAAGGCGGCGAAACCTCTGGGCCTGATACACCTGGACGTCTGTGGACCTATGCCTGAGACTTCGATAGGTGGATCCCGGTACGTTACTACATTGCTGGACGACTGCACGGGATTTTCTACTGTTGCGTTCACGGAGACCAAGGACGCAGTTCGAAAGAAGGTCAAGACAATGATCAAGGCGCTGGAGAATATGACTGGCCGTCACGTGAAGGAGGCACGCACGGATCGTGGGACCGAGTTCCTTAACTCAGCCATGAGCGCCTACTTCGGCGAAAAAGGGATTATCCATGGTACGACCGTTGGGTATTCGCCGGAGCAGAATGGGGCGGCGGAGCACCTCAACAGGACCCTATTGGAGAAGACCCGGGCAATGCTGGCGGAGTCAGGACTACCGCAGAAGCTCTGGGCAGAAGCCATGGCTACGGCAAATCTTTTGCGCAACGTTTCACCGGTCGTGGGGGCATCAGTAACGCCCCATGAGGCGTTCATGGGGGTGAAGCCGGACATAAGCCATCTGAGAGTTTTCGGCAGTACCGCATGTGCACACGTGCCGAAGGAGAAGCGGAACAAACTGCAACCCGTGAGTAAAAAAGGAGTGCTGGTTGGATACGAGCAAGGGAGGCAGTACTGCATCTTGATCAACAATCTCATCAGCACCCAATCGACAGTCAAGTTCGACGAGTCAACAGTTGGAGATCGCTATGAGGATTCCGACGAGGAGGATGTCGAGGAGTCTGGCGGCGTTCCGTCGCCAGGGGGCGGTGGAGATACGCCGGTCAACACCGACATGGACCAGGGAGCTGCTGAAGTGAACCATGGTGCATCCACCAGCAGCGGCCAGACAGCGGCGCCACAGAGGCACGCAGGCATACCAGCAGCACAGTTTCCCAGGACGCAAAATACAGCACAGTCCCGCGGAGGCAATGGTGGAGACGCTATGACAGGCGAAGGGCCGGTGCAGCAGCAAAACCACAACAACGACGGTGCAGACGTTAATATGCAGGAACGTCGCTATCCACTACGTGAGCGAAAGTGACTGATTGAATGGAGGCATGAGCCCAACGGAAGGGTTACGTTCGGGCGGATCAATGCTGCAATCAAGGAAGAAGTACCAGAGCCAGCTTCATACCAGGAGGCCACTGACGGCCCATATGCTGAGGAATGGAGAAGTGCCATGGATGAGGAAATCTCAGCACAGCTCACAAATGGGACCTGGGAGCTAGCAAAACCACCGAATGGTGCGCGGATTCTGCCTTGTCGGTGGGTGTATAAGGTCAAACGTGCAGAGGATGGCGAGATCGAGCGCTACAAGGCACGTTTGGTGGCGAAGGGCTACGAGCAGTGGGCGGGGATTGATTATGGGGAGCTCTTTGCTCCAACCTCGCGTTTTGCTTCGCTTCGTATGCTCCTGGCAGTGGCTGCGGCTAAAGCAATGCCGATCCATCAGCTAGACGTTTCAACAGCTTTCCTGAATGGGGAGCTAGAGGAGGAGCTCTGGATGCAGCAGCCGCCTGGTTACGAGTCAGCAGATCCAGAGCAGGCGTGCAGGCTTTTACGCTCAATCTACGGGCTGAAACAGGCCCCACGCTGCTGGTATATGAAGCTAGCGGCGGAGCTGGACAAGCTGGGGTTCAAACCGTCAGTAGCGGACCCAGCACTGTTCATCAAAAAGGACGAGAAGGAGATCGTCTACCTGCTGGTGCACGTGGACGACATCATCATCACCTCAGAAGACGAGGCAATGATCAGGAGAGTGAAAACAGAAATCGGACAAGCCTTCAAGATTCGAGATCTTGGAGAGGCAAAAGTTTTCCTGGGCATGGAGATCAGCCGGGGAGCGCACGGGGAGGTAAAACTATCGCAGCGACGCTACATTGAGGAGCTGCTGCAGTGACATCAACTCGTCAATGCAAAGCCTCGAAAGACCCCACTACCTCCTGGTACTAGAGCCCTGCCAGCAGAAGACAACAACAAGGAGCTCGTAGACAACACCAAGTACAGGGCGCTTGTCGGCGAATTGAACTACCTGGCGACGAGCACAAGACCGGGTATCGCGCAGGCAATGAGCGTTCTGGCGCGCTTCATGGGCAACCCATCTAAGGTTCACATGGGCTTGGCTTTGGGGGTGCTGCGATACCTGGCGGGTACCAAGGAGCTCGGACTATGCTATGACGGAGATGGTGATCTCACCATGGTGGGCTACAGTGATTCCGACTGGGCTGGAGATCCAGCCACTCGGAGGTCCACAACTGGCTACGTATTCTTGCTAAACGGCGCAGCTATCAGCTGGAACAGCCAATTGCAGCGCACGTCGGCAGCTTCAACAGTGGAGGCAGAGTACCAGGCCACGGCAGCTGCAGTGCGGGAGGCACTTTGGCTTCGCAAGCTGACCAGAGACTTGGGTCTGAGGACACAGAGTATTCAGATTCGAACGGATTCTGAGGGATCGATGAGCCTTGGGAATAACCCGATAATGTCGGTTCATTCTAAGCACATCGATGTGCAACATCATCTAGTGTGAGAACGAGTCCTGCGGAAGGAAGTTGCCTTATCGCACTGTTCGACGGAGGATATGGTAGCAGATGTGCTAACCAAGGCACTTGGAGAGATAAAGTTTAAGTAGTGCATTACGGCGATGGGGTTGGCCGAGTAAGCTTTCTAAGTTTGTTTGGGGCGAACTCGTTTGGCTTTAGCTTTTTGGTTTCAAGAAGAATCCCTGGTTGGAATTATCTTCTTTCACTTGTTGCTAGGCATGTCTCGAGGGGGCGTGTTATAAAATGGTATATCAGTTGGATATAGCGATCCATACTAGCAACAATCCCGCTGTTGTAGCTGTACTCGGCGGTAAGCTATCAACCCGCGTTCCTACTGTTTGTAGTGCTATACGCACAAGTATATGTGCCGACTCCAGAACGAACTATTTGGACTCCTTAGTATCAGATAATATGTAACTCTTCTTTCTCGTAATTACGTCAGGCTTCCTTATGTCTGATAGTCTACGTCTCAATAATTACAGATTGGACGAGCGTGGGTCGATTGCGTCCTGCCGAGTACAGCTACAACAACACGATTGTTGCTAGAACGCATCGCTATAGATCCCAACTGATATAACACTTGATAACACAAACGCACGCTGCGCCCTCAGGAGGACGACGGCGGTGCTGAAGCTGTTGCTTCTGCTGTCATCCAAGCGATGGGATCTACCACCGTGTCCCATCCCGCCAAGAATAAGGGCCGCAGCCTTTCAGCATGTACGTAATGATGCCGTTTATATTTCTGTCGCGTTTACAAGATGGGCTATATACATCATCTGTGTATGTATTCGTTGAGCATTACCATCATCTGCATTGTCAACAGCCGCGCGCGCCACACATACGTACACCTACCTGCTACCTGCTACGTCGTCCTCGCATTGAATCAGCTAGCAAACTCATCACATTAACAAACCGAATGAATTATCTGCCTTGCTTGATTATTTCTTTCTTCATGCCTGATGATGCCCCTCATGCCTGATGCCAAATGAATACACTGCTGCTGCTGCTGGATCGATTTTCACCTACCTATCTACCACCATTAGCGCTCGCTACCGTCCCTGGTAAGTGCCTGGACATGCAGATCATGCAGATACATTGATCTGGAACGTTATGTAAATCTCAATGTTTTGGGGATGCATGGATGGCTGCTGGCTGGGTGTGCCGGATGCCCTTCAAATTACATACTAGCTGGGCTAAGTAGGCCCAACAGGGCATTCAATCAGACCTAATAGGGTTTAAATTAGATTTAACCAGAGTAAATTAGCCCATAACTAGCCCTGCCAATAATGGTTGGCAGGGATGTGCGGGATGCATACATGCAATCAGCTCGTGCGTTAATTCATTGATATAGCCATGCTAGCCGCATTATATCATACCAACAAAGATGACGTATTGATCCCGCTGTATATATGCATGCTGAGGCGGTAATAACCGTCACCTCAGCTTCTGTCGGGATCATTGTCTATACTCCCATCTTTCATATTGTCCATGAATTATATATATATATGTGTGTGTGTGTGTGTGTATCTACGTTGTATGTGGTCTGGCCGTCTATCTGTTTATTTCTCCATCTATCTGCTGCTGCGGAGGCCTGTTGAGATGTTGAGATGAGATGAGATGAGACTAACGGGCATTAGGAACACTGACGTTGTTACGAGAAAGTATTCGTTACATAGTGTCCGATAATCAAAAGAAAATTAAATTCTTTGCTCCGGAGTTGGCACAGATACTCGCTTATAGCACTACAGATTGGAGGAGCGCGGGTCGATAGCATACTGCTGAGTACGGAGAATAGCTAGAATGGATCGCTATAGATCCCAACTGATACACCATTTCATAACACGCCCCCTCGAGACGCTCCTAGCAACAAGTGATAGAAAATAACTCCAAGCAGAAACGCATCCAAACGAGTTCACCTCAAGCAAAACCCGAATGCTTAGATTGCCAACCCCATTTCCATAATGCACTTCCTGAACTTGATCTCTCCAAGTGCCTTAGTCAGTACATCTGCCACCTTATCATCTGTCGAATAGCAGGACAGGGCAACTTCCTTCCTAGAGACTCGCCCCCATACTAGGTGATGCTGCACATCGATGTGCTTGGAACGGACCAATGTTATCAGGTTGTTCCCCATGCTCATCGCCCCCTGGGAATCCATCCAAATCTCTATAGCATTTGACCCTAAACCCAAGTCTCCCGTTAGCTTGCAAAGCCAAAGCGCCTCCCGTACTACAGCTGCCGTGGCCTGGTACTCCACCTCCACTGACGAAACTGTCACTGTGCGCTGCAATTGGCTGTTCCAGCTGAAAGCTGCTCCGCCTAGCAGAAAGACGTAGCCGGTTGTAGATCCCCGAGTGGCTGGATCTCCTGCCCAGTCGGAATCACTGTAGCTCACCATGGCTAGATCTCCATCTCCACCAAAGCATAGTCCGAGCTCCTTGGTACCCGCCAAACATCAACACACCCCCAAAG
Organism: Volvox africanus; assembly: GCA_030268105.1. Taxonomy (NCBI): domain Eukaryota; kingdom Viridiplantae; phylum Chlorophyta; class Chlorophyceae; order Chlamydomonadales; family Volvocaceae; genus Volvox; species Volvox africanus. The sequence goes on along the minus strand of BSDZ01000010.1, from coordinate 378,983 downwards.
CCAGGCCCTCTGTGAGCCTTAGATGACTTGCCCATAAAGCGCGCCAGGATGCTTATTGCCTGCGTGATATCGGGCCTTGTGCTCGTCGCCAGGTAATTTAGTTCGCTGACAAGCGCCCGGTACTTGGTGCTGTCTGCAAGCTCCCTGTTGCCATCTTCTGATGGTAGTACTCTAGAACCAGGAGGTAGTGGAGTCATTTGCGGCTTTGCGTTTGTGAGTTGATGCCGCTGCAGCAGCTCCTCGATGTAGCACCTCGATGTAGCACCGCTGCGACAGCTTTACCTCCCGGTTCGCTCCCCGGTTGATCTCCATACCCAGAAAGACTTTTGCCTCTCCAAGATCTCGAATCTTGAAGGCCTGCCCGATGGCTGCCTTTACCCTCTTGATGAGCTCATCGTTTTCTGAGGTGATGATGATGCCGTCCACGTGCACCAGCAGGTAGACGATCTCCTTCTCATCCCTCTTGATGAACAGTGCTGGGGCCACTTCTGATGGTTTGAACCCCAGCTTGTCCAGCTCCGCTACTAGTTCCACATACAAGCAGCGTGGGGCCTGTTTCAGCCCATAGATTGATGGTGGCCTGTTCAGGGTCCGCTGACTGACAGGAAACCTGTAAATACGTCTAGCTGGTGGATCAGCATCTCTTTTGCCGCAGCCACCGTGAGGAGCATATGAAGTGAAGCAAAGCGCGATGTTGGAGTGAATAGCTCCCCATAGTCAATCCCTGCCCGCTGCTTGTAACCCTTCGCCACCAAACGTGCCTTAAAGTGCACGATCCCGCCATCCTCTGCATGTTTGAGCTTATACACCCACCGGCAAGGCAATATCCGGGCACCAGCCGGTGGTTTTGCCAGCTCCCAGGTTCCATTCATGAGCTGTGCCGTGATCTCCCCATCCATGGCACGTCATCCCACTCTTTAGCATTGGGGCGGTTAGTCGCCTCCTGATATGTAGCTGGCTCCAGGATTTCTTCCATGATCACTGCATAACGTGACCCTGCCGTTAGGCTCATGCCTCCATTCAATCAGTCGCTTTCACTCATTTAGCGGATAGCACTGGACCTCACTCCGTCCACCAGGTCGTATGAGGAACCAGCAGATAGCACCAACCATTGCGATCGTCGCATTTCCGCATACGCATGTGGTTTATGATACGAATGATGCAATAATATTTGAAATATTATTACTTGATATATTATGCCATAATGGATTCGCATCGATATTGATCCTGAGTCAAACATGTTTGACTGACAGCGCAATGTCATGAATGATGATGCGATATGCTACATTAGCTAGATATATCCGAATATATCATGCTAATATGCTCATATCATGTTCAGTCATGCTTAGATGAGTTCAAGCCTACTTCGACATGAGCGGTGATCGAACCGGCGTACAACAGCATCCACAGGACTGCTCAGTAATCTGCGTCCAGGGAAACTGTTCTGGCGGCATGCCCCGTGCCTCTGTGGCACCACTGTCTGGCCGCTGCTGGTGGATGCACCACACCACTCTCCGGCCCATGCCGGTGTTGGCCGGTGTATCTCCACTGTTGTACCTCTCGTTCGTGTTTGCTCATAAGTATCTGCACGTCTGGAGACTTTCGACACCGATGCGTGAGCACTTGCAAGTACAGCAAGACAAGCGCGAGCAAACAGAGACAGCGGAAGACTTCAAGACGAAGAGAGATATAACTTACAGTCTTACAGATCGGAATGATGCAATGGACGAAATCGCCGTCAGCGCCGGAAGCAAGCAATCATCACGCGGCGGTGATTAGCGAAGTTCAGGCTTAGCTCGGGCTAAGTAGAATAACGTATAGCAATAGTAATGTAGAACACACAAGTGTTCTCCGGTATCGAATGTCTTATCTTGCTTAGCCGTCCTCGCATCTGTTATACTCGTAGTATCGCAATGCCGTACGATTCACATCAGGAGGCCGATCCTAGATGTGACAACCCTACTGCGTCTAGGCGATGTCTACGCATAACAACGTATAAGCCTTTCCGGCATTCGCATGATGCAAGGGTCCGGATAACGATATCCGGTTGCAGGGCATGTATCGCGACGAGTGCGGCGCTCTCAACGTGTGCTGTAATGAAGTAATATTATATCAGATAATATTACTTATCGTTTCGTAGCACGAGCATAATGCGCACTTCAATGCTTCGGGCTTTCATGCATGCTAGGCGGATTTGCCATGGTGCGATGTCGCGATGGATAATGACAACATGCCACATGCATATATAAATGTACACGAATACATTTATAACATGCAGATTCATTCATATGCAATGTGTTCATCACAATAGCACTTCGCCTTGTAGGATCACATCGACCTACACATCGGCGGGAAACTAACCGTAGCACAACAATTATCCCCCCTCCCGTATGCAGCGTCCTCGCTGCATCATACAGCATCGACTGCAGGGGTCATTGGGCTTGCGTGGCACGTTTGCGGGCTTCTTCAAGCAGGGGTTTCATGTCCTGTGAGAAGTTGCGTGCCGGTTCCCATGAGTTGTGTTCGTCGGTATACCCTGTCCACTTAACCAAGTACTCGTGTACTGTCCGCTTACGTCGGTGTCGGCCCACACGACGCGCGCGATAATCTAACACCCGCTCCACATCGTAAAACTTCTGTTTACCAGCGATCCAGGTCTCGGGAACTGGTTCGATCGCTGCGGGGGTGTTAGCAGGCTCAGGGACGGGTTCCGTACCACGATACAGACGAACAAGCGATACGTGAAACGTGGGGTGAATGGTCATATCAGCGGGCAATGCAAGCTCCACAGCCACATTCCCAACCATGCGCACGACAGGATACGGACCAATCCAGCGGGGTAAGAGTTTTCGGGATCCGTCGGCCAAGGAACGCAAGTTCTTGGTACTTAGCAACACGAGTTGCCCTTCCGAAAACATCACATCCTGCTTGGATTTGTTGTAGTATTCCGTCGTTCGTTGCTGTGCCGCGTCCAAACACGACTTAGCGTCTGTGATTCGGGACATAAAAGACTTGGCAAAAAGTTTAGCAGCAGGCACGTTCACTTCCAACTCACGCCACACGGGTAGCGTGGGATGAAACCCGTAGTTAAGAAAGAACGGACTTTTGCCTGTAGAGCGGTTAACAGCGTTGTTAAGCGCGAATTCTGCTGCAGTCAAATATGTATCCCAAACAAGTGGTGTGCGACCAGCATAATTGCGCAACATATCACCCAACGTGCGGTTTGTGCGTTCGGTTTGACCATCAGTCTGCGGGTGATACGCCGTGCTCAGGTTGACGCGCATGCCAACTAGTTTGCAGAGCGCTTCCCAAAACTTAGACGTGAACTGTCCACCGCGGTCCGAAATCACATTTTTGGGAATCCCGTGTAACCGAACCACATTATCGAAAAACAAACGTGCGGTTTGCTCAGCCGTGCAGGATGATGTGCATGGTGCTAGGTGAACCATCTTAGTCAGACGATCGACCATTACTAACACCGCATCATATCCCCCCTCAGTTTTGGGCAGCGCGACTACGAAGTCCATGGAAACACTTTCCCAAGGCGCATCCGGGACAGGCAACGGTTGCAACAACCCCTGGCCCTTACCGGACAAAGCCTTATTGCGCTGGCACAGACTGCATGTCTGGACGAAGTTCGCCGCATCCTTAGCCAAACGAGGCCACCAAAAGGAACGTTGCACCAAGTCGATCAATCGCTTGCTACCAGGGTGTCCTGCTAACGGGTCCTCGTGGAACCGCGCAAGGATGTCGTAGCGTAGCGCGTCGTCGTTCGGAACGACGATTTGCGTAGCTGCACCCTCCGTCCGTAGCCAAAGGCCATTCTGCTTGCGAAGATTTTCTACATTAGCCGGCTCCGAGAACCAGGCGTCTGCGTTGTAGGCAACCTTCAACCGCTCCGCGAGGTCCGTCGCGATCGGTACCTCCTCGCTACGCGGCCGCACGACGGGCGCTGCCAAAATTGCAGCGTGTAGCGACGGATGTCGACTGAGAGCATCGGCAATATTCAATTTACCAGAAATATACTCCCAGGTGCAGTCGAACCTAGCTAGGTATTCCATCCACCTAGCCTGACGGCGGTTCAACGTCGGAACGCTTTGCAAAAACGTTAGGGGCTTGTGGTCAGTCTTTAAAGTAAACGGGCGTCCCTCGAGGTAACAGCGCCATTCCTTTAAAGCATGCAGCACGGCCAGAAGCTCCTGTTCCCCGGTGGTGTAGCGAATTTCCGCACCAGAAAACTTCTTACTCGTGAAGGCGATCGGTCGTCCTTCCTGTAACAATACAGCACCGCTTCCAAATATTGAGGCATCAGACACTACCTCAACACGAAATGGCAACGAGTAATCAGGGAATGCAAGGGTGACATCTTCGGCAACGATTCGTTTGAGCTCTTCGAATGCCCGCTGGCATTGCGACGTCCACGACTCGAGCGAAATGAAAACGCCTTTGCGAGTTAAGTTAGTAAGCGGGGCCGCAATGATGGAATATTTTTCAATGAACTTTCGGAAATAATTGGTCAAGCCAAGGAACTTACGCAGCTCCGTGAGGTTCTGAGGCGCGGGCCAATCGCGAACCACGGCGACCTTCCGCGGGTCCATCTTCACACCGGTGGCCGACACAATGTGGCCCAAATATTCCACCTGAGGCTGCGCCCAAAAGCATTTGGCGCGTTTAGCAAACAATTGCTCCCGCCTCATAACGTCGAGCACGAGCCGAAGATGCTCCAAGTGCTCCTCGCGCGTCTTAGAATATACCAAGATGTCATCCAGGTAGCAAACAACGAACCTGTCGATAAACGGCCTAAACATTCGGTCCATAACCGCCTGAAACGTCGCAGGGGCATTAGTCAAACCAAACGATAGGACCGTATACTCAAAGTGACCGAAGGGCGTCCAAAAAGCGGTTTTCGGGATATCAGAGGCAGCGATGCGAATCTGATTGTAGCCCTGTTGTAAGTCAATTGAGGAAAAATAAGCCGAGCCCTTCAGCTTATCCAACAGGTCGTCAACGCGTGGCAAAGGGTAGCGATTTTTCACCGTATTCGCATTTAACCCCCGGTAATCAATGCACATGCGCAAGGTCCCATCCTTCTTACCGACAAACAAAATCGGTGCAGAATACGGGGATGTGCTGGGGCGTATCATACCCTTCGAGAGCAAATCCGTCACCTGGCGCTTCACCTCGTCCAGCTCCAATGGACTCAACCTGTACATTGGCCGGGCCGTAGGCTGCGCTCCAGGCACGAGAGGAATTGTGTGATCAACAGGACGCATAGGTGGTAGGCCAGGGATATCTTTAAAGACGTCCTCATACTGCGACAGTAGGGCCTCAACCTCAGGATGCGCAGAAATCTGCGCGGTGGTGACACAACAGCTCACCCGCGGCCTTAAAAGCAGTCCGTGGGCACCCTTCCGTAACAAACGGACGGCCTCCTTACGCCCGACTAGCTCTGGTTCGATTCGCGCGGCCATTGCGGTCACAGCGAAATTAACCATAGGCACCGCCTCAGTTTCGCCCTCCTTTGGTGTGACATGTTCGAACGACAGGAAAGGTACCTTAATCGACAGAGTACCCTTGCACATATGCAGGGTTGCGGTCTCCATGTTGATGCGCGCGCGGTACTGTCGTAATGTCGACGACCCCATTATGTACGGTGCAGTCTCTGCTAAGCCCTGCAGCACGTACGGCCGGGTCACAACACGCAAAGGGCCTATCGATAGGCTAAGGGTAATCCTGCCCACGATGGGATGCTTACCCCCGTCAGCAAGGGTAACCTGTGGACAATCAGACGACTCTGGGGACAACCCCAGCGCATTCACCTCTGCGACAGAGATGAAGTCGTCGCTGGCACCGGTGTCAACAAGTGCCTTCAGAGTACGGCCATTCAAACCGATCTGAACCACAGGGACACGGTTATCTACGAGCGACTGCCCAGCAGACAACGTCAGTGCACTTAAGGCGGGTCCGTAACCAACGGCACCCCCATCAGGAGCTTCGTACCAAACGTCAACCGAGTAGGATAGGCGTGGCCACGGAGCCAGCGTACCCTCCCGATCCACACCATTAAACAAAACGGTGCCCGGCTCGAACCGGTGGACATGCCGCATACCCCTTAACGATGCCTCTGCCTTGCGCCGACAGAAAGCGGGGAGTAAAACACATGCGGCAGTGCCTGGATATTGACGCCTACACCTCCTGTATATGGCCAACTGTTCCGACATCTCACGCAGAGACGAGGGGATGAACAAAACCACGTGGTTAGACAGATCGATAGACGACAGGGGACGGCGAGGTGTAAACAAGTTACACAACGAATCGAAGCAGAGAAGTCCCGTGCGTCCGTCAAGCGTGATGCGTCGCGCAATGACTCGCTCGATGTGTCCAAGTACACAAGGCAACAATGCCTTAACGGTTGGCCGTAAGGATGACCACCGACCACGCGTTAGTTCAGAAATCCCAGGTGGTGCCCCCTCCGCAGGAACCCGGGCAAGCCCCTATTTCGGCTGAGGTACAAACGGCGGCATTAGAGGGCAATCCTTCGTGGAATGGCTCTCCGCACACCGTAGACAAACGTTGGCCAATTTTCGACGCTCGAATTCGGAACGATTGCAATTCCATTTTGGCATAAATGTGTCGTCCGTACGAGTACGCTTCGCGTTGGGGTCGGAACGCTGTGCGGCTGCCGACGACGGCGCACCACCACGCTTCCTGTTCCTAGCTGGGTCCGAGCTCGGACCTGCTCCTCCTGTACCACGGACACCCGAGCTAGCGCCCCCGCGCGCCTGGCGTTGCCCGTTGCTGCGTCGCGTCGCGGCAGTAGGCGTGGGGCGGGTAGCGCCGAGGTCCTGGTCGAGAGCTACAGCTTCCCCAAGCGGATCCTGCACTTGCACGGCATTTGCACGAGGGGCAGACTTGACTTCTTCCTCGCCGGCAAGGAGTCGTATCTCCGCGCCCTTAGCAAAAGCGACCAACGCGTCATACGACTTGATCTGCGCTCCAACCAAGTCAGTGGCGCACCATTTAGCCAAAAGTTTCGTTAGGCCTCGCCTAAACCAAAAGACACGCTCAGATTCGGTGAGGTCAGCAATGGGAGTCACAAGTGCTTCGAAGCGTGACTGGTACGCAGGTACATTTTCATCCCGACGCATGTGGTAGCTACCGGCTGCCAAAACCTTACGAGCTTCCACATCGCGTGCTTGAACCTCAGTAGAGAATCGTGCGAGCAAAGCGGCGACCAACTCGTCAAAAGTATAGCTGCCCCGGGCGTTGGTCCAATTGCGATACCAGTCCTTCGCTGCGCCCTCGAGGGTGTTACCAACGAAGAGACACCTGATACCGTCATTATCGCCACCATGAACAGCCTGGAGATACTTTTTAGCGTCACGCACGTACGCACGAGTTGCATCGGCTATGCTATGCCCTGGTGTCTTGTCGGTCAGCGAAATATTGAGCCTAGGAACGGGAATCGACAATCTCATCACCTCAGGGATGTCATCATGCCCTCGAGCTTGAGGTAATGGCAGAACCCTTGGTCCAGCAGTGTTGTCCATATTCGTGTTCACTGCTGAATGCGGCACAATTAAGTGAGCAGGGGTCTGAAGAAAAAGGGGCTCTTGAGTGGCTCGCGCACCAACAGTCTCAAGACCTCTATCCGGTGCTCTAGCAGCTACAACAAAATCGGGTTGGCTAGCTAGGCTAGTGTGCGGCGTATCGTCGTGTTCCGCGGACATGGAGCACGAAACGATACCCTAGGTTTGCATAATAGAAGCCGACTTCTATCGCAAAGGCAAGAGTACACAACAATTCGGTGAGCCTACCGACAGTACTCTTGAGAAGATTCAGTAAACTCAGCAAGTACTTGCCCAGCTGAGTCCTGATCTCCGTAGTTTGGGCAATGAGAGTCGCCAACTGGTCCGGACGAAAGCCAGTCTCAGTTGCCGCGGCAAGCAATGCCGGTGCACTGAGATTACCTGCGACTCAGAGCGTACACTTACACAACAAGTGCAGCAATCTAAGTAAAAGCAATTAAACAATTACAAACCGGAAGCGGCGGCGTCCAAAACGGCGCGGCCTAGGTCTTCGGCAAAAGTATCTAGCAGTCCTTGTGGTTCGTCGCTGGAACTCGCCATAGAAAGAACCTACTTCCGATTAGACAAAGAGAGACAGTTAGGCAACGAACCTGTCTCGATACCAATTTGTTGTACCTCTCCTTCGTGTTTGCTCATCAGTATCTGCGCGTCTGAAGACTTGCGACACCAATGCGCGAGCACTTGCAAGTACAGCAAGACAAGCGCCAGCAAACAGAGATAGCGGAAGACTTCAAACAAGACGAGATATAACTTACAGTCTTACAGATCGGAACGATGCAATGGACGAAATTGCCGTCAGCGCCGGAAGCAAGCAATGATCATGCGGCGGTGAATAGCGAAGTTTAGGCTTAGCTCGGGCTAAGTAGAATAGCGTATAGCAATAATAATGTAGAACACACGAGTGTTCTCCGGTGTCGAATATCTTATCTTGCTTAGCCGTCCTCGCATCTGTTATACTCGCAGTATCGCAATGTCGTACGATTCACACTAGGAGGCCGATCCTAAGTGTGACAACCCTACTGCGTCTAGGCGATGTCTACGCATAACAACGTATAAGCCTTTCCGGCATTCACATGATGCAAGGGTCAGGATAACGATATTCGGTTGCAAGGCATGCATCGCGACGAGTGCGGTGCTCTCAACGTGTGCTGTAATGAAGTAATATTATATCAGATAATATTACTTATCGTTTCATAGCACGAGCATGCCCTGCAACCGGATATCGTTATCCGGACCCTTGCATCATGCGAATGCCGGAAAGGCTTATATGTTGTTATGCGTAGACATCGCCTATACGCAGTAGGGTTGTCACATCTAGGATCGGCCTCCTGATGTGAATCGTACGGCATTGCGATACTGCAAGTATAACAGATGCGAGGACGGCTAAGCAAGACAAGACATTCGATACCGGAGAACACTCGTGTGTTCTACATTACTATTGCTATACTCTATTCTACTTAGCCCGAGCTAAGCCTGAACTTCGCTAATCACCGCCGCGTGATGATTGCTTGCTTCCGGTGCTGACGGCGATTTCGTCCATTGCATCGTTCCGATCTGTAAGACTGTAAGTTATATCTCTCTTCGTCTTGAAGTCTTCCGCTGTCTCAGTTTGCTCTCGCTTGCCTTGCTGTACTTGCAAGTGCTCACGCATCGGTGTCAAAAGTCTTCAGACGCGCAGATACTGATGAGCAAACGCGAACGAGAGGTACAACAAACTGGTATCGAGACAGGTTCGTTGCCTAACTGTCTCTCTTTGTCTAATCGGAAGTAGGTTCTTTCTATGGCGAGTTCCAGCAACGAACCACGAGGACCGCTAGATACTTTTGCCGAAGACCTAGGCCGCGCCGTTTTGGACGCCGCCGCTTCCGGTTTGTAATTGTTTAATTGCTTTTACTTAGAATGCTGCACTTGTTGTGTAAGTGTACGCTCTGAGTCGCAGGTAATCTCAGTGCACCGGCATTGCTTGCCGCGGCAACTGAGACCGGCTTTCGTCCGGACCAGTTGGCGACTCTCATTGCCCAAACTACGGAGATCAGGACTCAGCTGGGCAAGTACTTGCTGAGTTTACTGAATCTTCTCAAGAGTACTGTCGGTAGGCTCACCGAATTGTTGTGTACTCTTGCCTTTGCGATAGAAGTCGGCTTCTATTCCGCAAACCTAGGGTATCGTTTCGTGCTCCATGTCCGCGGAACACGACGATACGCCGCACACTAGCCTAGCTAGCCAACCCGATTTTGTTGTGGCTGCTAGAGCACCGGATAGAGGTCTTGAGACTGTTGGCGCGCGAGCCACTCAAGAGCCCCTTTTTCTTCAGACCCCTGCTCACTTAATTGTGCCGCATTCAGCAGTGAACACGAATATGGACAACACTGCTGGACCAAGGGTTCTGCCATTACCTCAAGCTCGAGGGCATGATGACATCCCTGAGGTGATGAGATTGTCGATTCCCGTTCCTAGGCTCAATATTTCGCTGACCGACAAGACACCAGGGCATAGCATAGCCGATGCAACTCGTGCGTACGTGCGTGACGCTAAAAAGTATCTCCAGGCTGTTCATGGTGGCGATAATGATGGTATCAGGTGTCTCTTCGTTGGTAACACCCTCGAGGGCTCAGCGAAGGACTGGTATCGCGAATGGACCACCGCCCGGGACAACTATACTTTTGACGAGTTGGTCGCCGCTTTGCTCGCACGATTCTCTACTGAGGTTCAAGCACGCGATGTGGAAGCTCGTAAGGTTTTGGCAGCCGGTAGCTACCACATGCGTCGGGATGAAAATGTACCTGCGTACCAGTCACGCTTCGAAGCACTTGTGACTCCCATTGCTGACCTCACTGAATCCGAACGTGTCTTTTGGTTTAGGCGAGGCCTGACGAAACTTTTGGCTAAATGGTGCGCTACTGACTTGGTTGGAGCGCAGATCAAGTCGTATGATGCTTTGGTCGCTTTTGCTAAGGGCACGGAGATACAACTCCTTGCCGGTGAGGAAGAAGTCAAGTCTGCCCCTCGTGCAAATGCCGTGCAAGTGCAGGATCCGCTTGGGGAAGCCGTAGCTCTTGACCAGGACTTCGGAGCGACCCGCCCCACGCCTACTGCCGCGACGCGACGCAGCAACCGGCAACGTCAGGCACGCGGGGGCGCTAGCTCGGGTGTCCGTGGGTCAGGAGGAGCAGGTCCGAGCTCGGACCCGGCTAAAAACAGGAAGCGTGGTGGTGCGCCGTCGACGGCAGCCGCACAGCGTTCCGACCCCAATGCGAAGCGGACTCGCACGGACGACACGTATATGCCAAAATGGAATTGCAATCGTTCCGAATTCGAGCGTCGGAAATTGGCCAACGTTTGTCTACGGTGTGCGGAGAGTCATTCCACGAAGGATTGCCCGCTAATGCCGCCGTTTGTACCTCAGCCTAAATAGGGGCTTGCCCGGGTTCCTGCGGAGGGGGCACCACCTGGGATTTCTGAACTAACGCGTGGTCAGTGGTCATCCTTACGGCCAGCCGTTAAGGCATTGTTGCCTTGTGTACTTGGACACATCGAGCAAGTCATTGCGCGACGCATCACGCTTGATGGACGCACGGGACTTCTCTGCTTCGACCCGTTGTGTAATTTGTTTACACCTCGCCGTCCCCTGTCGTCTATCGATCTGTCTAACCACGTGGTTTTGTTCATCCCCTCGTCTCTGCGTGAGATGTCGGAACAGTTGGCCATATACAGGAGGTGTAGGCGTCAATATCCAGGCACCGCCGCATGTGTTTTACTCCCCGCTTTCTGTCGGCGCAAGGCAGAGGCATCGTTAAGGGGTATGCGGCATGTCCACCGGTTCGAGCCGGGCACCGTTTTGTTTAATGGTGTGGATCGGGAGGGTACGCTGGCTCCGTGGCCAAGCACATCCTACTCGGTTGACGTTTGGTACGAAGCTCCTGACGGGGGTGCCGTAGGTTACGGACCCGCCCTAAGTGCACTGATGTTGTCTGCTGGGCAGTCGCTCGTAGATAACCGTGTCCCTGTGGTTCAGATCGGTTTGAATGGCCGTACTCTGAAGGCACTTGTTGACACTGGTGCCAGCGACGACTTCATCTCTGTCGCAGAGGTGAATGCGCTGGGGTTGACCCCAGAGTCGTCTGATTGTGCACAGGTTACCCTTGCTGACGGGGGTAAGCATCCCATCGTGGGCAGGATTACCCTTAGCCTATCGATAGGCCCTTTGCGTGTTGTGACCCGGCCGTACGTGCTGCAGGGCTTAGCAGAGACTGCACCGTACATAATGGGGTCGTCGACATTACGGCAGTACTGCGGGCGCATCGACATGGAGACCGCAACCCTGCATATGTGCAAGGGTACTCTGTCGATTAAGGTACCTTTCCTGTCGTTCGAACATGTCACACCAAAGGAGGGCGAAACTGAGGCAGTGCCTATGGTTAATTTCGCTGTGACCGCAATGGCCGCGCGAATCAAACCAGAGCTAGTCGGGCGTAAGGAGGCCGTCCGTTTGTTACGGAAGGGTGCCCACGGACTGCTTTTGAGGCCGCGGGTGAGCTGTTGTGTCACCACCGCGCAGATTTCTGTGGATCGTGAGGTTGAGGCCCTACTGTCGCAGTATGAGGACGTCTTTAAAGATATCCCTGGCCTACCACCTATGCGTCCTGTTGATCACACAATCCCTCTCATGCCTGGAGTGCAGCCTACGGCCCGGCCAATGTACAGGTTGAGTCCATTGGAGCTGGACGAGGTGAAGCGCCAGGTGACGGATTTGCTCTCGAAGGGTATGATACGCCCCAGCACATCCCCGTATTCTGCACCGATTTTGTTTGTCGGTTAGAAGGATGGGACCTTGCGCATGTGCATCGATTATAGGGGTCTGAATGCAAGCACGGTGAAGAATCGCTACCATTTGCCACACGTTGACGACCTGTTGGATAAGCTGAAGGGATCGGCTTATTTTTCCTCAATTGACTTACAACAGGGCTACAATCAGATTCGCATCGCTGCTTCTGATATCCCGAAAACCGCTTTTCGGACGCCCTTCGGTCACTTTGAGTATACGGTCCTATCGTTTGGTTTGACTAATGCCCCTGCGACGTTTCAGGCGGTTATGGACCGAATGTTTAGGCCGTTTATCGACAGGTTCGTTGTTTGCTACCTGGATGACATCTTGGTATATTCTAAGACGCGCGAGGAGCACTTGGAGCATCTTCGGCTCGTGCTCGACGTTATGAGGCGGGAGCAATTGTTTGCTGAACGCGCCAAATGCTTTTGGGCGCAGCCTCAGGTGGAATATTTGGGCCACATTGTGTCGGCCACCGGTGTGAAGATGGACCCGCGGAAGGTCGCCGTGGTTCGCGATTGGCCCGCGCCTCAGAACCTCACGGAGCTGCGTAAGTTCCTTGGCTTGACCAATTATTTCCGAAAGTTCATTGAAAAATATTCCATCATTGCGGCCCCGCTTACTAACTTAACTCGCAAAGGCGTTTTCATTTCGCTCGAGTCGTGGACGTCGCAATGCCAGCGGGCATTCGAAGAGCTCAAACGAATCGTTGCCGAAGATGTCACCCTTGCATTCCCTGATTACTCGTTGCCATTTCGTGTTGAGGTAGTGTCTGATGCCTCAATATTTGGAAGCGGCGCTGTATTGTTACAGGAAGGACGACCGATCGCCTTCACGAGTAAGAAGTTTCCTGGTGCGGAGATTCGCTACACCACCGGGGAACAGGAGCTTCTGGCCGTGCTGCATGCTTTAAAGGAATGGCGCTGTTACCTCGAGGGACGCCTGTTTACTTTAAAGACTGACCATAAGCCCCTAACGTTTTTGCAAAGCGTTCCGACGTTGAACCGCCGTCAGGCTAGGTGGATGGAATACCTAGCTAGGTTCGACTGCACCTGGGAGTACATTTCTGGTAAATTGAATATTGCCGATGCTCTCAGTCGACATCCGTCGCTACACGCTGCAATTTTAGCAGCGCCCGTCGTGCGGCCGCGTAGCGAGGAGGTACCGATCGCGACGGACCTCGCGGAGCGGTTGAAGGTTGCCTACAACGCAGACGCCTGGTTTGCGGACCCGGCTAATGTAGAAAACCTTCGCAAGCAGAATGGCCTTTGGCTACGGACGGAGGGTGCAGCTACGCAAATCGTCGTTCCGAACGACGACGCGCTACGCTACGACATCCTTGCGCGGTTCCACGAGGACCCGTTAGCAGGACACCCTGGTAGCAAGCGATTGATCGACTTGGTGCAACGTTCCTTTTGGTGGCCTCGTTTGGCTAAGGATGCGGCGAACTTCGTACAGACATGCAGTCTGTGCCAGCGCAATAAGGCTTTGTCCAGTAAGGGCCATGGGTTGTTGCAACCGTTGCCTGTCCCGGATGCGCCTTGGGAAAGTGTTTCCATGGACTTCGTAGTCGCGCTGCCCAAAACTGAGGGGGGATATGATGCGGTGTTCGTAATGGTCGATCGCCTGACTAAGATGGTCCACCTAGCACCATGCACATCATCCTGCACGGCTGAACAAACCGCACGTTTGTTTTTCGATAATGTGGTTCGGTTACACGGGGTTCCCAAAAATGTGATCTCAGACCGCGGTGGGCAGTTCGCGTCTAAGTTTTGGGAAGCGCTCTGCAAGCTAGTTGGCATGCGTGTCAACCTGAGCACAGCGTACCACCCGCAGACTGATGGTCAAACCAAACGCACAAACCGCACGTTGGGTGATATGTTGCGTAATTATGCTGGTCGCACACCTCTCGTTTGGGATACATATTTGACTGCGGCAGAATTTGCGCTTAACAACGCTGTTAACCGCTCTACAGGCAAAAGTCCGTTCTTTCTTAACTACGGGTTTCATCCCGCGCTACCCGTGTGGCGTGAGTTGGAAGTGAACGTGCCTGCTGCTAAACTTTTTGCCAAGTCTTTTATGTCCCGAATCACAGACGCGAAGTCGTGTTTGGACGCGGCGCAGCAACGAACGACGGAATACTACAACAAATCCAAGCAGGATGTGACGTTTTCGGAGGGGCAACTTGTGTTGCTAAGCACCAAGAACTTGCGTTCCTTGGCCGACGGATCCCGAAAACTCTTACCCCGCTGGATTGGTCCGTATCCTGTCATGCGCATAGTTGGGAATGTGGCTGTGGAGCTTGCATTGCCCACTGATATGACCATTCACCCCACGTTTCACGTATCGCTTGTCCGTCCATATCGTGGTACGGAACCCGTCCCTGAGCCTTCTAATGCCCCCGCAGCGATCGAACCAGTTCCCGAGACCTGGATCGCTGGTAAACAGAAGTTTTACGATGTGGAGCGGGTGTTAGATTATCGCGCGCATCGTGTGGGCCAACACCGACGTAAGCGGACAGTACACGAGTACTTGGTCAAGTGGACAGGGTATACCAGCGAGCACAACTCATGGGAACCGGCACGCAACTTCTCGCAGGACATGAAGCCCCTGCTCGAAGAAGCCCGCAAACGTGCCACACAAGCCCAATGACCCTTGCAGTCGATGCTGTATGAAGCAGCGAGGACGCTGCATACGGGAGGGGGGATAATTGTTGTGCTACGGTTAGTTTCCCGCCGATGCGTAGGTCGATGTGATCCTACAAGGCGAAGTGCTATTGTGATGAACACATTGCATATGAATGAATCTGCATGATATAAATGTATTCGTGTACATTTATATATGCATTTGGCATGTTGTCATTATCCATCGCGACATTGCATCATGGCAAATCCGCCTAGCATGCATGAAAGCCCGAAGCATGGAAGTGCGCATTATGCTCATGCTATGAAACGATAAGTAATATTATCTGATATAATATTACTTCATTACAGCACACGTTGAGAGCGCCGCACTCGTCGCGATACATGCCCTGCAACCGGATATCGTTATCCGGACCCTTGCATCATGCGAATGCCGGAAGGCTTATACGTTGTTATGCGTAGACATCGCCTATACGCAGTAGGATTGTCACATCTAGGATCGGCCTCCTAATGTGAATTGTACGGCATTGCGATACTGCGAGTATAACAGATGTGAGGATGGCTAAGCAAGACAAGACATTCGATACCGGAGAACACTCGTGTGTTCTATATTACTATTGCTATACGCTATTCTACTTAGCCCAAGCTAAGCCTGAACTTCGCTAATCACCGCCGCGTGATGATTGCTTGCTTCCGGCGCTGACGGCGATTTCGTCCATTGCATCGTTCCGATCTGTAAGACCGTAAGTTATATCTCTCTTCGTCTTGAAGTCTTCTGCTGTCTCTGTTTGCTCTCGCTTGCCTTGCTGTACTTGCAAGTGCTCGCGCATCGGTGTCGAAAGTCTCCAGACGTGCAGATACTTATGAGCAAACGCGAACGAGAGGTACAACAGACCACTGGACTTAGCCATCCGTTTAACATATCTAACAGTATGACTGATTTGGATATTATATCAGTTCACTAAACGGATAGCAGTCAGCACGGTACCCATAGCAATAGACCTCGCTCTCGCCCGCACAACCTATGCTGCTGAATCAATCAAGTGGTCAGGTCAGCACCCATCGGCGACTAGACAGATAACGATGTCAGTAGCTGCGCGTCACACTATGTGTACAGCTGGCCACAGCAGCCCCAACGGCCTCCACTCTGCTGATCAGTATCCTAACAATTGATACAGGCCTGAAACACATACCAGGACTGAGGGGACATGCAAGCTGGCTGATACACATCTGCCTGATAATCCGCCTGGCAATATCGCAGAACAAGATGTTTAGTGCCGCAATAATCCTCACCGTTACACCGATAATGACTGCCAGTTGGAACAGAGACTCCGCTCCAGGGACAAAGGGCCCCCTACAGGAACATAAAGCACCCAATGTGCGGGCCCACAAGATGAAATAATTCTCTAAGATACGTTACAAACAGAACCTGTGGAAGGACGCCTGGAACAGACTACTCTTCTCGAGGAGCAACTTCTGACTGTATACACGTAACAGAAAAATACATCGTTGCAATCACAAATTGCAACACTAGAATGGTCTCTGGAAAAGGCCGCAACTACGAAGGCAAGGACGTGGAAGACCTAAAGCCACAAATAGGATTATGGGGACATCTAAGGAGATCCATCAAACAACCACCCGACATCAAGGTCACAGCCCAAGGAGGTGTGAACGTTGCTGGGCGAATGCTGGACAACCTTGGCCGTACAGTGAATGCCCCACAACTGCACTACACACGCCAGAACTCGCCACCTTCGACTGCAGGGACGATGCTTGGATCGGCTAGCCCACGGATCGCATCACGCGGCATCCAGAAAGCCTTTCTGCCTTATCTTATGCGGGGAAGAAGCACACTGACCGGGGTGCACCTGCCAGGGGATGTAATGTGCGCAGGTGGGCACCTTATACCCCATACCATCTAAGCGCTGCTGCACGATCTTGAAGTTACGATCCTCATTGGATACAGTATCACTGCCGGCCTTGGGGTAACGTATGCACTCTACAAAGTCAACAGAGCAGCAAGACAGTGGAATCGAAGCAAAGGGAGATCCCTGCAACAGACAGGCAACACGATCCTACTTGTGGCTATGCTGTCAGCACCTTGCCTGTGCGGTAGCACTGAGACCACTGGACTTAGCCATCCGTTTAACGTTACTAACAGTTGGACTGATTTGGGTTTTACGACACTTCACTAAACGAATAGCAGCCAGCGCCGTACCCGTAGCAATAGACCTCACTCTTGCCTGCGCAATCTATGCTGCTGAAACAATCAAGTGGGCAGGTCAGCACCCATTGGCGACTAGGCAGATAATGGTGTCAGCAGCCGCACTGGTCACACTATGTGTACAGCTGGCCACAGCAGCCCCAACGGTCCCCATTCTGTCGATCAGTATCCCCGCAATTGGTAAAGGCCTGAAGTACATACCAGGGCTAAAGGGACATGCAAGCGGGCTGATACACATCTGTCTGATAGTCGGCTTGGCAATACCGCAGAACACGATGTTTGGTACCACAATAACCCTCATCGTTACACTGATAACGACTGCCAGTTGGGATAGAGACTCCGCTCCAGGGACAGAGGGACACCCTGAAGGAACGGAAAGCACCCAATGTGCGGGCCCACAAGATGAAACCACACGAACCGAGCGACCCCACCCCCTTACCAACACACGAGCGTGGCGGCTAACAGGGCCCGGGGCCCCATCAAAACAAGTCACATAATGACAAACCCGCACAACCCAGATGACACTCTCTACCACGAGCAACAGCAGAAAGAGCTCTGCATGATACACGCTATAAACAACCTACTAGGGGGACCGTACATTGACCCACAACACGTACTGCAATACTGTCGTACAATGCTGCAACACATGGCTGACCGGGAAGTCCACAATGCAGCCGCCACATGGCGACTAACCCACAACCAAAACACAGGCAACTTCTCAACGTTGGCAATTAACCCGTACCTACGCTACAACGTGCCGGTGCGAACCGCACAGCAAAGAAATGACTCCGCACACCCGCATATTGCCTCCATAGGGAGCGGACAGGAAATAAAAAACAACGCGACGTTAAGCAGCGTACTACACCAACTGCCAGAACATGCACGCAACTGGGGCTTCCTCGTACACCTCACAGGCCACACAATCGCAGTACGAAAACACAAGGACCGGTGGTACATCCACGACTCTCTGCAACTGCAACCTGTGGAACTCGGCGACGAGAATGCCACGTGGCCGCGTGAACCTGGCGCAATATACACCCTAAATCTTCGGCATCACACAGAACCCACGGCAACACATGTGGACCTGCGAGACATAATACCCCCGGACACCTGGACGAGCACAGCTCACACCAAGTATATGGAGACCCAAAAAACAACCAACGGGACCACATGCACAGCAACGAGACCACCACAAGGCCAAAAGCGGCGGAAGATCAAACACACGCGTGCAGCGCAACTAGCCCGCCAAACGGAACTAACTAACCAAGCCATCAGGAACACGAACACGACCGCAGCCAACCGAACAGGACATCGACCACCCACCAGCAACCAACCCGACAGCTGTACCTCACCCATCCCTCATAGAGGGCACCCCGCGCGAACACCCCCGCCAAGAGCAACACCCCGGGCACACCCCGCCGCATACCCAACCCACAGACACGCCATGTAATAGACCCAAACCGCTGATGACCACCGACCATCACCGACGGCGAGCTAACAAACGCACCAACCCAGCAGGGGCTGAACACCCCGGGGACACGACACACACAACAAGAGAAAATGGGGATGCCAGTGAACCCAGTGCCCAGCGCCCAAGACTGTCGACCACCCCCCTAAGAAACACCACATTCTCACACCCGGAAAACGCAAACCCCTCAGAAAGCCGCAATATAACAAACCACAGGTACATGCACATCGTCACTCATAACGTGCGAGGACTGGTGACGAACTTCCTCAGTACACTGTGTAATGTGCGGACATGGGATGCCGATATCATTGTTCTAACCGAAACTAAAACCAGCAACCACACCGGATGGATGAAAGACGCCCTACACAAAGAGCCGCAGGGATACAGACTTTACTGCAGTTCGAAACCACGTAACTCTGGCAAGGAACGCCACACATCAGGTGTTGCAATGGCGATCGGTGCCCGTTACACCTGTGCAGGACAAGTGACAAACATATCACCGCCGCCCCTGCTACATGGGCACCTGTGCCAATGCAAGATTTCCACGTCAGCAAGTACCCCCCAACACGTGCTGGGAATCTACTGTCCGGAAGACACCTTAGTCCGAACCAACATATACGCGCACTGCCAGACAGTTCTAAGACAGGCCAAGAATAACGGGGAACATGTAATCCTGGCCGGAGACTTTAATGCCGTCTTGAATCCTGACGACCGCAGTACACCCCTGCCTGATACAGCAGACCGACTACACCTCAAATTCATCACCGATAACATGCTTACACCGGTGCCTGAAAACCGCTCCCCCCGCCACCCGTCCTTCAAGCAGTGGATCAAGGAACGCTGTACACACCAAAGCCGAATAGACGATATCCTGATGTGCCCCACTCTACACGCGAGCATAGAAGCGGGGACACCTGCAAACGGGAACACACTACAAGCGTACTGCACTGTTTCTGTCGCCGGAGGAAACTTCGACCATAACCCCGTACATGCCCGCCTGCCCACCGACGCTATCCGCCTGTGGGACGCCAAGAGACCGGCGACCCCAAAGAACCAAGACGGAGACGGGGTCCGAATTAAATGGAAAAACGTGATACTACCGGTCCCGAACACCACAATCCGTGCAGCACAATCAAAGATGGATGCCTCGCTCACGTCGGACATCCTCAGCCTCCAGGAATACCTCCGCCCAGCTATCCATGAGATTGAGGCTGGGATTGCGAAACACACCGAGGACCCCACTGATATGACAGCCACCCGCTTGATGACACTACTTTGCGACCACAACAGCATCACGGCGGTCAATGTAGAGATTGCGGCAGCAATGCTTCAAACAACCCTCAACAAGGGACTAGACATCCTACTAGACCTGTGCCCGCAGAAACCGCCACATACGGGCAAAATACACACCAAACGCACAGTCAGCAGAGGACTGAAAAAGCTACACAGAGAACACACCCGGCTCAAACACGAATACGAAAGGGAACTACGGATGCAGGCCGCCCCTGGATACCAACAGCCTGATTGTGCGGATAACTCAACAAGCCCTAATGGGTTGGCATCGAACAGCACTCAGACACCTCCTGAAAATGCGGGGGGCTTGCTGGAGCAACTACGTGACACGATTCGATGGGTCGGTAACCAAATACGACAGGCGCTAACAATAGAACGCCGGAAAAACATAGCTGCAGCGCGACGCCGAACCCAACATCTGATCGCCACACGCCCTCGTCGGGCTCACCAAGGTATCTTCAGCAAGGACGAACTCGAACGCGGCCAACCTGCGTTGAAACACCCAGTCTCAGGAAAAGTGTGCACGGAACCCGAATCCATCCTTGAAGCTGTACACCAGTACTACCAGAAGCAGGCCGCCCCCATTAGCGCCCCAAAGACTGGGCGGTACCGCCCCGAGGAAATCCCACGATCGTAACCATTCCTGCAGAACACCGCACCAGACGCCTTCTCCCTAACCAGCCCAAGACAGGCCACAGATAAAGTCTTGCTTAGCAGCGTCGCCGACTCGTTTAACTTTAACAAATGTATCCAACACCTAGCCCGTAATAAGACGCCGGACCAGATGGACTACCTAACGAGTTGCTGAGGGCATTGCCTGCTACCTTACAGACCACCATCCATGACCTCCTGAAAGTTATGTGGGTCCAGGCCCGCACACCAAAGACATGGACTGAATCTGTCACGGTCCTCCTACCGAAAGCAGGGGATGCACTCCTCTTGAGCAACAAGAGACCCATTGCCCTCGCCAACATCCTTTATAAGCTATGGACTAGCCTCGTCACAGTGTCCATCGGGGACGTCGCTCCCAAACTCACATTCTTCAGTGAGGCGCAAGAAGGGTTCCTCCGGTACAGAAACACGGAAAGGCAAATCCAAAACCTGCTCCATGTGATTGAGGATGCTGGCCTCGCACGCAAAGATCTCTACTTGCTATATGTCGACTTCTCCTCGGCATTCAACACCATCAACCACGACCTGCTGCTACAGATCATGTACGATTTGGGGCTACCTGTTGTATCCTTAATGCATTTTGGTAATTCATTAAGTATAATAATTATCTGTTTAATATTTAATGATATTATATATTTAATTATCAGATTAACAGTTTCATGGTCCAATCTGGCATTCGATTTGTGGAGTTGGTCTCGGCTGTCGATGACCAATGCTAACCGATTTCCTGAAACATCCGAACCTGTCGGTTACTCCATAACCTGTATGGAATGGGCCATTTACCGCCTGAATGGTAAATGGTGGAAGATCTGGTTCCTGGTTCACTGAATCTCCGGTTGTAGTGGTGACTTCTGAAGGTCACGCCCGGTTCGAGGCCTTATGGTCTCTCAAGTACGACCTAGTCGGCGGCTCTACTTAATCGGGCTCTGGCACAACAACCGGTATCTTTTGATACCACCCTTCGTGGGTACCATATACAACAAGCTGGTATCGAGACTGTTCCTCCCTGGGACGTCTCGTCAAGTCTTCTGCTGAAATCTTTTCAAGCCTTCTCAAGTCTTTCTGTGGTAACTGCTCAAGCCACTCAAGCTACCCTTTTATAAATGGACATCGACCACGATCTTCCTTCTGCCGACATCCCTCTGGACATGGAGACATTGCCTGAGGAGCTGAGCGCCGCCATTTTCGCTGCGGCTACCACCATGTCAACACCTCAGACTCGTCGGAGCAGCACTTCTGCCCAGTCACTCCGATGCATCGCAAATCAACTTCACGCGCGGACTTCAAAATTTTTGAAGTTCATCGAAGGCATCCAAGCGTTGGGTAGGCCCTGGTCCTTGCCTTTGCTTTGCCTTTCGCCAGAACAGTCACTTGCAGTTCGATCTGTTAGGCTTTCAGGCATACAATATGCAAGCCTCGAACTTAGCGAATGCTGTCTCGGCTCTTGCTGCCAACACCTTTCAGTTTGTTGGCCGGATGGCTGCTAATGCTAGCCAAGCGAATAGGTGGGAATGGCTCTCTAGGTTGACACAGCCACCAAATGCTGCTGTGGCAGGTGGTATCGACCTTCCGAACCAGCCTTCACCTATTCCCAGGCAAGGCGGCACAGCATCCCCTGAGGCACCTACATCACCTATTTATGCCCCATCCCCTTTTTATGTTCATGGCCCTGCTGTAGTGTCAAACCATTTGACACCTGGTGCCGTGGATATTCCTGGGATGGCTCCCGCTGCTGCCGCAACAACTTGTGCTGCTGTTGCGGGCACCTCTTCCAGGCCACCTGGGCCTCCTCATACTGGACATGAGGACGAGGTGATAAAAATAGTGATCGCAGTGCCTAAGCTGAATATCCCTATGGATGTTAAGCTTTCTGATTTAGGACGAGTTGCTGCGCCTCTAACACGGGCCTTTGTCCGTAATGTTAGGAACTACTTTGCCACAGCCCGTGGGGGTCAACAGGACTCTACGCGCCGTCTTTTCTTGGCCACTGCCTTTGAAGGCGCGGCAAGATTATGGCACGATCAATGGACTAACGCAAGGGATTCCTATACATCTGAGGAACTGCTAGAAGCACTGCTTGTCCGTTTTGCACCCCAGGTCCAGTCACGTGACACTGAGGCACGCCTGAAATTAAATGCTGGCAAATACCGCATGCGCCCTGGAGAAACTGTCTCTGCCTATCAGAGCCGCTTTGAGGCTCTTGTCACGCCCATTGCGGACCTGTCTGATAGTGAGCGTGTGTTTTGGTTTCAGCAGGGCCTCTCATCCGACCTTAGTGGGGACTGTGCAACTGACCTGTCGGGTAAAACCTTTAAGTCATATACAGACTTGGTTCAGTTCTCCCTGGGAGCTGAACTTAGGTTACTGGCCCGACGGGAATCTGACAAACTGGCCCGTCCCAAAATGAACATGCTGTCGGTACAGGACATGGCCTGCGACGACCCTGACGAGGAGACCCCGGCGCCCCCGACCAAAAAACCGCGGGCTGCATCCGTTCGTCCAGGCATCACCGGGCACGAGGATCAGCCGCGGCAGGTTAAGGGCGCCGGTAAGTCTAAGAGGGGCGGCGGACAGCAGGGGAGGCACTTGGCCCCAAAAGGGGGCCATGTGCAGAAGAAGGGGCCTAAGCAGAACCTGGCGGAGTATCTAACCACATTCAAATGTACTAGACGGGAGTTCCATTTTCGTAAACAATATGGGATGTGCCTCCGTTGCGGTTCCGACCAACATAGGGTCGACTCCTGCCCAATGCTGGGGGCGGAGAAAAATAAGGGTAAGGACCACTAGGAACTTGCCCAGGCTGGTATAGAGGGATCACCACCTGGGGTCTTTGCTGTGGGCCAGATGGTAGCAAAGTGCCGTGCAGTACGGGCTCTTTTGCCCTCTGTTTTAAACCAAGTGGAGCAGGTGATAGGGAGACGTTTTTCTTTTGATGCACGAACTATCCGTGCCGGCTTTGATGGCTTTTGTAATCTGTTTGAGCCTCAAGGTCGCCCCCTATCCTCCGCTAACTTGGGTGGGCATACTATCTTGTTCACTCCCTCTTCACTCTGCGAGCTACAGAAGCAATTAGCTCACTTTAGGGCATGCAAACGTCAACACCCTGATACCTCAGCATGCATCTTGCTGCCTGAGTATGTGTCCCGACGCAACCCTTCTTTTCTGTCGGGAATGCAACGGGTCTTAAGGTTTAATCCAGGGACGGCTCTTTTCCATAGCCTTGGTATGGCAGGTGAGGTCGTTCAGCTCCCTGGAAGCCCATACTCTGTTGACGTCTGGTTTGCTGCTCCTAAACCGGTTCAGGAGGGCTTGCCTGAGACTGAACCCTGTATTTCAGTTCTCTGCTTGCCTAAAGCTGCTGCCCTGATAGGTGCTGGCGTACCTCTGATCACCGTAAGTACGGCAGGTCGTACGTTCACCGCCCTAGCCGACTCTGGAGCCAGTGATGATTTCATTTCGGCATCAGTGGTTACGCAGCTTGGCCTGAAACCTAGCCCATGCTCCTGGTCAAAAGTTACCCTTGCTGATGGGGGTAAGCAGGCTATCTTGGGGCAGGTTAATCTTCGTCTATCTGCAGGTCCTTTAAGGTTAAATGTCCGCCCATACGTGTTGCCTGAGCTAACTGACGCTGCCACGTATATCTTGGGTTCTTCCACACTAGCACAGTATGGGGCTGTCCTTGACTATGAGTCTAAATCTTTGCGCCTGCGCAAGGGGAATCTAGTCTGCAAGGTACCCTTTACTACTGCCGGACAGCCACCAGATCAGATGACACCTGCGCCTTGCTTTAATTATGCAACCACTGCTATCTGTCAGCACACTGAACCTGAAGTTGTTGGCAGAAAAGCAGCAGTTCGCATGATTCGCAAGGGGGCCCATGCTTTACTAGTACGGCCCAAGTTGCACCTGAATGCAACTTCTATCCCAGCTGATGCCACTGACCCTGAGCTTGAGGCCCTGTTACAGGAATATGCAGATATATTCCAGGAGGTCCCTGGTAAGCCTCCAATGCGGCCTGTGGATCACACCATACCTTTGGTGCCTGGTGCAGTACCCGTTTCCCACCCCATGTATCGGCTAAGCCCCTTGGAGCTGGACGAGGTCAAACGACAGGTTACTGAGCTGCTGAAAAAAGGTATGATACGGCCAAGCACATCCCCATACTCCGCCCCTATTCTGTTTGTGGGAAAGAAGGATGGGACTCTGAGAATGTGCATTGACTATAGGGGGTTAAATGCCGCAACGGTTAAGAACCGTTACCCCCTCCCACGTGTCGATGATCTGCTGGATAAGCTAAAAGATTCTGCATTCTTTAGCTCTATTGACCTCCAGCAGGGGTATAATCAGATTCGTATAGCAGAATCTGACATCCCTAAAACGGCTTTCCGTACGCCGTTTGGCCATTTTGAATATACCGTCCTTAGTTTTGGACTGACGAACGCCCCTGCAACGTTCCAAGCCGTCATGGACCGCATCTTCAGGCCATACATCGACAAATTCGTCATCTGTTATCTGGACGATATCCTGGTGTTTTCAAAGACCCGTGAGGAGCACATACAACACCTCCGCCTGGTCTTTGAGGTTCTGCGGCGTGAGCAGCTGTATGCTAAGCGTTCTAAGTGCCACTGGGCACAACCACAGGTGGAGTATCTGGGGCATATAGTGTCTCAGGGTGGCATACGGATGGACCCCCGGAAAACTGCTGTTGTTCGGGATTGGCCAGTGCCCTCCAACCTTCAGGAACTGCGTAAGTTTTTGGGCCTGACCAACTACTTTCGTAAGTTCATAGAGCGCTACTCAGTCATTGCTGCACCACTAACAAACCTCACACGTAAGGGAGCCTTCTCTTCACCTGAGGCCTGGACCCCCGCATGCCAAGAAGCTTTTGACGCTTTGAAGCGTGCTATCTCTGATGATATTATCCTGCACTTCCCTGACTACTCATTGCCGTTCCGTGTAGAGGTCATAACTGATGCATCTATACATGGGACGGGGGCAGTTCTGTTGCAGCAGGGACGCCCCATTGCATACACGAGTAAGAAGTTTTCGGGGGCTGAAACCCGTTATACCACTGGGGAACAGGAATTTCTGGCGGTCCTACATGCCTTGAAGGAATGGCGATGTTACCTTGAGGGCCGGCCTTTTGCCCTCAAGACTGATCACAAACCCCTTACGTTTCTGCAAGGTGTGCCCTCCCTTAACCGACGCCAGGCCCGCTGGATGGAATACCTGGCACGGTTTAACTTTGATTGGGAGTACCTGAATGGCTCACTTAACATAGCTGATGCTCTCAGTAGGCACCCCTCACTGCATGCAGCCATTCTGGCGGTAAGCACACGGAGTAGGTCTCAGGCAAAACCTAACTTCGTGCCCTCCGATTTTACCAAGCGCTTGAAACAGGCTTATGCAGCCGACCCGTGGTTCACAATTCACAACCACACGGGGCACTTGGTACAGGAGCATGGCTTATGGATCCGATCGGAAGGATCCCACCGTCAGATTGTCGTACCTAACGACGATTCATTACGTCGTGAACTTCTCTCACGTTTTCATGACGGCCCTCTTGCTGGGCATCCTGGCTGCACGCGGTTACTAGAGCTTTTGCGGCGTCAATTCTGGTGGCCCCGCATGGCTAAGGACACCGAAAACTATGTCCTCTGTTGCGACCTGTGCCAGCACAATAAGGCCCAGTCTGGTAAAGCACATGGGCATCTCCAACCTCTTCCTATTCCTGACGCTCCGTGGGAAAGCGTCTCTATGGACTTTATTGTTGCGCTGCCCAAAACTGAGGGAGGATACGATGCTGTGCTGGTCCTGGTCGACCGTTTCACCAAGATGGTCCACCTGGCCCCCACGACATCATCCTGCACAGCTGAGCAAACGGCCCGTCTATTTTTCGACAATGTGGTACGTTTGCATGGGGTCCCCAAGTCCGTGGTATCTGACCGCGGCACTCAATTTGAAAGTAAGTTTTGGGGCGCCCTGGGGACTCTGGTAGGAATGCGGGTGAACCTGTCCACCGCCTACCACCCCCAATCTGATGGGCAAACAGAGCGTGTTAACCGTGTCCTGGGTGATATGCTCCGTAACTTTGCAGGACGCACCCCTACTGCATGGGATACCTACCTAACCGCTGCTGAGTTTGCCATTAATAATGCTACTAACCGGTCCGTTGGTAATAGTCCGTTTTTCCTGAATTACGGTTTTAACCCTGCTTTGCCTGTTTGGCGGGAGTTGGACGTAAATGTTCCAGCTGCAAAAACGTTTGCTAAGTCTTTCGTGTCCCGTCTAACTGACGCTAAAGCTTGCCTGGAAGCTGCACAGCAACGGGCTATGGACTATTATAACAAGTCCAAAAAGGACGTCACGTTCACTAAGGGCCAGCTGGTTATGTTGAGCACGAAGAACCTTCGTTCCCTGGCTGATGGGTCTCGCAAGTTATTACCGCGCTTTGTGGGGCCTTATCCTGTCGTACGCATGGTAGGGTCGGTGGCTGTAGAGTTACAACTCCCATCTGACCTACGCATTCATCCCACATTTCATGTATCTCTCGTACGTCCATATCGGGGTACTCTGCCTGAGGCTAACGATAGCATCCCTCCTGTTACGGAAGCTAATCCCTCAACCTGGTTATCGGGTAAGCAGACCCTGTATGCTGTCGAATGTATCCTGGATTACCGTGCACGACGTGTTGGCAAAGGCAGGCGTAAGCGTAACGTACATGAGTACCTGGTTAAGTGGTCTGGGTATTCATCTGAGCACAATAGCTGGGACCCGGCACGTAACTTCACCCCTGACATGAAACCCCTGCTTGATGAAGCTAGGCTGCGGGCACAGTCTAAGGACGGACCTCTCTGACGCTGTCCTACCTCAACCTGTCTGCTCTCGTTTCATGCATCGGGACGCTGCATCTAGAGGGGGAACAATTGTTGTATCCTTAATGCATTTTGGTAGTTCATTAAGTATAATAATTATCTGTTTAATATTTAATGATATTATATATTTAATTATCAGATTAACTGTTTCATGGTCCAATCTGGCATTCGATTTGTGGAGTTGGTCTCGGCTGTCGACGACCAATGCTAACCGATTTCCTGAAACATCCGAACCTGTCGGTTACTCCTTAACCTGTATGGAATGGGCCATTTACCGCCTGAATGGTAAATGGTGGAAGATCTGGTTCCTGGTTCACTGAATCTCCGGTTGTAGTGGTGACTTCTGAAGGTCACGCCCGGTTCGAGGCCTTATGGTCTCTCAAGTACGACCTAGTCGGCGGCTCTACTTAATCGGGCTCTGGCACAACAACCGGTATCTTTTGATACCACCCTTCGTGGGTACCATATACAACACTACCTGAGGACCTCATCTATGTCGTATGGGACCTTTACAGCCAGGCACGGACCACTATACGGACAGAGCACGGCCACACAGCACCAATAATGATCGAACGCGGCACGGTTCAGGGAGAAACGCTTTCACCGGTGCTATTCATCATCTTCCTCGAACCACTCCTCCGATGGCTCCATGCAGGCGGACGGGGGTACAAGTATGGCTGCCTCTCTGACAGCTTGAACGCCAGATACCACGGAAGCTCAGCCGCATACGCCGACGACCTCACTGTGATGACCAACAACGCACAAGACCTACAGATGCAATGCGACAAAATCAGCCTGTACTCAAAATGGGCGGGCCTGCACGTAAACCACAAAAAAAGCGCAGTGACGGGCATCCTGCACCACAGAGCCTGGGCTGACAGAGGCCTGAACGGACCCACTTGTACACGCACACTCAAGTCAGCCCTGGAGGAGAAAATCAAAATAAGCGGCCAGGCAGTGCCGTACCTACCCCCCACGGAGCCCTACAAATACCTTGGGGTACACGTGACGATGACCCTCAACTGGAGTGCACAGATGTCCCATGTCTGCAAGACGGTGAGGGACAAGGGCGACCTCAATATAACAAGGAATTCGTGCGTTAGCTCGCGTTAGGCTCGCGTTAGGGACCCCTAACGCAAGCCTAACGCAAGCTTAACGCGAACTAACGCGAGCTAACGCAAAGCCTAACGCAAATCAAACACATTGTGTTATTGCTTGCGTATCGCTAACGCAATCCTAACGCACCTAACGCAATGGCAAATAAACCTTTTTGGGAGGGAACGAAAATGTTTGCGTTTACTTTGTGTTAGCTAACGCAACCTAACGCGAACTTACGCAATGTCAAACGCACCCACATAGATTCTAAGGTGTGCGTTAGGCCTAACGCAACACAAGCGTTAGAGACCCATACGCAAGCAAAAATACAAAGCGTGCATGGAAGTTAAAGTTCTCTAACGCACAATATACGCACGCCTAATGCGCATTAACGCGCATTAACGCATGCTTGCGTATGCTGCGAATAATGCGTACACAGGTAGCAGTTGTGGGTTGCATAAAAGTTTTAAACACATGTAACTAACATATTCGCACGCTTTCGCAAGGTCTTACGTGTGCGATAGCAACATTCGCGCCACTTTCGCTTTGTGTACGAGGCAGCCTCGCATTCTTGCTCACTGAAACTACTTTTGGTCGTTCTGGTTATTTCTTTACTGTTTCAGTTATCGTTCCTGTTATTGTTTGCTGTTTTGCCCACCCGCTGCAGAATTATTTTTGTGTGTACGGAAACTATCCTGTCGTAATGTACGTCGCTGTTATGAAGAATATCAATAGGATTTCAGTTTTGATAGATAAAATATTCCAGTCAATAATTTACAGTTCAATATTCGGAAAGCATCCAGGTAAGCAGCCATTGGTGAGTACGCAACGAAACAATCAAATTTCTACACATCCAATCCTGCCAATCAAATTTTGTTTATGAGTTCAATAATCATTTGTACCATGCACCAATCATTTCAATCATCATTAGGTACATACATCCTAACTTCATCTGCCACCGCACATTTAGCAGCCCGCTCTAATATAAGCTTAGAAACAAACATGTTAGATGTTAGTTCTATCTAATAGTCTTCTATTTCACTCTCTCTGTTGTCATCCTCCTCTGGCGCAGTGGTGGCGTCATCCTGCTCGTCCTCAATCTTCTCGTCCTCGCTCACCTCCTCCTCAAGCAACTCCTGAAAAGTTTAGAAATGGAAAATTATACTTATTTACATGCATATGTATAAATGTAAATTAAGCTGTCACCACTCAGCAATTATCACTTCCGGTTACAATAATCTTAATCATGTCTAGGGTGGGCAGTGCTTTTAAGTACCACTAATCATTCTAAAAGCATAGTCTTTCATTTGCTGTACTATGTACTTGGACACTTTGTTACCTGTTTCTGCTAACTCCCTGAGCTCCCACGTTGACATAGTGCCCGTGTACATCGCACACCTTCCGAAACACTCTTGACCTTTATCAGTCGAAACAACACATATTATAATTATACATTCAAACATGAAGGAAATTTAGATAATAAGCTGAACTAAGGAAATTACCTTCTGTCCCTGGTGGTCGTAACTGTCATGGTGATCCGTAGACTTAGGGCACCTGCTGGTCCAAAATACGTGAAGGGACTTGGTAGTAATAAAAAGGTTATATTAAAAAGTAAGTAATGTCTGACCTCAATATTTCGTACCTTTCTTTTGGTGCCCGTGCTTGGTCGCCTCACTTTTGTGGATGGCCGCACATCGTCATCGTTCGTTACCTTCAAGGGCCGACGTTAGCATACATATATGAGGGCTGTTCAGGCACGACTGTTATGGCACAACTAATATGCCCCTGGAGTTCCAGGTTCTACCCCGACTGAGAGCAGGCCAAAGGCTCTAATGTTAAAGGCAGGGTGCCCCATGTCGATGGACAGTGACGACCCCAATTAAAGTGACCTGCGAGCTGACTAGTAGCGGAGTTGACGCTTTAGTTGATTCGGCAGATTCCGCTGGATGCTGGTGGTGGGTGCTGAACCTGGGAAAACCACTGATTTCGGAGAAGTTGGCATGGGAGACTGGATGAGGGTGCCCCGAAACACCGGGGAAGGTAGGGACTGCCAGGTTAGTGGCCACGGGTGATGTACCCCCCTATCCTACACACACATATATGATTTGAGAAATTACAAGCTTACAATTTCTATCAAAAAAGAGAAAAATAAATCGACATATGGCACATCAAACGACAAAGCACACAGCAAATGAAAAGAATATAAGGAAACATGAAATTACATCTCAATAAAACAGGAAGACAGGATGAATGGGCTGTACCTTTTTTGCTGCCGTCTTGCTTGAGTTCCTAGCTTTCCTGCTGGAGTTCCTTGTCGTAGAGGGCTGTGAACTCTTTGCCTACATAAAAAGGAAGTACGTTTGGGGAGAATAGGAACAATTACATAAAAGACAGAAAGGAGAAAACAGGTTAAAGGACATTAATGATCTGTACATCCCTGTATATGAGATCCGTAATGTACATCACCCATCCAGCAATAATTTTGCTAAGCGCGCCTGGTAATTTGCACACCCCATCATCCACTCTCCGTACTACTAGTATTTGCACTAACCTGTCAGCGTCTAGCGGCCTTGACCTCCTTCTCCTTCTGATGTATGCTAGCTGCGTTGGCAGCCAGCACCATCATCGATGCATCTTCACCATGCGCGGGCTGCTTTTGGCCTTTGCTAGGGCGCCCATTATGAGTTCCTAATGGCACGTCATTTCGGCCGTTTTTCTGCGGGTTGGTGGCAATAAAGTATTTTGTACACGACAAAAATAAACGCAGGAAAAAAATTTATTCTTTTACTAGTTAAAGTAAAATACAAATCTTATGCATACGTACTACTTAAAAGCGAAGAGTAGTGCTTCCGTACTCCGTCCAGGGTTGTGCGGCTGCCAATCAATCCCATGTAAGCAACAATGTTTCGTAACCCTGCTTTACAACATCCTTTATATGTACATTTAATGCCACCCATTGTACACAGTCGTCAGGTCGTCCATGTCATACGGTAGCAGTTCTATTGGACAACCTTGCTTGTGCAGGCAGCATACGTATAATTTCTGCAGCATCAACAGCTAATCATATATTTGTAAAGAAATAATAATTGCTTCAGTAACGAATGGAGCCGCCTTCTGCTTATGATGGAAAGTCCCGTATGAAACTCTTTACATCCCGAAAACACTTTTCCCCTGAAAGTCAGGAACATTTTCAGTGTGTCATGCCTCGAAGGGAGCCACTAGAAGGCAACATTGCATCAGATCTGCTAGATGGCATCGACCAAGGCAGCAGCCGCTTGGCTCAAAGCTTGGCTCTTCCTGGTTTTAGTAGCAATGAGAAGTGACTTCATTGTGACGAGGATGTTTAGAATCACCATTGCAACGTTTGCACTTGAGATGCCCCGTCTATGTGCCCCGTCTTGGGAGCCAGGGCCAGCGGGATGGGATGGAAGGCAAGGGTTCTGGGCAGCCCTCAGTACAGCGCCGTCATCGGCTTAGGCACGTGCTTGGAGTTTCTGGAGCCATGAAACAATTCTGGTTAGGAATGTGCATGACGTTTTTGATGCAATTACAAAATAATGTCCGTGCTGAAAATTGTGGCGTGAATCCGTTGAACTATTCATTCCCGTGCAGCGTTTGAACTATTCTGCATTGCAATATGTCTGGATTGGGGAAGCATTGGGGTCATAGAGTACCTCTCACACATGCTCGTTTTCATGGTCAATTTTCACACATACGCCAAGCTGCTATGTGTTGTATTACGGTACCGGCCTTAGCTCCTTGCTAAGTAAGTAGCCAGTGGCTACACCCTCTATGTGCTAATATAGAGGCTAAGGGTTGCATGCCCTAGTGCAACTGTGACACGGTCACTGGTAGACTCAGTTGAGTTCGGTTTCACTGGTTGATCATATGTATTTCCTTAATACATATCCACGTTTTCTCTTCCTTAGAGATTACGGCTCTTTATGGAGGCTTTCCATACTGAGCTCAGAGTACCTATGCTCTGCTCTTCCTATCAACCGGTAGTTATCACTACCACTAGTTTGGGGTGATACAACACTATGATGCTTGCCGGACAAGGCTATCTAATTTTTGGGGCCTGCTCGATGTGTAACTGTGGCTCTTGGTGACTTTGTTTGGGTCTCCATCTGGAAACATTGTTGCCTGGCTACTGTGTAAGGTTTGCTGTTGCCAAATTTCCTCAGTCCTTACCCAGACTTGCTAACTCCGGCAGCTTGCTGCTCAATAATTAGAAAGCCTTCCATAATTAGAAAGGTAGCCCTGAACAGCCATGTGTGGCACTTCAGAGTTCTATGTTTTAAAGTAAGCCACATGTACAGGTTCTAAATTCGTATAATGGTAGCGATTTAGCAATGTTAACAAGCGTTCACCAGAGCAATCTCTTGTATAACGACTAGTATTCATAGCGCTATCCGAAATTGAAATTAACTTTGAAGATATTTTATGCACAAAGTCTCGAGACTACTGCACAATAAGAGCAAGTAAGCAAACTAAATAAATCCGGCGAACCCATGCTCTGAACATTATTATGCACTATCTACATAAACTTTGCGTAAACTGCGTTACAGTGCGTTACGTGCGTATCGTAACGCACTGTACGCAAGATATACGCAAGCTGTTTGCGTAAAGTTAATGCGTGCGTTAGGTTTGCGATCGCGTGCGTTAGGTTTGCGTTAGGCTCGCGTTAGAACATATGCAAGCCCCCGATTTTCGAGCACCACGAAACGTAATAAAAATTACAGGGAACTTTTATAATCATTATAAATATTGTTTTCATTTAAACGAACTTGAAAACTACGCACTATAACAGACATTCTGTCAAGTTTTCTATTTCTTTGCTTTAGGCTCGTGTTAGGCTAACGCAACCTCTAATGCACAAAACGCAGCCTTACGCACACATACGCGCCCTAACGCAGCCTAACGCGAGCCTAACGCACGAATCTGTTGTTATAGTGCCTACTTCAGGGCTCCCTAGTATCGCCGGACCAATGTATCCGAATCATACAGAATTGTATACAACCGGTAGTGTCGTACAGCTTCCCCACCATGGCATACACACCTAACGATATCAAACTTTTGGACGCGATGATACCACGTGTAGCCCGATGCTGCTATGGCTTGCCCACCAGTTTCCCCACACGTGCCATGCTGCTACCAGTGGAACAGTATGGATTGGGAGTTGGGTCCCTGCTACCAATCTACGTGCGCATGGCAGTACGCGCGCTGGTCTTATTCCTAAATGATGAAGGCCGGCTAGGTGTCATGACAAGAGCCATGCTTGAGCTGCAGTGTCGTCTGGCGGCCGACACCAGGATGCACATGTTGAAACGCGAGAGCAGTTTTTATACCACCTTAAAACATCTGACCCTGGCGCGAGACCACGGCATCACGGTCACAGACAAGGGGATGCCGTACAACACATCCCTAAACACTCTCATGACGGCCGCCTCCGTCATCAACGCACGGCAGGACACAAAGCCCGGAACTCTGCCGTTCCGGTGCCTGCTCCCCTTAACAGAGCTGGGCTTAGGCATGCACCCGCTCATTGACAAGAACACAACACAACACCTCATAACCACCACCGAACTCCAGAAGCTTTTCCCCCAGGGCAAGGTGCAACACCGGCACAAGATTGCCCTGAATTGACTAAGCCTAGCGATAAGTGCCCAATGCCCCCAAGCCCCACACACGAAGGCACATGACCCGCGTTGCTGGTCGTCCGTGCTGCCTCTGGAAGACAGACGCCTCTGCGAGATTCCCAGCCACCCGCCATTCACCGGCCTCCGGCACAAATCAAGACTCCCCAACCCAATACTAGCACCATCCCTTGACCCGCATGTACGCCGCGATACACCTATCGTGTGGTGTACAACCACGCAGAAACTGTTGTACCTCTCGTTCGTGTTTGCTCATAAGTATCTGCACGTCTGGAGACTTTCGACACCGATGCGCGAGCACTTGCAAGTACAGCAAGACAAGCGCGAGCAAACAGAGACAGCGGAAGACTTCAAGACGAAGAGAGATATAACTTACAGTCTTACAGATCGGAATGATGCAATGGACGAAATCGCCGTCAGCGCCGGAAGCAAGCAATCATCACGCGGCGGTGATTAGCGAAGTTCAGGCTTAGCTCGGGCTAAGTAGAATAACGTATAGCAATAGTAATGTAGAACACACAAGTGTTCTCCGGTATCGAATGTCTTATATTGCTTAGCCGTCCTCGCATCTGTTATACTCGCAGCATCGCAATGCCGTACGATTCACATCAGGAGGCCGATCCTAGATGTGACAACCCTACTGCGTCTAGGCGATGTCTACGCATAACAACGTATAAGCCTTTCCGGCATTCGCATGATGCAAGGGTCCGGATAACGATATCCGGTTGCAGGGCATGTATCGCGACGAGGGCGGCGCTCTCAACGTGTGCTGTAATGAAGTAATATTATATCAGATAATATTACTTATCGTTTCGTAGCACGAGCATAATGCGCACTTCAATGCTTCGGGCTTTCATGCATGCTAGGCGGATTTGCCATGGTGCGATGTCGCGATGGATAATGACAACATGCCACATGCATATATAAATGTACACGAATACATTTATATCATGCAGATTCATTCATATGCAATGTGTTCATCACAATAGCACTTCGCCTTGTAGGATCACATCGACCTACGCATCGGCGGGAAACTAACCGTAGCACAACAATTATCCCCCCTCCCGTATGCAGCGTCCTCGCTGCATCATACAGCATCGACTGCAGGGGTCATTGGGCTTGCGTGGCACGTTTGCGGGCTTCTTCAAGCAGGGGTTTCATGTCCTGTGAGAAGTTGCGTGCCGGTTCCCATGAGTTGTGTTCGTCGGTATACCCTGTCCACTTAACCAAGTACTCGTGTACTGTCCGCTTACGTCGGTGTCAGCCCACACGACGCGCGCGATAATCTAACACCCGCTCCACATCGTAAAACTTCTGTTTACCAGCGATCCAGGTCTCGGGAACTGGTTCGATCGCTGCGGGGGTGTTAGCAGGCTCAGGGACGGGTTCCGTACCACGATACGGACGAACAAGCGATACGTGAAGCGTGGGATGAATGGTCATATTAGTGGGCAATGCAAGCTCCACAGCCACATTCCCAACCATGCGCACGACAGGATACGGACCAATCCAGCGGGGTAAGAGTTTTCGGGATCCGTCGGCCAAGGAACGCAAGTTCTTGGTACTTAGCAACACGAGTTGCCCTTCCGAAAACGTCACATCCTGCTTGGATTTGTTGTAGTATTCCGTCGTTCGTTGCTGTGCCGCGTCCAAACACGACTTCGCGTCTGTGATTCGGGACATAAAAGACTTGGCAAAAAGTTTAGCAGCAGGCACGTTCACTTCCAACTCACGCCACACGGGTAGCGTGGGATGAAACCCGTAGTTAAGAAAGAACGGACTTTTGCCTGTAGAGCGGTTAACAGCGTTGTTAAGCGCGAATTCTGCTGCAGTCAAATATGTATCCCAAACAAGTGGTGTGCGACCAGCATAATTGCGCAACATATCACCCAACGTGCGGTTTGTGCGTTCGGTTTGACCATCAGTCTGCGGGTGATACGCCGTGCTCAGGTTGACGCGCATGCCAACTAGTTTGCAGAGCGCTTCCCAAAACTTAGACGTGAACTGTCCACCGCGGTCCGAGATCACATTTTTGGGAATCCCGTGTAACCGAACCACATTATCGAAAAACAAACGTGCGGTTTGCTCAGCCGTGCAGGATGATGTGCATGGTGCTAGGTGAACCATCTTAGTCAGACGATTGACCATTACGAACACCGCATCATATCCCCCCTCAGTTTTGGGCAGCGCGACTACGAAGTCCATGGAAACACTTTCCCAAGGCGCATCCGGGACAGGCAACGGTTGCAACAACCCCTGGCCCTTACCGGACAAAGCCTTATTGCGTTGGCACAGACTGCATGTCTGGACGAAGTTCGCCGCATCCTTAGCCAAACGAGGCCACCAAAAGGAACGTTGCACCAAGTCGATCAATCGCTTGCTACCAGGGTGTCCTGCTAACGGGTCCTCGTGGAACCGCGCAAGGATGTCGTAGCGTAG
Source organism: Volvox africanus (assembly GCA_030268105.1). Classification (NCBI taxonomy): domain Eukaryota; kingdom Viridiplantae; phylum Chlorophyta; class Chlorophyceae; order Chlamydomonadales; family Volvocaceae; genus Volvox; species Volvox africanus. The sequence goes on along the minus strand of BSDZ01000010.1, from coordinate 342,204 downwards.
CGCGTCGTCGTTCGGAACGACGATTTGTGTAGCTGCACCCTCCGTCCGTAGCCAAAGGCCATTCTGCTTGCGAAGGTTTTCTACGTTAGCCGGCTCCGAGAACCAGGCGTCTGCGTTGTAGGCAACCTTCAACCGCTCCGCGAGGTCCGTCGCGATCGGTACCTCCTCGCTACGCGGCCGCACGACGGGCGCTGCCGAAATTGCAGCGTGTAGCGACGGATGTCGACTGAGAGCATCGGCAATATTCAATTTACCAGAAATATACTCCCAGGTGCAGTTGAACCTAGCTAGATATTCCATCCACCTAGCTTGACGGCGGTTCAACGTCGGAACGCTTTGCAAAAACGTTAGGGGCTTGTGGTCAGTCTTTAAAGTAAACGGGCGTCCCTCGAGGTAACAGCGCCATTCCTTTAAAGCATGCAGCACGGCCAGAAGCTCCTGTTCCCCGGTGGTGTAGCGAATTTCCGCACCAGAAAACTTCTTACTCGTGAAGGCGATCGGTCGCCCTTCCTGTAACAATACAGCGCCGCTTCCAAATATTGAGGCATCAGACACTACCTCAACACGAAATGGCAACGAGTAATCAGGGAATGCAAGGGTGACATCTTCGGCAACGATTCGTTTGAGCTCTTCGAATGCCCGCTGGCATTGCGACGTCCACGACTCGAGCGAAACGAAAACGCCTTTGCGAGTTAAGTTAGTAAGCGGGGCCGCAATGATGGAATATTTTTCAATGAACTTTCGGAAATAATTGGTCAAGCCAAGGAACTTACGCAGCTCCGTGAGGTTCTGAGGCGCGGGCCAATCGCGAACCACGGCGACCTTCCGCGGGTCCATCTTCACACCGGTGGCCGACACAATGTGGCCCAAATATTCCACCTGAGGCTGCGCCCAAAAGCATTTGGCGCGTTTAGCAAACAATTACTCCCGCCTCATAACGTCGAGCACGAGCCGAAGATGCTCCAAGTGCTCCTCACGCGTCTTAGAATATACCAAGATGTCATCCAGGTAGCAAACAACGAACCTGTCGATAAACGGCCTAAACATTCGGTCCATAACCGCCTGAAACGTCGCAGGGGCATTAGTCAAACCAAACGATAGGACCGTATACTCAAAGTGACCGAAGGGCGTCCGAAAAGCGGTTTTCGGGATATCAGAGGCAGCGATGTGAATCTGATTGTAGCCCTGTTGTAAGTCAATTGAGGAAAAATAAGCCGAGCCCTTCAGCTTATCCAACAGGTCGTCAACGCGTGGCAAAGGGTAGCGATTTTTCACCGTATTCGCATTTAACCCCCGGTAATCAATGCACATGCGCAAGGTCCCATCCTTCTTACCGACAAACAAAATCGGTGCAGAAAACGGGGATGTGCTGGGGCGTATCATACCCTTCGCGAGTAAATCCGTCACCTGGCGCTTCACCTCGTCCAGTTCCAATGGACTCAACCTGTACATTGGCCGGGCCGTAGGCTGCGCTCCAGGCATGAGAGGGATTGTGTGATCAACAGGACGCATAGGTGGTAGGCCAGGGATATCTTTAAAGACGTCCTCATACTGCGACAGTAGGGCCTCAACCTCAGGATCCGCAGAAATCTGCGCGGTGGTGACACAACAGCTCACCCGCAGCCTTAAAAGCAGTCCGTGGGCACCCTTCCGTAACAAACGGACGGCCTCCTTACGCCCGACTAGCTCTGGTTTGATTCGCGCGGCCATTGCGGTCACAGCGAAATTAACCATAGGCACCGCCTCAGTTTCGCCCTCCTTTGGTGTGACATGTCCGAACGACAGGAAAGGTACCTTAATCGACAGAGTACCCTTGCACATATGCAGGGTTGCGGTCTCCATGTCGATGCGCGCGCGGTACTGTCGTAATGTCGAAGACCCCATTATGTACGGTGCAGTCTCTGCTAAGCCCTGCAGCACGTACGGCCGGGTCACAACACGCAAAGGGCCTATCGATAGGCTAAGGGTAATCCTGCCCACGATGGGATGCTTACCCCCGTCAGCAAGGGTAACCTGTGGACAATCAGACGACTCTGGGGACAACCCCAGCGCATTCACCTCTGCGACAGAGATGAAGTCGTCGCTGGCACCGGTGTCAACAAGTGCCTTCAGAGTACGGCCATTCAAACCGATCTGAACCACAGGGACACGGTTATCTACGAGCGACTGCCCAGCAGACAACGTCAGTGCACTTAGGGCGGGTCCGTAACCAACGGCACCCCCATCAGGAGCTTCGTACCAAACGTCAACCGAGTAGGATAGGCGTGGCCACGGAGCCAGCGTACCCTCCCAATCCACACCATTAAACAAAACGGTGCCCGGCTCGAACCGGTGGACATGCCGCATACCCCTTAATGATGCCTCTGCCTTGCGCCGACAGAAAGCGGGGAGTAATACACATGCGGCGGTGCCTGGATATTGACGCCTACACCTCCTGTATATGGCCAACTGTTCCGACATCTCACGCAGAGACGAGGGGATGAACAAAACCACGTGGTTAGACAGATCGATAGACGACAGGGGACGGCGAGGTGTAAACAAATTACACAACGGGTCGAAGCAGAGAAGTCCCGTGCGTCCGTCAAGCGTGATGCGTCGCGCAATGACTCGCTCGATGTGTCCAAGTACACAAGGCAACAATGCCTTAACGGCTGGCCGTAAGGATGACCACCGACCACGCGTTAGTTCAGAAATCCCAGGTGGTGCCCCCTCCGCAGGAACCCGGGCAAGACCCTATTTCGGCTGAGGTACAAACGGCGGCATTAGAGGGCAATCCTTCGTGGAATGGTTCTCCGCACACCGTAGACAAACGTTGGCCAATTTTCGACGCTCGAATTCGGAACGATTGCAATTCCATTTTGGCATAAATGTGTCGTCCGTACAAGTACGCTTCGCGTTGGGGTCGGAACGCTGTGCGGCTGCCGACGACGGCGCACCACCACGCTTCCTGTTCCTAGCTGGGTCCGAGCTCGGACCTGCTCCTCCTGTACCACGGACACCCGAGCTAGCGCCCCCGCGCGCCTTGCGTTGCCCGTTGCTGCGTCGCGTCGCGGCAGTAGGCGTGGGGCGGGTCGCGCCGAGGTCCTGGTCGAGAGCTACAGCTTCCCCAAGCGGATCCTGCACTTGCACGGCATTTGCACGAGGGGCAGACTTGACTTCTTCCTCGCCGGCAAGGAGTCGTATCTCCGCGCCCTTAGCAAAAGCGACCAACGCGTCATACGACTTGATCTGCGCTCCAACCAAGTCAGTGGCGCACCATTTAGCCAGAAGTTTCGTTAGGCCTCGCCTAAACCAAAAGACACGCTCAGATTCGGTGAGGTCAGCAATGGGAGTCACAAGTGCTTCGAAGCGTGACTGGTACGCAGGTACATTTTCATCTCGACGCATGTGGTAGCTACCGGCTGCCAAAACGTTACGAGCTTCCACATCGCGTGCTTGAACCTCAGTAGCGAATCGTGCTAGCAAAGCGGCGACCAACTCGTCAAAAGTATAGCTGCCCCGGGCGTTGGTCCAATTGCGATACCAGTCCTTCGCTGCGCCCTCGAGGGTGTTACCAACGAAGAGACACCTGATACCGTCATTATCGCCACCATGAACAGCCTGGAGATACTTTTTAGCGTCACGCACGTACGCACGAGTTGCATCGGCTATGCTATGCCCTGGTGTCTTGTCGGTCAGCGAAATATTGAGCCTAGGAACGGGAATCGACAATCTCATCACCTCAGGGATGTCATCATGCCCTCGAGCTTGAGGTAATGGCAGAACCCTTGGTCCAGCAGTGTTGTCCATATTCGTGTTCACTGCTGAATGCGGCACAATTAAGTGAGCAGGGGTCTGAAGGAAAAGGGGCTCTTGAGTGGCTCGCGCGCCAACAGTCTCAAGACCTCTATCCGGTGCTCTAGCAGCTACAACAAAATCGGGTTGGCTAGCTAGGCTAGTGTGCGGTGTATCGTCGTGTTCCGCGGACATGGGGCACGAAACGATACCCTAGGTTTGCGTAATAGAAGCCGACTTCTATTGCAAAGGCAAGAGTACAAAGCGATTCGGTGAGCCTACCGACAGTACTCTTGAGAAGATTCAGTAAACTCAGTAAGTACTTGCCCAGCTGAGTCCTGATCTCCGTAGTTTCGGCAATGAGAGTCGCCAACTGGTCCGGACGAAAGCCGGTCTCAGTCGCCGCGGCAAGCAATGCCGGTGCACTGAGATTACCTGCGACTCAGAGCGTACACTTACACAACAAGTGCAGCAATCTAAGCAAAAGCAATTAAACAATTACAAACCGGAAGCGGCGGCGTCCAAAACGGCGCGGCCTAAGTCTTCGGCAAAAGTGTCTAGCGGTCCTCGTGGTTCGTCGCTGGAACTTGCCATAGAAAGAACCTACTTCCGATTAGACAAAGAGAGACAGTTAGGCAACGAACCTGTCTCGATACCAAATTGTTGTACCTCTCGTTCGTGTTTGCTCATAAGTATCTGCACGTCTGGAGACTTTCGACACCGATGCGCGAGCACTTGCAAGTACAGCAAGACAAGCGCGAGCAAACAGAGACAGCGGAAGACTTCAAGACGAAGAGAGATATAACTTACAGTCTTACAGATCGGAATGATGCAATGGACGAAATCGCCGTCAGCGCCGGAAGCAAGCAATCATCACGCGGCGGTGATTAGCGAAGTTCAGGCTTAGCTCGGGCTAAGTAGAATAACGTATAGCAATAGTAATGTAGAACACACAAGTGTTCTCCGGTATCGAATGTCTTATCTTGCTTAGCCGTCCTCGCATCTGTTATACTCGCAGCATCACAATGCCGTACGATTCACATCAGGAGGCCGATCCTAGATGTGACAACCCTACTGCGTCTAGGCGATGTCTACGCATAACAACGTATAAGCCTTTCCGGCATTCGCATGATGCAAGGGTCCGGATAACGATATCCGGTTGCAGGGCATGTATCGCGACGAGTGCGGCGCTCTCAACGTGTGCTGTAATGAAGTAATATTATATCAGATAATATTACTTATCGTTTCGTAGCACGAGCATAATGTGCACTTCAATGCTTCGGGCTTTCATGCATGCTAGGCGGATTTGCCATGGTGCAATGTCGCGATGGATAATGACAACATGCCAGATGCATATATAAATGTACACGAATACATTTATATCATGCAGATTCATTCATATGCAATGTGTTCATCACAATAGCACTTCGCCTTGTAGGATCACAACGACCTACACATTGGCGGGAAACTAACCGTAGCACAACAATTATACAGAAACTGTTGTTAGGACTGGTATCGCAATTGGACCAACGCCCGGGACAACTATACTTTCGACGAGTTGGTCGCCGCTTTGCTCGCACGATTCGCTACTGAGGTTCAAGCACGCGATGTGGAAGCTCGTAAGGCTTTGGCAGCCGGTAGCTACCACATGCGTCGGGATGAGAATATACCTGCGTACCAGTCACGCTTCGAAGCACTTGTGACTCCCATTGCTGACCTCACTGAATCCGAGCGTGTCTTTTGGTTTAGGCGAGGCCTGACGAAACTTTTGGCTAAATGGTGCGCTACTGACTTGGTTGGAGCGCAGATCAAGTCGTATGATGCTTTGGTCGCTTTTGCTAAGGGCACGGAGATACGACTCCTTGCCGGTGAGGAAGAAGTCAAGTCTGCCCCTCGTGCAAATGCCGTGCAAGTGCAGGATCCGCTTGGGGAAGCCGTAGCTCTCGACCAGGACTTCGGAGCGACCCGCCCCACGCCTACTGCCGCGACGCGACGCAGCAACGGGCAACGCCAGGCGCGCGGGGGCGCTAGCTCGGGTGTCCGTGGGTCAGGAGGAGCAGGTCCGAGCGCGGACCCGGCTATAAACAGGAAGCGTGGTGGTGCGCCGTCGACGGCAGCCGCACAGTGTTCCGACCCCAATGCGAAGCGGACTCGCACGGACGACACGTATATGCCAAAATGGAATTGCAATCGTTCCGAATTCGAGCGTCGGAAATTGGCCAACGTTTGTCTACGGTGTGCGGAGAGCCATTCCACGAAGGATTGCCCGCTAATGCCGCCGTTTGTACCTCAGCCGAAATAGGGGCTTGCCCGGGTTCCTGCGGAGGGGGCACCACCTGGGATTTCTGAACTAACGCGTGGTCGGTGGTCATCCTTACGGCCAACCGTTAAGGCATTGTTGCCTTGTGTACTTGGACACATCAAGCGAGTCATTGCGCGACGCATCACGCTTGACGGACGCACGGGACTTCTCTGCTTCGACCCGTTGTGTAATTTGTTTACACCTCGCCGTCCCCTGTCGTCTATCGATCTGTCTAACCACGTGGTTTTGTTCATCCCCTCATCTCTGCGTGAGATGTCGGAACAGTTGGCCATATACAGGAGGTGTAGGCGTCAATATCCAGGCACCGCCGCATGTGTTTTACTCCCCGCTTTCTGTCGGCGCAAGGCAGAGGCATCATTAAGGGGTATGCGGCATGTCCACCGGTTCGAGCCGGGCACCGTTTTGTTTAATGGTGTGGATCGGGAGGGTACGCTGGCTCCGTGGCCACGCCTATCCTACTCGGTTGACGTTTGGTACGAAGCTCCTGATGGGGGTGCCGTTGGTTACGGACCCGCCTTAAGTGCACTGACGTTGTCTGCTGGGCAGTCGCTCGTAGATAACCGTGTCCCTGTGGTTCAGATCGGTTTGAATGGCCGTACTCTGAAGGCACTTGTTGACACCGGTGCCAGCGACGACTTCATCTCTGTCGCAGAGGTGAATGCGCTGGGGTTGTCCCCAGAGTCGTCTGATTGTCCACAGGTTACCCTTGCTGACGGGGGTAAGCATCCCATCGTGGGCAGGATTACCCTTAGCCTATCGATAGGCCCTTTGCGTGTTGTGACCCGGCCGTACGTGCTGCAGGGCTTAGCAGAGACTGCACCGTACATAATGGGGTCTTCGACATTACGACAGTACCGCGCGCGCATCGACATGGAGACTGCAACCCTGCATATGTGCAAGGGTACTCTGTCGATTAAGGTACCTTTCCTGTCGTTCGAACATGTCACACCAAAGGAGGGCGAAACTGAGGCGGTGCCTATGGTTAATTTCGCTGTGACCGCAATGGCCGCGCGAATCGATCCAGAGCTAGTCGGGCGTAAGGAGGCCGTCCGTTTGTTACGGAAGGGTGCCCACGGACTGCTTTTAAGGCCGCGGGTGAGCTGTTGTGTCACCACCGCGCAGATTTCTGCGGATCCTGAGGTTGAGGCCCTACTGTCGCAGTATGAGGACGTCTTTAAAGATATCCCTGGCCTACCACCTATGCGTCCTGTTGATCACACAATCCCTCTCATTCCTGGAGAGCAGCCTACAGCCCGGCCAATGTACAGGTTGAGTCCATTGGAGCTGGATGAGGTAAAGCGCCAGGTGACGGATTTGCTCACGAAGGGTATGATACGCCCCAGCACATCCCCGTATTCTGCACCGATTTTGTTTGTCGGTAAGAAAGATGGGACCTTGCGCATGTGCATTGATTACCGGGGGTTAAATGCGAATACGGTCAAAAATCGCTACCCTTTGCCACGCGTTGACGACCTGTTGGATAAGCTGAAGGGCTCGGCTTATTTTTCCTCAATTGACTTACAACAGGGCTACAATCAGATTCACATCGCTGCCTCTGATATCCCGAAAACCGCTTTTCGGACGCCCTTCGGTCACTTTGAGTATACGGTCCTATCGTTTGGTTTGACTAATGCCCCTGCGACGTTTCAGGCGGTTATGGACCGAATGTTTAGGCCGTTTATCGACAGGTTCGTTGTTTGCTACCTGGATGACATCTTGGTATATTCTAAGACGCGCGAGGAGCACTTGGAGCATCTTCGGCTCGTGCTCGACGTTATGAGGCGGGAGCAATTGTTTGCTAAACGCGCCAAATGCTTTTGGGCGCAGCCTCAGGTGGAATATTTGGGCCACATTGTGTCGGCCACCGGTGTGAAGATGGACCCGCGGAAGGTCGCCATGGTTCGTGTTGTGCTACGGTTAGTTTCCCGCTGATGTGTAGGTCGATGTGATCCTACAAGGCGAAGTGCTATTGTGATGAACACATTGCATATGAATGAATCTGCATGATATAAATGTATTCGTGTACATTTATATATGCATTTGGCATGTTGTCATTATCCATCGTGACATCGCACCATGGCAAATCCGCCTAGCATGCATGAAAGCCCGAAGCATTGAAGTGCGCATTATGCTCGTGCTACGAAACGATAAGTAATATTATCTGATATAATATTACTTCATTAAAGCACACGTTGAGAGCGCCGCACTCGTCGCGATACATGCCCTGCAACCGGATATCGTTATCCGGACCCTTGCATCATGCGAATGCCGGAAAGGCTTATACGTTGTTATGCGTAGACATCGCCTATACGCAGTAGGGTTGTCACATCTAGGATCGGCCTCCTGATGTGAATCGTACGGCATTGCGATGCTACGAGTATAACAGATGCGAGGACGGCTAAGCAAGATAAGACATTCGATACCGGAGAACACTTGTGTGTTCTACATTACTATTGCTATACGTTATTCTACTTAGCCCGAGCTAAGCCTGAACTTCGCTAATCACCGCCGCGTGATGATTGCTTGCTTCCGGCGCTGACGGCGATTTCGTCCATTGCATCATTCCGATCTGTAAGACTGTAAGTTATATCTCTCTTCGTCTTGAAGTCTTCCGCTGTCTCTGTTTGCTCGCGCTTGTCTTGCTGTACTTGCAAGTGCTCGCGCATCGGTGTCGAAAGTCTCCAGACGTGCAGATACTTATGAGCAAACACGAACGAGAGGTACAACAATTTGGTATCGAGACAGGTTCGTTGCCTAACTGTCTCTCTTTGTCTAATCGGAAGGAGGTTCTTTCTATGGCGAGTTCCAGCGACGAACCACGAGGACCGCTAGACACTTTTGCCGAAGACTTAGGCCGCGCCGTTTTGGACGCCGCCGCTTCCGGTTTGTAATTGTTTAATTGCTTTTGCTTAGATTGCTGCACTTGTTGTGTAAGTGTATGCTCTGAGTCGCAGGTAATCTCAGTGCACCGGCATTGCTTGCCGCGGCGACTGAGACCGGCTTTCGTCCGGACCAGTTGGCGACTCTCATTGCCGAAACTACGGAGATCAGGACTCAGCTGGGCAAGTACTTACTGAGTTTACTGAATCTTCTCAAGAGTACTGTCGGTAGGCTCACCAAATCACTTTGTACTCTTGCCTTTGCGATAGAAGTCGGCTTCTATTACGCAAACCTAGGGTATCGTTTCGTGCCCCATGTCCGCGGAACACGACGATACGCCGCACACTAGCCTAGCTAGCCAACCCGATTTTGTTGTAGCTGCTAGAGCACCGGATAGAGGTCTTGAGACTGTTGGCGCGCGAGCCACTCAAGAGCCCCTTTTTCTTCAGACCCCTGCTCACTTAATTGTGCCGCATTCAGCAGTGAACACGAATATGGACAACACTGCTGGACCAAGGGTTCTGCCATTACCTCAAGCTCGAGGGCATGATGACATCCCTGAGGTGATGAGATTGTCGATTCCCGTTCCTAGGCTCAATATTTCGCTGACCGACAAGACACCAGGGCATAGCATAGCCGATGCAACTCGTGTGTACGTGCGTGACGCTAAAAAGTATCTCCAGGCTGTTCATGGTGGCGATAATGACGGTATCAGGTGTCTCTTCGTTGGTAACACCCTCGAGGGCGCAGCGAAGGACTGGTATCGCAATTGGACCAACGCCCGGGGCAGCTATACTTTTGACGAGTTGGTCGCCGCTTTGCTAGCACGATTCGCTACTGAGGTTCAAGCACGCGATGTGGAAGCTCATAACGTTTTGGCAGCCGGTAGCTACCACATGCGTCGAGATGAAAATGTACCTGCGTACCAGTCACGCTTCGAAGCACTTGTGACTCCCATTGCTGACCTCACCGAATCTGAGCGTGTCTTTTGGTTTAGGCGAGGCCTAACGAAGCTTTTGGCTAAATGGTGCGCCACTGACTTGGTTGGAGCGCAGATCAAGTCGTATGACGTGTTGGTCGCTTTTGCTAAGGGCGCGGAGATACGACTCCTTGCCGGCGAGGAAGAAGTCAAGTCTGCCCCTCGTGCAAATGCCGTGCAAGTGCAGGATCCGCTTGGGGAAGCTGTAGCTCTCGACCAGGACCTCGGCACGACCCGCCCCACGCCTACTGCCGCGACGCGACGCAGCAACGGGCAACGCAAGGCGCGCGGGGGCGCTAGCTCGGGTGTCCGTGGTACAGGAGGAGCAGGTCCGAGCTCGGACCCAGCTAGGAACAGGAAGCGTGGTGGTGCGCCGTCGTCGGCAGCCGCACAGCGTTCCGACCCCAACGTGAAGCGTACTCGTACGGACGACACATTTATGCCAAAATGGAATTGCAATCGTTCCGAATTCGAGCGTCGAAAATTGGCCAACGTTTGTCTACGGTGTGCGGAGAGCCATTCTACGAAGGATTGCCCTCTAATGCCGCCGTTTGTACCTCAGCCGAAATAGGGGCTTGCCCGGGTTCCTGCGGAGGGGGCACCACCTGGGATTTCTGAACTAACGCGTGGTCGGTGGTCATCCTTACGGCCAACCGTTAAGGCATTGTTGCCTTGTGTACTTGGACACATCGAGCGAGTCATTGCGCGACGCATCACGCTTGACGGACGCACGGGACTTCTCTGCTTCGATTCGTTGTGTAACTTGTTTACACCTCGCCGTCCCCTGTCGTCTATCGATCTGTCTAACCACGTGGTTTTGTTCATCCCCTCGTCTCTGCGTGAGATGTCAGAACAGTTGGCCATATACAGGAGGTGTAGGCGTCAATATCCAGGCACTGCCGCATGTGTTTTACTCCCCGCTTTCTGTCGGCGCAAGGCAGAGGCATCATTAAGGGGTATGCGGCATGTCCACCGGTTCGAGCCGGGCACCGTTTTGTTTAATGGTGTGGATCGGGAGGGTACGCTGGCTCCGTGGCCACGCCTATCCTACTCGGTTGACGTTTGGTACGAAGCTCCTGATGAGGGTGCCGTTGGTTACGGACCCGCCTTAAGTGCACTGACGTTGTCTGCTGGGCAGTCGCTCGTAGATAACCGTGTCCCTGTGGTTCAGATCGGTTTGAATGGCCGTACTCTGAAGGCACTTGTTGACACCGGTGCCAGCGACGACTTCATCTCTGTCGCAGAGGTGAATGCGCTGGGGTTGTCCCCAGAGTCGTCTGATTGTCCACAGGTTACCCTTGCTGACGGGGGTAAGCATCCCATCGTGGGCAGGATTACCCTTAGCCTATCGATAGGCCCTTTGCGTGTTGTGACCCGGCCGTACGTGCTGCAGGGCTTAGCAGAGACTGCACCGTACATAATGGGGTCGTTGACATTACGACAGTACCGCGCACGCATCGACATGGAGACCGCAACCCTGCATATGTGCAAGGGTACTCTGTCGATTAAGGTACCTTTCCTGTCGTTCGAACATGTCACACCAAAGGAGGGCGAAACTGAGGCGGTGCCTATGGTTAATTTCGCTGTGACCGCAATGGCCGCGCGAATCGATCCAGAGCTAGTCGGGCGTAAGGAGGCCGTCCGTTTGTTACGGAAGGGTGCCCACGGACTGTTTTTAAGGCCGCGGGTGAGCTGTTGTGTCACCACCGCGCAGATTTCTGTGGATCCTGAGGTTGAGGCCCTACTGTCGCAGTATGAGGACGTCTTTAAAGATATCCCTGGCCTACCACCTATGCGTCCTGTTGATCACACAATTCCTCTCGTGCCTGGAGCGCAGCCTACGGCCCGGCCAATGTACAGGTTGAGTCCATTGGAGCTGGACGAGGTGAAGCGCCAGGTGACGGATTTGCTCGCGAAGGGTATGATACGCCCCAGCACATCCCCGTATTCTGCTCCGATTTTGTTTGTCGGTAAGAAGGATGGGACCTTGCGCATGTGCATTGATTACCGGGGGTTAAATGCGAATACGGTCAAAAATCGCTACCCTTTGCCACGCGTTGACGACCTGTTGGATAAGCTGAAGGGCTCGGCTTATTTTTCCTCAATTGACTTACAACAGGGCTACAATCAGATTCGCATCGCTGCCTCTGATATCCCGAAAACCGCTTTTCGGACGCCCTTCGGTCACTTTGAGTATACGGTCCTATCGTTTGGTTTGACTAATGCCCCTGCGACGTTTCAGGCGGTTATGGACCGAATGTTTAGGCCGTTTATCGACAGGTTCGTTGTTTGCTACCTGGATGACATCTTGGTATATTCTAAGACGCGCGAGGAGCACTTGGAGCATCTTCGGCTCGTGCTCGACGTTATGAGGCGGGAGCAATTGTTTGCTAAACGCGCCAAATGCTTTTCGGCGCAGCCTCAGGTGGAATATTTGGGCCACATTGTGTCGGCCACCGGTGTGAAGATGGACCCGCGGAAGATCGCCGTGGTTCGCGATTGGCCCGCGCCTCAGAACCTCACGGAGCTGCGTAAGTTCCTTGGCTTGACCAATTATTTCCGAAAGTTCATTGAAAAATATTCCATCATTGCGGCCCCGCTTACTAACTTAACTCGCAAAGGCGTTTTCGTTTCGCTCGAGTCGTGGACGTCGCAATGCCAGCGGGCATTCGAAGAGCTCAAACGAATCGTTGCCGAAGATGTCACCCTTGCATTCCCTGATTACTCGTTGCCATTTCGTGTTGAGGTAGTGTCTGATGCCTCAATATTTGGAAGCGGTGCTGTATTGTTACAGGAAGGACGACCGATCACCTTCACGAGTAATTAGTTTTCTGGTGCGGAAATTCGCTACACCACCGGGGAACAGGAGCTTCTGGCCGTGCTGCATGCTTTAAAGGAATGGCGCTGTTACCTCGAGGGACGCCCGTTTACTTTAAAGACTGACCACAAGCCCCTAACGTTTTTGCAAAGCGTTCCGACGTTGAACCGCCGTCAAGCTAGGTGGATGGAATATCTAGCTAGGTTCAACTGCACCTGGGAGTATATTTCTGGTAAATTGAATATTGCCGATGCTCTCAGTCGACATCCGTCGCTACACGCTGCAATTTTGGCAGCGCCCGTCGTGCGGCCGCGTAGCGAGGAGGTACCGATCGCGACGGACCTCGCGGATGTTGTGCTACGGTTAGTTTCCCGCCGATGCGTAGGTCGATGTGATCCTACAAGGCGAAGTGCTATTGTGATGAATACATTGCATATGAATGAATCTGCATGATATAAATGTATTCGTGTACATTTATATATGCATCTGGCATGTTGTCATTATCCATCACGACATCGCATCATGGCAAATCCGCCTAGCATGCATGAATGACTGAATCATTAATGTGCGCATTATGCTCGTGCTACGAAACGATAAGTAATATTATCTGATATAATATTACTTCATTTAAACACACGTTGAGAGCGCCGCCCTCGTCGCGATACATGCCCTGCAACCGGATATCGTTATCCGGACCCTTGCATCATGCGAATGCCGGAAAGGCTTATACGTTGTTATGCGTAGACATCGCCTATACGCAGTAGGGTTGTCACATCTAGGATCGGCCTCCTGATGTGAATCGTACGGCATTGCGATGCTGCGAGTATAACAGATGCGAGGACGGCTAAGCAAGATAAGACATTCGATACCGGAGAACACTCGTGTGTTCTATATTACTATTGCTATACGCTATTCTACTTAGCCCGAGCTAAGCCTGAACTTCGCTAATCACCGCCGCGTGATGATTGCTTGCTTCCGGCGCTGACGGCGATTTCGTCCATTGCATCATTCCGATCTGTAAGACCGTAAGTTATATCTCTCTTCGTCTTGAAGTCTTCCGCTGTCTCTGTTTGCTCTCGCTTGCCTTGCTGTACTTGCAAGTGCTCGCGCATCGGTGTCGATAGTCTCCAGACGTGCAGATACTTATGAGCGAACGCGAACGAGAGGTACAACAGCGGAGCGGTTGAAGGTTGCCTACAACGCAGACGCCTGGTTCTCGGAGCCAGCTAATGTAGAAAATCTTCGCAAGCAGAATGGCCTTTGGCTACGGACGGAGGGTGCAGCTACGCAAATCGTCGTTCCGAACGACGACGCGCTACGCTACGACATCCTTGCGCGGTTCCACGAGGACCCGTTAGCAGGACACCCTGGTAGCAAGCGATTGATCGACTTGGTGCAACGTTCCTTTTGGTGGCCTCGTTTGGCTAAGGATGCGGCGAACTTCGTCCAGACATGCAGTCTGTGCCAGCGCAATAAGGCTTTGTCCGGTAAGGGCCAGGGGTTGTTGCAACCGTTGCCTGTCCCGGATGAGCCTTGGGAAAGTGTTTCCATGGACTTCGTAGTCGCGCTGCCCAAAACTGAGGGGGGATATGATGCGGTGTTAGTAATGGTCGATCGTCTGACTAAGATGGTTCACCTAGCACCATGCACATCATCCTGCACGGCTGAGCAAACCGCACGTTTGTTTTTCGATAATGTGGTTCGGTTACACGGGATTCCCAAAAATGTGATCTCGGACCGCGGTGGACAGTTCACGTCTAAGTTTTGGGAAGCGCTCTGCAAACTAGTTGGCATGCGCGTCAACCTGAGCACGGCGTATCACCCGCAGACTGATGGTCAAACCGAACGCACAAACCGCACGTTGGGTGATATGTTGCGCAATTATGCTGGTCGCACACCACTTGTTTGGGATACGTATTTGACTGCAGCAGAATTCGCGCTTAACAACGCTGTTAACCGCTCTACAGGCAAAAGTCCGTTCTTTCTTAACTACGGGTTTCATCCCACGCTACCCGTGTGGCGTGAGTTGGAAGTGAACGTGCCTGCTGCTAAACTTTTTGCCAAGTCTTTTATGTCCCGAATCACAGACGCTAAGTCGTGTTTGGACGCGGCACAGCAACGAACGACGGAATACTACAACAAATCCAAGCAGGATGTGACGTTTTCGGAAGGGCAACTCGTGTTGCTAAGTACCAAGAACTTGCGTTCCTTGGCCGACGGATCCCGAAAACTCTTACCCCGCTGGATTGGTCCGTATCCTGTCGTGCGCATGGTTGGGAATGTGGCTGTGGAGCTTGCATTGCCCACTAATATGACCATTCATCCCACGTTTTACGTATCACTTGTTCATCCGTATCGTGGTACGGAACCCGTCCCTGAGCCTGCTAACACCCCCGCAGCGATCGAACCAGTTCCCGAGACCTGGATCGCTGGTAAACAGAAGTTTTACGATGTGGAGCGGGTGTTAGATTATCGCGCGCGTCGTGTGGGCCGACACCGACGTAAGCGGACAGTACACGAGTACTTGGTTAAGTGGACAGGGTATACCGACGAACACAACTCATGGGAACCGGCACGCAACTTCTCACAGGACATGAAACCCCTGCTTGAAGAAGCCCGCAAACGTGCCACGCAAGCCCAATGACCCTTGCAGTCGATGCTGTATGATGCAGCGAGGACGCTGCATACGGGAGGGGGGATAATTGTTGTGCTACGGTTAGTTTCCCGCCGATGTGTAGGTCGATGTGATCCTACAAGGCAAAGTGCTATTGTGATGAACACATTGCATATGAATGAATCTGCATGATATAAATGTATTCGTGTACATTTATATATGCATTTGGCATGTTGTCATTATCCATCGTGACATCGCACCATGGCAAATCCGCCTAGCATGCATGAAAGCCCGAAGCATTGAAGTGCGCATTATGCTCGTGCTACGAAACGATAAGTAATATTATCTGATATAATATTACTTCATTAAAGCACACGTTGAGAGCGCCGCACTCGTCGCGATACATGCCCTGCAACCGGATATCGTTATCCGGACCCTTGCATCATGCGAATGCCGGAAAGGCTTATACGTTGTTATGTGTAGACATCGCCTATACGCAGTAGGGTTGTCACATCTAGGATCGGCCTCCTGATGTGAATCGTACGGCATTGCGATGCTACGAGTATAACAGATGCAAGGACGGCTAAGCAAGATAAGACATTCGATACCGGAGAACACTTGTGTGTTCTACATTACTATTGCTATACGTTATTCTACTTAGCCCGAGCTAAGCCTGAACTTCGCTAATCACCGCCGCGTGATGATTGCTTGCTTCCGGCGCTGACGGCAATTTCGTCCATTGCATCATTCCGATCTGTAAGACTGTAAGTTATATCTCTCTTCGTCTTGAAGTCTTCCGCTGTCTCTGTTTGCTCGCGCTTGTCTTGCTGTACTTGCAAGTGCTCGCGCATCGGTGTCGAAAGTCTCCAGACGTGCAGATACTTATGAGCAAACACGAACGAGAGGTACAACAGTTCGCGATTGGCCCGCGCCTCAGAACCTCACGGAGCTGCGTAAGTTCCTTGGCTTGACCAATTATTTCCGAAAGTTCATTGAAAAATATTCCATCATTGCGGCCCCGCTTACTAACTTAACTCGCAAAGGCGTTTTCGTTTCGCTCGAGTCGTGGACGTCGCAATGCCAGCGGGCATTCGAAGAGCTCAAACGAATCGTTGCCGAAGATGTCACCCTTGCATTCCCTGATTACTCGTTGCCATTTCGTGTTGAGGTAGTGTCTGATGCCTCAATATTTGGAAGCGGCGCTGTATTGTTACAGGAAGGACGACCGATCACCTTCACGAGTAAGAAGTTTTCTGGTGCGGAGATTCGCTACACCACCGGGGAACAGGAGCTTCTGGCCGTGCTGCATGCTTTAAAGGAATGGCGCTGTTACCTCGAGGGACGCCCGTTTACTTTAAAGACTGACCATAAGCCCCTAACGTTTTTGCAAAGCGTTCCGACGTTGAACCGCCGTCAGGCTAGGTGGATGGAATACCTAGCTAGGTTCGACTGCACCTGGGAGTATATTACTGGTAAATTGAATATTGCCGATGCTCTCAGTCGACATCCGTCGCTACACACTGCAATTTTGGCAGCGCCCGTCGTGCGGCCGCGTAGCGAGGAGGTACCGATCGCGACGGACCTCGCGGAGCGGTTGAAGGTTGCCTACAACGCAGACGCCTGGTTCGCGGACCCGGCTAATGTAGAAAACCTTCGCAAGCAGAATGGCCTTTGGCTACGGACGGAGGGTGCAGCTACGCAAATCGTCGTTCCGAACGACGACGCGCTACGCTACGACATCCTTGCGCGGTTCCACGAGGACCCGTTAGCAGGACACCCTGGTAGCAAGCGATTGATCGACTTGGTGCAACGTTCCTTTTGGTGGCCTCGTTTGGCTAAGGATGCGGCGAACTTCGTCCAGACATGCAGTCTGTGCCAGCGCAATAAGGCTTTGTCCGGTAAGGGCCAGGGGTTGTTGCAACCGTTGCCTGTCCCGGATGAGCCTTGGGAAAGTGTTTCCATGGACTTCGTAGTCGCGCTGCCCAAAACTGAGGGGGGATATGATGCGGTGTTAGTAATGGTCGATCGTCTGACTAAGATGGTTCACCTAGCACCATGCACATCATCCTGCACGGCTGAGCAAACCGCACGTTTGTTTTTCGATAATGTGGTTCGGTTACACGGGATTCCCAAAAATGTGATCTCGGACCGCGGTGGACAGTTCACGTCTAAGTTTTGGGAAGCGC
Source organism: Volvox africanus (assembly GCA_030268105.1). NCBI lineage: Eukaryota > Viridiplantae > Chlorophyta > Chlorophyceae > Chlamydomonadales > Volvocaceae > Volvox > Volvox africanus. The sequence goes on along the minus strand of BSDZ01000010.1, from coordinate 324,630 downwards.
TCTGCAAACTAGTTGGCATGCGCGTCAACCTGAGCACGGCGTATCACCCGCAGACTGATGGTCAAACCGAACGCACAAACCGCACGTTGGGTGATATGTTGCGCAATTATGCTGGTCGCACACCACTTGTTTGGGATACATATTTGACTGCAGCAGAATTCGCGCTTAACAACGCTGTTAACCGCTCTACAGGCAAAAGTCCGTTCTTTCTTAACTACGGGTTTCATCCCACGCTACCCGTGTGGCGTGAGTTGGAAGTGAACGTGCCTGCTGCTAAACTTTTTGCCAAGTCTTTTATGTCCCGAATCACAGACGCTAAGTCGTGTTTGGACGCGGCACAGCAACGAACGACGGAATACTACAACAAATCCAAGCAGGATGTGACGTTTTCGGAAGGGCAACTCGTGTTGCTAAGTACCAAGAACTTGCGTTCCTTGGCCGACGGATCCCGAAAACTCTTACCCCGCTGGATTGGTCCGTATCCTGTAGTGCGCATGGTTGGGAATGTGGCTGTGGAGCTTGCATTGCCCACTAATATGACCATTCATCCCACGTTTTACGTATCACTTGTTCGTCCGTATCGTGGTACGGAACCCGTCCCTGAGCCTGCTAACACCCCCGCAGCGATCGAACCAGTTCCCGAGACCTGGATCGCTGGTAAACAGAAGTTTTACGATGTGGAGCGGGTGTTAGATTATCGCGCGCGTCGTGTGGGCCGACACCGACGTAAGCGGACAGTACACGAGTACTTGGTTAAGTGGACAGGGTATACCGACGAACACAACTCATGGGAACCGGCACGCAACTTCTCACAGGACATGAAACCCCTGCTTGAAGAAGCCCGCAAACGTGCCACGCAAGCCCAATGACCCTTGCAGTCGATGCTGTATGATGCAGCGAGGACGCTGCATACGGGAGGGGGGATAATTGTTGTGCTACGGTTAGTTTCCCGCCGATGTGTAGGTCGATGTGATCCTACAAGGCAAAGTGCTATTGTGATGAACACATTGCATATGAATGAATCTGCATGATATAAATGTATTCGTGTACATTTATATATGCATTTGGCATGTTGTCATTATCCATCGTGACATCGCACCATGGCAAATCCGCCTAGCATGCATGAAAGCCCGAAGCATTGAAGTGCGCATTATGCTCGTGCTACGAAACGATAAGTAATATTATCTGATATAATATTACTTCATTAAAGCACACGTTGAGAGCGCCGCACTCGTCGCGATACATGCCCTGCAACCGGATATCGTTATCCGGACCCTTGCATCATGCGAATGCCGGAAAGGCTTATACGTTGTTATGTGTAGACATCGCCTATACGCAGTAGGGTTGTCACATCTAGGATCGGCCTCCTGATGTGAATCGTACGGCATTGCGATGCTACGAGTATAACAGATGCGAGGACGGCTAAGCAAGATAAGACATTCGATACCGGAGAACACTTGTGTGTTCTACATTACTATTGCTATACGTTATTCTACTTAGCCCGAGCTAAGCCTGAACTTCGCTAATCACCGCCGCGTGATGATTGCTTGCTTCCGGCGCTGACGGCAATTTCGTCCATTGCATCATTCCGATCTGTAAGACTGTAAGTTATATCTCTCTTCGTCTTGAAGTCTTCCGCTGTCTCTGTTTGCTCGCGCTTGTCTTGCTGTACTTGCAAGTGCTCGCGCATCGGTGTCGAAAGTCTCCAGACGTGCAGATACTTATGAGCAAACACGAACGAGAGGTACAACAGTTCGCGATTGGCCCGCGCCTCAGAACCTCACGGAGCTGCGTAAGTTCCTTGGCTTGACCAATTATTTCCGAAAGTTCATTGAAAAATATTCCATCATTGCGGCCCCGCTTACTAACTTAACTCGCAAAGGCGTTTTCGTTTCGCTCGAGTCGTGGACATCGCAATGCCAGCGGGCATTCGAAGAGCTCAAACGAATCGTTGCCGAAGATGTCACCCTTGCATTCCCTGATTACTCGTTGCCATTTCGTGTTGAGGTAGTGTCTGATGCCTCAATATTTGGAAGCGGCGCTGTATTGTTACAGGAAGGACGACCGATCACCTTCACGAGTAAGAAGTTTTCTGGTGCGGAGATTCGCTACACCACCGGGGAACAGGAGCTTCTGGCCGTGCTGCATGCTTTAAAGGAATGCCGCTGTTACCTCGAGGGACGCCCGTTTACTTTAAAGACTGACCATAAGCCCCTAACGTTTTTGCAAAGCGTTCCGACGTTGAACCGCCGTCAGGCTAGGTGGATGGAATACCTAGCTAGGTTCGACTGCACCTGGGAGTATATTACTGGTAAATTGAATATTGCCGATGCTCTCAGTCGACATCCGTCGCTACACACTGCAATTTTGGCAGCGCCCGTCGTGCGGCCGCGTAGCGAGGAGGTACCGATCACGACGGACCTCGCGGAGCGGTTGAAGGTTGCCTACAACGCAGACGCCTGGTTCGCGGACCCGGCTAATGTAGAAAACCTTCGCAAGCAGAATGGCCTTTGGCTACGGACGGAGGGTGCAGCTACGCAAATCGTCGTTCCGAACGACGACGCGCTACGCTACGACATCCTTGCGCGGTTCCACGAGGACCCGTTAGCAGGACACCCTGGTAGCAAGCGATTGATCGACTTGGTGCAACGTTCCTTTTGGTGGCCTCGTTTGGCTAAGGATGCGGCGAACTTCGTCCAGACATGCAGTCTGTGCCAGCGCAATAAGGCTTTGTCCGGTAAGGGCCAGGGGTTGTTGCAACCGTTGCCTGTCCCGGATGAGCCTTGGGAAAGTGTTTCCATGGACTTCGTAGTCGCGCTGCCCAAAACTGAGGGGGGATATGATGCGGTGTTAGTAATGGTCGATCGTCTGACTAAGATGGTTCACCTAGCACCATGCACATCATCCTGCACGGCTGAGCAAACCGCACGTTTGTTTTTCGATAATGTGGTTCGGTTACACGGGATTCCCAAAAATGTGATCTCGGACCGCGGTGGACAGTTCACGTCTAAGTTTTGGGAAGCGCTCTGCAAACTAGTTGGCATGCGCGTCAACCTGAGCACGGCGTATCACCCGCAGACTGATGGTCAAACCGAACGCACAAATCGCACGTTGGGTGATATGTTGCGCAATTATGCTGGTCGCACACCACTTGTTTGGGATACGTATTTGACTGTGGCAGAATTCGCGCTTAACAATGCTGTTAACCGCTCTACAGGCAAAAGTCCGTTCTTTCTTAACTACGGATTTCATCCCGCGCTACCCGTGTGGCGTGAGTTGGAAGTGAACGTGCCTGCTGCTAAACTTTTTGCCAAGTCTTTTATGTCCCGAATCACAGACGCGAAGTCGTGTTTGGACGCGGCACAGCAACGAACGACGGAATACTACAACAAATCCAAGCAGGATGTGACGTTTTCGGAAGGGCAACTCGTGTTGCTAAGTACCAAGAACTTGCGTTCCTTGGCCGACGGATCCCGAAAACTCTTACCCCGCTGGATTGGTCCGTATCCTGTCATGCGCATGGTTGGGAATGTGGCTGTGGAGCTTGCATTGCCCACTAATATGACCATTCACCCCACGTTTCACGTATCGCTTGTTCGTCCGTATCGTGGTACAGAACCCGTCCCTGAGCCTGCTAACACCCCCGCAGCGATCGAACCAGTTCCCGAGACCTGGGTCGCTGGTAAACAGAAGTTTTACGATGTGGAGCGGGTGTTAGATTATCGCACTCGTCGTGTGGGCCGACACCGACGTAAGTGGACAGTACACGAGTACTTGGTCAAGTGGACAGGGTATACCAGCGAGCACAACTCATGGGAACCGGCACGCAACTTCTCGCAGGACATGAAGCCCCTGCTCGAAGAAGCCCGCAAATGTGCCACGCAAGCCCAATGACCCTTGCAGTCGATGCTGTATGAAGCAGCGAGGACGCTGCATACGGGAGGGGGGATAATTGTTGTGCTACGGTTAGTTTCCCGCCGATGCGTAGGTCGATGTGATCCTACAAGGCGAAGTGCTATTGTGATGAACACATTGCATATGAATGAATCTGCATGATATAAATGTATTCGTGTACATTTATATATGCATTTGGCATGTTGTCATTATCCATCGCGACATCGCATCATGGCAAATCCGCCTAGCATGCATGAAAGCCCGAAGCATTGAAGTGCGCATTATGCTCGTGCTACGAAACGATAAGTAATATTATCTGATATAATATTACTTCATTAAAGCACACGTTGAGAGCGCCGCACTCGTCGCGATACATGCCCTGCAACCGGATATTGTTATCCGGACCCTTGCATCATGCGAATGCCGGAAAGGCTTATACGTTGTTATGCGTAGACATCGCCTAGATGCAGTAGGGTTGTCACATCTAGGATTGGCCTCCTGATGTGAATTGTACGGCATTGCGATGCTGCGAGTATAACAGATGCGAGGACGGCTAAGCAAAACAAGACATTCGATACCGAAGAACACTTGTGTGTTCTACATTACTATTGCTATACGCTATTCTACTTAGCCCGAGCTAAGCCTGAACTTCGCTAATCACCGCCGCGTGATGATTGCTTGCTTCCGGCGCTGACGGCGATTTCGTCCATTGCATCGTTCCGATCTGTAAGACTGTAAGTTATATCTCTCTTCGTCTTGAAGTCTTCCGCTGTCTCTGTTTGCTCTCGCTTGCCTTGCTGTACTTGCAAGTGCTCGCGCATCGGTGTCGAAAGTCTCCAGACGTGCAGATACTTATGAGCAAACGCGAACGAGAGGTACAACAGAAACCACACCATCCCCACACCGAGCCAGACGACATGAAGAGCGACCCGCTAGCGCCGCCGAGCCGCCCTGCGGATCCAGCATGCACAGGACGGAAACGCGCAAGATCCGCCTATCAGCGGCAACAGGACTTCATCAACAACAATACACGTTGTGACAACAGCAACGTGAGAACGGATACTGCAGCTATCCACGGCGCGCAACTCCACGACCCGGCCCCACAATGCACATCGTATATAGAAGCGAGATGCGCCATGGCAGCCCTGCAAAAAGACACCCGCAGGAGTGTACCCAACCTAGGAAACCCTCCCGGGCCTATCGTCCAGGGGCCAAGCCGGCAAACCCGTCGCACACTAAACATCGGTATGACCCCCGAGCCAGGAGAAACCGGCACCCCAAACCCCGTGCTGGCATACCTCGCTGAAAAGGGACTTGACTGCATGCCGGTAGCACCACGTCACTCCCGCGCCAGCACAGGCACGGGTGCGACAGGGGCTGGATCGAGCATCACCGCCAGGAAATACGCCGGTAACCCACCTGCGCCTGAACCAGCTGGAGTGCTACCAGGGACGCCGAAGCCACCAGAGCACCTCACCCCACAATGGTGGAGACCTCGATGGAAGGTTGCCCGCGATCAAATCCTGGAGGACCGGATACCCTGGAAGCCTGGAAAAGGACAGGCAAAGGACACAACGGGGCAACAACAGATAGTTTATGACCTATACAACGACGCAGAGGACATCACGGAAATACTCGCGGGCCCAATCACAAAACGCATCGTCCCCTCAAAGGTGAAACTTCCCAAGAAACGGAAAATTGGGGCGGATACGACCTCAACCCATGAACAATACTACACGGTTCGCTGGCAAGACACTATTACCCCGATGTCTATCGTCGGCGCATATGCCAGTATCTTCTGCGGTACGGAAAGGATCCCAACGGGCGAAAGTCGAAAGATCCCCCACGGTCGCAGGCGACCATGAATAGACAACTGCGCCGCACGTTGGTTGACGCCCTGCACGCCCTAGACGCCGGCCAAGTTGTCGAAAGGTTTTCATCCCCGCTTAACTGCGGCGAAGAGGTGCAATACTACTTCAGCCTCATGCAGAAGACCAACTTTTCGGGGCGAACAAAGATGCATTCTCTCAGCCATTACAGGCCTCTCGATAGCACACCCGAATCCTGACCCCACCAGCGTCAAAAAGGCGGTAATGTGGGCAATCGCAGGCGCGTCACACACAATGACATCCACATTGCCCACCGCCACACTACTCATTGTCCCGCACAGCCGGACCAGTCCCCACACGCAGCTATACAGCACACCGTACGTCTTCATCTCGCGCGACTGAGCCGTGGTGAAGCGTGCATGCTCACCAGCGGGACGGGAACTGACGGCCAAACCCCTGGCTACAAGGGAGGCCTGGACCTCGTCGTGTTGGCCAACGACACGGCGATCCGAGGACTAAACGCCTGCTCCATGAAGGCACTCCTAACCGAACTCAAAGCAATGGACGCCGTCGGCCTCCCCAGAAAACATCTGCGCATGCAGGACACGCCAGAGGGCACCCAATACGTCGACATCTAGCGTCCCTACCCAAGCAAAGCTGCTCAGATCATGCGCAAGATGATGGCCTCAAAGCCGCCTGGACCCAGACCCACCGCCACAGTCCACCAACTGGACGGACAGATGCTCCAGCAGCTCCTGGCAGCAGCTTTCCCTGGACAAATACCACTCCGCGTGTACCCACAAGATATCACCTGGACTGACGGTAGCTGCATTAAACTGGCTGAAAACGACGGCCTGAACAAGTTGGGAGCGGCTGCGCACTGTGGACCCACCGGAAAAACATTGTACATCGACCCAGCAGGTGTCGGATGCACCAATACCATTCAACGGGCAGAGCTGGCGGCAATACGCGTGGCCCTATCATTGCAAAAGGAAGTGAACAGCGCCCTAACAATTGCCACTGATTCACAAGCATCACTGGATCTTATCAAAAGAGCAATAAACGATCCGAGTAAACTGCACATTTCCAAGCACAAAGCCATACTCATGGATATCGTCGAACTACTGTACGACTACGCCCAACAGAACATAACCGTCCACTTCTTGAAAGTGAAATCGCATACCGGCATTGATGGTAATGACAAAGCTGACAAGGGAGCAACATCTGTCACACAAGGCGAGATTCCGGCAAAGTTTACTGAAAAGGCAGACAGCGTCCCGTTCGATAAAGTGTTCTGGCTAAAACAGCACGACACTTGCTCCTACATTAGTGACCTGAACAAAGGCCTCTATAAGTGTCTCCAACAGGATACCTTCGCAGGCTATACATGTTGTACGCGGGTTCAATCACCGTTTACATTTATGAAGGCCGCAATGCATTCAGATATCATGAAGCATAATACAATCATATTAGCATGATATACTCGAGTATATCTAGCTAATCAGGCATGTCCCATCATCATTCACGACATCGCGCTGTCGGTCAACATGTTTGACTCGAGGCTGATAATTAATGCACGATCTATCCATTGGCATATTATATCACGTAATAATACTTTGAATAGTATTACCTCATCTGTGTCATAAACCATACGCGTATGCAAGAATGCGATGATCGTGATGGTTGGGTCGGCAACCGAATATCAATATTCGGACCTTTGCATATTGCATGCGTTGCATCCAATAATATCACGAATGACACGATATTTAGAGCAGTATTACCAAGGTACTCACACTTGAGATCGTAATCCAGTGAGACCTGTACTGCACATCAGTATCGCAACGTGATAGGTGCGAGGACGGCCGCCTAGAGACCGAAGTGGGCACGACGCTAACTTTGGACCAAGTATTCGAGTACTTAACTCTATCCGATACGCATACATACGATATAATCATTTATATTCGGCCTGAGCTATTCTAGCATTCCATCTGCAGCCAAGTGATGAACATTGCCCACGGGGTCTGACGGCAGACTGTAATTCTGTAACTGAAGAACATTGTAAGTTGAATCTTTCCTTGCTATTGAGTCTTCCGCTGTCTACTATTCGCATTGGCTTGCCTTGCTTATAAGCTTGGTACGCACGCAGCTAACACCTAGACGTGCAGAGCTAATACATCATTGAAGAAGGAAGGATACAACAAATTTGGTATCGAGACCTGGTTGAATCATGATGGTTGCATTGTCCCTCATCGGAAGTAGGTTCTCGTGATGGCAAGCGACGACGACACTCGCCGCAGCCCTTTAGACACTTTCGCAGAGGATCTCGGCCGCGCTGTTCTGGACGACGCCGCTTCCGGTTTGTGAATTTAGACACTTGCTGATAAATAGTTGCTGCATTCTTGTTGTGAATCTGGCACTGTGAGTCGCAGGTGAACGTACGCCAACACTGAATGCGGTATTGGCTGGACAATACTTGAATGAGGAACAAATCAAGGCTTTGATCCAGAAAACTACTGAAATAAAGGACAACCTAACGGACTATATCGTTTATCTCCTTGGTCTACTCGGGAGCTCTGTCGGTACGCGAATAGTCACAAATTCCTCTTACGTTGCGTTGCTCTCAGGTTTATAGTAAATTCCTGTCTGCCCGAATAAGCTCGTGCTTCATATCGGGACGCGAAGATAGTTCCTATCTGGGCACCGCCAGCCAGCCCGATGGCGGCCTCGCTACTAGAACTGCTTTTGCTGATCCCGATACCGTTGGGACTCGTCTTATGTCTGATCCTATCGTCCTTCAGACCCCTTCGCATTTGATTGTACCACTGTCGGCAGCGGCTACAACAAGTGAGGGAGTCGGAGTACAACAGGCCCCGGTAACACCCGCGGTTCAAGAACCCATCGGAATACCGGAGGTAATGAAGTTGACTATCCCCGTGCCTAAGCTCAATATTTCCGCTGACGAAAAGGCAAAGAATTCAGGACATAGCGTCGCGGATAGGACACGGGCTTACGTTCGTGATGCTAGGCAGTATTTGCAAGCGGTGCACGGTGGGGGATGCGACTCCATTAAATGCCTGTTTGTCGGGAATACCCTCGAGGGTGTTGCCAAGGACTGGTATGATGAATGGACAACCGCTAGGGACAAGTATACGTTTGATAACTTGATCGATGCTCTTCTCGCTCGCTTTGCTACGGAAGTTCGCTCGCGTGGCAACGAGGCTCGTAAGATGCTTGCACAAGGCACGTACCACATGCGTCCACACGAAACTGTTCCTGCTTATCAGTCCCGCTTCGAGGCGCTGATAACACCTATCGTTAACTTTCCTGAAGAGGATCGTATCTTTTGGTTCCATCACGGTCTTACTGAATCCCTTGCACGATGGTGCGCCACTGACCTTAGCGGAATTCCTTTCCAATCTTATGATGCCTTGGTAGCTTTTGCTAGAGGTGCAGAAGTTAGACATTTGGCGGGCAAGGACGTTAAACAATTTAACCCTCGCGTTCACGTGATGTGAGTGCAGGAACTGCCTTCGGAGTTGACGCCGAAGGACCAGGGTCCTGACCGCCAACGCCCCGCGGCAACCGTGCATACCGTTAGTAAGGAAAGGCGGTATGACAATCACGGACGCCACAACCCAAGTAATCGTGGGTCTGCGGGAGCTGGGCCGAGCTCTGAGAACTAAGGTGTTTCTGCACCCTTATATCGTGGAAGTGCGTGCCATACGTGTACGACTACTACAGGGACAGATCCACTTATGATTCATATTATGCCAAAGCAAGACCAACTAGGGCCTGCTTGAATTATCATCCATAATGTAGTATCAATTTGTTCTGCTTGTTCGAATGGTTTTATGCGCCTCCTGGCTCGACCGAGCTCTTTCAAGATGTTTGTAACAAACTTCATCATGTGTAACGGAATTATGTGGCCAGACCAGAACATTATTCCCCTCGCCACAATAACATAAGATGTGTCCTTTAACCGATATAAGTTTGCAAGTCCTCGTAAGTAGCCTTCCTTTCCCTGCTTAAAGGGTTGAGGTCAGGGACGTGGCATTTATAACACAACAGGACACATCTAACAACTTTGGGCTTGGTTTGTCATCCATCCCAAAAGGTCTGACGAGCCTATCTGGCCCAAGACTCAGCACCAGCATACTTGACGCATGGAATTATACATGTAACTCGACCACAAATGGACATGAAGCAACCCTGCACAGCAACACTATGCCATGTAATGAAACATATTTTTCTGCAACAAATCCTCATCCAATACAACCCACCTGTAGTAATCGTATACGTACGGCACACGCCTCCATGATCCGAAGGTGCAGAAGCACTTTCTCAGCATTTCGAAGCACTTTCATTGCGGCTCTCAACCCCCCAGCCTCCATCCTCTAACTCACACTTGCATTATGCCTTCCCTCATAAAGGACCTCTGGATCGTGACTCTCTGGATCTCCATAATTAAATGGAAGTCGCACGTTTACCAGGAACTGTACTTGGCTAGACTTCAGTGTTCCGGCATCAGCTGTGGCCCCTCCTGCTGGAGCTGCTGGAGCTGTGGGACCTCAATTTTCTGGTCCTGCTTGACGCACCATTGCAATGCAATCTGTAGCAAATAAAGAAGGCAAGAAGACAAACACGTGCATAGTGTGGATACAGGGAAAGGGGCAGTCCCATCCCATCCCTGGGTACACTGGTTGGGTATAGATAGGGCACTATCTATGTTGCCTGCCCTGCACCACATCTCGCCACGGTCAAAGAACGTCCATGTGCTTGTGCTGCAGGAAAGGAAGTGGATGCATGAATGCAGCTAGGGTTGATAATACTTGGGGACTTCGGCCGGGCTTACAATGTGCGGATTCAAGGCGTGGCATTCCCGTACACCACTATTCACAGCCCTAGCCTGTACCGCAACCCCATCCGCGTCCGTCCCACTCAGCCCTACTGCACACAACCATACATCACCTTGAGGTTCGCGAGCATGAACTTTAGCGCCTTGGTCCATCGTACGTCCTTGTTCAAAGTGAGCTTAACGGTGTGATTATTGACCTTGTCACCATCGATGGCAAACGGAAAGTTGAACTGTGTGGGCTTGCCTGCGCGGTCAACAGAAAAGGACAACCGTATCGGCAGGTCGGAGCCTATGTAAAGAAGTTAGGCAGAGAGCTTATGTCGGGTTGCAGACTGCAACAATAACTGGAGCGCAGCATTGCATTCCAAGTATACTGGGCCTAACATGGGTGGTGTAGTCTCGACGTCCTAACGCTGAGGAAGGTTAGGGCTTTGAAAGTTCTTAAGGTCCAATATGGTCCTACATTACAAGGTACATTACCTAAGCTCGCCTCCAAACTCAGCGCCGCCTCCCTCCTTCCAACCTTTCTTCGCCTCCCTCCTTCCAACCTCTCCTGTTTGTCGGACGCATATGTTTCCCCCGCCCAGCAAGTACCTTAAGCCAACCACCCGTGGACCAACACATCCTGAACCCCACTTCCTGATCTGGCTGCTTCTGAATCTTGCTTGGGTTTGATAACCCTCAGTAGGTCCGTACCGTCCTGCAGGTCCTTCTTCCGTGCGTGCTCGCCGAACTCCCGCAGACAAGCCAGGTAGGCTACCATGGCGCGATCGTAGTTAGCGGACCAGAGCTTTGACACCGGCCCGAACAGGTCGTACGTCGCACGCTTGTCCGCCACGCGGGGATGGGAACCCATGGGCAGCAGACGATGCGAGCTGAACTGCACCTTACACATCTGGAGAGGCCGGCGACGGTAGCGAACGCACGTTGCGGCACAGCGTGAGGAGCAAGAGCCAGGATGGGAACCAGCGGGAGATGATGAGAAAGCTGGATATGAGAAAACTGGATATAGGTGCTGCAGAGCCCATGCAATCGGAAACGAATGTCCCATGCAGCCTAGACTAGTAGGAGAGAACAAGCGCAGCACGTGACCAGCACACCACATCCTATTGGGTGTTCAGAAATCCTTAAACATAGACCCGGGGCGATATCGACGACTGGATCTGGTTGAGGTTCATGGAGGGATATGGCGGTGCGTAATGAGGCTCCTGAGAGGAGACATTGGGCGACGGGATGGTTAGGAAATCTGCGCGCTCACATCACCACATTCTGAACGAGGGGTCGGAGACGTCATGGGCCCGGACACAACTCAGTTAGGTAAAGTGTCCACAAGAGGGATTGCATTAAGCCGCTTTCCCGAAGCTAACAGACGGTGTGGCTATTAACACACCAGCTGTCGTAGCGCAACACGAGTACGGATACGGATCTTCATCCATCGATGTATTCGGTTGGGTAACCTCGGTTGGCACATTTGCACCACCCAGTTGCTTACGTGCAGCACCTCCAGACCCACGAACGCGGCGCACGCCGGCGGGTTGTGATGTTCCCCCTACCCAGTACCCGCCCCCCCCCAACCTGTGCCATGGTGTGCAACAGCAGTACCGCCTGGCCCCAAGCCGCGTTGATTTCGTCCCACTCCACCGGCACCTCGGGGGTACGCCCCAGACGAAACCCACTAATTGTTCCAAACGGCCCGTCGTGCCTGCAGGGGGGGGCAGCAGATTGGGGGGGGGGGTAGGCTTGTGGCTTTTGCGACATTTGCTTTTACAAGACTTGTTTATGGATCCACAACAAATCTGTGGTTAGGTGGCTACAACGAATCGGGCTCATGTCAACCGGTCTTCCCCCGGTCTTTGACATGTGGCTTGGAGAGATGTTTTTTAAATCCGAGTCCCGATCGGCGCCAATTAAAACGAAGATCTAGGGGCGAGAGGCCAAGAGCTCCGACGACGGCCAAAACCTGCCGGGGTCTTCATCAACTACATCCAAACCTCTCGACCACCTGCGTGCCTATGCGATGCGCCCTCGCCCCCCGCATTCGCGCATTTCTTCCGTGCGGAGCGCTTAAGGTCGGAAGCTCGCGTTCCCTCGCTACTTACTCTTACCTTCTCAATAAACGTCTTAAGCGTTTTCCGGATTTTCCGACTCACCAGATCTTAAAAGCATCGTACAGCACTGATGTATTCTTGAGCAGCTGTAGCCTCTGCCCCGTGCGATCGATCTTGGCCAGCAGTGCACCGCGCTCGTCCGTGTGAGCTCGCAGCAGCAACTCAAAGTCGTTCACGTCGTTCCAGTAGCGCTCCTCCAAGGAGTCTAGGTCCGCAGCGGCCGCGGACAGGGAGCTCAGCTCCGAAACCACCGCTGCTAGCTCAGACTCCAGCACCTCAGCGCGCGCCCTTTTGTTGTTGTTTGTTGTTGTTTGTTGTTGTTGAGGTTGTCGTAGATGTTGTCAGGAAGGGTGACGATCAGGTCAGGAAAGGTCCGGAAAGGCGCGTGGGCGCGGTGGGTAACGATAGTAAGCTGTAACGGACTGCCTTGCAAAAGTGCCCACGACGTGACTTGGGACGCGCTGAAGTTTCATGGTCCAAACCATAAAGCGGACGCCTGACACGATTTGCGAGAGTATGCATGATATATATCAACATCTACATCCCTCCCATGCCGCCGAACCCGATTGTCGCGACCGTATGCTAGAAATGCCACCCGGATAAGCGAGATCGGGTCGCATCCTTGAGTTCTTTTTCCTGCTCATCCATGTGCATGCCATACCAGCCACCACACACACACACCAGGACATACACGGAAATAAAGGAAGTACATTGGTGGACGTCCGATGCTACGGAACCCAACCCAAGTCCCTATCACTGCAATATCCAGCGCACCTTTCCTGGTCACGCTCCTGCTCCAGGCGACTGATCTCCTCCAGCCGATACTCCTCGGCGTCCCGGACAGCTGCCGGCTCCGAAACCCCACCGAGCCCGCCGCCTAGATTATCAGATTCCAGCTGCGCCAGACAAACGCTGTAGGCCGCGATCTCGCGTTCGGCTTCTGCAATCTGGGTTTTGGGCAAAGTGTGTTTTGGTTTTGGAGCTACCTACAGTTGTTCCAGATCTTTGCACAAAAGCACCGGTGCTCCCTCGAGCTTTGTTCCCCTGCGCAACCCCCAGCACCTGCACCTCCTCGCCGCATCTGCTACCCGGCATCCGCCGCACCTGCGCCTCCATTTCTTCCTTGAGCTGTCCCACACAATCCATACACAGCGGGTGATCCACCTGGTATACGGGAAGGGACCCCATGAACAAGTTGATGCATGAAACATAGCATCCTTAGCCCCACAGCACACATTGCCGAGTCAGCAGTTGGAAGCCTGACCGGTTGTTTCATGATGCCTTTGATGCCTCGCACTGCCTCGCGCGATCCAAGTCCGCCCCCCGTCACCACTTGCTGACGGCAAAGTGAGGTAAAACGGTGCTGGTGAAAACCCGTCAGGACAAGAAGACGGTGCGACTGAGCCGGGCTCAGCCGACGGGGTACTGGGTTGAGAGAGAAGAGCACACGTTGAACGAGTGTCAGTCAGGTGGGGTTCGGAACCCAGGGGGGGTTCAAGCCTCAAAAGATTTGAGCTACTGCCTATTGCCGCTGCCTTCCTTCACCAATTCCTCCGCACGTAACCAACCAATGCCGCATATGCAGTCGCACGCACTGCCTCCATTGCACCCAACACGGCTTCCTTCACCTGTGTGTTCGTAGAGGCCAGCTCGAACAACTGCGCCAAAGCCTGTAGCTTGAAATCCAGACCCGACCCGACAGGGCCGCCGTTACTTCCGCCGCCGTTGCTGCCGCCGCCGCGCCCGCCAGGCCCAGCTGGACTGCTGTACCCTGACTCCACCTCTGGTCCCCCCTGTTGAAGACCCGCTCCGCCGCCAACGGCTGTTGTTGAGGCGCCGCTTCCACACCGTACGTGATACGGCTGCGGCGGCGAGATGTTCGGGTGGGGGTTTTGCGCGGCAAAAGCGGACGGTTGCTGTGCTTGGGAGACGTAGGTCTGTGAGGATGGAGAAGCCGCCGCCGGCGTTTGTGAGGGGGACGGCTGCGCGGGCCCAGTCTGTTGGTGCTGTCCTACCATCTGCTGTTGAGGTCCAGACGGCTGTAACGCCTGTTGGTCCTGTTGGTGGCGCGCGCTGGTCGGGGTCATGGCTTGGCCTGGCCCTGACGCCTGCTGCGATTGTTGTTGGTGCTGTTGGTGCTGTTGGTGCTGTGGCTGTAGCTGCTGCATTGCTTGCAGATGCAGCGGGCTAACTCCCGGGGGTGGGTACATGTGGGGGTACGCAGGGGTCGGTCGCAGCACGGAGGCGGCACCCAGCACAACAAACGACTCTTCCAGCCCACGCGCCGGGTGCTGTGGCTGCGGCTGCTGCTGGGATACATGATGCGGCAGGCCCCCCTGCTGCTGCGGCTGTTGCAGTCGGGGACTTAGGTGCGTGAGACCTTGCTGCTGATGTGGTAACGGTTGCTGCTGCAGGGCATAGGCAGGACCTTGCTGCTGCTGTTGCAGCTGCTGAATATGCGGGGCCGGGTGCGGGGGCAGCGCAGCAGCGCCCGAGACGGGTATACCTAGGCACGGGAAATGACGCGCCACAGGTCAGACAGGCGGTCCGTAACTGGATGACATAGAGGTTAAGGACGTAGGAGTGGGGGTCTATGCCTTGCCACATCCTCGTGTTCACGGGTGTCAGGAAATATTTTAAAGGAAATATGTCTGGCTCCAGCACCGTTTCCGGTTATTCCAATGTCTCTACCAAGAGGCAGCTTCGACACGGTTGCAGTGAACACATAGCCAGTTGCCACCCGCAACATAACATCAGTGCGCGTTTGCAGATTTCGCCGGCGTGCGGATCGTCTCCCACCGCGCACACGCCCTAACGTCACAACTTTTCCGTACAGTCACGACCGTGGAAGACTGTCGACAGAGTAATGAGAATCATTAGGGCCTTTAGAATCGGCAAAGGGCAATGCCTAGCACAAATCCAGCGAGTTGCCAAGGCCATATGGGCATTGCAACGCACCTTGACGCTTGCCATCTAGGACGATGAAGGACTCATCTACATTAGTGTTGTCGAAAACGCTTGCTTGAAGGTGCGGCGGGACTAGCAGCCCCCTACCTCCGACCCATGCAACCGATTCAGCTGCTTCAAGGTTTCCCACCAGCGTAAGCCGAGCGCGGCACAACTGGCAGGTAAACGTATAGGAACCCTCCATTCCAAAGTTCCAAGCTAATGAAAATAAAGGTTTACTCCGTAAATACTAGCGCGAAACAATAGAGTTGACAGGTATACCGCAACTCTGACGACTCGCCAGGGTTCAGTAAATTCTCTATGCGATGCTTCCTACATCATGCCATGCAAGCTAGCAATTTGCCAAGAAAAATTCTGAAGACGTTTCGAAAGTTTGTTGTAACCGAATAAGGTGGTTAACGCATGGGCGGTTATTAGGCCATCCAGAGAACTTTGTCAGCTCCAGTTCTGAACCCTAAAACCCATCACTTGTTTCTTATCAAATAATATATTCTGATTCTTTTTCAAAAATGTGCGCTTCTTCATTGGCTCGAGTTGTGTACGCTTTTGCACGCACTTTTCAAAACTCATCTACGCAAACGGGCTGGAGCAGCACAATCCTCGCTTCCTTGCTTGACTCAGGTCACCTCGTGTTTCCACAAATGAAATTCGTCACAGGTAAGCCACTAGAACTCGGTTTGCCAAGCCGCGCGGCCTGCTTACCGTCGCTGACCCGTGGGCCGCGCCAAGGTCTCGAGGGTCCCGCGGGCGACTTATAAGGCACATAGGCGGATACATCCTGTCACTCAATACTTTTATAGACATTTCGCGCAATTTGAGGAGACCAGAATACGATATCCGCGTACATTGGCGGCAACATTACCCGTGAATGCACAAGCGGCCGCGGCCAATCCTTACCTTCTGGATGTATCTCACGTAAAGGTGTGAAACGGCAATCCTACTCGTTCCATTACATTCTTACCAGATGTGGCTCTATCAGCTGAGGGGCCTAACACGGATTCGCAAACCATGAGACTTTCAAACCCCGCTGGCGGTGGTGGTGGTGGTGGTGGTGGTGGTATGCAGGTATCAGCTGCAGGTGCACTCAGAAGCCAACATTACCGTTCTGCCACCTAAGCCCCCGTGCGCTGCTGCATCATCACACATTGTGCTGTGCTTTGCCATGCTTGCAAGCTGTGCTACGCTGTGCCATGCTGTGCTGTGCTGTGCTGTGCTAAACTGTGTCATGCTGTGCGATGCTATTCTGTCCTGCTCATAATCTGAACCCCTTCCAATTATATGCGAATCGTCAAGGGCGACGTCCCATCTTCATGAGAACACATGTTCTAATGATGCCCTGGCGGTTCTGAGTGGCCACACCCATGACACTAGGTCAACGGGCGCTGTGGTGTGTGGTAGTGACGTGATGGCGCTCTCCGGCTTCAAAGTATAAATGCCATCTCTATCGCTGCGCTGTTGTTTGAAAATGCTGAAAGCCATGCTGCGTTGACAAATGTTTCATTGAAGGGCGTTGTTACAGTTTTATTGCCATACCGCCCAAGAGGCTGGTATTTGTAACGCTTTGTATATGTTTATTTAACAGACGATTATATTTTTAAGGAGAGTGTAAAGTGTCAGATAAATTACCACCTAAAATTCATCACCCAAATCTGCTGACGGCGGGCTGTTCCTCCCTTCCGCTCTCCTTGTCATCCGAACCACCCCTGCTACTGCTGCTGCTACTGCTACTGCTACTGCTACTGCTACTGCTACTTGTGTGCCTCTTCCGATGCAGCTGGAGGCAGTGGGGCGGTCCATATCCGTGCATATACCGGCAGCGGTAGCGGCAGCGGCAGTGGCAGCGGCAGCGGCGAGGATGGTAGCGGCAGCGGTAGCGGCAGCGGTAGCGGCAGCGGCGAGGATGGTAGGGGCAGCGGTAGCGGCAGCGGCGAGGATGGTAGGGGCAGCGGTGGCGGCGGTAGCTGTGGTGGTGATGATACTGGGAGGGAGCGCGATAGGCTTTGGACCCAGGCGCGTCAGTCACCCGGGACGGCTGTCCGGATTGAGAAGGTGAGGGGTAATGAAGACAACGTGGGTGTGAATTCCGCGGACGATAGGGCGGATTACGAGTTGGGCATCACGTGGTGAAGTATCATTATGATAATGATTTATGATGTCCAATCCTGACGTTGACCTGCGCGCTCTTTGTTGAGAGCAAGCATGACGGGGCCACACGGGGGCTTTCTTTTGTGCCGCATCAGGGGGCCCTGCATCTTCTTTTTGATGCAGCACATACACAGTGTTTGCTGTAGCACATACACATCCGCATACACATCCACATCCACATCCACATCCACATACACATACACATACACATACACATTATGTCTGCACACATCAAATGACCGGTCAAGGGAGCACACTGCTGAAAGGGTGCCTTCGAGGAGCACCGTTCCTTCCACACGGCTGTGGAGGCGTGGCAGTGAGGTCCTGATCAGGCAAGGTGTGCACCACGAACCCCTTTCCCCTGTTCCCCTGTGGTGGTGGTCACTCCCAGGACACGATGGGTGAAGTGGAGGTGCCTGCGGATAGGTGCGAGCGTCAGTGTGGATGGGCATTTATTGATATGCACGTATATGTGTTTGTGTGTATTTACGGGTGCGTGTGTGCAATGTGTGTGCATGTGTGTGTGAATATGGGAATCCCCGATCTGTACGGTTTGTTGTTCACATGTGGAGAGGGAGGGATATGCCTCCTGCAGGACTCGTCACATACTTGAACGCGAGGGACAGCTGAAGCAGGTAGTTGGGTGCAACACTTACCTCGGCTTCTTTTTTCAGTACCTCTTTCGTGGAATTCGAATTCTAAACTGTCCTGCTCCCCGCACCTGCGCTCCGCACCTGTGCCCCTCACTGGCAGATACTGGGGCGCCCAGACGCAACGGGCACTGAATAACTTCCGCATCGGCGACAGCGGGGCGGAGCGGATGCCCGGGCCCCTCATTCGGGCCCTGGGCATCGTGAAGAGGGCGGCGGCCGAGGTGGGACGTCTGGAGCTAGACGGGGGCGACTGATGAGGGAGGGGGAAAGATAATTCCACGCAGGTGTTTGTATCTGTATCTGTGTGCCTGTGTGTAGGATAGGGAGTTTTTTTGGCTACTTCTATATTCGTGGCCACTACCGGGAGGTCCCTACCTTCGCCTCTCCCTTCACCTCTCGGGAAGTGACTTCTCCGAAATAAGCGATTTTCCGATAGGTAGGTGGTTCAGCACCCACCGCCAGCATCCAATGGAATCTGCCAGATGAACGGTGGCCTTAACTTCACTCCTGGTCGGCTTGCAAGTCATTATAGCCGGCGTCCTCACCATCCATCAACACCTGGGGCACATCCACCCTCTGGATATGTGCATGTGTGTGTGTGTATGTGTATGTGTATGTGTTTATCTGGAGGGTGGCCGTACATATTCGAGGCACCTGGAGATATGCCGGTCAGGACTATATACACATACACATACACATACATACACATATACACATGCACATACACATGTACACATACATATATACACGTACACGAACATGTAAACGTACACGGAGACGTACATGTACACGGACACGTACATGTAAAGGTACACGGAGACGTACACGTACACGGAGACGTACACGTTCACGTTCACGTTCACGGACACGGACACGGACACATAGATTTCGTTTCAGCCTTTTTTAATGTCCTTCGCGCTACAGGGTATCCTCTAGCCAAGGTTGTTGGAATCCTTATTGTTCTTATTGTCCACAAATACGCTCAAGACGTGCTCACCCGCCATTCTCCACGTAAGCGCGGGCATGACCTAAACGCCACCGAAGCGGCCTCCGTCGTTATTACCCGTCTTATTGATTCACGTGTTCTCCCTCGCGCTGCCTCTTCCCGGCCCCTGCCCGGGGCGGCAGGTGAACACGGAAGCGGGGCTGTTGGCCCCCGAGATGGGTCGCGCCATCATGGCGGCGGCCGCGGAAGTGGCGGAAGGGCGCCTGATGGAGCACTTCCCTTTGCTGATTTGGCAGGCGGGCAGCGGCACCCAAACCAACATGAACGCCAACGAGGTCATCGCCAGAAGGCAAGTGAGAGGGGCGGGAAATACTGCATCCAGGTGGAGAAGGGTTTTATTCGGACGAGCTCGTACGTGAAGATGAAAAAAGGGTTCAGATGGGAGGGGGTTTCGTTTCCCGGATGACCGCGGCCCTCCGCACGGATTGCACCGGACGCGTTCGTTCCGACACTCACTGCTGCCGTCAGGATTACCAGCTGTACTGAGGGTTCACTAATTATGCCGCTGGGCAGCCGAGTACGCTTATTAGCTTAGCGTACTCGGCTGCCCAGCGGCATAATTGGTGAACCCTCAGTACAGCTGGTATTAGCCTCTGCCCACCCCTTCCTGCTCATCCCTTCCCACATCTTCCTGCGCATCATCCCGCATTCCGCTGAACTGGCGTAATGTGTAATCGTTTTCCTACTTTTGGATTCGGTAATTTTTGTTTCTCCTGAGCTGTCTATCAGGTCTCGTGTATTCGCCTCCCGCTCCCGCTCCCGCTCCCGCTCCTCTCTCCCGCTCCCGCTCCTCTCTCCCGCTCCCGCTCCTCTCTCCCGCTCCCGCTCCTCTCTCCCGCTCCCGCTCCTCTCTCCCGCTCCCGCTCCTCTCTCCCGCTCCCGCTCCTCTCTCCCGCTCTCACCGTGATGGGGAGGAATGCCTAGTAAGCGCGAGTCATCAGCTCGCGTTGATTACGTCCCTGCCCTTTGTACACACCGCCCGTCGCTCCTACCGATTGGGTGTGCTGGTGAAGTGTTCGGATCGGCCCCGATGACTTAGGGAAACCTGCTCGGGGTTGAGAAGTTCATTAAACCCTCCCACCTAGAGGAAGGAGAAGTCGTAACAAGGTTTCCGTAGGTGAACCTGCGGAAGGATCATTGGGGTCTTTCCCTTTTCGGCTGCGAGAGGGCTGTGGGTCGTATTACCTCTTGCAGTCGAATATATGTCACATTGCCGCCCACTCTCAGAGGATCTCTGTGGGTCCCCATCTTGTAGCTCGTTGCTTCAGATATGATGAAGATGACGACATGAGACACATGGGGAACGCTGCTACACATATGTACAGCCCCTAACCTTTTTGGGGGGTTGGGCTATGCGTGCTGCGTGGGGAGGCTCTCTGCAAGTCTCGTCCCTTGGCACGTCCAAGGGACACTTTCTTTTACACAAAACTATATAGTAAGTTATCGGATGGGTACACTCTCATGTACACCTCCGCCTCCATGTGGACAACTCTCAACAACGGGAATACTACAGGGCCACGGACATCCTGCTGGCTGCATCAACCTCCGCCCATCAACCCCCTACCTCTACCTCCGCCCCCACCGCCTCACTAAACGGCGCCATGTCCGTGCACCCGAACGACCATGTCAACCTCGGCCAGAGCTCAAACGAGTAAGCGGGTGGCTTGACCCCTTCTCCCGAGTCCCCGGGCGGCGTGAAGTTTAAGAAAGTCACAACTATTTCTAGGGAAATATCTAAACCCTAGACAATGAATATAAGAAATTGATAATTACAGTAATATTAGTCGCATATGGGCGTTCCCCTGGAGCAGAGAGGGACTTACGTTTTGGGTTTGAATTAAGGTGTTTTTGTAGTTCTGGTTTATTTCTATGCTAGGTCCCCAACGCACCAACGAACTGGGGACGGGGAAGTTCAAAAGCGCGTTCGTGGGGGACAACAGCGGCCGTATGGACAGTGTACAAGGGCTTGCGGTGGCTGAGCGTCTGGGTTGCTCCTAGCCCTTTAAGTGTGCGAGATCGATCGATGCAGTACGGTTTCATAAATAATGTAATATAGTAAAATAAACTGTGAAATAATTTTTGATATAATGATATACATATTTTTGCGAATTGGCACCCCCCCCTGCTCCTTCCACACTGTGCGCTTGGGCCCCATTGTGATTTTGCCGCCGCCTCAACTCCTCCCCCCCCCCGCTGAACCTCGACCCGAGCCTTCCCGCATCTAAACTCCCTCCCTGGTGTTGCTCCGGAATCCCTCCTCGTGCCCCGGTGTGCAACCAACACGGCTGTAACCAACGCAGTACATTCCCAAGCGCCATGCACGTGGCGGTGGCGCTACAAGTTCATCACCGTCTGGTACCCGCACTCCACGGACTGCAGGTGCGCGTTCGCGTGTGTCTGTGTGTGTGTGCGTGTGTGTCTGTGTCCGGGCGCGGGGGGTGGCCCCAGGCGCGTGCTAATCCTGCCAGTTTCCTGGGGTTATGCTTTCGCCACGCCACGCGACGCCACGCCACGCCACGAGTTGGATGTACGACACCACGCGGGGATTTCCCCCTCCACGAGAACAGCCCGTTCTGAGCTCCTTTTTGGGCCCGTCTTGAGCGCCGCTTCGCAAATAGTATGTCCTGGGTGTTGCGCCTCCCTCTGCCTTAACTTCCCCTCCCCCTTTCTCCTTCCCCCTTCTCCCCTCCTCCTCCCCCCCTCCTTCCCCCCTCCCCTCTTCCCCCTCCTCCTTCCCCCCTCCCCTCTCCCCCCTCGCACATACCCTTAACAGGAGGCACTGGAAGCGAAGTCGAATGAGTTCGGGCGGATTGTCAAGGTCGGGCGCACTCACACCCAAGATGCCACTCCCCTCACACTAGGACAGGAAATCAGCGGATATGCGGCCCAGGTCCGTCGGTACGCGGGCTGAACCCGACAGAGATGTGCCCATGGGTCAGTGGGACGACATGCATATCCCAGGCTTCAGGATCCAAACCAACAGCGTGATGCAGTCCATTTCGTCACCCGGCTCTCCCTGACAAGTGTCGCGTCATTGGGCTCGACAGGTGTTGTACGGCATCGAGCGTGTACAGCAGGCGATGGGCCACGTATACACACTGGCACAGGGCGGGACGGCTGTAGGCACTGGTCTTAACACTTTTAGAGGTACGATGTCGATTGTGTGCGGGTTTGGAGGAGCGTCCGTTGGGTTCTGGGACATATGAGCCGTTCAGATCGGATGCAGCGGGTGACGATTGGTGCTTGCGAAGGACACCGTGAGGTGGTTTTGTGGTGCTAGGCGCGAGGCTTCACCCTCAAGTGTGGGGCGGGAAAGGGGCATGTTAGGAAGCGTGTGGTGACGTGGCAGGGTCACCAGGCAGGCAGCGTTGTGCGGCCCTTGAGGCGGATGTGTTGCCAAGTTAGGCGCCCCGCACGCCTAGAAGCCTGACGCTGCTTCATTTGAGGCAGACTTCATCACGACCAAAAGATTGCTGCATGCAGCTGAAATGTTGCACCATCGGTTGAACCTTTACCTTGACCTTTTTACAGACTCAATTATCCCGTTCATAACCGACTATCTGTACGTGACCAAATATCCGCGTACGTATCCGGCGATCCATACATAACGAACTTATATATATCCCACTTGCGAAATCTGGTGAGTCCATTTTATCCACTTGGGGAATTGTGAAGTTGTGGAATACGACAGCTCCTCACGGCACCAAACAGCAGCAGCATTAGCCGTCGCAGCAGCAGCTTATCCAGCAGCTCATCCAGCAGCTGATGTAGCAGCTGAAGTAGCAGCTGATAAGTGCCGTGCCCTTTGATGACGTGTAGGGTTTGCTAGGGCAGTGGCGGGGGCGATCGCACTGGACACCGGGCTGCCCTTCGTGACAGCCCCCAACAAGTTCGAGGCTCTGGCGGCGCATGATGCGATGGTGCACCTCAGCGGCGCCCTCAACACGCTGGCAGTTTCGCTCAGCAAGGTTACACGGGACGGTCACAGGACGTGACGGCAGAGGGGGGAGTAGAGGCGGGGGAGACAGGCGGGGGAGACAGGCGGGGGAGGGGGTATCCTGGCCGCCTCTCGTCCCGCCGCTTGGGTCGCGTGGAGAAGACAGGGTGATTGGTGTATTGTATTGTACATAGTGGTTAAGGGGCGGCTTGCTGCTAGGCAATACATACGCAGCATGCCGGCCCCGCACCCTAGCATTGAACTATGATGAGGCGCCCGTTATCGTGTTCTGTTTTCCGTTAATTGCATCTTTCTGTACATCCATTCGTACTCGTATGCCTGTCCTTCATTTGCGTATCTGTCAGTCTGTCTGTATGACAGTCTATTTATTTCTCTCTGTCCGTCTGCCTGCCTGTCTGTCCGTCTGTCCGTCTTCCTATTAAACAAAGTAGATTTTCCAACATTTGGCCTTCCAACCAAAGCAACT
The DNA here is from genome assembly GCA_030268105.1 of Volvox africanus. Classification (NCBI taxonomy): domain Eukaryota; kingdom Viridiplantae; phylum Chlorophyta; class Chlorophyceae; order Chlamydomonadales; family Volvocaceae; genus Volvox; species Volvox africanus. The sequence continues at coordinate 300,749 of BSDZ01000010.1, read as the reverse complement.
ATTTTTTACCTACAGGTAGCTAACGATATTCGGTTGCTGGGCAGTGGCCCCCGCTGCGGTCTCGGTGAGCTGTTGCTGCCCACCAACGAGCCAGGAAGCTCCATCATGCCAGGCAAGGTACGACAGGAAAACACAATAACTTCATTTCGGTGCGATCATGTTTGTGACGTACTTCATTCGTGATGACGTAATTGTATTCCACAGGAATTGCCACAAACGAATTATTCAATCCGGTTGTACGGGTCTTCTAGTACGACCACGATGCCACCGTATATCTCACAGCCTTAGTGCAGCAAATTCGCACCCCATCGACCTCGGCTGTGTATGAATCCGCGTGTACGAGTGTTTCCTTTTCCTACTTTGGACGACGTCAGCCATCATCAGCCATCATCCGATTTTCGCCTAAAGCCCTCCTCAAGTATCAGCACCCGGATTCGCTTTATCCGACGCGGACGACAGGCAGTCATCCTTGACGGTTAGTCCTGGCTTCATCAGCGATTATTACTAGCGCTTCGATGTTCGTCTCCCCTCCTCCCCGCATAGAGCTTCAATGCCAGGCACATTACCGTAATACATCCCCATCCATTTGCCCTTCGCCTTCCCCCGTGATGCTCGGGGGAACGCCAGGTCAATCCCACGCAAGTGGAAGCTTTGGTTATGGTATGTGCTCAAATCACGGGCAACCATACCGCCGTCACAATGGCGGGTGGGGCTGCAGGGGGACAATTCGAACTAAATACGTGTAAGCCGCTGATTGCGGCTGCCGTATTGCGATCTGTCGCGCTGATGGGTGATGCCGCTGCGTCGTTCACTGCGCACCTGGTCTCGGAGCTTCGCGTGGACGAGCGGCGCATCAACCGTCTCCTGCAGGAGTCGCTGATGCTGGTGACGGCCCTCAACCCGGTCATTGGTAAGTTGCGAAAGATGTAGCTGGTCCCTTGGGGGATGGAGAGAAAAGTGGAAAGCCACGAATGGTTGCGGCTGCAGTAGCAGTAGCAGTTGTTGTAGCGGTTGCTGGAACTATCGCAGTTACAGCAGCGGTTGCTCGAGGGTTTGAGCGCAACGGATACGATTGCACCCAAACCGATCGCGGAGATGTTGATTCCCTTTCCTTTCCTTGCCTTCCCTTTCTTGTCGTTGGTATTTATTGCTGGCGTTGAATGCGATTGGGGTTTATAACCGTTGCCAGGAAGGTCTTTCCAAGAAGTCAGGATGCTTCTGTAAAGGTCAGCTGGCCTTCAGCCAGGTCGTGGCAGGTGGCAATCGACTTGTGCCGGCTTTCAGAACGATCCCACAGAATCGAGCTAGGCCTCACCAGCTGATTTTCCTACTTATAGGATTTGGAGGTCCTGCTATAGTTTCCATTACGAAAAGGGACCTGTTAACTGAAAAGGCGGCCCATGCGTAGACCCACACACTAACATTTGCATGAACGATGTATGTCCATGCGTGCAGGCTACGATGCCGCAGCAATCGTGGCTAAAAATGCGCACAGTCAGGGGATAACCCTTCGCGAGGCGGCGTTGGAGCTGGGTTTGGTGACTGGGGAAGAGTTTGACCGCGTTGTGCGGCCGGAAAGGATGCTGGCACCATATGAGTTGGCTGCGGGTGGTGCTGGGGATGGGGCTGAACGCCACAGTAACAGCAGGAGGAGAAGCACGGAGGGGGATGGCGACAAGTGAAGCGACGGCAGCTTAGGAAACTAGATATGTGAGCATCTTCAGAGTTTACAACTCTAAAGATGCTCAGATAACGTGCTGGTGTCAGTGTCTGTAGCATTGGCGCCGGCGTAGGCCCCCACTGTTAATGGCTGAGGTACGAGTGTCACGGCACTTCACGCACTCACCAAGGTTATCTCGTGTGTCAGTTACGGTTAGGTTGCACAGCAGGACTGTTGTCTCAAAGCGCCCAAAAATAGTGTGTGGGCTTTGACCTAGGGCCGTGAATGCCTTCGCACGGGCACTGGCACTCGCAGCCCTAGGTCAAAGCTCACACGCTACTTTTGGGCGCGTTGAGACAACAGTCCTGCTGTGCAACCTGACCGTGACTGACGCTCTCCGTTCATAACTGGCACACGAGATCTCCTTGGTGAGTGCGTGACGTGCCGTGACGCATTCACGGCCCTAGTTGCTGTGCTATCCCGATACATTGCTGAAATGTGCGTTACATATCCTGAGGCAGTTTTCCGCTAAAAAACATTCATTCTGGTTGTTTTCAGAAGGCTCTATCAATTCAAGTAAATTTTAATGCGTTTTGCTTGCCCGGAAAAGAGTGCGCACGTTATGGCGGGCTCTTGTGACATGAAAGGTTGAAATCTCACCGTTTCAAATCCCCAGAAACGTGTATTCTGATGCTTCGTGTTTGACTGTGTGCAGATGGCAAAAGCCTTCGCCTACATTTGTCGAGGTCGAATTTTCTCGATTCCCGGCACCGGAATGGTACGAATGAAGGTCGCTCTTATTAATCGGCAGACTGTGTTCGAATGGCAGTTGGCAGATGCGAGGAGATGATTAAATAAACGTGCAAATTTGAATGGCTTCTGTTTGGCATGTGAACGATTTCTCGCGCGAACGAGTCCCCGCAACAGCACGTTCTCGTCCATTCTCGGCTTGCGGTAGTTCATGGGTTGCACAGCCGTAATTCGTACATACGGAAAGCTGAATATACAGTTTATGGTGTGTCCTTTTGCCCCAAGCTCCATATATTATATAACATCATATTACCGGTAATATCTTTTCCATACCTGAGGACAACTTACGAATCACAGAGCAGCTCGCAGTACGATTGCGTACATTTTTGGCCAATAACGATTAGCCTTATTTATGCGGAAACCGAACACGGGGCATCTCTGCGGAGCCTGTGAGCATTTCTTAACGCCTTATTAGTAATCCCTCTAAGCGGACTCCTTGCGGACACACGATCCCGGCACACGTTCAAGCACTCCCTGTCGATCATCCCTCTAGGATCATGTATGGATGACCCTAAGGCAAGTCTTGAAACCTCTTGGTACCTCTCTCTCCCTTAGGATTTAGGACGCGTCTGTGAATGGCAGTGAGTGACTGTGAGAACGCCTTTAATGTTTCAGAGGGTCCTTGAATATATTGTACGTTTGAGAATGCAGGGGAACCTAGTATGCCTGGCCGCATAAGGCCTATATTGTTTTGCGGAAGGCGTTCATTTGGGCGCTGCATTCGAGCCGTTCGCGCTCCGCTGTGATCTTATGTATGTTACATATGTATACACATATCTACACACACATATGTATACATGTATATATGTATGTATGTATATATATGTGTGTGTGTGTAATATTTATAATGTAGTAAACAAAACGATAAGTTGTAGGAAGGCGCAAAACGAATTTTAACAACGTGGTCGCAGTAAGGGACGCACAGTACCTGATTTAACGTTATTCACAATGCGTCCATGTTCTTATTCCGTATTCCCTGCCTTGGGGTAGCCGCCTTGCAGCCGCAAGCAGTACAGTGTGGAAAGGGGTAAGATAAACACCAAACAATACAATGAAAGGGGGTTGTTCCAGAGCCGTGACCTTGGATAAGGGTAAAATGCTAAGCCCGCGCTTGATTATCGGCAAATGTAGGGGGGAGAACTTGCCAGGTTAGGCGAATGGCTAGGCAAGCGAACAGTTGCCGCAACATCTGGAAATAAACTGCTTTCAGTCGACAGGACCGGATATCGAACCTCAAATGGATACCGTACGAAGAGGTACAGTAAGCAGTCTAAGCACGAGCATCGAGGCGCCTCGAGACGTTACGAATGTCGCTCTTCGCTATCACGCGTCCCGTCTCACAAGCCCCAGACTCCACAGCTTCCATTAAGCTTCCGTCCGATTACCAGTGCGCTCTGGGACTTCACGAAAATGTAAAATGTTTAATATTACATTGAAAATTGTGAGTGACACCGTTTGAGTGGATGCGCCACTCACTGCAACAACTTACCAACGACATCGCTATTAGGCTGTCTCAGTCTGACCTGTGAAGTCCATGTTTCAAGGCACTCAAGGAGAGGAACTCAACGGGAGTATCCAGGCTTCGGATAATCTCAATGAAGCAACGGCGCGTAAACCTGGAATTTCAGCGGGCCGCTGGACATTTGATATCTGTTGAACAAAGAGAAGGGTTGGAACCGGGTAATTGATTTGCGTCAACAAACTGCTGCAAAAACGGGAATTTAGATATTATTAAGTAATAGTGCAAGGAACACCAAGGAGATGAGCGTCGACTCGTCCGGAAGACGACTGCTGAAATATGGCAATCTGCCTAGACGGCTCGTCACATTATATATGTTGTTGAAGGAACACAACAAGAAACAGCGTTACGTTCACATATTGAATAGAATAAGCATGGTTGTATAGAGCAGGCATTGCATGATGCCGTCTGAGCCAGGATATTGGATGGAGGTTAGCAAGTTGTCTGTGCTGCTACTGGTGCATTTACGACTCGCCAATCCATTGGCATCGTAAGTTTTAATCATACGATCAGCCTCAGCGTAAAATCATCTTAGCAAGTGTTCCGCATCAAATAATTGGCAGCATTAACACTTACTAGGGAAATGTACATTAAAAATACGGAGAAAAACTTGGCGATTCAAGTCAATTCCTCGGCCGGTTTACGGTGCTGCCAGTAATCACTATAGAAGTTTAAATGTTATTATTCACTACAAAATTCACTGTATTTTAGGACAGCTCTCTCTCTGTATTGCCATGGGTCTGCGGCGTCATCTTCATAAAAGAGATGGGCACTGCTTCGGTAAGGCGTTACGTTATCGTTTATATCACCTCTAAGTAAAGTTGATCATTCCTAGGGGCGCACTTGCATGCTTACGGGGTAGAAGTTCCCGGAGAGAGACCGATTTCGGATGACGAACAAAATGACAGTCGAGGGGACAAAGTTGTAGGGATTGCGTCCAGGTGTAACCCTACTTAGGCGCTAACAAATACTCAAATAATATTGAAATTGACGAAGGCTTTCACAATGAATGCCTGAATTTATCACTCGACATCCGTAGTTTTGTCGAGCAAACTGGCACAAGTGTTCTAAACTATTATGTTTTCGTGACTGGCCAGAAGAATTGGAAGGCCAGCGGTTTGGTGGCATCCGGTGGTGGTAGTGCTTTACGACGGTTTGGAATTCTTATTCACACGCTCCGCTGGTTGCGTACAAATAATATGACGTTATATTCGAGTTTAAAAGGGAGTTGACTATGACACTGATGCCGGCTCCGTAAAAGCCTCTGCCGCATTGACGTACAGCGCCGAAGTGATTCTAAGCATACATATGTGCTTCCCGCAAAATGACTGCGCTAGTATGGAGTTCCTATATATTTCATCTTTATAGACGCTATAACCTGTAAGGTGCGTGCACCTGGTCGCGCTCTTCGGCGGTCGCGGGTAACGATACCGCCGCCCTCCGCACCATACAACCGTTGATAACGTCCAGAAAACGAAACGCTTAATTTCATAGCCTTCATCAGGATGTACAATCTGCTGCAGTCCGTGAGCCCAACCGGTCTGACGCAGCTCGCTTACCCTCCTGCGCTCTACAGCCCCGCCGGAAACGAAAACCCAGCTGTTTCATTGATGCAACAACTTCAGCAGGGTCATCAAGCAGGAATACTCCTGGGCCCTGCTGGGATTGCCGGCCTAACGCCCCAACAACAGCATCAGCTGGCCGGAGCGGCGGGCAGCAACATTTACAGCAGCTCGTCGACAGCCGCATATGAGCTTTCAAAACCAAGTTTTATGCAGCAATCAATGTTCTCCGCTACGGGACCAACCGCTCTTGTCGGTGCAACGGGTTCCACACAGCTACCGACGGTGACCGGAGCGGGCCTCGCCTCAACGCCAGTGGCAGCAGCGGGGACGGAAACGCCATCTGGGTCGCATGCCCTCTCACTTCTGCCCCTGCCAGCTGCAGCTGCAAATACCCAGAGTCATTTGCTTTACAACTTTCCGCAGCACCTCCAGCAGGTTCAGTTGCTGGAGCGGCAGCCACAACATCAACAACTTCTGCTCGGGTACGGCAGTGGCGCACAGCAGCCACAGCAGCCACAGCAGCAGCAACAGCCATGGCAACCCCGAAGGCAGCAGCAGCAGCAGCAGCCTCACTTGCAGTCGCAACAACCCCAGTCACAGCAGTCGCAGTCAGTCCTCATAGAGCAATACCAGCAGCAGGCATTTGGTTCCCAGAGCGGCGGTCTCCAGCAGCAGCTGCCCTGGCTTCAATCACAAGCTCAGCAACAGAATCAAGTTATCTTACAACAGCAGCAACAACAGCAAGGCCAGGGGCAGGGCCAACTGCTATACGAGCATGCTGCTAGCCGAAAACCCCGTCTTCTACAGCAAGCGGATATCTTGAGCAAAGCTTCGCAGCAGGTCTTACACAAGCTAGGGCACTGGCATCAGGATCAGACGCGAGAGCTGCAGCCGGAGATGAAGCAGCCGCAACCACAACATCAGCAGTCACAGCAGCCGCAGCAGCAGCACCAGACGCAGACGCAATCACAGCAGCCACAATGGCAGTGGGTGCAACAGCAGACACAGCAGCAGCAAATACAGCAGCAGCAAATACAGCAGCAGCAAATACAGCAGCAACAAATACAGCAGCAGCAAATACAGCAGCAGCAGCAGCAGCAGCAGCAGCCCCGGCAGTCGTCACAGCAGCAGACACAGCAGCAGATGCCCCCGCAGGAGATGCCGCCGCCGCAGCAGCGGGCAATGCAGCAAGACCCAAGGCACATGGCGGCATCAGCGGCAACACAGCAGGCCGCCGCTAACAGGCAACCTAACACGCAAATTCCGCAGCAAGGCACCAACGAGATGCCGAGCGACGGCGCTCGCACAGCAGCAGCGGCATTAACAACAGCAGCACCAACGGCTTCAGCCTCTATAAGCCCCGCTGCGGGCGCTGCTGCTGCTACTGCTACTGCTATTGCTGTTACGGCTGCTGGAGCAACAGCCGGCAGCAGCCGAGGCGCCGCCACCGGGGCCCCCTTGAAGTCCTCATCATTGCCGCCGCCGTCCACGAGCGCCGCCGGTCTCACAACCTTCCGTGCAGTCATCGACTGGAAAGCAACCTTTGCGGCAACTGTTGCCCCATATGAGGTGCTTCCTCCTGGTCACCCGGCAAAGGGATTGGCCGGCCTGGAGGAGCTCAGGCTGGGGGCTATGGAAGTGCTATTGGTGGATGCGCCCGAGGCGGCTAACGCCGCAATCGAAGTGCTGCGGTCTAGGATGTGGGATGGTAAGCGATTACTAAAAAACTGGTCATTAAAAATATTACTTTTCAATGAAACTGGTGAGCATGCGTGCACATACGTACGTGCAGTTTTTTTGTCGTTAGTCATTTGGTCATTTTGGAAATTTGCTTGAGTTGCGAGGATAGTTGTCAAGTAGCCAACTACCTAATAAAGGACAACTAATAACCCGCCGCGTGCCGCCCGGCTGGTACTAGGTATCGTGGCCATGGATATGGAGTGGAGGCCCGACACTGTCCCCGGTGAGTCCCACCCGGTGGCAGTGCTGCAGCTGTCGTCAGCCGGGCTAGTGGTGGTGGTGCGCACGCTGACATGCGGCCTGCCAGACGCATTCCGCACCGGCTTCATGGAAGATAGCGATGTGGAGCTCGTGGTGGCGGCCTGGATGAATAACGACGAACGCAAATTCGAAGAAAGCTTCGGCCAGCCGACCTTCTGGTGAGCGTGCGTGCGCGTGCGTGCGTAATGTTCTCATGTATGTTATTAGTTATATTCAATAGTCGCAATCAAATGGGATGAGTAATGAGGTAATGGCATGAATGCTATTAGTAAAAATCAGGGAGGTGTTGTGTGCTGCTGAGAGCAGGGCGAAGGCAAGGAGTTTGGAATTGGTGGAGCGAAGAGGCTGCGGACCATGCGGGGAGGGGGCGACTCGGTAATGCCGCGAAGTAGCACAACATCTTACTGTAGTGAGGGAGGCATGTGCATGTTTAAGGAGGTAATGACAATGGGTTAGGGAGAGGTGATGGTGGGTTTGATGGAAATTTTCCTGTCCTGTATTTGGATGGGCGGCCGTAGTTACGCCGCGCGTAAAGGGAGCAGGTTCGCTGTTGTGCATGCACGATTTTTACTTGCAGGCACGCCAGCTCCTAAGACCATTCGTGCATCGTGCGTGTGGATTTAGGGCCACTGCATTGGTGAGGGTGGAGACTGCGTGTTGACACGTACGGGGCGCGCAAACGGCGCAAAAAGCCCTAAATGTCATCCGTAAGACATACTTTGGGTTTTGCATTCGACGTTGTTGTGATATAATGCAGGTGCAAGATCACAGACATCCAAAAAGTCGCGAAGGCTTGTGGTCATTCCAAAACAGGTGTACGGGCTCTCGTCCAAGCGGTTCTGGAGCCCTCGGTGGGAATGCCAAAAAACAAGGTATGTAGTAGCGCGCGTGAAGCTCAGCGTCCACGGCACTGAATGCGCTCGAGAACGGTATCGTCATTAAGCCTCGTTTTCGAGACTTCTGACGACCGCATGTCGTTGATCCGAACGTTCATCCAAGCGGCGCGGTGCACGCGCACTTGTTCTTTTACGGCGACCAAGTTTATTTCTGCACTTTCTTGATTGGCCGGTCACATGCTCACAAAGCGCGTGAAGCCCCATGCTCCAGCCCCCGACGAGGTGTCAAAGTCGTCATTCTTCGCGCCTGCAGGCGGGGTGCGATGATAATCGATTAGGGCGCGTCACATGTGTGTCTATGTCTGCGGTTTGCACAACTGACCCTGAATTGCCTGCTTGTCAGCTGTTGATCTGTGTGATGCGAACCGGTTTGGTCCCCCTCTCCTTTTCTCTCTCGCAATGTGCACGTCCTTGCCCTTTGCGGCTGCTACCGCCGCCACTGTCCCAGGCGAGTTCGCGTGAGACTGTGCTTCGTTTGGTTGGCGTGCGCGCGGTCTTCAGGGTAGCCCGGGCGTGTTTGGGGGCTGGTCGATGGGCTAGGGCGCTTTGTTTTCTAGAATAAGGGAGTTGGGAGGTACACTCGCATGATAGTACCAGCGGTCAGCAGTACCTGTTAGCCGCTATCAACAGCAAGGCCAAAAGTATACTTTATTACGGATCCTATTGCATTATTTCCGGGATCTATTTGCGGCCTTGGCGGCTACCTAAATTACGTTCAAACGTTTTCACCTTCTCTAACTTGGACGGAGCTAGACGTCATACTCCACCATCGCGGTTAGTGATGCTTTACAGCAGCGCCTCTACAGCGGTATCATGTATCGTGTATTCGTCTTCCCCCTCCCCCTTCCCCTCCCTTGGATGCGGAACCCGCCTGGGGATTCCCCTTGGGGTCGGGATCCGCTGCTCGATGCTAACACCCTCTCTTTCTCTCTTTCTCTCTCTCTCTCTTTCTCTCTCTCTCTCACACACACACACACACCCACCTACATACACACATACATAATACATACATGCACATACATGCACATACATGCATATACATACACATACATACACATACATACACATACATACACATACATGTGTGTGTGTGTGTCTGTCAGGCTCTTGCCAGGTCAGTTTCGGGTTAGAGGAGAGGTTTCCCCGTCCTTTGAGCAGCTAGGTGTCCCCCGTTTTCTGTTGGGCCTTTCTGTGGTTTCTTGGTGGCCCTGAGTGCTCTGTAAGTGGCCAGGCGAGAGCCTCTGAGGGTTCGCTGGCCCAAGTGAGAGGGGGAGAACGTGGCAGGACAGACAGACAAAGCCACGTGTTCCTCCCCTGCGCTGTGGCTCGGTCCGGTCAGGACCCCCGGTGCTCGTCTTTGAAGGGCGAGTCGCCCACAGTGTAACACCCATAAATACATACATACACATACATACACATACATACACATATATACACATATATACACATATATACACACGCACGTGCCACCCACCTCAGAGAGTTACGATGTCGGACTGGAGCGCGCCCAAGCTGCAACCGGATCAACTGAAGTACGCGATCCTGGACGCCGCGGTAAGCAAGCAAGCAAGCAAGCACACAACAGCACAGTAAAGCAGTGTAGAAGCAGACCAAAGCAAAGCGTCAGAACACAGCACAGCACGTCAGAACACAGCACAGCACGCGGCACACTCCTTATACCTTAGTCTCACCGCATCTACTGCTGCGGATCACCGAACATCTGCGCCTTCACAGGTTGATGCCAGATCGGTCTTCCATCTGCATCCCGCAGACTTACGCATGTAACTTACATCTCGCAAAGTCGCACTTCGTTTCTTGATTTTTTGGTTCATAGATAGATAAGATACATAGATACAAAGATAGATACATTGATAGATAGGTATGTCAGTCACAGGATCACATACGGGATGCGCTTACCTAACCGATGTGGGTTCGGCGGTCATATCATGTCATGTGGACCAACATTTGCACCTCCTTCCTTCCTAAGGGGTGTCCGAGTCCAATGTTTATCCTTTTATAACCCCCCACCTGTCTATGTCGGTCCTGTCGCCGGCCATGCGCGCAGTGCATCGAACACGTATTTCGCTGCCTGGAAGGCAGGTTCTAAAGGCGCTGGTTGAAGGCGCGGTTAAGCATTGCTTTCTGAGTGTGAGCTGAAAGTAGTTGAAATCGTGTTGCATAACAGTCGCTATGGCGCGATGGCCTAGCGAGGGTTGTGCGCAGATGCGTCAGGAGATGAGACAGGTCACGTGTACGGGCGCGCGCGACCTGCTGCATGGATCGCCAATCCACATGTGCCATGTGAACTGACCTATGTTCGTCATCTCAGCACTGCATATCTGGGCATCAAAGGCGATTCCGTGTACGCGGCGCCAGTAACCATCGCAGACGACGTATGTTCGCAAATGTTTGTATCGGCAAATGATGCCTGCAGCATCAGCAACCGATATGTACAGGTGCCTGCATGCGTTGTGGTTATGGATATGGGGGTGCGCCGCCTTTTCTTCCTTCCTGAATGCCAACGATACTTGATGATGGTGAAACATGATGATGATGATGATGTTGATGCTGCTGCGGCTGCGGCTGCTGATGCTGATGCTGATGATGCTGATGCTGATGCTGATGATGATGCTGATGGTGGTGGTGAAACATGATGAGGATGAGGATGAGGATGATGAGGGTGAGGATGATGATGGTGAGGATGGTGATGGTGATAAGCTTGCACTGATGTTACTGTTGCTGGACCACCACCGCAACAGTGGGGCCCATTACGTGTCAGGCCTTGGCAAGGTATACACACGTGATTACCTGAGGTTGTTCTATGTACTTGCGTCCCAAGAAGGAACCGCTCAACCCCTCTAACATGCATGGAGATGACGCTGACACTTTCGTGATGTGTGCGTTACGAGTGCAATGGGTTTTATGCGCGAGCGCGGGTGGACGTATTCCGCGGGACATCAACACATACGCACATGCACCAGGCAATCGTGCCATCACCTAGTGTCTCTTGGTCTTGGTCTTGGTCTCTATTTGTTGCAAATCTTGACCCGCACTTGCTTTGTATGGTCAACCAATTTTGCGATGTGGGCCCGAGTGGCTCGGTTATTCGAGCGGGTGCTGCGGTAACTCGCATGGCCGAATTGGGCGCATGGGGGAACAGCACACGACACGTACTTAAGCTTCCCACAATGGCGTCAGGGACTGTAGGTTGCGGTGATTCCGAATGCCACTGCTGCAACAGCCAGTAGGCTGGCGTACTAGGTATATCATTCGTTCGATCTATCCCCTCAGATATGTCCGTCTATCCGTCCGTCTATCTATTTGCTGAATGTTGCATGCTCAGGTTTTATCGGAGGCTGGCTGTATGGCTTCGCATTTCTTCGGAGGGGATCTGGCGGAACGTTGAGGTGCCAGGTTTTTATGGGCGGAGGTAGCGTATTTTCTCAAGTTTCTTAACGTCTCGGTGCTTCCTTTACGTACTGTTGAAGTCGGGGTGTGGCCTACCCGGGGGAATGCAGGTCATTGACAATTAACGCCCAGGAATTCATCATCTGGTGGAAACTCTGAAAGCCGCAGCTAGATCCGTGTGGGGGCGCCTGGCGGGTGGTGCCGAGGACTCTTGAACGCGTTGGGGCTGAATTCCTAAGATTGGTCATGAGGTGTCGGGTAGGGCCGGTGGCCGCTGCGGCTACGGCTACGGCAGCGGCTCGGTTAGCTGGATTTCAATAACTGCACTACAGTAACACAGTTCAAGGATTGTTGCGAGTGTACAGTTGCGAGTTGGAACCGCACCGCCCCCTCTGCGGTATCTTTGCCCCGCTAAGTCTCAACTCAGCAGTGCCTCCCATAGGCGCCCGCCGTGAAGTCGATCAGTACCTGGTATATAGCCCCAGTCCATGGTTCCCATTTGCAGGCACAACAAACGGCCCTGCGCAGCACATCGCCTGTGTACGGATATATAAATATATATATATATATATTCGCACACATATAAATAAAGCTATTTCGTACCAAGTCTGCTTCTCAGGGAGAGCTCTGTAGAGCAGACACTGACGCTGACTCCGAAACCCACACGCGTTTTCAGGCGCGTCTGCATGTTGAACGCCGGCTGCATTCTTTCGCCTGTATCGTGTTCGATGTTCGGTTGCCGTTTTGTGTGCCTCTCTCCAATCCGTCGGATCTGCGCCACTGCTGCTGCGTTGGTTCATCTGACTGGATCAGATTGACGGCCGCAACACCGGCACCTGGCAGCCGGATGTATTATAGGGTAATTGCATTCGTCCATTTGTGTACCCGTGTGTGTGTGGAGGGATGGGGTAAACTCGATAAGGTATGTCGCTTAAAATCGCCGCCGCCGCCGCACGTGTTGGTGCACTGGTGCACTGGTTTACGGCTGCAGTTCACGGCTGCCACTTGTCACTTCTCAACACGAACTCCTGGATGGAGCGATGCCTCGGGATGTTACAACCACCTTTCGTGCATACCCTGTCTCGTTGAGCATTCTTGGCATGTCAGGCCGGAATGCACTGCGCTGTCAGGCGCGTCGCGATGCGCCCATCCATGCACGAGCTTTACTTTCCCGCCATGTCGCAGCGATGCACAATAAGAGCCCCACCGCGTTACCATTTGCATATGCCCCATCTCGAGCGGGTGCTTGGCAGTGTGTGCTCGTGCGCCTTCTAGCCGTGTAGCTATATAGCATTTCGGAGGATTGCGAAGGTTCGGAACCCAGAGCAGCTCCCTTAAGAGCTCCTGGCGTTGGAATTACAGCCAGGTACAGCTGATGTACGAAGGGTGTCTCAGGGTGTAGGATGTAGTCCAGATGGGTTCAGTCGTCAATGCGCTAATAGCTGTCAGAATGAACATATGCGTGGCCATGGTGGGCGGGTGGTGGGTGGATATGCCCGTATGATTGGATGTGTTAGCCATGTATGATTGAATGCTGACTGAGTGAATAATTCCGGGTTGAGATCTCTGTGCTGCCATGGGCTGCAATGTCATTCTTTCAGTTATGTTTAGCTGGGCGCTCGGCTGTTTCCATTTTGGAATGCATATCGGGCAGCGTCTTTATGTGCGCTCGAGCAAGTGCACCAAGGAAATGCACTGTATGTCCTTCTGTAGGCCGCCCTTTCCTAATGTACTGCATTCGTTATTCTTATCATATGTGCAATTTGTGCGTACAACATAAGAATGAAGCGAGACGGAGCCTGGTGCCTCTTGCCCTGCCAGATAGCGCGGATTTGTACTCATAGAAAAACAGTCTGTATCAAGTTGGGTATCAAATATCAAGCTTAGCAGTTACACCCGTTTTGCAAATACGTCCCAAAGTTACCTTTTCAGTCTGCACGGCAAGTCTCAGGAAAATGCCGAATAACGCTGCACCCCGGCATAATAAGCGCAGGCAGGAAGCAAGTAAGGCAGGACGTTTTTTGTGAAAAGGAGACCGTTACACTGTCCCTTACTGCCCTTGCGGACGCAAGGCGCCTCGCCTACACCTCTTACCTACATCTTGAACTTCCTGATCAGAACGGTAACGGCTCAGCACCAGCACCCGAACCCGAACCCAGGGCCAGAACCTGAAATCCAACGTACATCAAGCCCGTATATATGTGCCCGTATATAACGTATTTACAACTTTGCGACTCTAAAACGGACTCTTAGGTCGTCAAATCAATCTTTAATCATGGTGCTATATTTTAGTTGTTATTATCCTCGTCGTTTTTTTCTGTAGCCGCTTCGCGGCATAGCTGACAGGTTTGGGACGTGGCTGCGTAGGCCATTCACACATTTTCCTGGCTCACTGGGAAGGCCGCATGGCGCCTTGTTTGAAACCGAACATACAGGAAAGCATCATAGTAGCTTTTGTTTTTATTCCGACAAAGCAACTGGTTAACTTGTTAGATGGCGCTGCCCACTTGAGATGCTGGGATGCTGCGACCTTGTAGCCTGGATTCAACCGGAGAAAACTTTGAACAGAGGGCCACCAACTACAAACTTCTCTGATGAGGCACGAACCAGCGATACCGCCGTCGAGGACATGATTAGGTGAGGGCAAGGACATGCAGGGCGCAGGTGCCCCAGTTAACGCCTGGAGGAGGTGCAGGATTCCAAGAAGCCCGTCACAAAGGATCACAGCAATTGAAAAGATACGACATTAAAGAAATTGATATATGTAAGCGTGAGAACTCAGGACGGGTGGAATCATCCTCAGCTGCAGACCCGTCATGAGATTGCGAGAAGCCTCGAACCGGGGATGCGACACCGCATAAACAAGAATAGAACAATCTTCAAGGAGGTATCAGGGTTATAATTAATACTGCTAACACAAACCCAAACACGAAAGCCTCGGCATCGACGGTCATAGGCGCGTAACCACTACCCAGTTATTTATGGGAGGCCATTATATGACAAGCATTTCCTTAGTAAAAATCACTGCCTTTTGAGCGCAAGTGGCTCTTTCTGGAGGTCTGGAACTGATAAGTCCGTTAAGCAGGGTATCGGCGTTAAAGAAATACAGCGGTCGTTGCAACCGGAGGCCCTAGAGCAACGAACTGAGCAAGGCATTAGGCATCCGGCATGTGAACAGAGCTTCCGCTAAGGGCTCCATAGCAACTAAAAGTCGAAGCAACGTGACAGCTAAATATCCAACGACATGGAAATTCCATGGACCAAACTATGCGAACGATCGCGACAAGCGAAGAGCAGCTTGAGCCCCCGGCTTTCAATATATGCAGTTATATGAAAACACAATTGATTTATTATCTCTAATTTGTTCGATACCCTTGACTTCAACACCCGGAAAATGGCAGCGTCTGACGGAGAGTTCCTCCTGTTGCGATCAGCACTGAATGAAAAAGACCTCGAGTTGATCGAGCTTCGGGAAAAATATATGCAATTAATTGTGGGTGTGGCAAGCTAGAGAGTATTGGTGCTGGACGCCCCGTGGTCAACGATGACTGGCACCCTCGCAGGCCCGGACTGATGAAGCTCGTGACAATTGGGAAGTGGCAATGGCTGCGAAAGATAGAGCTATCCTGCAGCTGGAGGAGGTTTTGGTATTAAAGCAGCAAGCAATCGATCGGATGCTGGAGGCCTCCACCCATGCAGCCGAGACTGACCTTCTGCTTCAAGAGCGTACTGCTCAGGTAGGGGATCGATTAACACGATGTACGACATATATTCAGACACTTACTACTACTGCGGATAGTACTCGGCACCGTTCGGTGAAGTCTCCCCTTCCAAACCCTAGAGATGCTAGCGTGGCATACTTGCCCCACCTTGGAACACGTAAATAATATCATATGGTCCATATACTATGCATGTATGCGACCTGTACGCGCGTACAGACGGGTACTTGGGTTCTTCTATGGTTTCCGCGGGTCCCCCACAAACGCCTACAGCCGACCGGCGATTCCCTCCACAACATCCACAGGTTAACGCACTGGAAAAGGTTCTCGGTGACGCCAGAGCTAAGATATCCAGCCTTAAAATGGCCGTTGCGGAACAAAAGCGCCAGGTGGAGGCTGCAAACGAGCAGTTACAACACAGAGCGGCGGACGATATGCGCGTGGAGCAGTTACGAAAACAGTTGACTGCAGCATTCCAAGGTGACTCATGGGGCTCTCCCGAGGAAAAAGGGCGGACCTATCGACAGCACGGAAACAGGTCACGTGCACGGCAGATTACATATTCTGTTCCTATGAGGCCCCATGAACGTCTTCTGGTTACACATCCTGTACTGCAGATCCTCTTAGCAGATGCGATAATGTTTTAGATGTTGCGATACTCCGCATGCATATTTGTATTCTCGTGCATCTTTAAAGGCTGGCATTTCGCTTTCGGCTCACCGAATGTAATTGCGCATGCCCCACGCATCCACGGTGCGATTCCCGCCGGGGCGATTGATTGCAGAGGAGCTGAGGATCGCGCAGCAGCGCGGTGAAATGCACGAGCAGCTGGCTCGGGGCTTGTCTGCGGATGTGCAGCGGCTTAAAGAGATGCTGGCGCAGCGTGAAAAGGACATCCAGGCATTGAATGACCAGGGCGCTCGAAGCAAGCTGCAGGTAGGAACGTGGTGACGGTAGCCGAGCCGAGCACCTGAGTTGGGTGTGCGTGCCTGTTTAGATTGGTAGGATGGTTACCATGCGTGGTAGGTAATAAGTGGGTTCGTCTAGATGTCAAGGGCAATGTTGTCAACGGTGACGTCACTCTGTCATATAATAACACTGTTTTGATTGGACATCGATAGCCCCTCTCTCTTAGCCATCTTCGGGTCTCTGGTACATTCCTTAGTGCATTGCACGCGCGCGTTTCCCTCCGAAGTCTGCATGGCCTTGTAGTCCCATCACGTGGCCCGTGTGGGGTGCATGTTTCCGCCATGCTCTCAGATTCCACGACCCTGAAGCAAGATGGGTTAATTTACGTTCTGCCGGTAGAGATATTATGTTGGTTGGGTTGCTTCGCTGCTGGATTTCTCAAACCCTAGCATGCAATGCCATTTTCAGCATTAGAAGCTGTACGTGGGCACGCAGCGCGTAAGTTGCGCTTTTCCTTCAGATGCGTATCTCCATGCCTCCATTTCTTTTACCCTAAACCCTACTGACGTTTGGGGAATGGAGGTGGTAGCCAATCCGGTGCCGCGGCTTGGTGTACCAGACCCTGGCAGCTCAGGGTAGGCTTGGGTCTTGCCGGATACAGCACCGACGCTGATGTCTCTATCTCTCACGTGGCCAGATTCAGCGGCTCCAGCAGGAGCTCATGCGGCCCAGTGGAAGCGCTTCGGTAGATGCTACGCGGGGTCATAGCACCATGCTTACTGCGGTAGGCGAACCTTGGCGAGAGGATAGCCGTCTAACTGCGCTGAGCGATGAGCTGCGTGGTGAGGGGCGCAGGCGGCCAACGGCATCGGCGGGCGTGACGCAAGAAGATTCGGACCTGGAACGCATGTACGCAGGTACTGCCGTGGCTGAATGCCTTAGGTAGAAGAATTCCTTTTTCATTATAGCGGGCAGTACGATGTAGTGGATTAGACATCCTGGAGCTGACTCCGCCCAGGGGCAGGGGCACGTTGTGACTACCAAGGCATCGCAGGTTGCACCTAGGAAACCTGAATAGAAGGGAACTTGTGCGTTTCGTGGGTCAGTGCGTTTCGTGGGTCCAGGATGCGGGTCGCCGTGGTTTGCTGCAGGGCGGCAAACCTGAGCCGTAACATGATACAGAGCCGTGGCTAATTCCCTTGCTGTTGTTTCGGAGATCGTGCAGCAGCTTTGGAGGGCGTCGGTTCCTGCTCTGCTGGCCACTGTGCAGTTACCACTCCTCATTTTCCGCGGAGGTGTGCAACCGTGACCCTGCTGTCTGCAGAACTGGACGAGTTGCGTCGTCAGCGCCAAGCGCACGTCTCCCGGCGCCACGAGACTGCTGCAACGGCGCCGTCAGCGCAGGTGCCGGCGTCCCCGCCAAGGATCGCCCCTTCATCTCCCCATCACGCGCAGCCTGCACTGCAACCAATGCCGCACCCGCAGCAATCGCAGCATGAACAACAGCAGACGCTCATGGAACGACAGGCTCAACTTCACGGAGCGGCCATATCGGCACTCAAAGTCCAGGTAGAGACTATGAACCAGCAGCTCACGACCGTAGCAGCCAAGCTGCAGGTGCGGGACGCCCAGGCCAAGAAGTACAAGGAGGCGGTCAAGGTACTCAAGGTGCGATCTTTGGTGCGGATTGTATGCCGCTGGGTTCCAAGTGATCCTCATGGCTTCTACCCAGGGTGCTTGGTTTCAGTCGGATGGGCACGAAGGTGATAACACACACACACACACACACAAATCAGATTTACGTGATATATTTTCAATGACGCACCATACGTTACCACCATCCTCTCACCCAGGAACGCCAAAAGATACTTATGCGTCCCTTCTAAAAGGCGCATGTGTTTTCCTGCCGTGCATAACTCCATCCGTCCTTCACTGGCATAGGCGCAATTGCATGCGTCGGAAAGTGCCCTATCCGACCGGCAAGCCAAGATTATGGAGCTGCACCACGAGCTTTCCGCACTTAACCGCATGCTGAAGGACGCGCCAACTCCGGCGCCGGCGTTGTCGCCACCGGATGCTGCTGTCACAGCTACGGCGGCGGCTGCAACGGCGGCCGTAGTTGTGGCATCCGCGGAGGAAGCGGCAGCACGTGCCGCGGCGGAAATTGGGTCTATGTCTGCAGACATTGTTTCTCTGAAGCAGCAGTTGGTCGATAAGGACTCTTCGATCGCCGCTCTCCGGCGTGAGGTCGCGGATCGTGAGGCGTTGCGACTTGAGGCAGTTGAGCGTGCAATGGATGCCGTACGGAAAGCCGGTGCAGCAGAGGAGGCCGTCGCGCGCGCGGCGGAGCAGCTACGTGGAGGATTGGACAAGGTTGTTGCGCTAGAAACACAGCAGCAATCGGCCATGGTCGCTGCAGCAGAGGCAACGCGCCTGAACACACAGCTCCGAGAAGCACAGGAGAAGATTGCTGCGCTGGAAGCGCAGCAGCAGGCTGCTGCAGTTGCCACAGCGGCGGCAGCCACAGCGGCAGTGGCGGCAGCCCAGCAAGCCGCGGCACGGGCGGCGGAGGCCGAAACTGTCCCTAGGTTTGTGCACTGGGCTGTTGGGGTTGCTGGAGGCTATATGGACAGCTACGGAGTTTTCAGGGGCCTGATGTCGTAATTGATGTAACAGGAAAGAAGCGCTTATGATAGGTCATGTGACCAAATGTTGTGAATTGGATGTGGCAACGCGAGCTCGTTGGCAGAGTTCAACTTTGACCCTTTCCTGTATTAGTGGCATAGGATATGCTACCCATTTGTTCATACCGGCGCAAACACATTCCCGGGTGCATTCGTCTCGCAGGCGGCTAGGGGATGCAGAAGCACAGGCCCGGGACGCGGAAGCACGGCTCTCGGACGCCCTCCGCCAGGCGGACCAGGCCAAAGCACGTCAGCTTGAAGCACAGAAACGCGTGGACGAATCTGCACGGTGCGGGATGTTTAGGGAACGTATGAAGGGGCACAGGAAGGACACTTATTTCGTGCGTCATGGACTTATTCCTCGGGGCTTGCATATCGAAGACGGACGCCTTGGTGGAATCTTCACAATGGGCACCTGTCCCATAGCCTTCTGATGACTGAGGCGTGTGGCTATCCGTTTTACGGGAAACATACGGCACAGCCGCACGTCTTTTGTCCGTAACATCCGGCATTCCAACCCTTTTGCTTGACCTAGCCAATTGGCTATCTTGGAGGCAAGGCTTGACGAGGCCGAGCGAAAGTTGGTGGATTATCGACGGGCCATTGAGCGAGCGGAGCAGCGGGCAGAGAGGGCGGAACGCTGCGCGCGTGAGGCGGAAATTCAGCTGGCGGAGGCAGACAGGTGCGCGATATAACTCGTGTTTCGAGACAGCGATGTGGGTGGGTCTTGAAGGGCCCAAAATGTAGGCTGTGTCCGTTAGGCTCGTGGCTGGGTACCGTGATATTAAGATGATCCGGTGATTACCGGATGGAAATTTAAGTTGCTTCTCTGTGGGGTGGGGTTGAGCTGACGGAATTCCGATATAAGGGGAGAACCAAATGATCATAAGCCTCCAAACTTTGCACGCACGCAGGCGAGCGAGTCAAGGAGAATCCTATGCCAATACGATGGAGCGACGACTGCGGGACACTGAGGCTAAAGTATTGGAAGTCGAGCGACATGCCAAAGATGTGGAGGCGCGCGGGATGGATCTCGAAGCCCGGCTAAAGGCATCCGAGGTGTGCGCTGTTATGGTGCAGTATTGACAATGCGGGTTCCTTAATCTCTGCAGCTGGTGTTGTAATCCGAACCTTTAGAAAGCTTTGCCGGTATGTGTCTTGCATCGAAGCCAATCCATCACAATTCATTTGTTCCCGATTCTATGGCCAGTGACACATTCAAGTAATAGGGACCGATATCTGTAATAGTATTATGCCGCTTGGCGCACGTGCATGACCTGTCACGGCTGCAGACCCGTGCGGCTGAATTTGAGAAGCGCGGCGTGGATTGTGAGTCGCGTTTGGCCGTCAGCGAGCGCCGAGTGCGGGACGCGGAGAGCCAGATTACGGAGCTGACGCACCGCTGGCGTGAAACCGAGCGACAAAAGCAGGAGGCCGAGATTCAGATGCGGGCGGCGGAGGCCAGCGCAAAGCAGGTGCGGCACAGGTGGGTCCGAGCATCAGTGCTCACGTTGCGTTGTTCATACGCTGTGGTATTCCTCTGCGATAGTCTCGATTACTCGCTCGCGAGGGTTTCACTGTGCCATCAAACTTCTGTTAGCTTAGATTAGTGCTTGAGAGCGGCCATAACCTTTGCAACCGTCTTCGATGCTAACCGCAGTCGCATTTCCTTGGCAACTTTGCGATAATGGCAATATGCTCACCCCATGGCGAGTTGCTGAGGTACTCCATGACCTACGTGCTAATCACCATCTTGGAAATGAATTCCAGAAAGGGTGTGTTGCCGTGTGTTCCGACCCGGTAACTCATAGGCCAAGAGTGAAAAGGAAAGCGAGGTCTTATCCATTACCAGGGCGATGGAGGCGCGACGTAGCCAGGAGCAACGCCAGCTTCAAGACCTGCAGGTATTATGGCACGACGGCATAAGCGCATGATGTTGCGCATGACTCGAGTTCTTTCTGATGTGAGTGTGAAAGTGTGCACTCCCTCTCCTCGCCCGCGCATGTATGCGCATTGGCCCTGGCAATGGCCCAAGATGCAACTCCGCGGCAGCGGCCGTGGACTTTAAGGGCATGAACGCGCAATGCTCCATGTAATTTAGCAGTGGGTTGCATCTAGGCGGCCGCTGCCTGGACCTCACCACCCCAGAAGTGAACAGAAATAGAATGCGATCGACTTGCCAGGGTGAACCGTAGTGCTGCTGTGTTAGGTGCAGTGCGATGTGTAAGTGAGCGGGAAGGTCCATTCCATCGGTCGTATTTGCGCCTGCTGCCTGACCGAATGCAGCCTTCATTACGTTAACGGGGCCGTCCGCCCCCTGTCGTCGGCATAGCGGGCGGTGTCGGAATATCGCTTCCGGCCTGATCGTTCGTTGACTGTGATGTTCTTGTCTACAGAGCATGCTGGAACGGATGAGCCGAATGCGGGACAGCGCCGAAGCGCGCGTGTTGGAACTGGAGACAGCCCTCCGGGCATCAGAACGGTTGGTGGCATCCTTGCAGGCTGGCGCAAGCAGCGATTCAGTCCGGTAAGCATGCTGTATCAGGTTGTAGAGTTAGTCTCGTTCCATGAACTCGCCCATCCATGTCTTCGTTAAGCTCGTGTTTTTCAGGACTCAGGGACCTGTGTTCGGGATCCGGCAGGCGGGTTGTTCATACCGGAGTGTGACAGTTGGGCGAAATTCCACATGGCGGCGGGAATCCAGGCTATGCAGTATGCACCCGTGGTCAAAGTATACTCCAAATTTAAGACATGCTGATCACGTGCAGACATATTTCCGGGCTTTGGCCGTCGGGACACCGGCCCTCACTATTCGGATTTGGAGGCTCCTTCATCAAATGTCTCCACGGCCGTTTGTCTAGCTGTCTATTATAACCAGCTATAACTCGACTCCAAAATCCAGATATATACGTTGACGGGGTTACTTTCTGACTCTTTTGCAGTTCGATTTATGAAGAACGGGTCCGCGGGCTGGAGGAGGCCGTGTCCAATCGGGACCGCACGCTAACGCAGCTACGGGACAGCCTACTCCAGGCGGACGTCGAGTACAAAAAAGTACGTTTTGACGTGTTGCAAAATACGACTACTCATCGACCATCCCCTTAATGGTGATTGCACACATTGCTCTTGACGCACATCTTGTCCTAAAGTTGCGGCGCGCACAGCGATCTTTCATACCGTCCTCGCTGGGCGGCAACAGCCCTTACCTGCCTTCCCTGGGCGTCCTTTATACAGAGCTTACAAGCGCTCGTGGTGGAGATTCAAGCCAAGACCGCAGCATTATTGGAGGCGGAGCGGCGCTTCACGGAGCTGGAAGCTGTTATGCAGCGCATGGTTGCCCGGTCCGGGGCGGCATAGCGGCGCAAGCGGACGTGGCGTAGGTTGCAGCAAGTTCATATGGCGCCGTTGGCTGCTTCCGCTAGTGAGTTGTCATGCGCGGGTCTGAGACGTACTGGAGAACATTGAAGCAGCAAATCATACTCTCGCCTACCATACCCTATTTTACAACGAATGTGCGCAAAATCGGACGGACAGGGAAGTCCCGCAGGTGGCGCCGTAAACGCGCTCACTTCAATCCACAGCCGTCCGCAATACTACTGAATTTCTCCGACCAACGTGACCTGATGCAACTGAGTAATGTTCGTACATTTATTGTCGCGGCGCAAAAGTAATGGATTATTAAAAGCAATACACATCGTGTCGTAGGATATTTGCGATCCGCGGTACCAAGGACATTTGGGTTGGGCCAACTCCGCGGTCTTGCGGAAGCATAATCCCAAAGGCCACTGTCGACCTTTGGTTTATAGTATGCAGTTGTAATACATCTCCACATCTCATTTCACATGCTAGCACCCATACCATAGGATACAAGAAGAACAGTGCCGTGCAACAGCAGGCTCACCCAACGGCCTAAAGAAGAAAATCCCTAGCGAAACTCTTATTTGTTTCAATCCCCTCTGAAAACCAGTCATCCGCGGATCGCCTGTGTGAAAGTTGCTTGTTCCAAAACCCGAAAGAATCAACGTTACAATTACTGCGTTTTGCAACTTTGGAAGGACATGTACGGCGCTTACTCAGGCAGGTATGACTGCTGTCATCCCTGCCAAATGAAGACCTATCACGCTCAAACGCTGAATGTCCCTGCTGCGTAGGTCTCACCTGTTTCGATATGACCTGCGGGACCGTAATGAAACATTATTACTGTAATCGGCACTAATTGCGCCGTGCTGCCTGTTGTCGTATACGACCATTGCTGCACGCTGCACGCCCGGCTATTGAATAGGCTCCTCATAGCAAATAGCTCCTCATAGAATCTTTGCTATAAGATTCTGCCACTTAGAAGAATTTTCCTTCCCCCCCATCTTATTGTATATGCTACCTAAACCAGCCAAGAATCACCGAAGTTTAAATTAGTTCACGTCACGTTTGTTTGACTCTCGCTGTCTAAACAAACTACGTTTTTTTCTCCCGTCTGGTTAGCAACAATATAAACCTGCTTATCCCTTTTACTCAGCCTAAGCAACTCTTTGCGCCAGTGCCGTCTCCCGAGCATCACTGTCCGTCGGGGCAACACCAAGGCCGACGTCCGAGGCGGGGGCAGCTGCCAGCGAGGCCGGAAAATAGTGGAGCACTGCAAAGTCCACACGGCGCGGCACCTCCACCACCACGCATGCGTGGGGTAGGGGCAGCTGATGGGCGACCAGCACGTACAGCAGCGCGCAGTGCAACGTGTGCTGCGATAGCCGGTGTAGCGTCCGCACCTGCAGCCGATCGAGCGGTTGATGCTACACGCCTGCAGGACAAGGTTGACGGCGTGCCATGCGGGGTGCAGCATCACATGCAGCGACATGCATCACATGATGATGGCACTTGAGTACGGCATTTCTGACACACTATCTCGCTGTGTATGAAGAAAGTATTTGTGCCTGGGGTTCGGGCAGCTACTCCGTCCCCCCGGCGTCCAGGGCCCTTACCATGAGCTCTTGTCTGTCTATGATGCCAGACGCGATGAAGGGGATGTCCAGGTACACCACTGCCTTTGCGCAGATGTACGCCAACGTGTACCCATCCAGGGCCAAAGCCTGCCGCGCGTAATACAACCCGTACATCGCCTCGGGGTTGCGCCTTATCCGTCTCTGCTGATGGCCCCGACTGCAGCCGGCGCCATCTGGCCGACACAATTGCCAGTGAAGCTGAGCATCTCGTCGCTGCTGCCACTGTGGGTTGGCCGTGGCATGCCCAACGAGTTCATCAGAAGACCCCATCGCCATCTTTCCCTTCAAAATCACCCTGTCAGGCAGAACTACAGGTGCCGCTGCAGTTGCCGTTGCACTCACACGCGGGTATCCTAAACAGCAATCTCGCACCGCCCGTAGGATCCGTCGACCGAACATCCAGGCAAGCGTGGGGCTACCATCCGCGCCACCACCGTTAACACGGCGAGTCGCAGTCACCAGCCACGGTCCCATTTGTGCACCCTGCGGCTTCCGTCTTTGCATCACTGATGTCTATTTCCAAAGGGTCGGAACGTCTGAGGCTTGATGAGAGAGCGAAAGGACTCGTCGTCACGCTTGACAGTGCACGCGGCGCGGCCCCTCTTGCGGTCGCATGGGCCTCGACAACTCCTTCCACGCTCCTGTCACCTATACCTGCGTCGAAGCAACCACCGGCCGACGTTGACAGCACAGTCAAAAAAAGGCTGGCGGTATCCAAGTAACCCTCCTTGCCGCCGCTAAAACCCTAAAGTGCCACCTGCACTTGGTCGATGGTGCTAGCAGCTCGCATGACCGGTGGCTCCGATGGCGGGGTCTCGCATACCAGCGCTAGCCATCACCGCTTCCGATCCTGGCGCCACCGCCTGCGAGCCAGCCCAACTGGGAAAGCAGGTGCTGCTTTCAGGGACAGGCTCTACTTTGCTACGCATACCAGTGCCCTCCTTATGATCTTGCTCACCGGCATCCACGTCTCGCTCCGGCCACGGCGTCATGACGGCCGCAAAAGGTGTGAAGAGCCCAGCAGGCAGCTTGAGCGCCTGTCCTCCCACCGCCGCGCCGCTGTCTCCCGCAATGGTGGTTGTCTCGCCCGGGGAAATACTCGTGTCGGTATCCGCGGCCAGATGCCGGGACTGATGTTGTTCCTGAGAGAGTGGCGAGGTCCCCGGTTCCAGGCTAACCTTAGCCTGCAGCTCGCGCTGCCCTTCGTCGAAGCCCCACGGCACCATGGCCGCTGCGAACGGTGATGGCAGCGCAGGTGGCAACTTCAAATCCATGTCGGCCGCCGGCTGCTGGACACGACTCGCCAGTGTGACTGTAGTCTGACCGAGGCCCCCAGAGGTGCTGGCGCGTGCTTTTGTCGCTCTTTTGCCGCCCGCGTTTTCAGCCTCGCCCTCCTCGTCGCTGCCGGGCTGGGGCGCCATGCCGGCGGCGAAGGGACTATGCTGTATGTCCGCCAAGTTGATAGGCGGCAGCTGGATGTGGCCGACACTGTCTGCGGAGACCCATCCCGGTGAAGCAATCGAGTCGGGAGGTTGTGGCCTGACAGCGCTCTCATGGGGCGGCTGCTCCGGCTGCGGCGGCTGCGGCTCCCGAGCATCCATGGCCTGGTCCTTGGAAGCATCGCCGGATGGCCAAATCGCTGTTGCCGCTGCGAAAGGACTGAAGAGCTCAGGTGCTGCTCGTGAAACCTGCAGCTGTGGCTGTGGCTGTGGCGCTGCAATCATTGACAGCGGGCCGGGCGGCAGGGAGCCGGTCACGGCTGGCGCGGCGGCAGGCTGAGGTGGTTGTGGTAGCTGTGCAGTCGCCTCCGCCTCCACCATCCATTCTCTGTCGCCGTTTTCCTCCTCCATCGCGGACCGGTAGCCCTCCCACTCCGCTTCGTTGTCGCTTGGCTGGAAGCTGTCCATGCTGGCAAATGGGGGCGTCCAAATAGCGGCGTCATCCGCACTCGGCGTCATGGGTATTGCCGTCTGCAACCCAACACCCACCATAGCTTCGGGCGTGGCGTGGCGGGCAGCCTCGCCAGTGTACCCGGCGTGACGGACCAGCATTGACGCCGTCAGTTCGGTGTCAGGCTCAACGGCAGCGCCGGCTGTGGCGGCTTCACCGCCGATGCGGATACTGGTTCCGACGTTACTGATCCCATGCCGATCCGGCCCCAGCAGCACATGCAGCCGCAGCGCATCGTGCGCTGTGCGGACAACGAACTGTGCTGACGCCGGCATGTTGTTGGCCTCTAGGTACTGAATTAGCTGCTGCGCAACGCGCAGCACGGCAGATGGGCCGTCGGCGGTGGCAGCTGCCGCCAGTGAGGCGATGTCCCCCGCGGCAATGGTGGCGGTGGCACCGCTAGCCCGCATTGCGTCCGCCAGCTCTGCCCTCTCCATCAAATACGCCATATCGGAGATCAGCGGAGCGTAGTGGTCCCGCCACGTGGTGCCGTTGCACACCAACGCCGCCGCTGTTCCGCCATATTCCATACGCATCACCTGGCTAAGTTGCCCCAGCTCTGCCGCTACCTCTGCTGGCACAGACAACAGCGTCGCGATGTCATAGAGGAGGGGGCTGTTGGAGGTGGCGGCGCCGTTGGCGGGTGCAAATACCAGCTGGAGCACAGACGGCCTTGGCTGCGGCGGTACAGGCAGCAAGAGGAGCTGCACGCCCTCCCCCAGGACACATGTATAGTCCGCCAGGAGCACGCCGTGCTGCACCAGTAGAAGCCGCAACGTCTGCGCGACCGCGGATGTCAAACCCAACTCCAGATCTGTCGGTGGTGCAGAGGGCGGGGTGATGCACACACACGGTGTCCAGGCGCACTCCACCACGATGGAACCGCCTATGCTGGGCACTGGAGGCGGTGGTGGCGGCGGCGGCGGCGGCGGTGGCGGCGGCGGTGGCGGTGGCGGCGGCGGTGGCGGTGGCGGTGGAGGTGGCGGTGAAGGTGGCGGTGAAGGTGGCGGTGGCAAAGCCAAAGGCGGCGGAGGCAAAGGCAGCGTAGCTGCAGATGCCATCGCTGGAGGTCCCAAAAGCGTGGCGGCGTAATCGTGAGCGGGACCAATGGCATTGTGTGGAACATCTGCTGCTCCCTTAGCCATAACTGCCGGTAATGTGGCGATGTTCGTACCTGCCGTGAATGGCATCCCTGCTGCTGCTGCTGCTGCCTCGCCCATTGACCCTTGCGGAGGGAGCGGGTGTGGCGCTGATGTTTGCTGAAATGCAAACTCCTGCGAGCGATTTGCCGCACCTCGCATCTCTTCAGGCAGGTACTGCTGCAGCGGCAAATACTGCTGCCGGATTTGCTGGAATTGCTGCTCATGCTGCTGGTTATAAAAGGCGTCCAGCTGACCCATGGGTCCTTGAACCATCCAGGATCCTATCTGCGCTGCATCAGGGAGCAGCTGCGGCAAGGTATGCTGCAGGTCATCAGGCAGCTGCGGCTGCACAGCAGTGGACGGAAGCAGCGTGGCCCCCGGCTGCGGCGCCGCCCCTTCCGCCGCACCCATATGAAAATCTTCCGCGGCGATTCTGACCGATACATCGGGTGCTGCAAAGTGCTGCACCACGAGTACATTCGAGCCGTCTCCGGCTTTCCCCCGGGGCACCTCGAGCGCAGATCCAGGATAGGAGGTCGTCGTGCTGCCCGGCTGGGACTGCTGCTGGCTCTGATCTACCACCAGGGCAGCGACTGTCGATGCGTCCAGGCCCATCGCCGCTGCCAGCTGCTCATTTAGCTCAACTACGTGCTGCGTCAGTTGGCCTTCGAGCCCCCGAACCCAAGCAATCAATTGCACACAGCCCTCCACCACCACGAAGCCGCCGCTGCGTGAGGGCCCCGTCGACACCGGGGCCGCCGTCATGGTCGCGGTGGTCGCTGACTGACCGCCATCCTCGCCGCGACGCGTTACATGCGTGCACGCCCCGTTGGGGACGGCGCTGTGTCGGGCGGTACTTCCGAGCGGGAATAGCAGGGGGCCCACGGCAGCAACCATGCGAGCGGCATACTCCTCATGCGTACCGGTGGGGTGATTCACCTGGATGCTCAAGCACGGGAAGGCAAAGCGGCGTTCCAACCGGGAAGAAGAAAATGCAGATAGACAGCAAACAGGGGCAGTAAATGTGGAGTATCCTGCTGAAGGTATCTGTGGCTTTATCGATATCCGGAATGGCGAACAGGAAACTGTCACATGTTCCGTTGGGGCCCTCGGGCCTTCTGTTCGTTGGGGGGATATGGCGGGGATACTGCAGTACTGAGATACAATAAGGAGAGACAGACACATAAGAGATATCACCCATCTGCGCGTCACAGGGCTTCGCTTAACATTTTATGATGTTAAGTGATGTCAAAGTACACCTCAAAGCA
Organism: Volvox africanus; assembly: GCA_030268105.1. Lineage (NCBI taxonomy): Eukaryota > Viridiplantae > Chlorophyta > Chlorophyceae > Chlamydomonadales > Volvocaceae > Volvox > Volvox africanus. The sequence continues at coordinate 272,224 of BSDZ01000010.1, read as the reverse complement.
CACCAAGTAATGTGACAATGCCGGACCCACCTTGATGCTAAATGTCTGCATGCGAGTTAGGCCCGGATAGGCCGGCCTCGGCCTTGGATGCCCCCCTCCTCGGGTCATTGCGGAGCCGCCACTGGCCGCACTAGGATTGCCGGCACTGGGGGTGCCGCCGCAACAATCTCCCCACGATCCGGCATCACAGCCGGGGTCAGCCGCGTTCAGTGTCGCCACGTTCAGTGAAGCGGCCTGCAGGGTGCCGCGGAGGGGTGCAGTGCACAGGCAGCAGCTGGCGCCGCTGCCCGAGGAAACACCGCCAGGGGGTCCCGTACGAGGCTGTGTCGGCCCTGCCACAGGTGGTGCCACTACAGGTGTTGCCGCTGCCGCAGTCCTCTCAGAGCTCCCTGGAGGTCGCACAGTGCTCACATGCGTATTCTCATCAGTGTCAACATTGGTGCTTACATCGGTATTTATAGTCGCTGCCGCCGCCGATACACATACGGATAGATTGGTGGCGCTGGCGGCATCTTCGTTCACCTTCCGCCGCCGTTCGTGTTCGTGTTCGTGTCTCTGGAGACCATCGCTGACCCCCCGTTTGAGTGCGGGCGAGCTGAGGCACCCTTCGCTCTGATGCAACGCTATCCGATGCAGCAACAGCTGGCCGTAGCTGTTGTCATCAAGCAGATGCGAGATGCCGGCGACGATCGATGCCGCGGCGTTCCCTGTGTTGCCGCCCATGACCGGGTCGGCTCTTTCAGCGTCTCTCGTTTGTAAGGTTGCCTGGTTGGAGGAGCAGAACGGCGTACGTGCAACGAAGGGGTCAAGCGGATACAGGCCCATCGGCAGGGATCCCACTGCCGCCACCATGGCCAAGTCTTCCTGCTGACTCCTACCGGCGTTTCCATGTTTCATGGATACCGCACAGGTCCAGGACGGCAGGCATTGGCCGGAACGCCGCGCTACACACGTACTGATGCACGTACTGCTGCCGCTAGTGCCTGTGTGGGAGCTGGAGGACGCAAATATCGGATGCAAGTACCGCACTGCTGAATAGAGCGAGGTTGGTGTGGTGGCCGTATCAAAGGCTCCCGGCGTCCCGGCAGTGGAGGTGCAGGTGACAGAATTGGGATCGGAAGCGCTGAGCTCGGCGTGGTGGTGCGTTGGTGCTGCCGTGACCGCTGCCTTCTCCTCAACCCTGCCAACGCTATCCTTGGCTTCCTTTCGCAGAGCTCGGCGCTCACTCACACGCTGCATATCCGCTGCGGCGGGTAGTCGAGCAGGGAACTGCTTCAGCAGTGCGCGCTCCACCCACCGCCAGTAGCAAATAGGCACCAGGGATCGCGGCAATAGGGTCGACAGGTGCTTGGCGATTAGTATCTCCCGCCTCTCGGCCGTGGATAGGGCGCCGTTGCAATCTATAAAAATTTCGGCTATTTCGGGCGTTGCCGTTGTGGTGGCCGCTACCGCTGCAGAACTGCGGGCACTGCCCCTTAGGGGGGGTCCTTCCTTGGCAGCCGCAGCACGGAGCGCCATGTCCCGCACGTCATCGATGTATCCACCGATCATCTCCAGTACTACGGTTTGCATGACGGTCAGCGCATGCGACTTGAACCAAAGCTGCGGCCCCAGAAGAGGTGAAAGCAGGGAAGGCGGGAAGGCAGCTGCGTGACACCTCTTCAGTCGTAAGCGTCAAACGGTCCACATCAGGTGGATATAACAGGGAGAGAGGGAGGATACACTGGCGAAGACACCATACGGTGCGTGGAAGACTAAGAGATTTGAAAGACTAAGACCATGAAGAAGCGGAACGCTTATGATGTCGTTAAGGGTCAAAAAGGCAACCTGCTGTGAGTTGCCGCGGTGCACACTCTCCTTTCCCTGCCCACCCACCCCTTCCCAAGCACACCGCATATCCTTCCCCCTTACCTTCGTTTCACCCTCCATGAGCATCAGCACCACTGTATCCCCGACCGGCTGCCCCAGCGCCTCAGAAACCGGGTAGTATGGGCTTTGCTGCCACCGCATGCATTGACCTAAATGCAGCAGCGTCGCTGGGATAGCCAGTGTCCACAAAATCGGTGGCGTCACCGTCATTGCTACGCAGCGCCACCGCAGCCACTCGCGCCATGTGCGACCCGTGGGTCGGCTGGGTGCGGACCCAATCTCTAGGGCCAGTAGCCACACGGAGACGGGGAGCATGACGGCCGAGTTGAACATGACGCCCCAGTCGTGAAGCTGCCGACGCCTTTGGGGTGGGTAGATTACGGCATTCGCTAGCACGTGGCGGATCTGTACGGGGTAGAGGCGGGCGGTGAACGATAGCTTTGGATGAGAGCTACATCCTAACGTCTTATCGTTGGGTCCCGGTAGCAGCCAAGCCAGACCTTGAAAGCGGGCGCCCGGATCAAGGTACCAGCGCTATGTCGCCGCAAAACTGTTTTCTGGCAACGTCGCGCAAACGTTTCCATCATGCAGTAGAAAAGAAATCAAGATGTTAACCCTTGAAAAGCTACCATTGCAGTACTTGATATCGTTAGATATCACATTTAACCCGTTACCAAGCTCGCGTGCCCGGCGCGGCGGCTACATGTACATACGCGTAACACTCGCCTGCGCTCCCCAGGTTCCGCCGCATCGATTATTTGACAGCGCTTCGCCCGCGACCTTTTGTTCATTGCAGCTCCAAGAAAGGTGGTTCGTAGTGGAAACAAGTTGGGCTTGTGGGGGCATATTTTGTTGTTGTTGATTTACAGCCACTGACGTTTGTTAGGATCCCAGATGCCAAGCTTTGGACTGGGCGTCTCTTTGTCTCGAAGGGCAAATGGCGCGAAATCCGTAACGTTTTCTTAAGACATTTTTTAACTTGTTGGTCGTAGCTAGCGTTCTAGAATGTATGCACGCAACCTTCCCAATCATTGCGCTAAAACTATGTTTGAAAGGGAGATACCTACCGTGCAGTGATATTCGGCATCGATGATTCCGGACGGATACAGATCACTGCCTTCAATTAATATCGTATGTGGATATAAAATCTTGATGACGCCGACCCCTGGGTCGGCGTGGGCTGCGTGCGTGAATACCAAGTGCAAAGAAGAGGAGATTATTGTTATAACGTTTTACGCTACCGCAAGAAACATAATCAAGACTTGATACAGATGAGTTCATGGCGAGGAGGACGGCACTTGCCATTTTTAACATCATTGTCCGCCAGGTTCAGGATTTTGAACATACATTTAACGCGACATGCTCTACTGGGCGGACAGCCTATCATTCTCGCAAAACTAACAACAGAAGCCAGCCAACTAAAATTAGAACACCGCCAGAAGGAGTCTTGACATAAATCCTGGACGAGCCTATTCCGGCAACTTCAGGCAACTGTCAATCGGTTATGTGACACCGAATCGCAACCAAACCCTGCTTGTGTGATCAGGGCGCATGGACGATGGTACGTGGTCATACTCCTGAAGCAGCGCGCCATTGAGACACAAGAACCAAGACAACTATGCAACATAGGAAAACGTTACTTTAAAATACATTTCCCAATATTTGTCCAGAATAGTCTTTCTGTACCTACTTCAGCCTTCACGGCTGTCCGCCACGAACATTTGCAACAATCTCCTATTCGTGAACTCAGACCCTACGCTGTTTACACGTGTCCTATCCTAGCGAATCGTTTACTGTCCTCGTTCGTTCATCCATTCGTTGATGCAAACAGCAGACCGATGATCCCCCCTCTGCGCACGCTTCCACCGCTCAGCATACATACATCCGCCTGCTCCGCCTGTCCTATTTTCCCACCCGCGCGACCCTGCCTTAGTACTAAGCAGTATCCTGCGATTCGCAACAGCACCTCTCCAACCATGTGAATTCTTATCCATGCATCCTGCGGTGATGGCCGAGCAAAACGCTGGACTAATGTGACGCCGTCTCCACCCCCCCCCCCCAACACACACACATACGGGGGGGGGGGTGGAGACGGCGCTGCGACGACGTCAATGCGCTGCTGTCAAGACAGGGCGAATACGATCCTTCTGCTCCTTCGTTAAACTTGTGGGAAAGACCACATCAAACTTGATCCGCAGGTTGCCTTTGCGCCCAGCCTCGGGACCCTTGCTAATCGGCATGCCCTCGCCCGCCACCACGCGCTCAGACCCAGGGGTCACGACACGGTCAAGTACCACCGGTATCCGCCGACCGTCTAGAGTGTTCACGGACACGGTGCCCCCGGTGAGCGCCGTAACCAGCGGCACCTTGATTGAGGTGCTGAGGTCATTCCCATCCCGCGTGAAGGTGACGTGCGGCTGCTGCCGCACGATGAACACGAGGTCGTCCGCGGGACGGCCGAGGTGCTCGTCGCCTTTACCCGCGAAGGTGATCTGAGAGGGGAAATGACGAGGTGGTGATGGTGGGACGACTTCGTGGTTGTGAGAATGGGGAATGCAAAGCGGGGCTGAGGAGAACGCGGGTGCACGGAAGTGCAAAACGTTGCGTGACGGGTGTGCGAAGGTGAGTAAGAATGTTGCGAAGCCAATGCACGCTGCACTTTGGGGGCAGTGTCCAGCTGGAGACCAAACTGGGTCCCGAGGTGATGGGGAAAGTCCATCCAGCACTTCGCAATATGCCGTATGCAAGACGCCTACTGACGCGAGGTACCTGACCCACACGCCGCATTTGCAGGTGTCGGCTCAAAAGCGTAAGGCCTCAGGAGAGCCAAGAGAGACATCGCACTTGGTATCCAATATGGATCAAGGTGATCAGGGTGAATGCTGAGGGAGGGAATATTCCCCCGCTGTTAAGCAAGATAATTATCATCTGTACAGCCCAATCTATCTTCCGTGCACAGGCAGCTGCTGTCGCTGCTGCTGCTGCTTGGCCCCGGCCGCGGAGTACCGTTCTCACCCGGGTTCCGTCCTTCCAGCCGGGCTTCACGTCGACCGTAATGTCCTCCTGCACGGGCACCACCTTGCCGCTGGCGCTGTCCACAATGTGCCTCGTGATGCGCAGCTTCTTGGTGGTTCCCTTGTACAGGTCCTCCAGCGATACCTGACGTTGTTACGGCGTGGGGGTATCAGGACATGCAACAGTGCACTATACAGGGGGTACGTTGTCAATGGAGCTGGAGATACGCCCACGCATACACCTGTCAACGTTAGCTCGTACATGTACGAGCTGGCCTCTACGATTAAATGCTTGCATGTTCATAAGTTGCTAGGCATTCGGAAATCAAATGGACTTCAAGCGGTTTTCACGCAGTATCTGAAGTAGGCCGTCAACGCGGTGGAGAAATCTAGACGCTCTCAACCTTATTCCCACCGCCGCCCGCCGCCTCAGCGCGGCAAATTGTCTTGCGCAACGCAAGAACCAAACCCCCCTTACAGGCATAGCCCTTAATGGCCTCACCTTGAGTGGTGCCTCCACCTTGCTTGGCCCTGCTGGTGTGCGGCCGGCCCGAGCGCCAGAGCCCATGGCCCCCGCCCGCCCGAACTGGTCACCGTCGTCCATGAGGTCGTCCATGCCCATGCCCATGCCCATGCCCATGCCGCCACCGCCACCACCGAACATATTGCCGAAAAGACCGCCGGGCCCCAGACCACCGCTGCCAAAAACACGAACGCGGGGATTCCCTGGGCCGCCACCCATGCCGCCCATGCCACCCATGCCACCCATGCCACCGAAGAAGGATTGAAACAACCTGCATCGCACGTTAGAGGGGGGAGATGAATAAAATGAAGCTTGGTGCTGAAACTGAAGGAACGAGGACTAACCGTGAAGGTCGGATATAAACGTTGCGGGGCATCCAAACGTTCAAGTGAGAGAGCGATACAGTGGGAGAACAACGATAGGGCAGTTATCTAATATATACTTTCCAAGAGATTGGGCTAGTGGATGTAACAGCGATGCAAGGAGAGACCGACGACATACCGACCTGCACATGTCTGGCTCCGATGCTACAAACCTACTTAGTATTTGCTAGCGGCCCGGCTCCCAGCCCTATCTGTATGACGTAAGTCACCATGTCCTAGCCCACCACCCCAGCCTCACTCCCCAGCCTTTGCACTCACTTCTCGGCCATGTCACCATCGAAGTGATAGGCACCGCCGCTCGGGAAGCCTCCAGCACCGGCCGGGGCACCGCCGGTGCCGCCGCTGGGCATGCCGCCCTTGAGGCCCTCCTCGCCGAACTGGTCGTATATAGTTCGTTTCTGTGGGTCCGACAGCACATCGTATGCCTCCGAGATCTCCTTGAACTTTTCCGTCGCGGCTTCCACGTTGTTTGGATTCTTATCGGGGTGCCTGGCAAGAAGGGAAGATGGACAAAAGAAGACGATAGATGAAAAGGATGAGGAGGACTGTGAAGATGGATTCTTGGGACCACGGCAGGCAGGATTGACGCGCAAGGAATGACGACGCAAAGAGCGCACAACACTCATCAGTTCGCAGGCCATGGGCACGACGATCAAATCCTGCGCCAAGGTCGAACTGGTTTATGGGAGAACAAAATTCATTCTCTTTGCAATATGCTCTTTCATTCTGGGACTCCTCCAACGTCCTCCAACCTGCGCACTATGCGACGCAGCAGATAAGACGTTGCCTTACCATTTTTGCGCAAGCTTGTAATAGGCCTGTGGATATTTATCCAGAAAAGTAGAGTTAAAGGCGTAAAAATCAACGTAATGGTTCGGTTGTACCTACTCCGCTCGATACAGCGACCCTCGGGCCGAAAGTAAATGCCAAAACAACCAACCTTCTTCAGCTGATTGTCGTCAGCATCCTTCGATACACCCAAAATCTTATAGTAGTCCTTGCCCATGGCTAACTGCCAAGGCAAATTGTCGAGGAACGCGAACGCCTACGATACTAGTCCTTCACGGCGGAAAACTATAGCTTTAATTCACACAATAAACTACGCTGTATGTAAATGATCTCCTTGCTGAAGTTTGAGCCGATCAGGGTATGTCTTGGAAAAGCGACCAGGTTAGGACGCAGTAGCTAAATTCGTTTGCCTAGAAGTCGTTCAACTGCAGCAAAGGATGTGTGTACAATTGACGGGCAAACAGTGTTATTTCGAACGTATTTATGCTGCCGCTCACATCGTGAACGGCAATCACGACGGTTCGAGAATGGTCCGAGACTTTCGAGATGTCGAGAGGGTGTTTGAAACTGCAGCTTAAGAGGAAGTAAGACCGAGGTATACATATAAATAATGCGAAATTATGTATCATTACACGTTTCACTATCAGCCGCTCCAGAACTTCATATCTTTGGCCAAACGCACGGAAATCATAAATGAAGCCATCGACTTCAGCTAGGAGTCCAAGGAGCTGGTTTAACATATAAATTAAGAGATTTTGGGCAGCTAACAGCGATGTTTGTCGGCGTGTCTTCTTTGTTGTACGACATTATGACACACCTCCTCGAAAGTGGAATGTCTTGCCCGCTATATCAATATACTTATCGATGACTTTTGTCTTGGCTTCAAATGATACCATAACTTAAAAAAACTTGCGCTCTCGCCTTTCCAGAGAGCAGTTTGGCTCTCTTTCTGCATCTAGTATCGAATGGTACATCTATTAAGACCAAAGTACATACAAGAGCTAGCTTCACTTCTCGATGTTAAAGCGGCTCTTGAGTGGGCGCTCCCATACGCCCTGGCTAGCATACCGTTGCCAGAAGGATGGACATGCCTAGCTGATGATAATGATGAAAGCTTCTTATTTGTCAGTGACATAGGGTACGAATCTGCCTTGAAATGCTTGGTGTGGTTACGATGGCATGTCCGAGCAATGTCATATATAACCAAGGTTCCCGTGAAATCACATCTCATAACATATTACTGAGCAATCCTGCTTTATGCATCTTTGTCTACGGGGCGACGTAACGGCACTTTACCCATTTGCGCGTAATAATCATCCAGGAAGGGCATCGCGATGTCATTCTTTCGCCATCGCGTCACGGCCTTAGAGACTCACCTGTACTCATCGAGCAAATACCCTTCGACCTACATCAACATGCTCCTCCTCACCTAAAATCCATCGCCTCACAGGCCGCACGCGCCGCAGCGCGAACATCCCTTGCTGGGCAGGGCCGCTCAGGCGCTAGCACAGCTGCGCGCCAATGGCACCGGCGGCGGCAGCGAAGTCCGGATGTTGGGCCCATTCGAAAACCCCGAGTCACCCGCAGTCGAGTATTTTTACATCGATATCCACACGGGCCAGCAGGTGCCGGAGTTCGAATGTCCCCCGGGGGCAATCATTCAGCCTCTCCCAAAGGAAATCTTACAGCTCCTCACCGCAGCCGGATCTCCCCCCAGTGTGCCGGACCAACAGCAGCAGCAGCAGGATCCAGAGCATCCAGCCGGGCATGAGGCTGACGCACAGCCAAGTCCTTTGGGAGGGGATACAAACGTGAGCATGAATGACAGTGCGGGGCCGCCAGGCGCCGCCGCAAAGCCGGCGGCCATGGCGGGTCCTACCTCCCAACCCCAGTCGGCGTCATCGTCAACATCTCGAAACGGCAATGCAGGTAATGCCGCCGGCGGCGTGGCGGCCGGATCCCAGAGCCCCTCCAAATCTGCCTCCGCGTCACGGCTACTTCGCCGTCAAGGCAGCGATAGCAACGCTGACAGCTGGCAGGAACCAGGGGGTGGTGATGGTGGTGCATCAGGTGCCGGGGCAGAGCCAATGGCTGCGACGGCAGCATCTTACCCACGGCCCATGCCCACGGCTTCCGCCGCGTCGCCAACACAGCCAGCACCGCCGCCGCCGCCGCCAGGGATTCCTCTTGCCGCCGCCGCTGCCGCCGCCACTGTGGGCAGCTCCAAGAGTTTTGGGCTAGGTTCAGACTACTATGACAAGGATACCGAGGAGGTGCCGTATGTGCGGGGTGAAAGCACCACAGCGGGATACGCGGGTAGTGTCAGCGAGAACGACACCGGAGGAAGAACAAGTGAGAACACAAGCGTCGGCGTCGGCGTCGGCGATGGTAATCGCAGAGGTGGCCGCAACAGTGGTAACAGCCGCTCCAACGGCAGTGGGACTGGCGGGGTCGAGGGCGGCGGCGGCGGCGGCGGCGGCGGCGCAAGCAGCAGTGTCAGGGAGCCACCGAGCCGATTTGGCAGCAATCGCAGCTCCGAAACCACAGGCAGTGAAGGATATGGTGAAGGCCGCATCGGCGCCGGCAGCGGCACCAACGGTGGTGCGGCAACCGGTGGGACTGGTGTGAGAGCCGCGGTGCCGCCGCCCTCGGGCCGCCTGACCTTCTTCGGCTGGTGGTGAGGTCGGGCTGGGCAAGTGGTGGTGGTGGTAGAGGTGGTCGGGTGGGGTCGCGGAGGGGTGGTAGTGGTGGTGGCGGGAGGGATTGGGGAGTCAGTTTTAAGCAGTGGCTTCGCAGCACCTCTCCATGCATGCGGGCGTTTCCCGCCTTACACCTGTGTCGTGTCGCCAATCAATTTGATAAGTCCAGTGTCCCTCAGACGTCGAGCAGGATCGCAACTATATGCGCTGTGCCCCCTCCTGGCCTCCATGTGGCCTCTCGTACCTGGTCACGGCGCCCGGGTTTTCCTCCAGCGGAGAGTGCCTTTCTGAGGGATATCTTCCCCACGCTAAGGAATGATGGGAAGAGCGCAAATTGCACCGCCACCGCCACCGCCACCGCCACTGCCGCCGCCACCGCCGCCGCCACCGCACACGGTGGTATAATTCTTCTTATGACACGACCTCTACTTGATTAAGTTTATGTTCCACATCTCTTACAGCACTGCTGCTGCTCCTTCACGTCCCCCTCCTTCCCCCTTCCCCCCCCCGTCAGGTTCGAAGACATCGAGTCATCCGACCTGACCTTTCGTATCGATACGAACCCGACCGCCGGCGGCGGACTGGCACCGCGCCACTGCAAGCTCGTGTACGACTTCGACACGTCATCTTACAACTTCACCATGCGTGATCCCGTCACCCCGCCAGCTCCAGGCCAGCCGCACGAGCGGGTACCTGAGCTCACCATCCCGGGCATTTGCGGCGAGCAGGTAGCGATGTGCGACACGGGCCGCCCAGCTGACCCGTGGGACCTGCACCTGGGGGCCCGATTGCGGGTGCTTGGGCGTCAGGTGATATTGAAGAATTCCGATCTCGCCACCGCGCAATGGCACACCAGCTACTTCAAGCAGCTGTGTGGGTTGCGGGACAAGCTGCACCAGGTGTGTGTGAGTATTTGTGTATATTTGTGTGTGTAAATATGTGTGTGTGTGGCCCTGAGTAGTGCCAGACAGGATGTAAGAAACAGGAGGTCCTGAGCTCTCCTAAACTCCTAGCTAAAGGGTCAGTATGTGTGGGTCAGTGTGTCTTGGTCCATGTAGTGACCCGTGGGATAAGGGTAGCTGTAACCCCTCACGAGTGACGTGCTTCTCCCAACTGCTACTGCTACTGCTACTGCTACTGCTACTGCTACTGCTAATGTCAAAATCAAACACGTGGTCAGTGTGTGTTGTATCATGCTCTGAAAAAGGTTCGCGAATTAACATCAGGATTAGATATCATTATCATTACATGATACCACAGTGGCGCCGCTGCACACAGTGCAAAAAGGGGAGAGGTTAGGATAACTCGATTGGGCAAATCTTCAGCTTCGTTGAACTGGGCCCCGTAATGAAGCCCCCTAACGAAGCCCCCTACCCCCTAACGAGGCCTTTGGGCGATTCAGCCCAGTCTGGCAGCTCAACGGGTCGTCCAGCGGTCCACTTGCTTTGGGGACACTTACCAGTCTGTCGAAATGATTCCGATATAAGCCAGCCGAGCGACTCATCATTCCTCTTCATTCCTTTTAATTTCTTTTTCATTCCTGGCGCTGCTGGACTTGTCTGCTTGTCTTCTGGTCACAGGAGGTACAGAAGTACAAGCCGCGGGTGATTCGGCCGGGCCTGGTCGCAGACAAGGGCGACGTGCGGCTGCAGACGGGCCAGCAGCTACGGCATGTGGTTCTTCAGATTCGGGAGATGATCGACGATCTACGTCAGTACCGCCCGCGCAAAGGTGAGGGAATGTTAGATGCCGCGGCAGTAGAAAGCGGGGATTGGCGCCGATATCCCTTCGAGCTGGGGGATAGCGGCTGTGTGGCAATAGGGGGTCTGACGGGGCCGCATGGCGGATGCTGTGAGATGCGGAGGTGTGACGGAGGTTTGCGCGGGGACTTGGGTTTTCTCACGACTTGTAACAGCGTTCAGGAAATTGGTTATGTATACGTTTGATGGGCCCCTTGCCCATGAAACCAATTTAATGAGAATGTCCTATCCCGGTATCTGGCCACCTGGCCACTAGGACTGGACGGGAGCGGCAGTGTGACTCTGGGCCGCGGTGTGTGCTGGTACCAGATAGGCTTGGATCGCGGGCGGGCGGGGAGGAGGGGAGAGGAGGGGAGAGGCGTGTGGGTGGGTCAACTCCGTAGTTGGATCCGGGAAATGGGCAGAGCCGTGGCAAGCCTTGTGACATGGCTTGTGACATATGAACAGTTTCAGAGCTGTACGGCATGTAGAAAGGAAGGTAAAGATATTGGAGGGGCTGGGAAAGCAGTGATTGAGAGGGGACTAGCTTCTCTAGCTCTCTAGCCTATTCTTATGCCCCTTGTCCCGCCCCTTGCCCTTGCCACGCAGCGGAGAGCTTCCTAGCTGCCCTACCCATTCAGTTGTGAGCTTCAGCCTCCATGTTGAATCAGATGGTCGTTGGAGTCAGGAGTTCGGTAGTGAGGGTGCCTGAAGGGAAAGAAACCGGATACTTCCAAAGCGGGTTTCGAGTGCTGGGGGCGCGCATGTCATAGGCCCCAGGCGGCCTGAGAAAGGCTTCCCACTATCGATTTGGAACGCAGAGGCAATAAGGTGCCCCGATGGCAAAAGCAGTGGTTTCGGAGCAGCCCAACAATAAGAGTAGCAGTAATAAGTTACCTAAGTTACAGAAAACTTGGCGAGTGGGATGCTGCCCAAGATTAAGCTGATATTTGAGCTGGGACAACTGGCTGCCAGTCGGCGTTGGGCGGGTTTCCCCAGAACTGTAGATTGGGGGTTAGGAGGACCAGGAGCGTCCAGAACCACGCGTGTGTGTATGAGGGAACGCAGTGATTGAGCTGCGGCTGTGTGTGCCTTGAGTCAGGTGTTCTGTATCACGAGTCCAGGGAGGAGCTCAACCGGCCGAGGGCCGGTACCTGATCTGTCGGAGCAAGGCACATGCACAGGCATAGGTTGGTGGTCCTTGAAACCCTGGCTTCTGTACACACTGCGGCACGCGGGGCCACTCCACCGCTGACTCCTCAGCCTAATAGAGTTGTAGCATCCGCAGAATGCACTCCTCGAGCGGGGCGCTGGCCGGAGGAGCGTTCGATTGTAGCATCACATTCTTCGCCACGGGGACACAGCGGCATACCTTTTCGCGGTGGTTGGGGCGGCTACGCTCTGACGCCTGATCTCTGACCTGTCTGCTTCAGCATTGGGGACTGCGCGCATGTTTGCGTTACCTAAATCTGCAGACGGCAAACAGGGATTAGATGGTTCGCAGTAATACGGGCTCATCGGATGACCTGGAAGTCCTTGATCTCCCAGGTGGTGATGGAAGACGACCTGCACCTACCGTTACCGATGAAGTGAATACCCAAGTTTTAGGGTTGGGACCGTCACCTTCCTGCTTAGGGGTCTAGGGGGGGTTGCGAAGCAGACCAAGTCTGGTCGTTGCACCTTTTAATTTTACATCAGACTTCGGGTTGTCGTCTCCTTAGTCCTCTTTCCTTCTCGTAACACAATACTTCTGCTTTAATCCCGAAAGCCTAATAATCCTTTTCCTCATTGTCGATCACCAGTGTCTTTCATATCCACCGTTGCAAAGTTCAGATCGACGACGACTCGAGCCCGTCAGCTCCGTCAGCCTGGTCGGTCGAAATGCCAGACAAGTTCGTCTCTCCCGCCATTTCTCTGCCTTTCTCTGCCATTCCTCTGTCTCTGTCTCTGAGAGGAAGATATCTGGGATAGCAATTCTGGCAGATGATGATGGAGGAAGTTGGAAACCGGTCAGGTGTATTCACATGATGGCCGTGTCGTACAATGACAGCAGAAGGGGATTGCAATTCTAAGACCTTACAGTAATTGCAACCCAGATGGCCCCCCACCCCCACCCCCTTGGTGAAAGAGTGTGTGCGTTGGGACTAAGGTGAGGGTTCCTCCGCGGGTTGACACGACCACTACGACCACTATGATCACTGCACGGGGAGAAGGTCATCAGATTCAGATATTACATGTGGATGTCTGTGTGGGGTACGGTGAGGTGACACGTCCACTCCGCTGAGTCCGCGAAAATGGGACCGTAGCCTAACACCTAAGCGAAAAGTATCACGACAAAACTGTCACACTCGAATCAGAAAGAGTATTCCTAGTAGATATAATAGATGAAAACCTGGCGCAAGGCAGGCTGGAACTGCGTTTAAGCCTCCTGGTCGCGTGTACGGGTGAAACCCTGTTAAAAGCTGCGGCGCATGTTGATCGCACGGGTTGCAATTTTGTTGAGAGGGAATTGAGGAGAACAGGATTTGGGAATAAGTAGAAATGTTAGCCTCGTTATTCTTTAGATGTCGAAATCTTAAAGAGTTGGGTACTTGGGTTTCGGCTTCCGGGGATCTCGGTCTCAGGCGGTTGGGAGCGTACCAGTTAGTGGTTCAGACCAGTATCAAACCTGGTTGTGTAATAGACCTGACACCTTGTAGAGCGTGTTAAAGTAATGAGCTAAACCTCGCTGTACAATCATGGTTGCTATTTTGAAAGATACGAATTTTTTACTCGTGCTTTTTGGAATCTTGAACGTAATTTGTCACCAAGCATATACCGGAACTCGTACGATGTCATAAATCTGATTACTGAAAAGGTGTATTGAAAGAATGAAGTGTGCATTAACTAGCATAAAGTTTGCGTAACGGCGTGAGTTATCATTTGCGCGTTGCCGCTAGCATGTAGCAATGCCCGTCCGGGGTAGCGTTTGAACATGGACACGGACTTTTCCTCTTAATAAAAATCGACCTCTCTTATGACAGTTATAATTGGCACATCCACATTTTACATTAAAAAATATATGTGTGTCCATATATATGTGGGCCATTATATGTCACCATGTGCTTTATTGTTAACTCCTTTACCAGCAATTATGTGATTTAAGTAAAAAATTCTCTTGGGTGGAGCGCTTTACAGCCAGTTAACCAACCGCGAACTAAGGAGTGCTTCTCCGGTATCCACAGCCTGCGCATTCCCCAGCAGGCTCGCTGGATATAATTAAAATCTTATGTCATTTCCAGAGTGAATGTATGTCCGACACTGCGCAATACAACGGAGCAGGAGCGAGGGTGCCCGAGGGTAGGCGTCCAGCTCGGACCCTTACCCTTCTTGCTTGTGCAGGGTTCATGGACGCACTACGGTTATGGACGCGAACAATGATAATTCCTCTTAGCCCGATTATCTTGCCTATAAGGCTTCGGGTCGACTTGGGTATATGTCAGGCCAGACAGGCCAAAGCAGGGCAGCTGGAAAACTACCAGAACGGCCCGATGTATCGATGCTCGTCAAACAAGACACTGAATAAGAGATGTTAAGACCGTGAGCAACTGGGTCATCTACAACTTCATTCGGCGCCACTATGTATAGGCCGCGATTATTCCTTCCAGCGTCGGATACGTTCCTCCTGCGTCCCGCACCGCTTTTTCCCCGTGGCCAACAAAACATGCCGCACGTGTATCTAATGCATATGAATACGTGATTGACCGCCAACTGCACAGCCAGAGAGGCGTTCTGGGGTCCCACAGACGTGCAACAACAGCCAATAACAACTCAAGCTGCACATCGAAGGTAAGACCGACTTAAGAGAATGTACTGGATACGTTTGGTGAGACATTGCGACTCGTATACTAAAGCTGCAATGAATGCCTGTTATGCTTCAAAAGTACACGCCCATAGCCATTTGTTGAGCGTTATGAGGTTGTATCTATCTGCGTTCTACTGATTGGCACTCCGTTCACACAGCGCAGCCTAGGTCCATCCGCTCCCCGCATTAACCGTAAACGCTCGTCACACTGCTGGTTCCAGCACACGGCAACTCCTTCTGGGCAGCTGGCACACAAACTACGTCCCACAGAGCAAGTACACCCGCCCCCCGAGGCTGCCTGTTTCAGAAGGCCCTACGGACCGATGGCGGTGGAACAGGACCAACGCCCCCGGCCCCACCGGCGGTAGCGCAACCCAGGGCTGCTGGCTTGGTCCACCCAGAAACGGTCTTTAGCGGCGCCGCCGCGGACCCCGAGGGAGTGCCACTGTCGGTACTGCCTGCGGTGCTGCCGCCCGATTGCAGGCGCTCTGAGCTGCAGACGCGGACAGAGTCCTGACGGACGGCCCCCGTCGCTGCAGCCGCCAGTGAGGAAAACTTCCGGGACAGCGCTCGAGCTAGGGAGCGGCCTCCAGAGGTAGTCTTTTGAAGCTCCCTGCCAGCAGCAGCACCCGACTGCTGTCCTGAAGGCGGGGCCGAAGATGCGTTCTGAGAGTCCTGCCATGCTGTGGTGATTGGGCAGGAAGCGTTCGTTGACGAATCGCCGCTGCGGCCAAGCAACGCGTTGGCGTTATAGTACGCATTACCGTCCCTCGCCGACTGTGGCCGTGCGTTCAGTGTCGCACCCTGCTGCTGTTGCTGTTGCTGCTGCTGTGGTGGCGGTTGTCGCTGTCGGCCAGCCGGCTGGAACGGGGCACAGTCCAGTTCATCTTGCGAGAAGCCCAGACTTGCAGCAGCTGCCAGTGGCATCTGGCCCGGGTACACAGTACTGCCACGTCCTGGCGCATATGATGCCGGTGGGTTCAGGGACAAGCCCTGTATCGCGCCCGTACCCATGTTTGCACATGAAACCCAGCTGCCCAGATGCGACTGAGGGGTTAGCATGTGCGGGTCGTCGTGTAGCGGTCGGCCGTCTGCGCTGGCCTCATTGCCCGGCGCGGGCGCAAGGGGGTTGGAATAGGTAGCGGTGCCTGCTGAGGGGAAAGCTTGAACGCCCAGGGGAGTGTGCAGGGACCTGGTCCTCAGCAGCACCGGTCCGGGGCTGGGGCTCGCGCCACCGGCGGGGGGCGGCATCGGGAAAACAGCGCCGGATCGTGAGCGGCCCATAGGGCCCACGCCAGAGTTGGTGGCACCGTGATGCGAGTTGAGAATGACGGGTGTGGGCAATGCGAGCCGTTTTGTGCTGCGGCATCGGTCCAGGGAGTGATCTTGGGGGATCTCGCTGCCAAGAGGGGCAAGGGCGCCACTAAAGGGGGTGTTGGAGGCCTTGGGAGTGGAAACAGGGGAGGCTTTGGAGTTGACGTCCGCGAAGCTGCCCCTGCGAGCACCAGATGTCCAGCAGCAGGGGATATCTATGGCTTGTTACGCCAGTCGCGTGGAATTAGTTGCTGCTGCCCCGGTCGCGCACTTAGCGGGATAAGGTGTTGGGAGGAATGGTGATGATGCGGTCCTCTATCCTCCTCACTCAACATGTCAGATCAAATCACGTGTGGTGCGAATTGCGGCCGGAGTGAGTGTGGGAGCGGTTCATCGTCCAGCCAGATAGCCGCATGTGCTTTGCATCGGTACAGCGCCGGCTTCACCTGCTTCACACCTGCTTCATGCCGGCCGTTAATGGGCCGGCCGACCCTCACGCGCGCTAATGACCTACTGGTGTCCCACTCTACATACACACGCTGCCCGGTCACCAGCTCACCGGCTTGAGCGATCTGCAGCAGTTACGTTCACGGCCCCGTTGCCGTCCCGAGATGCGGTGGGTCCCGGCTCCAGGGACGCCTCCTTGAAGGCAGCCGAGGGCCCCTGCACCCATGGCAAGTGGGGTAAAGTAGCGGGTATCAGTTGTAGTTTGCCTTATTACAGAGTCCATGAAGTCGTGCGCTGTTGGACTTCCTCCTACGGCACCCAAGCCTTGCCTTTCTGATAGCTGCCTCAAATGGTACACCTCATTAAGACCAGGGGGGATGGAGGGACCCAGGTCTGGGTTCTTATAACCACTTATTATTAATTTTTTTATATAGTTTTATATACTATTTATTGATTATGCAATAGCATTCATGTTCGTGTTATTATTATTACTGAAACCGGTAGATTAACGGTATGCGGGAAGCATCAAAATGTGCCAGAACACAATTTCCCATCTCCCCAGATCTCTCTGCGCTTGGCTGCCTCGCGGGTTCTAGCCCTTGTCGCTTGGCTCCCTCGTGCGGGTGGTGATCTTGATCTGCTGTCAACGCCATCATCCTACCCTACCTTACCCAGGCACTGCAAGCCCGCAAAACACACAAGCTAACTTAAGATGCAAAACTTTGCAGCAATCAACCTTAAAAACCTGACGATGTACACTCGAGGATCTTAGGGTTTAAATGCGTCTTCAAAGCCTGCAAAGCTAACCCATATCGACTCAAGGACCGGGGCCCCGCAGCTCACACCCACCGGACGTGCTGTCGCCGAAATCGCTTGCCGGGGCACCGAGGCCGGGGGCGAGGAGCGCTCCGGTACGGGGTTGTCGGCGCCATAGGACTCTCCTGGGCCTGACTCCTCGGCCCCACCGCTACCGCTGCAGGACA
Organism: Volvox africanus; assembly: GCA_030268105.1. Lineage (NCBI taxonomy): Eukaryota > Viridiplantae > Chlorophyta > Chlorophyceae > Chlamydomonadales > Volvocaceae > Volvox > Volvox africanus. The sequence continues at coordinate 254,620 of BSDZ01000010.1, read as the reverse complement.
GCTCCGATTCCTGGACAACAGGGTAGGGCCAGGACGACGAGATAGGGGGTACAGTTTCGGAGCACCGGGGTGAGAGGGCCTTAGGGAACGACTGAGAGCGTCTTTTTGTTGATGAGCTATCTGTTGTGCGTTGTGCGTTGAAAGTGTGCATTATTGCTCATCGTTGTGACTGCCTTATCGGTTAGTTAGGCAAGAGTGACATTTGTCGGATGGAATAGCGCACCATGAGCACCTGTAGAAGTCGGGATTGGGACCGTTCTTCCTGGGCTCTAACGTTTATCCAGGGACTTCCTACACGGGGTGGCGCCCCTCACCCCATCCCCCAACCACCACCTTCGCTGCGATAGGTAGGGCTGCGTTACATACCACACGGGGATCACGGCATATCCGTAAAATGCGCTCCATTTCCCTTGTCAAATCCCGGTGCGTATTTATACATACACACATATATGTATATGTAGGTTTTAGGGAAAAACCCTATATAAAAACCCTATATATATGTATGTATATATATGTGTGTGTGTGTATGTACAAAGTCACCTGGCGCTGTAGTCCTGTCCGGTTCCGCTGGTTGGCACTGGACGGCGCGTTGCCCCGGGTGGCGCTGTGGTATTCGCGAATCTCCCGAAGAGGGGTCGCCGGGTCCAGTATGCGGAACAGCGTCTTATTAAGCTTCACGCCAGGCATCTGATAGGGCTTGATGCGCGGCAGGTTCTCGACGACACGAGGATCTGTCACGTCCAGTTGCCGCAGGCTCTCGTCCCAATGCCGGAGCAGCAGCATCGCCACGTCCAAGCTCTGGTAACGCCCGGCGGCATGCATGGGAGTGCTGCCCCGGTCCAGCTGCAGGTGCTCGAAGCCCATCTCCCACGTCTTGGCGTTGGGGTTGGCGCCGTGACGAAGGAGCACTGCGGCGGCTTCGCGTGAATGTGCTGCGGCCGCGTAATGGAGCGGCGTGTAGCCGGCGTTTGTAGGATGGTCAACCAGCCTACGTGCAGGTGGGGACAGAGACGTGGATGTTTCGAAAAGGGCGGGGATGGAGGGGGTGTAAGCACGGTTCTTTACGGGCAATACGACAATGACGCGGGTATGGCGTAGACGCATGGCACTACCCGCACCTCTCCGATTGGTTCGACGAGCGATGTGAAGAGCTAAGTGGGGAGAGATGGACAGATCGGGGGTTTGCACAGCGCACCCTGCCGTGCATGGTATCAGCTGTGTAGCATCACGTTGCGCCACGAGAGACGTGGCGCAGCGTGATGCTACAAAACTGCAGCTACTTGGCGACCTGCCAGTTACTTGGCGACGTGGAGAGGTAGCTGGCAGAGGGTGCATAGGGGAACAGTGGCAGAAGGGCTGGCCCTTGCGGCGATGGCCCTTGCACAGCTGGCGGGTCTGTCCGGCCGGTCGAACTCCATGATGTGATGCTATTAACAATCTTCCAGATGGTTCCGGAGCGCTCCTGGTTTAAGGCGCTTGGCAGCTGCAGACAGTGGGCTGCTCGTCCGGCCCCGTAAAAACTAGCCCCACATCCATGTACAGTGTATGTGTGTATGGATGTGTATATTAATGCATGTGATATTATATATGTGTATACATATATATGTATACACACACACACACACACACACACATATATATATATAACATTATCACATTTACAAAGGAGGAAACGAGGTTCGCCTCAGAGGCTTATTCAGCAGGGCACTTAATACCCCATCTTCCTGATGTGCACTCACTTGCTGGGCGAGGTGTCAGACCCATTAGTTTGCTGCACCATGTCGCTTGACAGAATGGCTTCGATGCAGTCGGGGTGGTTGGCGCGGGCGGCGTGGTGGAGCGCTGTGCGACCCATCATGCGGTCCTTGACCCAGGGGTCGGCGCCCTGGGACAGGGGGCCGGCCGTGGCGTTCATTAGGGGCAGGAAGGACTGTGTGATCGACTGATGCAGTTCTCTAGCGAATGTGAGACACACACACACACACTAAAGGCTTGTGTGACCGCAGTCACTGACAAGGCGGGCTAAAAGATGTCCGGTCCGGTCACTCACCTGAGTGAGGAGGAACGCGACGACATGTCCGTGCCCTTTCTTGCAGGCCAGTGACAACGGCGTAAGGCCCTTTTGGTCGCATTTGTTGATATACTGACGGATGGCTGAGTGCTGTCTCGTGTAGCATCCTTGCACCCCCGCCAGTTCGCCACTTTCGTCGGGGACTGTCCGCCACACATGGTCGCAAAGGCTCTTTAGGACAGAGACCTGGCCGCTGGCCGCACAAAAGTGATACAACGTGCGCTTTTTGGTGCCAAGGCGCTTCCGTGTGAGGTCGGGATACGCTTGCAGGACTTCCACGGCTGCGTCTGCATCGCCCTCCGCGATAGCATCATACAGAGACGCCCCGGAGGGCGCCAATATATTTCCCATTTAAGTTTGATGAACGTCGGGTAGAAAAAATCGCTTGGACGGGCGCGAATCGGCTAATGTCGGAGCTGTATGAAGGACCCTTACACTGAAAATTTTGATAATACGATATCAAACCCGTGATTTTAACTGCTATGTCCTTTAAATGTCAGAATCACTGCAGCTCGGTCTACAAACTCGCAAATAAGTCTGTGGGCGCAGCGGTAAGCCGACCTAAGCGACTCTGCCGTGAACAACACTCGAACGTGTCTTAAGTTATAATTGACAAAACTGAACTAAGCAGTGGTGAGTTGGCGATTCAATAACAATTACACCGGTAAGTACTGGGTCCACGAAGCTGCTTGCGTATTTGGTACAGTTTGATTTGTTATAGTTTGTAACCATTAGGGTGTTCTATTCTAAGCTTTATTCTCAATAAGATTGATAAATCCTAACTAGGTCTGTTGGAACAAAGGAGATTGTACGGGAAGGAAAAGGTGCTATTACGGCTATCCCTTACAGCTTTTTTGCAATATAACTGAATGATTTTCGCCCGTGTCTTGGCGATAGCGCCCTATTTAGTCGGTTAGCAGCTGAGGTTTTTGGAAGGTTTTACTCTTGAAGACCTGGGTTTTGGGGGTCTATGCATTTTGAACTGTACCATTAAAATGGTTTTGATACATTCGATGATGAAGAAAAGCTAATCGTTTATCGGGTTGCGATGGCGGAAACGGCGGGCGCAAGGGCGACCCTGCATTCCTGCATGGACTTTGGACGTAGATAAGCTCCTTCTATCTTTCTGCAGGGTTTTGCACAAGGCAGGTTATCCCATTCCAAAGCATTCAATCTGCCATGCACGGAAAGCTTCACTTCCCGTATTGATGGCACTTAACAACTGTCCGGAAATGAATGACCTATGCTATCCGCTCAGGCATTGCATCGGGAACAATGATGCTTGTGGCGTTTGACCAGTCAATGCCGCTTAGAATGCAGCTTGATATTCATCGACTTTATGCATCTCAGTTGTCGAGGGTTGTTCTCGAGGGTTGTCGGTTGACCCTATTTCGGTTGATACCTCTACCGTTATTTGGAAGGAACTTCATGGTATCCGAAATCTGGGTTACCATAGTCCGCCATGAAGCCGTATGAATGCCTTCAGGACGGCAAAGGAAAGGAAAGAATAGAATTCACATCAGATTTGACAGGAGGTTACGTTTGGGATGTCAGAGGCTGCCCATACACCGCCCATCTTGCCATCGACAGTCCCATCGACGCTGTGGCCGTCATGTAGGGAACGGCACGGGGCCCAAATCCAGCGGCATGGCCTCCCGATCGTCATAGCTTTTTGTCACGCTGTACTACCGCACCTACGGCGCATAAAGTGCAATCAGCAGACATCTCTCACATGCAGTCTGCGAGTCGGGCTCAGTCGTGGAGACATTGCCAGCCGGCTTCTGGGACGTCCACATTTGGGTAAACATAATCATCGATGACGCATCTCCAGCTTGTGTAAGAGTTGCAAGTTCGTTTCTGGACACCCCTGTGTATTCAAAAGATTTTTACAAATCTGACAGCGTCTGACCTTCAGAAAAAGACCGTTATTACAGCTTTATAAGGATGTTTTAGGATTTAGCAGCACTAGAGAATACTGCTTTGTGCTGAAGGTACCGCCACAGTAACTGTTTGTGGGTGTCCTAAAGCTACAGAATGAATTCGGGTTATGTGTCTAGGTGTCACTATGTCGTGACACGGATCTGATAAACATCCCCCGACTTGGGCGCAACAATGACTAACCAGTAAGCCAGTGAAAGTGTGTATGTCTTGTACACATCCGTCTGTCAGGGTCTATCTAAGCGGCGCCCCGACTTTACAGAAACCAAGCCAATCCCTTCTCCCCCTTTCCGTATACGATCACGTTGTGTTTGACCTCCAGGCCATTATCCGCACTTGCGCGTAGCCGAGTGCACTCCCCACCAGTGCACCCAACCAATACCTTCAACTCTGGACCCACGCCCTACTGTTCCCCATTTCCCCAATGTATGGCGGAAAGGCCGAGAGCTCAGCCCTGTAAAACAACGCCTTCGGACTTGGCCAGGATACAATAGTAATCCTCCTCCTCATCCGCATCCCCCTCATCATCCTCATCATCATCTCATCGTCGTCGTCCTCACTCGCATCGCTCGCATCACCGCATCATTCGAAAACAAAGTCACAACTCATAACTGCAAGAGCATCGTTGGGTAGCTGCAGGAAGTTGTCCATGAATATGTCACCCACCTTCTCCACTGTGGCAGTCCCCACCAGCACCCCGCTGTTGCCAACCAGACGACGGCCAGTGGCGGATAGATTGCGGCCCCGGGTGGTCTCCGTTGTCAGGACCGTCCGGATCTACAGCAAGCGTGCAGGTGCAAGGAAAGGGGGGAGGCAGGGTAGGAGAGCGTCCAGGGATCTATATTATCAAGTGTGAAGCACCTTATTCAGCGTTAGGCCCGGGAGTGAGGTCAGACCTGGGGATAATGACGGGTGAAATGACAACATAATACCATAAATTAAACGAACGTATAAACCTAAAAGAAGCCACAAGCTGTGCGTCGATTTTACAATAATGTATGTGATGTGAAGGCGGAAAGATCAGGTGGAAGGAAGGAGATTCCTCCCACTCAGCGGAGTGCGATGGTCGTGAATACGAAATACGGAGGAGCTGTCAGCGGCCACACCGCCACGACTCCACAGATCAAACAGGGCCGTGGGGCAGCAGTGGCTCCATTGGAGGACTGGAGGCGCGCGACGAGGGCACCATCGTGTGACTGAGGGGCAGTAATGCACTACGGCGATAAGAGGACTGAACGATGACGGTGATGACGCGGACCGCATGTACCTTCAGGCCAGGAGGCTGGTAGATGGTTCCAGCTGTGAAGTAAAAGTCCGACTCGAAGTTGAGGTTTACTTCACCCGTCCGCTGTTCCAGGACGCCCTGTGATGGACAGGCATGCACGACTGGAGCTTCAGCCAAAGTGCCGAACCGAAGGGACGACGCCACACTCGACTAGGATAAACGCAGACACGTACACACAAACACACACACAAACGCGGGTAATGAGACTTCAGTGGGGCCCGAAGGTGCGAGTGGTGAAAGAGGGAGGTAGTTTTGGTCAGGAAGTGCGCTTTGTTGCACATGCGATGTTCCCAATCATCACCCATGACTGGTGGTGCTGTGGGTTTTACTGATTTCCTCCAATCTTTTTCCCTCCCCTCCCCTCCATTCATCCTAAACTGCCGCAGTAGCGGCTCCCACGCCCATACCTCCAATGACACAGGCCGGATGGCAATGTTCAGCGGAGGCGGAATGGGTAGGAGCCCCATCAGCATGGCAGTACGGTACGACATATCCGGGATGACTAAAACGCTGGTGTCGAAGGACAGGTGTAGCTTGCCGTCCCTGGAGCGCGGTAGTATCAACATAGCGGTCACAGAAGGCCGGCGAACACACGGGTTAGCTCATCATTAGAGAAGTTGAAAACAAAAAGTTCCCGGAAGCCCCGGAAGTCAGGTGCGCGGAATTCGAATGGCCACCAGGCCCTCATGGCAGGCTGTCGATTTGTGGATGGGACGACCGGGAATACATTTTCCCCGCCCTGAATACATATGTGTGAAGCAATCAGGTGACACCAGGTGGTATCATCCATTTTCCCGCTTGTGAACAATTGGCATGGATCTGCACGCAGCCAGGTCTTTTCTGGGACGTTGCCGATGAGATAGCAAACAGCGGGAGAAAGAGCGGCCCTTACTGACCCAGATTGCGCCCACGAGCCCCTGGATGTGTGTGGAGGAGCGTCGTCAACCAGTCCTCCTCACCCCAAGTCGGTGACGGTGCCCCAGCCACCTCCGCCAAGAGCGTTGTATCGGAACCGCGGGTAGAAACTCACAGCAAGCTCGCAATCTTGACGGGTCCTCAGCCGGACCTTAGTATAATTCTGAGTTGATGCAACGGCTTGAACAGGGACAATCGTCGCACGGTTTTTCGTGGTTCGAAGATATCTTATCGATCTTTGATTATCAACATATTGATGAGTTGATAAAAACCGCAGGCTGGCCATTGGATTCAGGCCTGTGGAAGTGATGCTGCCTTTGGGCAGCACGTTCAAATAGAATGATTCCAAAAGCTTGGCGACAGGTAGCTCCAACGCCACTTAAAATACCTACATTAAAATTTCGATATTACGCACAAGAAATCTACCGTTTGCGACCTGCCGTATACCGATACCGGAACGCTACGATGGCACCGACTTAGTAACAGCTGTAAACATATACAGGTGTATGGATACTTATGGAATCCTTATATATAGGTACATCATAGTTGGTTGTGAAGGCACGAAGCCTCGACAAATCGGGCGCCAGAGCGGTCGTGAGCGGCTGATAGCATGGGTGCTTTAAGCTGGGAGAATTAAACCCGGGGTCATTCCATAAAATGCTGGTATTGATACAACACCAAATCCGTGCCGTGCGGTCCGGCCCTTTTCCTCAGAAGCTGTCCTCTCCAGCAGGTATATTACATCAGCTCCGGAGATCTCAAGCATCAATCTGCATTATGTGCTGATCTGATTTCACGAATCGGATTTCATATTCCTTAACCCCGGCATTACCAGCACCTCGCGGCCTATTTGCCCGCCGGACCTGTCGGCGTTCCCAACCATGTCATGCCGACTTGCCGGCCAGCCCGGCCCGGTCCCGTTCGCAGATGCGCATCCCCTATGGATCCCCCTCCCCCTCCCCCGCCACCACCGCCACTGCCTCGGTCACCCCCTCCGGCTGGCGGAGATGGAGGCGGAGGCGGCGGGCGCTTACCGCCATCTGGGTCGACGTGGCTGAGGCGCATCTTCCAAGTCACTGCGGGGATGCTCGGAGCTGCAGGTAGACCTGGGCTCCAGGTGCCGTGTCTGCCGGTTCAGTTCAGTTCCTTTTTTCGTGCCATTGTCGGATTCGGGTGACCGACCGGGTTGGACCCGCGGCGTCTGCTGTGAGACAGCTGCTGTTCACTCCTGCTGCTTTACGGGGCCGAGCCGGGGCGAGGGGGCGGGAGAGAGAGAGAGAGAGGGAGGACTGCAACATAGCATCATGCCGTCCTGCAGCAGCAGTGCCACGCGGTGCTCTGAAGCGAGCCCCGCTTCAGTGCGGTCCATGTTCTGATTGCCACGAGGTGCCCTCAGCGGTGGATTGAATGCTATCTTGCTTCGCCTCCCTTCCATCCCTGATTCCAATCGGATGACGTCTCAGGTGTGCTGGCGGCGGCAATGCCCAGTGTGCTGTCCACGCAGTGGGGTTTGCAGTACGCAGTGGAGGCTCTCAACGCAAAGCTGCAGCCGCCAGGTGGGCTGAGCTCGAGAGGGGGACTCGGAATTTCGTTGCGTGCCTGCGTGCGATTGTGTGTATATGTGCCTGCGTGTGGTTGTGTGGTTGTGTGGTTGTGTGTGTGTGTGCGCATGATCTCAAGTTGTTATCTGTGTTTCCCGTCAACCCCAGGGCCCCAAACAGCATCTCTCTTGGGTCTCCCCTGAAACCTTTTACTCGGAGAGTTCGCTTTTCCCCTCCCCCCTTTTTTCGCGCTCCTGCCCAGGCCGGGTGGAGGTTGCTGGTGCGCAGCTGAGTTGGCTGGGCGGAAATGAGCTGCAGTGTATAAAGGTGTACGACAGCCCCCGTGGCGGTCAGATTCTCTTGCATCTGAATAGGGTTAGCACGTCATCCAGCCTCTGGCATTTGCTGACGGGTAGGTCGGAAATCATCATCTGGGGGCGTCTTTGTCTTTGTATGTGGATGTGGATGTTTATGTGTGTACGACCGCGGCGGGTTATACTGCGGTTGAAATCTGTGCCGCAAAGGTGGTCACCATTGCACAGGTACTGGGCGATTTGGACGGCCTCCATTCAACAAAACCTAACAGTGATACCCCATGGTTGGTTGGTTGGTTGGTTGGTCGACTGGTTGGTTGGTCCAGCTGTGGGACCCGGGTGCTGCCGCCGCGCCCGGGGCACACAACCGAATCGGTGGGCAGCTAGGAGCCACCACCTGGGGAGTTGAGGGAAGAAACGATGTCAACTGGGGGGGAGTCATCTTCCTCGGCGCGCTGTTCAGTTTGCTCCTTCACTGTGAAACGATTCGCTGACGCCATGTATGTTTAACAAAGTAAGATGCATCGTACGCCCGGATGACGCCACATGCAACTTCCGTTACTGCCGCCATCACTCCCCTCAAGGCAGTGGCAGCTACAACGTGGTGATCGCTAAACCCTGGATCAATGCTGTGTATGATGCGCGCTTATCGGAGTTCAAGCTCGTGAACTTTTTAGAGAAAGTCGGACTCCTCAAGCCCCCTGAGCGGTTAGTCCCCACGGAGCAGCCCAAGTCACAGACGGATAGCCAAAACCAGCAGCAGCAGCAGCAGCAGCAGCAGCAGGAGCGGATGTTGCAGGAGGACTGCGGCAAGCAAGGAGCAGCGGGAGCCCAGGGCCAGGCGGCGCACGAACGGCAGGGACAGCAGCAGCAGAAGCAACAGCGGCACTCCGGAAAGTTGATTGAGGTGCTTTGCCGTGTGAACAGCAAGATGGAGATGAACGCCGATGTGCGCGTGGGGCGACTGAGCTTGGTGGTGGCGGACGGAATGCTGCTGGTTCCTGAGGAGGTCAGGTAGGGGGGCATGGCCGGATAAGGGTCTGGGGGCCGGAGGAGGAGGGGGAGGGGGAGGGGGAGGGGGATGAGTGGATGGTGAGGAAAGAAGGGAAGGGTCCGTGTTTTGGCCTGAGGCAGGTCCGTCAAGAGATGTAGCACGCATCGTACACACCGCCGTACACATCGTATCCACCCTACCGCACCTTTTGCTGGCGTCCTCAGGCAAATTCTCGGCCCCAGGCTGTACGTCTCGGGGGCTATTGGGGACTTGGAGCTCCGCCAATGGGCCGAGGAGGTCGGGGAAGACGTCACCTGGGCGGCCCCATCAGCCGCGTCGTCAAGTCAGGGTGGTGATGTCATTCCAGCGGGCAAACTGCTTCTTCCGCCGCCGCCCCCTGCTGAAGTGGTGCAGCAGCCGCGGCATTACCGGCCTGGGGTGCTTCAGGTGGGAGGAGGAGGTGCAGAGGAGGTGCAGAGGAGGGGAGGGCAGAGGCTTGAAGGGGACCTGCGGGACCGAGGCGGCCCCGACAGGGCGAGGGTGACGAGAGTGGCACGTTCAACTTTATGGGAGGGGGAAAGGGGGAGATGTCGTATAGCTCCAAACACATGAGACCTTCATCAGCACATATGTCCGTTGCCCCGCCCGCTCTGCCTCCGCCAGCTACAAAACACCACTAATTAACTAATCAACTTGACAATATCGAGCAAATGAGCATCGGCGTGACACTTTAGAAGCATGGCTTGTTCTCCCTCCCTTCTCTCCCTCCTCTCTCTCCTCCCCCTCCCCGTCCACGTCCCCGTCGCCCCTCCCCCTCTTGCTCAAGTATCAGCACCAGGATTCGTTTTATTCGACTCCTTTATTCGACTACCCCACTTCCGAACTCAGCGGCACATTTTCCCTCCTCGTTGCTTGCGGAACACGTGCGGTTCATGGCGGCGGCAGCGCCAGCAGTCAGATAACCTCCGCCCTTGCACCGGAAACGTTGTTCTCCTGATTGCGCTGACGCCGCCAGCACCAAGGCCGATAGTTGTATCTCACAACGGTCCTCTCGCTCGTTTTATTCCTAAGAATTCATTTCGGCTGGGGTGGGGCTCGATGGGGTGGGGCTCGATAGGATGGGGCTCGATAGGGTGGGGCTCGATGGGGTGGGGCTCGATAGGATGGGGCTCGATAGGGTGGGGCTCGATGGGGTGGGGCTCGATAGGGTGGGGCTCGATAGGGTGGGGCTCGATGTGCGCTCGATGCAACGCATATGTGCACGGTACGCAGCGGCATGTACCCGCAGCTGCTGTCTTCCTTATCTTCTGTTGTTGTTGTTGTTATCCTCGTTGTTGTGTTTCCCGCACGTCACGTCACGTCACGTCATGTCATGTCCGTGCGAAGGTTCTCTCGGATCACCTGCGGGGGGAGATGCGGTTATGGGACGCAGCCGACCACTCCCTGCTGCACGAGCCCGCCACTGCCAGTTTGGACCTCACACCCGCTCTCTCAAGGTGAGGCACGGCAACGGGGGCCGGTGTCCGGCGTACTTGCGTTACAGCTTGGCTTCCTCGGACTGCACGACTAATCCCATGGCGACTGCGGCGCGACTTCATCGCCAAGAATATTCAGATCATTCAGATCGTCATTGATCTGTTACTGGGGCTTATGTTGCGTATGGATCGCAGGTTGGCGCTGGCAGCTTGCAACCCGGTGCTGGGCAATTTGGTGGAGGTGCGCGGGGGCGGCCGGCTGAGAGGCACTTTCAACCCCGACGGCGGCCGGCTGCCGTACCAAGCCGCCACCGTGGAGGTGCGACAACAATAGTGACGGGGCTCTCTGCTGACTGACTCATCGTCGGCGGCGTGGGTGTGTACAGGGAAGGGGTGGGGTCCGAGGCGGGCTGTGCTGCTGCTGCACCCCAGCAGCATCCTGGACCCCGTCATCGTGTCAGCAGGATCTGGCTGCATGGACCTGGTGACCCGCCAGTGTCCCTTGAGGAAGTACTCCCACCGCACTGAGCTCAACTGGTTGGGACTTGTGGGTCTGTGGGTCTGTGAGGCTTGTCGGTACCGCGTCCTTTAGGGCGTGGGACATCTTCCTGACATCGCCGAAACGCCAACCAAACCCAACTAACCCAACTAATCCAAACCGAGTGAAACCTAACCGAACGAATCCAGAAAGAATAAAATCTAACCCAGTGACAAACTCCTGCTCTGCGATCGCACAGGTGGAGCCCGTCTCCCTGGAGCTGGGAGCCTCCGCCATGGCACCCAGGTTGCTGAGGGACCTGGGGCTGTCCGACCGAGCTCTTACTTCGGTGGGCAGTCCGGCGACAGACGTTGCCACCAACACCAACACCAACACCAACACCAACAACACCACCGCCACCAAGTCATCAACTGCTGCCGACGGTGCCGGCGTCGGTGACGGTGACCGAGCCGGGCCATTGCGCGCCGTAGAAATGTCGTCCATGCGGGTACACTTCCACCGCAATGGCCAGGTGCGAACAGACCGCGTGGACATGCGGCTAGGGGGCGGCGGAGGCGGCAACAGAGGCGGAGGCGGAGTGCACTTAGAGGTCTGGGGCAACGCGGACCTGCAACACGACGAGCTTGACTTCACGCTGGGTGTGTCACCGGCGCCGCTGCTGGCGGCACTGGGCCTGAGCGCTGAGGGGCTGCCGTCAGGGTACCTGCTGCTGGTGCCCGTGCGCGGCGCGGTTTCGGAACCCCGTTACGATGTGGCTGCAGCGGCGGTGCGACTTGCACAGCTGGCGGCGCGGCAGAGGGCGGTGCAGTGGGCTAAGCAGCGGGAGGCGGGTGATGGTGGGGGACAAGGTATGCTGATGGAGGGCTGTACACACTTGGATTCGGGGAAAAGTCAACCAAATATCCTTCATTGCAACGGCGTGGGCGGATAGGGTTGGGGGAAAGGGGAAAATGCGATCAAGGGAGAGAGAGAGTGTGTGTGTGTGTGTGTGAAGAGGTGCATATTGGGTGATGGGGCCTGAGTTCACATGGCCCAGTGACGGTGGAGGAGGTGTCATGATGTGCCGTGCGTCCTCGTGAGTGTACGGGGCACGGCGCCCAGGCGGGCTGAATGGTTTTGGGCGTGGTTGGACTAAGAGGCGTGTGGCGTCGTTTTGGGGGTAGACTAAAGGTCTACTGGACGTCGGGATACGGGGGGTTATCAGGTACAGGTAGCGGGTGCTGAGCAGCACCTGGGGGGTCTCCTGCAAGGCTCAACTGCAGTACCTACTCTTGCCCTGTTCTGCCTGCTCAAACCCGTCAGCCGTACCACTTACTGATAAATTATCACAAATATGAGCCTGTGAAGCAAGTCGTTACCGCGCGCCTGCACATGTGGTCCTCGCGGATGTTCAGAATCCGTCAAGATGATCGCCATGACCAATTTCCGACTAATCCCAACCGTTTCCCGGTTTCCCGGGATTCCCGGCGCCTTCACGGTCTGCATTACTTCATAAGTTGCCGCGTGGTGAACTCGTGACTAATGCGCCGGGCGGGATTCCCCCAACGGTGGACTCAGGTCGTTTGGGCGCGCTGGTGTCGGGTCTGGAGGCGCTGGCGGGCGCTGTGAGGGGCCCGCAGGAGATGCTGGCGGCCATCGACAGAGTCATGGAGGCAGACATGGCTGGCGTGCCGCCGCCACCGCCGCCGCCGCCGCCGCCGACTGGTGACTGATGACTGGTTACTGGCGACTGGCGACTGCAGCATCAGCGACTAGATGGGAAGCCCCCCCCCCCTCCGGGGAGGGAGGGAGAATGGGGGACGGGGTAGGATGTGGAGAGCATGACGAGGGCAACGCAATCGAACTGCTTTGTTTTGGCGACAAGAACCCTAAGAAGAAAGTTTTTTGGGCTGTCACGTGGTGTTGTCCCCAAGTTGCTGTTGTGATGGTTTCGGAGCTGTGTGCTGTAGAGGCGGAGTCGGAGGCTGGAGGGTTAAAGACTGGAGTTAACTGCGGCGTTGGCGTGATGGTGTTTAGGCGGAAATGAGTATGTGTGGTTGAGGGTGGGGTGAGTTGCTACGGAATGCGCTCACTTGTCCGGAGAATGACCACCAGCTGCAAACCGGTGGATTTGGGTGCAGAATATTCTACGGCAGAATACCCTACGACAGAAGCGCTGTACAGAAGCGCTGTATCTTTTGGACGACGATACTTAACGGTCTCGCTATCCTTCAATGCGAGCTAGTCATATTGGCACATGTTTTACAAAGCTTTTATTTCACCCCTTCGTAATCGAAGGTGCTCTCTTCTTCTTTGTTGGTGCAGTGCTGCTTCGGGTAGTTTTCCAGGAGCGCTCAAAGCGCAGGACCAGAGCAGGACCAAGTCCAGGACCCTGCAGCGGGGCCAAACCCGTCAGCTTAGCGCGCGCCGCATGCTCCCATCAACCTTTTGAATCTTTAGACATGTTATACAAGTGATGGAGGTCTGATGTAAAATGTATAATTGTATATTGTCGACCGGATAGACGCTGTACGTAGATGTACGTCATTTCTTAGTTTGCCGTTTTTTCAATTGTTGTTTTGCGCTAAATGGAGCAGCGCTATACAGAAGTATCTCATTGGCTTAAATGTACCGAAGTGTTCCGTGGCACGCACACAGGCGAAGCTGCTCGAAATCTTTTTGAAGCTCCATTAGTATAGTATCAAAAATGTATACGGGATAATTACCTTTAATTTCTTTTAGCTGCATCTATAAGTGCGTAGTGAATATTTATTTTCTGAATTCAATTTATGAAGCTTATGTAGATTCAAACATCGCCTGATAATATGGATATTCGAGATAATAAAATCAGCGGGGAGGCTGAGGTGGAGGTAACGAAATGGAAACTCCTGCGGGAAAGAATAATGGCGTCCAACCACCACCAAGCACCACCAAATGCTGACGTCGATAAGCTGCTAAAGTTAATTTTTTCGGACCACGTATTAGGTAGGTAGGGAGCCAGCTTACCTACGGCAGGGGGAGGCGGGTCACCATGGCGGGGCGGGCAAAACTTGCTGTGCGACTGGCACCAAAATACAGCAGCTTTCTTGCTTAAGAGCAAACAACCGAGCGAAATGCTTGCGGCTGCTCGAAAACATCCATTTCATTTACAGCGGCGGTTCCATGTTGCCCGAGCTCCCGTACACTTCCTTTGGGATACAACAGACGATAAGGTCACACCCGCTTCACGCGATGTTGACGATGGTGTCGTCAAGCAAACCCTAAGCAACACATAACATTAAATTTACTAACAGACACCTCCAACCATTCGGCATTTTGTGCCTTCGTTTTCTCCAGTTTACCTCGCCGGCCTGACCTTGCAAGTCGCAACTAATCTACTTCCTTCCGCCTTCTCCTCCTCCGCCTTGGTCTCCTCCGCCTTCCCCTCTGCCTCCTCTGGGATCCCTCCCGCAATACCTCCCGCAGCCGATCACCCGGACTTCGTCAAGTACTTCCAGAATGTGAATCACGGAAAGCCCATGGAAGACCGCCTGCTGCGCGAAGCCACGGCAACGGCGGCTGCATACCAACACCATTACCATCAGCAAAAACTACAGCAGTTGAAACCCCACCCGCTGGTTGCGGCTGTGCGCTGGGTCCTGTATCTTCTTCACCGAATGCCGGGTTCCTACCGGGGCTGGCGCCCCCGTGTGCAGCTGTACCTGCTGCTGTCCTGCCCCGAGTATTCCTTCCTAGCCATGGCTATCGGCGTATTGATGATGGCCGTCGTCTTGCTCAACACCGTGACATTCTGCATGGAGTCGGTACCCACCTTGGAGGGCACGCGGACGTACGACACCCTTATGTGAGCGAAACGTTGATTTGCTTATAATGTTCACCTAACTTGCCGGCAGGCAAGCAGACATGACCACCTTGGGGAGGGGGTTGTCGCTCCCTTCCCAAGCCAGTTTCCCGCTTGCGGCCGCCGGTCATGTCCGCCACCACCTCCCTATCCCATGATGTCATTTCCTTTTCCCATCATCCTTTTAGGTTACTGACTAATTGAGATTTAGTCATTTAGTTATTTGGTTATTGGTTATTGGTTTGTATTCATGGCCGTATTCCCGTCTCGCCATTTTATCTCCCACAGGATCATCGATTACGTGTGTCTTGGTATCTTCACGGCCGAGTTCCTTTTGCGGCTGATGACGTGTAACAGCATTCTTCACTTCGCCCGCAATTCCATGAACTGGGTCGACTTGGCCGCCGTATTACCCTTCCTCGTGGAGCTGGCGGTGGCAGGGCCGGATAGCCAGAGTGAGCGGGTCATAGACAGACAGACACACACACACACAGATAGCCACGCACACACACACACACACAGACACACACACACACCGAGGTAGGGGTGTCAGCAGGGAGGAATGGGCTACGGACCCGATAACATGAACCCAGGGGGTGGGGGGTGGGGGGTGGGAGTCTGTTAGGTCTGACATACCACCAGACAGACAGCGGCGGGAAAGCGGAGGGGGTGATCCGGAGTTATATAGGACGTAGGGAAGGTTTCCCGGTACAAATAAGGGCTGGGTAAAAGGTGTGACACGTTTCCACAAAAGCGACGGTACTGGCAAGCAGCCACCCGCGGTGGACATCCGCTGTCCTAGTAACTCACCCCGCACTCTCTCTCCCCTCCCTTCACTATCTTTCCCCCCCCTCTACTATCCCTCTCTCTCCCCTCCAATCATACCTGAACAGTGCGAATGTTCCCTTCAATTCGCAGACGCTTCCAAGACACGGATATTTCGGATGGTGCGGCTGCTGCGGGTCCTGCGGCTGCTGAGGGCCAGCGCAAGGTGCGGGAAGCGGGGCCTAGGGTCAAAACCGGGACGCCTGGGGCTGGGCGGGGCTTTGTCCGGGGGCAGTGCCTGGAGCGCAGCGTTCAGGAAGGGTCCTGAACGGACTTGGACGAAGGTGCCGCACCCAGCAGGGACACCCGACCCTGGAGACTAGCTAACTTGCGTCTCATCGAACGAGGGCTGAGTAGCCCCTCCCCCCTCCATCCTCCTTTTTCACACACACAAAAAAAACATTGTAGCGGCGCTTTTCCCAGGTTGCTGCAAAATCAATTCAGCTCTAGCCCCTCGATTTTTTAAGGGCTAAATGTTATTATTTAGTACCTGGCGTCCCGGCCCCTAGCTTCCAACCTATCAACCACCAACCGCCAATCGTCTTCCTTCAGGTTCCGCAACCTTCAGATTGTAGTGGACGCGCTGGCTTCCAGTCTGGACGTGATCTTCATGTTGGCGGTGCTGCTCCTGGTGCTGCTGGTAGTTTCGGGCACTGTGGTGTACTACGTGGAGAATGATCTCGTGGAAGACAGTTGGTTCGACTCCATACCTCTCACCATTTACTACATGCATGTGAGCCTCCGCGATGAACCATCGCAGATCATCGCGGTGTATGTGTGTATGTGTATGTGTGTATGTGTATGTGTATGTGTATATGTGTATGTGTATGTGTATATGTGTATGTGTATGTGTATGTGTATGTGTATATGTGTGTATGTGTGTATGTGTATGTGTGTATGTGTGTATGTGTATGTGTGTATGTGTATATGTGTATGTGTGTGTGTGTATGTGTATGTGTATGTGTGTATGTGTATGTGTGTATGTGTATGTGTGTATGTGTATGTGTATGTGTATGTGTATATGTGTATGTGTATATGTGTATGTGTATGTGTATGTGTATGTGTATAGGTGTATGTGTGCATGCAGGATGGGCAGCGCCCAACCCGGAGAGAGGTACAGACTGCCTCCCTCGCGGGCAGCACCAGAGTGCCCGGAGCACCCCCGGGTGATTGGCTCGGGAGGTTGAGGTTGAGGTTGAGATTTTCACGCGCCTGAAATATGATATTAATATTGATATTGAATTCTGGATCCGGATCCAGGTTGAGATTCGGATTTTTTGAATCTAGAGAGATTTCGAGCGTTTTTTGTTATGAAGGATGAATGAGGATTGGCGACTGGGGCTGTAGACTGGGGCTGGTTGACTGTTGCCAACCCTCACGTGTGCCTTCATCGTACTGCTTCCGCCAGCCTCCCGGTTCCCTATGCCCTCCTCCAACATTCTGGGAATGACTGCGAGGCCCCCCTCTGGCCCCCGCTCCCGCTCCCCTCTCCTTAGGTTACTCTGACCACCACTGGCTACGGTGACTACTACGCGAAGTCCATTTGGGGTCGCCTCGTGGTGGGGGTATTTATGTTATTGTGCATGGTAACCATCTCCCTGCCCATCGGGGTGGTGGGAGGCAACTTCTCCAACCTGTGGGGGCGATACGTGGCTCTTCGAGACGCGATCAGGCGGAGCAGTCAGGCCTGGAACACGCGTCTCAAGCTGCAGGGCCTGGCGGCCAAACATTGCGCCGCTGTGGATGAGCTCATTACGACCACGAACAATCGAAAGGTGAGGGGCAAGGAGGGGCCGGGTCCGGGGGCGGGGGCGGGGCCGACTGGGTTGGGAGGGTAGGAGGAAAGCGCTGAACCAGAAACAAGGGCCTGGTGGAGAGGGCGGGACGGTCATCCGCTACTACGGGATGACGCAGTAGCGGGCGGAGGAGAAGGGGAAGGAAGAAGGTGGCGCCATGCGGCAGTTTTGTGAAGTAAAATGGAAGGGGTGGGGCCAGGGGGACAAACATACCCCTGAAAGGGAGGGAGGTGTGGCAACATCAGAAGTACAGAGCGGTCGTGTTCTGCGAAATAGGCCAGAGGAGGTTTCCGAGGGGCTAGCTCCAGGGGAGAGGAAGCAGGATGTCTTGTGAGGATGGATGGTGTGTACGTATGTTTATGCACGTGCAAAGCGGCGGCTCAAGCGGTAACGGAGCGTGGGGCCGTGAAACTCTGATGCAGCATGGTGGAATGTGGTTGGGGTGTCGGGGCGCACCTCGCTGGGTCTCAAGATATGTGCTTGGGGCAGGCCTGATGCAACCCTTCCGACCATCCGAGTTTCAGCCGGTCACGTTCCTCTTGGAATGGATAGAGCACCGAACACTTCGCCGCTCTGGCCTCCGTTTCCACCCGCAAGCAATCTTGTTTCATGCCTCCCCTCCTCCGGGCCCTGGTGCGATCAGGCCACTCTGGAGGAGGGCTCCGGAGGCACTACGTCCGGATCAGGGGGACTCCGGGCGTTGCGGGAGAAGCTGCTGGAGCTGCAGAGGGTCCTTGAGCAGCTGCCTGCCACTGAGGCGGAGGTGAGGGAGGAGTGAGGGAGGAGTGAGGGAGGAGTGAGGTAGGGGTGAGGGGGA
This sequence comes from Volvox africanus, assembly GCA_030268105.1. NCBI lineage: Eukaryota > Viridiplantae > Chlorophyta > Chlorophyceae > Chlamydomonadales > Volvocaceae > Volvox > Volvox africanus. Next base: position 236,330 of record BSDZ01000010.1, on the reverse strand, counting down.
GCCTGCGTTTTAGTCAACCCTCGCCGACACATTGCCACTGCGTCCCTTTTTGTCTCCCTCTCTCCCTCTCTCTCTCTCTCTCTCTCCCTCTGTGTGTGTGTCTCACCACTGGGGTGCGACTCAATCGAACCCTCACGAGGATCTTGTTCTCCGAGACGAAATGCCGGAAACAGGGTGCGGGGGATGACATGAAGGGAAATTAAGATTCCCGAGATCTCGCAGCATGGGAAATCCGTTACGGGTCCTTCGCCTCATCGCCCGTCAGTACTCTGTCCTCAATGAAGCGCTGTAGGCATCACATCACATCACATCACATCACATCACATCACATCACATCAGGGGACCGTTTCCTCCCCTCCCTCCCACCTGCTTCCAGGACTCCGCCCGGCAGGTAGCACTTCAGGAGGCGATTCCCGACTTGCGGCGACGGCTGGAGAAGGCAGAAGCCCGCTTCGGGTTGCTAAAGGTACGAGAACCCTCACTCTATCCGCACGCCTGCCTATCCCTTTTTCCAAACCCTTTTCCGTCTCCCGCATCCGTGAACCTTCTCCTCCTATACCCCTCGTCGGCGATGTGTTTTCTCAACCCCCGTCACCCCCGTCGGGGCCCCTTCTCCCTCCCGGCCGCAGGCGACCCTGTCTCTGGGCCCCCGGGTCTCCAGCCCCGATGTGCTATCCTCCCTGGAGGGTCTCCATGCAGTGCACCAGGCAATGGCCACGCGCGCCTCAGAGGCCGTGCGCCAGGCGGCTCGGGCAAGGCAGCAGCTCGCTGACCTGCGCGCTATGCGGGACGTGCTGCAGGCAGAGGAAGCTGAAGTATTCGGTGTGAATGATGGGGATCACGAGGGCGTTGGCGCCTCTGGGTGAAAGCGGTGACTCTCAAGTAGGGTTCTGTCGGTCTTCGTCGCCGACTGGTTTGGGGCTGGGGCTGCAAGATGCAGGGGCGGTGGGGGCGGCAGCAGCGAGCGGGTGGCGACCGTGCCGGGCAACAGCTGCGAAGGATTTCCCCTCCCTTACCTTCAAATCCCGGATTTCCTTAACCTCCACCCGCCCTAAAGCGGTTTGCGGTTTGTGAGAGGAAAAGCCCTGGAGGAGCCGCGGATGGCATCTGGACAGCCAGCCTGACACCTGGCATCGGAGTATCTTGATGTTACCGGTTCCGGCGTGTTGAGCCCGATGCCAGCCTCATACTAGCTGGGCTGTTAGCTGGGCTGTGAGCTTGGTATAGGGTTCGGCGCTGAGTTCCTCCCCCCTGCTGCGTTTCTTCGTAAACACATTTCCTCATGACATGATACCAGTGATGTCAGATAACTACGGAGGTCCTCGAATTGACAAGCACTGATTCGGGAGGTGGGGCTGAATTGGAAGGCTTTGAGTGGAGCGAGAACGGGGCTCTGTACGCTCGTTCTTCGTGTATGTCACATCGCATTCCATTCCATTGCATTACATTACATCATACCTTGCGGTCTGCTGACTTTGTTTCGGAAGTGGGAAGGGGCTCGGCGTACATCCTATGGTTCCCTGATAGCCTGTTTGTTACCAGGTCGCGAGAGCGCCAGCATTCGGACGATGGGGCCGCACTGCTGAACCCTCACTCTCTTTTGCTAGACTAATGCCCCTATTGCTCTTCCGTACGACATCCTAAACAATACACCATTGCCTTGTTTTACTCATCATGCGCATAAATCAGAGGCCTAACTCGCGTGGAGGCTGTTATCCCCATGTGATCATGAACCTTGCGCGGCAGTTTGCAGGCAGGCTGGCTGGGAAAGCGACTTGCGTGTTGAGTTTTGGTGTTGAGTGTTACCTGGCTGGTCGCATTCTTAACTGGCGGCTGTTGTGCGTTGACGTTTGAGGTTGTCCCGACTGAGGTTCAATTAGCCCTGAAGTTCATGGGTATGTTCAACTGGTTGTTTTGTGTTGTATGCGTTGTCTCCATTGTTGCTGGATCTCTGCTTGCGGAGTGCGTCGCGACCAGCGGGACGCCCGTCCCGTCTTACGAGGTTACGAGGAAGGGGCGGATTCTGCAGGTGTGCGATGCAGAGAATGAACTCGCCCTGGCGCCTGGTGATCGGTATGTTGTGAGACTGTGAGGGTAGCGGAATGGTTTAGAAGGGGTTGCTACGGCCAATGACATGACCGCATTTCACTGTAGGTGGGCTTTGAAAGCCCCTGCACCTGCGCCTGCGCCTGCGCACCGTTATCTCACGCTGCGAGCTGCGGCGTTGCATGGCAAGCTCCTGCTGTCTGGAACCGTATGTCCGTGTGGGATCGTGTATCTCACGTCCTACGCGGAGGAACCAGGACCCGCTGGAGCGCAACGTAAACATCTGCAGAAAACATGTCACTTCAGAGCTTACAAGCATCCAGGTCGACTTACTTGACCATATGTGCCGGCTAGTTATGCGAAAATTAGCGACAGTAAGGATGCTTTATGGGGTCAGTTAACGGTTAGGATTTGGGTGCCCCTTGATTAGCTTGTAAACAAGGACTGCTGGACAACCCGTTTGCGACTTTGACTTTTAGGACGCGGCAGATAGCAACGGGCGCGAGAAATATACGGATGCACCTTGAAGGGCGATTAGGGCTAATGGCGCTACGGCTAACCCGTTCCAAACCTTCCGATGCAATCTGCCGCGATTCCATCTAGCACGGCAACTGGACGTGGATAATCCGAACACAGCTCGAAATTCGTCTACGATCCCGCCCATGGTAAAGTGGGATAGTACTGGCATTCGAAAGAATGGCTGCGACTGTGGACCCTGATGGTGAAGAACTCGAGCGCGCGTTCGACGAAGCTGCTTGGGATGCAGAGGAGGTCAGATGATCTAATAATTGATGCTCAACCATGTATTTCTAAACACGTCTTAATGTCCAACTCGACCTTCTTGGCCACCTTGTCGACAGGACGGGAACAGTCAGACATGGACTTCCTCTGACCCTAAATCCAGCTCATCAAATTCAGAGGCGGTTGATGAAGTTGCTCCGACATCTCAGCGTGTGAACAGCCTGGTTACGCTGCACTGCGCACCGGTCGCTCTCTTACAGCTACCCCGGGAAATGCTCTTGAAAGTGCTTTCGCTGATTCCAGCAACTAGTCTTACTTCATGCGCGTGCGTTTGCAAGGCGTTTGGAGGATTGGCCTCTGACGACACTCTTTGGCGTCGTCTCTATTTCGCCAGGTGCGTGACAGCACTACCTGCAGACCGGGATGACGCTCATTCCACCTAGATTATTACAGTTATCGCTGTAATGCAGGTGGGGGAAGCCAAGCCATCAGGTCCGGGGTAACGCACAGTGGAAGGTGCGCGCGTGAGGGGAACTGTCGATTCTAGTCCAGAGCGTTATGAAAAGCATTCCCAGTGTAACATGTGGCTCGGTGAGCCTTGTTTTTGCGGGGTCATGGAAATGTTATCGCGTGAACGCCGCAAACCCAGCACAACACGGCATGACGTTTCACTTGACGTTTCTACTTGTTCAACCCACAATAAGAATATCATTTTTCATCTCCGTTTACGCTCCCCTTTTCCTGCGCAGTGCACCTACCTGGACACCGACAGAGAGGAATGGGAGGCTACCACTCGCAACTCCGGCGGAAACAGCGCTTCCGATGACCCCGCCATGAGCGCAATCTTTCTTGATATGCTGAGAGCCAAACGTGATACGGCCCCCGACCGCCGTCTGCTGGATCGGCCGCTGCAATTGGACCCGGGGGATATTGCCGCAATGGTACGACTCATTAGCAAGCCGTAACCATCCGTACGTACAGACGTGCATACACCAAAGGCTAAGTCTAAGGCTATCCCACATCTGAAATCCCACAATCGCTCAAACACGGCAGGTCGCAGCCTGGCGCCGCGCGCGTGGGTTCCAGGAACCTGGCAATGGCGCCAGTGGCAGTGGTGACCCTCCGCCACCGCCACAGCGCCCCGACCTCAGTCACCGCGGCCGAGCGTCGCTCACCTTCACGCGCGTAAACCCTGGCGAGCAGCCCCCTGTGTACGCGTGTGACCAGACGGGCTGGGTGCACGTGTGCGGGGACGACTGCACCGAGGGTGAGGTAGACGCCCGCAGCGAGCTGCTCGTGTGTCCTGTGTCAGGTCAAACCACGGACCGGCTGGTGCATGAATGCGAGGAGGAGGAACAGGACGACGGCAGACGCTGTGGCGCCGGTGGCGGAGGAGCCGCGGAGGAGGAGGGGGTTTTGGGTGTGTTTGGAGGTGGGACTGGGCTGGGGTGGGTAAGACGATGTGTGGGGTGCGGAGTCCGGGTCTTGGGGGAGGGTGTTGACAAGTTTCGTTCCTCCACTGCCCAATAAGATCAGGAGTGACCCACTTTGAACTCAACTGCGGACGAATTCTCAGAGGGGGTGCGAAGAGTCAACCCACATGGGCCTTAGCAGTTCAACTGTGGACGTATCCTGGGCCTCTGGGCCTCGTGGATCTCTTACCCCATTGTTTCACGTGTTCACTCTTAACCAACCCGCCCTACACCCGCCCTGCACCCTTCACACCCCCAGGAGGTTTCGGGTCCTTTTTCACGGCCGGTTACGAGTGCGAGAACGAGAAAGCGCTGAACAAGCTGTTAGGGTACAAAGCATTGTAGTCAAGGTAACCAACTGTCGGTGAGTTTTTTAAAGAGTTCCTGGGTGGGAAACGAAATGCCCCGATGGGACCCAACAAAGAGGTTTGGTCCGTTGGTGACGGTCCATCCGCCAGGCGTTTGTGACCTCGCAGGGGGACAGCGATGTGTCAGACTCTCCAGCATTGTCAAATGTGCCGTGCCGTGATGGAGCCACACGGCCGTGCTTGGTGCTTGGGGGGAGGCATGTGCGCGCTCAGCGTTAGCACTTAGCAGAGAGGGAGGGCTTGCGGAGAGATTTTGAACTGCTCGCAGTTTTTCTTGATGTTATTGCTGCTATGGGTGCTGCACACCATCAGTCATGGCATGATGCTGGGCCTTATGCAAAAGGATGGTGAGCCCACCGATGGCCCGGCATCGGGAGTCCTGTCTGGGACAGGTCTCTGTATACGGGCGAAGGCAGGATTGACCGAATTTGCCATTGGTTGCGAAACTGACAAGTATTATTTCCAAGTTGCTATGACTGTAGGAGTACTGCACATCACAGTTTGGACGGGGGGATATGCACATGAGGACTGACGTTGCGCTGTCATCAGCTTTAGTGGGACGCATGGCCCCGTGGCAAGCTATGCGTGACGCAACGCATTGTCACGAGCAATCATCGTCTCGTGCCACTTGGCATTTAGGTTTACCATTGAGAGAGCATGAGCTGTATCGCGTTTTTCCTTCCACTCATTTCTACCGATAGATTACAACCTGCGCGCTCCGGACCTACAGTCGGATGTGGGTGGGTGGATGCGATGGGGTTATAGGTGGTTGGAATTTCATGTTGCACACGTGAACACATGCCCCGAGGTGACGGCACTCCACTATCACTTGGAGCCCGATCTGAAGGAGCCTTTTCGCCGTCTACTTTGCATGTTGCTGACATGCATTAATCTTTCTAACCAGCACTTGTATTCCATGTTCGTGTAGCGGCACGTCTGTGCCATGTCGGTAGGCCTTTATCGGTGCGGCGGGTGTCTAACGTGGCGTTTTCATGTAAATTGGTTGATTCGTCAGGGTCGTACAGACCAGCCACAGGCTTGTCGAGTGCCGACCGTGCGTGTGTTTTTGTTGGTGATGCCCGATCTCTGTGGGCGCATTGCTTTACCCGTAGCCACTACCTGGCAGTCCCTACCTTCCCCTGGATTTCGGGTCGTTCTCACCCGTTCACCTCTAGAGAAGTGAGTTCTCCGAAATCAATGATTTTCCGATAGGTAGGTGGTTCAGCACCCATCGCCAGCATCCATGAACGGTGGCCTTAACTTCACTCCTGGTCGGCTTGTAAGTCATTATAGCCGGGGTTCTCACCATCCATCAACACCTGGGGCACATCCATCCTCAACCAGTGGAGAGAATTTTATCCAATTCTCGGTCGGGATCGATCCTGGAACTTCCAGGGACACATAGTGGTGTCTGTCAAAAAGGTTCAATTGAAGAACACCACGGGAAAGTAAATATCATCTCAAAAGCACAAGAAAGTGTAGAAACCTAGCTCGCCGTAAATCGTAAATGTACACACAGTCAAGGCGTCCACAAACGTACCGGCGGTGAGTGAGCAAGCGAGCCAACCTCACCGACTGACCGGTCATCGATCCTTCTCATTGGCCGTGTACGCCACACACACACACACCGCTCACAAGGTTGTTCAAGACAGCTTCGAGCCCTGAGGCTTGCATCACCGCCCTTCGTAGGTCACCACCAGTACTTTGGTCTCATCATGTAATGTACTCCTAGCTGATTGTGAAAGAGGTTTCCTGTATCTAATGTCTGGAAGACATACGGGCGCCACAAGAGAGATAAGAGATACGAGTGCGGGAGAGACGCAGAACCATGAGACGTAATACCCGACCCCCAAACAGCATACCGCTGCGTACACGGGGGGGACGACTAAAGCGAAGGAAAGCCCACCGTCGATTTAACATCATACGACCACAAAGAGATGCACGAGTATGTCAGTAAGATCAGTCCCACGGTAGGAAAGGACATGGTTATGCCCTCATGGCCCCATCAGACCAATCGAAGGATGCATAAGGCATAATGGATAAAAATGCGCTTTATTCGCAATAACTTCGTTGTCAGTTGCGGCAACGTTTCTTGTCAGCTTCTCCTGTTGGCGTAACTTCATCGTCGTGTTGAATGTGCAGTGATGTCAGGCTACGTCGGTAGTCAGGTCAACTGCACAACTGTCCGAGCAGCATCACCCCACTCCCACAAGAAACAGACGTTTCACGATAACTCAGCACTGTACAACAACAACGACGACGATGACGACACAACTTCCCATAATGTGAACTGCACCTGAGCTACGAGCGCCCAAAAGGCCAATCAACACCCCGAGTCGGGCAGTTGGACACTCTCCCAACCACGCCATGGGTCGTCATTTTCCCCAGCTGCTCCAGCTCCTCCACCTACATCTCTATGGCCCCCAGCAGCAACGGCAGCGTGGGGGTAGAACTCCCCAGCCTCTCCACCGTTCCCGGCCTCTGCCGCAGCCGCCTCTTCTTCCACCTGTAGTAGCTCCGCGCCAAAGGCTTCCTCCCCTTCCTCATCTTCGTCCTCGCTCTCACCGTCACTGCCACTCGCGAGGAGGTTATCTTCCTCCACAGCCGCAGCCCCCGCCTCCTCCATCACCGCCTCCATCTCCGCATCAATTTCTTCCGCGGCCGCGCCCTCATCATTTGTTTCGGAGCCTTCCTCGATGCTCTCTGCATCCGACCCTTCAGTATCAGCATCCGAATCGACATCACTCTCCATCATGCCATCTTCCGAATCCGTCTCTGATCCTGATCCTGGAATGGCGCCCCCGAACACACCGCCCCCAACCCCACCATTCCCCTGTGGACCGCCATTAGCTCCTCCACCGTCCTCCACCTCCACCTCCAACTCATCACCATCTCCTAATTCCATCTCAACGCCATTCCCGTCGCCATCAGCTCCATTTGCCTCCGCCTCCGCCTCAGGCATTGCCTGGTCATCGCAATCTTCAGAATCACCATCAATATCGGTGTCACTGTAATCGTCCTCTTCATCACTTGCAAGATCGGTCACCAACGCGGCAGCCCGAGCACGGTCACTCGGACTTGGCGTTGCGGTTGCACCATCTGACACCCCTGTCCCACTGACTGAAGGTCCTCCTAGCAGCGATATCCCCCAGACGCAAGCATGTTTGCTGGCTGCGGCCGCGGCCACGGCCCGGTCGCGAAGCCGTGCGGCCCAGCGCTTAAATGCTATCGGCCGCGGAGACACAAGACAATTACCTCGCAGCTTTAAAACCTGCAGGGCCTCCATGCTGGCTAGAGCCGCCGGCAGGCCAGTCAATCTGTTATCCGCCACGTCCAGCCAGGTGAGTCGCCTCAGGCAGATGATCTCCGGAGGCAGCCGGGTCAGACAGTTGCTAGCCAGTGACAGGAAGTCCAGGCAGGTTAGAGAGCAACAAAATGCGCTCGGAAGTGCGGCAAGTCGGTTGGAGGAGAGATCCAGTTCCTGAGTGAGGGGCCCCACGGAGAGGTGGGGAAGAGGGGGTCACTAGGTCACGACACGAAGTGCAACGTTCATCCATCCAGCAAAAGATCGAGAGGTCTGGCAGTAACCGGGATCGTTGAGAAGGGTTGTGGGCACGCTGGGGCCAAGTGAGGAAAAACACTCAACGGAGCAGCAACAAGAGCTACATTGATCCTGGCATGGCCTGCACAAGGCAAAGAGAGCCTCACAAGGCTGAGTGGCAACACAATGATACAAAGATGAGTGAGAAGGCAACGCTGCATTCCGCAAACCCCGGACCCCAGACCCCACTCACCTGCAGCGATGTGATGGTTGCTATGCAGTCTGGGACCTGCATGGCGTTTATCCCCGGCAAAAATAGGTTATCCGTTGTGCTATTCGTACACGCTTCTTAAAACTTGGCTCTTCCTCATCAACACTCGGATGTCCTTCCGTTACCAACCCACCACTTCTTGTCCTTGCCTATATATCCCAATACACCAACAGCGTCCGTCTATGGACTCAGACTGCAGCTGTTCCCTTTTGCTGCCCTCATTTCCGTTCTCCTCACACCTCGTCCCAGCTGCTACGCCCTCACCCGTTCAAGAGCGTTGCTTGCCAGCGACAAGTGCCTCAGCCCCGTCAGCGCGCTCATCCCGGCCGGCAGGTCCGTCAGGGAGTTACCGCTGAGGTCCAGGGTGGTGAGCGCTGTGACGACTGACAGGAACGAGGGCACCGCTTTCAAGGAGTTGAAGTCCAGGTTTAGGGCGCGGAGCTGATTCAGTTTCGCAACGCACGCAGGTACCTGAAGGGCCGGGGGGGCCGGAGGGTAAGGAAAAGGTTGGAGGAAAACTTGGGGTCGGAGGCAGCCAGTCGAGTGTGGGAGGTAAAAGGTCGTAGCATCTGGGTCATAGTCGCTCGTACAGCCACGTAGTAGTTCGCTGACAAAGATGTTTGGGGACAAAAGTGAGTCAAGGTCTGCAAGGCTCCCTTCCCCCGTCATAGGGATAGTGATAGTGTTCCCCTCCCTCATCCCTCCTGCTCGTCCCGCACCTGCTGCAGTTCGTTAGCTGAAAGATGCAGCTGCAGCAGCTGGGTCGCACAGCCAAAGGCGGGAGGAAGCCCTACCAAGCCGCATCCAGAAACGTCCAGCTGCGTACCGCCGTATAGCCGTCACGATATTTGCAGAAAAACGTGTTAGTGCAAACAAGTGGCAGACGGTTGGACATAGCAATAGGCGTACGCCTACCGTTGCTTGGTGGTGGTCGGCCTTTCAATAGTCGTTAACAATTTGATCTTGGCGATACGTCATAGAGCGCGGCATGAAAGCATGTACGGTAAAGAGTACAGCACCATGCCTAGATTCCTGTTGAAACCGGCGTACCTGCGTCAGTTGTGACAGTGCCGTGATGGCGGAGGCACAATGTCCCAGGCGCCAATTGCCGCTAAGGTTGAGCTGGCGGAGTCCTGCTCGCGAGGTGGGTACAACAAGAAGAAAACAACGCACGAAAGCTGTTGGATGTTCGTTGTTGAGCGTTCTTAAATTCCGTTGGCGCATTCGATTTATGCAACATGAACATGACGTTAATTAAGTATAGCACGCACGAAAAGGGATGCAAGTCTTGCTGGTGACAAGGGGCGCGCATGATTGGGATTGTGATGGTAGGTGGAAAGAAATTGAAACATAAAGACGAGTTCCGCGCGCGCTCACCTTCAGAGGGCAATGCACAACGCAGGCGGCAACGCAAGACTCGATCGTCATTGTGGCGCGCTTTCCTCACCTGTGAGCCTCTCCAGCTCGACGCTCTCAATGCTGGTCAGGTCGCAGTCCGTCGCGTCCAGTCGAGTTAAGGCTGTTAGTTGAGCAAGGCTGGGGGGCAGCAGCTCCAGGCTGAAGCAGACCGCGGGATCAGGGACGGAGGCGAGATCATAGAAGGCGGGAAGGGGCGAGACGAAACAGGATTCACATTTGTAGATGCACAAGGCCAATCGTCTCTTACGGGTAATTTAAGCAGGCAGTTTCAATGATGCACAGAATCATAAGCTCATACAACAGCTAGACGTTCAACTTGAGAAGCGAAATAAAATTTAGTGATGAGAGCTTGCGTTGTTTGGAAGCCGGGTTAGTTAGGCCTGGGGTCTCCGTTCCTAGGTCTGGTTCGCACAGCATTTCTATGACAATAATGGCAATGGCTGTTAGTCCGTGAGCAACAACCAAAAGCATAATCACAGATGGAGAGCATAGCTAAAGAGCGGGAAAGCTTTAGGTCGATTTAGTCAGGCGACCCCAAGACCCACCTGTTTCCGCTAACATCGAGTTCACCGAGCTCGCGCATTGCCTCCAGCCGCGGCAGCACCTCATGAGACAACTTGTTATTGCTGACGTTAAGTGTTGTGAGGCGGCTGAGTTTGGATATGGTATCGGGCAGCGCCGTCAGCTTGTTGCCGCTTAGGTCGAGGCATCGCAGGCTGGGGACCAGGGCGTCCAGATCGCTCAGATGGCTAAGGCCGCACTCCGCCGCCCGTAAGGTTTCCAGTTCTGACAGCTCGAGGACACCGGATGGAAGCTCTGACAGCTCACAGCGCGATAGGTCCAGGGACTTCAGCCGACTGAGGCGGCTCAGGTGGACGAGCGCCAGGGATGTGTCCGCATGGATGCCGTGAACGGAAAGCAGCGCCAGGGCGGGAAGCGCAGATAATTGGGCTAGAAGCCTTGTAAGCTTCACGCTGCTTGAAAGTTGATTGCCAGGAGATTTTATAACGACCATTTTTGTGTTCGGAAAGCGCAAAGCGAGGTCGAACGGCGCTGGCGTCGGAGGGATTTTCAGGCCCGAAACGAGGCCGCATGCAAGGGCGTTCCATGCTCGGCCGACGCTTCTCAACCGCTGCACCGCAAACGCGTCTGTTGCAAGCGTATCCAAGAAAATGAGCTGTAAAATTTCTGACGGCAAAGTATCGAGGTCGAGATAACGCCTGGCGGAGAGAATGGGGGGCGAAATTTGCGACCGTTACAGCAGGATTTTTGCTACCCGAAGAATTGCATAAAACAGGCCCCCCAAACAGCCAACACGCTCGATGTGACACTAAAAGTGAACTCAGTGATTTCAAGGTCACATTCGATGCAATACGGCATGCTAAATCCTCTTGCGCAAAGCACTCGGGGACAGGGGTCGCCACCCCGGGTCGGTTGGGGGTACCCAATCGGCACCTTATTTCTTCCTCGTCCGAACGCCATACGAGTTCCTATGAGGTAAGTGACAAACTTATGACGTAATTATTTCAATACGCAAAAGATCATAGAGTTATCAGTGTCCTCCTCGCAGCGGCGCTCCCTCCCGCGCTTCGGCTCCACAACCGCCTCTGGGTCGCGATGTCTCGAAATAAGACAGCCTTACATACAAGAGCCCTCCAAATTGCCTGGATGCCTCTTGCTTATATAATTTGCCAGCGCATCGGTTGAAAAGGGCTATCGCGAAGCACTTATGCATGTTCATTGGGACGGCCAACGCGAGACAAAAGTTTAGCTCAGGCCATTCCAGCAATCAAACATCGTCCAACGTAATAATCTCTACCACTTCATAGAAAAAATGCGCCCGTATCTACGCCTCGCAAGCGGCACCGCATGCCCTATAACACCAACCTGCCAAGTTGCTCAGCACTGGTAGAACACCATAGCGATGAATGCTCCATCCGTAAAGAGGGCATCCCACCCCGTCCTCGTGTCCGATAGCCGCGCCACAGCGATGTTCGTTTGTAGATGGCTGCGAGAACAGGCAATGCTTAAGGCAAAAGTCCAGAAGGGCACAAGGCGTAAGACTTGAACATGAATCGCTTATTGTTTTGCATTGGAAGAGGAAATGGGGCAATATTCGTCTTTACCCCTATCGGGGCCTTACGGTGACATTGAAAAGGGGCCGACAAAATGACGCCAAATGTGTAAGCAATTAACCATTGGTATCTTCTGCCATATATTTTGGGATGGTTTACGGCGAAAAGTTGCGGACACCCGGGCGCGGGTTTGTTTCGTTTCTTGTGTGCTTTGAGCAAGAAAAACTCGTCGAAAGCTTTCTTATTTGATCCCTTATACGTTTTACTATAGTAACGTCCCAAGCGTCGTCATGTCAGCGACAAGTTGTTTCCGCACACCTACCTAAGCCCATTATTTCTTTCCCAAGAGATGTATATTGTTATCTGCGATGCACCTGTGGTCCCTAGATAGCTAAATTTCTACATCCGAATACTCCTATGACCGATTTGGTAACTTCTTGCGGTGATGTCCCGTGGGTCGAAGGGCGGTGGAGCATTTCTTGACGCCACCGAAAGTGGAGAGGCCATGGCAACGCAAACGGATTGCAACCTATATACTTGTCAAAGTTATTTGTTCCTTTCATGTTGCTGTTTGCCTGCTGGTTATGATAACCCAAGCCAAGTGTACGTACGTACGTACGGCATCAACTGCTGCATTACTAAGCGTCAGAAAAGCTTCTTGCCTCGTGGAATTCAACAGGCTGTGAGTCGCAACCATATGCCAATCGCTCATGCACTACACACTAACCTTTTCCACACTGAATAGGGTTGAAGGGATGACCGGGTCGCACTGGGGCTCAGCACCCTACTTCCGTAAGCTAACGTTGGAGGGCCTCTCGAAAGGCTCCGGCGCCCTTCAGGACCCTCACTTCCAATCAAGGAATTTCCGACACGGTTAAGGAATGTGGGGTTAAGTTCAACGTTTTATTTATCCTCAGGCCCCTTCGTCTGTGTTTTTATAAATTCTCGGGCCTAAAACCCTTTCCACCTGCCCGTCCACCTACCCAGCCAAGGCCGGTGCTTGCTGAAAGAAGTCGGGCCAGAGCCACGTACGAAGAATACAGGATAAAGCATGCTTTAAAATGCGGGTCTTTTTGCGGTTCAGGGGCGCTGCCTGTGGCCCGTCCGTGTGCTAGTTCAACAAACAAACTTGCTCCGTTCGACTTCCCTGCACAGTGGGCAGCCACAGACACAGCTTGGGCACTTTACAATGCATCCTCTTATTTGTGCCATAACGGCTGTCACCTTGAAAGACGATGACTGTTGAATATCTAAGCTATCCTCTCCAGTTGGACAGTTCAACGGTTTTCCTGAAGGTCCCCTACAATCGGACGCTACCGAACCGGTCGCCACTGCCTTGCTAATTGACAGGTTCTGATATGAGCATATGTAACAGATCCGTGCAGCGCTGTTTGCGGACATGTCTCGTTCAGCGCACATTCCGTTACTTCCCGTAGATAGCTGCCCGCTTTCAGGGTACACAACTGCCCGCTATATTTCAAACCTTTCAGCTTCAAAGGAAAACATTGATGAACATCAAGCCATAAAGGAAACATTAATAAAATTTCGTCTGTGTAAATGGACAAATAAGTGCTTTTGCCGACGTGAACAAAAGCAAAAGCGCTGCCTGTTGCCAAAAAAAGGAAACCCTAAGGAAAGCAGGCAAGCGGCATAGGAGTTGCTCATTTTTTCTGTATATAAAAGATGAATAGTATCTCAGTTTTTTGCCGTCGTGCAACTTTGTCAAGACTGTATTCTCGATTTAGGCTGCTGACGCATGATACCCGACCATACATGACTATGACTATATGTCGGTGCCAGCAACACGTGGACATACCGACAGGTCGCTGCTCCCAAACATTAACGTCGAACGTCGAACCCTCCTTCCTTGATCTCGTTACGTCAAACTAGCCAAGCGATGCCGAACTGATGATGCCGCCGCCGGTAGCCGGAAGCTCGCAAACGTCAACTTGCCGTCGCTTACTGCAGCTGCGCTCTTCAAATAACTGGCGGCGGGATTAGGCAAACTCCCACGTCCGCGCCGGAAAACGATTCCGATGAATATTTGACGGCACGACAAGCAGGCGCAGGCAGCTCGGGCGCTTTGAGGCCGTCTTATATACAACCCACCCTCTGACCTGTGCCCGTGACGGCTGTTACCTTATGAGGGGCTGGTTAAAAAGCTGAGTTTTCCTCACCAGGTGGGCGCCGTCAGCCCAATCGCTCGTCTCCCCGCCCGCCAGCCTCGTCTCCATCCTCTCCCCCATCTCGCCGTCTGCACATATTGTAACCTTGGCCAACACCTAAGTTGCAAATGAAATATTGTGTGTAACGTCGTCGCAATGTCTTACCCTGTGAGCTACAGTCGACAGGGAGGGCTCTCATTCTGCCCGGCGGGCGGGCTCTGCCATCGCCAACCCAGTTCGAGCAACGGAAATCTGTTTCCCAGTGTTCTTCCGTCCCAACCTCTAGTTGCATGTCTGAAAATAAGTTTTATTGTCCCATGATAGACTGACTGACTGGCTTCAAAGGGGGTCAACAAAGACGGCTTCCGCTCCACGCTGATGTCTCTACACAATGTGTAACAGAGGCTGCGCTTTCACGATAGGAGTGGCTGGGTTGGTTGGTTGGGTGTATGTGCAAAAAAATTGGAAGAGTGGTGAATGGAAGATTCATTGAAGGGCATCGTGACACACGAATGATGGGAAGAAAAAGGAAAGTGAGGTTGCCGACGCCAACATGAGATAAGGCCCCTTCTTCACGGAGGGGTCTCCACCCCCGGCCTTCTGCAAATCTTCACGGCGCCCAGTCGGTTGATCAGTGAGACTGATCTTTTACTTTGCCTGTGGCTTGACGGCTGGTAAAATGCATTTCGATTGAGGATGTCTGCCGCCGCGTCGGTCGTCCGTCGTCCCGCCCGTTGGGGCACATGCACGCCCTTAAAGCGTGGCTCCAGGGTACGTACATGACATAATCAATATCTCTCTACTTGGAGGCTACTATGGTGATGGTCTGCATCGAGCACTTCACGAAGCATGTGAAGTTGGTTGCCATCCCGAGCGAGCACCCTGACCAAACGGTTCGAGCAAGCTTTGCATCCGGCAGCGGCAGCGGCAGCGGCAGCAGCAGCAGCAGTGGACTTTTAGCACTACTTGGAGCTACGAGCCAAGGACATGCAGCGGTTGATGCCCGAGGCAGCAGGCAACCTGCTCATCGCGCAACACCGGGACAAGCACCGTTACGCAAGGGTTCGAAGGGGGGCTACACGCCGCACTTCACGCGTTTTGAACCTGGTGACTACGTGTACGTCATCTAGGACAAACGGATCCAGCACGCTGCAAATACCCAGACGTGAGAATGTGCTGCACGTGGTGACGGTAACACCTACAGGCGTTGCCATGTTCAAGGGGCGCTGCGGGATGGAACGTGTCGGTTTTCTGAGCTTGTTCATTATTGCCCTGGTTGGGCTCTAGCGTGTAACGTAGTCTTTGCAGACAACGCAAGGATAACGTCACGAACCTCAAACCCTGCTAATACAACCTTGCTTACAAAATAACTACCACCATTGCGTAGGTTCTGTCTTAATCTTCTATCCTTTTCCTTCATGTCGCTTCGGCACATCAGGATACAACACCAATAGGGGGCCTAGATTGCATTGGGTTAAAATGGGGGGAGGGGGTACTACTGCGTCCACCGTTATACCTAACACTGGTTGTAACACAGAGATGCCAAGCGAGCTTGCTCAACTCAAAGGCAGGAGCTGTCCCCCACGAACGAGTGCAAGGTGCGCCTTTTGTGTGTGAACTTTCAACATCATGCATCTATATCACGGACACGACCGCGGCCAACTGCACAGGACAACGACCATCCACCAGCACCCAACACGACAGCCGTGCCTCTCCCATCCGTCTTAGAGAGAGCCCCACGCGAACGCCCCCGCCAAGAGTGACATCCCGGGCACACTCCGCCGCATATTCAACACACGGACGCGCAATGCAACAGACCCAAACCGCTGACGACCACTGACCATCTCCGACGGCGGGCTAACAAACGCACCAATCCAGCTGGGGCTGAACACCCCGGGGAAACGACACACACAACAAGGGAAAGTGGGAACGTCAGTGAACCCAGTACCCAGCGCCCAAGACTGTCGACCACCCCCGTAAAAACCATCACATCCTCACACCCGGAGAACGCAAATCCCCCAGAACGCCGCAATAGAACAAATCACAGGTACATGCACATCGTCACTCACAACGTGTGAGGACTGGGGACGAACTTCCTCAGTACACTGTGTAATGTACGGACATGGGATGCCGATATCATTGTTCTGACGGAAACCAAAACCGGCAACCGCACTGGATGGATGAAGGACGGCCTACACTAGGAACCGCAGGGATACAGACTTTACTGCAGCTCGAAACCACGTAGCTCTGGCAAGGAACGCCACACATCAGGTGTCGCAATTGCGATCGGTGCCCGTTACACCCGTGCAGGACAAGTGACACACATACCACCGCCGCCCCTGCTACATGGGCACCTGTGCTACTGCAAGATTTCCACGTCAGCAAGTACCCCCCTACACGTGCTGGGAATCTACTGCCCCGAAGACACCTTAGTCCCAACCACCATATACGCGCACTGCCAGACAGTTCTAAGACAGGCCAAGAATAATGGGGAACATGTAGTCCTGGCCGGAGACTTTAATGCCGTCTTGAATCCTGACGACCGCAGTACAGGCCTGCTTGATACAGCAGACCGACTACACCTCAAATTCATCACCGATAACATGCTCACACCGGTGCCTGAAAACCGCTCCCCCCACCACCTGTCCTTCAGGCAGTGGAGCAAGGAATGCTGTGCACACCAAAGCCGAATAGACGATATCCTGATGTGCCCCGCTCTACACGTGAGTGTAAAAGCGGGGACACCTGCAAACGAGAACACGCCACAAGCGTACTGCACTGTTTCTGTCGCCGGCGGAAACTTCGACCATAAGCCCATACACGCCCGCCTGCCCGCCGACGCCATTTGCCTGTGGGACGCCAAGAGACCGGTGACCCCAAAGAACCAAGACGGAGACGGGGTCCGAACTAAATGGAAAAACGTGATACTACCGGTTCCGAATACCACAATCCGTGCACCGCAATCAAAGATGGATGCCTCGCTCACGTCGGACATCCTCAGCCTCCAGGAGTACCTCCTCCCAGCCGTCCATGAGATTGAGGTTGGTATTGCGAAACACACCGAGGACCCCACTGATATGACAGCCACCCGCTTGATGACACTACTTCGCGACCATGACAGCATCACGGCGGTCAATGTAGAGATTGCGGCAGCAATGCTTCAAACAACCCTCAACAAGGGACTAGACATCCTACTAGACCTGTGCCCGCAGAAACCGCCATTTACGGGCAAAATACACACCAAACGCACAGTCAGCAGAGGACTGAAAAAGCTACACAGAGAACACACCCGGCTCAAACACGAATACGAAAGGGAACTACGGATGCAGGCCGCCCCTGGATGCCAACAGCCTAATTGCGCGGATAGCTCAGCAAGCCCTAATGGGCCGGCATCAAACAGCACCCACGCACCTCCCGAAGGTGCGGGGGGCTTGCTGGAGCAACTACGTGACACGATTCAATGGGTCGGTAGCCAAATACGGCAGGCGCTAACAATAGAACGCCGGAAAAGCATAGCTGCAGCGCGACGCCGAACCCAACATCTGATCGCCACACGTCCTCGACGGGCTCACCAAGGCATCTTCAGCAAGGATGAACTCGAACACGGCCTGCCTGCGGTGAAACACCCAGTCTCAGGCAAAGTGTGCACGGAACCCGAATCCATCCTTGAAGCTGTACACCAGTACTACCAGACGCAGGCCGCCCCCATTAGCGCCCCAAAGACTGGACGGTATCGCCCTGAGGAAATCCCACGATCGTACCCATTCCTGCAGAGCACCGCGCCAGACGCCTTCTCCCTTACCAGCCTGAGACAGACCACGGATCAAGTCTTGCTTAGCAGCGTCGCCGACTCGTTTAACTTTAACAAATGTATCTAGCACCTGGCCCGTAATAAGACGCCGGGACCAGATGGATTACCCAACGAGCTCCTGAGGGCATTGCCTGCCGCCTTACAGATCACCATCCATGACCTCATGAAAGTTATGTGGGTCCAGGCCCGCACGCCGAAGACATGGACTGAATCCGTTATGGTCCTCCTACCGAAAGCAGGGGATGCGCTCCTCTTGAGCAACAAGAGACCCATTGCCCTCACCAACACCCTTTATAAGTTATGGACTAGCCTCGTCACAGTGTCCATCGGGGACGTCACTCCCGAACTCACATTGTTCAGTGAGGCGCAAGAAGGGTTCCTCCGGTACAGAAACACGGAAAGGCAAATCCAAAGCCTGCTCCATGTGATTGAGGATGCTGGCCTCGCACGCAAAGATCTCTACTTGCTGTATGTCGACTTCTCCTCGGCATTCAACACCATCAACCACGACCTGCTGCCACAGATCATGTACGACTTGGGGCTACCCGAGGACCTCATCTATATCGTACGGGACCTTTACAGCCAGGCATGGACCACTATACGGACAGAGCACGGCCTCACAGCACCAATAATGATCGAACGCGGCACGGTTCAGGGAGACACGCTTTCGCGGTGCTATTCATCATCTTCCTCGAACCACTCCTCCGATGGCTCCATGCAGGCGGACGAGGGTACAAGTAAGGTTGCCTCTCCGACAGCTTGAACGCCAGATACCACGGAAGCTCAGCCGCATATGCCGACGACCTCGCTGTGATGACCAACAACGCACAAGACCTACAAATGCAATGCGACAAAATCAGCTTGTACTCAAAATGGGCGGGCCTGCACGTAAACCACAAAAAAAGCGCAGTGACAGGCATCCTGCACCACAGGGCTTGGGCCGACCGAGGCCTGAACGGACCCACGTGTGCACGCACACTCAAGCCAGCCCTGGAGGAAAATATCAAGATAAGCGGCCAGACAGTGCCGTACCTACCCCCCACGGAACCCTACAAATACCTTGGGGAACACGTGACGATGACCCTCAACTGGAGTGCACAGATGTCTGCAAGACGGTGAGGGACAAGGGTGACCTACTTCAGGGCTCCCTAGCATCGCCGGACCAATGCATCAGAATCATACAGAATTGTATACAACCGGTAGTGTTGTACAGCTTCCCCACCATGGCATACACACCTAACGATATCAAACTTTTGGACGCGATGATGGCACGCGTAGCCCGACGCTGCTACGGCTTGCCCACCAGTTTCCCCACACGTGCCGTGCTGCTACCAGCGGAACAGTATGGATTGGGAGTTGGATCCCTGCTACCGATCTACGTGCGCATGGCAGTACGCGCGCTGGTCTTATCCCTAAATGATGAAGGCGTCGTGACAAGAGCCATGCTTGAGCTGCAGTGTCGTCTTGCGGCCGACACTAGGATGCACATGTTGAAACGCGAGAGCAGTTTTTATACCACCTTAAAACAGCTGACCCTGGCGCGAGACCACGGCATCACGGTCACAGACAAGGGGATGCCGTACAACACATCCCTAAACACTCTCATGACGGCCGCCTCCGTCATCAACGCACGGCAGGACACAAAGCCCAGAACTCTGCCGTTCCGGTGCCTGCTCCCCTTAACAGAGCTGGGCTTAGACATGCACGCGCTCATTGACAAGAACACAACACAACACCTCATCACCACCACCGAACTCCAGAAGCTTTTACCCCGGGGCAAGGTGCAGCACCGGCACAAGATTGCCCTGAATCGACTAAGCCTAGCGATAAGTGCCCAATGCCCCCAAGCCCCACACACGAAGGCACATGACCCGCGTTGCTGGTCGTCCGTGCTGCCTCTGGAAGACAGACGCCACCGCGAGATTCCCAGCGACCCGCCGTTCACTGGCCTCCGGCACAAATCAAGTCTTCCCAACCCAATACTAGCACCATCCCTCGACCCGCATGTACGCCGCGATAAACCTATCGTGTGGAGTACGACCACGCAGAAGCCACACCATCCCCACACCGAGCCAGACGACATGAAGAGCGACCCGCTAGCGCCGCCGAGCCGCCCTGCGGATCCAGCATGCACAGGACGGAAACGCACAAGATCCGCCTATCAGCGGCAACAGGACTTCATCAACAACAATACACGCTGTGACAACAGCAACGTGAGAACGGATACTGCAGCCATCCACGGCGCGCAACTCCGCGACCCGGCCCCACAATGCACGTCGTATATAGAAGCGAGACGCGTCATGGCAGCCCTGCAAAAAGACACTCGTAGGAGTGTACCCAACCTAGGAAACCCTCCCGGGCCTATCGTCCAGGGGCCAAGCCGACAAACCCGTCGCACACTAAACATCGATATGACCCCCGTGCCAGGTGAAACCGGTACCCAAACCCCGTGCTGGCATACCTCGCCGAAAAGGGACTTGACTGCACGCCGGTAGCGCCACGTCACTCCCGCGCCAGCACAGGCACGGGTGCGACAGGGGCTGGACCGAGCATCACCGACAGGAAATACGCTGGTGACCCGCCTGCGCCCGAACCGGCCGGAGCGCTACCAGGGACGCCGAAGCCACCAGAGCACCTCACCCCGCAATGGTGGAGACCTCGATGGAAGGTCGCCCGCGATCAAATCCTGGAGGACCGGATACCCTGGAAGCCTGGAAAAGGACAGGCAAAGGACACAACGGGGCAACAACAGATAGTTTACGACCTATACAATGACGCAGAGGACATCGCGGAAGTACTCACGGGCCCAATCACAAAACGCACCGTCCCCTCAAAGGTGAAACCTCAAAAGAAACGGAAAATTGGGGCGGATACGACCTCAACCCATGAACAATACTACACGGTTCGCTGGAAAGACACTTTTACCCCGATGTCTATCGTCGGCACATATGCCAGCATGGGATACGTGCCCAAATAGCTCTTGCCAGTGACAGGTCTCTATGGCACGCGGATCGATCGCCATTTCCGCAGAGTAATATGGGAGCCGTCTGATATCCCCGCAACACAACTCGGTAGGTTGCCCAACGGACCAAAGGCGATGGAGAGATACAAGCAAACGAGGTCGCAGAGTGTGAACCCCCTCTTGAGATACCCAAAACCCAAGGACAGCAATCTAACGACCCCTCAGCGGCAGGGCCGATGGGACCCGCCCCCCTTGGAGCAGACCCAGTGGGCACGCCTTATTCGAGCGAACACTACCTTGCCGTGCCGTGCAATCCATACACGGGCACGCGCCCCACGGGGAATTACCGAATCCAGATAGGACTGCTAACCAGAGAGTGCAGCTCGACCGAAGAGAACGTGGCCTTTGCCTACAACCCGATAGGAAAATGCGTGGGCACCCTCACCTTGCAACGCTTGGAGACCCTCAGAATGCGATACCAACACACGATCGAGACCTATCCGGAGGTGCACAGAAGCCTATCCTCCCAGGGCGACTTCGCTGAGGACGTCGCGCGCCTTCTTCTGCAGTACGGAAAGGATCCCGACGGGCGAGAGTCGAAAGACCCGCCACGGTCGCAGGCGACCATGAAGAGAGAACTGCGCCGCACGTTGGTTGACGCCCTGCACACCCTGGACGCCGGCCCAGTTGTCGAAAGGTTTTCATCCCCGCTTAACCGCGGCGAAGAGGTGCAGTACTACTTCAGCGCCCATGCAGAAGACCAACTCTTTGGGGCGAACATAGATGCATTCTCTCAGCCATTTACAGGCCTCTCGATTGCACAACCGAATCCTGACCCCACCAGCGTCAAAAAGGCGGTAATGTGGGCAATCGCAGGCGCGTCACACACAATGACATCCGCATTGCCCACCGCCACACTACTAATTGTCCCGCACAGCCGCACCAGTCCCCACACGCAGCTATACAACACACCGTACGTCTTCCATCTCGCGCGACTGAGCCGCGGTGAAGCGTGCATGCTCACCAGCGGGACGGGAACTGACGGCCAAACCCCTGGCTACAAGGGAGGCCTGGACCTCGTCGTGGTGGCCAACGACACGGCGATCCGAGGACTAAACGCCCGCTCCATGAAGGCGCTCCTAACCGAACTCGAAGCGATGGACGCCGTCGGCCTCCCCAGAAAACATCTGCGCATGCGGGACACGCCCGAGGGCACCCAATGCGTCGACATCCAGCGTCCCTACCCAAGCAAAGCTGCTCAGACCATGCGCAAGATGATGGCCTCAAAGCCGCCCGGACCCAGACCCACCGCCATAGTTCACCAAATGGACGGACAGACGCTCCAGCAGCGCCTGACAGCAGCTTTCCCCGGACAAATACCACTCCGCGTGTACCCACAAGATATCATCTGGACTGACGGTAGCTGCATTAAACTGGCTGAAAACGACGGCCCGAACAAGTTGGGTGCGGCTGCGTACTGTGGACCCACCGGAAAAACGTTGTACATCGACCCAGAAGGCGTCAGATGCACCAATACCATTCAACGGGCAGATCTGGCGGCAATACGCGCGGCCCTATCAACGCAAAAGGAAGTGAGCAGCACCCTAACAATTGCCACTGATTCACAAGCATCACTGGATCTTATCAAAAGAGCAATAACGACCCGAGTAAACTGCACATTTCCAAGCACAAAGCCTTACTCATGGATATCGCCGAACTACTGTACGACTACGCCCAACAGAACATAACCGTCCACTTGTTGAAAGTGAAATCGCATACCGGCCTTGATGGTAATGACAAAGCTGACAAGAGAGCAATAAATACATCCAGGACTATACTAATACGGGCGGAGTGTATTTCGCATTTCACACGTGATATTCACCATTTTCCCACCGTGGCACCGGGTTGTATCTCGTGTATCTTTTCCTTCTCAAATGCACTTTTTCCTTCTCAATTGTAAACAAAACACTGTAGAGATTTTGCAGAGTTTCATGTTTGTCCCTGCGCCGCGATAGCTCATAGCCGCGATAGCTTGGGGTTCACGCCGGGCATCAAATTCAACACGAAGGGAAAATGAAGAGGAAGATTTGGTGTGAGCAATTGAATATGTTGTTATTGCGTGACGCGTGATCAGAGCCCATTTCCTTTGTGGGGCTTATGACGGACGTGCGTTATAACTTGTTTACACGACCGTGACAGCCGGGCCTACCCAAACCGAGTCTATAAGCTAATATATAAGCTCTGTACCTCCGTGAATAGGGGGGAATCAGCAGGGCCGTGGCAAGTAGATTGTGCGTGCCAGCAAGAAGGTCCAACCTTGGAGCATATGTTGAGTGCCTTTGACAACCTGTCCCTGTCAATTAATGTGGACTAAATGCAGGTAGACCCAGGCTCCTGGGTCTTCAATGCCCCTCTCTGGGGCAACCCAGCCCTATTAGCGAGTGATGGTAGGGGAGGCCTGGAGGGTAACTTTAGAGATTTGGTCAGCCTGCCATGTTTTGAGACGGTTGGGATAGGCTTTGCAGGGGGTTTATATAATCATGGTAAATCAACCGACGGATAGGGTTCATCCAATTGCACATGGTCATCACACCCGGGTCTACATAGAGCATTGCTTAACCTGTGTCTTTAACAGATAGGTATCAGGCACGCACCTGAATCCCTACACAAGGGTCCTGACGTGGCTAGATGCATAAGTGAACCTCTACGTAGGCTTGCATAGGGCTGGCTCGAAGCAGCCAATGGCATTATTAATGGGCCTAATGGTGAGGCAATAGCCCCTCCTGTGGAGGAGTCCTGGGCTGAAATCGTTTGGAGTCTTGGCTGGTGTATGAGCGCCATTACCTTCCCGCTCACCAAGCTCTCAACTATAATTGTGGCTTGGCTGCAAATGCAGCCGGTACATGAGGCATTGAGGATGAAGCATGAAGTCTTTGTCGGGGAGGCTTTGGGGATTCGTGATGCATTGCTCACAGGCAGGAGGGCCAAACACCACGAAATGCCCCTGTGGTACGAGCATGATGTATGGTGATCAACTGCATCACGCTTGGGAATGCGCGGACACCAGCACCCCTAAAAGCACCGCATTGAAGGGGACGTTCAGAAGTTGGTTGACCGGGCTCAAGTTGTGGCTGAGTTGGACACATGCACGACATACGGCAATGGACGCGGAAAAATGCACGACATACCGCATTGGACGCATCCGCTTCGCCCTTTCGCACCACGTCCGCCAAAGAAGGAGCTCCCTTGCATTCTTTAGGGATGCGCAAACTTCCGCGGTGTCGTTGCGCGTGTGCGCGCGCGAGAAAATGCCAAGGGGGAGCGCGATAAAACGCCGCGAGGCAGTGAATGGAAGTTGATTACGTGATTTCAATATGTTCATCTTTGCATGCTTGCGATTATGAGCTACGAAGAAGTAGCTCAGTCAAGTCAGAATTCACTAGCGTGACACCATGACTCGTACGACGTACAAGCCTAAGCTCTATTGTCGCTGCTACTAGCTTTATTGTCGCTGCTACTAGGTTTATTGTCGCTACTACTAGCTCTATTGTCGCTGCTGCCTAGCTCTATTGTCGCTCTCCTGTCGCTGGTGCTAGATACGTAGACTTGGCTCCACGCCCAGAAGTTTAAGAAACAATCTTTGCTTTCACCTCCGAGGCAGTTGGTAGTTTTGCATAGCTCCTATGGGACGGCCTTGAAACGTACCGATATGCTGTCGGTGTGCGTCTGCTCAACCTATCCTGTTCTGACGATACAGTTAGGGAAAAAACAAACATGGGCCCATCAATTCAGGGAGCTGTTAACGAAGGTACACGGACCTTTGGAACTGAGTTCGCCGTCAGCTCGGTTTACTTTGCTACCGGGGAAAAAATTGAAAACTGGGACATCGACGGTCGCAAGCTTGTGCGGGACATCGTGGTGCACGTCAGCGCACCAGTCGTGCTGGAACAGCTTGATGCGCAGAGTGCAGATATCCAGATGCTGAAAAAGGCTAACCAGATGCTGAAAAATCAGATGGAGCAGATGGAGCAGATGCACGCCAAGGCTAACCAGATGCTGAAAAATCAGATGAAGCAGATGGAGAAGATGCACGCCAAGGCTAACCAGATGCTGAAAAATCAGATGGAGCAGATGCACGCCAAGGCTAACGTGAAGCGGGTGCGAAATACCGCGACTCAAATTTTGCTCATTGCGGACGGGAAGGAGTTCAAGGTCACCAGGTGCACACGCTTCACGAGGCGTGGTGAGTCGGACAAGGGCGTTAAAGACACCGCAGTCGTGCTGGGCTTGACGGCCGCTCAGTTCATCTGCCGTGCGGACAACATGGTGACCGTCCGCAACAAGGAGGTGCACTTCCATGACGCGGACGAACTGGACGCAGAGGTGGCGGAGGTTGCGTCCATTATTACACCGGCCCTGCAGGATCTGGTGCAGTGGGAGTGCTCCGTGGTCCTGAAGTATGTAGACATTAAGGAGGCCTTCCCTGATGACTTTCAGAAGCTGGGTGGTGATGAGTAATAGTGCGGTTTGGGGGCTGCAGCCCCTCGGCCCACCCACGCTTGAGGCCATTGACGTAGTGCACCTCATCGAACACCAACACCTCCACATCCTGGATGATGTCGGCTCCCTACCAGGCGGGGCAAGGAACGACGGGAAAGGGGCCATGGGAGGAAAGGATGGAGGTCCAGGGAGGGAGGGAGGGGTAGTAGGATGCGTAGACTTGGGTAGTAAGGCAGGAAGGCGGGATGGTGGTGGTAATGAGTGGATTGCAAAGAGCAAAGTGGGAAGGGGAGGGGTTGAGCATGTGGAGGCGCCAGGGAGGGCCAACTAGGAGGCAGAGTGCAGGTGGGTGGGCCGAGGGGCTGCAGCCCCCAAACTGCACTATTACTCATCACCACCCAGCTTCTGAAAGCCATCAGGGAAGGCCTCCTTACTGTCTGAATACTTCAGGACCACGGAGCACTCCCACTGTGCCAGATCCTGCAGGGCCGGCGTAATAATGGATGCAACCTCCGCCACCTCCGCGTCCAGTTCGTCCACGTCACGGAAGTGCACCTCCTTGTTGCAGACGGTCACCATGTTGTCTGCGCGGCAGATGAACTGAGCGGCCGTCAAGCCCAGCGCGACTGCGGTGTCTTTAACACCCTTGTCCGACTCGCCACACCTCGTGAAGCGTGTGCACCTGGTGACCTTGAACTCCTTCCTGTCCGCAATGAGTAAAATTTGAGTTGCGGTGTTTCGCACCCACTTCACGTTAGCCTTGGCGTGCATCTGCTCCATCTGATTTTTCAGCATCTGGATATTTGCACTCTGCGCATCAAGCTGACGTGCACCACGATGTCCCGCACAAGCTTGCGACCGTCGGTGTCCCAGTTTTCAATTTTTTCCCCGGTAGCAAAGTAAACCGAGCTGACGGTGAACTCAGTTCCAAAGGTCCGTGAAGCTTTGTTAACAGCTCCCTGAATTGCTGGGCCCATGTTTGTTTTTTCCCCTAACTGTATCGTCAGAACAGGATAGGTTGAGCAGACGCACACCGACAGCATATCGGTACGTTCAAGGAGGCCGTCCCATAGGAGCTATGCAAAACTACCAACTGCCTCAGAGATGAAAGCAAAGATTGCTTCTTAAACTTCTGGGCGTGGAGCTAAGTCTACGTATCTAGCACCAGCGACAGTAGAGCGACAATAGAGCTAGGTAGTGTTGTATCCTTCCTTCTTCAATCATGCACTGAATCTGCACGTCTGGATGTTAGTTAAGTGTGCACCGTGCTTACGAACAGCAAGGCGATCCAATGCGAGTAAAGTGACAGTGGAATACTCAACAACAAGGAAAGATTCAACTACCAATAGTCTTCGATTACAAATCGGTAGTCGGCCGTCAGACCCCGCGGGCAATGTTCATCATCACTTACACAACAAGTGCAACAATCTAGACAAAAGCAATTAAACGATTACAAACTGGAAGCAGTGGCGTCCAATACTGCCCAGGTCTTCGGCAAAAGTATCTAGCGGTCCACATCGTTCGTCGCTGGTACTCGCCATAGAAAGAACCTACTTCCGATTTGACACAAAGAGACAGTTAGGCAACGAACCTGTCTCAATACCAATTTGTTGTACCTCTCCTTCGGGTTTGCTCATACGTATCTGCGCGTCTGAAGGCTTTCGATACCGATGCGCGAGCACTTGCAAGTACAGCAAGGCAAACGAGAGCAAACAGAGACAGTGGAAGACTTCAAGGCAAGAAGAGATATAATTTACAATCTTACAGACCAAAGTGATGCAATGGACGTAATCGCTGTCAGCGCCGGAAGCAAGCAATCATCACGGCAGTGATAAGCGAAGTTCAGGCTTAGCTTGGGCTAAGTACAAGAGTGTTTAGCAATAATAATGTTGGACACAGAAGTGTTCTCCGGTATCAAATGTCTTGTCTTACTTAGCCGTCCTCGCATCTTTTATACTCGCAGCATCGCAATGCCGTACGATTCACACTAGGAGGCCGATCCTGAGTGTGACAACCCTACTGTGTATAGGTGATGTCCACATATAACAACCGATAAGCCTTTCCGGCATTTGCATGATGCAAGGGTCCGAATAACGATATTCGGTTGCAAGGTGTTGTATCCTTCCTTCTTCAATCATGCATTAGATCTGCATGTCTCGGTGTTAACTGAGTGCATACCAAGCTTACGAACAGCAAGGCAATCCAATGCGAATAATGGACAGCGGAAGACTCGACAATAAGGAAAGATTCAACTTACAATATTCTTCAATTGCAAATGAGAAGTCTGCCGTCAGACCCCGCGGGCAATGTTCATCACTCAGCTGCAGATGAGATGCTAGAATAGCTCAGGCCAAATATAAATGAGTATAACGTATGTATGCGAATTAGATTATGTTAAGTTCACGGGTACTTAGTCCAAAGTAGCATCGAGCCGACTTCGGTCTCTAGGCGGCCGTCCTCGCACCTATCATGTCGCGATACCGATGCGCAGTACAGGTCTCACTGGATTCCGATCTCAAGTGTGAGTACCTTCGTAGTACTGTTCTAAATATCGTGTCATCCATGATATTAATGGATGCAATGCATGCAATATGCAAAGGTCCAAATATCGATATTCGGTTGCCGACCCAACCATCGCAATCGTCGCCTTCTCGCATACGCGTATCGTTTATGACGTAAATGAGGTAATAATATTTAAAATATTATTACGTGATATAAAATGCCAATGGATAGATCGCGCATTAATTATCAGCCTCGAGTCAAACATGTTGACCGACAGCGCGATGTCGTGGATGATAATGCGACATGCCTGATTAGCTAGATATACTCGAATATATCATGCTAATATGATTGTATCATGCTTGATAATGCTCGAATGCATTGCGGCCTACTTCGGTGCAAACGGTGATCGAACCGGTGTACAAAAACTATCCCCCCTCCCGTATGCAGTGTCCTCGCTGCATCGGACAGCATCGACTGCAGAGATCATTGGGTCTGCGTGGCATGTAGACGAGCTTCCTCCAATAGGGGCTTCATTTCCGGCGAGAAATTATGCGTCGGCTCCCAAGAGTTGTGCTCGCTAGAATAGCTAGTCCACTTGACCAGGTACTCATGCACCTTCCGCTTCCATCATTGTCGACCTATACGACGAACCCGATAATCCAGTATCCATTCCACATCATACACCTTTTGCTTGCCTGCGATCCAGGTCTCGGGACCGGGGTCCATTACTGCAGGGGCATCGGTGTTGTTTGTAACGGGCTCCGTGCCGTGATAAGGACGGATGAGGGAGATATGAAATGTGGGATGGATATTCATGTCAGAGGGTAGGGATAGCTCCACAGCTACATTCCCTACCATGCGAACAACGGGATATGGACCAATCCAGCGAGGTAATAATTTACGGGAACCGTCGGCGAGTGAACGCAAGTTCTTAGTGATCAATAATACCATTTGTCCCACCGAAAATGTTACGTCTCGTTTGGATTTATTATAATAGTCCGTCGTCCGTTGTTGTGCCGCATCCAAGCATGCCTTCGCGTCTGTCATGTGGGATAGGAACGACTTGGCAAAGGTTTTAGCCGCAGGAATATTTATTTCCAACTTTCGCCACACGGGTAGCGCAGGATGGAATCCATAATTCAGAAAGAAAGGGCTTTGACCTGTAGAGCGGTTAACAGCGTTGTTAAGCGCAAATTCTGCCGAAGTCAGAAACGTATCCCAAACAGAGGGTGTGCGTCCCGCAAAATTCCTCAACATGTCGCCCAGCGTGCGATTTGTGCGTTCAGTTTGCCCATCGGATTGTGGATAATATGCTGTGCTCAAATGAACGCGCATACCGACGAGTTCACATAGCGCTTCCCAAAACTTAGACGTGAATTGACCGCCGCGATCGGATATCACATTTTGTTGTATATGGTACCCACGAAGGGTGGTATCAAAAGATACCGGTTGTTGTGCCAGAGCCCGATTAAGTAGAGCCACCGACTAGGTCGTACTTGAGAGACCATAAGGCCTCGAACCGGGCGTGACCTTCAGAAGTCACCACTACAACCGGAGATTCAGTGAACCAGGAACCAGATGTTCCACCATTTACCATTCAGGCGGTAAATGGCCCATTCCATACAGGTTATGGAGTAACCGACAGGTTCGGATGTTTCAGGAAGTCGGTTAGTATTGGTCGTCGACAGCCGAGACCAAATCCACAAATCGAATGCCAGATGGAAACATGAAACAGTTAATATGATAATTAAATATATTATATTATAAAATAATAAACAGATAATTATTATATCTTAATGAATTACCGAAATGCATTAAGGATACAACAATTGTTCCCCCTCTAGATGCAGCGTCCCGATGCATAAGAAGAGAGCAGACAGGTTGAAGTAAGACAGCGTCAGAGAGGTCCGTCCTTAGACTGTGCCCGCAGCCTAGCTTCATCAAGCAGGGGTTTCATGTCAGGGGTGAAGTTACGTGCCGGTTCCCAGCTATTGTGCTCAGATGAATACCCAGACCATTTAACCAGGTACTCATGCACATTGCGCTTACGCCTGCCCTTGCCAACGCGTCGTGCACGGTAATCTAGGATACGTTCGACAGCATACAGGGTCTGCTTACCCGATAACCAGGTAGAGGGATTAGCTTCCGTAACAGGAGGGATGCTATCGTTAGCCTCAGGCAGAGTACCCCGATATGGACGTACGAGAGATACATGAAATGTGGGATGAATGCGTAGGTCAGATGGGAGTTGTAACTCTACAGCCACCGACCCTACCATGCGTACGACAGGATAAGGCCCCACAAAGCGCGGTAATAACTTGCGAGACCCATCAGCCAGGGAACGAAGGTTCTTCGTGCTCAACATAACCAGCTGGCCCTTGGTGAACGTGACGTCCTTTTTGGACTTGTTATAATAGTCCATAGCCCGTTGCTGTGCAGCTTCCAGGCAAGCTTTAGCGTCAGTTAGTCGGGACACGAAAGACTTAGCAAACGTTTTTGCAGCTGGAACATTTACGTCCAACTCCCGCCAAACAGGCAAAGCAGGGTTAAAACCGTAATTCAGGAAAAACGGACTATTACCAACGGACCGGTTAGTAGCATTATTAATGGCAAACTCAGCAGCGGTTAGGTAGGTATCCCATGCAGTAGGGGTGCGTCCTGCAAAGTTACGGAGCATATCACCCAGGACACGGTTAACACGCTCTGTTTGCCCATCAGATTGGGGGTGGTAGGCGGTGGACAGGTTCACCCGCATTCCTACCAGAGTCCCCAGGGCGCCCCAAAACTTACTTGCAAATTGAGTGCCGCGGTCAGATACCACGGACTTGGGGACCCCATGCAAACGTACCACATTGTCGAAAAATAGACGGGCCGTTTGCTCAGCTGTGCAGGATGATGTCGTGGGGGCCAGGTGGACCATCTTGGTGAAACGGTCGACCAGGACCAGCACGGCATCGTATCCTCCCTCAGTTTTGGGCAGCGCAACAATAAAGTCCATAGAGACGCTTTCCCACGGAGCGTCAGGAATAGGAAGAGGTTGGAGATGCCCATGTGCTTTACCAGACTGGGCCTTATTGCGCTGGCACAGGTCGCAACAGAGGACATAATTTTCGGTGTCCTTAGCCATGCGGGGCCACCAGAATTGACGCCGCAAAAGCTCTAGTAACCGCGTGCAGCCAGGATGCCCAGCAAGAGGGCCGTCATGAAAACGTGAGAGAAGTTCACGACGTAATGAATCATCGTTAGGTACGACAATCTGACGGTGGGATCCTTCCGATCGGATCCATAAGCCATGCTCCTGTACCAAGTGCCCCGTGTTGTTGTGAATTGTGAACCACGGGTCGGCTGCATAAGCCTGTTTCAAGCGCTTGGTAAAATCGGAGGGCACGAAGTTAGGTTTTGCCTGAGACCTACTCCGTGTGCTTACCGCCAGAATGGCTGCATGCAGTGAGGGGTGCCTACTGAGAGCATCAGCTATGTTAAGTGAGCCGCTCAGGTACTCCCAATCAAAGTTAAACCGTGCCAGGTATTCCATCCAGCGGGCCTGGCGTCGGTTAAGGGAGGGCACACCTTGCAGAAACGTAAGGGGTTTGTGATCAGTCTTGAGGGCAAAAGGCCGGCCCTCAAGGTAACATCGCCATTCCTTCAAGGCATGTAGGACCGCCAGAAATTCCTGTTCCCCAGTGGTATAACGGGTTTCAGCCCCCGAAAACTTCTTACTCGTGTATGCAATGGGGCGTCCCTGCTGCAACAGAACTGCCCCCGTCCCATGTATAGATGCATCAGTTATGACCTCTACACGGAACGGCAATGAGTAGTCAGGGAAGTGCAGGATAATATCATCAGAGATAGCACGCTTCAAAGCATCAAAAGCTTCTTGGCATGCGGGGGTCCAGGCCTCAGGTGAAGAGAAGGCTCCCTTACGTGTGAGGTTTGTTAGCGGTGCAGCAATGACTGAGTAGCGCTCTATGAACTTACGAAAGTAGTTGGTCAGGCCCAAAAACTTACGCAGTTCCTGAAGGTTGGAGGGCACTGGCCAATCCCGAACAACAGCAGTTTTCCGGGGGTCCATCTGTATGCCACCCTGAGACACTATATGCCCCAGATACTCCACCTGTGGTTGTGCCCAGTGGCACTTAGAACGCTTAGCATACAGCTGCTCACGCCGCAGAACCTCAAAGACCAGGCGGAGGTGTTGTATGTGCTCCTCACGGGTCTTTGAAAACACCAGGATATCGTCCAGATAACAGATGACGAATTTGTCGATGTATGGCCTGAAGATGCGGTCCATGACGGCTTGGAACGTTGCAGGGGCGTTCGTCAGTCCGAAACTAAGGACGGTATATTCAAAATGGCCAAACGGCGTACGGAAAGCCGTTTTAGGGATGTCAGATTCTGCTATACGAATCTGATTATACCCCTGCTGGAGGTCAATAGAGCTAAAGAATGCAGAATCTTTTAGCTTATCCAGCAGATCATCGACACGTGGGAGGGGGTAACGGTTCTTAACTGTTGCGGCATTTAACCCCCTATAGTCAATGCACATTCTCAGAGTCCCATCCTTCTTTCCCACAAACAGAGTAGGGGCGGAGTATGGGGATGTGCTTGGCCGTATCATACCTTTTTTCAGCAGCTCAGTAACCTGTCGTTTGACCTCGTCCAGCTCCAAGGGGCTTAGCCGATACATGGGGCGGGAAACGGGTACTGCACCAGGCACCAAAGGTATGGTGTGATCCACAGGCCGCATTGGAGGCTTACCAGGGACCTCCTGGAATATATCTGCATATTCCTGTAACAGGGCCTCAAGCTCAGGGTCAGTGGCATCAGCTGGGATAGAAGTTGCATTCAGGTGCAACTTGGGCCGTACTAGTAAAGCATGGGCCCCCTTGCGAATCATGCGAACTGCTGCTTTTCTGCCAACAACTTCAGGTTCAGTATGCTGACAGATAGCAGTGGTTGCATAATTAAAGCAAGGCGCAGGTGTCATCTGATCTGGTGGCTGTCCGGCAGTAGTAAAGGGTACCTTGCAGACTAGATTCCCCTTGCGCAGGCGCAAAGATTTAGCCTCATAGTCAAGGACAGCCCCATACTGTGCTAGCGTGGAAGAACCCAAGATATACGTGGCAGCGTCAGTTAGCTCAGGCAACACGTATGGGCGGACATTTAACCTTAAAGGACCTGCAGATAGACGAAGATTAACCTGCCCCAAGATAGCCTGCTTACCCCCATCAGCAAGGGTAACTTCTGACCAGGAGCATGGGCTAGGTTTCAGGCCAAGCTGCGTAACCACTGAAGCCGAAATGAAATCATCACTGGCTCCAGAGTCAGCTAGGGCGGTGAACGTACGACCTGCCGTACTTACGGTGATCAGAGGTACGCCAGCACCTATCAGGGCAGCAGCTTTAGGCAAGCAGAGAACTGAAATACAGGGTTCAGTCTCAGGCAAGCCCTCCTGAACCGATTTAGGAGCAGCAAACCAGACGTCAACAGAGTATGGGCTTCCAGGGAGTTGAACAACCTCACCTGCCATATCAAGGCTATGGAAAAGAGCCGTCCCTGGATTAAACCTTAAGACCCGTTGCATTCCCGACAGAAAAGAAGGGTTGCGTCGGGACACATACTCAGGCAGCAAGATGCATGCTGAGGTATCAGGGTGTTGACGTTTGCATGCCCTAAAGAGAGCTAATTGCTTCTGTAGCTCGCAGAGTGAAGAGGGAGTGAACAAGATAGTATGCCCACCCAAGTTAGCGGAGGATAGGGGGCGACCTTGAGGCTCAAACAGATTACAAAAGCCATCAAAGCCGGCACGGACAGTTCGTGCATCAAAAGAAAAACGTCTCCCTATCACCTGCTCCACTTGGTTTAAAACAGAGGGCAAAAGAGCCCGTACTGCACGGCACTTTGCTACCATCTGGCCCACAGCAAAGACCCCAGGTGGTGATCCCTCTATACCAGCCTGGGCAAGTTCCTAGTGGTCCTTACCCTTATTTTTCTCCGCCCCCAGCATTGGGCAGGAGTCAACCCTATGTTGGTCGGAACCGCAACGGAGGCACATCCCATGTTGTTTACGGAAATGGAACTCCCGTCTAGTACATTTGAATGTGGTTAAATATTCCGCTAGGTTCTGCTTGGGCCCCTTCTTCTGCACGTGGCCCCCTTTTGGGGCCAAGTGCCTCCCCTGCTGTCCGCCGCCCCTCTTAGACTTACCGGCGCCCTTAACCTGCCGCGGCTGATCCTCGTGCCCGGTGATGCCTGGACGAACGGATGCAGCCCGCGGTTTTTTGGTCGGGGGCGCCGGGGTCTCCTCGTCAGGGTCGTCGCAGGCCATGTCCTGTACCGACAGCATGTTCATTTTGGGACGGGCCAGTTTGTCAGATTCCCGTCGGGCCAGTAACCTAAGTTCAGCTCCCAGGGAGAACTGAACCAAGTCTGTATATGACTTAAAGGTTTTACCCGACAGGTCAGTTGCACAGTCCCCACTAAGGTCGGATGAGAGGCCCTGCTGAAACCAAAACACACGCTCACTATCAGACAGGTCCGCAATGGGCGTGACAAGAGCCTCAAAGCGGCTCTGATAGGCAGAGACAGTTTCTCCAGGGCGCATGCGATATTTGCCAGCATTTAATTTCAGGCGTGCCTCAGTGTCACGTGACTGGACCTGGGGTGCAAAACGGACAAGCAGTGCTTCTAGCAGTTCCTCAGATGTATAAGAATCCCTTGCGTTAGTCCATTGATCGTGCCATAATCTTGCCGCGCCTTCAAAGGCAGTGGCCAAGAAAAGACGGCGCGTAGAGTCCTGTTGACCCCCACGGGCTGTGGCAAAGTAGTTCCTAACATTACGGACAAAGGCCCGTGTTAGAGGCGCAGCAACTCGTCCTAAATCAGAAAGCTTAACATCCATAGGGATATTCAGCTTAGGCACTGCGATCGCTATTTTTATCACCTCGTCCTCATGTCCAGTATGAGGAGGCCCAGGTGGCCTGGAAGAGGTGCCCGCAACAGCAGCACAAGTTGTTGCGGCAGCAGCGGGAGCCATCCCAGGAATATCCACGGCACCAGGTGTCAAATGGTTTGACACTACAGCAGGGCCATGAACATAAAAAGGGGATGGGGCATAAATAGGTGATGTAGGTGCCTCAGGGGATGCTGTGCCGCCTTGCCTGGGAATAGGTGAAGGCTGGTTCGGAAGGTCGATACCGCCTGCCACAGCAGCATTTGGTGGCTGTGTCAACCTAGAGAGCCATTCCCACCTATTCGCTTGGCTAGCATTAGCAGCAATCCGGCCAACAAACTGAAAGGTGTTGGCAGCAAGAGCCGAGACAGCATTCGCTAAGTTCGAGGCTTGCATATTGTATGCCTGAAAGCCTAACAGATCGAACTGCGAGTGACTGTTCTGGCGAAAGGCAAAGCAAAGGCAAGGACCAGGGCCTACCCAACGCTTGGATGCCTTCGATGAACTTCAAAAATTTTGAAGTCCGCGCGTGAAGTTGATTTGCGATGGATCGGAGTGACTGGGCAGAGGTGCCGCTCCGAAGGGTCTGAGGTGTTGACACTGCAGAAGCACTCACGGCGGTTGGAACAAACACAATACCTTTCAAGTAATAGAGATATATATGTATTAGTGAAAGCCGAAGTGAATTCACGAAGTCGACTCCTCGTTGGATTCGATGCGAAGGTACTATCGAACCCGCAACTACAGGGATTCCTCAGCAAAACTGCAATACAAGTTCTAGATAGAAAGCAGTGTTGCAGGAAGATATTACCTAACAGAGAAGGCAGAATTGTCTAGGTCGCGAGCCACGTTGACCGCGACTAACTTAGAGATTGACTTTAACAGAAAGCACAGCCAAACTCACAGAGAGCAGGTTCTAAGTGTCACTAGACTAATTTCGTGAATATTACAGACCGGTGGTAGCCGCAGCGAAAATGGCGGCGCCCAGCTCCTCAGGCAATGTCTCCATGTCCAGAGGGATGTCGGCAGGAGGAAGATCGTGGTCGATGTCCATTTATAAAAGGGCAGCTTGAGTGGCTTGAGCGCGTTGCGCGGTTAGAGTGGCTTGAGCAGTTACCACAGAAAGACTTGAGAAGGCTTGAACGATTTCAGCGGAAGACTTGACGAGACGTCCCAGGGAGGAACGGTCTCGATACCAGCTTGTTGTATATGGTACCCACGAAGGGTGGTATCAAAAGATACCGGTTGTTGTGCCAGAGCCCGATTAAGTAGAGCCGCCGACTAGGTCGTACTTGAGAGACCATAAGGCCTCGAACCGGGCGTGACCTTCAGAAGTCACCACTACAACCGGAGATTCAGTGAACCAGGAACCAGATGTTCCACCATTTACCATTCAGGCGGTAAATGGCCCATTCCATACAGGTTATGGAGTAACCGACAGGTTCGGATGTTTCAGGAAGTCGGTTAGTATTGGTCGTCGACAGCCGAGACCAAATCCACAAATCGAATGCCAGATGGAAACATGAAACAGTTAATATGATAATTAAATATATTATATTATAAAATAATAAACAGATAATTATTATATCTTAATGAATTACCGAAATGCATTAAGGATACAACACATTTTTAGGAACACCATGCAATCGTACCACGTTATCAAAAGATAATCGTGCTGTTTGTTCAGCGGTGCAAGACGAGGGGCAGGGGGCTAAATGAACCATCTTGGTCAACCGATCGACCATTACGAACACCGAGTCGTATCCCCCCTCAGTTTTGGGTAGCGCGACTACGAAATCCATAGAAACACTTTCCCAAGGGGCATCTGGTATAGGTAAAGGTTGTAATAAACCCTGGCCCTTACCGGATAGTGCTTTATTGTGCTGACACAAACTGCACCTTTGCACGAAGTTTTCCGCATCCTTCACCATGCGCGGCCACCAGAACGAGCGTCGTACAAGCTCTGCCAGACGCGTACTTCCAGGATGTCCTGCTAACGGGTCCTTGTGGAACCGTGCAAGAATATCGTAGTGCAAAGCGTCATCATTCGGCACGACGATTTGTGTGGTCGAACCATCTTTTCATAGCCACAAATCGTTGTGCTTGTGCAAATGTTCCACGTTACTTGGTGAAGCAAACCATGGATCAGCCTGATACGCCATCTTAAGTCGTTGCGTGAGATCTGTTGCCATCGGTACCTCTTGACTGCGCGAACGAGTAACCGGCGCTGCCAGAATCACAGCATGTAATGATGGATGTCGACTAAGGGCGTTGGCAATATTAATTCTGCCGGCGATATATTCCCACGTACAGTCAAAACGAGACAGATACTCCATCCACCGGGCTTGTCGTCGGTTAAGCGTGGGGACACTCTGCAAGAATGTCAGCGGTTTGTGATCAGTCTTCAGTGTAAAAGGGCAGCCTTTGAGGTAACAGCGCCATTCCTTCAAAGCATGTAGAGCCGCCAACAGCTCTTGCTCTCCAGTCTCCGCACCCGAGAACTTTTTACTTGTGAAGGTGATCGGTCATCCTTCCTGCAACAATACAGCGCCGCTTCCATGCAAGGAAGCATCCGATACAACTTCAACACGGAATGGCAACGAGTAATCAGGAAAAGAGAGGGTAACATCGTCGGCGACGATTCGCTTGAGCTCTTCGAATGCCCGCTGACACGCGGGTGTCCAGGCTTCAAGGGAAGCGAAACCTCCTTTCTTCGTCATATTC
This sequence comes from Volvox africanus, assembly GCA_030268105.1. Lineage (NCBI taxonomy): Eukaryota > Viridiplantae > Chlorophyta > Chlorophyceae > Chlamydomonadales > Volvocaceae > Volvox > Volvox africanus. Next base: position 198,781 of record BSDZ01000010.1, on the reverse strand, counting down.
GTAAGCGGGGCCGCAATAATGGAGTAATTTTTGATAAACTTACAGAAGTAGTTGGTCAAACCCAGGAACTGGCGTAGTTCGGTGAGGTTCTGCGGCGCGGGCCACTCGTGAACCACAGCTACTTTCCATGGGTCCATCCTTATCCCAGTGGCCGACACGATGTGGCCCAAATACTCCACCTGAGGCTGCGCCCAAAAACACTTGGCGCGTTTAGCAAACAATTGCTCCCGCTTCATCACCTCAAGCACGAGCTCGAGATGCTTCAGGTGCTCCTCGTGTATCTTGGAATATATTAAAATATCATCCAAATAGCAAACGACGAACCTGTCAATATACGGTCTGAACATGTGATCCATCACTGCTTGAAATGTGGCGGGCGCATTAGTAAGTCCAAACGACAAGACCGTGTACTCGAAGTGACCAAAGGGGGTCCGGAAAGCGGTTTTCGGAATATCAGAGGCAGCAATGCGTATCTGATTATACCCTTGTTGAAGGTCAATCGAGGAAAAATAAGCTGAGCCCTTCAGCTTATCGAGCAGGTCATCGACGCGCGGCAAAGGGTAGCGATTTTTAATCGTAGTCGCATTCACGCCCCTATAATCAATGCACATGTGCAACGTCCCATCCTTCTTACCGACAAAGAATATCGGTGCAGAATATGGCGATGTGCTGGGCCGAATCATACCCTTTGCGAGCAGATCCCCCACTTGCTGTTTCATCCCCTGAACTTTAGCGAACTTAACCTGTACGTAGGTTGTGAAACGGGTTGTGCTCGGGCACAAGAGGGATCAGATGGTCAGCAGGTAACATAGGCTCCGCAACAGTTCCGCCCTCCTCTGGTGTGACATCTTGGTACGACAGACAAGGTACCTTAGGCGATAGGTTCCCTTTTGCACAATGGCCAATTGTGCTGGACTCCATATGGATGTGCGCGTGGTACTGTCGTTATGTTGCGGCACCCAATGTCCATGTAGTGCTGTCTCCGAGAGACCTTGTTGCACTCATTGGGCCCTAACACACAGAGGGTCCTTCGCCAACTAAGGGTGATTCTGCCCACGATGGGATGCTTACCCTCATCAACGAGGGTAACCTGTCACAATCAGACGACTGTGGGGTCGACCCCAATGTTGTACCTCTCGTTCGCGTTTGCTCATAAGTATCTGCATGTCTGGAGACTTTCGACACCGATGCGCGAGCACTTGCAAGTACAGCAAGGCAAGCGGGAGCAAACAGAGACAGCGGAAGACTTCAAGACGAAGAGAGATATAACTTACGGTCTTACAGATCGGAATGATGCAATGGACGAAATCACCGTCAGCGCCGGAAGCAAGCAATCATCACGCGGCGGTGATTAGCGAAGTTCAGGCTTAGCTCGGGCTAAGTAGAATATCGTATAGCAATAGTAATGTAGAACACACAAGTGTTCTCCGGTATCGAATGTCTTGTCTAGCTTAGCCGTCCTCGCATCTGTTATACTCGCAGCATCGCAGTGCCGTACGATTCACATTAGGAGGCCGATCCTAGATGTGACAACCCTACTGCGTATGGGCGATGTCTACTCGTAACAACGTATAAGCCTTTCCGGCATTCGCATGATGCAAGGGTCCGGATAACGATATCCGGTTGCAGGGCATGTATCGCGGCGCTCTCAACGTGTGCTTAAATGAAGTAATATTATATCAGATAATATTACTTATCGTTTCGTAGCACGAGCATAATGCGCACTTCAATGATTCGGTCATTCATGCATGCTAGGCGGATTTGCCATGATGCGATGTCGCGATGGATAATGACAACATGCCAGATGCATATATAAATGTATGCGAATACATTTATATCATGCAGATTCATTCATATGTAATGCGTTCATCACAAAAGCACTTCGCCTCGTAGGATCGCGTCGACCTACGCGTCGGCGGGAAATGAACCGTAGCACAACAATTATCCCCCCTCCCGTATGCAGCGTCCTCGCTGCATCATACAGCATCGACTGCAGGGGTCATTGGGCTTGCATGGCACGTTTGCGGGCTTCTTCGAGCAGGGGTTTCATGTCCTGTGAGAAGTTGCGTGCCGGTTCCCATGAGTTGTGCTCGTCGGTATACCCTGTCCACTTAACCAAGTACTCGTGTACTGTTCGCTTACGTCGGTGTCGGCCCACACGACGCGCGCGATAATCTAACACCCGCTCCACATCGTAAAACTTCTGTTTACCAGCGATCCAGGTCTCGGGAACTGGTTCGATCGCTGTGGGGGCGTTAGCAGGCTCAGGGACGGGTTCCGTACTACGATACGGACGAACAAGCGATACGTGAAACGTGGGGTGAATGGTCATATCAGTGGGCAATGCAAGCTCCACAGCCACATTCCCAACCATGCGCACGACAGGATACGGACCAATCCAGCGGGGTAAGAGTTTTCGGGATCCGTCGGCCAAGGAACGCAAGTTCTTGGTGCTTAGTAACACGAGTTGCCCCTCCGAAAACGTCACATCCTGCTTGGATTTGTTATAGTATTCCGTCGTTCGTTGCTGCGCCGCGTCCAAACACGACTTAGCGTCTGTGATTCGGGACATAAAAGACTTGGCAAAAAGTTTAGCAGCAGGCACATTCACTTCCAACTCACGCCACACGGGTAGCGCGGGATGAAATCCGTAGTTAAGAAAGAACGGACTTTTGCCTGTAGAGCGGTTCACAGCATTGTTAAGCGCGAATTCTGCCGCAGTCAAATACGTATCCCAAACGAGGGGTGTGCGACCAGCATAATTGCGCAACATATCACCCAACGTGCGGTTTGTGCGTTCGGTTTGACCATCAGTCTGCGGGTGATACGCCGTGCTCAGGTTGACACGCATGCCAACTAGTTTGCAGAGCGCTTCCCAAAACTTAGACGTGAATTGTCCACCGCGGTCCGAGATCACATTTTTGGGAATCCCGTGTAACCGAACCACATTATCGAAAAACAAACGTGCGGTTTGCTCAGCCGTGCAGGATGATGTGCATGGTGCTAGGTGAACCATCTTAGTCAGACGATCGACCATTACGAACACTGCATCGTATCCCCCCTCAGTTTTGGGCAGCGCGACAACGAAGTCCATGGAAACACTTTCCCAAGGCGCATCCGGGACAGGCAACGGTTGCAACAACCCATGGCCCTTACCGGACAAAGCCTTATTGCGCTGGCACAGACCGCATGTCTGGACGAAGTTCGCCGCATCCTTAGCCAAACGAGGCCACCAAAAGGAACGTTGCACCAAGTCGATCAATCGCTTGCTACCAGGGTGTCCTGCTAACGGGTCCTCGTGGAACCGCGCAAGGATGTCGTAGCGTAGCGCGTCGTCGTTCGGAACGACGATTTGCGTAGCTGCACCCTCCGTCCGTAGCCAAAGGCCATTCTGCTTGCGAAGGTTTTCTACATTAGCCGGGTCCGCGAACCAGGCGTCTGCGTTGTAGGCAACCTTCAACCGCTCCGCGAGGTCCGTCGCGATCGGTACCTCCTCGCTACGCGGCCGCACGACGGGCGCTGCCAAAATTGCAGCGTGTAGCGACGGATGTCGACTGAGAGCATCGGCAATATTCAATTTACCAGAAATATACTCCCAGGTGCAGTTGAACCTAGCTAGATATTCCATCCACCTAGCTTGACGGCGGTTCAACGTCGGAACGCTTTGCAAAAACGTTAGGGGCTTGTGGTCAGTCTTTAAAGTAAACGGGCGTCCCTCGAGGTAACAGCGCCATTCCTTTAAAGCATGCAGCACGGCCAGAAGCTCCTGTTCCCCGGTGGTGTAGCGAATCTCCGCACCAGAAAACTTCTTACTCGTGAAGGCGATTGGTCGCCCTTCCTGTAACAATACAGCGCCGCTTCCAAATATTGAGGCATCAGACACTACCTCAACACGAAATGGCAACGAGTAATCAGGGAATGCAAGGGTGACATCTTCGGCAATGATTCGTTTGAGCTCTTCGAATGCCCGCTGGCATTGCGACGTCCACGACTCGAGCGAAACGAAAACGCCTTTGCGAGTTAAGTTAGTAAGCGGGGCCGCAATGATGGAATATTTTTCAATGAACTTTCGGAAATAATTGGTCAAGCCAAGGAACTTACGCAGCTCCGTGAGGTTCTGAGGCACGGGCCAATCGTGAACCATGGCGGCCTTCCGCAGGTCCATCTTCACACCGGTGGCCGACACAATGTGGCCCAAATATTCCACCTGAGGCTGCGCCCAAAAGCATTTGGCGCGTTTAGCAAACAATTGCTCCCGCCTCATAACGTCGAGCACGAGCCGCAGATGCTCCAAGTGCTCCTCGCGCGTCTTAGAATATACCAAGATGTCATCCAGGTAGCAAACAACGAACCTGTCGATAAACGGCCTAAACATTCGGTCCATAACCGCCTGAAACGTCGCAGGGGCATTAGTCAAACCAAACGATAGGACCGTATATTCAAAGTGACCGAAGGGCGTCCGAAAAGCGGTTTTCGGGATATCAGAGGCAGCGATGCGAATCTGATTGTAGCCCTGTTGTAAGTCAATTGAGGAAAAATAAGCCGAGCCCTTCAGCTTATCCAACAGGTCGTCAACGCGTGGCAAAGGGTAGCGATTTTTCATCGTATTCGCATTCAACCCCCGGTAATCGATGCACATGCGCAAGGTCCCATCCTTCTTACCGACAAATAAAATCGGTGCAGAATACGGGGATGTGCTGGGGCGTATCATACCCTTCGCGAGCAAATCCGTCACCTGGCGCTTCACCTCGTCCAGTTCCAATGGACTCAACCTGTACATTGGCCGGGCCGTAGGCTGCGCTCCAGGCATGAGAGGGATTGTGTGATCAACAGGACGCATAGGTGGTAGGCCAGGGATATCTTTAAAGACGTCCTCATACTGCGACAGTAGGGCCTCAACCTCAGGATCCGCAGAAATCTGCGCGGTGGTGACACAACAGCTCACCCGCGGCCTTAAAAGCAGTCCGTGGGCACCCTTCCGTAACAAACGGACGGCCTCCTTACGCCCAACTAGCTCTGGTTTGATTCGCGCGGCCATTGCGGTCACAGCGAAATTAACCATAGGCACCGCCTCAGTTTCGCCCTCCTTTGGTGTGACATGTTCGAACGACAGGAAAGGTACCTTAATCGACAGAGTACCCTTGCACATATGCAGGGTTGCGGTCTCCATGTCGATGCGCGCGCGGTACTGTCGTAATGTCGACGACCCCATTATGTACGGTGCAGTCTCTGCTAAGCCCTGCAGCACGTACGGCCGGGTCACAACACGCAAAGGGCCTATCGATAGGCTAAGGGTAATCCTGCCCACGATGGGATGCTTACCCCCGTCAGCAAGGGTAACCTGTGGACAATCAGACGACTCTGGGGACAACCCCAGCGCGTTCACCTCTGCGACAGAGATGAAGTCGTCGCTGGCACCGGTGTCAACAAGTGCCTTCAGAGTAAGGCCATTCAAACCGATCTGAACCACAGGGACACGGTTATCTACGAGCACTGCCCAGCAGACAACGTCAGTGCACTTAAGGCGGGTCCGTAACCAACGGCACCCCCATCAGGAGCTTCGTACCAAACGTCAACCGAGTAGGATAGGCGTGGCCACGGAGCCAGCGTACCCTCCCAATCCACACCATTAAACAAAACGGTGCCCGGCTCGAACCGGTGGACATGCCGCATACCCCTTAACGATGCCTCTGCCTTGCGCCGACAGAAAGCAGGGAGTAATACACATGCGGCAGTGCCTGGATATTGACGCCTACATCTCCTGTATATGGCCAACTGTTCCGACATCTCACGCAGAGACGAGGGGATGAACAAAACCACGTGGTTAGACAGATCGATAGATGACAGGGGACGGCGAGGTGTAAACAAATTACACAACGGGTCGAAGCAGAGAAGTCCCGTGCGTCCGTCAAGCGTGATGCGTCGCGCAATGACTCGTTCGATGTGTCCAAGTACACAAGGCAACAATGCCTTAACGGCTGGCCGTAAGGATGACCACCGACCACGCGTTAGTTCAGAAATCCCAGGTGGTGCCCCCTCCACAGGAACCCGGGCAAGCCCCTATTTCGGCTGAGGTACAAACGGCGGCATTAGAGGGCAATCCTTCGTGGAATGGTTCTCTGCACACCGTAGACAAACGTTGGCCAATTTCCGACGCTCGAATTCGGAACGATTGCAATTCCATTTTGGCATAAATGTGTCGTCCGTACGAGTACGCTTCGCGTTGGGGTCGGAACGCTGTGCGGCTGCCGACGACGGCGCACCACCACGCTTCCTGTTCCTAGCTGGGTCCGAGCTCGGACCTGCTCCTCCTGTACCACGGACACCCGAGCTAGCGCCCCCGCGCGCCTTGCGTTGCCCGTTGCTGCGTCGCGTCGCGGCAGTAGGCGTGGGGCGGGTCGCGCCGAGGTCCTGGTCGAGAGCTACAGCTTCCCCAAGCGGATCCTGCACTTGCACGGCATTTGCACGAGGGGCAGACTTGACTTCTTCCTCGCCGGCAAGGAGTCGTATCTCCGCGCCCTTAGCAAAAGCGACCAACGCGTCATACGACTTGATCTGCGCTCCAACCAAGTCAGTGGCGCACCATTTAGCCAAAAGTTTCGTTAGGCCTCGCCTAAACCAAAAGACACGCTCAGATTCGGTGAGGTCAGCAATGGGAGTCACAAGTGCTTCGAAGCGTGACTGGTACGCAGGTACATTTTCATCCCGACGCATGTGGTATCTACCGGCTGCCAAAACGTTACGAGCTTCCACATCGCGTGCTTGAACCTCAGTAGCGAATCGTGCGAGCAAAGCGACGACCAACTCGTCAAAAGTATAGCTGCCCCAGGCGTTGGTCCAATTGCGATACCAGTCCTTCGCTGCGCCCTCGAGGGTGTTACCAACGAAGAGACACCTGATACCGTCATTATCGCCACCATGAACAGCCTGGAGATACTTTTTAGCGTCACGCACGTACGCACGAGTTGCATCGGCTATGCTATGCCCTGGTGTCTTGTCGGTCAGCGAAATATTGAGCCTAGGAACGGGAATCGACAATCTCATCACCTCAGGGATGTCATCATGCCCTCGAGCTTGAGGTAATGGCAGAACCCTTGGTCCAGCAGTGTTGTCCATATTCGTGTTCACTGCTGAATGCGGCACAATTAAGTGAGCAGGGGTCTGAAGGAAAAGGGGCTCTTGAGTGGCTCGCGCGCCAACAGTCTCAAGACCTCTATCCGGTGCTCTAGCAGCCACAACAAAATCGGGTTGGCTAGCTAGGCTAGTGTGCGGCGTATCGTCGTGTTCCGCGGACATGAAGCACGAAACGATACCCTAGGTTTGCGTAATAGAAGCCGACTTCTATCGCAAAGGCAAGAGTACAAAACAACTCGGTGAGCCTACCGACAGTACTCTTGAGAAGATTCAGCAAACTCAGCAAGTAGTTGCCCAGCTGAGTCCTGATCTCCGTAGTTTGGGCAATGAGAGTCGCCAACTGGTCCGGACGAAAGCCGGTCTCAGTCGCCGCGGCAAGCAACGCCGGTGCACTGAGATTACCTGCGACTCAGAGCGTACACTTACACAACAAGTGCAGCAATCTAAGCAAAAGCAATTAAACAATTACAAACCGGAAGCGGCGGCGTCCAAAACGGCGCGGCCTAAGTCTTCGGCAAAAGTATCTAGCGGTCCTCGTGGTTCATCGCTGGAACTCGCCATAGAAAGAACCTACTTCCGATTAGACAAAGAGAGACAGTTAGGCAACGAACCTGTCTCGATACCGAATTGTTGTACCTCTCGTTCGCGTTTGCTCATAAGTATCTGCATGTCTGGAGACTTTCGACACCGATGCGCGAGCACTTGCAAGTACAGCAAGACAAGCGCGAGCAAACAGAGACAGCGGAAGACTTCAAGACGAAGAGAGATATAACTTACGGTCTTACAGATCGGAATGATGCAATGGACGAAATCGCCGTCAGCGCCGGAAGCAAGCAATCATCACGCGGCGGTGATTAGCGAAGTTCAGGCTTAGCTCGGGCTAAGTAGAATATCGTATAGCAATAGTAATGAAGAACACACAAGTGTTCTCCGGTATCGAATGTCTTGTCTAGCTTAGCCGTCCTCGCATCTGTTATACTCGCAGCATCGCAGTGCCGTACGATTCACATTAGGAGGCCGATCCTAGATGTGACAACCCTACTGCGTATGGGCGATGTCTACTCGTAACAACGTATAAGCCTTTCCGGCATTCGCATGATGCAAGGGTCCGGATAACGATATCCGGTTGCAGGGCATGTATCGCGGCGCTCTCAACGTGTGCTTAAATGAAGTAATATTATATCAGATAATATTACTTATCGTTTCGTAGCACGAGCATAATGCGCACTTCAATGATTCGGTCATTCATGCATGCTAGGCGGATTTGCCATGATGCGATGTCGCGATGGATAATGACAACATGCCAGATGCATATATAAATGTATGCGAATACATTTATATCATGCAGATTCATTCATATGTAATGCGTTCATCACAAAAGCACTTCGCCTCGTAGGATCGCGTCGACCTACGCGTCGGCGGGAAATGAACCGTAGCACAACACCCAACACATTCACCTCCTTTGCTGAGATGAAGTCGTCACTGGCACTAGTATCCTCAAGTGCCTTCATCATTCAACCAGTGAGGCCGACTTCAATAATGGAAACACAATAACCTGTCAGAGTCGACTCCACAGATAACAAAAGTGATTCCAGGGCGGGCTCAAAATTAACAAAACCCGCTACAGGAGCTTCATACCAGACATCAAAGGCATAAGACAATTCCGGCAACAGAACTGCAGATCCCGCCACGTTCACATCATCAATCAATACAGTGCCTGACTTGAATCAGAGGACATGTTGCATACTGTTTAACAAAGCGGTAGCCCTACGCTGGCTGTGAAATGGTAGCAACGAACATGCGGGAGTGTCCGGGCATTGATGTCTACATCTCCTGTACCTGACCAGCTGTTCGAACGGCTCACTTTGAGATGAGGGGATGAACAAAACGACATGTTCTCAAGAACTAAAAGCAACGATGCTTCACAGTTGGACGTACGAATGACCACCAACCATGCATTTGTTCAGCTGTCCCGGATGGAGTCAACTCCGCATCAATCCAGGTATCCCCCTACTTTAACCGTGGGGCCAAAGGCGGCAACAACGGCAATCCATCATGAGATGACCCACCGTACATCTCCAACAGAGAGTGATCTCCTTCCAACGCACAAGCTTGGATTGCATACACTCCCCTTTTGTCAGTCATGAGTCCTGCGCTTGCATGGCAGTCACATGAGGCACAAATCTTAAAGCATTTTCTCTAGCTAAAATACACATCTCAGCTCTTAGGATAAATGGCATCACAGGAGCCTCAAAACGTGATTGGTAGGCAGTTACAGTTTCATTCAGAAACATGAAAAAGGAGCCGAAGGCTAATATACAGCATGCCTCAATATCACGTGACTTGTGGGGTAAAGTGTGCAAGTAGGGCGACAATCAACTCATCAAACGTGATGTTTTCCCGTGCAGTGATCCATTGATCATACCATGTCTTCACTATACCCTCGAGGGTATCCCCAACAAAGAGACACCTCACCTCATCATGTCCACCACCACGGACCAACTGCAGGTACTTCCAAATATCACGTAGATAGAAACGAGTTGCATTCACAATGTCACACTCAACATTCATATCATGCAAGGTAAGCAATTTCGGTGCCGGGATAGTAAACCTCTTCACCTCATTACCGTCGGCGCGGTCTTGCATTTGAGGTGACAGCAAACCCCGCACTATAACTAGGAATTCGTGCGTTAGCTTGCGTTAGGCTCGCGTTAGGGACCCCTAACGCAAGCCTAACGCAAGCTTAACGCGAACTAACGCGAGCTAACGCAAAGCCTAACGCAAATCAAACGCATTGCATTATTGTTTGCGTATCCCTAACGCAATCCTAACGCACCTAACGCAATCGCAAATAAACGTTTTTGGGAGGGAACGAAAATGTTTGCGTTTACTTTGCGTTAGCTAACGCAACCTAACGCGAACTTACGCAATGTCAAACGCACCCACATAGATTCTAAGGTGTGCGTTAGGCCTAACGCAACGCAAGCGTTAGAGACCCATACGCAAGCAAAAATACATAGCGTGCATGGAAGTTAACGCACTTAAAGTTCTCTAAAGCACAACATACGCACGCCTAACGTGCATTAACGCACATTAATGCATGCTTGCGTATGCTGCGAATAATGCGTACACAGCTAGCAGTTGTAGGTTGCGTAAAAGTTTTAAATGCATGTAACTAACATATTAGGTCTTAAGCGTGCGATAGCAACATTCGCGCCACTTTCGCTTTGCGCACGAGGCAGCCTCGCATTCTTGCTCACTGTAACTACTTTTGGTCGTTCTGGTTATTTCTTTACTGTTTCAGTTATTGTTCCTGTTATTGTTTGCTGTTTTGCCCACCCGCTGCAGAATTCTTTTTGTGTGTACGGAAACTATCCTGTCATAATGTACGTAGCTGTTATGAAGAATATCAATAGGATTTCAGTTTTGATAGATGAAGATATTTCAGGCAATAATTTACAGCTCATTATTCGGAAAGCATCCAGGTAAGCAGCCATTGGTGAGTGACTACCCATTAATTCAACGAAACAATCAAATTTCTACACATCCAATCCTGCCAGTCAAATTTTGTTTATGAGTTCAATAATCATTTGTACAATGCACCAATCATTTCAATCATCATTAGGTACATACATCCTAACTTCATCTGCCACCGCACATTTAGCAGCCCGCTCTAACATAAGCTTAGAAACAAACATGATAGATGTTAGTTCTATCTAATCGTCTTCTATTTCACTATTGTCGTTGTCGTCGTCCTCTCGCGCACTGGTGGCATCATCCTGCTCATCCTCACTCTTCTCGTCCTTGCTCACCTCCTCCTCAAGCAACTCCTGAAAAGTTCAGAAAAGGAAAATTATAGTTATTTACATGCATTAAGGTAAATTAAGCCGACACGACCCAGCAATTATCATTTTCGGTTACGATGTTTTTAATCATGTCAAGAATGGGCAGTGCTTCTATACTATGTACTATGGTACTATGTACGTGGACACTTTGTTACCTGTTTCTTCTTACTCCCTGAGCTGCCACGTTGACGTCGTGCCCGTGTACATCGCACATCTTCCGAAGCACTCTTGACCTGTACCAGTCAAAACAACACATATTAGAATTATACATTCATACAAGCAGGAAAATAAGACAACAAGCTGAACTCAGGAAATATACCTTCTTTCGCTGGTGGTCGTAACTGTCATTATTGTCGTCACCATCCGTAGACTTGTCTTCCACCGGCACCTGCTGGTCCAAAATACGTGAAGGGACTAGGTAGTGATAACAAATATTATTAAAAAGGAAGTAATGTCGGGCCTCAATATATTGTACCTTTCTTTTGATGCCCGTGCTTGTCCGTCTCACTTTGGTGGATGGCCGCACATCGTCATCGTTACCTTCAAGGGCCATCGTTAACACACATATATGATTTTAGAAATTATAAGCTTACAATTTCTCTTTAAAAAGAGAAAAACAAATGGACATATGCCACATCAAACCACAAAGCACGCAGCAAATTAAAAAAAAATAAAAAGAATAGAATGAAACATAAAATTACGACTCACTAAAACGGGAAGACAGGATGAATGGGCTGTACCCTTTCGCTGCCGCCTTGCTTGAATTCGTAGCATTCCTGCTGGAGTTCCTTGCCTTAGAGGGCTGTGAACTCTTTGCCTACATGAAAAGGAAGTATGCTTGAGGAAAATAGGAACAATTACATAAAAGACAGAAAGGAGAAAACAGGTTAAAGGACATTAATGACATGTACATCCCTGTACATGCAATCCGTAATGTACATCACCCATCCAGCAATAACTTTGCTAAGCACGCCTGGTAATTTGCACACCCCATCATCCACTCTCTTTACCACTATTCCTTGGACTTACCTGTCGGCGTCTAGCGGCCTTGTTCTCCTTCTCCTTCTGATGTATGCGAGCTGCGTTGGCAGCCAGCACCATCATCAATGCATCTTCACCATGTGCGGGCTGCTTTTGGCCTTTGCAAGGGCGCCCGTTCTGAGTTCCAGGCGGCTCGTCATTTCGGCTGCTTTCCTGCGGGTTGATAGCAATACAGAATTTCGTAAACAAGAAAAATAATGCATGCAAAAAATTTTATTCTTTTACTAGTTAAAATAAAATCAATTGTTATGCATGAACTGCGACATATTTCCTGCAAACATAGTAAGAAGTACGTACGTACTATTATGGTGGCGAAACAACAGCAATAATTAAAGTGAAGACATACATAATCACATCTTACCGTAATGCCTTTTGACAACTCCTGTGCACCAAGGCGGCTAAGCAGCTGCACAGGCGCCACCTACTGGGCCACAAGCTTGCCATCCTCATCCTCCGAGTCAAGAAGCTAAACTGAAAGTTCACTGATTGATTTTACGCTAGCTGCATCAGTAAGGAGCTGCTCAAAATCTACCGTTGACAGATTTATCTCAGCCTCAATACGCCTCTTTTCTTCATGAGGACAACAAACCAGCAGTTTACGGTGAATGTGTCGCCATTCACTATTAGGTTGTACTATTGCAAAGAATTTGCCCCTTGAGCAGGAAACATAAAGCTGCAGACATGAGCAATTGGCCGTACGTACTACTAAAAAGCGAAGAGTAGTGCTTCCGTACTCCATCCAGGGTTGTGCAGCTGCCAATCAATCCCATATAAGCAACAATGCTTCATGACCCTGCATTGGAACATTCTGTATATGTACATCAAATGCCACCCGTGAAGCATACAAGAGCAACTGCTATAAAAGTTATGCTGTGCACTAGCCTTTAAATGTTAACATATATGCAAGGTGCAACAGCAATAAAGAATGTTGTTTTACAAGAATATTGATGACTGCCGTCGTCCTACAGTAAAAATTCATTTAGCTACTTGCATGCGGCTAGCAATTTGTGGCATGTAACGGCTGGTTGTCGTAAAAGTTAGTCAACAAGTTCATGAGGAACGTCATAAAAAATATTAAGAAATCCTAATCATATTCTTGTTTCAAAGCTCCTGGAAGTATGATGATGAGGCTGTATCCAACTACTTCACGTACATGCATGTATAATGAGCTTCCTGTGCGTATTCATGTAATTTACTATGCATGTCTATCATTTGTTATTGGGCAATTTACTTAGGGTTTTACCCTAAGTATAAATTACGCGGACATACACGTTCCACTTTATTACTTCGTACTTCACATGCATGAATACTGCCTGTACCACTCCATACAATGGAGTTGTTGCCCATGTCAGATTTCAGTTCTTCAAGGAAAAATAGTCTCATCCTGCTATGTTACTGTTATTGTTACATGCTCATACCACTCCTTTTATTAGGCTTTTTCTGTGGCATCACTTTCAGTATTGCTGTTGCCTCTTACGCTACTCTGTATGCTGTTGTGATATTCGGTCAGACTTCTTCCCATCTTATTCTGTATTAATTAGGTTTTTAATTAGACACTTTTTCAGGACAGAATTGCATCTGCATCGTGAATGCTAAGGGTCTTATGTACGACCTTATCGCCAAGTCGCTATATGTTGTCTGAAGCTGAAATACTTATTTAGCTGTTTGTAACATCTATTACTCGCCTGGAATTTGTTGTGTCTTTGTGGCTTAAGGCATAGTGGCAGCTTGCTTGTCCAGCATTGTGCTGAACTGGACCTTTTCACAACTGATGTGTCGTGAGTTTCACAACATATGCCCCTGTTTTTGCTGATGTATATGTAACAGAATATTTAGTGTGGATCCTCATGGGTTCTTCTGTTTTCGTTCTCATCACAGTGTTGGGCGTTGTGATAGGGCAATACCGCTCAACGGTTTAAAGGAGAACTAAAGGCTCTTGCACAAAGAAATGCATGGCCGCCTTCGGAAAAGTGCCATACTGGTTGACGAAGTAGTGACACAGGTTCACAATACTAGGAGGGTTGTCAGCCCTCAACACGCATACAGGCACAATAGGAGACCTCGCAGACTTCTTAAGTTCATGATGGACATGCATAGCATATTGGAGAGTATGGTTTTGTTGCACGGGTACCTGGGAGCCAGGGCCAGCGGGATGGGATGGAAGGCCAGGGTTCTGGGCAGCCCTCAGTACAGCACCGTCTAGAGGAATGGCACGTGCTTGGAGTTTCTGGAGCCATGAAACAATTTTGGTTAGGAATGTGCATGACGTTTTTAATGCGATGACAAAATAATAACCGTGCTGAAAATTGTGGCGTGAATCCGTTGAACTATTTATTCCCGTGCAGCGATTGAACTATTCTGCCTTGCAATATGTCTGGATTTGGGAAGCATTGGGGTCATAGAGTACGTCTCACACATGGTCGTTATGATGGTCAATTTTCACACCTACGCAAAGCTGCTATGGTGCTTGCCGAACAAGGCTATATAATTTTGGGGGCCTGCTCGATGTGTAACTGTGGCTCTTGGTGACTTTGTTTGGGTCTCCATCTGGCAACATTGTTGCCTGGCTACAGTGTGTTTGCTGTTGCCAAATTTCCGCGATCTTTACCCACACTTGCTAACTCCAGCAGCTTGCTGCTCAATAATTAGAAAGCCTTCCATAATTAGAGAGGTAGCCATGAACAGCCATGTGTGGCACTTAAGAGTTTTATGTTACAAAGTAAGCCACATGTACAGGTTCTAACTCCATATAATGGTAGCGATTTAGCGATGTTAACAAGCGTTCACCAGAGCAATCTCTTGTACAACGACTAGTATTCATAGCGCTATCCTAAATTGAAATTAACTTTGAAGATATTTTATGCACATTGTCTCCAATGCTACTCCACAATAAGAGCAAGTAAGCAAACTAAATAAATCCGGCGAACCCCTGCTCCGAACTTTATTATGTGCTAGCTACATAAACTTTGCGTAAACTGCGTTACAGTGGGTTACATGCGTATGGTAACGCACTGTACGCAAGATATACGCAAGCTGTTTGCGTAAAGTTAACGTGTGCGTTAGGTTTGCGATCGCGTGCGTTAGGTTTGCATTAGGCTCGCGTTAGAACATATGCAAGCCCCTGATTTTCGAGCACCACGACACGTAATAAAAATTACAGGGAACTTTTATACTCATTATAAATATTGTTTTCATTTAAACGAACTTGAAAACGACGCACTATAACAGACGTTCTGTCAAGCTTTCTATTTCTTTGCGTTAGGCTCGCGTTAGGCTAACGCAACCTCTAACGCACAAAACGCACACATACGCGCCCTAACGCAGCCTAACGCGAGCCTAACGCACGAATCTGTTGTTATAGTTGGGTTTGGGCCGTTGATCAGCAGTTCCATCTGTAACCGCCATGGCTGCCGAGCGTGGCGTAGTAAGATGGATATGGGCCTGAAACACAAGAGGATCTTGAGCAGTAATTGTGTCAATAGTCTCAGGATCCCTATTAAACATTCTAGGAACGGTATCTGGCTCAGGTTGACATGCCAAGCCTACAAACGACGGGTCGTCACGTCCCGCCATCATGGAACACTGACCAATATATTCAAATTGCGTGACAATAAACGATGCACATAATTCTAAAGCAAGTGTGCAAGCGATTCACACGAATCTAGCACAAGAGTACAAGCAATTTGGTCAGCACACCGACAATACTCTTGCAGGCTTCGAGTAGATATGGCAGATATGTACTCAGTTGGTCCCTGTAGTCCGCGCAATCAAAGACTCCAGCTGATTAGAATGCAAGTTGTAACCAGAAGCTATCGCGAGCGGTGCCGGGCCACTAGTTTCACCTGCAACTCAGAGCAAAGGCTCACACCACAATTGCAGTAAACTACAAAGGTATAAAAGCAATCACAATTTGGAAGCAACAGTATCTAATACAGCGTGGACAAGTTCTTCGGCGATAATGTCTAGTGGGCTACGTCGCCCATCGTCGACAGTCGTCCTAGAAAGAACTTACTTCCGATCAAGCATCATTAGGCAGTCAGGCAACGAACCTGTCTTGCTACTAAATTTGTTATATCCTTCCTTCTTCAATCATGCATTAGATCTGCACATCTGGATATTAGCTGAGTGCATACCAAGCTTACGAACAGCAAGGTAATCCAATGCGAGTAGTAGACAGCGGAAGACTTAACATTAAGGAAAGATTCAACTTACAATGTTCTTCAATTGCAAATTAGAAGTTTGCCGTCAGACCCCGCGGGCAATGTTCATCGCTCAGCTGCAGATGAGATGCTAGAATAGCTCAGGCCGAATATAAATGAGTATATCGTATGTATGCGAATTAGATTATGTTAAGTTCACGGGTACTTAGTCTAAAGTAGCATCGAGCCGACTTTGGTCTCTAGGCGGCCGTCCTCACACCTATCACGTCGTGATACCGATGCGCAGTACAGGTCTCACTGGATTCCGATCTCAAGTGTGAGTACCTTCGTAGTACTGTTCTAAATATCCTGTCATCCGTGATATTACTGGATGCAATGCATGCAATATGCAAAGGACCGAATATCGATATTCGGTTGCCGACCCAACCATCACGATCGTCAGCTTCTCGCATACGCGTATGGTTTATGACGTAAATGAGGTAATGATATTTAAAGTATTAATACGTGATATAAAATGCCAATGGATAGATCGCGCATTAATTATCAGCCTTGAGTCAAACATGTTGACCGACAGCGCGATGTCGTAGATGATAATGCGACATGCCTGATTAGCTAGATATACTCGAATATATCATGCTAATATGATTGTATCATGCTTCATAATGCTCGAATGCATTGCGGCCTACTTCGGTGCAAACGGTGATCAAACCGGCGTACAACACCTCGCACCTATTGTTGTACCTCTCCTTCATGTTTGCTCATAAGTATCTGCGCGTCTGAAGGCCTTCGACACCGATGCGCGAGCACTTGCAAGTACAGCAAGGCAAGCGCGAGCAAACAGAGACAGTGGAAGACTTCAAGACAAGAAGAGATATAACTTACAGTCTTACAGATCAAAGTGATGCAATGGATGAAATCGCCGTCAGCGCCGGAAGCAAGCAATCATCACACGGCGGTGATAAGTGAAGTTCAGGCTTAGCTTGGGCTAAGTAGAATAGCGATTAGCAATAATAGTGTAGAACACACGAGTGTTCTCCGGTATCGAATGTCTTGTCTTGCTTAGCCGTCCTCGCATCTGTTATACTTGTAGCATCGCAATGCGGTACGATTCACACTAGGAGGCCGATCCTAAGTGTGACAACCCTACTGCGTATAGGCGATGTCCAAGCATAACAACCGATAAGCCTTTCCGGCATTTACATGATGCAAGGGTCCGAATAACGATATTCGGTTGCAAGGCATGCATCACGACAAGTGCGGCGCTCTCAACGTGTGCTGTAATGAAGTAATATTATATCAAATAATATTACTTATCGTTTCGTAGCACGAGCATAATGCGCACTTCAATGATTCGGGATTTCATGCATGCTAGGCAGGGTTGCCATGATGCGATGTCGTGATGGATAATGGTGACATGTCAAATGCATATCTAAATAGATACGAATACATTTATATCATGCAAGTTCATTCATATGCAGTGATCGTTCATGCGTTCATCAAAATAGCACTTTGCCTCGTAGCGACCTACGCATCGTGCAGGAAATGAACCGTGGCACAACAATTATCCCCCCTCCCATATGCAGCGTCCTCGCTGCTTCATACAGCATCGACTTCAGGGGTCATTGGGCTTCTTCGAGCAGAGGCTTCATGTCCTGCGAGAAGTTGCGTGCCGGTTCCCACGAGTTGTGCTCGCTGGTATACCCTGTCCACTTGACCAAGTACTCGTGTACTGTCCGCTTACATCGGTGTCGGCCCACACGACGCACGCGATAATCTAACACCCGCTCCACATCGTAAACTTCTGTTTACCAGTGATCCAGGTCTCGGGAACTGGTTCGATCGCTGTGGGGGCGTTAGCAGGCTCAGGGACGGGTTCTGTACCACGATAAGGGCAGACAAGCGATACATGAAACGTGGGGTGAATGGTCATATCAGCGGGCAATGCAAGCTCAACAGCCACATTCCCGACCATGCGCACGACAGGATACGGACCAATCCAGCAGGGTAAGAGTTTTCGGGATCCGTCGGCCAAGGAGCGCAAGTTCTTGGTGCTTAGCAACACGAGTTGCCCTTCCGAAAACGTCACATCCTGCTTGGATTTGTTATAGTATTCCGTCGTTCGTTGCTGCGCCACGTCCAAACATGCCTTCGCGTCTGTGATACGGGACATAAAAGACTTGGCAAAGATCTTAGCAGCAGGCACGTTCACCTCCAACTCACGCCACACGGGTAGCGCGGGATGGAATCCGTAGTTGAGAAAGAACGGACTTTTGCCTGTGGAGCGGTTAACAGCGTTGTTAAGCGCGAATTCTGCCGCAGTCAAAAACGTATCCCAAACGAGGGGTGTGCGACCAGCATAATTGCGCAACATATCACCCAACGTGCGGTTTGTGCGTTCGGTTTGACCATCAGTCTGCGGGTGATACGCTGTGCTCAGGTTGACGCGCATGCCAACTAGCTTGCAGAGCGCTTCCCAAAACTTAGACGTGAACTGCCCACCGCGGTCTGAGATCACGTTTTTGGGAACACCGTGTAACCGAACCACATTGTCGAAAAACAAGCATGTGGTTTGCTCAGCCGTGCAGAATGATGTGCATGGTGCTAGGTGGACCATCTTAGTTAGACGATCGACCATTACGAACACCGCATCATATCCCCCCTCAGTTTTGGGCAGCGCGACAACGAAGTCCATGGAAACACTTTCCCAAGGCGCATCCGGGACAGGCAACGGTTGCAACAACCCATGGCCCTTACCGGACAAAGCCTTATTGCGCTGGCACAGACTGCATGTCTGTACGAAGTTCGCCGCATCCTTAGCCAAACGAGGCCACCAAAAGGAACGTTGCACTAGCTCGACCAACCGCTTGCTACCAGGGTGTCCTGCTAACGGGTCCTCGTGGAACCGTGCAAGGATATCGTAGCGTAGCGTGTCATCGTTCGGAACGATGATTTGCGTAGCTGCACCCTCCGTCCGTAGCCAAAGGCCATTCTGCTTGCGAAGGTATTCCACATTAGCCGGCTCCGAGAACCAGACATCTGCGTTGTAGGCAACCTTCAACCGCTCCGTGAGGTCCGTCGCGATCGGCACCTCCTCGTTACGCGGCCGCAAGACGGGCACTGCCAAAATTGCAGCGTGTAGCGACCGATGTCGACTGAGAGCATCGGCAAGATTAAGTTTACCAGAAATGTACTCCCAGGTGCAGTCGAACCTAGCTAGGTATTCCATCCACCTAGCCTGACGGCGGTTCAACGTCGGAACGCTTTGCAAAAACGTTAGGGGCTTGTGGTCAGTCTTTAAAGTAAACGGGCGTCCCTCGAGGTAACAGCGCCATTCCTTTAATGCATGCAGCACTGCCAGAAGATCCTGTTCCCCGGTGGTGTAGCGAATCTCCGCACCAGAAAACTTCTTACTCGTGAAGGCGATCGGTCGCCCTTCCTGTAACAATACAGCGCCGCTTCCAAACACTGAGGCATCAGACACAACCTCCACACGAAACGGCAACGAGTAGTCAGGGAATGCGAGGGTGACATCTTCAGCAACGGTTCGCTTGAGCTCTTCCAATGCCCGCTGGCATTGCGACGTCCACGACTCGAGCGAAACGAAAACACCTTTGCGAGTTAAGTTAGTAAGCAGGGCCGCAATGATGGAATATTTTTCAATGAACTTTCGGAAATAATTGGTCAAGCCAAGGAACTTACGCAGCTCCGTGAGGTTCTGAGGCACGGGCCAATCGTGAACCATGGCGGCCTTCCGCAGGTCCATCTTCACACCGGTGGCCGACACAATGTGGCCTAAATATTCCACCTGAGGCTGCGCCCAAAAGCATTTGGCGCGTTTAGCAAACAATTGCTCCCGCCTCATAACGTTGAGCACGAGCCGAAGATGCTCCAAGTGCTCCTCGCGCGTCTTAGAATATACCAAGATGTCATCCAGGTAGCAAACAACGAACCTGTCGATAAACGGCCTAAACATTCGGTCCATGACCGCCTGAAACGTTGCAGGGGCATTAGTCAACCCAAACGATAGGACCGTATACTTGAAGTGACCGAAAGGCGTCCGAAAAGCGGTTTTCGGAATATCAGAGGCAGCGATGCGGATCTGATTATAGCCCTGTTGCAAGTCAATCGAGGAAAAATAAGCCGAACCCTTCAGCTTATCCAACAGGTCGTCAATGCGTGGCAAATGGTAGCGATTCTTCACCATGCTTGTTGTACGCCGGTTCGATCACCGTTTGCACCGAAATAGGCCGTAATGCATCTGAACATTATGAAGCATAATACAATCATATTAGCATGATATACTCGAGTATATCTGGCTAATCAGGCATGTCGCATTATCATTTACGACATCGCGCTGTCGGTCAACATGTTTGACTCGAGGCTGATAATTAATGCGCGATCTATCCATTGGCAATTTCTATCACGTAATAATACTTTAAATATTATTACCTCATTTACGTCATAAACCATACACGTATGCAAGAAGGCGACAATCGCGATGGTTGGGTCGGCAACCGAATATCGATATTTGGACCTTCGCATATTGCATGCGTTGCATCCAATAATATCACGGATTACGCGGTATTTAGGACAGTGCTACAAAGGTACTCACACTTGAGATTGAAATCCAGTGAGACCTGTACTGCGCATTGGTATCGCGACGTGATAGGTGCGAGGATGGCCGCCTAGACACCGAAGTCGGCTCACGCTACTTTGGACTAAGTACTCGTCTACTTAACTCTATCTAATTCCCATACATACGATTTACCCATTTATATTCGGCCTGAGCTATTCTAGCATCCCATCTGCAGCTGAGTGATGAACATTGCCCACCGGGTCTGACGGCCATCTACCCGTTGCCTCAAAAGCAGTCCGTGGGCACCCTTCCGTAACAAACGGGCAGCTTCCTTACGCCCGACTAGCTCCGGTTCGATTCACGCGGCCATTGCGGTCACGGCGAAATTAACCATAGGCACCGCCTCAGCTTTGCCCCCCTTTGGTGTGACATGTTCGAACTACAGGAAAGGTACCTTAATCGACAGAGTACCCTTGCACATATGCAGGGTTGCGGTCTCCATGTCGATGCGCGCGCGGTACTGTCGTAATGTCGAAGACCCCAATATGTACGATTCAGTCTCTGCTAAGCCCTGCAGCACGTACGGCCGGGTCACAACACGCAAAAGGCCTAACGATAGGCTAAGGGTGATCCTGCCCACGATGGGATGCTTACCCCCGTCAGCAAGGGTAACCTGTGGACAATCAGACGACTCTGGGGTCAACCCCATCGCATTCACCTCTGCGACAGAGATGAAGTCGTCGCTGGCACCGGTGTCAACGAGTGCCTTCAGAGTACGGCCATTCAAACCAATCTGAACCACCGGGACACGGTTATCTACGAGCGACTGCCCAGCAGATAACGTCAGTGCACTTAGGGCGGGTTCTGAACTTACGGAACCCTCATTAGGAGCTTCGTACCAAACGTCAACCGAGTAGGATGTCCCTGGCCACGGAGCCAGCATACCCTCCCGATCCACACCGTTAAACAAAATGGTGCCCGGCTCGAACCCGTGGACACACCGCATACCCCTTAACGATGCCTCTGCCTTGCGCCGACAGAAAGCAGGGAGTAATACACATGCGGCAGTGCCTGGATATTGACGCCTACATCTCCTGTATACGGCCAACTGTTCTGACATCTCACGCAGAGACGAGGGGATGAACAAAACCACGTGGTTTGACAGATCGATAGACGATAGGGGCCGGCGTGGTGTAAACAGATTACACAGCGGATCGAAGCAGAGAAGTCCCGTACGTCCATCAAGCGTGATGCATCGCACAATGACTCGCTCGATGTGTCCAAGTACGCAAGGTAACAATGCCTTCATGGCTGGCCGTAAGGATGACCACCGACCACGTGACAGTTCAGAAATCCCGGGTGGTGCCCCCTCCGCAGGAACCCGGGCAAGCCCCTATTTCGGCATAGGTACAAACGGCGGCAGCAACGGGCAATCCTTGGTAGGATGGCTCTCCGTGCACCGTAGACAAAAATTGGCCGCTTTCCGACGCTCGAACTCGGAACGATTGCAATTCCATTTTGGCATCAACGGGTCGTCCGCGCAAGTCCGCTTTGCATTGGGGTCAGAGCGCTGTGCGGCTGCCGACGACGGCGCACCACCACGCTTCCTGCTCTTAGCTGGATCCGAGCTCGGACCTGCTCCTCCTGACCCGTGGACACCTGAGCTAGCGCCCCCGCGCGCCTTGTGTTGCCAGTTGCTGCGTCGCGTCGCGGCAGTAGGCGTGGGGCGGGTCGCTCCGAGTTCCTGGTCGAGAGCTACAGCTTCCCCAAGCGGATCCTGCACTTGCACGGCATTTGCACGAGGGACAGACTTGACTTCTTCCTCACCGGCAAGGAGTCGTATCTCCGTACCCTTAGCAAAAGTGACCAAGGCATCATACGACTTGATCGGCACCCCAGCCAAGTCAGTAGCGCACCATTTAGCCAAAAGTTTCGTCAGGCCTCGCTTAAACCAAAAGACACGCTCGGTCTCGGTGAGATCAGCAATGGGGGTCACAAGTGCTTCGAAGCGTGACTGGTACGCAGGTACATTTTCACCACGATGCATGTGGTAGCTACCGGCCGCCAAAACCTTACGAGCCTCCACATCACGTGCTTGCACCTCAGTAGGGAACCGTGCGAGCAAAGCGGCAATCAACTCGTCAAAAGTATATTCGATCCGGGCGGTGGTCCATACCAGTCCTTCGCTGAGCCCTCGAGGGTGTTACCAACGAAGAGACACCTGATACCATCATTATCGCCACCATGAACAGCCTGGAGATACTTTTTAGCGTCACGCACGTACGCACGAGTTGCATCGGCTATGCTATGCCCTGGTGTCTTGTCGGTCAGCGAAATATTGAGCCTAGGAACGGGAATTGACAATCTCATCACCTCAGGAATGGCAGCGTGCCCTTGCGATTGAGGTAATGGCAGAACCCGTGGTCCAGCAGTGTTGTCCATATTCGTATTAACTGCTAAATGCGGCACAATTAAGTGGGCACGGGTCTGAAGGACAAGGGGCTCTTGAGTGGCTCGTGTGCCAACAGTCTCAAGACCTCTATCCGGAGCTCTAGCAGCCACAACAAAATCGGGTTGGCTAGCTAAGCTAGTGAGCGGTGTATCGTCGTGTTCCGTGGACATGGAACACAAAGCAATACCCTAGGTTTGCGTAATAGAAGCCGACTTCTATCGCAAAGGCAAGAGTACAAAACGATTCGGTGATCCTACCGACAGTACTCTTGAGGAGATCCAGTAAACTCAGCAAGTACTTGCCCAGCTGAGTCCTAATCTCCGTAGTTTGGGCGATAAGAGTCGCCAACTGGTCCGGACGAAGACCGGTCTCAGTCGTCACGGCAAGCAATGCCGGAGCGCTGAGATTACCTGCGACTCAGAGCGTACACTTACACAACAAGTGCAGCAATCTAGACAAAAGCAATTTAAAGATTACAAACCGGAAGCAGTGGCGTCCAATACGGCGTGGCCTAGGTCTTCGGCGAAAGTATCTAGCGGTCCTCGTGGTTCGTCGCTGGAACTCACCATAGAGAGAACCTACTTCCGATTTGACACAAAGAGACAGTTAGGCAACGAACCTGTCTCGATACCAATTTGTTGTACCTCTCCTTCATGTTTGCTCATAAGTATCTGCGCGTCTGAAGGCCTTCGACACCGATGCGCGAGCACTTGCAAGCACAGCAAGGCAAGCGCGAGCAAACAGAGACAGCGGAAGACTTCAAGACAAGAAGAGATATAACTTACAGTCTTACAGATCGAAGCGATGCAATGGATGAAATTGCCGTCAGCGCCGGAAGCAAGCAATCATCACACGGCGGTGATAAGTGAAGTTTAGGCTTAGCTCGGGCTAAGTAGAATAGCGATTAGCAATAATAGTGTAGAACACACAAGTGTTCTCCAGTATCGAATGTCTTCATGTCTTACTTAGCCGTCCTCGCATCTGTTATACTCGCAGCATCGCAATGCCGTACGATTCACACTAGGAGGCCGATCCTAAGTGTGACAACCCTACTGTGTATAGGCGATGTCCAAGCATAACAACGTATAAGCCTTTCCGGCATTCGCGTGATGCAAGGGTCCGAATAATGATATTCGGTTGCAGGGCATGTATCACGACGAGTGCGGCGCTCTCAACGTGTGCTGTAATGAAGTAATATTATATCAACTAATATTACTTATCGTTTTGTAGCACGAGCATAATGCGCACTTCAATGATTCGGGATTTCATGCATGCCAGGCAGATTTGCCATGATGCAATGTCGCGATGGATAATGGTGACATGCCAAATGCATATATAAATGTATACGGATACATTTCTATCATGCAAGTTCATTCATATGCATTGATCGTTCATGCGTTCATCAAAATAGCACTTTGCCTCGTAGTGTTACATCGACCTATGCATCGACGGGAAATGAACCGTGGCACAACACCTATCACGTCGTGATACCGATGTGCAGTACAGGTCTCACTGGATTCCGATCTCAAGTGTGAGTACCTTCGTAACACTGTTCTGAATATCGCGTAATCCGTGATATTAATGGATGCAACGCATGCAATATGCGAAGGTCCGAATATTGTAAATGAGGTAATAATATTTAAAGTATTATTACGTGATATAAAATGCCAATGGATAGATCGCGCATTAATTATCAGCCTCGAGTCAAACATGTTGACCGACAGCGTGATGTCGTAAATGATAATGCAACATGCCTGATTAGCTAGATATACTCGAGTATATATGATTGTATTATGCTTCATAATGTTCAGATGCATTGCGGCCTATTTCGGTGCAAACGGTGATCGAACCGGCATACAACACAGTAATGGACCCCGGTCCCGAGACCTGGATCGCAGGCAAGCAAAAGGTGTATGATGTGGAAAGGATACTGGATTATCGGGTACGTCGTATAGGTCGACAGCGACGAAAGCAGAAGGTGCACGAGTATCTGGTCAAGTGGACTGGCTATTCTAGCGAGCACAACTCTAGGGAGCCGATGTGTAATTTCTCGCCAGAAATGAAGCCCCTATTGGAGGAAGCTCGCCTACGTGCCACACAGACCCAATGATCTCTGCAGTCAATGCTGTTCGATGCAGCAAGGACGCTGCATATGGGAGGGGGATAGTTGTTGTACGCCGGTTCGATCACCGTTTGCACCAAAGTAGGCCGCAATACATTCGAGCATTATGAAGCATGATATAATCATATTAGCATGATATACTCGAGTATATCTAGCTAATCAGGCATGTCACATTATCATCTACGACATCATGCTGTCGGTCAACATGTTTGACTCAAGGCTGATATTAATGAGCGACCTATCTATTGGCATAGTATATCACGTAATAATACTTTAAATATTATTACCTCATTTACGTCATAAACCATACGCATATGCGAGAAGGCGACGATTGCGATGGTTGGGTCGGCA
The DNA here is from genome assembly GCA_030268105.1 of Volvox africanus. Classification (NCBI taxonomy): domain Eukaryota; kingdom Viridiplantae; phylum Chlorophyta; class Chlorophyceae; order Chlamydomonadales; family Volvocaceae; genus Volvox; species Volvox africanus. The sequence continues at coordinate 173,100 of BSDZ01000010.1, read as the reverse complement.
ACCGAATATCGATATTCGGTCCTTTGCATATTGCATGCGTTGCATTCAATAATATCACGGATGACACGATATTTAGAACAGTACTATGAAGGTACTCACACTTGAGATCGGAATCCAGTGAGACCTGTACTGCACATCGGTATCGCGACGTGATAGGTGCGAGGACGGCCGCCTAGAGACCGAATTCGGCTCGTGCTACTTTGGACTAAGTACTTGTGTACTTAACTCTATCTAATTCGCATACATACGATATACTCATTTATATTCAGCCTGAGCTATTCCAACACAGCATCTCCAGCCGGATGATGAACATTGCCCGCGGGGTCTGACGGCAGACTTCTAATTTGCAATTGAAGAACATTGTAAGTTGAATCTTTCCTTATCATTGAGTCTTCCGCTGTCCATTACTCGCATTGGATTGCCTTGCTGTTCGTAAGCTCGGTATGCACTCAGCTAACATCCAGACGTGCAGATCTAATGCATGATTGAAGAAGGAAGGATACAACAAATTTGGTATCGAGAGGGGTAAATTCACGACTGTCTCATTGTCCCTCATCGGAAGTAGGTTCTCGTGATGGCGAGCGACGACGACACGCACCGCAGCCCTTTAGACACCTTCGCTGAGGACCTCGGCCGCACCGTCTTGGACGCCGCTGCTTCCGGTTTGTAATCCTAGATATCTGTTGGTAACTAGTTGCTGTATTCTCGTTGCGAGCTTGCATTGTGAGCCGCAGGTGAACGTACGCCAACATTAAACGCTTTGTTGGCCGGACAATACTTAAACTCGGATCAGATTAAAGCCTTGATTCAGAAGACTACTGAGATAAGAGACGGCCTTACGGATTACGTCGCTTTTCTTCTCGAGTTACTCAGGAGTTCTGTCTGTACGTGAGTAATCAAAAAATCCTCTTGCGCTACCTGTTTACAGATCTTTTAGTAAATTCCTGTTCATCAGTATAAGTTCGTGCCTTATGTCGGGACGCGAAGATAGTTCCTATCTGGGCACCGCCAGCCAACCCAATAGCGGTCTGGCCGCTAGACCTGTTTTTGCCGATCCCGATACAGTCGGGACTCGTATTATGTCTGACCCCATTGTTCTTCAGACCCCTTCACACTTAATTGTACCACTGTCGGCAGCGGCTACAACAAGTGAAGGAGTTGGAGCACAACGGGCCCCAGTAATACCCGCGGTTCAAGAACCCGTCGGAATACCGGAGGTAATGAAGTTGACTATCCCCGTGCCCAAGCTCAATACTTCCGCTGATGAAAAGGCAAAGAATTCAGGGCATAGTGTCGCGGATAGGACACGGGCTTACGTTCGCGACGCTAGGCAATATCTGCAAGTGGTGCACGGCGGGGGATGCGACTCTATTAAATGCCTGTTCGTTGGGAATACCCTCGAGGGTGCCGCAAAGGATTGGTATGACGAATGGACCACCGCTAGAGGCAAGTACACGTTTGATAACCTGATCGATGCTCTCCTCACCCACTTTGCTACGGAAGTTTGCTCGCGTAGCAATGAGGCTCGTAAGACGCTGGCACAAGGCACGTACCATATGCGTCCACACGAAACCGTTCCTTATCAGTCCCGTTTTGAGGCACTGATAACCCCTATTGTTAACTTTCCTGAGGAGGATCGTATCTTTTGGTTTCATCGTGGTCTCACTGAATCCCTTGCGCGGTGGTGTGCCACTGATCTCAGTGGAATTCCATTCTCATCTTATGATGCTTTAGTAGCTTTTGCTAGAGGTGCAGAAGTTCGAAATTTGGCTGGAAAAGACGCTAAGCAACTGAATCTCGTATTCACGCGATGCGAGCGCAGGAACCACCTTTGGAGTCGACACCGAAGGACCAGGGTTCTGATCGTCAACGCTCCGCGGCGGCCGTGAATACCGTTTGGAAGGAAAGACGGTATGATAATCGCGGACGCCAAATCCCAAGCAATCGTGGGTCTGCGGGAGCTGGGCCGAGCTCAGGCCATGTGAAAGGAAAGCGAAGAGAGAGCGCGCCGTCTGTAGCTGCAATGCAGAACGCGGCTCCTAGTGTTAAGAAGCCCCGGACAGACGATCCGTATATGCAAAAGTGGGAGTGCCGACGTTCGGAGTTTGACCGTCGGAAGTTCGCTAATCTTTGCTTGAGGTGTGCGGGAGAGCACCCTACTCGCGAATGCCCTCTTTTACCACCTTTCGTACCAAAGACGACATAGGAAGTTGCCCGGGATGTGGAGGAAGGGACTTCTCCCGGGATTGAAGAGAGTGAACGTGGCCGCTGGCCGTCGTTGCGTCCGGCTGTAAGGGCCCTTTTACCTTCTGTTTTTGGACAAGTCGAGCGGGCTATCGAGCGACGTTTTTCGCTCGACGGGCGCACGGGACTAAACCATTTCGACCCGCTGTGTAATTTATTTGCACCGTGTTGCCCTCTTTCTTCCCTCGATTTATCTGGCCACGTTACTCTATTTATCCCTTCATCTTCCCGTGAGCTGTGCGAGCAGCTCACCAGGTACAAGAGGTACCGCCGTCAAAATCCGGACACTGCAGCTTGCATATTAATTCCCTCTTTTAGCCAACATAAAGTGGCGTCCTTGTTGGAAGGTATGCAATGTGTCCTCCGATTCAAGTTGGGCACCGCTTTGTTTAACGGTGTGGATGTGACGGGTAAACCGACGGTACTGCCTAAACTATCTTATGCTGCTGAAGTTTGGTTTGAGGCCCCTCTTTTAGATTCTATCAGGTTCGAGCCTGCTATAGGGTCACTTCTACTTTCTGCGGAGTCGACTCCAACAGGAAATCGTGTCCCTATTATCGAAATCGGCCTCGGAGGTCGACTGATGAAGGCACTTGTGGATACCAGCGCCAGCGACGACTTCATCTCGGCAAAGGAGGTGAATGCTTTGGGGTTGACCCCTCAGTCGTCTGATTGTGCACAGGTTACCCTCGCTGATGGAGGTAAGCATCCCATCGTGGGCAGGATCACCCTGAGCCTATCGATAGGCCCTCTGCGTGTTAGGGCCCAGCCGTATGTGCTACAAGGTCTCTCGGAGACGGCACAGTACATTTTGGGTGCCGCGACATTACGACAGTACTGCGCGCGCATCGATATGGAGTCCACCACACTTAGTTTGTGCAAAGGGAACCTATCGACTAAGGTACCTTTCCTGTCGTACCAAGATGTCACACCAGAGGAGGGCGGAACTGTTGTGGAGCCTGAGGTTAATTTCGCTTTGGCGGCGATCGTCAGTGGAAATCAAGAACCCAAGCTAATTGGGCGCAAAGAAACCGATCGGATGATACGGAAAGGCGCCCATGTGTTGCTTGTGAGGCCACGGGTGCAATCGAATGCTACCACTGCGCAGTCCACCATGAAGGATCTTGAGGTCGAAGCCCTCCTGCATAAATATGCTGATGTCTTTGGCGACATCCCAGGGCTCCCACCTATGCGACCTGTTGACCATACGATCCCTCTTGTGCCCGGAGCACAACCCATTTCACGACCTATGTACAGGTTAAGCCCGATGGAGCTAGATGAAGTGAAGCGGCAAGTGGGGGATCTGCTCGCAAAGGGTATGATTCGGCCCAGCACATCGCCATATTCTGCGCCGATATTGTTTGTCGGTAAGAAGGATGGGACGTTGCGCATGTGCATTGATTATCGGGGCTTGAATGCGACCACGATTAAAAATCGCTACCCTTTGCCGCGCGTCGATGACCTGCTCGATAAGCTGAAGGGCTCAGGTTATTTTTCTTCGATTGACCTTCAACAAGGGTATAATCAGATACGCATTGCTGCCTCTGATATTCCGAAAACCGCTTTTCGGACCCCCTTTGGTCACTTCGAGTACACGGTCTTGTCGTTTGGACTTACTAATGCGCCCGCCACATTTCAAGCAGTGATGGACCGCATGTTCAGACCGTATATCGACAGGTTCGTCGTTTGTTATTTGGATGATATTTTAATATATTCAAAGACGCGCGAGGAGCACCTGAAGCATCTCGAGCTCGTGCTCGAGGTGGTGAAGCAGGAGCAATTGTTTGCTAAATGCGCCAAGTGTTTGCGCAGCCTCAGGTGGAGTATTTGGGCCACATCATGTCGGCCACTGGGATAAGGATGGACCCACGGAAAGTAGCTGTGGTTCGCGAGTGGCCCACGCCACAGAACCTCACCAAACTACGTCAGTTCTTGGGTTTGACCAACTACTTCCGTAAGTTTATCAATAAATACTCCATTATTGCGGCCCCGCTTACGAATTTGACGAAGAAAGGAGGTTTCGCTTCCCTTGAAGCCTGGACACCCGCGTATCAGCGGGCATTTGAAGAGCTCAAGCGAATCGTCGCCGACGACGTTACCCTCTCTTTCCCTGATTACTCGTTCCCATTCCGTGTTGAAGTTGTATCGGATGCTTCTTTGCATGGAAGCGGCGCTGTATTGTTGCGCTGTATTGCCTTCATGAGTAAGAAGTTCTAGGGTGCGGAGACCCAGTATACAACCGGAGAGCAGGAGCTGTTGGCAGCTCTACATGCTTTGAAGGAGTGGCGCTGTTACCTCAAAGGCCGCCCTTTTATGCTGAAGACTGACCACAAACCGCTGACATTCTTGCAGAGTGTCCCCACGCTTAATCGACGACAAGCCCGGTGGATGGAATATCTATCTCGTTTCGACTGTACGTGGGAGTATATCGCCGGCAGAATAAATATTGCTGACGCCCTCAGTCGACATCCATCATTGCATGCTGCGATTCTGGCAGCACCGGTTACTCGTTCACGCAGTCAGGAGGTGCAGATAGCAGCGGATCTCGCGCAACGACTCAAGATGGCATATCAGACCGATCCATGGTTTGCTTCACCGAGTAATGTGGAACATTTGCACAAGCGCAACGATTTGTGGCTACGGAAAGATGGTTCGACCACACAAATCGTTGTGCCGAATGATGACGCTTTGCGCTACGATATTCTTTGCACGGTTCCATGAGGACCCGTTAGCAGGACATCCTGGAAGTACGCGTCTGGCAGAGCTCGTACAACACTCGTTCTGGTGGCCGCGCGTGGTGAAGGATGCGGAAAACTTCGTGCAAAGGTGCAGTTTATGTCAGCACAATAAAGCACTATCCGGTAAGGGCCAGGGTTTATTACAACCTTTACCTATACCAGATGCCCCTTGGGAAAGTGTTTCAATGGATTTCGTAGTCGTGCTGACCAAAACTGAGGGGGGATACGACTCGGTGTTCGTAATGGTCGATCGCTTGACCAAGATGGTTCATTTAGCCCCCTGCACCTCGTCTTGCACCGCTGAGCAAACAGCACGATTATTTTTCGATAACGTGGTTCGATTGCATGGCATTCCTAAAAATGTGATATCCGATCGCGGCGGTCAATTCACGTCTAAGTTTTGGGAAGCGCTATGTGAACTCGTCGGTATGCGCGTTCATTTGAGCACAGCATATTATCCACAATCCGATGGGCAAACCGAATGCACAAATCGCACGCTGGGCGACAAGTTGAGGAATTTCGCAGGACGCACACCCTCTGTTTGGGATACATTTCTGACTTCGGCAGAATTTGCGCTTAACAACGCTGTTAACCGCTCCACAGGTCAAAGCCCTTTCTTTCTGAATTATGGATTCCATCCTGCACTACCCGTGTGGTGAGAGTTGGAGATAAATATCCCAGCGGCTAAAACCTTTGCCAAGTCGTTCCTATCCCGCATGACAGACGTGAAGGCATGCTTGGACGCGGCACAACAACGGACAACGGACTATTATAAAAAATCCAAACGAGACGTAACATTTTCGGTGGGACAAATGGTACTATTGAGCACTAAGAACTTGTGTTCGCTTGCCGACGGTTCCCGTAAATTGTTACCTTGCTGGATTGGGCCATATCCCGTTGTTTGCATGGTAGGGAACGTAGCTGTGGAACTATCTCTACCCTCTGACATGAATATCCATCCCACATTTCATATATCCCTCATCCGTACTTATCGCGGCACGGAGCCCGTTACAAACAACACCGATGCCCCTGCAGTAATGGACCCCGGTCCCGAGACCTGGATCGCAGGCAAGCAAAAAGTGTATGATGTGGAGCGAATATTGGATTATCAGGTTCGTCGTATAGGTCAACAATGACGAAAGCGGAAAGTGCACGAATATCTGGTCAAGTGGACTGGCTATTCTAGCGAGCATAATTCGTGGGAGCCGATGCGTAACTTCTCGCCGGAGATGAAGCCCTTATTGGAGGAAGCTCGCCTACGTGCCACACAGACCCAATGATCTCTGCAGTCGATGCTGTCCGATGCAGCGAGGACACTGCATACGGGAGGGGGTATAGTTGTTGTACACCGGTTCGATCATGTTGTATCTCTGTTGTGTCGGCTATCAAAGGCCCGATCGGAAGGATGACCATCTAAGGTCCAGGATCCTTTGACACTGCCCGTAGATACCCCAGGATACTACACTGGCTCAGGTTGACATGCCAAGCCTACAAACGACGGGTCGTCACGTCCCGCCATCATGGAACACTGACCAATATATTCAAATTGCGCGACAATAAACGATGCACATAATTCTAAAGCAAGTGTGCAAGCGATTCACACGAATCTAGCACAAGAGTACAAGCAATTTGGTCAGCACACCGACAATACTCTTGCAGGCTTCGAGTAGATATGGCAGATATGTACTCAGTTGGTCCCTGTAGTCCGCGCAATCAAAGACTCCAGCTGATTAGAACGCATGTTGTAACCAGAAGCTATCGCGAGCGGTGCCGGGCCACTAGTTTCACCTGCAACTCAGAGCAAAGGCTCACACCACAATTGCAGTAAACTACAAAGGTATAAAAGCAATCACAATTTGGAAGCAACAGTATCTAATACGGCGTGGACAAATTCTTCGGCGATAATGTCTAGTGGGCTACGTCGCCCATCGTCGACAGTCGTCCTAGAAAGAACTTACTTCCAATCAAGCATCATTAGGCAGTCAGGCAACGAACCTGTCTCGATACCAAATTTGTTGTATCCTTCCTTCTTCAATCATGCATTAGATCTGCACATCTGGATGTTAGCTAAGTGCTCACCAAGCTTACGAACAGCAAGGCGATCCAATGCGGACAAAGTGACAGCGGAAGACTCAAGAATAAGGAAGATTCAACTTACAATAGTCTTCGTTTACAAAGCGGTAGATGGCCGTCAGACCCCGTGGGCAATGTTCATCATCCGGCTGGGAATGCTGTGCTGGAATAGCTCAGGCCGAATATAAATGAGTAAAACGTATGTATACGAATTAGATAGAGTTAAGTACACGAGTACTTAGGGTTTTTGACCAAGATGGTTCACTTAGCCCCCTGCACCTCGTCTTGCACCGCCGAGCAAACAGCACGATTATTTTTTGATAATATAGTCCGATTGCATGGCATTCCTAAAAATGTGATATCCGATCGCGGCGGTCAATTCACGTCTAAGTTTTGGGAAGCGCTATGTGAACTCGTCGGCATGCGCGTTCATTTGAGCACCGCATATCATCCACAATCTGATGGGCAAACCGAACGCACAAATCGCACGTTAGGCGATATGTTACGAAATTTCACGGGACGCACACCCTCTGTTTGGGATACGTTCCTGACTTAGGCAGAATTTGCGCTTAACAACACTGTTAACCGCTCAACAGGTCAAAGCCCTTTCTTTCTGAATTATGGATTCCATCCTGCGCTACCTGTGTGGCGAGAGTTGGAAGTAAATATTCTGGCGGCTAAAACCCTTGCCAAGTCGTTCCTACCCCACATGACAGACGCGAAGGCATGCTTGGACGCGGCACAACAACGGACGACGGACTATTATAAAAAATCCAAACGAGACGTAACGTTTTTGGTGGGACAAATGGTATTATTGAGCACTAAGAGTCTGCGTTCGCTCGCCGATGGTTCCCAAAAATTACTACCTCGCTGGATTGGTCCATACCCCATTGTTCGCATGGTAGGGAACGTAGCTGTGGAGCTATCCCTACCCTCTGACATGAATATCCACCCTACGTTTCATATTTCCCTCATCCGCCCTTATCGCGGCACAGCGCCCATTACAAACGACACCGATGCCCCTGCAGTAATGGACCCCGGTCCCGAGACCTGGATCGCAGGCAAGCAAAAGGTGTATGATGTGGAAAGGATACTGGATTATTGGGTTCGTCGTATAGGTCGACAGCGACGAAAGCGGAAGGTGCACGAGTATCTGGTCAAGTGGACTGGCTATTCTAGCGAGCACAACTCTTGGGAGCCGACGCGTAATTTCTCGCCAGAAATGAAGCCCCTATTGGAGGAAGCTCGCCTACGTGCCACACAGACCCAATGATCTCTGCAGTCAATGCTGTTCGATGCAGTGAGGATGCTGCATACGGGAGGGGGGATATGTTGTACCTCTCCTTCGTGTTTGCTCATAAGTATCTGCGCGTCTGAAGGCTTTCGACACCGATGCGCGAGCACTTGCAAGTACAGCAAGGCAAGCGCGAGCAAACAGAGACAGCGGAAGACTTCAAGACAAGAAGAGATATAACTTACAGTCTTACAGATCGAAGCGGTGCAATGGACGTAATCGCCGTCAGCGCCGGAAGCAAGCAATCATCACGCGGCGGTGATAAGCAAGTTTAGGCTTAGCTCGGGCTAAGTAGAAATAGCGATTAGTGATAATAGTGTAGAACACACGAGAGTTCTCAGGTATGGAATGTCTTATCTTACTTAGCCGTCCTCGCATCTGTTATACTCGCAGCATCGCAATGCCGTACGATTCACACTAGGAGGCCGATCCTAAGTGTGACAACCCTACTGCGTATAGGCGATGTCCAAGCATAACAACGTATAAGCCTTTCCGGCATTCGCGTGATGCAAGGGTCCGAATAACGATATTCGGTTGCAGGGCATGTATCATGACGAGTGCGGCGCTCTCAATGTGTGCTGTAATGAAGTAATATTATACCAGATAATATTACTTATCGTTTCGTAGCACGAGCATAATGCGCACTTCAATGATTCAGGATTTCATGCATGCTAGGCGGATTTGCCATGATGCGATGTCGAGATGGATAATGGTAACATGCCAAATGCATATATAAATAGATACGAATACATTTATATCATGCAAGTTCATTCATATGCATTGATCGTTCATGTGTTCATCAAAATAGCACTTCACCTCGTAGCATCGCATCGACCTACACATCGGCACCGTAGCACAACAGGATAGTTGTTGTACGCCGGTTCGATCACCGTTTGCACCAAAGTAGACCGCAATACATTCGAGCATTATGAAGCATAATACAATCATATTAGCATGATATACTCGAGTATATCTAGCTAATCAGGCATGTCGCATTATCATCCACGACATCGCGCTGTCGGTCAACATGTTTGACTTGAGGCTGATATTAATACGCGACCTATCTATTGGCATAGTATATCACGTAATAATACTTTAAATATTATTACCTCATTTACGTCATAAACCATACGCATATGCGAGAAGGCGACGATTGCGATGGTTGGGTCGGCAACCGAATATCGATATTCGGTCCTTTGCATATTGCATGCGTTGCATTCAATAATATCACGGATGACACGATATTTAGAACAGTACTATGAAGGTACTCACACTTGAGATCGGAATCCAGTGAGACCTGTACTGCACATCGGTATCGCGACGTGATAGGTGCGAGGACGGCCGCCTAGAGACCGAATTCGGCTCGTGCTACTTTGGACTAAGTACTTGTGTACTTAACTCTATCTAATTCGCATACATACGATATACTCATTTATATTCAGCCTGAGCTATTCCAACACAGCATCTCCAGCCGGATGATGAACATTGCCCGCGGGGTCTGACGGCAGACTTCTAATTTGCAATTGAAGAACATTGTAAGTTGAATCTTTCCTTATCATTGAGTCTTCCGCTGTCCATTACTCGCATTGGATTGCCTTGCTGTTCGTAAGCTCGGTATGCACTCAGCTAACATCCAGACGTGCAGATCTAATGCATGATTGAAGAAGGAAGGATACAACAAATTTGGTATCGAGAGGGGTAAATTCACGACTGTCTCATTGTCCCTCATCGGAAGTAGGTTCTCGTGATGGCGAGCGACGACGACACGCACCGCAGCCCTTTAGACACCTTCGCTGAGGACCTCGGCCGCACCGTCTTGGACGCCGCTGCTTCCGGTTTGTAATCCTAGATATCTGTTGGTAACTAGTTGCTGTATTCTCGTTGCGAGCTTGCATTGTGAGCCGCAGGTGAACGTACGCCAACGCTGGACGCGGTGTTGGCTGGACAAAACTTAAATACGGATCAGATCAAGGCTCTGATTCAGAAAACCACTGAGATAAAAGACGGCCTTACGGACTATATCGCTTTTCTCCTCGGCTTACTCAGGAGTTCTGTCGGTACACGAATAGTCGCAAATTCCTCTTGAGTTACTTTGCTCACAGATCTTTTAGTAAATTCCTGTTCACCCATATAAGTTCGTGCTTAATGTCGGGACGCGAAGATAGTTCCTATCTGGGCACCGCCAGCCAGCCCGATGGCGGTCTTACCGCTAGAACTGCTTTTGTCGATCCCGATACCGTTGGGACTCGTATTATGTCCGATCCTGTTGTTCTTCAGACCCCTTCACACTTAATTGTACCACTGTCGGCAGCGGCTACAACAAGTGAAGGAGTTGGAGCACAACGGGCTCCGGTAACACCCGCGGTTCAAGAACCCGTCGGAATACCGGAGGTAATGAAGTTGACCATCCCCGTGCCTAAGCTTAATATTTCTGCTGACGAAAAGGCAAAGAATTCAGGGCATAGTGTCGCGGATAGGACACGGGCTTACGTTCGCGACGCTAGGCAATATCTGCAAGCGGTGCACGGCGGGGGATGCGACTCTATTAAGTGCCTGTTTGTTGGGAATACCCTTGAGGGTGCCGCAAAAGATTGGTATGACGAATAGACAACTGCTAGAGTCAAATACACGTTTGATAACCTGATCGATGCTCTCCTCGCCCGCTTTGCTATGGAAGTTTGCTCGCGTAGCAACGAGGCTCGTAAGACGCTGGCACAAGGCACGTACCACATGCGTCCACACGAGACCGTTCCTCCTTATCAGTCCCGCTTTGAGGCACTGATAACTCCTATCGTTAACTTTCCGGAGGAGGATCGTATCTTTAGGTTTCGTCACAAATCGTCATGCCGAACGATGACGCTTTGCGCTACGATATTCTTGCACGGTTCCACGAGGACCCGTTAGCAGGACATCCTGGAAGTACGCGTCTGGCAGAGCTCGTACGACGCTCGTTCTGGTGGCCGCGCGTGGTGTAGGATGCAGAAAACTTCGTGCAAAGGTGCAGTTTATGTCAGCACAATAAAGCACTATCCGGTAAGGGCCAGGGTTTATTACAACCTTTACCTATACCAGATGCCCCTTGGGAAAATGTTTCTATGGATTTCGTAGTCGCGCTACCCAAAACTGAGGGGGGATACGACTCGGTGTTCGTAATGGTCGATCGGTTGACCAAGATGGTTCATTTAGCCCCCTGCACCTCGTCTTGCACCGCTGAGCAAACAGCACGATTATTTTTTGATAACGTGGTACGATTGCATGGTGTTCCTAAAAATGTGATATCCGATCGCGGTGATCAATTCACGTCTAAGTTTTGGGAAGCGCTACGTGAACTCGTCAGTATGCGCGTTCATTTGAGCACAGCATATCATCCACAATCCGATGGGCATACCGAACGCACAAATCGCACGCTGGGCAACACGTTGAGGAATTTCGTGGGACGCACATTCTCTGTATGGGATACATTTCTGACTTCGGCAGAATTCACGCTTAACAACGCTGTTAATCGCTCTACAGGTCAAAGCCCTTTCTTTCTGAATTATGGATTCCATCCTGTGCTACCCGTGTGGCGAGAATTGGAAATAAATATCCCTGCGGCCAAAACCTTTGCCAAGTCGTTCCTACCCCACATGACAGACGCGAAGGCATGTTTGGGTGCGGCACAACAACGGACGACGGACTATTATAAAAAATCCAAACGAGACGTAACATTTCTGGTGGGACAAATGGTACTATTGAGCACTAAGAACTTGTGTTCGCTCGCCGACGGTTCCCGTAAATTGCTACCTCACTGGATTGGGCCATATCCCGTTGTTTGCATGGTAGGGAATGTAGCTGTGGAGCTATCCCTACCCTCTGACATGAATATCCACCCTACGTTTCATATATCCCTCATTCACCCCTCTCATGGCACAGCGCCCGTCACAAATGACACCGATGCCCCTGCAGTAATGGACCCCGGTCCCGAGACCTGGATCACAGGCAAGCAAAAGGTGTATGATGTGGAACGAATACTGGATTATCGGGTTCGTCGTATAGGTCAACAATGACGAAAGCGGAAAGTGCACGAGTATCTGGTCAAGTGGACTGGCTATTCTAGCGAGCATAATTCGTGGGAGCCGATGCGTAACTTCTCGCCGGAAATGAAGCCCCTATTGGAGGAAGCTCGCCTACGTGCCACGCAGACCCAATAATCTCTGCAGTCGATGCTGTCCGATGCAGCGAGGACGCTGCATACGGGAGGGGGTATAGTTGTTGTACGCCGGTTTGATCACCGTTTGCACCGAAGTAGGCCGCAATGCATTCGAGCATTATGAAGCATAATGCAATCATATTAGCATGATATACTCGAGTATATCTAGCTAATCAGGCATGTCGCATTATCATCTACGACATCGCGCTGTCGGTCAACATGTTTGACTCGAGGCTGATAATTAATGCGCGATCTATCCATTGGCATAATATATCACGTAATAATACTTTAAATATTATTACCCCATTTACGTCATAAACCATATGCATATGCGAGAAGGCGACGATCGCAATGGTTGGGTCGGCAACTGAATATCGATATTCAGTCCTTTGCAAATTGCATGCATTGCATCCGTTAATATCACGGATGACAGGATATTCAGAACAGTACTACGAAGGTACTCACACTTGAGATCGGAATCCAGTGAGTCCTGTACTGCGCATCGGTATCGCGACGTGATAGGTGCGAGGACGGCCGCCTAGAGACCGAAGTCGGCTCGACGCTACTTTGGACTATGTACCCGTGTACTTAACTCTATCTAATTCGCATACATACGATACACTCATTTATATTCGGCCTGAGCTATTCTAGCATCTCATTTGCAGCTGAGTGATGAACATTGCCCGCGGGGTCTGATGGCAGACTTCTAATTTGCAATTGAAGAACATTGTAAGTTGAATCTTTCCTTATCGTTGAGTCTTCCGCTGTCCATTACTCGCATACACATATGTACAGCCCCTAACCTTTTTGGGGGGTTGGGCTATGCGTGCTGCGTGGGGAGGCTCTCTGCAAATTTCGTCCCTTGGCACGTCCAAGGGACACTTTCTGTTACACAAAACTATATAGTAAGTTATCGGATGGGTACACTCTCATGTACACCTCCTCCATGTGGACAACTCTCAACAACCGATATCTTGGCTCTCAGATCGATGAAGAACGCAGCGAAATGCGATATGTAGTGTGAATTGCAGAAATACGTGAATCATCAAATCTTTGAATGCATATTGCTGTTCGTAAGCTCGGTATGCACTCAGCTAACATCCAGACATGCAGATCTAATGCATGATTGAAGAAGGAAGGATACAATAAAGGGTGTTTCCAACGAACAGGCATTTAATGGAGTCACACACCCCGCCGTGCACCGCTTGTAAGTACTGTCTTGCGTCATGAACGTAGGCACGCGTCCTGTCCACGACACTGTGTCCTGAATTCTTTGCCTTTTCGTCAGCGGAGATATTAAGCTTAGGCACGGGGATGGTCAACTTCATGACCTCCGGTATTCCAACAGGTTCTTGAACCGCGGCTAGTACCGGGGCCCGTTGCGCCCCAGCTCCTTCACTTGTTGTAGCCGCTGCCGACAGTGGTACAATTAAGTGTGAGGGGGTCTGAAGGACAATGGGATCTGACATAATGCGGGTTCCTACAGTATCGGGATCAGTGAAAACGGTTCTAGCGGCGAGGCCACCATCAGGTTGGCTTGCGGTGCCCAGATAGGAACTATCTTCACGTCCCGACATGGAACACGAGCTTATGTTTCCGGATAACAATTTTCTAGAAGACTTTTGAAAAAATTAACACAAAAGGAATTTTCGACTACTCGTGTACCGACAGTACTCCCGAGTAGGCCGATGAGGAAAGCGATGTAATCCATAAGGCCGTCTTTTATCTCAGTGGTACACTGAATTAAGGCCTTGATTTGTTCCGGATTTAGGTGTTGTCCAGCCAACACCGCGTTCAGTGTTGGCGTACGTTCACCTGCGACTCACAGTGCAGGCTCGCAACGAGAATGCAGCAGCTGGTTGTAAGCAAATGTCTATGATTACAAACTGGAAGCGGCAGCATCCAAAACGGCGTGGCCAAGATCCTCAGCGAAGGTGTCTAAAGGGCTGCGGCAATTGTCATGGTCGCGAGAACCTACTTCCGATGAGGGGCAACGAGACAGTCGTGAATTAACCCGTCTCGATACCAAATTTGTTGTATCCTTCCTTCTTCGATCATGCACTGAATCTGCATGTCTGGATGTTAGCTAAGTGTGCACCGTGCTTACGAACAGCAAGGCAATCCAATGCGAGTAATGGACAGCGGAAGACTCAGTAACAAGGAAAGATCCAACTTACAATAGTTTTCGATTACAGATTGGTAGTCGGCCGTCAGACCCCGCGGGCAATGTTCATCATCCAGCTGAAGATGGTAAGCTAGAATAGCTCAGGCCGAATATAAATGAGTATATCGTATATATGCGAATTAGATAGAGTTAAGTACGCGAGTACTTGATCCAAAGTAGCGTCGAGCCGACTTCGGTCTCTAGGCGGCCGTCCTCGCACCTATCACGTCGCGATACTGATGCGCAGTACAGGTCTCACTGGATTCCGATCTCAAGTGTGAGTACCTTCGTAGCACTGCTCTGCATACCGCGTAATCCGTGATATTAATGGATGCAACGCATGCAATATGCGAAGGTCCGAATATCGATATTCGGTTGCCGACCCAACCATCGCGATCGTCGCGTTCTCGCATACGCGTATGGTTTATGACGTAAATGAGGTAATAATATTTAAAATATTATTACGTGATATACTATGCCAATAGATAGGTCGCGTATTAATATCAGCCTCAAGTCAAACATGTTGACCGACAGCGCGATGTCGTAGATGATAATGCGACGTGCCTGATTAGCTAGATATACTCGAATATATAATGCTAATATGATTGTATCATGCTTCATAATGCTCGAATGTATTACGGTCTACTTCGGTGCAAGTGGTGATCGAACCGGCGTACAACATTAGGAAGTCGGGTTAGTTAGGCGTAAGGCCTCGGTACGGCATTTAAACTAAGGGCCTTACCTCAGCCCGTGTCCTCAGGGCTGTATTTATTCGCGTGCGTAGTCGTTCCAATTGTCTTGTTTTAATTGTTCAGCACGCGCCCGCCCGCCCATCCCTTGTCGCGTCGCCCCAAGTGTTGCTGGTTTCTTTCCTTGGTTCGTCAGGCCTTCGGTTCTTGACCTAGGCCTTTTTAGCACATTGCAATTGTAACAGAAATGGCAATGGCAATGGCTTTTATTTCCGAGAGCAACAACTAATGCCATGCATCGCGACACATCACATCGCATCACCGCTGATACGCCTAACATATGCAATGCTCAGAGAAGCACAGGCGCACGGCATGCTCATGTCATGTACTGTTAAGTAATATTATTTGCTATAATATTACATTGTTGCGGCACGTTTTGTGAGCACCGCACTAGTCGCGATGAATGCCCTTGCAACCGAATATTGCTATTCGGACCCTTGCATCATGCGAAGGCCGGAAAGGCTTATCGATTTTATACATGGAGATCACAGATACGCAGTAGGGTTTGCCGCACTTAGGGTTGGCCTCACTTAGGGTTGTGGATTGTACGGCGTAGAGATATCGCGAGTAAAACAGATGCGAGGAAGGCTAAGTAGAGCAAGAGACATTCTTCTGCCTTTGGAACACTCCTGTGTTCAACTCAACTATTGTTGTTTGCTCTATTATCTTAGCCTGAGCTAAGCCTGAACTTCGCTAATCAACACGCTTGCTTCCGGCGCTGACGGCGATCGCGTCCCTGCATTGCTTCGTTGATATATGATTGTAAGTTATATCTTTCCTTGCTCTGAAGTCTTCCGCTGTCTCTGTTTGCTCTCGATTGCCTTGCTGTACTTGCAAGTCCTTGCGCATCGGTATCGAAATTCCCCTTCATGGCATCCGCAAGATGCAAGGGTCCGAATAGCGATATTCGGTTGCCGATCAACCACCGCGACTTAGATGCTCGTCGCACTCGCACATTACGTATGCCAGCGATGGTGTAATAATATAGCAAATATTAATACTTAACAGCTCATGTCATAGTTTGCAATGCGCCTATGCTTCTCAGAGCATTCGTATATTGGGCGTATCAGCGATACAGCTGGTAGTGCGATGTGGCAAGTCGCAATTCATAGCGATCAAAATAGCTACATATATGCAAATATGTTTATAACTAGTATGCATTTATTACGTTATAATGGGGGAAGGGGGTACTACTGCGTCCACCGTTATACCTAACACTGGTTGTAACACAGAGATGCCAAGCGAGCTTGCTCAACTCAAAGGCAGGAGCTGTCCCCCACGAACCCCCCCTTTTGTGTGTGAACTTTCAACATCATACATTTACAAACACCTCGCCACAGCTCCATTCCGCTGCGACTGAACTTGCACTATTAACGTCCTTGTATAAAGAAAAGTTTGTCGTTGTGATGAGCTTCTACTCTGCATATTGTTCTGGTTTGTCTGTTTCTCCCAATTAGTAGGAGCGAGATATATGTACTTGTTGAAATGATGCCAAGGTGACAATATGAGTTCATTAACAACCATTCTGTAACATGTGTCCACCTAGTCGTCGGTGTTCATGGTGTATTTCGCCTGTGAACTGTACCGGCGCTGCTGCTTTGAACCGCGCCGCCTTCAACTGGGATGCGGCTGTTAAACCGACAGCTTTGTGCAAAGGTCGTGAGGGACGACAGCACATCCGAGCACCATTCATCTCCAGCTTTACATCGATTGTACACGACGTGAAGGCCTATCGAGCGGTGCTTCAATGAGGCCATTTCACGTGTACGACTCTTCAAAAACTACATGGGCACCCCGCGGCCCCGGTGTAATTCTGCGGGGGGCTGCTTAAATACTGCTGGGACTTTGTGCCGTTGTAGCTGTGCACCGTAAGGAAGGTGTAGCTGTTGAGTTGCGCCTTGCACGGCAGGTCGTACGGCTGTCGGGGTGTCAAGTGATGGGACACCAGGCGGTGGTGGGGGGTGGCAGTCTGCAGACTGCGTGGTGAAAGTCGGGGTGGTGGTCTCGCGGGGACAGCGGCGGCGGTGGGCTAGGGGCCGGGGGGCTGGGTAGTGGTGGGGATCTGGGCGTTGGTCTCCTTGGAGGGGGCAGCGACGGGGGCCACGGATGAGGCGGCAGTGGTGCTGGTGGCGGTGGTGGAATGTCGCGACGGAGGAGGTGTTGCACGTTGAACAGCACATGTTATTGGCGGAAACGGGTGGTTTCATGACTCCGTAGATGCGCACATCCGGAAATGTTCCACCTGGCATATCATATATTCATTTCGTACCTGTATCGAATGTCATCTTCCCCACACAATCTGGGTCTTGTTCGTCCGGCAGGTAGTCGCAGTCGTCGTCAATGCCGTCACCGCATTTCTGTTCCATCGCCGCAGCCCGCTGGCAGAACGTTGCCGAGGCGCCCTTCCGGCTGTCCCAGTCCACAAAGTTGATGACCAAGCCGCTCGAGGAATGAATAAAGCCCTCACCCAGAGGCACATCGGCCAACAGAATCGTCCGCAAATAAGAGACTTTGGCTGTGCCGTTATAGGAATGCACTACGACAAACGGCTGCCCGTTCTGACTCCGAGCGTACGGCAGGTCGTACGGCTGTGTATTGATTCTCACCGCCACGTATAGCTTCATATTCCCCTGCATGGTGTTCAGGTCGACCATCACGAAGCTTTTGGAAGTGGTCAGCTGTGGCGGTATGGTGAGGACCTGCTTGGTGCCGATAGGCAGGTCCGTGTCTGTTAGCTGTCGGAAGGGCTGACCCCACCCCAGCTGCCATAGGTGCGGCGCGTTGAGACACCGGATGCCCTGACGGCTAGTGATGGCGCCCATGGGACAGGTGTGATCACACTGACCAGTGTCGTCGCTGCAGTTGGCAACGGCCGCAGCGTGGGCCATACCCAGTGTGTGACCCACTTCATGGAACATAGCATTCAAATCGCCGACCAGCTCTGTAGACCACCAAATAAGGCCCGTACCGTACGAGTTGGCGTTGCTGGAAGAAGGAAACCACGGCCCAATTGACGCCGCACCGGCAAAGCATCCGGGTTCTGAAAGCGTTTGTGAGAAAAGGGGCCCAGGAAGATATGCGGGCGGTCATTGTTGGAACAGATCTATATCTGTTCAGCGATTAAGCAAAGAATCGTCTGTGATTGTTCCTTTCATTTGAATGCTCAATTCCCAAATCTGCAGGCATCAGCAGCCAGTAAGGGGTTTTTGAAAGCCATGTAAAGTGATGCTTTAATGAAGCTATGAGTTCTTTCAACTTCTGTGTTATGATGTCGGATGTAAGCCCCATTCTGCAAGTCCTGGATTGCACTTTGATTACCAGTCTCCTTGCAGTGATGGTCCATGCACTTGCAGCATAACCCATGCTTACTGGTGGCAGTGAAGCCGGCCGGAAGGAGGATGACCTTGTGGTTGAAGTTGGTTGGGATAGCCGTACGTTTCTTCAAAGCCACGCTGTCCAAGTAGTACTGCCACTTCACCGGGTTTTCAGAGCCACAGCTTTTGGTGTCGAAGCGATTGCCGGAGGGAAATGTGAAATTTAAACCCTTGAGATTCCCATTACAGGGGATGGTCAAATTTGCAATAATGACGACTCGTGATGGCTCTAAGCTAACTTGACCGTAGGAGCAAGTGTTATAATATTCGGAAAGGGAAGGATTCTGGCCTCCACCGAAGAAGACTTCCTTCAGCATCTGCGGAATCGGTAGATGAGGTGCAGGCAGGTCATAGTTAATATGGGAGATAGAGTCGTCCTTTGGCCAAGGAAATAATTGCGCAGTCAGTAATGGTTAACTGCGACGACAACGTATCTCTTTTGAGCCTCCCTTGGTGTTGGAAGCGATTACCTTGCAAGCATTCCGTTTGAAAGAAGCGAGGCTTGAAGAACTTGCTGAGGACAGCAAGCCCTCAAAAAACGGTAATAATTCATGTGAACTCGCCCTTTCCGTCGCCGCGTACCCGCCAGAACCCGCCAGATGGAAACAAGCGAGGAATCGGCGGAGGTGACGTGGGCTCTTACAAGGCTTTGTTCACACTGTACACTTACCGCTGGTGTTACTGTCGCGGGCTTCCCATAGCCGCACATATTGACGATGTAAATGAGAAATGTGGGCCTTATGGGTGTGGTGATCTCATCGCCGAAGAGGTAGCGTCGCCCTGCCCCGGCTGCGGCTGGCGGCTCCCTGTCCAGCTGGCGGGGCTTCTGACAGGAGTGCATGACGCCATCTTGGATGCTGCTGTAGGTGACGGCAACGCGGACATTGGGTGCGAGGTCAGCCGCCGATACCACGCCGCTGCAAAAGGACAGTCGATACATCTGTCCATCGTTCTGTCTCAGGAAAAACTCGTCAGAATCACGCCCTTCAGGGAGGGAGGATGTCGTCACCGACAACAGAGTTCCTGCAGCGGTGTTCAGCAACGAGGACCAGAGTGAAGGGCGGCAGCCACTGCCTATAAGTCTTAGGGGTGGATGGCCAGCAACGGCTCCTCGGTCGGGCCATGATCTTTCGGACTCGCACGCAGACAGCAGCACGGATATCAGGGAGCTCTCCTCAGCTTACCGTTCGCAATTTGTTCACCGCTGCCAGTAATGAGCTGACGTCCTGCGCAAGCTTCTAAGTCGAACAAAAATATTGCAAAAAACGTAGACACCAACGCAGCGGGTGCCAAGGACGTTTTCATTGTTCAGCGCTTTGAGAGTTCTGCGAAGTGCATAAAATGATACATTTCAGTTCAAGAATACAGACAGAACGATCAAGGTACTTGGCGTTGCCGAACCATTTACCCGCTAGAAGTAGCTCAGTTAGCTCGCTCCGACCTGTAACCCATACACCTATCCTTACCTCAGCTTACCTATTGGTACTTTTATAGCTGAATTATGAAGTACTATCTTGAACTACCCCGCAATATCGTACGAGGCTGGAAGCTTCAGGTCGCGGACACGGGCAGAAGCGAGATCCATCCGCTGCCTATTTAGGGTTAAAACCCGTACGAGGAAGGAAGCACCAGAAGCCAACAAGAGTTTGACAAATGTGATGACCAATCATTATTCCTTCTATTACCTTACCATCACTCTTCAACGTTAACTATGGAAATTAGTTTAGGAGACGAGCGTCGGCTAATGTTGTTCATAAAGGTTCGCCCTAATCTTTATGGTAAGACGATCGATATTTGCAATGCATTGCTCTGGACTTGGATGATGCAATTGAATTTCGGGTCGGGTGGTAAACAGGACAGCGGTGACTGGGAGGCTTCAGGGCGAGAATCTTATCCCTGGAAACGTTTCTCAGTTTGGTTGATAGCAAACGTTTCCAAAACATACAGATACGTAGTTTTTACAAATAGGCCAGAAAATATATACGACTTTTATGAAGCCCTATCGCGGGCGCGCGGAAGCCCGATTCGCCGCTGTCCTGATATCTGAAGTTACCTTTCGGGTAATGTAATACAATTCGGGCATTTTATCCGGCGATACGATGCAACTAAAATTCAGGTTAAGATCTTGGATAGTTCTTTAGCGGAAAATGTTTGCCAGATAGAAGCAACTTTTGCTTTAGTGGCATTAGTCAGTTGCTTGGATTCCGTTTCCAGGGTTAAGCTCGGGCAGGGGCTGGCGATAGACAAGACAACGGCGAATGGATGGCTCTCGCTCCCGGGATAGGGCTTCTTTTTCTTTATGGGTTTTAATTTAGCCCGGACAAGGTACGACATATTTAGGGTCCCTAGCGTAAGAGGAAATGTACGATGTAGATTCTGCCCGAAACCACAGATTGCCAAAACAGGCCTATTCCCACCCCACTTCCCGGCCGTATGCCTAGCCGCCCGCTATATTTCAAACTTTTCAGCATCAATGTAAAGATAGATCAACATCAGGCGTGAAAGGAAACACTTACAAAATGTTTTTCCATGTCGAAGGTCCACACAAGCGCTCCTGCCAACGCGCGCGTGACCAAAAACGTAAAGCAGACGAGCAGCGTAGGAATGGCTCCATTTCACCGTTTAAGGAAGTTAATTAAAGTCTCAGGTCCTTGTTTTTGGTTCGATTTGTTAAGAATGTATCCAGATTAAGGCTATGGGTTTACCCTAAAACCCTAAAAACCCCACATCTATGTTGCAAATGAAAAATTGTGTGTAACATCGTCGCCATGTCTTACTTTGTGAGCTACAGTCGACAGGGAGGGCTCTCATTCTGCCCGGCGGGCGGACTCTGCCATTGCCAACCCAGTTGGAGCAACGGAAATGTAACAGGGCGAATGGCGCAGAAGCGCCAAAAAGAGCGAAACTGACTTGTCGTAATTTGGCTTTTATGACAATAACTTAATTGCGTAATAATAGATTAGTTATTATAAATCTAACGCATAGAACTTGGACAAGTCGCATGGGACTACTTGCGTGCAAGCATTCGTACAACGGTGTCAGTTGTAGAATGTGCGCCAGTTTCGAATAGACGTAAGGCCCCCTTTTGTACCAGGCAGCGCTATTTAACGCGCCTTGATTATTGCGAGAGACACTTCTTCTTCTTTCTTTGTAATTTCTACTTCAATGTAATCTATAAGGAGTCACCCTTACGCCGCGTGCCCTACGGCACAATGACTCAGAGCTCGCCATATAGCTACACCTAACAGCTAGGCGACCCCTCTGTTACACTGGATCGAGACCTTAAAGATCCGAAACCTTTTTGTTCGAGCTTCCCAAGTCGCTCGAGCCCCAAGACGCCCTCCCAAGTCTGTTTCCCAATGTTCTTCCGCCCCCGCCTCTAGTTGCATGTCCGAAAATAAGTTTTATTGTCCCATGACTAACACCGACGCCCCTGCAGTAATGGACCCCGGTCCCGAGACCTGGATCGCAGGCAAGCAATATGTACGACGTGGAACGGATACTGGATTATCGGGTTCGACGCGTAGGTCGACATCGACGCAAGCGTACGGTACACGAGTACCTGGTCAAATGGACTGGCTATTCTAGCGAGCATAACTCTTGGGAGCCGATGCGCAATTTCTCGCCGGATACGAAGCCCCTACTAGAGGAAGCTCGTTTACGTGCCAAACAGATCCAATGATCTTTGCAGTCGACGCTGTACGATGCAGCGAGGACGCTGCATACGGGAGGAGGGATAATTGTTGTACCACGGTTTGAATGTCCATGCTGAAGTAGGCTTGAGTTTACCAAAGCATGGATAATCATGATGTGAGCATACTAGCGTGATATATTCGTGTATATCGAGCTAGGTTAACATCCCGCACCGTCACTTGTGTCATCACGCTGTCAGTCACGTACGTTTGACTTAGACTCAACATCGATGCGCGACATCATTATGTCATAATCCATCCAGTAATAATATTCGATATATTATTATATTATTTGTAACATGGATAAGGCGTGCATTTGGGAATGCGATGACCGCGATGGTTAGTTGGCAACCGAATAGCGATATTCGGACCTTCGCACCTTGCATACGTTGCAACCATCTATCTCATGATTTACGCGATAATCAGACGAGTGCTTTGATAGTACTCACACTTGGGATCGCCACCGCATTACTCGCCCGGTTTGCCAAGGCGGTGCGTGCACGTGATGTTGAAGCTCGGAAATCGTTGGCGCAGGGCACGTATTTCATGCGCTTGAACGAAAATGTGCCCGCGTACCAAGCACGCTTTGAAGCCCTGGTAGCACCCATTACTAACCTCACCGATGATGAACGCGTTTTCTGGTTTCAACGTGGCCTTTCAGAAGGCTTGTCGAAATGATGCGCTACTGATTTGAGTGGGGAACCGTTCAAATCGTATTCGGCTCTGGTCAAGTTTGCTCGAGGAGCTGAGGTTCGTCTTTTAGCTGGTCATGACGAGCCTAGACCTACTCCTCACGTTAAAGCCGTGCAAGATCCGCTCCGTGAGGTCGAAACCAGAGACCAGGATCCTCCCGTCACACGCCCGACGACGCCCAACTGTCACTTCTCTGGCGTCTCCCGTCTGGCCGGTCGTGCCTCCCGCCCAGCCGCTGTCGCCCGGCCACTTCACACGCCGATAGGGCGCGGTCGGGTCACCGCGGCAAGCCCCAGTACCTGCTGCCGTGGGGCGCGGAGTGACGACCACTGTCTGTGGAGGGTTTCCCCTTGCCGCCACTGCCTCTGCCGGCACGACCCAGCAGGCGCCGCTGGGCGTGACGACCGCACAAGACATCCTCATGCAGCGTCGACGAGTCGCTGGTACCCACGGTGAGTGTGGGTCGCGTGCATGATATGTGTATTTGCATCAGCCCTGGGGGCCTCCACTTGGATTCGTGATTCATCCTCCTGGTTACAGGGGTTGGACGGATGGTGCATGCTGGCTGTAACGCATTCACACGACGACCCGCGGTGCCTGCCGAATATGTGGATATGCTGCCCAGCCCACGTCATGTGGGTTGGTATCACATGTACGGTGATAGCTGCCTGTGGATGTCCGTCTCCCTACCGCTCTTATCCGGGCCGCCCCTCACCCTCACCCTCCATCACCCGATACCGATTCAGAACTACCTCCACTGGCCCCCCCGCCAGCCACAACCCCATCTACGCTTCCACCTCCCAGCCCTCTCCAGCAGCTCGGTGCTGCTGCGGCTATACTCACCGCTGGGATGGCCGCACCGGAGGATGAAGCCCCGCCTCATGACCCCGGGCCTACCCAATCTGGCCAGGTGTTCTCTTTGGGTGTCGTGGATCCCTCAACGGCCGCACTCCACTCCCGCCGTCGTGGCCAACTTCTGAACCGTGGCTGCGGCCGCGGCCGTAAGCGCGGCCGAAGCCATGGAGATCGTGACGACCTAGCAACCAACGCACCATGCTTCCCACCGCAGCAGTCCCAAGGCCCCAGAGGCGAGGACATGGAGGACCATCCTGCCGGTGCTGAGGATCCAGTGGCAGCCAACATACCTTCACTTACACCAGCTGTCCGGGGCCGCAGGGCTAGTATCACGCACGGGTGCACCTATGTATCGCCTGACACCAATGAACCCAGATCGTCCGCATACATCGGTCTGTTTTGCGCCACGCCAACGATGAGCCCCAGCTTGGAGTTCACACTCTGAAGCCGACCCAAAACGGACCGCTCCACACAACATACAACTTCGCTCTACTAAGGTCCAACATGTAAGTTGGCTTTCCTCCGGACATGTTTTTGAGGAGGAAAACGCGTCGTGACGTGCCTTGCTCTTTTGCTCCAGGGTTTCTTTTAGCTTAAGCTTCTCTTCCAACCTTGCTTGCCTTTGTCTGATTTTCTTTTCTCCGTTCCCCTATTCTAGCACCTAGCTTTTTTCCGTTCGTTTGTGACCCCTTGTTAGACATGTTTCTCCGTTTTACAAAATTGCCCACCTTCTCGCCCATTTCTTTTACTTGCTCACTCGTTTTTGCACGACATGGCCCCGATCTGGCCCATGTCATCTAGGACAAACGGATCCAGCACGCTGCAAATACCCAGACGTGAGAATGTGCTGCACGTGGTGACGGTAACACCTACAGGCGTTGCCATATTCAAGGGGCGCTGCGGGATGGAACGTGTCGGTTTTCTGAGCTTGTTCATTATTGCCCTGGTTGGGCTCTAGCGTGTAACGTAGTCTTTGCAGACAACGCAAGGATAACGTCACGAACCTCAAACCCTGCTAATACAACCTTGCTTACAAAATAACTACCACCATTGCGTAGGTTATGTCTTAATCTTCTATCCTTTTCCTTCATGTCGCTTCGGCACATCAGGATACAACACCAATAGGGGGCCTAGATTGCATTGGGTTAAAATGGGGGAAGGGGGTACTACTGCGTCCACCGTTATACCTAACACTGGTTGTAACACAGAGATGCCAAGCGAGCTTGCTCAACTCAAAGGCAGGAGCTGTCCCCCACGAACGAGTGCAAGGTGCGCCTTTTGTGTGTGAACTTTCAACATCATACATTTACAAACACCTCGCCACAGCTCCATTCCGCTGCGACTGAACTTGCACTATTAACGTCCTTGTATAAAGAAAAGTTTGTCGTTGTGATGAGCTTCTACTCTGCATATTGTTCTGGTTTGTCTGTTTCTCCCAATTAGTAGGAGCGAGATATATGTACTTGTTGAAATGATGCCAAGGTGACAATATGAGTTCATTAACAACCATTCTGTAACATGTGTCCACCTAGTCGTCGGTGTTCATGGTGTATTTCGCCTGTGAACTGTACCGGCGCTGCTGCTTTGAACCGCGCTGCCTTCAACTGGGATGCGGCTGTTAAACCGACAGCTTTGTGCAAAGGTCGTGAGGGACGACAGCACATCCGAGCACCATTCATCTCCAGCTTTACATCGATTGTACACGACGTGAAGGCCTATCGAGCGGTGCTTCAATGAGGCCATTTCACGTGTACGACTCTTCAAAAACTACATGGGCACCCCGCGGCCCCGGTGTAATTCTGCGGGGGGCTGCTTAAATACTGCTGGGACTTTGTGCCGTTGTAGCTGTGCACCGTAAGGAAGGTGTAGCTGTTGAGTTGCGCCTTGCACGGCAGGTCGTACGGCTGTCGGGGTGTCAAGTGATGGGACACCAGGCGGTGGTGGGGGGTGGCAGTCTGCAGACTGCGTGGTGAAAGTCGGGGTGGTGGTCTCGCGGGGACAGCGGCGGCGGTGGGCTAGGGGCCGGGGGGCTGGGTAGTGGTGGGGATCTGGGCGTTGGTCTCCTTGGAGGGGGCAGCGACGGGGGCCACGGATGAGGCGGCAGTGGTGCTGGTGGCGGTGGTGGAATGTCGCGACGGAGGAGGTGTTGCACGTTGAACAGCACATGTTATTGGCGGAAACGGGTGGTTTCATGACTCCGTAGATGCGCACATCCGGAAATGTTCCACCTGGCATATCATATATTCATTTCGTACCTGTATCGAATGTCATCTTCCCCACACAATCTGGGTCTTGTTCGTCCGGCAGGTAGTCGCAGTCGTCGTCGATGCCGTCACCGCATTTCTGTTCCATCGCCGCAGCCCGCTGGCAGAACGTTGCCGAGGCGCCCTTCCGGCTGTCCCAGTCCACAAAGTTGATGACCAAGCCGCTCGAGGAATGAATAAAGCCCTCACCCAGAGGCACATCGGCCAACAGAATCGTCCGCAAATAAGAGACTTTGGCTGTGCCGTTATAGGAATGCACTACGACAAACGGCTGCCCGTTCTGACTCCGAGCGTACGGCAGGTCGTACGGCTGTGTATTGATTCTCACCGCCACGTATAGCTTCATATTCCCCTGCATGGTGTTCAGGTCGACCATCACGAAGCTTTTGGAAGTGGTCAGCTGTGGCGGTATGGTGAGGACCTGCTTGGTGCCGATAGGCAGGTCCGTGTCTGTTAGCTGTCGGAAGGGCTGACCCCACCCCAGCTGCCATAGGTGCGGCGCGTTGAGACACCGGATGCCCTGACGGCTAGTGATGGCGCCCATGGGACAGGTGTGATCACACTGACCAGTGTCGTCGCTGCAGTTGGCAACGGCCGCAGCGTGGGCCATACCCAGTGTGTGACCCACTTCATGGAACATAGCATTCAAATCGCCGACCAGCTCTGTAGACCACCAAATAAGGCCCGTACCGTACGAGTTGGCGTTGCTGGAAGAAGGAAACCACGGCCCAATTGACGCCGCACCGGCAAAGCATCCGGGTTCTGAAAGCGTTTGTGAGAAAAGGGGCCCAGGAAGATATGCGGGCGGTCATTGTTGGAACAGATCTATATCTGTTCAGCGATTAAGCAAAGAATCGTCTGTGATTGTTCCTTTCATTTGAATGCTCAATTCCCAAATCTGCAGGCATCAGCAGCCAGTAAGGGGTTTTTGAAAGCCATGTAAAGTGATGCTTTAATGAAGCTATGAGTTCTTTCAACTTCTGTGTTATGATGTCGGATGTAAGCCCCATTCTGCAAGTCCTGGATTGCACTTTGATTACCAGTCTCCTTGCAGTGATGGTCCATGCACTTGCAGCATAACCCATGCTTACTGGTGGCAGTGAAGCCGGCCGGAAGGAGGATGACCTTGTGGTTGAAGTTGGTTGGGATAGCCGTACGTTTCTTCAAAGCCACGCTGTCCAAGTAGTACTGCCACTTCACCGGGTTTTCAGAGCCACAGCTTTTGGTGTCGAAGCGATTGCCGGAGGGAAATGTGAAATTTAAACCCTTGAGATTCCCATTACAGGGGATGGTCAAATTTGCAATAATGACGACTCGTGATGGCTCTAAGCTAACTTGACCGTAGGAGCAAGTGTTATAATATTCGGAAAGGGAAGGATTCTGGCCTCCACCGAAGAAGACTTCCTTCAGCATCTGCGGAATCGGTAGATGAGGTGCAGGCAGGTCATAGTTAATATGGGAGATAGAGTCGTCCTTTGGCCAAGGAAATAATTGCGCAGTCAGTAATGGTTAACTGCGACGACAACGTATCTCTTTTGAGCCTCCCTTGGTGTTGGAAGCGATTACCTTGCAAGCATTCCGTTTGAAAGAAGCGAGGCTTGAAGAACTTGCTGAGGACAGCAAGCCCTCAAAAAACGGTAATAATTCATGTGAACTCGCCCTTTCCGTCGCCGCGTACCCGCCAGAACCCGCCAGATGGAAACAAGCGAGGAATCGGCGGAGGTGACGTGGGCTCTTACAAGGCTTTGTTCACACTGTACACTTACCGCTGGTGTTACTGTCGCGGGCTTCCCATAGCCGCACATATTGACGATGTAAATGAGAAATGTGGGCCTTATGGGTGTGGTGATCTCATCGCCGAAGAGGTAGCGTCGCCCTGCCCCGGCTGCGGCTGGCGGCTCCCTGTCCAGCTGGCGGGGCTTCTGACAGGAGTGCATGACGCCATCTTGGATGCTGCTGTAGGTGACGGCAACGCGGACATTGGGTGCGAGGTCAGCCGCCGATACCACGCCGCTGCAAAAGGACAGTCGATACATCTGTCCATCGTTCTGTCTCAGGAAAAACTCGTCAGAATCACGCCCTTCAGGGAGGGAGGATGTCGTCACCGACAACAGAGTTCCTGCAGCGGTGTTCAGCAACGAGGACCAGAGTGAAGGGCGGCAGCCACTGCCTATAAGTCTTAGGGGTGGATGGCCAGCAACGGCTCCTCGGTCGGGCCATGATCTTTCGGACTCGCACGCAGACAGCAGCACGGATATCAGGGAGCTCTCCTCAGCTTACCGTTCGCAATTTGTTCACCGCTGCCAGTAATGAGCTGACGTCCTGCGCAAGCTTCTAAGTCGAACAAAAATATTGCAAAAAACGTAGACACCAACGCAGCGGGTGCCAAGGACGTTTTCATTGTTCAGCGCTTTGAGAGTTCTGCGAAGTGCATAAAATGATACATTTCAGTTCAAGAATACAGACAGAACGATCAAGGTACTTGGCGTTGCCGAACCATTTACCCGCTAGAAGTAGCTCAGTTAGCTCGCTCCGACCTGTAACCCATACACCTATCCTTACCTCAGCTTACCTATTGGTACTTTTATAGCTGAATTATGAAGTACTATCTTGAACTACCCCGCAATATCGTACGAGGCTGGAAGCTTCAGGTCGCGGACACGGGCAGAAGCGAGATCCATCCGCTGCCTATTTAGGGTTAAAACCCGTACGAGGAAGGAAGCACCAGAAGCCAACAAGAGTTTGACAAATGTGATGACCAATCATTATTCCTTCTATTACCTTACCATCACTCTTCAACGTTAACTATGGAAATTAGTTTAGGAGACGAGCGTCGGCTAATGTTGTTCATAAAGGTTCGCCCTAATCTTTATGGTAAGACGATCGATATTTGCAATGCATTGCTCTGGACTTGGATGATGCAATTGAATTTCGGGTCGGGTGGTAAACAGGACAGCGGTGACTGGGAGGCTTCAGGGCGAGAATCTTATCCCTGGAAACGTTTCTCAGTTTGGTTGATAGCAAACGTTTCCAAAACATACAGATACGTAGTTTTTACAAATAGGCCAGAAAATATATACGACTTTTATGAAGCCCTATCGCGGGCGCGCGGAAGCCCGATTCGCCGCTGTCCTGATATCTGAAGTTACCTTTCGGGTAATGTAATACAATTCGGGCATTTTATCCGGCGATACGATGCAACTAAAATTCAGGTTAAGATCTTGGATAGTTCTTTAGCGGAAAATGTTTGCCAGATAGAAGCAACTTTTGCTTTAGTGGCATTAGTCAGTTGCTTGGATTCCGTTTCCAGGGTTAAGCTCGGGCAGGGGCTGGCGATAGACAAGACAACGGCGAATGGATGGCTCTCGCTCCCGGGATAGGGCTTCTTTTTCTTTATGGGTTTTAATTTAGCCCGGACAAGGTACGACATATTTAGGGTCCCTAGCGTAAGAGGAAATGTACGATGTAGATTCTGCCCGAAACCACAGATTGCCAAAACAGGCCTATTCCCACCCCACTTCCCGGCCGTATGCCTAGCCGCCCGCTATATTTCAAACTTTTCAGCATCAATGTAAAGATAGATCAACATCAGGCGTGAAAGGAAACACTTACAAAATGTTTTTCCATGTCGAAGGTCCACACAAGCGCTCCTGCCAACGCGCGCGTGACCAAAAACGTAAAGCAGACGAGCAGCGTAGGAATGGCTCCATTTCACCGTTTAAGGAAGTTAATTAAAGTCTCAGGTCCTTGTTTTTGGTTCGATTTGTTAAGAATGTATCCAGATTAAGGCTATGGGTTTACCCTAAAACCCTAAAAACCCCACATCTATGTTGCAAATGAAAAATTGTGTGTAACATCGTCGCCATGTCTTACTTTGTGAGCTACAGTCGACAGGGAGGGCTCTCATTCTGCCCGGCGGGCGGACTCTGCCATTGCCAACCCAGTTGGAGCAACGGAAATGTAACAGGGCGAATGGCGCAGAAGCGCCAAAAAGAGCGAAACTGACTTGTCGTAATTTGGCTTTTATGACAATAACTTAATTGCGTAATAATAGATTAGTTATTATAAATCTAACGCATAGAACTTGGACAAGTCGCATGGGACTACTTGCGTGCAAGCATTCGTACAACGGTGTCAGTTGTAGAATGTGCGCCAGTTTCGAATAGACGTAAGGCCCCCTTTTGTACCAGGCAGCGCTATTTAACGCGCCTTGATTATTGCGAGAGACACTTCTTCTTCTTTCTTTGTAATTTCTACTTCAATGTAATCTATAAGGAGTCACCCTTACGCCGCGTGCCCTACGGCACAATGACTCAGAGCTCGCCATATAGCTACACCTAACAGCTAGGCGACCCCTCTGTTACACTGGATCGAGACCTTAAAGATCCGAAACCTTTTTGTTCGAGCTTCCCAAGTCGCTCGAGCCCCAAGACGCCCTCCCAAGTCTGTTTCCCAATGTTCTTCCGCCCCCGCCTCTAGTTGCATGTCCGAAAATAAGTTTTATTGTCCCATGACTAACACCGACGCCCCTGCAGTAATGGACCCCGGTCCCGAGACCTGGATCGCAGGCAAGCAATATGTACGACGTGGAACGGATACTGGATTATCGGGTTCGACGCGTAGGTCGACATCGACGCAAGCGTACGGTACACGAGTACCTGGTCAAATGGACTGGCTATTCTAGCGAGCATAACTCTTGGGAGCCGATGCGCAATTTCTCGCCGGATACGAAGCCCCTACTAGAGGAAGCTCGTTTACGTGCCAAACAGATCCAATGATCTTTGCAGTCGACGCTGTACGATGCAGCGAGGACGCTGCATACGGGAGGAGGGATAATTGTTGTACCACGGTTTGAATGTCCATGCTGAAGTAGGCTTGAGTTTACCAAAGCATGGATAATCATGATGTGAGCATACTAGCGTGATATATTCGTGTATATCGAGCTAGGTTAACATCCCGCACCGTCACTTGTGTCATCACGCTGTCAGTCACGTACGTTTGACTTAGACTCAACATCGATGCGCGACATCATTATGTCATAATCCATCCAGTAATAATATTCGATATATTATTATATTATTTGTAACATGGATAAGGCGTGCATTTGGGAATGCGATGACCGCGATGGTTAGTTGGCAACCGAATAGCGATATTCGGACCTTCGCACCTTGCATACGTTGCAACCATCTATCTCATGATTTACGCGATAATCAGACGAGTGCTTTGATAGTACTCACACTTGGGATCGCCACCGCATTACTCGCCCGGTTTGCCAAGGCGGTGCGTGCACGTGATGTTGAAGCTCGGAAATCGTTGGCGCAGGGCACGTATTTCATGCGCTTGAACGAAAATGTGCCCGCGTACCAAGCACGCTTTGAAGCCCTGGTAGCACCCATTACTAACCTCACCGATGATGAACGCGTTTTCTGGTTTCAACGTGGCCTTTCAGAAGGCTTGTCGAAATGATGCGCTACTGATTTGAGTGGGGAACCGTTCAAATCGTATTCGGCTCTGGTCAAGTTTGCTCGAGGAGCTGAGGTTCGTCTTTTAGCTGGTCATGACGAGCCTAGACCTACTCCTCACGTTAAAGCCGTGCAAGATCCGCTCCGTGAGGTCGAAACCAGAGACCAGGATCCTCCCGTCACACGCCCGACGACGCCCAACTGTCACTTCTCTGGCGTCTCCCGTCTGGCCGGTCGTGCCTCCCGCCCAGCCGCTGTCGCCCGGCCACTTCACACGCCGATAGGGCGCGGTCGGGTCACCGCGGCAAGCCCCAGTACCTGCTGCCGTGGGGCGCGGAGTGACGACCACTGTCTGTGGAGGGTTTCCCCTTGCCGCCACTGCCTCTGCCGGCACGACCCAGCAGGCGCCGCTGGGCGTGACGACCGCACAAGACATCCTCATGCAGCGTCGACGAGTCGCTGGTACCCACGGTGAGTGTGGGTCGCGTGCATGATATGTGTATTTGCATCAGCCCTGGGGGCCTCCACTTGGATTCGTGATTCATCCTCCTGGTTACAGGGGTTGGACGGATGGTGCATGCTGGCTGTAACGCATTCACACGACGACCCGCGGTGCCTGCCGAATATGTGGATATGCTGCCCAGCCCACGTCATGTGGGTTGGTATCACATGTACGGTGATAGCTGCCTGTGGATGTCCGTCTCCCTACCGCTCTTATCCGGGCCGCCCCTCACCCTCACCCTCCATCACCCGATACCGATTCAGAACTACCTCCACTGGCCCCCCCGCCAGCCACAACCCCATCTACGCTTCCACCTCCCAGCCCTCTCCAGCAGCTCGGTGCTGCTGCGGCTATACTCACCGCTGGGATGGCCGCACCGGAGGATGAAGCCCCGCCTCATGACCCCGGGCCTACCCAATCTGGCCAGGTGTTCTCTTTGGGTGTCGTGGATCCCTCAACGGCCGCACTCCACTCCCGCCGTCGTGGCCAACTTCTGAACCGTGGCTGCGGCCGCGGCCGTAAGCGCGGCCGAAGCCATGGAGATCGTGACGACCTAGCAACCAACGCACCATGCTTCCCACCGCAGCAGTCCCAAGGCCCCAGAGGCGAGGACATGGAGGACCATCCTGCCGGTGCTGAGGATCCAGTGGCAGCCAACATACCTTCACTTACACCAGCTGTCCGGGGCCGCAGGGCTAGTATCACGCACGGGTGCACCTATGTATCGCCTGACACCAATGAACCCAGATCGTCCGCATACATCGGTCTGTTTTGCGCCACGCCAACGATGAGCCCCAGCTTGGAGTTCACACTCTGAAGCCGACCCAAAACGGACCGCTCCACACAACATACAACTTCGCTCTACTAAGGTCCAACATGTAAGTTGGCTTTCCTCCGGACATGTTTTTGAGGAGGAAAACGCGTCGTGACGTGCCTTGCTCTTTTGCTCCAGGGTTTCTTTTAGCTTAAGCTTCTCTTCCAACCTTGCTTGCCTTTGTCTGATTTTCTTTTCTCCGTTCCCCTATTCTAGCACCTAGCTTTTTTCCGTTCGTTTGTGACCCCTTGTTAGACATGTTTCTCCGTTTTACAAAATTGCCCACCTTCTCGCCCATTTCTTTTACTTGCTCACTCGTTTTTGCACGACATGGCCCCGATCTGGCCCATGTCATCTAGGACAAACGGATCCAGCACGCTGCAAATACCCAGACGTGAGAATGTGCTGCACGTGGTGACGGTAACACCTACAGGCGTTGCCATATTCAAGGGGCGCTGCGGGATGGAACGTGTCGGTTTTCTGAGCTTGTTCATTATTGCCCTGGTTGGGCTCTAGCGTGTAACGTAGTCTTTGCAGACAACGCAAGGATAACGTCACGAACCTCAAACCCTGCTAATACAACCTTGCTTACAAAATAACTACCACCATTGCGTAGGTTATGTCTTAATCTTCTATCCTTTTCCTTCATGTCGCTTCGGCACATCAGGATACAACACCAATAGGGGGCCTAGATTGCATTGGGTTAAAATGGGGGAAGGGGGTACTACTGCGTCCACCGTTATACCTAACACTGGTTGTAACACAGAGATGCCAAGCGAGCTTGCTCAACTCAAAGGCAGGAGCTGTCCCCCACGAACGAGTGCAAGGTGCGCCTTTTGTGTGTGAACTTTCAACATCATACATTTACAAACACCTCGCCACAGCTCCATTCCGCTGCGACTGAACTTGCACTATTAACGTCCTTGTATAAAGAAAAGTTTGTCGTTGTGATGAGCTTCTACTCTGCATATTGTTCTGGTTTGTCTGTTTCTCCCAATTAGTAGGAGCGAGATATATGTACTTGTTGAAATGATGCCAAGGTGACAATATGAGTTCATTAACAACCATTCTGTAACATGTGTCCACCTAGTCGTCGGTGTTCATGGTGTATTTCGCCTGTGAACTGTACCGGCGCTGCTGCTTTGAACCGCGCTGCCTTCAACTGGGATGCGGCTGTTAAACCGACAGCTTTGTGCAAAGGTCGTGAGGGACGACAGCACATCCGAGCACCATTCATCTCCAGCTTTACATCGATTGTACACGACGTGAAGGCCTATCGAGCGGTGCTTCAATGAGGCCATTTCACGTGTACGACTCTTCAAAAACTACATGGGCACCCCGCGGCCCCGGTGTAATTCTGCGGGGGGCTGCTTAAATACTGCTGGGACTTTGTGCCGTTGTAGCTGTGCACCGTAAGGAAGGTGTAGCTGTTGAGTTGCGCCTTGCACGGCAGGTCGTACGGCTGTCGGGGTGTCAAGTGATGGGACACCAGGCGGTGGTGGGGGGTGGCAGTCTGCAGACTGCGTGGTGAAAGTCGGGGTGGTGGTCTCGCGGGGACAGCGGCGGCGGTGGGCTAGGGGCCGGGGGGCTGGGTAGTGGTGGGGATCTGGGCGTTGGTCTCCTTGGAGGGGGCAGCGACGGGGGCCACGGATGAGGCGGCAGTGGTGCTGGTGGCGGTGGTGGAATGTCGCGACGGAGGAGGTGTTGCACGTTGAACAGCACATGTTATTGGCGGAAACGGGTGGTTTCATGACTCCGTAGATGCGCACATCCGGAAATGTTCCACCTGGCATATCATATATTCATTTCGTACCTGTATCGAATGTCATCTTCCCCACACAATCTGGGTCTTGTTCGTCCGGCAGGTAGTCGCAGTCGTCGTCGATGCC
The DNA here is from genome assembly GCA_030268105.1 of Volvox africanus. Taxonomy (NCBI): domain Eukaryota; kingdom Viridiplantae; phylum Chlorophyta; class Chlorophyceae; order Chlamydomonadales; family Volvocaceae; genus Volvox; species Volvox africanus. The sequence goes on along the minus strand of BSDZ01000010.1, from coordinate 138,104 downwards.
GTCACCGCATTTCTGTTCCATCGCCGCAGCCCGCTGGCAGAACGTTGCCGAGGCGCCCTTCCGGCTGTCCCAGTCCACAAAGTTGATGACCAAGCCGCTCGAGGAATGAATAAAGCCCTCACCCAGAGGCACATCGGCCAACAGAATCGTCCGCAAATAAGAGACTTTGGCTGTGCCGTTATAGGAATGCACTACGACAAACGGCTGCCCGTTCTGACTCCGAGCGTACGGCAGGTCGTACGGCTGTGTATTGATTCTCACCGCCACGTATAGCTTCATATTCCCCTGCATGGTGTTCAGGTCGACCATCACGAAGCTTTTGGAAGTGGTCAGCTGTGGCGGTATGGTGAGGACCTGCTTGGTGCCGATAGGCAGGTCCGTGTCTGTTAGCTGTCGGAAGGGCTGACCCCACCCCAGCTGCCATAGGTGCGGCGCGTTGAGACACCGGATGCCCTGACGGCTAGTGATGGCGCCCATGGGACAGGTGTGATCACACTGACCAGTGTCGTCGCTGCAGTTGGCAACGGCCGCAGCGTGGGCCATACCCAGTGTGTGACCCACTTCATGGAACATAGCATTCAAATCGCCGACCAGCTCTGTAGACCACCAAATAAGGCCCGTACCGTACGAGTTGGCGTTGCTGGAAGAAGGAAACCACGGCCCAATTGACGCCGCACCGGCAAAGCATCCGGGTTCTGAAAGCGTTTGTGAGAAAAGGGGCCCAGGAAGATATGCGGGCGGTCATTGTTGGAACAGATCTATATCTGTTCAGCGATTAAGCAAAGAATCGTCTGTGATTGTTCCTTTCATTTGAATGCTCAATTCCCAAATCTGCAGGCATCAGCAGCCAGTAAGGGGTTTTTGAAAGCCATGTAAAGTGATGCTTTAATGAAGCTATGAGTTCTTTCAACTTCTGTGTTATGATGTCGGATGTAAGCCCCATTCTGCAAGTCCTGGATTGCACTTTGATTACCAGTCTCCTTGCAGTGATGGTCCATGCACTTGCAGCATAACCCATGCTTACTGGTGGCAGTGAAGCCGGCCGGAAGGAGGATGACCTTGTGGTTGAAGTTGGTTGGGATAGCCGTACGTTTCTTCAAAGCCACGCTGTCCAAGTAGTACTGCCACTTCACCGGGTTTTCAGAGCCACAGCTTTTGGTGTCGAAGCGATTGCCGGAGGGAAATGTGAAATTTAAACCCTTGAGATTCCCATTACAGGGGATGGTCAAATTTGCAATAATGACGACTCGTGATGGCTCTAAGCTAACTTGACCGTAGGAGCAAGTGTTATAATATTCGGAAAGGGAAGGATTCTGGCCTCCACCGAAGAAGACTTCCTTCAGCATCTGCGGAATCGGTAGATGAGGTGCAGGCAGGTCATAGTTAATATGGGAGATAGAGTCGTCCTTTGGCCAAGGAAATAATTGCGCAGTCAGTAATGGTTAACTGCGACGACAACGTATCTCTTTTGAGCCTCCCTTGGTGTTGGAAGCGATTACCTTGCAAGCATTCCGTTTGAAAGAAGCGAGGCTTGAAGAACTTGCTGAGGACAGCAAGCCCTCAAAAAACGGTAATAATTCATGTGAACTCGCCCTTTCCGTCGCCGCGTACCCGCCAGAACCCGCCAGATGGAAACAAGCGAGGAATCGGCGGAGGTGACGTGGGCTCTTACAAGGCTTTGTTCACACTGTACACTTACCGCTGGTGTTACTGTCGCGGGCTTCCCATAGCCGCACATATTGACGATGTAAATGAGAAATGTGGGCCTTATGGGTGTGGTGATCTCATCGCCGAAGAGGTAGCGTCGCCCTGCCCCGGCTGCGGCTGGCGGCTCCCTGTCCAGCTGGCGGGGCTTCTGACAGGAGTGCATGACGCCATCTTGGATGCTGCTGTAGGTGACGGCAACGCGGACATTGGGTGCGAGGTCAGCCGCCGATACCACGCCGCTGCAAAAGGACAGTCGATACATCTGTCCATCGTTCTGTCTCAGGAAAAACTCGTCAGAATCACGCCCTTCAGGGAGGGAGGATGTCGTCACCGACAACAGAGTTCCTGCAGCGGTGTTCAGCAACGAGGACCAGAGTGAAGGGCGGCAGCCACTGCCTATAAGTCTTAGGGGTGGATGGCCAGCAACGGCTCCTCGGTCGGGCCATGATCTTTCGGACTCGCACGCAGACAGCAGCACGGATATCAGGGAGCTCTCCTCAGCTTACCGTTCGCAATTTGTTCACCGCTGCCAGTAATGAGCTGACGTCCTGCGCAAGCTTCTAAGTCGAACAAAAATATTGCAAAAAACGTAGACACCAACGCAGCGGGTGCCAAGGACGTTTTCATTGTTCAGCGCTTTGAGAGTTCTGCGAAGTGCATAAAATGATACATTTCAGTTCAAGAATACAGACAGAACGATCAAGGTACTTGGCGTTGCCGAACCATTTACCCGCTAGAAGTAGCTCAGTTAGCTCGCTCCGACCTGTAACCATACACCTATCCTTACCTCAGCTTACCTATTGGTACTTTTATAGCTGAATTATGAAGTACTATCTTGAACTACCCCCGTAATGTTAGTATGCACGCGGCTGGAAGCTTCAGGCCGTGGAGACGGGCGGAAACAAGATCCATCCGTTTGCAGTTTCCGTACGTGGAAGGAAGCACCAGAAGCAATCAAGAGTTTGACAAATGTGATGACCAATCATTAATCCTTCTCTTACCTTACCATCACTCTTCAACGTTAATTATGGAAATTAGTTTGGGAGACGAGCGTCGGCTAATGTTATTCATAAAGGTTCGCCCTAATCTTTATGGTAAGACGATCGATATTTGCAATGCATTGCTCTGGACTTGGATGATGCAATTGAATTTCGGGTTGGGTGGTAAACAGGACAGCGGTGACTGGGAGGCTTCAGGGCGAGAATGTTAACCCTGGAAACGTTTCTCAGTTTAATTGATAGAAAACGTTTCTAAAACGTACAAGTACTTAATTTTGTACAAATAGGCCAAAAAGTATATACGACTTTTATGAAGCCCTATCGCGGGCGCGCGGAAGCCCGATTCGCCGCTGTCCTGATATGTGTGAGTTACCTTTCGGGTAATGTAATACAATTCGGGCATTTTATCCGGCGATGCGATTCAACTAAAAATTAGTTCCACAAGTTAGTTCTTTAGCGGAAAATGTTTGCTAGATAGAAGCAACTTTTGCTTTAGTGGCATTAGTTAGTAGTGGCTTTAGTGGCATTAGTCAGTAGTGGCTTTAAGTGGCATTAGTCAGTTGCTTGGATTCCGTTCCCAGGGTTAAGCGAGGGCAGGGGCTCCCGCGATAGGGCTTCTTTTTTTAAGGGGTTTAAACTTGACCCGGACAAGGTATGAGCGATTTATGGTCGCTAGCGTAGGAAATGTACGAGGAGATTCTGCCCGAAACCACAGATTGCCAAAACAGGCCTAATCCCACCCACTACCCGGCCGCATGCCTATCCGCCCGTTATATTTCAAACTTTTCAGCATCAATGTAAAGATATATCAACATCAGGCGAGAAAGAAAACATTCACAAAATGTCTCTCCATGTCGAAGGTGCACACAAGCGCTCCTGCCAACGCGAGCGTGATTACTAATGTGAAGCAGGCGAGCAGCGTAGGATGTCTCAATTTCACCGTTTAAAGAAGCTAATGAAAGTCTCAGGTCCTTGTTTTTGGTTCAATTTTGTTAAGACTGTATTCCCGATTAAGGCTACTGACGCAAAAGTCATACGTAAGCTCGCCTCAGCACAGGTTGACACACCGACAGGTCGCTGCTCCCAAACCGTAACGTCGACCTTCAGAACCCTCCTTCCTTGATCTCGTCATATGAAGCTAGCCAAGCGATGCCGAACTGATAATGCCGCCGCCTGGAGCTGAAAGCTCGAAAACGTCATATTACTGTCACTTACTGCAGCTGCGCGCTTCAAAAAAATGTCGGCGGGATTAGGCAAACTCCCACGTCCGCGCCGGAAAACGATTCCAATGAATACCAAAAGGACTTCTGATCTAAAAACTGACAGATTGAAGGCCTTTTCTGAAACACAAAAAAGTATTCTATCAAATCGTTTTACAGCGGTACACTCACCTAACATATACGGCAGGCTTCAAGGCAGGCGTTCGCCCTTTAATTACAGTATGTTGGTGCTTTGCTCCAATTTCCCGGTGGGATGCCTTCCCATCCCCCAATCTCTCCCTCTTCATTTCTCGCGACCTCTACGGGGCCCCTGGCTCGGCCCCTCCCGGCACGAGGGCCTCGTCTGCAACGCTAAGCTGCCACAACTGGTGGTGAGCCTTGCGGGGCCAGACCTTTCCCCTTTTTGCGTTTTCACGTGATCTTCCAAAGCGTGTCTGATGCTCTCGGCCCATCACCGCACATGCACGGACGAGAGCAGCAGCAGGATAACTCCGCGCGTGCGTGACACCACCCGGTCTGTGCTTACGTATTCTGGGAATACTTGTATCTGCGAGGTAGAGGTTGAGGTAGAGGGGAATGGAGAATGAAGTCGGCACTGGACGCAGATGTTCAGCAGGTGGAGTAGAAGGGAGCAGGAGGGGAGGCAGGTGGAGTAGATGGGAAAAGGCATGTCATCACGATAGCAATCAGCCGTTTAGTAGGCTTGGTGTCGTACACGGGAGCAGCAACACGTAACAGGTGGCACGTAACACGGTGATCAATAAATCAGTGGGAGCTCCAGGGGCCTAGGCAGGTGCGAAAGAGGGAGAGGGGGGAGAGGCGCGAGAGCAATGAAACGGAGAGAAAGAGAGCAATGAGACGGAGAGATAGAAGCGCGAGAGCGAGGAGGAGAGGAGGAAGGGTAGAGAGAAAGTGAGCAATGAGATGGAGAGAGAGAGAGAGGGAGAGAGAGGCGCGAGAGCAATGAAAAGGAGAGAGAGAGGCGCGAGGGCATTGAGAGGGGAGAGAGAGAGAGGCGAGAATGTTACTGCGTGTCCAGGTTCTTCTTGTGGCCCAGCCGACCACCAGGTTTTTCAAGTAGGGTTTTGAAACATCCGAGCCCCGAACGCGTGTGCAATGGCCCCCTGGGGGATCTCACCCGCACTTGGTGCACTCGTAAAAGACTGTCTGGCCCTCATCCGCGGACCGCAGCTGCATCGTGTAATACTCCATGGGGCGATGATGGCACTTGGGGCAGGGCTCATCCACCTGGGCCGTGATCGACAGAAGCAGCAGCAACAGCAGCATACCAGCAACCATAAGCAGCAGCAACAACAACAATAATAGCAAAAGCAAAAGCACCATGCCTGGAATGGGAGCAGTAAGAAAGCGAATCCCTCCATCCCCAAATCACTGATAGTTACGCCGCACGAGTCGTTGAGAGGGATTGCTGCTAAGAGTCTGTGAGCTTGGGGTCGGCATCGTGAGCAATAAAATTGCAGCTTAATGATGGCGGTGGGGTTGGTCGCGACACTGGAACGAGGGTTGTTTAGGTGCGCACATCCAACAACCGGTAAATTATGCCGTCCGCGATAACCACACAGCTTGCCCCCTCCCTCCTGTTGTACTGTGTCATCCTTCTGTGTCCCTGGGCAGGGCGCTGCTCAGTGCCCCTCGCCTGCTCAGTGCCCTAACAGTGCCCTCAGTGCCTTAAGGCCTGTTCCACGCAAACCCACCGTGGCCCTCTTCCGGCCCTTGAGCATCTCCTCATCGACTGCGCTCTTTACAAGGGGCTCCAATCCAAAACGGCGTCGGTAATCCTCCATATCAGTTCGGAGGACTACTTTGACGGACGAAAGCTCTGAACATGGAGAAGGGTGCGTTTGCGTTGTAGGAGGGTGTCCGAGACTGCATCGAGTGCTGCTTATGGCAGCTGTGCGGCTACAAATGCAAACCCGGCACGGCAGGCCGTGGACTTCCAAAGACTGTCGCCACGTGATAGCCAAAGGGTAGCCATAGCTCTGTGCACAGAAGCCACTCCAGCCGCTCTACCTTTGAGTCTGCGCTGGTAGCCTGAAACCTTGCACGTCGCGATTTGCAGGAAAGGGTCAAGGGAAAGCAGGTATCCCGATTTAGGACAAAACATCCAGTCCTTATCGGAGGACATATTGCAGCACTCTGACGGGTTGACGGCTGTCGCGAAGCCCTGCAGCTGCTGGCAGTCCAGCGCCGCCTGAGTAATGATGCTTGGGCGGGGAACAGCCACAGCAGGCCTAGACTAATTGTCAAATCGTAAATAAAAAATAATTCAGGTGTGATGGAAACGGGTTGTGTCCCAAGGGGCTACGCGTACAAACAGAAGGAATACGCCTGCTTAGGCAAATAACAAGCTGTGCAAATTTCAGTATGCTTTAAGTGCAAACTAATCCATCCGAGCTAGCGACTGTTCATTGCATTTCGTTCTGCAGTTGTATTGTCAGTACGGTACAACGTAAAAACGGTGACGGGACATGTAAAGGGTTTTGGTTTTCTGCAGGTGCTATGTCCTAGTAAATGGTTTTAAAAGTAGAAGGCTAACTTTAGGGTCGACCAGATCCTCGTATTTCTTGAACTGATCCTGACGACAATTTTCGCTGCTTGAGGATAAACACTTTTGGCCATATTCCTTGAACTTTGCATTGTTCACTGGCGTATTTAAGGCTCTTTCTGCGTTGGTGTCCTGAAATGGACCCGTGGCAGTAACAGTCTGTGGTCATCGACCGTGGACGTGCTACACAGTTAACGATCACTAAGCGTATGCAGACTCTTAGGTGTATAAAGTTGGTTTGCCTGGGGTTTCGTCTAGCATTTCTGCACTCGCGGAGATCATCGTTTGCCCGCTTCGGCCTTTCTTCTACCCTGTGTTGGAGATCCCGCATTACTTGTAGAGCGCCACTCGGTTTTGCCGTTTGGAATTAATACATCAACTCCCAGGCCTGGTTACAGGACGGCATCTCAGCAAGGGTTCGTCTCCCACGTACAGCTCCGGGCCGCTACTACTGCTACCAAATAAGCCCCGGACTTCCTAGCATCCGTGGCCATGTCTGCAGCCAGCTACTTCAGCGTGCCAGGTGTCAGCGCGGCGGCGGCGGCCCCCACGACGCGCTTCACCCCAGCGGACTTCAGATACAACGGCCGCGTGGCGCTAGCGCTCCTTCCCTGCCTGCTGACTGTCGCCGTAATCGGCGGAGCCAGCGTGCTGTCCTGTCTCACCGTTGGAGCTATGGTTGTGTACCTAATGGACGCACTGCAGTACCGGGAGGGTGCCTTCACCTGCGCCTGGCTGACCTTGGCCTGCAGTGACGTTGCGTTCACGGTGTCGCTCCTCACTGGCTCAGATGCGCCCGTGATGCTTCAAATCTGCATGGTCTTCGCAATGATCTTCTTGTCGTTCCTCACCGGCATGTGGGCCTCTCTGCAGTTCAAGTGGCTGCAGATGCAGTATCCAGCAGCAGCCATCTATTTTGAACGCTGCGTATTGACGGCGTCACTGCCGCTAGCCGCAGTCATCCACTGCCTCGGCTTCGCAACCTTTGTGCCGTACTCAGAGGTGCCGTACTACCTGGCCGTCGTACTCATAGCCTTGTACTACTTACTGGGCCGGCCGCTGATGTCATCGTTTTACAATGTAAGCGCTGCTTTATCGATGGCTTATCTATGGCCGTCAGGGATTGGGATTTGAATTGGTATTTATCTGGATCAGTATCTATCTGGAGGGAGGAGGGGACTGGAGAATGGCCGCTGGGACTGCTGCCGCAGCTAAGCAGCATTGGGGCTATGGGGCTGGTTCCGGAGCGGTTCAAGGAATTCAGGATGATAAGCGGTCCACGAAGCTACCATCACTATTAAAGAACTACTATCACCACCCGATTTTCAACATGTTACGGCAGGCACAGGCCCTATTAAGCCACATATACACATACACATACACATGATACACATGATACACATACACTTACATACACACATATACACGCAATCCCCCATTCCAGCGATGTTCATGCGATAAGGGGGACGTATGACCTGGCGACATGGTAGTGGTCCTGTGAGCCAGCATGTCTGACGCCCAGCTTTCTCCCGGGTCCTCTCCGCAGGTGAAGGCAGGGCCAGCAGCACTTGGCGGAGGCCCCGCGGCGGGTTCCGAGTCGGTGGTGCAGACCCGGGCAGATGGAGCCCTGATGGCCGCCCTGGTGGTGTGCCTGCCTGCAGCTACCTACGCCGCCGTGCACTGGATCGTGCTCACTTTCCCGCTCCACCTATACTCGATTCTGCTACTTGCCGGTGGCATGCCGCTCTGCCTGGTCCTCCTTCCGGGCGGCATGTGGTGGCTTGCACCGGCGATGCCGGCGCCAGTTAATGCTGGCGGCGGAAGCAGCGGCTCCGCAACAGGTGCTGCTCCATTGTACGGCTCAACACCGTACATCGCCACACCGTCTCACGGCCTGGCAGGCTTCCTCCGCAAGGCGATCTTGGCGGGGGCGCTCCTGATGGCGCTGGTGGGGTTTGAGGGACGTGTGGTGTTCCACGGTTTTGGGCAGTACATCCAGCTGCCGCCTCCGTGGAACTGGCTGGCAGTGACCTTTGCCCTCTTCGGCTGTGTAGTGGTGCTACTGCTGCACCTGACGGGAGCGCTGGGGGCGACAGTGGACGTGACGGTGGCGGGCTCATTCCTCCTGCTGTGCACCACTGCGGGTGGGTGGTGGGAGTGGGGGGGGTGGCGGCGGGGGCTTCATACGAAACGTGATGCGGTGAGTCGGTGCTGATTAGTCTGCCGTTGCTGGCTGCGGGCGGGTGTGAGCTCGTTGCGTTGCGTTGTGCTACCGACGGACGGAAGAGAAGGGGAAGTCGAATTATCGAGGGGGGAGGGAGGGAAGGAGGCGCACGAAAAGGGGCATGCTCCATCACCATTAGACACACACACACACATACACACCACACACACAGAGGCCTGTGTATGTTTCTATGGCATTCTTCGGTACGTCATCTTAAATCGTTAAGCCCCATGAAGGTGAGGGCAAGGCGGGCAAGAGCCCGCGGAGTCTGTGCGACCTGTGAATAAGGGGAGCTCCCTCCCCGCTCTGAATGAACAGCATGAAGTAATAATGAGCACGGTTCCCCACCGCGTGTGGTGTGTTTTTCCCTTTCCACAAACACGCACGGTTCACCTGCGAGAGCTTAGGCAGTCGCTTAACACGTTCAAAGCTCGGGAAGCAACAAAGCGCGCGCGGTCGATGTTTGTTGTTGTTATTCCCATCCTTCTCATTCCACATCTCGGCATATTTACTCGGCTCTGTCCAGGCGCGCTTGCTGCCGGCGTGCCGTTCGCCTGGCTCCCGGCTCCGCTGCTAGCCGCGTGCGGGCTGTCGCTCTTCTACGAGAGCCGCAGCCTTCGGGAGTACATGGTGTTCGTTGTGGGCGCTTTTCTCACGTGTGAGTACGGGGGAAGGTACGGGGAAAAGGGTACGGGGAAAAAGGGTACGGGGAAGGGTATGGGTTGTTCGATGGGTCGGGGCTGCTGCATGGAGAGGGTCGGAGGCAGTCCTTCACCCCCTCTCCCGACCTGTCTCCGAAGGAGGGAGGGAGGGAGGTGGGGGCTCTCCATCCCTCCCCGCCTCCGTAACGAGGCTTGGAATGCTGCAGTCTCATGGCATTGACACCGTTACCTCCCACCCCACACACCCCACACACACCTCGCGCCGTCTGCTTCCCTTCCGCAGCGGTACCAGGACTCGTTTATCTTGGCGCCATCCCACCCGCTTCCGTCCTCCATCCCTGATAGGTTCTTCAAAAACGGTAATACTAAGGTTTGCGAAGAAAGCCTCATACCGGGTGAAGTCCCCCGCTCTCACGCCCTCCTCCCAGGCGTTTGGTTCATGCGGCAGCACTTTTGGTTCCTGGATGTCCTGATCTACGGGATGCGGCTGCACACCATTTGCAAACTGGCGGTGGCGGCGCTGGTGCCGGCTCTCACTGTCCCGGGGCTCGTCATTGCGCGGGTGAGTGCGCGAGGCCGGGGCCGAGGCCGTTAGCCAGGGCAATGGTTAAAGGGCGGTGGTTAAGGCTGGGCGGTGGTTAAGGGCCTCCTAGACCGTACGCCAGGGCGGTGGTTAAGGACCCCCTTGAGACCCCGCTCTCGAGAAGTCAAAAAGGACGCTAGGGAAATTGGCATGCGACATGCAGCAGGAGTGGGCGCCGCCGCAACGCCACTTAAATGGCCAAGTTGGACGACGGCAAAAAGGACGGAGGGCCTTGGGGGCCCGCCTGACTGATTGACAGTCAGCCAGCCCTGATTGGCTCAGCGGCGGCGGCGGCTATGTATGAGGAGGCTTGCTGGGGCTGTGACGCTCCGTAATGGCGGCTAAGGGCTCTTTCCAGGACGGCAAGTCCACATTCTCTGCACCGCTTCACTCCTCCTCCTTGTAAGAGGATTTATGGGTATGAGCACACACCCTCCCTCTCTCCCTCTAGGTCAATGCGCACATCGTGGGAGGCCTGCTGGTTATGCAGGCGGTGCTGTTCTGCGTCATGGAGGAGCGCCTCTACGCGGGGGGAAACACGGACGGGGCACCGGAGCCCATGTACCCTGGTGAGTGGGGGCGGCGAGGCTGGCAGGGAGGTTGGCACTAGCGCTATGGGTGCATCACGGCGTGCGCCGCAACTGCATGCCACTACGGCATGCTACAACTGAAGCTTTCCCTCCCTCTCCCCCTCCTTCCCCTCCCTCTGTGGGACCAATCCTCTTTGGAACAGCAGCCGCTCTCCTGCTCATCCATGCGCTGCGTTTCCCGCCCTCCTTCCCCTTGATTTCTTCACTTTATTGCATGTGGTGTCATTCGACATCCCGGTCCTGTTCCCGGCCCTGAACCCCATTGGAATACAGGCTATCTTGTCCTCGCCACCTCCCTTGGAGGCCTTGCCGCGGCCCGCCTGCTGACAGGCCGCGGCCGCCTCAGCCCCTTGGTCGCATGGCTGCTGCACTCCCTGTACGGAGCCAAGGCCGCCATCCTGATCATCCCAGAGGGAAACCTCGTCATCGCCGCAGCTCTACTCTTGGGCGCCACCATCGCCCCCTATTTCTTCTACGGACCCTCCTTGCTCCACAACACACCCTCAGGCGCAGCTGGCGGCGCCCTGCTCGCCGTTGCTGCGACCCCGCCGCCAGGCATCGCGTCCTCTCCGGCCGCGGGGCTGTCCCGCCCGCGGCGCCTGCGCTTGGCGCCGTGGCAGGGCCTGGTCCACGTCGTCACAGTGGTGGTGTGCGTGGGCTTGGCCCGCTTTGCCGTGTTTGACGTGGTGCAGTTCCTGATCTCTGCGCGGCCGACGGAAGGGCTGCTGCTGGGCTGCCTGACACTCACGCTGGCGGCGGCGCTGGCGCCGCTGGCGAGCCACTGCTATAGCGGCAGTGGGCCCGTGGCGCGTGGGGCCGTGGCGCTGGCGCTTGTAGGCGCACTGCTAGTGCTGCTGCAGCCCCCACTGCCGCTGGCGGGCGGCGCGCGCTGCCCACACTTGCCGCTGGCGCTGTGCCCGCGGCTATGGGACGAGCGGCACGTACCTATGCACAGCGCGGAGGATGTTGAGGTCTGGGGCCGGGGACTGAGCCGCAGGTGGGCAGTTGGGGATGCGGAAGTACTTAACCTAGAGCTCCGTACATCAAACATCAAGGGTGTAGCTTTGGGTGGGGGGAGTTAGGAAGGGTGGGACTAGCGCAGATGGGGGCGATCCACAAAAATTGCTGTTAGGATGGGTGTCTAGGTTCGGCGGCCCGTGGTGGTGGAAAGGTCAGGAGGCACACGGCAGAGCGTAATTAGTTGTTCCCCGTTTCCCGTTTCCCCGTGGCTAGGCGCGCATCCCAACATGCCGTTCCTCTCTCCTGCCTCTTGGCACTCTGCTCCACGCTCTGCTCCCTTTTCGTTTCCTCCCGGATTCCATGCCCCAGCTCCAGAACCACTAACCCGCTGTTGCCCACCCACCCCATTTGCCCGCGTCCGCGCCGTCCCGTACTGGTGTGCGCATGTCGATATGTCGGTGCCGGGTGTCGACGATCACGCCGGGGGTCCAGGGAGCACTGGCCCCGCTGGCTGCTCATTGCGGCGGTGGTTACCGGGCTAGCCACCACTGGAGGCGCGGGGCCGGCGGGCGCGATGTCTTCACCGCACCGCCTCACGGTGGTCGCCCGCCTGGGACTGGCCATCGCGGCGGGGCTGCTGGTGGGCGGGTACACCTCCCTGGAGCTGTTGCCCAACCAGGTGCCACTGCAGGTATGTGCCACCCGCCGTTAAGCAGTGCACTGTGGGAGGAGCTGGCCGTGGGGGTGTGAGTGTGGCGTCGAAGTCCCGGGGGTTGAGTACTGGACCGCACAGGGTGTGCTGTGCCCGGGCGCATCAGACCTCCATACGGCTTTATGCTCAATATGTTTTTTTCTGTGTCCTAGAGCGATGGATACGGGACTGGGGAGGAGGATATGTGATATGCGGTTTTCTGAATCCTCTGGCGAATCTGGCGAGCCGCCGTACTCCCAGAACGCCGCGGAAGACGATGTGTGTGATTCGAGGAGCTCACCTGTCCAGGTTGGTGCTGTTGCTCTCAACCTGCTCCATCCCAACTAGTTTGTCTCTGCTTCTCTCAACCGGCGTATGCAGATCCTGGTGGTTGCTGCCAGCGTGGTGGCGGTGATGTTCGTGGTGCTGCTGTCGCTGCCCCGCGCGGCAGGCCCAGTGGTGCTGCCCGCCCTGGGGCTGCTGTGGGGCACGTGCTCAGGGCTAGCGCTTCTGCTGCAGGCAGAGCTGCCGGTCCCCATCGACCGGGCTAACAGCCGGCTGTTCCCCGACAGCAAGGTTCAGGTGAGGTGCAGGGCTGGACCGTAAGCCGAGGAGCTTCGTGTAGAGGAGTTTGGAATTGGTTTTGTACTGGTGGTGGGTGGGGGTGGGGTTAAAGGCCCGCACAAATGAGGAGTGCACATCCAGAGGTCTGTGTGTGATGTATCTGTCTGTCTATCTGTCTGAGAGAAGGGTGTGGGGAGGGGTTGTGACGCGGGTGTATCGTGACGGGACGAGAGGCAGGGAACGGAACGACGAGGGAAAACCCATATCCCATTTATATAACAACTTGCTGTGCAGTAACGACCACATTGATCATTTGCATTACTTCATATTTCCACTATTGAGGTCAACCGGGTTGATGTTCGGCGTGTCTTCGTACCATTTATCATGTCTCCCAAATGTGCGGCTCAGCTCGTACCAGTCAGTCTTCTAGGGGAGAGCGGAGGCTTGTGGCCCGGGTGGAAGGGTGTCCAGAGTATTGGGATTGGAAACGGCTGGCGTGCACATAGTGTCCACCTTTGCAAGAGTACTCGTGCAGTTTCCGAGGGCCACACTGAGCTGGTTGGTCTTAATTAGCGCCCCTGATGCCAGTGCTGACATTTCCCGGCAACGAAACGAGCCATGCAACCGAAACCAGATCACAACCGATTATCAGAGCTAGATTCCAACCGACAACCAGAACCAGATCGCAAGCGAAGTGGTGCAATGTGTGTACCCCTGTACACCTCACGAGCCCCTTACCCTCACCCACAGGGGGTTGCCCCTCTCAGCAGCAGATCCAGATCCAGGTCTCGTGTATTCGCATTCCTGACTCGAGACTGTCGTCGGTCGCCTGTTCGACCCCCGCACTCCGCACTCCGCACTCCACGTAGGTGGAACAAGAGATCTTCCGGGCTACTAAGGCGTCTTTGCTGGCGGTGGTGGCCTCGCACGCGCTGTTGATGGCCTTCGCTCTCAAGCTGAAAATCACATCAGCGCTGAGACGCAGAGCGGCGGCGGCGGCAGCGGGCAGAGGTGGGTGGCCCCCAGGTAACCCACGCTGACATGGTATCAAGCACCAGGGTAAAACCCTAAAACCCTAAAAGAACACGCATCAACCCTATCGCAACGGCCCTCAGTGCTGTTTCCGCTGATCCCGTTCTGCTCATGCTCACGTGGGGATCCAACACCCCAACAGCGGGGCTCGATCAGACCCCTCTTCCTCCTCGCCGCCTGCAAGGGGTTTGCTGCTGGGTATGTCCGGTCCCCACTCTCCTGCAAGCACTTCTGTAACTCTTAGCCCTGATCAGTTCGGGGAGGCCTGTGAGCGGGGAGGTTAACGACACCATCCGTAACCGTAACCAGCCCCTGGTACTGAACTGTATTGTACTGTATTGTGTCGTGTACCGTGTACTGTGTACTGTACTGAATTGATGTCCCGACAATTCTCTCCGCGGTATATCTGTCAGTCGCCCTTGCCTTTTCTACCTGCAACGTCCTCCGCCCTCCACCCCACCGTATTCCTAAAACCCTAATCCCCTCCCATCCCATCCCCTCGCCTCCCGTCCCATCCCGTCCCCAGATCAAGCCAACGCCGCCGCCGCCGCCGGCAACGCTGCCCCCGGTGCCGTGCCCTCCTTCGGCATTTCCCCCTCCGACCTGCTTTGCGGGCTGGTGCCATCTGCCGTCTTCTCCAACTACTGCGCCATGCTCAAGCTGGAAGGCGCTGGCGCGCTGGCGCTGCAGAGGCTCGCGCAGGAGGGCTTGGCCTGGGTGCCGACGCTTGGGAACCTGCTGACCTTAACGGCGGTGGGACTTGGGCTGGCGCTTAACTGCTTTCTCAACGGTGGCATGGGCGCTCCGGAGGCAATTTTCATGCTGGCGCCGATACTGCTGCTTCTTAGTCAGGTGGCTTGTTGTGGGGCAACTTGGGGGAAGCAGGGATTTGGACTTGCTGTAAAGGGGGACGGCCAGGCTGGTGTGTTCTCGTTCAAAGCTGTGCGTACATGCCGTACTGCAACTATAAATTGTTTTTGGTGTCCATATCTGCTGTTGTCTCTCCCGGCATGGTGTAAGCTGGGTAATTGCTGGGAAGTAGATGTTTTACGGCAAAGCCGCTGGGAGCCAGTGGCAATGTTAGCAATCTTTTCCCCTCCATGTTGGGCGTCCAGACGTGTACACAGCTCCACCCCCTGTAACTGCCCCTCCGATCAGCTCAACAGCTCAAACCGCCCCCTGCCCGCCCCCTGCCCGCCTCCTGCCCGCTCTTTCGCATCCCCACAGGACGTGCTCATACTGCCAGGCCTTTCAGAGCGGCAGCGCTACTGCCCCCCGCAGCTTGCCATCAGCGCTTATCTGCTTGTGTCCGGCGTGTCAGTGGCCGTGACCGACGCCGTGGTGGGAGGCAGCGGGGGGCCAGCGGCGGTGGGACTGCCGCCTACGCTGTACCTGCTCAAGGAGCTGGGTCTTGCAGGTGGGGGAGCACTTAACGAACATTTGGGGTGGGGTGGGGGGAGAAGGGCCCGGGGACGATGGTGTGTGTATATGGAGGGCCGGGGAGGTTGGGCAGCAACCACAGGCATGATGTTGGTAAGGGGTACGGGTAAAGGTATTTGAAGTTTATTCGTGACAAAACTGGGAGAGGGGAAGGAGACTGGAGAGGAGTTGCCTCGCTTATCGTTCGCAGTAGTCAACACCCTGACTCCGTTTCCCCGCATTTTACCTGGTTGCTCGTCATTATGCGGTGTGCAAAAACACGTCACTTCTCACGGATACATCCATGCAGCCACATGGATGGCTGCATGACCCCTGTCAGGGGATGAAGAACCTCAAGCCGCAATCTTTAAGTTGCTCCTTTAACCTGCTTCTCCATTTCCTCTTTCCCGTGTCTCACCCCATCACCTCACCCCATCACCTCACCCCATCACCTCGCTCATCCCGGAACCGAAATCCAAATCCAAAATCCGTGTAGCCCTGGCGGTGCCCCACCACGTCATATTTCTGCGTTATCTGTGGACTCTCCACGCCGAGTCATGGGGTACGGCACTGCTAGTGGCGGCGCCCGTGTGCGTGCTGCCGCTGGCCATATGCGACGTGCCCGCGCTTCGGTTCTTCGGTGCCGTGGGCTCGCTGGTGTCGGTGCTTCAGTTCTTCAGCATGAAACATGTTCGCCGCGTGGGCATGAAGTTCATTTAACTGGCGGTTACGGAAATCCTCGTGGATCCTGAATCCGTAACTTTGGTGGATTTTTGCACCTTGAACGCGGAACTGTGTCACGTTATCCCTCACTAATTGGGTTGGTGGACGTGGCGTACAACCAGGTACTGGAAACACGACGGATCTGTACGGCGGCGGGGTGTTACTTGTTCCTCGTAAATTTCGTAAACCCTAGTTTATAGCTGTCAAGTAATTGACTGATTACTTCAGCATTGGTTATTGAATATGTGCTTTTCGTTGAAGCGTAAAGCCAACAGGGGAAGCGCCGATAAGTACGTGTATGTGAGGAAAATACCCGGGGAAAACAGGGGTTATGATGATCAACGGACCCCCCAGGCGGCAAAGGGTCTCAGGTGGCACTTAGCACATACCCGAATGTTGAAAGAAGGGGATGAGTCAGCTGTAGGGTTTAGTCCAATGAATCCAGCTGTAGACGTGAGGGGCTTTCTTCCGAGGGAGGGAGGTGTGTTGGGGTACATATGGATCGGGGAAAACCTGGGAACCTGCTGGGGTAAGCCCAGGATAGGGTTAACAGAGGACAGGAAACAAAGAACAGTGATTTCGGGTAAGGCACCCACTTAGGTAGTTGGATGCCGGTGACGGTGACACGGCCGTGCGCGGGTGGCGCTCGATGTGCATCTTGGGATTGGCCCCGTCTCAACAGAAAGCTTTCATGTCGACACGCAGATGCCATCCGCTTCGATGCGAGTGCTGTCTGTAGCACTTACCCTTGGTAAGGTAAAAGCTGCATGTTCTATCCACCACACCTTTACTTCATTCGCGTTGTTCTGGCGATTGAATCCCGGTAGCTTACCTCCACTCCGAAAAAGCTCGCAAGAGGCCTTCTTTGTCCATCCCAACCTTCGTCCATTACAGCCATGCGAAATTCCGGTAGATAGCTAAAACCGTTAAACTGAGTTGCAAAGACTACGTGAGCTTTTATTACAGCTAAGTTCGTATGTGTTGTGCACAGCAGCAGATGAGGCTGTCGTTTGTATTTCCCCGCGTTCTGGTGCAGTGGCCATCAGCGGGGGTCACGGTGGCCATGTTACCGCTGCTGCTGTGTCATTTGGCTACTGGGGACGGGCTGTGTGCAACACTGCAGGCGGTCTGCAGAAAATCAGTGTCAACATTGCTTTGAGTTAATTGATTATGATCAGTTTATGATGCAGCTCCAGATAGCCTCCAGGGCGGAATACCAAGGAAGGAGCAATGGATTGAAATTGCATTGGAAGAACCTCTGCAACGGAAGCCGCAAATCGGCAAGCACCCTACATATTGCCGCTAACGGCAGGGTGGCCCAACAGAGAGAGAAAGATAGAGAAAATGAGAGCGATGGACAGAGATAAAGAGAGAGAGGGAGAGGGAGAGAGACCGCTACTGCTGAGATATTTCCCGGACACCGTGGGAGACATAATCAAAGAGGAAGGTCACTGCCTCCCCCTTACGTCTCCCAGGACATTCGCACCTGGGAAGTCATTATCACAGCCAAAGCGTCGTCCAACTGAACACCTGATCATCGCTGGGGCCAGCTTTGACCGACTTGTTTGCTGCTTTAATGGTTGACCTGATGAAGGCTGTGAGATGGTGGCGATGGCGATGGAGATGGAGATGGTGGCCGCAGGCGCTTTCGCTTCTTGTCATGGCTTCCGAATCTATGCAGGGCACGTCCCAGGGGCAGGATGGGCAGTCCGCTGCGCCTGTGACGGCAAGTGCCCGACTTGTTTGTTGATCCACCCTGTGATATTGCGTATTAACTTAACTGGGAGTAAATTCCTCTCTGCAATGTACTGCAGCCGTGCAGCCTGAGCCTGCTCAATGGCACCCATTTGACGCTTCGGTGCGGTGAGGCCAGGGCAGTACCGCAACCTCAGCTCCTCCTTCGCGCCGCTGAGTCTCTCAGTTATCAGTCCCGAGTGCATGTGCGTCATCCTCAAATCAGATAAGATCACATCAGATCAGGGGGCTTCAGCAGGGGCCCGCAGCAATTGCTGATTGCCTCCAGTCTGGGGCCCCACACCCCCGCCCTTACCGCCTGGGTACATGACGCCTTTCATGGCATCACCCAATACCGTGCCTGTCGGCCGTGCTTCGAGATCAACATAGTTTCGGAGCTGACAAATGGCGCTACGGAAGCGCGGGAGGGGACGGCAGCAGCGGTGGCGATGGCGTGCTAGTGATGTCCTACCCCTCAACGGTGGAACAGCGACGCTGGGCGACTAATCGTACTTTCGCAGCCAGCTGCCGCTCATACTTCTCCAGCGATGCGTACTGCTGTGTTTGTTTGTGTGTGTCTGTGTGTGTATATTATGTAAACATATACATAATATAAAATATAGAATATATAAAATATAGTACATCCCCCCATATATATAATATAGTATATATCATATATATGTGGGGATGTACCTGGCGGTACTTACTCTACAGAACACGTTCGGCCTGCTTTTGTAGGTATGCTCATGTGTACGGTAAAAGGAAGGACAGACATAATGTATTGATACGATGACAGTGTCCGTACTCGTACACATTTAGAGACCGCTCATCTGCACGAATAGGAAATGCAATTGCTAGCTCTTGACCAACCACCCGGGGTGGATCCATCTCCCGATACCTGACAAGGCACACTCTCTCCGTGTAGAGGGAAAACGGCACTGCATGAGGTGGTGCATGCCATTCGGTCCTGCTGCTGTAGGAGTCAAGACCGTCCAGCAGCACGAAGTTTCGCCCGCGTGGGACTAATATGGTTGGGGGGAGTAGTTGAAGAGCGGCTTTGGGGCTCTTTGTGGGAAAAATAGCACCCTCAGCCATAATTGTGACAACCGCTGCTGCCCCTGCCATCGTCGCCACCGCCCCTGCCGCCGCCGCTGCCGCCACCGCTACCGCAGTCGCTGCTGCCACCGTTATCTATCGTTGCTGCGCGAAAACTGCCTTCAATCCCCCAAAACGGTCCCAGCTCATTACCCACATCAACGACCATCGGCGCGTATATGTCTTCCCTTGTTCCCGTGTTGCCGTCGCCGTCACTGTCGCTGTCGCTGTTCGCGGATACCTCCCTAACATTATCTATCATTACCACCATCATCACCATCAGCGGCAAATCCTGCGAATTCAAGCTGACTTTCCACACCTCACATACGGCACCGTCTTCCAAAACCAGCTGGAAACGGAATGCCCCAATACAGCTGGCGCTAGGGGGGGGGTGCGCTGGTCACCACTACAGGCTCCTAAGCCAGGATAAGCACCTCCGCGAGAACACTTTTGTTTGCTAAGACGATAACCGGGGTGGGGTGTGGGGACACCTTCATGTGTAGTGCACGGTAGTTCACGAGGCTGGCATTGTCCTGCCCTTGCCTGACCCCCGGGCATCAGCCGGGACGCCGTCCACGTGTGTCTCTGCGGACCATCTCAGTAACAAGCTGCGCAGTAAAAGACGGATACTGAAAAGTAAATTAATACAGAGTGTATGAGAGAAACTCAGGCACGTGAGATTCCTCTGGTTTGCTCTCTCTTCCACACACACTCACGCACGCACACGTGTGACATACGCTATCACTATCTCTACCGCGCGTGTTCACTCCGTTCCCACAAGACCCCTCAAGAAAATAAAAAAAGTAATTTAAGAGATCTACGCCAAATATTCGACTTAAATGAAGGTGGGCGGGACAGGCATGAGCTCACGCGGCTACTAAGGCCGGCTGCTAATCCCTCTTAACTACGATTTACAAGAAGGTTAACGACGCTGTGACTTCCCGCTGTGACGTTCTTAGCTCATCTTCTTGCCGCCCTCAGTAGCCGCGGCAGCAGTCGAAGCCGCCGCTGCCGCCATCACTGCAGTCATTACCCCTTGCCTCAGCGGCTCCGCTCGCGGAATGCTGTTGACTGCTCCGTGATGTGATGTGACATTGGACGTTGTCACCGGTAGCCCCGCAAGCCGCGACTCTAGCCCACTGTACGGCAACGGCAATGCCGAGCCAGGTTTTGGTACTGTGTCGCGTGTGTCCGCTAGTAGGTGCACCCGGGCGCCGCCGTCGGGGTCGCCGCCGCCTTCTGAGCCGCCGGTGCTGCCCCGACGTTGCCATGCCGAGCTCACACCGGGGCCCCCCGTCATCACTGCTAATGACGACGCGGAGGCGGTACCTGCCGCCGCCGCCGCCGTCGTTGAGAGCGACTGCATTTGCAGGCCGCCCTTGCCACGACTGCGCGCCCATGCCTCCAGTGCCTGGCGCTGTCGACGGTTGAGGTGCACCCTTGGCCTCACGGCCTTGAGAAGTGCCAGCCCCTCCTCCCAGCTGCCCACGTGCCCCGCCTCCAGCAAGCAGGCAATGAGCAACAACGCTGAGCGGCCGTGACCGTGAGCACTGCGGTGCGGGACGACCAAATGGCGAACACACACTGGGGCACATTGCGACACATCGGGGCGCACTTCTCCGCAAGGTGGGTGGATGGCTGGGTAGACAGCAACGGAGTGGGGCCCCCGTCATTCCATTTCCTTAACTTTCTTTATACCCCGCTTCGTATCGCTTTGTACTACTCCTTTACCGTTCCGTATCGCTTTGTACTACTCCTTTACCGTTCCGTATCGCTTTGTACTACTCCTATACCGTTCCGTACCGCTTTGTACCGCTTTGTACTGCTCCAACACTACTTTGTACAGACAGAGCAATATTGCCACCAACATCTCAGCACCTACGATGCGATGATGACGTCGCTTAATCGATGAACTGACACGTCACACGCTCAAACGCCGAAAGACGCGTTAATGATTGAGATATTAATCGTTAAATGTGTATAAGTGTGGTTCCGGAGCACAAAAGAACAAAATCACTGCAGGACGGTCCCGTAGGTTAAGTTGCGACTTGTGCTGGCTCATTGGAGGGAGAGGTTCTTCCGCCCATACACATATCGCCATTGCCCATGGCCCCAGCCCAGATGCGCCCACCAGTGGATGTACACCGGCTTGCCCTGCGACCGCTCCGCCAGCGCGAACGTGACACCGCGATCTATGAGAGCCGAGGTCGGTGCTGCGGTGGGGAGGGATGGAGGGGGAGGGCAAGTGGGAGGGCAAGTGGGAGGATTGTGGAATGCGGGTAAGGAATGGTGGTGAATACGGTGACAAGGAAGAAGTGCAATTTCAAAGGGATGTTGCACGAAGGAGGGTTTTGTTGTGATTGTCCCGGGTGTGATTGTCCCGGGTGTGATTTTTGTTGTTGTGTTTATTGTAATGGCCCCTCAGACATCTTGATATGTTGATATGTTGACAATCTCAAGCAAATGCCTCACTCCTGGTACATTGAACTTAGCGTCGTCCCCAGTATATCGACTCACTGCGCACCCGCAACCCTCTCCCCCAACACCTCCGGCCTGTGCTGGGGCCACCCACCCTGCGTGTCCCACGCGGGAAGACACAGATATCGGTTGTGGTGGGTGCGAGGGAGCTCGCAGGTGCAATCCACGACCGAGGGGCTGTCGGAAGGCAGCTCGGAACCACTCCAGGGCCAGCCGCCGATGTACCTGTGTTTAGAGGGAAAGCAGGAGAGCAGGAGAAGGAGATCAGGAAGAGGGGGACGCGCAAGAAGAGCAGGAAGAGCAGGAAGAGCAGGGAGAGCAGGAAGAGCAGGAAGAGCAAGAAGAGCAGGACGAGCAGGAAGAGCAGGGAGAGCAGGAAGAGCAGGACGAGCAAGAAGAGCAGGGAGAGCAGGGAGAGCAGGAAGAGCAGGAAGAGGAAGTTCGGTTCTGCTGGTTAAGTTGGAATGGGGCTGGGTGGGTCCCGGGGGTTGACCTTAAGAATTAATGGTTACCCTGACCTGGGGCACTACTGCCTGAGCCGACCTCCCCCAGGGGCCGCGATGGAAGAGTGGGGGGGAGGTGAGCGCACAACTCAAACAAGGCCCTGCCTTACACCTCACCGTAACGTTCCCGTCCAAGGCTTGCTTAAACACACACACACACACACACACACACACAAACAGATTCACACATAAACACACCGCGCACGCACTCCTAAGCCCTAAAGGGCGAGCGTTCCATCGATCAGGACTCATAAGATTGGCAAACTCCGACGGCCCTTCTATTGTGCCCCTCGTTGCAATATCGATGTAGCTCTAAGCTTCTTCGGAACGCGCTCCACCTTCTGCCCGTGCGCTCCATCGCCCCACCATCCCCACGTCGACCGGGATCGTTTTCTTGTTACTCCAGTATTTGACCCCTTCACTTACCACCCTGGCAGCACGCGGTTGTACAGCGGCTCCGTACTCACGAGCCGCTGCGTTCCCAGCTTTATACGCAGACCCAGATGGTATGGCAACATGAACAGCCAGCTGAGCGGGTGGATGTAACCGCTCATGCACTGTGAGGCAGGGACCCCGGTCAGTGGTGTCAGTGGTGTCAGTGGTGTCAGTGGTGTCAGTGATGCCACAGGGAAGGATGCATGTGGAAGTATGAGATCTGGAGATCTGGATTTAGGGGTAACTATAGTTACTGTGGACGTGTGCAGAGCGGCGATTGTTGGGGGTGGATTATTAAGGCTTGCTAGGACAGTCCGTCGGCAGCTTGCAATGACTACCGCCTTTCGATTTGGGTCGGGATTTGGGTCGGGAAGGAGACAGCGTATCCATATTCCTACAGCCGCCCCAAATTCTTATAGAGAGAGGTGCTGTTTCTCTCAATCGGGAAAGTAAAGGTGGCGTCAAGCGAAAAAGAAATAAAAGACATTCGGAGCATGCGTGCCATATGCGATAAGCATCAAAGCACAAACCTAGTGCAAGCAGATGGGGAGATGGCTTAATAGCGTGCGGATGGATGGGTTGAAACGCAGCAAGGCCAGAGTGCCCAACAACCAAACAAGTGTCTGTGACGGGCCCATAGCAGGGGCCGGCGGACTCAGGCGTCTGTCCACCTCCCCGTGACCTACCTTGCCCATAAGTTTAGTACTGGTGCAAGCCAGGAAGCTGCTCGCTGCCAACGCCACGGTGTAACCTACGGCTGCCGAGTATCCAAGGGCCAAAACGCTCGCGCAGCGCAAAGGCTCGCGGCCGAGTTGCCATCGCGAGGGCCAGGCCAACGCAAGGGCCAGGCATGTAGGCACGGTCGCACATGTAAAGACGATGTACGATAATTGCATTTGGTTCGATAGGCAAAGGAATTGTACAGGCGTTCGACCTTGCCAGTGAGGTTGTTAACCGTCACACGCGAAAAGGTCATAAAAACTGGGGCAACATGGTAGCAATAAATAGCGTGTTGAATTGTGAGCACCAGTACACGCGTTGGAAAACGTTGAGACATCGGCGTAAAGGCATTGTAGTACGACATGTCGATTTCTTTCAATTCGGGGCAAAGGGAAGCCCTGATACTGGTATAGGGACGTATGTAATGGGCTTACAATCTTACCGGTAAATGCTTTCGGCGTCGTCTGTCTTACCTCCTACGCCAGGAAAAAGTTTACACGGTGTGCCTTTTCCAACAACCTCAAATATTTTTATGAACTTACGACAACCTGATTGACCCAGGGAAGTTGTCCACAGATGATTGAGGACAGTAAGGTCGCAGGGCCGGCGCACGTGAGGAGCACAGAACTTAGGTGTGGAGGTCCGTGCGCGCCCTGGTGGTCAGCATTTTTCCACGCTCGCGCAGACGTTGCTCACACGGTGGAACAACCGCCAAGTTGTCGCGACTATACACGGGTTGAGCGGTCTTGTGACGTGGAGCAAGATGTTCGGACTGGCCGGAATATCCTTCACTGTCGCGAGACGAGAGAGCAGTTCAGAATTTGTTCTGAAAGGCAAGTAAATTAGCTGATGGCTCGCCGGGCGTTTTGATTAAGTGGCAGTAGTTGAGCTCGGCGTGACTCGCATCCTGTTCCCGCATTTCGAAACTTACAGTAGAGTAGATCGGCTGGCAACGACCAGCATCGAGACCAGGGAGCCACTGCTAGAGGGGCACACACTTGTGTCAGCTCGCAATTTGGAGTCCGTGCCGCAGCCGGCCGATGGCGACCAAGCTCGCCCTTCGGGATCGGAAAGCGCGCAACGTGGTCCGCCGTCCGCGTCGGGCCGCTTCTCTCGCCCCTTCCGCGCCTTTGCCGATGACGGCAGAAGCGCGGGGCCAGCCACAGTGCGAAGCGGCGGCACGGCCCTACTGACGCCCGACGTGGGCCAGGCGGTGGAGGACATTATCCTATTCGCCGACGAAATGCAGCGAGACCTTGCTAACCACGGTACGCAAGAGCGGCTGTCCGACCGGCGCGTGCGGTGTAGCAGGTCACGTGTGGGCCGCCGCCGCTGCAATTTCAAATGCTTGGGCGCTGCTTAGAGGCAGGCAGTGCCATTCTACTGGATGGTGGAATGTAGTATCCACGCGCATCCCGGCCATGCACACATGCCAGTCGTGGACTTATTATGCGGAAGCAGGTCCCGCCATGCTTCTTCCGTGCTCATTTTATGTAGACCACATTGCTCGTTTCAGCCAAACGACCACAGGATCGCACCGTGCTCTTGGCACTCCTCCCGCAAGCTATAGCCGCTCGCGGCCGTGCAGAAGCCGAACCTGCTGACGGCCACATCGCCCCTTCGTATTGGTATTCTGGGACAGGTCTCCTGCTGCTACGCCGGGGGGAAGAGGAGCAGCGTCCACGTAAGCCCGGATTGATGGCCCGGCTCTTCGGTGCGCGTGGTTGGGAGGACACGCGGTTTGAGGGGATTCCAGGTGCGCCTGATACCTTCCTGATGTGGGTTGGGTGGAGGCACAAGGCACTCACATTCTGCGAAAACACAAATAAGAGTAAGGGAAGGGTGAGTTGATGTTTTTACATGAGGGGCTCTATGTCTCACGCTGGTTGGCTATTGATTGAGAGCAGACGTGCAGTCGGTGGGCAGCTTCAGTTGCGGCTTCAGTTGAGTAGCGGTGTGATGCCGCATGGCTACTGGCCGGTCATGTTTGGCCCTTTCCTAGCCTCTGCCTGCTTTATGAAGCAGTGCAACCTCGTTGCTGTCCGATGAGACGCGAAATCATCCTTGCGGATTTGCCTCAAGAGGAAGCTTCATCCCTACTCTGCTGCTTATAATCACTAGAGCGAACCAGGCAGTCGCACAGCAGTAACAGCAACAGGCGGTTTGTGGATCCTGCCTCAACGTTTAGATCAACATTGAGACCGGATAGTGCTTCTGTTGCGCTTAGCCCATCTCGTCTTGCTATGCGCCCTAGTCCGGTCCGGCCCCCTAGTCAATGACCGATGCCCCCTCCCTATACCCCTCTTCGAAATACTCTGCAGGCAATTATTCGGGACCCCACAGTGCATAGCGCCAACAGCAGCAGCAAAGCTAGCTTGCTTGCTTGCTCGCTGTTGCCAATCAGCGAACCCATCCATGGAGGTCACGCCTGAAGTAGTAGCAGGAGTAAGCGCCATACGGGAAATCGTGGCGATGAATGTGCATGCGGAAACAGTGCTGGAGCAGCGCCTGGGCGAGGCAAGAGCTGAAAATCTCCGCCACGTCGCCTAATGCAGCAGCCATCACACATGGGAGGGGGTTCGGCAGGTTGCTGCCATGCCAGCGTACGTCTGGAAGCCCTAATGCAATTCGAACCCCAGGCATTTCTGGACGGGGGCATGTACGGTGCTGCACAAAGGCGGGAGAACTCTCCCTCCCCCGTGCGAGTTCTGTCTTGGCCTTTCGGTTCTGCCCATGATACGGTCTCCGCCAATTCCGTTCTCAGGGGATCATGGGTAACCAAGTGGGGGTGCGGGCGGCGTATGCGCGGTAGGCGAGACCAAAGAACTGCCGCAGGTAGTACTCCTCTATCTTGATACGCAAGGAGAAGAAACGCCAGGCCTGCGCCGCCCGGGAGTGGGGCCGTTTAGGAGGGCGGTTGAGGGTATTGCTGGGGTCTGGGGCAGACAACGGACACAGGGTGAGGTCGAGGGTGGGGGTGCTACGTGGAGCTGCCCCAAAGGCGGTGGCGCTCTGGCCGCCGCGGTGGCTTGAGGGGCAGAGCTGCTCGCGCACTTCGTGTACTCAACGGGTGTATGTGTATGGCGGTTATGTGTGGGTATGTTTATAGCAAAACAATAGCGCGCTCAAGTGTAGGACGCTGATTTAACATGTCATTATGTCCGTCTGCATCTTGAAATCCTCCTGTGTATACATCGAGTTACTTTTCTGGCTTTCACATGATGTGGGGTATCCACATCATTTTGGAAACCCAGATGGACATTCGTGTGTCGTTATGCATGTACTCGCGGCCTCATCACATGACGACCAGTCATATGGCATGGCAGCACACGTGAGGAGCAGCAGCACGAGCAAACTCCAGAAACAAATGTGTCGTTTCAACGTCCTCTCCTGCCTACTAATTGGGAAGGACCTTTCAGCTGCCGTCCGTTATTAGCGATTGCATTCGGGCATGTTGGACCTTCGCATCGTTACGTCGGCAGAGGCTTGCGCCCCCTTGATTCTATTAGCTGTGCCGTTCTTTTGCTCCGCCGCGGCATGTTGATTTGTATCGCAGCTTCAGCCAGCTGCTCGGTCTGAACAGGGAGGGACGCACTGGTCGGGGCACCGCCTCGTTTTGCTCTTGCCCCCTGTCCCCGATTCCGGTTGCCATGTAGCTCTCGCGACCGCACTTCACCCCAGATCCCTTCGTAAGTTCCCCGGCTCACCAGTACAGCGAACCCGAAGAAGCAGATTGGGTTGCAGAGAAGCACCTGCGTCCCGAGACACCAGATGTACCAACCCAGGTAACCTGGGTGTCGGACGTATCTGCATGAGGGCAGGGGCCGAAGGGGAGGAGGAGGGTCGGTCGTTGCGTGGGTAGACGACGGCGGCGATGAAGGCGGACGGACTGGTGATGTTGGTGATTGGGACTCCATCGGCACTGGTCCGGATTGAGGGGCCGGATGGGGATGAGGGGCAAATGATAGTCGCGTATCGGTGGTGGCTTGCCATTCCTCTCCCTGCGGACCTCGAATGAGTATGAATTTGGTATTGCTGGTGCCCGCATATGTCCGGATGCTCATGTCCTTTTGGAAAGATACTGTGTGAAGTGTGTGTTCATGTGCCTGTATGTCTCTTTCTTAAGACGATGTGCTCAGCGTATACGCTTGGCTGTATGTGTTCATGTGTCCATGTCTTTAGAAGATGTTTGTTGAAGAAGTTGAAAGGAGCCCAGTGCGACTTGCAAAGGCACGGGAGGGAAGCTGGCGGGTCTTAACCATTTGGCAACACCATTTGGCGCGGATATCCCACGGAATGCATGCGAAAAACAGCCGTCATGCAACCCGCCGTATGAGTTACTGGCCTAAAGACGGTCGGGTTGGTAACGCGGTGGTACAGTACGAGTGCGTAGAGAAGAGAGTTCCCTTCGGTGGACTCCTTCAGCTCCTCGCAGAGCTTGCAGCCGGATAAAAAGGCTGACCACCGGTGATACCCGATACCCGGCTGGCTGGCGAGGTCGAGCAGTCAGCTAAGTAGTCATGGCTCTGTCTGATGACCTCCTCCTGTTTGTCAAGTACGGGCCCCCTGCCTCACCAGCTGCGACAACCTAAACACCCCGTATCTCCCGTACGTACCCGTAAATCCCTCGCGTGATGAGCACGTGCTTGGGCTGCCGTGCGGTGCGCATGTTATGTGTGAAGTTGGACTTGGCTGTGAACTGCGGGCAGGCGAGAGTGTATGACGAGGTGTAAAATTTGTTGATGTTCATGTCGTTGAAACTCAAAGTGGACAGTTTAGCAATAACGGTGTGAGGGTAAGGGGCGGTCACCAATGGGCGGATGGCGGGATAAGGGGGGAATTCACGGCTGAGCACGAAGTCGCCACCTTCCCGAGAGTATGCGGAGTCAGGCCATCCGTTGCTAAGGGGGAGAAGAGAAGAAGAACCAGAAGGCGCACGATTCTGCCAGAGGCGTTGCATTGCGTGGCAGATCGGTGGTGGCTACGCTTAGTATTCCTTAACGTTGTTTCTTAGCACCTTTCCTGGATTCGATTGAAGCTGGCGGATTAACCAAAAGCATGCTTCTTGAGGTGGTGTTGAGCGCGCTGGCAGCCCAGGCATATATATTTAACACCAGCGTTGTGCGCGCGATGGCCGACATGAACAGACGGGGGGTAACCTACCGTTAATGCCCGGCTGGCAGCAGCAGGAGGAGGCGGAGGAGAAAAGCTTATTAGCTGAGAGGAAAGCGTGTGTCGTGCAATTCAACAATATCGTTCGGCCGGCTTCGGCCGTCCAAGCCCAGGCTTGGAATTGCGGTATGGATGTAACGGATAATTCTCTTTTGCCTGGTTGTGGTCGAGAGGTCGTGTGATTATGTGTGTGTAGACAGGCGGGGAGCATAAATTGCCCAAGACATCATCCGAACGGAACGAAGCGTGCATTAAAGATGGGGGCCCACCTTTCGACGCCTTTTTCTGTCACGCATAACTGCTCTGCGTGCAGCGCTACGGGTTTGCTGCTAGGATGCTAAGCCAATATAGCGGCCGGTGAGCGCCGGTTGAGCCCCACCTAGTTATAGAGTCATGCGCCTAGTCCGCTACATGTCTTCGCTCTCATGGTCGTACACACACGCCGCGACATCATGCTCGTGGTGGTGATGGTGAACATGATGGAGGAGGTAGTGTACCCATGTGATGGGTGTAAGTGCATAGGTTGCATTCGGACGGTCCTAAGGCGGTCGCCTGGGGGAGCCACGGAAGGGATGCCTCAGCCTAAAGCTCCTCGCAATCTTGGAATCCAAGAACCCAATCCCAACTAGAAGAGTGCCGTACTAGCTTCCTGTAATGGCGGCTACTTTGCCGCATTGGCCCAGGACCTCGTGAATCAGAAACGCAATGGGACACGAAAATCAAAGGCTGCTCGACCTGACCCTTTTTAGCCCTGTCCATTTTCCCCCCGACGGCACCTACGATGGCCAGCTTGCGTATCCCCTCGCCTAGGACTATGAGGACCAGGCCCAGCGACGACACGTAGCCCTGCAGAAGCCAGGTTTGGGGCCGCACGGAGCTTCGTGGCAAGGTTGGGTTGTCAAGCCGGCCAATCAGGCGACATGATAGGGAATCAAGTCGGTGCAGCATAGATGTCGGATAGCGACGTGTGTGTCAACTGGGCACCATGATGTTGTGCGCGCATGGTCGCACCCGACCCAGGTGCCGGGGTATACACAGCGTGCAGTGCACGATTGTTGCTAAACACGGCGGAGAACGAAGGCAGGCAGTAATTTGTATGCGTTGGGGTGTAAGCCTCTCGTGTATGTGTGTTGACTGAAGCGTCCAATGCCCCTGCATGCCTCTGCCCTCGCCATGGAGCTCCAAAGCTATGGGGGTGGTGAGTTGCTGGGAGCTCTTCCAGGGTCACGGGATCCTGACGCCCCTGATATGCTAATCCTGATATGGTTGCTCGCAAATCCTCTTCGAAAACAACACCCCACTGTGGCCTCACCATGCCGCCGTCGCCGACCTTGAGGGCTGGCACAGCCCAGCCCTCAAGGACGTACTCGAGAACAGCGAAGAGCATGGTTGTTGCGTAAGCCTTGCTGAGGAGCCAAGCTGCGGGTGGGAAGGGCGGGGAGGCCTGACCAATGTTCACACAATCATGTTGGCCAAGGCCGTGTCAAAGGATCACGCCGATCACCGGTGTCCGCGCTTTTGGAGCAAGATTCCGTCTCCCGCAAGTCGGTGCGTTATGCTTTGTCCCCGCACGGTGTTAGTGCGGCCGCTGAAACGGAACGGACTTCCAGGTTCAGCATTGGGATATTATACTGGGCGCAAGAACGCCGAGACGGTTGCTTTGCGATTGGCCGAACCCGCCGTAAGACGTCAAACTCCCGGACAAGTCAACGCCCCGTTTCTCCTAGCACAACTGGGCCTCCTTGGGGACCAAATTTTAACTCACACTTTATTGACAGCTCATCTCGCATAAAGATCATGGCCAGGATGAACTCGCTGCAATGGAAAAAGGCAAGGCTGACAAGAAACACGTTTAACGGCATTCCGATCATTCTTAACAATGTACTTTGCGCTATCAAGTTAATAAGACGTCATCCATACGGTCTGCAACGTTCTTCCTACAAAAATGTACATCTTTAGGAGCACGCTACTGCCAGATTTACTTACGAAGCATAGTCTTAAGTTAAGCAACTGAACCGATTCACGAAATGAAAATGTGATGGATTAAGTTCAGTAAAACCTCAAACAGAATTGGTTGCCAGCGGTCGTTAAGAGTCGTTGGAGACTTGGAGAGTTCTCGAATCCTGATATCTTGAACTTGTAATAACTTAACTATGAACCTTTTAACATGTCAAGCGATAGTACCATGGATATCTAAAAGCATGATTGAATGGTTGGTGAATGCCTCCTAAGTTATTTTGTGTGGGTTGCCCAGGGATGACCCACGGTTCATGCCTGTTTACTTATCTTTACGAGGCTGCAAGATTTGCCCATGATCCCTATGCAGTTTTGATTTGGTGCTGCAGTTTTGATTTAGCAGCTGAAGCTTGCACGCAGTCCCTCCTATGTCCTAAGCCGTGAGAGCGAAGGTTTCTGGCGATGGTTATCCTGGAGATTTAGGAACCAAAGGCCTGTGCGTCAATAGTTATCATTGACAATCGATCAAGCCTTCCATGAGGAGGCTCATTTTGTTCACGCACGTTTCCCTAACTGCCAAGACTGCGTTGCTAGATGCTGAACACAGGACGGCACATAGATTGGTCACCACCTTCCGGGGCAAACCATGCATGCCAAGGACTGACATTGGGAGAACCCCTGTTGCAGTGCGATACCTCGGCCTTAGCACGAACAGGACGGGGTTGACACAACCCCACATGACTGCCCAGGTGCTTAAGGAAAACTCAAACGTGCTACTGGAGTCGCGACTTCAGCTGGTTGTGAGTCGGAGGAAGCACTGCCGTATGCGGAGATCCGCGGGGACTTCTACAAGGGGTGTTGTTCGTGGCGGGCTTAGAGCGTTTACGAGCCCCCATACCGTAGACGAGGCCTAGAAGGACCTGGACGGCGGTTCTCTCGGTCTTGTGGATCCAGCAGCTGAGGCACCTGAGGCAGACGCGTGCGCTAAAGCAGATATGGATTTTGTAGGGCCACTGATCTGGGTCGGCTTTGCTCCGCTAGGTCAAAATCAGATACCGTTAAGAGAGGCTTCGGGCTTCGCCGTGGGCTTGCGTGAGTCCATTACTTGAGCCCTTTTTATTCCTTTTCAAAGCAGAATGACAGCAGAATGATCACATGTCTACGTGCCGTTTCCCGTTCTCCACGGCGACAAACGGCGATTGAGTCGTTCGCTTTACCTGGCGTGTACAGAGCAGACGTGCAGCTGGTGCCAGGTCGCGGTTTTGTTCTTCAGCAGCACATACATTGAAGTTTATTAAAATCGTCGTATTTATGGCCAACTTATGCAGTGTGTCATACGTCAGGTTGTCAGGCGAAGGCTTCATGCAGATGCAGATGCCGACACCGTGGCCTTTATATTTGACATCGCCTATATACCTTCGGCATATACCTTACATCGTGCTCATTAATAGCTTTCTTTGCTGCACGGTGTAGGATTACGTGGCCCTAGCTCCGAAAGGACCCCCATATCGGTTGCATTAGGATGTCCGACCATACGCAATGG
Organism: Volvox africanus; assembly: GCA_030268105.1. Lineage (NCBI taxonomy): Eukaryota > Viridiplantae > Chlorophyta > Chlorophyceae > Chlamydomonadales > Volvocaceae > Volvox > Volvox africanus. The sequence continues at coordinate 106,529 of BSDZ01000010.1, read as the reverse complement.
TGTGATCTTATCTTATAGGCTTTCCCTGTCAAAAAAGATTTCGATATCGCGTATTGGATATTCCATACACATGAAACACGAAGTGCGCCGGCTGTCACAACACGAGAAAAAGTTATTTAGCCGTGATATTATGACGCAACAGCTCACTTGAGACTAAGACTTTCGTAACGGAATTCCTGCCGTAAACTCACTGGTTAGTTTCGCGCCTGCTTCGGCTTTCGGCCCCAAGCCAAGCGGTAGCTACTTCATTACAGTTGCATCAAAGTGGTGTGCACATCGCTAACTGATGCCTTATATTATCAATCCGACAGTCATGGATGGATATTGCGTTTCCAAATGTACAATTCGACAAATGCACATTGTTTCCGTCATTGTTGTCATTACCATTATTTAACAAATACCTCATTGTCCATTGCGGGAAGCCAGGTGCGCGAGTACGTAAGGCGACAGAGGGAGGGATGCAAAAGTGCATTGACGAGCGAATCGTGCCGTACGATCGGCAAAATATGGTCTTTTGTTGACTACGTTCTACCCAGGCGTGAATCGAATAAGAGAACCTATGGAAACCATGAGCGAAAAATATTTACGCTTGTACAGGATAGCGAATCGTTCCCATGCAGCAACCCCATAGCTTTGGCTTTCACTTCTCGACGTGACTTTTTTTGGCGCGCACACCCTCATCTTGAAGGTCACATAGCCGGTAAGCTAAAATAGAACGAGCGCTTGCGCGTTGTCGTTTCCGAACCTGGAAGGAGGACAAATACTGAAGTCCGTGCGCACCGCGGAAGCTTTTACTGCGCATAGACATGCCTCGTAAATCTTGGCAAGTTGCTGGATATCCAAATCGTGTTAATGAAATGTCCCTCCTTGCGAGCCTCAGCGCGTTCCCGGTACCGCGGCAACGGCGACATAGCTTTCCTGGATAGTCGCGGCGCACCCAGTGCGACTTTGCACACATTTCAAGGTTCGTGGTTACAAAGCGATCGATATTTTCCACTGGTACCGCGTAACTTGTTGCACTTCTGTGAATGTACGCCGGAAACGGAAGGCCCGCGCGAACCTTTACAGCGCGTTCTTGTGACTGGCGCTTGGCGGAACGTCTGTAGTTCTTGTGGCTTGCGCGTCAGCGTCGTGCATTGTGGGTTAAGCCTGAAGCAAGCTGAGGGATGTCGGGCGCTGCGGAAGCGGGTGGGGGTATAGCGCCTCGGGCACGCTATGGTGCAGACTGCAGCGCTCTTTGCGGCTTCATATAGAATTACATCAGTTATATATGTCATGGCATTTCTCGCTTCACGCGCAGGCTTTCGCAGCAAGTCTCTTGCGCAAAACGACGCGAGCCGGCGCCACGTGTTGAACAGCTTCCACTTTTTCCTACTCGCGCTCTTTGACTACCTGAACTGAAAACGCGGTATCGGCGTGGCATACGCGAGTCGCGCTCCGTAACATCGCTGGGTCAGGAGCATGGAAGTCCAGCATATCGTTTCAGCTGGCCGAACGCGTACGCGGCATGGGCAGTCCTGTGCAGGCAGCGACTATGATCTTCTGGCCTGCCTTGCGGACGCAGCAGCTGCTGCACCGTTAGGCGCCCCGGCCTTCCATGCAGCAGCTGTTTCGAAAAGGCAGCCTATTGATCGTATTGCGGCAGCTCAACCCGGACCTTCAAGTGAGCCGCAGTTTTTGACTCGGCGGCACACATCAGGGGGTCCAGTATCCCCGTCGCCACCGGCCGATGTAGATGTTGTCGGTACATCCAACCACCATTTCGAGCGCGAAGTACGCGTCACCTGCAATGGGACACTTGGGACGTTTTTGATTCCTTCTCAGACCGTGCAATGCCATTGTGCGCGATGCGCACCCGAGGGTGCCACTGGGGAGAGCCATGGCATCGCCACGTGCGATGGTTTGGGCGCGCAACAGCCGCCTCAGCATTATCAGGCGCCCGCCATCACACCCACTGAATTTGAGCGCCACAGCGGATTGCTAACTGCCAAGAAATGGCGTAATAGTATTCGCCTGGTGCAGGGCGACGGTACCATTACAATCGGCAAATGGCTGGAGCAACACAACATCCTGCCGCGACCCAAATGCAGTGGGCCGCTAGGCTCACCTGGGCTTGGTGGCTCCGGGAACATGGCGGCTCTATATGGCAGCGGCGGCATTGGCGCTGATGGCGTCCTCCATGCAGGCGGAGCGCCTTCTGGGAACGACAACAGCCACTCGGCGATGTGCGGCGGTGCAGGTCACATGCACGGGGCCACCATACACGCGCAGTTAGGCCGCTGCACATTGCCACCAAGCCGCTATCCTGCCTCTGAATACGTCACCGGCGAGGATGACGAGTACGACGAGTTTGCGCAGCAACTTGGCAGCGCCGCAGACGGCGCTGATGGCGACGGGCGGATTGCCGGCGAGGACGTTGATGGAGCCGTTGATGATGCTGACTACGAGGATGGGCTGTACGGCGACGCGGCGGAGATGGTGGCAAGTCATGGGGGACGCGGCGGACGCCGTGCCGCCGCACATCGTGGCGGTCGTTCATCAGGGGCCGGAGTGAGGACGTCTGAGCGCCGCGGGGCAGGGAGGAGTCTCGGGCGCCCGGGCGGTGGCAGTAGGGCACCGGCGGGACGAGGCCAGCGGGCCCGTCAGGCAGTGTTGCAGCGCGGCGGAACGCTGGCGTGCGGGCAACAGCAGCAGCAGCAGCAGCAGCAGCAGAAACAACAACCGCAACAAGGCCGGGTTGCTGCTATCAGCCCTGGCGCCGCTGTCGCAAATCGCGGCTCTGGTTTCGGAGCAGGCCGCGATCTGAGCAGCCAGGAGGAGGGTGAGGAGGAGGACGGCATGGGTAAGGGGCACAGCAGCAGTGAGGGCAGCCCACCCTCCGATGACAGCAAGCGCCGCGGTGGCTCAGGCGGCAGTGGCGAGGGCGATGGCAGCGGCACGGGCGATGTCGGTGACTCGCGCCGCCCCGGGCCAGCTGGAGCTGAAGGGGAGCACAGGACGACAGGTGCATATATGGGTTGGGGAGGGAGGCGCAGAGGTGAAGAGGGGTAAGGGTGGGGGTTAGAGGAGCGAAGGGTGGTGGGTGAGAGCTAGGTGACCCGTCTTACCAACCGTCTTACCAACCGTCTTACCAACCGTCCATCCTCAGAGGGAGGCCCCGACTGTCCCCGCCGCTCCACTCGCCACGGACCGGGGGCCGCCAAGGTTTTGCAGCTCCAGCAGCAGCACCCCTACCAGGGCTTCAGGGAGGGATCGGCGGACGACCCGAACGTGCAGGTGGGTTGCGGTGCTAGGCCCCCGTCCAGTACGGCGACTCAGTATGGCTGTAGCAACCGCTTCATCCGCCCTGTACGCGCCTTACCGCTCCCTATCCCTCCCCTCGTAGGAGCGCTCTACTCGCCACGCAGCTGCTGTCAAGCGCTTGCCCCCCGAGTACTTGACGGGGGCGGAGATCGGGCCGCTGCTTAAGCGCGCCCGCACACGGCCCAGCGGCCCAGTGAGCGCTGGTGGCGGCAGCGGCAGCGGGAGCTGGGGCCTCGGCGGCGGCGATGAGCTGGCAGCGTTATACGACATGGCGGCGGTGGTAGCAGCGCCGCAGGTTTGTGGTTGGCGCTTCCTTGGCGCCTCAGTGGATCCTGCTGCTGATCAGGTGATTTGGTTTCGGGGCTGGCGCGACTCAGCCGTTCACTGGCTCAGCGGTGTGTGTGTGTGTGTATGCACCTCATGGAGACTGTCCCGACCCCACCCCCCGTGCCGCCTGTACCATGCCTCTGTGCCATGCCCTTGCCCCGTCAGGTGCTCATCAGTGTCAACATCAACGGTAGGACTTACACCGGCCTGCTGGCGCCTCACCAGTCCGTGCTGGCGCCGTCGCCGCCGCTGCCTCTGCCGCCGCCGCCCACAGTAACCGCCCCTGCCGGGGTCCGTGCGCCTGCGCTGGCGCCAGCTGGTTCCAATGCAGCAGCTGGTGGAGGCGGAGGCAGCGGAGGCAGCAGCGGGGTAGCGACACCTGCCGCGTTGTCCGCTCGGAGGCTGGGAGGCCCGGGCGGCAGCGATGGCCGCGGTCCCACCTGCTCTACGGGCCTTACGAATACGTCGACTCAAGGACCCGCCAGCCGCCTGGTGACGGCGACGGCGACGGCTGCTGCGATGGAGGACGGGGAGGTGAGACGGGGAGCAGCATGCGGCCTGGTAAGGGGGCAATGGAGGATCAATGGCTGGTGGTGACCGGGAGGAATGTCTGCGGCTTACCACTGAGGCTCGTCGCCGACCCCTCTCTTGTCGCACAGCCGCTCGTGTACTGCGGTTTTTGACGGCCTACCCAGCCGCCCAATCAGACGCTTTTCACCCCACACCCCACGCAGATGTCCCTGCCAACAGCGGCGGCGGCTGCATTGGCGGAGTTTGTAGAGCCCGCGGCGACAGCAACGGCGGCTGGAACGGTCGCCGTCATCGTCGAGTACGATATCCCGGATGACGGCATGCCGCCGGACTGCCCACGTTGCGCCCTATGCCACCGCTGCAGTTCACCAGTGCTGGCGCTTCCGCCTTCGATCACGTCGCCTCACGCACTGTCGCCGTCGCCGTCGTCAGCTCCAGGGAAAACCCTGGTCGTCGCTGCCGTTACTACGGTGGCCGCTGGCCCTGGCGTCGGCGTTGAGAGCAGCGCGAGCCCTGAGACGTCGTTGCCGGCGGCAACCGCAACTGTTACCCCTGCCACCCCGCAACATGGCGCAGATCCCGGGGTACATGGACAAGCGACCGTAACTGAAGCCAAGCTGACGGCCGCCGTGAAGTTGCCAGCGGCGGAGGCGGAGGCTGTCTTGGGAGTGGGCCCGGTGTCAGAGACTGTGTACGACGACAAGCCCGGCGCCGCCAGCGGGGGCACGCCGGCAGGGGAGGAGGCGGCGGCGGATGCTGCGGCGTGCGGCGTGACGGGTACATGTGCCGTGTGCTCCAGCGGCGGCAGCACCGGGGAAGAGGGGCTGTTAGCGACGGACCGCAGGCCTTCGCTGTGCGCATCCTCTGACGACGTGAAGGTGGAAGCGGCGGCGACCTTGCCGCCGGAGTCGGAGGCGGCAGCAGTAGTGCCACCTGCGAACGTGAAGAATGAGGTCGACTCTTTAAAGGGCGACGCAGCGGCGCCCGCGGGCCCGGCGGAAGGGCAGCAGCAGGCAGTATTGCCGGCGGCGCCGCCGCCGCCCGAGGCATCGCGCACCACGCGGCAGGCGGGTTGTGGGCTGGGGCCCCTCGTGGAGGTGCGGTGCAGCACTGGCGACGTCGCGGGTGCGGGTGCGGGTGCGGCGCCGACAGTGGTGCATTCGCAGTGCGCTCTCTGGTCGGCCGAAGTGTTCGTCATCGGCGGAGCGATGGTGAGGTGGCGGCGTTGGGGGGGGGGGGAAGAAGGGGTTAAGCTGTAGGTTCATGCCTTTTAAATGGCTGGGAAGTGAACCTGGCTTGAACCCCGTGCACCACCTGGTTTGGCACTGGCCAAGTGCACCTCAGCCTTTTCCCCTCTCCCTTCCTCTCATCCTTAATATCTCTCTCCCTTCATCTCTCTCTCTCTCTTCCTTACTCCCCCTCTCCCCTCCTCTCTCTCTCTCAACTCTCTTTCATTGTCTTCACAATGCGCCTACGTGGTCTCCTCTCCTCGTGTATCTCCCGTTCCGCCCGCTACGCACAACAACAGTACGGAGTGGCCGCGCTAATCAGGCGCAGTCGGGGCCAGCGGTGTGCGCACTGCGGCCGCTCGGGTGCCAGTCTGTCATGTAGCAGCGGCAAGTGCGGTCGGACCTATCACCTGCCCTGCGCCATTGAGGCGGGAGCCATGTTGGCGGTGAGTCTGTTGCGAGCTAGGAAAAATGCCAGAGCATTTTTACAAGATTTATACAAGACTAATTTACAAAAGTAATTGAGAGCTAAAATTGAGAGCATTTTCTTCTTCAGTAGCACAGCAGTTTTTTAAATACTGCGAAGGTGAATCGAAATGAGTGTGTGCTTAGGGAGGTGCCCCGTGCAGTGCGGGGATGATAAAGTGTGACTTCGCAAGAGATGAGAGATGAGCGTATCTTGATTAGGCTACGTGCTGGATTCCGGCAAGGGACAGGAACGGGGCCGGCCTCGGAACACGCAGATAGAGGGTTTGGCGGTACGGTATGGCGGTGAGGAGCCGTCACTGTATCAATTGTTGCTGCCATGTCGTTAAAGCTATTTGGGTTTCGATGACTTTTGACCTCCACCTCCCTGGACGCCACTCCCTCTTGACCCCATATTCCGACATCGCAGGCAGAGCCCTACTCCATGGCCTGTCCCCTACACCGCGGCACTGTCGGGCCGCACTTGGCTTCATCCACCGGCACCCAGGGCCGCCTGCTGCCCCCGCGGGTGCGGTCTGCACCGGCGACGCAGCAAGAGACCTCACAGTTCACCGCTACCGCGACGACTACCGGTGGGTCAGCGTCGCAACCCAACGCCCCACTCTCGCGATCCCATGTGCGACAAGGTCAGCATCAGCCGCTGCAGGTGCCCC